>OX403599.1:11274549-12549098 GCA_948107665.1 Lomographa bimaculata
AATGTTTTTCGAGAGCTTAAAAGGAATGAAATGCGAGCTTTCTACTTCTTAGCAGTTACATACCAACTCGTATGCTGATTGTAGGGCTGCGTTCAGTGCCTACACTCAGGTTGCAACTTTTCATTTTAGTCCGTTCGGAGGCTCGATTAGAGCGTTCAGTTAGTGCGAGTTGAATCGCGCTAGTGCCTCTGTTAATCACAATCAAACAACCGCCGTGAGAGATGGTTGTAAAACGCTCTGATGTCTGTCAATGTTGCTTTTGGGGGCTGAGTCACCCATGTCCGTAGGAGGATACCCCTTAAGTCTGACTCCCTACACGTGGTCCCCGGGTGGTGCTAATCAGGTGACATTTGAGAGGTGGTAGAGCATTTTGTGAGTTGCTCGCCTGGCTTGCTACCAAAGTAGCTTACCACCATCAAGTTGAAAGTCTGCCGCCAAGCCAAATACGGTGTTCCGGCAGTTATCCTTGAGAGCCTGCGTATTTCAGGTCTAGTGTGTTTACCAGCTTCGATCACATCGTCATTTACCATCAGGTGAGATAGTGGTCAAACACTAGCCTGTCACAAATAAAAAAAAAAAATGTCAAGTTTCTATGAGAATTCTCGCGAAAAGCTACAAGTGAAGTCAAACCAAAAGTCGACGCTGAAAATTATCGGATGAAATAGACTGTCATATTAATATGTAGATTGCTATACTATTAATTATCCCATGGTGCTATGTCGTTCGGTGCCTTCGAACGTGAATAAAAAACAACCGAACAACCGAAGTTGTAGGCACTGAACGCAACCTAGGTGTTATACTCGTTTGGTACATTTGGATTTTTGCCGCGAAAGTGACAAATGGCGTTGTTGATTTTGTATAATGTTCCAAAACCTGTGATTCTTCGAGTGTTAATGTGTAATAACGGTCGATTATTAACACGTCCCCGTAAGACGTTAATAAATGTTAATAATAAGGAAAGGATAATTTCGTTGCTTCAGGTAGGGCTTGAGTAGCTCAGGGGTTAGAGCAATAGGGCCCGAGATCCTACAGCCGCGGGTTCTATCCCCGCCTCAAGCGATATTTTTTCCTTTCTAAATACAACTGTAATTCTGCCTAGCATGGCTAATGCTACAAAAACCGAAATCAATATCCTAAGTGTTATTGTCATCTACATTGTATACTATAATTGTAGTAGGTACATACAAAAATTAAATAATAGACTCTTCCTGTTTATTTATAATAAGGTTCTGAATTTTTTTTTTAATTATTAGTCATATCGTACTGCCGTTGGCTAATGGGTGTGCGTTTGCCTTCCAATAAGCGGGTAACATTCACACGTTTTCTCCGGAAGGGAGATGTAGATTTAATTGTAGTTTTTCTTAAATCCTATAGAAAACTCCGCGATGGCATATCTCCTGTTATGTTTGTCGCACAGTAACCATTTCTTTTATTAACATTCCGTTACATGCTATTTAGGTACTAATGTATAGAAAGAACTTCTATAATCAAAGCATAGACTTAATAAGAAGTCATTAAATTGTAACTGCTCATTTTCATATTTTTTTTTCTAAATTACACCCGTGCAATGGCGATTTGATATTATTAAGTAATACATATAAATATCAATTGCATTTTTCTTCACAAAAATGCCAGAGCTAGTTTTACAATATAAATATTCAAGTTATCAAAAAAAGGTTAGATATGGTTTAGACATAATATCAATTGAATCAATAATTATTATTCTCCCCGGCATCAGCACATTGCGATCAACAATAAAAGCGACTGAATATCGAATATAACCGAAGAACACGATCGACATTCAGCCCTTGACCCGGGTGTTCCAGTAAACATAAGTCTATACGCCGATATAATGAGGCGATGCCCTAAGTCTCCAGTTGACCTGTTTTCTACGATAAAACCGACTTGACCTGAGAAATGAAGGGAGAATTTCATTTAGGGCTCGGCTGGCGTAAACAGATTACGGTATACGTCTTGGCAGATTTTGTTGAAGCATTTTATGTACCGGAGCTTAATAGGATGAACGGTAAGTTGTGAATTAAAGGAAAGCTTATTTTTTTAATAACGCATAAATATTCACAGCTCCACACTAAGTTCAAAGGCTTGTATCGTGGATGCGGGAAACATTTACATATCACACACACACAAACAACCAGAAGCACAAATGTCTTTTGAGAAGGCAAATTGTGCTCTTGCAGGGAATCGAACCCATGACCCACGGTGCAGAGGGCAGAGACTTGCCCACTGCAGCTCCATTTGGGTCTTCATTGAAGTAAGAAAGGTTGAGATGACCTAAATAAGAGCTAGTGACTAGCGCGAGTCACACTTATACATACAAATGCGAAAGTTTGTGAGGAAATGTGTATGTACGTTTGTTATCTTTTCAAGCTGTAGTGGTTGAACGGATTTAGATGAAATTTAGAATGCACACAGCTTATAACCGGGATTAACTCATATGCTACTTTTAACTTGATTAACGCGAGTTAAGCCGCGAGGCATGGCTAGTTGATGGCATTATGTGTTTAAGGACGAGGTATATGAACTCAGTTCAGTGCAGATTACTATCTCTGAGGACTCACTTATGAGCAATCGCTTTATATTTATAACCGAGTTGCAAAAAGGAGGTTTTCCATTCGACTGAATATTGCGTTATTTCCTCTTTTTTCCTTAGGTTTTCTCATATCTCCGATGTAGGTAAACCAATTGTAAGTATATATATGTATGTACATATATATTTATATATATATTGACCCAGCAATATAAGTTTAAAATAAAACTTCCCTTGCATCACAAGGAAATAATATATCTCACACATTTAAACGCAGACAGCAAAGAGTTACTCATAGCTTATGTAGGTACCTACATCTATTTACAATAATGTAAGTTAAAACAATGTAAGGTTCTTACCGAGTTTGGCTACAAAAACAATAATTTACCGCTCCATTCTGTTTTACATAGGGGTCAGTCGTGGACGCCGACAAAATGAACCTGTCAACTTCAGCACATGTTCACTGCTATTCAATTCTTGACGGACATGTAGTTAGTGCTTAAATTGTTACCAAAACTAATATGATATCATTTTACCTGGATTTTATGGCAAAAATTAAGGCTATAACAAAAGTTTGTATAGTATCTGCATGTGTTGCAATGCGTTTATGGTTGCCTGGTACTTAAATACCAAAGTAAAATGTTACTGACGAAATTATTACCTTCTTCATGTTTATGTTTGCCTAGTACTTTACCAAATCCAAGTGACGTCCTGTCCATGAGAAAATGGTATTTTTGCTTTTGCATATTTTTTAGAAACAACCGGTACTTAGGTATTAAAGTTACTGACATGACACTGGCTAAGGGGGCATCCATTAATTACGTGAGCCGAACCTCAATCTCACGTGAGTTTAGGAGGAGAGGGTCGAGCAACATCTCACGACACCTCACCAAGGGGTGAGAGGGGGTCGAAAAATCGCCATAATCACGTATTTAATGGATGCCCCCTAAATACACCATTGCGGAGCCAAATATAATGAAAAAAATAGTTGACACTATTCACAACTTTTTATTTATAATTCTAATAATTTAATGTAGGTATTCTATTTTATAATAACAAGATTATCAATTACTTCATTTAATTTGCTCCATCGTCGACCACATCGTCGCTTACCATCAGGTGAGATGGTGATCAAAAGATTGCCTATCTAGAATTAAAAAAAAAACTACATACGACGGTAACAATTGAATAAGATTAGATGTTTTTGATAAACATCTTTATGCCTCGATTACATTAAAAAAATTACCATATGAATTATTATAGGCATAGATAACTAAAGAAATGAACAGGCAATAACACGCAACGTCTACGCGATCAATCATTTGGTGCGCGTCTAGACAGTAATAATATACGTCTCAATGTTTTCATATACTATTTCGCATTATGGAATATGCACAACGATTTTGAATGAACATATTCAATTATTTACGATAATACATTGCCGAAAATAAATGTTCATTCTAAAAACATTATATTTCATCCTACTAATATTATAAATAGGAATGTTTTTGTGTGTGTGAATATTTGTTACCACGTATCTCCGAAACGAAAAAACCGATTTTGATGAAATTTAGATTGTAGTTTAAATTCCGGAATAACACATAGGCTACTTTTTAAAGTAATTAACGCGGGCGAAGCCGCGGGGCACGACTAGTATTAAAATAAATATTTGAAGATGCGAGCAGTTTTGGGAAATTTAAAACGCGGCCTATTGATATTGACATCAAAAATTTGGAAACCGTAGTCACGAAGCGTGCGTCTATTTTGAATTTCACAAGCATTTTTGTCACTTTTTATTCATTAAAAATCGTTCAAATAAGAAAATTATGTTTTTGGTGAATGCCATAAGTAGTCATAAAGATAAAAAAAAAATGTCGTGCATGTTTCCTATTCATGTATTGCCGATTATTGCTTGAGTCAAAGATTGATAAGCTTAATCAGTTGTGTTGGTCTGAAACAAATTAATATTGTAATATTGTATTAGCGCGCCATCTCTTGTTATATTTTAAACTCGTGATGTTCGTGATAAAATGTTATATCAAGCTACCAATCCAACTATGGTGAAGTTTGCTGAGCGTTGCTCGTAAGGTGATAAAAAAAAAAATGGAACGGTTCCACCTTTTCTCCGCAAGCAAATACGATGCTTATTTTAAAGCAGAGATGTTTACATAACCTTTCCACAATCAAATAAATCCTTGTAGAAGTATTTTGTTGTTTCCTTTCACAATCATCCATATTAATTAAGTAATATAGTATACTTACCTCCTTGCAGACCAACTCAATTTTGACGATAGACTTTTGTCTATGGAATAGAATATATTCTACCCGAACTTTTGTCCATCGTTCTTTTGGATGAAATATTAATTCCATCATAAGCCTACAGATGGCGCTTAAATGAGATGAGACAATCTTTTAGTTTCAACAATGTTCCTAACCTCAATTTCTACATCCTATACCTTCTAATATATAAATATCTCGTGTCACGATGTTCGTAGTCGCACTTCTCAGAAAAGGCTCGAACGATTTTAATGAAATTTGGTAAGTATAACAATTGGTAGTAAAGTATTTTTTAACTATCCTTCGCCCACCCCCCATTTTTAAACGCGATTTTTGTATGAACAATATCCAAAAAGTTTTTAGTATGGTATTAAAGTACTAGGCAAATATAAACAGTTGGCGCAGTGAACAGGTGTCCGCCCTCTGCGCCGTGGGTCCTGGGTTCGATTCCCGGCAGGAGCACAAATTCCTTATCAAGGGATATTTGTACTTCTGGTTCTGGGTGTAATGTGTGTGTGATGTGAATGTTTCCGGCACCCACAATACAAGTATTTGAACTTAGTGCGGGGCTGTGAGTGTGAATGCGTTTGTTTGTTGTTTGTTAAACGTGAAAGAGGTAAAACACTTTTTCTTTGCGTGGCATTGCATCGCATCCCGGATACAGCTCGTCTTTCTCTAAATATTTTTTCTGTACGTGTGTATGTGACTGAACTCCATCTAAACGGATGGACCGATTTTGATAAAATATTTTGAGTGTTCAGGATGGATTCACGAATGGTTTTGATTTCAATTCGATCCGATGTTTTTTTTATTTTCAAAATCGGTTCACATGAAAGAAGTTATGAGGTAACACAAAAAAAAATACAGTCGACTTAAATACCTCCTCCTTTTTGTGAAGTCGATAAAAAAGGTATATAAATAAATTTACATTTAATATTTATATGATTTATTTCATTTCACTTACTTCCTATGCTTACGATAATTCGGCGAACGATCTCTATCTCTCTTCTTCTTCTTCCCTTTCCTTTTCTTATCGATATCCCGTTTGCCTTCCGGAGTTTTGTTTCTCTTACTTCTATGGTCAGATTCTGAATCACTCGAGTCATGTCTCTTCCTATCTTTCTTTTTATTTCTTCTCTTTCTTTCTTCGTCGGATGAACTGAGAGAATCTTGGCTGCTGTATCGTTTGTGCTCCTTCTTTTTGTTTCTTTTCCGTTCTGTATCGGAGATTGAGTCTGATTCGCTGCTTCGTCTTTTGCTCTTCTTTCGGCTGGATCTTTCTTGTGATGAATCTCTTTTGTGCCGCCTGTGTGACCTATCGCGGTCTCTTTCTCTCCTATCTTGATTTTCTTTAAGCTCTTTACCGTTCTTGCTACTTCTGTCTCTATCTTCTTTGTCATATTTGCTTTCATTAACCTTGCTTGATGTTGCTTCTTTTTCATGTTTATCATCTCTACTGCTTTTCTCTTTTTTTATTTCTGGAGTACTTTCTTTTTCATTTCTTGATGTTTTTTGATTTGTTTCTTTTTTCTTGTATTCTTCATACGAGCCAGCGTCTAAAATAATAGTTACATAGTTATTTATAAACAATGGTAAGTAAATATTTTTAAAACTATGTACATACTTAATCTAAGTAGTACAGTCATAGTACATTCAAATAGATAATGCACCACCGAGCACCAAACGGTTATTCGGTAGCTATTCTTAATCTTGTCACATTCTAGGCTAAGCAATTAGCATGCTTACCTCATGCGGTAGCCTAAGGTATAGGTACGCTAAGCTTACTATTATTTTTGAATTAGAATGGAAACGGGCTGTACGCCGGAACTCTGTTTGGCGCATACACGCTAGGCCTAGAATGTGACGAGCTCTCAAGGATAGCTGCCAGAACACCATTTAAAGTTTGGCAAGAGATTTTTACTTAAAAGTATAACTAATTAGTATTCGAAATTTAAGAAAGTCGAATTATAGATAAATCTATAGAAACAAAACAACAGCTTTTAGGCTTGTTTTGGTTTGTTTTCTTACCACCCTCGTCCACATCACTTACCAACAGGTAAGATAGTGGTCATCAAATTTCCCACTTAAAAACACGTAAAATCGACGATGGAGCATGTTTGCCTAGAGGTATTAATGACTTCAAGTCTCTCGGAATATACTAATCTCTCTCACAGCCCCACACTAAGTTCGATGACTGTCGTGGGTACAGGAATCATTCACATCACACATACACAGTCACAACCAGAACCAGAAACACAAATCTTCTTGGGAGTAAACTTGTGTGCCCGTCGGGAATTGAATCTGATACTCCTGCTTAGTAGAGGACGCTCACCCAACTAAGCCAATGGGGAGTTCTGATGTATTTTTACCGACTTCCCAAAAAAGGAGGAGGTACTGTTTTTTTTTATGTTACCTCATAACTTCTTTCCATATGAACCGATTTCGAAAAAAATTTTTGTTTGAAAAATGTTGCTTTCCAATTGGTCCCATTTAAATTTGATCAAGATCTGATCAGTAGTTCTTGAAATAACGTCAATAATGCGTATTCTGTGGACTATATTGACGATGTTCTCGTTTTTAACCGACTTCCAAAAGTTACCTCATAACTTCTTTCGTTGTGAGCCGATTTTGATGATTATTTTTTTATTTGAAAGCTGGTGCTTTTCATGTGGTTCCATTGAAATGTGATCAAGATCTGATCAGTAGTTCTTGATATATCGTCAATAATGCGTGATAAGTACTTCTAATCTGATCAAAGTTCCGAAGATAAAGTGGTGAAGTCGGTTTTTTTAAGCTTTGCTTGCGTTTAATTATTAAGTCCAATCATTGATGAGTTATTCACCTAATATTATAAACGCGAAAGCTTATATTTAAGTATGTTTATTATCACTACATGCTGCAATGGAGTGTGCAACTAACCCAACGGGCAGATCAAAGTTAGTATTAAAATGTTAGTATGTCCAAGTATTGTACCTTACAAAGTCCTTTGGGAGTAGGATTGCAATGACAAACAGAATTGTATCTCATCATAACATATATCTTCAAAGGAATCTGTAATCAGAAACCAATATATGAATGAGCAAATACAATATACAATACTTGAACATTTTTTTAGATGTTAATAGTATTTTTAAAGGTTTGATTTGGCTGTTTGTTTATGTTGGTTTATTTGGGTGCGCGTTCACCTTCAAGCCGCGGGCATTGGGTTAGATTACGGTTTCACTGGGAACACAAGTTTTCTCGCCAAAGGAAATCTTCCTGATCTGGGTGTGATTGTGTGTGTGATGTGAATGTTACCGGCACCAGGTAGATCGCGAGTGAATAGGCATCTTCGAGGCAAACGTGCTCCATCGTCGACCGCATCGTAGCTTACCATCAGGTGAGATAGTGGTCAAATGTTAGCCAATCTTGAATAAAAAAAAAACCTTAAATTTTAGGGCATCCCGCGGTGTCCAAGAATATAAACTTGCTGTGATAACTGTTTCATATTGCGGCCCGTTTATAATTAAAAAGATATTGATTAATATAAGTGTCAAACTAACTTGAAAAACTCAAACTATATATTATGCACTTCTAAGAAAAAGAATATCGACAGACAGACAGACAACCATCATTATAGGGGGGCACCTCTTTCTTTGTGAGGCATTACAAACACAAACATAAACATAAATGCTTTAACGGTCCCACAGTAAGTTTGATTATAGAAAAAGAAGATATTGTTTGGGTTGTAAGTGCTACCACACACACTATCACACCCAGATCCAGAAACAAAAATGTTACTCAAGTTTACACAACTTTCTCACTGGGAATTGAATATCAGGTTCAATTCCTGCTGCATAGAAGGTGAACACGCACCTAACTACACCAGCGAACATATTAAAAAGAAGATTGCTACTTACTTATGACTTTTGATTCCTTGTCGAATTCAGATTTAGGTACTGGCTGCATCATGAACTCGCTAAGACTAACAGTTTCTTTTTTCACAGTGATGTCAACCACGACTCTACCATTGTCTTCATCCAAGCTGACAACCTGCGAAAATGTTTATAATAAACAGATGCATGGAGGAAAATTAAACTGTGGAATATTGTAATAGTCACTGAAGAAATTAGAGCCACCACAGGAATGCTAGACCATAACAACCGCAGATCGAAAGAAATAAACGCTTTCACACTCACAGCCCCCCTACTAAGTTCGATGAATTGTGTCGTGGATGCCGGAATAATTCACATCACACACACACACAATCACAACTAGAACTAGTAACACAAATGTTCCTTGGGAAGAAAACTTGTGTTCACGCCGGGAATTGAACCCGATACCCATGCTTAGAAGGCGAACACTTAACTAACTAAGCCAATGTTATACCTGCACATCTTTTTTTTTTTTTTTTTTTTTTTTTTATTTGTGACAGGCTAGTGTTTGACCACTATCTCACCTGATGGTAAGTGACGATGTGATCGAAGCTGGTAAACACACTAGACCTGGAATACGCAGGCTCTCAAGGATAACTGCCGGAACACCGTATTATCACAAAATGCTCTACCACCTCTCAAATGTCACCTGATTAGCACCACCCGGGGACCACGTGTAGGGAGTCAGACTTAAGGGGTACTTACATCTAACCTACACTCCATTATTTTAAGAAGCTGGGGTGGTTGGGGTAGTTCCTTGTCAAGGGGAAATGCTCAATACACCCCGGCTTGTGCCCCACATTGAATAAGAATAAGACACATAAGATGCTTTCACACTCAGCCATGCTCTAATGGCTAGAGCGAAACTTGTGTCACAGGTGTTGAGCATTTATTCACTGATATCATTATTATAAGCTTATTACGCTTCCACTGCTGAATGGAGACCTCTCAATGAGTGTGACTTGAATCTAGGCCATAGTCTACCACACTGGTGAAGTACGGACTTTGCCCGTGTCAATCATTAAAAGGGAGCCTATGTGTTAATCCTGGTTGTAACCTATGCATGTTATTAGCGATCCGCCCCGGCTTCGCCCGGGTGTGATAAATGAAGAACCGCTCGACCGATTCTGTGCAAACTTCACATAAACCATCTACTAAATAATCCGAAAAAAGCATAAACATTTGGTTTGGATAGGTGAGCCCGTTCTTGAGTTATAAAATAACAACGAAAAGTGGCATTGATTTTTATATATATAGATGATTATTTCATCTAAATACGTTCAGCCATTGCAGCGTGAAGAGGGAACCAACACATACACACAATTTTTTCAGATTTATAATATTAGTTTAGATAGATACCTTTCCGTAATATCCACTGTGCTTCCCCGTGTTTATTTTCACGTAAGAATTTTTGACTATGGCCAAGTCTTCGCCCTTGCTGTCTTTTGGCGTTTTCTGCTTCTGATTGCTTTTGACGACTTTGTCTGCACCTAAGCCGAGACCTTTAGGACGCAGTTGAGGTGGCTTGTAAGCAGATCTGAAAATTGTAGAAGAGAGGATTAAAGAAGATTTATTTCATAAAAGTTGTACACGATATGCCTAGTACCCTACCACCTACACAAAATGGTGTCACAGGTAGCCTATCCTAATATTACACTGGGTATTTGTAAAAATATAAGGTATGTATAATATAAAACGATTCCATAATATGGCGACAAATAAAAATAATATTTGCACAACGCATGTCATTTTTTATTATTTCATTTGAACCAAGATCCAGTATTAAATATTGGGCCATACGTAGTCACAGACAGCCTCGAGTGTTTTGTTTCCTGAACGGAGCAGTCGACTCCAAAATGAAGCCATGCAATTTCTTATTACAGCGAAGAGGTCAATGACCCCCGGTTCAGTGAACATGCTTAACGCGCTTACAGTATCTCGGCAATTTCATAATAATTCGGTATACGTTATTATACTGGACTCTTATCGTGTTTATTGCCTTGCGAGTGAACGTTATCCACAACTGGCAAGTATACATACAAACACAGTAAACCTTGAAAAGCGTGGTTGTTACGTTCTAACAACACTTGGAGAACCTGCGAGCGAGCATATTACTCTTGACTGCGAGGGCCCTCCGTTCCAGCTCATTATCGGCATACTGTCAACATGTGTCCTAAATATTTAAATTGCCAACATGAATTGTTGAGCCATTATCTCAGTTTTCAGACCAATACATTTCAATCCATGAGCATTGGAATAATGCTCACAGATTGAAAGCAGTTTCCTGAGCCCTTTGATCGACTAAGGAGCACCATGTGGTCGGCGCTGCTAATGTTAGTAACATAAACGTGTTCTAGATGGCACCCATCTGCCAAGCGATTAGTTTGTCTCATCTCTCAATCTAATACAATAAGAATCTTTATCATGACATACAGATTCACTGACTGACTGACTAAGAGACAACGCAAGGCCTAAACCGCTGGTCGTAGAGACTTGAAAGGAGAGTACTTTTGTTTTAGTATGTAGAGGTGTACCAAAAAAGGATTTTTGGAATATCTATCCCTAAAAGTGTTAAATGGGGTGAAAACGTTTTATTCTATTATACCTAGTAAAATTGGTATTTGAGTAGTAAAATGAAAAGTAATTTAATTAATAGTGTTTAAGTATGTTTTTTTCTCTTCATGCTGTAACAGATAAAGAGATTTGGCTTGTTTTCTAATGTACAGAGTTTATACTCAGCATTAACAGATAGACTTAAATAATTAGGGCGAAACTGCAGGTAGTTACATATAAAATATGTTTATAACTTAAATATTTAAGTGTCAAGTCAGTGAATACAAAATTTTATGATTACAATAAGAATGGCTAATGTATATCACGTCCGTTAGTGAAGGGGAATTTAAAAAATTTTGAACTTTTCATCTGTACGTTTTTGTATGTCATGTAACTTCTCCTCCTAAACTGCTTGACCGATTTTGATGAAATTTTAGTGTGTTAACAACTTGTTAGAGATAAAATTAAAATACACTTACTGTTCTTTATTAGGGGCCCATCCCATTCCACGCAGCATTGCCATGCCAAAGTCTTGAACTGGTACCGCCTCATAGTCATCTAATGTTGACTGAAAATTGTGAAGAAATTGTTCAATTACAAACAGAATATATTATTATATTTATAGGATTCTTTATGATTTTTTTATGCTCAATAGCCAAGCATTCGACCACAATCTCACCTATCAACGATAATGTAGCAAAAGTTGTAGCATGCTTACCTAAAAGATACCTATTTGAAATTGAAGACCCAAATTAAACTGTTGGAGACAAAGACGAGGGCAATGAGTTCTACTCCTTCTCAGTTTGAATATGTATTTTATTAAACGCTTTCACACTCACAGGTAGTCACAGCTACTCACCTATAATAAGTTTGATGACTTGCATCGTAGGTGCGGGAATCTTTTAAATCACACATACAATCACATCCAGAACTAAGAACACAAATTTCTATAGGGGAATAAAATTATATATAGATCCAGCTCGTATTGCTATACCCTTTTGGGGTATATATATTGAGACAATACAAGATGTTGACTTTTAAGAACTATGTAACATAATATGATGCGATAAACAATTTAATATGAATAAAAATGAAAAATAAAGAGGCCTCATGAAAGTTAATGATCCTACTGCCAAATTCGAAAAATTACAGTCAATATGTTCCCACCCAGAATCAAACCAGATATGTGCTACTTGAAAGGTGAACGCTCACCCCCAACTAAGCCAATGAATGAGCAGTTCAAAAAATTTGTTTAAATGTTTAAAATGGTTATTTTGTATCTTCAGTCACTGGTTCAGTCTATATCAAACACGCACACTAATGTACAACTCGGAGACTAACAAAAAGGCAGTTAGTGTTCACATAACATTTGAAACTGAACATAATGACGTAGTTTATATAATCAGATATTATGACCAAATGAAAATTTTCCTGACCAAAAGGCAAGTTCTCGGCTGAAACCCTTAATAAATAAATAAGTAAACATACCTCCTATAACAACAGCTGATACAGCAACATATCACTTATGTATCGATATTCATCAGCTATAATAACCAACAGTTTTACTAGTTCAAGCAAAACAAAACAATACAAACAATTTTCAAACTAACTCTAATCTACAAATGAATGTTTTGAATTATTAGTTACACACTTTTTCCCACCCTATCTGAACTTCTTGTAATAGTAAAAAAAGTAAGGAATTAAAACAGCATTACCTCCTTTTCGCCTTCATTTACAGGTTTAGCTGGTAACTGCACTGTCAGCATTGGTGCTTCAACCTTAACCTCTTTTGTGGCATCTTGAAGCAATTCTCTGACAGCCATTTGGTCCAAAGTCTCATTATCTGGAGGCTTCTCCTGAGGCTCTGGTTGCTGTTCAACTATTTCTGGTTCCTCTAACGCACTTTCAACTTTTTCTGCGATTTGCTTTAGTCTCTCGGCTGTTACGAGGGTGTTGGGCTTCATTGGAATGACAAGAGGAGTAGTTTCAGTTACTTCATCTCCCCTGGAAGTAGATAAAAAAAGCTGTAAGGCTCAATAAAAAATATTAAAAGAGTGTAATTTAACAAGTAGTAGAAGTGAAATTTATGAAAGAGACAACTAGGTATTTATAGTTGTTTTTTTTATTTCATAAAATCCAAGTCACACCGTTTCAAAACAATTTCACTTCAATAAGAGCCAAAGTCATTTAGGTAAGTGGTCAGGCTTATTGATGGACATATCAATAAGTCTGACCACTTACCTAACCTTTTGGTACCGGCTATTTGCAAACGCCAATGGCAGCGCCGCACCGATTCCAAATTTGAAAGGGCATTCTATGAAGTCGTAAACACTTGAATAAAATTGAGGTACGGCATAGCAGCTTTGATCGGAATAAGAAAAAAAATACAGTTCTATTTAGGAGTCTAGTAAGTATACAAAACCACAAAAATGCGTCCAGCCGTCCACTTTATTTTAAACATTTTATTCACAAATATTTACCCGACAACTTTGATAGCCTTTTCTTCAACGCATTCGATGAAATCTTTCTTCTCTTCGTTCACAGGTTTTTCAGCTTTTTTGGTTTTCGTAAAACCAAATGATATTTTTTTGCCCTCCATTGCGTGGTTATTGAATTAGTTCAATTAGCTTTAAATAATAATGAATGTTTGAGATGGCGATATGTTACAGTATACTTATGTGATAAGTTTTGCAACATAATTTATATTAGAAAACTGAAATAAAAAGGAAAACACCACATCTTACGATAAACGATAATACACAGAATACTACTACTTCCCACAGACCACAGAGAGTACTACCACAGACCACAGAGAGTACTACGTACTACTTCCTACCGGGAACGATAATAGCCACAGAATACTATTACCACAGAATACTATTACTCTCTACCGGGAGACTATTACTCCCGAGTACGTAACATCAAAGAGACCAAAGAGTATACAATATTTACGAAATGAAGTAGAATAGACAATACAAACATAGTAGAACGTTTGTATCATATTTCTACTATGATACAAACGTAGCGCAACGCAGATACCTAATATGTTCGATTAGCAAGCGCAGAAGAAATAGCACAGTGTACTCTATTTTATAAGTACGGTGGGGAGTTTAGCCGCGAAAGTAAAAAGATGGCGTTGTTGATTTTGTATAATTTTCCGAAACCTGTGATTCTTAGAGTGTTCATGTGTAATAATGGTGGATTATTAACCGTGAATACTTAGTAAACGTGCATAAGTGTAGACAAACCATATAAAGTTGAATAACGATTTCGACTTCGCTCCAAAACTCTAATAGAAGTTACTAAGTCATGACTTGACTATGACTGGACCTTGATTCTTTTACTTGACTTTGACTGCGACTTGTGATTAGAACTTTTAATATGAAATGAACTTGAAATATAACATTGCTTGACACTGGCTACTGAGCCAATCTTGTGCACTGGCACAATATTGCGAGGCTAAATTTTAAAGAAAAAAAAGTACGGAGAGGGAAACCAAGGTTTTATAGCTAAAGTAAAATAAACTGTAGGTTTGTTTACTTTCTCGATGCATCTTTGGAGTCGTTGCGGGCAATTCCTCTCGTTAGAGGTAGCAACACACTTTGATCACTAAGAGAGTATTTTAATTTCCCAGCTTAATTCGACATCGTGAAGTAAAATACTTTATCCGATGGGGATGAGATGTATATTCTGTTATTCAAGCTGATTTCTAATTCCAGATCATTATTCTCTAATTTCCAACAATAAACTGATAAAATATAAATATTTCCTACAAATGATTTTTCCAGACCGGTGTCTTTTTTGAAATTCACATTGGGAGTTTTGAAAAAATGGCGTAGTTGATTTTGTATAATTGTCCAGAACCTGTGATTCTCCGAGTGTTAATGCATAATAATGGTGGATTATTGTAGGCAAATCATACAAAGTTGAATAACCTGATTTTCGCCTTCGCTCCAAAACTCCAATAGAAGTTCTAGTAAAGTTTTTACCACTTTACTAGAGCATGACTTGACTATGACTGGACCTTGACTCTTTTACTTGACTTTGACTGCGACTTGTGACTAATACTTTTAATAATATGAAATACATTTGAAATATATTATTACTTGACACTGGCTAAATGTACAACATTGCGAAGCCAAAATGAAAAAAAAAAAAACTTCAAAGATAAAAAATAAAATATGATTATCTTTTAATCAAACGGTCTAAAGAGTTTGCTTACATCAAACGTGGAGGTCGACTGTGCGCCGCGCCGCCACACATCTTATGATAGCACCTCAACCGCGTTTTCCGCTCTACCTAGTGTGTAACGAAATTAGCTCTGCTTTCACCGCAACCGCGTGTGCCGTTCTACCTTTAAAGTGATCGTTTGAAATCGCGCCCATGTTTTCTTCAATATTTCTACTAAACTACCAGATTAACCTAGCTCAATCAATTATTATCAATTCAATATTAATCAAATAATCATGGTCAATGACATACAAAAGTAGAAAGCCAAAAAAAAACCACAGATTTTTCAAAAACAAAATATGTAGTCTGTTGGTTTCTATTTGAATTAAGCAAAAATGAACCTTATTTCTTTGAAGTTTTGTCAATTTAGTATTGAAACCTTAGAGTATTCTCCAAGATTGAAACCGTTTGCAACAAAGATAGGTAATAGGGGGTTAGTACCATAGAAAATAATAAAGGCATGGTAGAAATATATTCTACTATGATCATCGAGATAGGAAACAAACCTACGGTTTGTAAAAGGAGGGACGACTCCGCCGAAAATCTGTGTCCTAGTGAGAGGTCACAAAGAACCTCTGTGTCCCTTTTCTTTAGGGTAACCCTGATTTTAAGATTTGTGGGATAATATTTTGAGCCATTTGAATTATGTTCTACTAGAATGATATTTAACTGTGTAATCATGCTACAATATGATATGTAATAAAAATATTATTATGTCATTCATAAAGATAAACTAAAATATACTATATGAAGGCCAGGCGAAAGCCGCCGGCCGGTTGGGTCAGCTATTAACTATTATGAAAGACTAAGTTACTTTCGGTTTAATTTACCGAACGAGAGCAAAGCGGAAACGGAGCGATTTCATTTCAGCTTGGGCAAAATTGCTTTCGTCGTTCCGGATTTTCAGTTGTTCTCCTCTACAGGTCGCATTTCTCAACCGATTCTCGTGATATTTTGTGAGCAGGTTCGATATTTTTCAAAATGGCGGAGATATGTGCTGTAAATTGTTGTAATAAGCTTCTAGATATATTTACAACCAATGTTTAAATTTATAACCTAGAATAAAGATAATCCATAAATCGATGACAGATATTATTACTACTTGATATGTCAGAATCTTGGTAAACATTATTATTACATACTTATATCAAACTAATTTATTCATCCGAAAGTTTGTGTGTAATTGTGGCATTATTTAAGTATGTCTATTTTCTCTTCACGCGGCAACGGCTGAATAAATTTGGATAAATTTGGAATGTACGCAGTTTATGCCTAGAATTAACAAATAGGCTGCTATTTAATTAAGTATATTTTGCATGGCTCCAGTCATCTATAATAAATTACCAAAAACAATGAAAGAACTCCTATCAGGATTGTTAAAAAAAAAAACTAAAAAATTTACTAGCAGAAAAGTGTTATTACAATATAACTGAATTTCTAACAGATAAAATAATATGATATAATGATAATTGAGATAAATGACACAATATGAATGAAGAATTGAATAAAGTGAATGAAATTTAACTATGACATTAATATAACGATATGTACCACAATTGGATGTAATTTATAAATTTGTACGCTTATCTATGCAAAACATGACGATCCATTAATCATTTGTAAGACCAATGTGCATGCTCATATAAAAATCTGTGTGTATATTTTACTCGTGTTTCACAAATAAAATATCTTTATCTTTATCTTATTTAACTTGATAAACGCAGACAAAGCTGCGGGGCGGCATGGCTTGATCATCAATATATCCATAAAAAATCCAATGAAGGTAAACCCTAACTTTTATGACACCTAACTGACACAAACTGCTTTTTTTTTTTTTTTTTTAAATTATTTCATGACCATGGATCCATAGTCCTTCAGTCGAAATATTAAACAAATATTAACAATTTCTATTCTTCATAATAAAAGTCTTAGTCACAAGTCACAGTCAAAGTCAAGTAGTCAGTCATAGTTAAGTCATGCCCTAGTAAAGTGGTAGAAACTTTACTAGAACTTCCATTGGAGTTTTGGAGCGAAGGCGAAAATCACGTTTTTCAACTTTGTATGACTTGCCTACACTTATGCACATTTACTAAGTATTAACGGTTAATAATCCACCATTATTACACATGAACACTCGAAGAATCACAGGTTTTGGAAAATTACACAAAATCAACAACGCCATTTTTTCACTTTCGCGGCAAAACTCTACACAAATTGCTGTCGAAGAGTGTGACCCAATGCAAAATTAAAAATTACTAAATTATTCAAGCCAACGCTAACACAACATTTTAAGACTGAAACATATGCCATACATTTTGGCCTATAATAGTTATATAAGAAAAATATAACAACGTTATAAAATAGGTAATCAATACGAAATAAGCATACAATTTACATAAAGGTCAAGTATTTTTTTAAATCTTTATTTTTATAAAATTACACCCGTAATATGATTTTCTTCTTTAGTTGCTTTTTATTAGGAATTTTAATAAATAAAATGGATGGGAATTTCAAAATAGCAATACGCTCGCTATTGGCTAAGCTGATCGTGACTAAGTTACACTTTTTTGAGGTCACTGATTGGTCAACTTTCCTTAAATTATATTTGTTTTTTCAAAATCGCTGTGTTTAAATTTGGTAAACTTATTTCTCCGCTATACGGAGTCAATTTGAACTGACTCCAACTTTCCGAAATGTATCCCTACCAGTAACTGACCATCTCGAGTTACTCGGTTTGACTCTAACTTCAAAGATCAATTTTGGTACTAGTCCTTGCAAAGGTGAGACGATACTTCACACCGGGACAGTTGCTCAATTTGTATCAAACACAAGTCCGATCTAGAAATAAATTATCAATTTTTATTGTATTTATGGTTCACTATTTTGGCAATAATATGCTGTTGCGGTCTTTTTTATAGGACTATTTAGGTTTAAAGAAATTTATTCTCAAAACAGACAAAAAAGTCACTTACATGAAAACAATGCTAAACTTATTATTATCAGGCTACATTCGTCATTCCGTCTTTTATTTTTTTAAATACACTCATTTAACTCATTGTCACTACTTACTTAAAAGTGAATGATCTTTCATAAGATACTGAGCTAATTGGGACTTAAATGTGTTAAATGAGTTTACTATTAAAGAATGGAATGGAATAGAATAGAAATAATTTTATTGCTAAATATTTAAAACATTCACAATTATGGTACACAAAACAAAATAGGTACATGCAAGAAAAACACAAAAAAAAATAAATAGATAAACATTTCCATCATAAATAAATATAAACACGTGTAACTAACGGTTTTTGCAGCGCACGCCAGAATAGCACGTAGATGGCAGAATTTTTTCCTACTTACTTGAAATTAAACTTAACGTTATATTTTGGAAAATTCACACAATATCTTCATAAATTATAGCCTATGTGTTATTCTGATGTATAAGCTATATTATTTTACATTTTCATTAGAATCCATTCAGTAGATTTTGCGTGAAGGAGTAACAAACATCCATAATACAAACATTCGCGTTTATAATATATGTAAGGAATTAAGGATTAACTGTTAATAATTAAAATAGCTTTTTTATTTAAATAATGTATAATGTTAATAAATAAAATTTTGAAAATGTTATTGTATCCCATTGGACAAAGCATCAAACAAACTATCAGGATTATTTTTATATTAAGATTTTTAGTTTCAAGTCAAAAAGTAGCCTATGTTAACACATAGGTATAAGCTATGTACATTCCAAATTTCATCCAAATCCGTTCAGCAGTTAAAGCGTGAAGAGGGAACAAACATACTCACACACTTACAAACACACTTTTTAACTTAATAATAGCGGGCAAAGCCGCAGGGCACGGCTAGTATATAATATAATCTGGATCTCGGAAACGGCTCCAACGATTTTCATGAAATTTAGTATGCAGGGGATTTCGGGGGTGATAAATCGATCTAGCTAGGTTTCATTTTTAGAAAACGTCGTTATAACCAAGCTCGGACATCCAAGTACCTACTTATATATAATAGGTAATAATATTATGTATTGTCGCAGGCTTGGGTATAGAATGGCCGTCCTCCTTCATCCATTTACTTAGCTCTACCAAACAACTACCAACTTAAACAACTGGGACAAGATCTCATTTTGTTCTAAGTTGCCAAAAAAGTTTCACAATTTCTCTTCTCTAATTGGATCGCGGTCCCTTTCTTAAGTTTGACGGATAATTTTCCTTGAAAATTATATTAGGTACCTATAGTGTTTACGATCCGTATTTAAACTAGGTTGCAATTTAGGAAAAGTTATATCAGGTTCGATGCCCGGCGGGAACACAAGTTTTCTCCTTAAAGAAAATGTATGTTTATTGTGTTGTTTGTGATTGTGTGTGTGATATGAACATTTCCGGCTCTCACGAGTCAAGTTATCGAACTTAGTGTGGGGCTCTGGTTGTAAAAGCGAAAAAGAAAAAAAAACATTTAAATGTTCTATTTTGAAAAACATGACCTAATTTTATTTTATTTAAAACATATAGTATCACCGTCATGATGACAAATAACCATTTATTTATATAGTACTAGCGATCGGCCCCGGCTTCGCCCGGGTGTGATAAATGAAGAACCGCTCGACCGATTTTGTGCAATCTTCACATAAACCATCTACTAAATAGTCCGAACAAAGCCTAAACATTTGGTTTGGATAGGAGAGCCCGTTCTTGAGTTATAAAATTACAACGAAAAGTGGCATTGATTTTTATATACATATATAGATAAACATGATACATAAGTAAGTACTTATCTTTAGTACTTTTTTTGTATACCTTTGGAAGATTCTAGTAAGAGAGTAGTAGTGTAAAAATTAGCATGCCTACTAACAAACAAATTATCTGAATCTGAATCACAATATTATTGTTCATCCCTAGTTGTAAGATTGTAATATATGATCTGCCCATTGGCTAAGTTGAGCGAGCGCCTTCTAAGCAGGGGTATCGGGTTCGATTCCCGGAGGGAACACAAGTTTTCTCCTCAAGGAAAACTTGTGTTTCTGGTTCTGGTTGTGATTGTGTGTGTGATTTGAATGTTTCCGGCACCCACGACACAATACATCGAACTTAGTATGGGGCTGTGAGTGTGAAAGCGTTTATGTTTATGTTTATATCTGCTCCACGGCTACATTTCGAAGTATTCTCACCTTTAACAAGTCGAAGAAGACAACACCCTGTGTAAAACCTTGGGTACATCCAAAGAGTAGGTAATACAGCTGACAATAGGCTCTAATAAATATATTAACGGTTATGAATATTCACTCAATCTTGACGAGAAATCTGGAATTGTTTCAAACTAAGTTACTTGAGTATCCGTGTTATTAATTTGTTTAAATTAGGCAAAGGTATAAGGTATATGCAGAAGGAAATTACTTACGGCTTTTTCAGAGCAACTCTGCTTTCGCAGGAAGTACAGGAAATGACGTTACTGGGGAACCGCCAAGCTTTTTAATCAATTACTGCCTAGGAAAAGGAGGATTGACATCTTAGCATCGTAATATGTCATTATTTGATGGGTAGAACCTACTTTTCTGTCTTTCAACTTTGTTTGATTAGCCTACACTCGTGCACGTTAACGAACTATTACTAGTTACTACTTTTACAGTGAATAATCTAGCATTGTTACCTACATTTTCACAGTCGAAGAATAAATAAACATAAACGCTTTCACACTCACAGCCCCACACTAAGTTCGAAGACTTGTGTCGTGGGTGCCGGAAACATTCACATCACACACACAATCACAACCAGAAACACAAATTTTCCTTGGGGAGAAAATTTGTGTTTTCGCTGGGAATCGAACCCGATACCCCTGCTTAGAACGCTCACCCAACTAAGCCAATTGTCAGTTCAACGGGAATCACAAGTTTGTAAAAAGAATACAAAATGGATTAAGACATTTTTTCAATTTCGTTGACATTGCTGGACCTCGTGAAGGGGAGGGAGTTTTCTCTCATTGGGAGAGAGTAGGCCAAGTGCGGGTTAATCTATAAGTGACACAAAAAATGTCTTCGAATGAGCTAGTCATAAAAAAATAAGTAGGTATAATTATTTAATTGTTTGATTGTATCCGTACGTTTAATATTTGAAGGTAGGTTACATACCTACATGGAGAATAAAAGTTGAATTTCTAGAGTTAAGTTAAGCAAATTTACTATTTAGCCTAATTCACCGACATAAATGATTCGACAAAGAGTGCTAATTTAGGATTGCATAGGTGCCTGCGTTAATATTGTACTTACAAATGATTTTTCTTTTAAGTTTTTACATCGCAATTTTGTCCATTTAGCAAGAGTCAAGTAATAATATATTTCAAGTGTATTTCATATTAAAAAGTCATAAGTCACAGTCAAAGTCAAGTAAGATAGTCAAAGTCCAGTCATAGTCAAGTCATGCCTTAGTAAAGTGGTAGAAACTTTACAAGAACTTCTATTGGAGTTGGAGCGAAGGCGAAAATCACGTTTTTCAACTTGGTATCATTTGCCTACACTTATGCACGTTCACTAAGTATGAACAGTTAATAATCCACCATTATTACACATTAACACTCGAAGAATCACAGGTTTTGGAAAAAGTATACAAAATCAACAACCCCAATTTTTTTTTTCGCGGCAAATCCCTCATTACAAATGATTAAATTGCTCTATATAACGAATGAATAATATTTACAAATAGGTGTTATTCTACTATATGTACCTTAGATACGGAAGACTAAGCATTCGTATAACACAGGGCAACCTAGCACGAATGCTAACGACTTTTAATAATTAATCTTAAATATGTCATATTTGATAATTGATAATCTTACAACACTATATATATATCCAAGATTATACCTAGATAAAGCGTAAGAAAATTATATGGAAATAAAGCTATTTGAATTTGAACACCTACACGCTACATGCCTCCTAGACGACAAAAACACCAAAGAGAGAGCAAAGTTCGTAAGAATTCTCGATTCAGTAGGCAGACATCAAAGGCATAATTAGTATACTTACCTCGAGAATCTTATTAATTTTGTGTAACAGAGTATGTCTAATAACTCAGGACAAGATTTCTCATACGTTTGTTCTCAAAGGTAATAAATAGGTTGTTCTTTGGAACAAAACATATTATCTTCTATAAATGTTTGTGTCAAAAACGGGATATTTACCATGTATTTCGTTTGTTTTGAGTTTCCGATATTTCGGCACTGTTGCAAGCGCCATGATCACGGAGTAACTGGAGTAGTGCGGGTGGATGAAGATTTAGATTTACGAGCATACGAAACGGTCTACCCGCTTTCGTACTCGTTTACTGCGTTGAACACCACTACCATTGTTATCACTTTGAGCTTGAACTCGATCGAGATCGAGAGCTATCTTTATATATCTATTTTCTCCTAGTTATCTCAAGGAACGATTTATGTATCTTCACTGCTGCAATACACTAAACCTGCGATCAACAGAAAATCTCAAGCTCTCCATGTTCATAAAACTATATTTTATGATGCGTCGTTTACGGTGGAAGCAGTGCGTTTGTGGATTACCATAAGTCAAGCTACTTTGCTATCTGCCTTCAAAGCGAGGGTTAAAAACTTCTATCTCAATTGTAACGACTGGTTTGAAAGAATATTTTCATCTCTGACTTGTAGTAAGTTTCATATACTGTATAGGTACCTATTATTTATTTAGAATAATTTTATTATATATATATATATATCACTAGCTGCGCCCCGCGGTTTCACCCGCGTTGATAATGATGAAAAGTGATGATGATGATGATGATGAATAATAGATGTTGGCCGATTCTCATAGATACCGGATAAGCACAAAAAAAATTCATCAAAATCGGTCAAGCCGTTTCG
Organism: Lomographa bimaculata; assembly: GCA_948107665.1. Taxonomy (NCBI): domain Eukaryota; kingdom Metazoa; phylum Arthropoda; class Insecta; order Lepidoptera; family Geometridae; genus Lomographa; species Lomographa bimaculata. The sequence continues at coordinate 11,297,959 of OX403599.1, forward strand.
GAGGAGTATGGCAACGAAAACTGTGACACGAGAATTTTATATATTAGATTGTTATATGTATTTATGAATATATATTATTATATATATAATTATATAGTCAATCACAACACCAACCTACGTTCTTATATATTTTTTATCTTTTTCCATCCAAAGGTTAACTGGAAGAGATTGCTTTTAGCGATAAGTCCGCCAATTTTACTTAGATATAAATAATTTGATTGTTTTTTCTGTTATTTTATTTGGTGCAATACAGTGTTTTGTATTGTATTGTATATTAATGAAACAAGTAGGAATGATCGGTATTTCCAAATAAATAAGTAATCCATTTATTTGTAACAAAAAAATTATTAACACTAAGTAATAATTTATCTTCAGATGACGTCACTGTCTTGAAGTATAGGTAGGTATCGGTTCAGTTAGTAAGTTTCAGTTCTCACAAAATTAACTCCAAAATGTTCAATTTCCTTTCAAAGTCATTCATAAAACTTGACCGGCTTGACAAGCAATCAATCCTTTGAGTAAATATAAATTTATAAACTTCGAAATCACTGATGAAACATAGATTTATAACCTAGGATAAAGTCCATCTACCGAAAATACCTAGGTTACCTATAGCTAGTAAGGTATAGCTATATATTATTCAGCAGCACCTAAGCATCCTAGTTTATTTTGAATGTCAGTTAAGTTTTTTTTAATTTTTTTTTATGACTGTTATATAAACTTTTGGCCGCTGTCTCATCTAATGGACAGCGAGAGTACTGTTTCGCAACAATGCGAGAAACCTACCGAGAGTGAAATCGTCTAAATCTATTTTTTTTTATTATGTCTCTATCCTTCAATAAGATTTAAATTTATGGATATTATTTACTCAGTTACTAGTTAAACTACCTATCTATCTGGTTTTTAGTTTGGTTACCGTTTTTACAATATCTAATTCACTCACAAACACCACAAGATAAGTTTTTTTTCAACAGCTGTATAAGGCCTTATTTTGATTGTAGTATTCGATGCATATCAATTCAGACAAAAATGTCAGTTACGTCTTTTTTCTTTATGACGACAGTATTGTTCCTACCAGTAACATTGATATGTTTTTTGCCTAAAAAGTGAAACAATGGCGTTGTTGATTTTGTATAATTTTCCAAAACCTGTGATTCTTCGAGTGTTAATGTGTAATAATGTTGGATTATTAACCGTTAATACTTAGTAAACGTGCATAAGAGTAGGCAAATCATACAAAGTTGAAAAACGTGACTTTTGCTTACGCTCCAAAACTCCAATAGAAGTTCTAGTAAAATTTTTACCACTTTACTAGGGCATGACTTGATTATGACTGGACCTGACTCTTTTACTTGACTGTGACTTGTGACTAGGACTTTAAACACGAAATACACTTGAAATATATTATCACTTGACACTGGCTAAATGCACAAGATTGCGAATCCAAAATTAAAACAAAAAAAAACATTGATATGTCACTAACCTTTAAAAGTATAACTGAATTTCCTGAACTACGCTCATAAAACAATTATGCATTGACACAGAAGTGACATCGTCGGATATGCAGCCACAATGGGATTAAAAAGTTTCCGTACACTCCTCGGAAGCGACGGGGAATGTCCGATAAAATTAACCGTGATTCATACTAACCGTGCCACGAGTCGAATGGAATTTCAGTCATTTATAACTGTCCAAACGTGCCTTTAGTTTGGAACGGAGATATGTCCAACATTGTCAAAAATTGGCCAGCATTTCTATGATTTCACTGCATATTATACTATCGAAGATAAGCTAAGCTTTTTCGTCAGAGGGCTCTGTTCTGTTATCTTTTGAATAATTGACAGTAATTTTGGTATGTTTGAACTTTTTCTATAATTTTGAAGTGAAAGTTCTTATGGGAGGGCTTCGAAATTCTTCAGTGTGACGAAAAGTGATGAAAACTTTTAAATTATTCATCACAGTATTTACACCCGCATAAAACACTGATGAATAATTAAAAAGATTACCTGTAACAAAAAAGTTTCGCTTATATCGTGTCTTTTGCGACACACTCTGTTTTTACTTTCACTTCTATTGCTGTCGGAATTGTTGCGAGGAGTGTCCGTAATATTATTTAAAGATATCACGGAATTTATAAACGCTTTCACACTCACAGCCCCACACTAAGTTCGACGACTTGAGACGTGAAACATTCACATCACACACACACACAATCACAACTAGAACCAGAAACACAAATTTTCCTTCGGGAGAAAACTTGTGTTCCCGCCGGGAATCGAACCCTATACCCTTGCTTAGAAGGCGAACGCCACCCAACTAAGCCAACAAGCGCGTGGCAATAATTTGTGACTAGCTGATGTTACATTTGTAAGAAAACGACCAATCTACTACTACTATACAAATGCTATAGAAATAGTGATACGTGACGCTTGTTCAACCTATCACAATTATTGAGGTAGAAAGATAGCAGTCAACTCGTTATTTTGTCGGGAATGATGTTACCAACTCTAACAAAATGTAAATCCGTTATTTGGCCTCGATTCTGATCTCACACACTAAATAAAATTTAAACTATTCCTGTCTTTTACAAAATAGGAACGCAAGACAGAGATAGCATATATTTTAGTGCTGTCAAGTTAGTCAGAACTTAGATGTCTATGCAAGCTTAGTCGAGTATGTAATTGGTGTTGACTTAAAACACGCGCCTTTCTGCTGTTCATATTTTAATTGATAAACTAGCTTGACAGCACTAAAATGTGTGCTATCTCTATCTTGTGTTTTTATTTTGTAAGAGCCAGAGATAGTTTAAATTTAATTTAGTGAGTGTACATCACAATCGAGGACATTGGCTATTAGTTTTACCATATGTTTTAAAGTATTAATTTTAAGAGCTGTGGATTTTGTTTAAATAAATAAACTCTAGTTGTAGTACTTTAGTGGTAGGACTCTTGCAACATGAATCATTCGTCACTCATCAAATCATGACATCTTGAACAATGTATGATTTCTAATAACTCAGGGTAATGAGCGCAGTGCATTGCACATTCTGGTTGATACCGAACTGAAAGCGTGACGCTTACCAGGCGAGCGACATTTTCGTCTCATTTTTCAGTACCGTTAAAAATTAATGTGCGATTGACAATAGAACCTAGCAAATAAAAATGCGCTATTTTCATGCATCAAATTCACTGGTGTATGAATACTCCTTTATTCTACCAAAGGGATTTGCAAGTGTGGAAGTTTTTTTGTAGACGTCTATTGCAGTTGGCCGACAAAATTGGACTTTTAATCGGAGGAAAAAGAGCAGTTTTTGCAGAGAATTTTACCTACTCTGCCGTAACTTGCTAGAGGAATTCAGAGAGCTAGCGGAACATCGTCATTGCATCATGCACAATGCTTATTTTTATTAGGATTGTATAGGATAGACGTTTTTGTGTCATAGAATTAAATTTAACTTTTTGTCTAGGATTAAATTACGTAGCATATTTTAATTACCTTTTTTATGCTCGATAGGCAAGCATTAAAACCACTATCTCACCTGATGGATAGTTAAGATGCGGCCGAAGATGTAGCATGCTTGCCTAGAAGATACCTATTCACTCTTGACTTGAAGACTCCCAGATTATAACAGCTTTCACACTTACCGACCCACACTAAGTTCGTGCTTGTGTCGTGGGTGCCGGAAACATTGACATCACACACACAATCACAACCAGAAACACAAATTTTCCTTGCGGAGAAAACTTGTGTTCCCGCTGGAAATCGTTCGAAAAACAAAGACCTAATACTAAACACTTGATACCTATTCTTATCACATATGAACAATAATGTAGTTGTAAAAATTGGGTACCTACGTCGCCATGATTTACTTAAATTAAGTAAATCATGGCGACGTAGGTACCTAGGTAGGTCTCTTTAGTTTCTGACATAATCGGACTAGCACTCGTGTTGCGCATTAATTAGCAACAATACCCGACTGCGCGACCAAAAGGAGTGTAATGTGTTTATCAGCCTTTATATGTATGTAGAGTTCCTTTGTACGAGACCAAACGCGTAGGCTGTTTTTTCTGATGATTCTTACGTCAATTTGTCTTAATTGTCACTAAAGATATGACAGTAATTAAAATTCAAAATGGCGACCACCAGACGCCATATTGGAAAAAATAGAAAACTGAAATTAGACGTACTGTATCAAGTGCGTATCATTGAATAGGTATTTAAAGATCATTTTTAGTTTTCTTCCACCATTTTTAGTTTAAAATGACCGTTTAGGATCTATAAAGATTTATCGTTGGTTAGCAACCATTCTCTCTTAATATTTCAATACTTATGATTAAGTTTTATATTATCACAAATAATATGTCTTTTTAACGAAAATGTGTGATATATAAAAAAAAACAGGTTGTTTTTATATATTTTATTTTAAATTTTTTGCAGTCGTGTTATTAAATTTTTAGCACATTGACTTGTCTAAAAGATTTTAAATAGATCAAAAACCATATCCAAATTAACATAAACATAACAAACATAAACGCTTTCGCACTCACCGACCCACACTAACTTCGATGACTTGTGTCGTGGGTGCCGGAAACATTCACATCACACACACAATCACAACCAGATCCAGAAACACAAATTCTCCTTGAGGAGAAAACTTGTGTTCCCGCCAGGAATCGAACCCGATACCCCGAAGGCGAACACTCGCTAACTAAGCTAATGGCATACAAATGATTGAATGGCTTGGTATTGGGTATTTGGATATCTACAAAGATAACGTTTTCAGACCAATCTGATCGCAGAACCCCTTCCAGAACAACATTTTACTTAAAAGGTTTGAACCGTTGCATTTTCCAAAAACCTGAATAATAAGGAACAATAAAGACTTCATCTATAATAATAGATTTAATTTAAAAGATAGCCGATCTCCGATGCTTAAGTTACAAGAACTTGAACAATTACATCAATCATCTGTCTTTCGGCATTATTCCTCAGTCCGACGAAATTGTATCACGAAGATGCTTAGAACAACTGAACCATTTCAAAACTTTCCAATGTAATCTCGAAAGGTTTTGAAATTTGTTGATGTTTATGGGTCATTTACTTATTAAGGCCATTTATACTAAAATACTTGATTGTATCACAGGAAATAAACGATGCTATGTTTTAGACGAGAGATCTTATGTTTGAGTCTGCGATGGTAACCGGAGCGATAGGTAAATTAATCTGTAATGTTTTAATAGCATAGAATAACACTATTCTGCCGTTTACATTTTGTAGAGTATGCGCAGGAATTACATGATTTAATTCCCCCATGCCCTTTTACCACCTTACAACAAGATAAACTGTCAAACGTCATCCTCACATGGTAGACGTACCTCCGGTTCCAATCAGGGGGTCTATTCCGGGCATGAATTATCTTCACATCGACGTCGAATACGAACGATTTTCTTTTGTTATGAACATCGAATCAACTGAAATTTCAACCAATTGACTGTCGTATCGACGTCGCATTAATTCAAACAATCGTATTTTGAAGACCAGAATAGACCTACAGGGCACAGGGCTACATTCATGCTACATTACAAAAGACAGTGTAGGTAGATGGTATTGACTTGCATTTACAAATTACAATAAACTGAATCTGGGCTAAATAGCTAGTTTAAAAAAAATGGATAGGCAAGTAGTTTCTAAACTAACACTGACGATGATCCCAGATAGGTAGGTACTTATGCTACAGTATTTATTAAAACAAATTCTCAAACTCACAGCCCCACAGTAAGTTCGAAAACTTGAGACAATTACGTTTGCGTGTAAGTACGAGTATGTTTGATTTCTCTTGACGCTGTAACGGATTTGGACAAAATTTGGAATATACATAGCTTATACCTAGGATTAACACATAGGCTTTTTTATTTGATAAACGCGGGCGAAGATGCGGCGCACTGCTTGATATTAATACGTGGATTGGATGGAAATCATTGGCTTAGTAATATATTGAGCAAACATTATCTAACTTCAACACAAAATAATATGGTAATAATGCATTGTTCCCGAAAACTCTCAGTACTCTTAGCCCTCGTAGGTAACTTCCTATCCATAAATTACAAACTTGCTTTTTACACAGCAGTAAAACGCGGTCTGTTTCCATGATAAGAGTTTATAGACAAAGGGAGCTACCCATTTCGCTAAAGAATTGAGACCATTTCGCCTTTGAGAGAGCTGTCCTCGGAAAGATAGTACGAGCTATTCGTAGATCGTTCACATTTTCACATGGTGTGATTTCAGCTGATCAGCATTGATGTGATAGTCGATTAGGCTGAAATTGAGAGAAAAACATTGTCTTTTCAACCCCCGACTAAAAGACATAATAAAATCAACGCCTTACGTCTATATAAACACAAACTTAAAAAATAAAAGTTTTCTCACTCACAGCCTCACACTAAGTTCGTGGACTTATATCGTGGGTGTCGGAATCATTCACATCTCACATACACAATCACACCCAGAACCTAAAACACAAATTTCCATTGGGTAAAAATCTTGTATGCATCGGGAATCGAACCCGATACCCGCTGCTGCGAATGCGCAACCAATTAATAATTAAACCAACGGGACGGATATATTATTGTGTATTGTTTCTGCTTGGCTGGTATTTGACCACTATTTGTGGTCAAGAGAGGTAAACAAAGGGAAAGGCTTAGAAAGACTAACATTCAAGGTAAGCTGTCGATTCCGACAGCTATGTATTCACATAGCGACAGATTTATTTACTTCAGTGAGGATGGTTAATATATAACTGTATTTTGGTACTAGCCATTACTACGGTAATGCCTTAACCAGCATCATATAAACAACGTTATAATAAATAATTAAACGCAAGCAAAGCTTAAAATAACCGACTTCACCGCTTTATCTTCGGAACCTTAATCAGATTTAATGTATTAACGGTTAAAAACGAGAACATCGTCAATATAATCCACAGAATACGCATTATTGACGATATTTCAAGAACTACTGATCAGATCTTGATCGAATTTAAATGGGACTAATTGGAAAGCAACATCATTCAAACAAAAAAAAAATTGAAATCAGTTCACGTGTAAAGAAGTTACGAGATAATACACATAAAAAAAAATACATTCGACTTATGCGTAACTCCTCCTTTTTTGTGAAGTCGGTAAATAACCTTATTTTAATATTCGATAAGCAAGCGTTTGACCACTATATCATCTGATGGAAAGCGATGATGCAGCTGAAGATGTAGCATGTTTACCTAGAAGACTTTTAACTGTTGACTTGAAAACATTTCAAATCTTACCAAGTTTAATACGTTTTTCAAGTCTGTATGATTTTCACTAAGTAATGCAAGTTCACTGTAGATGAACGGTTAATATCACCTTTCTTACTCATTATAATTAAAATATTAGTAGAATCACCAGTTTTGGAAAATAATACAGAATTGAATCAATTTATTCACTTTTTTTTTTAAGTTTTGGCTTTGCAATCTTGTGCATTTAGCCAGTGTCAAGTAAATATATATTTCAAGTGTATTTAATATTAAAAGACCTAGTCGCAAGTCACAATCAAAGTCAAGAGTCAAGGCCAGTCATAGTCAAGTCATGCCCTAGTAAAGTGGTAGAAACTTTACTAGAACTTCTATTGGAGTTTTGGAGCGAAGGCGAAAATCACGTTTTCAATTTTGTATGATTAGCCTATACTTATGCACGTTTACTAAGTATAAGCGATTAATAATCCACCATGATTACATATTAAACAGAACAAACAAACAAACGCATTCACACTAAGTTCAAAGACTTGTATCGTGGGTGCCGGAAACATTCACATCACACACACATTACACCCATATTAACACTCGAAGAATCACAGGTTTTGGAAAATTATACAAATACAATACAACAAACCTATTTTTACACTTCCGCGGCAAATTTCCATTTATTCAGTTAGGTAAGTACGCGGCAAAACTCGCCCGTTTTATTTTTTCTATTTCTGTTGTACAAAATGAAACAAATGAAAGTGGGCTGAAAAACAATAAACTCATTATAAGAAATGTCAAATATCGCAGACGTCCGCCGAAGCCAAAATTTAATTTTACTGCGTGGGTTCCGCCTACTACAAAAAAAGTTAATAATGCTGTAATTTTATTTTGAGTTTGAGTATAGGTACTTTGATAATAATTGAATTGGGCTATAGGTTTGGCAAACTACATTAACATTCAACCAACGTTTATGTTTTGATAAACAGAATTAACTTATAATATTATCCTATCAGTTCAATATCCTCTCAAGTTTCAGCTGATGAGACGATGCCGTTGTTATGGTACCTGTAGGTTGGATGTTGGCTCATTCCTAACAATTTACTAATTTTACGTCACGAGCTAACGAAATATCAAGCTAATACATTTGTATTGGCATTGTGTTATAGATTCTTACTGGACAAAATAAAATTGCTTATGTTTTACATACATTTATACAAAACAGGAAAAATAGACATATTAACAAAAATAAACGTAATGCGCTGTTTTTTTTAAGTATAGGATCTCTAACTATGGGCCAAATGCCTATATTTCCTATGACTAAAATAAAACTATATACAGCAAAGACCTAAGTTACCTACATGAAATCGAGCTTATAGGTAACTCAAATGCTCAAGGGCCATCCCATCTTCTATGAAATTAAAGTCATGCCGAGGCTATTACTATCGTCACGCATCAGACCATTTGGTTCGAGAATGGCTGGAACATTGGCGCTGATAAAAGCCCGGCAAATGATATCGTTTATGCTGACGTGGCGGGAAATTATAAAAGCAGTACCAGTATTAAAAGAGGGGATGGCCTGCAACCAAAGCCCTGACTCCCATACAGAAACTGCTAGAAGTCGAGCACGTTCTGTGATGCAAGGACACGTATCTAAAAAATGTTTCCGTGCTAGTTCACAGAGCAGCCGATCCCACAGTCTCTGTGAGGATAACCTCACTGGGAGCTCGGTATTTAGGCTTGCCATCTCCCAGGTGCTTCTAGCCTCAGTCAGGTTTAGCAAACCTGAAGAATCCAACCTATGTGAAAGTATTTTTTCGACTAATTTGAAGAAAGCTGGTAACGCAACACTAGAAATTTTACGTATACCTAAGCCTCCTAGTCTTACAGGTAAAGAAGCTTGCGACCAAGAAGCTTGCGACTAAGTGTTATCTATGTCAAAATTCAAAACCGATGTAAGAGGATTCTTTATGATATTGTCCATGCTCTCAAAGAGCGCGCCATATTTCCATAGCGGACAACATCTTAAAGAATACGTAAATTTTGGGACAAAAGGGCAGAATCTCATAATCGTAAAAGCAAATAAGTTGAATTGCTACCGACTTCACAAAAAAGGAGGAGGTACCTAATCAAGTCGACTGTATTTTTTTATTTATTTGTGTTATCTCATAACTTGAACCACGTGAACCGATTCAGATTTTTTTTTTGTTTGAAAGATGTTGCTTTCCAATTAGTGTCATTTAAATTTGATCAAGTTCTGATCAGTAGTTCTTGAAATATCGTCAATAATACGTGTTGATTACATCTAATCTGTCCAAAGTTCCGAAGACAAAGCGGGAAGTCGGTTTTTTTAAAGCTTTGCTTGCGTTTAATTATTGTAAAACCGACAAATTGAATTAATGCGCTAATTAAAGTGTATTTCATTTAACAAACCATATTTAAAAAATACTATTATGGTCACATATTTATTAATTCATGTAATTGTTGCGTTCATTATACTTAATCAAAACAATATCTCTAGGTAGAATACAAATACAAACGGAATAAAGGATAAAAAAAACATCTAGAAAAGACGTCGCGCAGAAAACGCACGTACTAAAACAGTCTTATTAAAAAGTCCGCTCAAGTTTATCTGCTCAATATAATGTCGGCACGATATTGAGGATAGAGCGAGACTATACACGCAACTATAACTGCCTGTACACGTAGCGGTAGATACTATACAGCGCATTTTCTACGTTTTTTACAACGATCTACAAGACTGTAGAGAACAGAGATTCGAGTTAAAACGAGAGTTAAGAGAGATCAGACTTAAAACGCTGACTAAATCTGACGAATTTATACACAATTGAAAAAAGTTTTTGTGACCAAAATACTTGCAGTTAATTCATTTTGTCGCATTTTTTGTTGAGTCGATATTTATTTGTTTTTCTCGAACTGGGGTGTTTGTGGATAGAAAGTATCTAAATTATAATTGAAACGCAAACAAAGCTTAAAAAAACCGACTTCATCATTTATATCTCGGTTTCGGCTTGACCGATTTCGATAAAATTTATATGACCCGCTCCGTCCGTCCGTCCGTATATACACTACCAAACAAAAAAAAAACATTAAAATCGATTCATAATTAGCGGAGATATCGCGTAACATACATACAAAAAAAAAAACATGCAGTTGAATTGAGAACCTCCTTTTTTAAAGTCGGTTGAAAATTTTTCTTAGCGATTCATACCACATCAGCCTTCTTAAGAAAGCAATACCTTAAGAGGTACTTATTAGGAAGGCTAACAGGTTACGGAAACAGGACTATAAATGTGCCTATCTTCAAATTATTGTAAACAATTGAAGTATACATATTTTTACCGACTTCACAAAAAAGGAGGAGTACTCAAGTCTACTGTATTTTTTTTATGTGTGTTACCTCATAATTTCGTTCCACGCGACCCGATTTTGAAAATTGTTTTTTTATTTGATAGATGTTGCTTTCCAATTAGTCCCATTAAAATTTGACAATTTTGTGGACTACATTGACTATATTCTCGGTTTAAAAGTTACCTTATAATTTCTTTCTCTTGTGCACCAATTTTGAAGATAATTTTATTTGAAAGCTTTCCATGTGGTCCCATTTAAATTTGATCAATATCTGATCACTAGTTTTTGAGTTATTGTCAATAATGCGTGTTTAATACGTTGAATCTGATCAAGGTTCCGGAGATAAAGCGGGGAAGTCGGTTTTTTTAAGCTTTGCTTGCGTTTAAATATCTAAAGATATTCCTTTAGCAATTATTAAAACGCTGCCTAGTTTATTATCTGTAAATCACCGCTCTGTGTAAGTACCCAGAGCCAGGATGTCGCAACGGGAATCATTTAACATGTCTTCCCTAGCCACGATAATTGGATTCATTGCCGGCCGAGAGAAATATCGACGCCATTCGTTGCCCGGGGCATATCGACGACAGTTCCTAGATAATGCCCGCTACACACTACCTATGTATTTTTTAATCTGTAATAATAGCTTTTATTTAGTTCCTCAGGTCTCGTATTTTTGTCGGTCTGTAATCAAATTTTACTAAATTAGACCCACTTTAAGATATCCGATTGGACTAAAATTTCGTGTACTTATGTAAATTCGGTGAAAATACAATGATATGGTATCATGGAGCTGGTCTGATGATGTATACGGAGGATGGCCATAGGAACTTCTGAACTAAACAAGATAAACCCATCCAGTTTGGGCTCGTTTGATTCGTCTTGACAAGTTCTCTGGTTATATAACTTTTTGGTAAATTTTTATTTAAAACTGGTAAAAGCTTGATTTGAAATTTTTTTAAAGTGTTACTCTCTCGTTTGCTTAAGAAGTGCGGAATCTATTCTTTAAGATTTCTAGCAAGATTCAGTGAAAGCGTCACAATGATGTTCGCAATCAATAAATGAATTTGAATTTGAAATTGAATTTGAATTTGAAAGCGTAAGTTTGTGTGTCTGAAGATGTAATTAATTCTGTGAAGATCAAACTTAACTGATTTTAATGATATTTTCTCAGAAAATACTTATCACTGAAGGTTGCCTGGTAGAGATCGCTATTAGTGATAGGGCCGCATTTTGTGATACTTTACGTATAAGCTTGTTTGTTACCTTTGTTTTATTTCATCTCAGAAAGTAGATCAATAAAGTATTATCTATCTATCTATCTATCATTGAACGAGAAAAACGGAACTCCGTCATTAACTACTACTAAGTTAAGAACACACAATATACCTTATTTCTTAGTACCAATAGGTATAATTAATTAATTACCCACACATACCGACATAATTACAACAACAACTAAAAACATACATTTGCTATAGGTAGATAATTTTTGCTCCCACCGGAAATCGAATTCGGCACCCGCAGCGTAGAAGGCAGATGTTACCAACTACACGAACGGGCAGTTCTGCGATAATACTACACTAAATCCTGATATAATTACGCTTAAATGTTTTTATCAAGGTATCAATTATATTATATATTGTAATATGAAATTTATCTATGGTTATTCGTGTGTGTGAGACACAAAAGACCAGCTCGATATCGTTTATTATCAGACTCTGTTGAATGATTGCAATAGATAAAAGATGAAGGTTATCTTAGCCTATTATTTGACTATCCTATTAGTCTGCCCATTTCTCGGGAATTGGCATGTATTGGATTCTTGTGAAAAATCACCTATTTGTTGGGGCCTCTGATTTGTAATAGGTAAAGAACGATATACCTTATATTAATCTTATTAAAGTGGGCGTATGTTGGGTAAGTTTAGAGGCATTGATAAAAAATGGCATACCTTTATGAAATTGAAATAATTAAACGCAAGCAAAGTTTAAAAAAACCGACTTCACCACTTTATCTTCGGAACCTTGATCAGATTCAATGTATTAAACACGCATTAAGTATTGACAATAACTCAAAAACTAGTGATTAGATGTTAAACAAATTTAAACAAAATTACATGGAAATCACCAGCTTTCAAATAAAAAAATATACATCAAAATCGGCGCACAAAGAAAGAAGTTATGAGGTAACTTTTGAAGTCGGTTACAAACGAGAACATTGTCAATGTAGTCCACAGAATACGCATTATTGAAGATAAGTAGATAACTTTAAAACTACTGATCAGATCTTGATCAAATTGATGGGACCAAATGGAAAGCAACATCTAACAAACAAAAAAATAATTTTCAAAATCGGTTCACGTGGAACGAAGTTATGAGGTAACAAAAAAATTAACTTTGTACCTCCGTACCGACTTGAGTACCTCCTCCTTTTTTGTGAAGCCGGTAAACATTCTCATTGATAAAATTATTTTTTTACATATAAGGTACGTTCATTACTTTCAAGTAATGAAGCCTAAATAAAACGGTTCTCAAACATTAATATATTAAAATACTAGCCGTGACCCGCGGCTTCACCCGTGTTAATTAAGTTAAAAAGTAGCCTATGTGTTAATCCTGAGTATAAGCTATATATATTAGAAATTTCAGCTGAATTTGTTTATCCGTTACAGCGTGGAGAGAAAAAAATTACTTATACACTAACACATTAACACACAAACTTACGGATTTCTAATGTTAGTGTAATTATAATATAGTGACTAATTGTAATTGTAAATTGTTCAATTTATAGGCCTAATGTTATGACAATAAATATTAATTTATACCTTATATATCTTATATAGTTATTTCTAATTAACTGTAATAACGTATTAATAAAATTACATTTCATTTTTCTACAAAGATTCATTTTTATCACTTTAACTTCATAAATATAGTCAAATTGAGTGGAGGTACTCAATTCGACTATATTTTTTCTTATAAATCCATAAACACCGGCTTCACGCACGAAAAAGTGTCACGTTCCGCCTGAGACTGAGCGTGCAAGCGAGAGCGCGAAACAAGCGATCGAGGCACGATCAAGCGTCGCGTAGTCGGCTTGTGCACATTTATCTCTCTTCTCGCGTGACCTCAGAGCTAGAAATTCGAATAGTTCTACTACTTGTACGTTTTGTAAAATAATGATAATTCAGTGATAATAATTCAATTTAATTCATAAAAGTATGCAATTTTTCATCAATGTTTCTTTATGACGTTATCACGTAAAACTATCGTCCGTAAACCGACTTTATAGACAACCAATTTTTTTTTTACTGTATTTTTACCTTTTTTGTGAAGTCGGTAGAAAATATTATATAACTCTAGGTTAAATATAAAACTAATCGCTAACGAACAGCTTGGAGCCGGAAAAGTGATTTAGAAAGGCCTATGTCCAGCAATACAGTGACATAAACTCATGATGCCGCTTATATAGCTATATTCTAGATACTTCTCTAATAGTTCATTTATCTATATATATAAATATATATAACTCAAAGGTGACTGACATAGTGATCTATCAACGCACAGAACAAACCAGTGAACGGATCGGGTTGAAATTTGGCATGCAGGTAGATGTTATGACGTAGGCATCCACTAAGAAAGGATTTTGATTAATTCTACCCCCAAGGGGATAAAATAGGGGATGAAAGTTTGTATGAAACTTTGTCAATTTTAAAATAATACTTCTTAACGCAAGCGAAGCCGCGGGCAAAAGCTAGTAAGTGATAATTACTGTTTACTTACGGACACGTATTACTGTTTACTGCTAGCATGTATATTTTGTATCTGTTTCTATTTGTCGACTTTTCGATTACATATTTACGAGTCGAACGATAAATTGAATTTAACGTTGCACGAAAGATAAATGCGAGTATTTCGCGAAAAACTGTATTGTTTGGAAATACAATAATAACTGCCTAAACTAAACGTTTCTAGACATATTTTGCTATTTTAACAATAAGGGTATATTTTTAGAGATTTTCTTTTGCAAGGTTTTTTATGTTGTTCCCAAAACTTGAGAGTCTCAGATAAGTATTTCCCTTTTCAACCGTCTTCAAAGAAGGAGGTTCTCAATTCGACTGTATGTTTTTTTGTATGTATGTTACGCGATATCTCCGCCAATTATGAATATATTTTGAGGAGTTTTTTTGTTTGGTAGATTATATTTCAGAAGTGGTCACATATAAATTTTATAGAAATCGATCCAGTCAGGTTTTTTAAGCTTTGCTTGCGTTTAATTTAAATATTTTTTAATATTAATTAATACTATTATATTGCTAATGATAATTCTTTTATATACAAAATGGTACCAACCATAGAATAGAATATACTCTACTTGAGGTACCAACCACTGACACTAAGCACAATAAGTTACTTGTTAAAAAAAATTTTAAGCTTTTACTTTTTTAACTTTTTTAAGCTTTTAGAAGTCCGCCGTATTGGATTTAAAGTGACGTCACTTTATTTTTCGAGTTATTATCAGCAAGCCCTCTCATTTAATACCCATATTGTAGGAGTGCATCAAAAATTACTTGTCCGCTATTTTGTGTGTTTCGCCATGTTGGACCTAGAATTACGTCACACAGCTAACCATGCATTGTCAACCAAACTAAACGTGAATACAAAATTTCAGCTCAATCGGTTGAAGATATCTGCATCAAAAGTGAGTTGCAAGATTCCACCCAAACAAACATATGTTGCAAGCTAAATAAAAGCTTGTAAAACGTACAGTGGCCAAAAACGTAAGGTATAAAACCTTTTTTGTTACACGTTGATCAATATACATTCTAATTAACGAGTTTTTCCGCGATAGTGAAAAAATAGCTTTGTTTATTTTGTATGATTTTCTAAAACTTCTTTCTTGATTCTTCGGCAATACTTTTTACCTTTTTCAATTATATTTATTAAGCATTTTGCAGTCCAGATTTTAACTTTTTATGTAAATTTTCTATGAAAAATGCAATGATTTTGTAGCTAAAGGTTTGTCGCATCTCGATGCTGCCTCAACAGCTACTTATTTCTTGGCTTAAACAGAAGAAGCTTTAAATTTATCATCATATTTTTTAATAATTACCTTCCTAGTGGCAAGAGCGTAAAAGTTTTATTCCATTAACTAAGAAGTAACGAACTCTCGAGCAACCTTAATTAGTTTTGTCACCGCAGAAGAAAAAAACGTAAGAAAGGGATTGCTGAAAGTTTTAATAGGTTCTTTTTAAAACTGGTTCTATTTTGTTGGTATTTTTAAATCATACACAATGTCACTTCAACAAACAAGAATTAAATAGGGCGTCTATTGTGTAAAGTCAAACTTAAAAAGAACCCCACTTGAAAAAAAAATGTGTTATTAAGTCAGAGTTAAAGGGATCAAATCTATCTTGAAAAAAAAATGTGTGATTAAGTCAGAGTTAAAGGGATCAAATCTATCAAAATCAAAATCAAAATCGTTTATTCACATGGGCCCCAAAGAGGCAATCATGAAAGTTAATGAATCTATTGCCAGATTCGCAAAATTACAGCCATCTCGAGAAGAACCTGGCAAGAAACTCGGCGGCGCATTTTTTTTCATTCATGTTTTTTTTAAAACATTCTTAATTTCTAATACATAATTTTCTTAACCTAGGTGTTATTATGGTAGTCGCTAGAAAGAGCCTGTGCAGTTTGCCTCCATGCATCCTTGTCATTAATATAGTCTGTGGTCTTATAATAAGCTTTCTTAATTAATGCCCGTTTTATTACAGATTTGAACTTTCCCAGTGGTAATTCAGTTACGATTTTAGGAATTCTATTGTAAAATCTAACCCCATTTGCCATAAAAGATTTATTCGTTTTGCTTAATCTAAATCTATTGGCTGCGTTACATTTTTTTCTGATATTCTAACTACAATCTCACCTGATCGAAGGTGATTTTGGGGTCAAGGTTGGTAAACAGTAAATGACAAGCAACAGATTTTTCTACTTGATGATGGTTAGGTATAGAAACTCCAAAATCTTAATCTGAAAACTATATAGCTTATTGAAAATTATTGAATTGAAAATAGGTGTATAAATGATTCTGGAATCTTCATCAGAACATTTATGGGACTGACTAGAAGGTTTTTAATTAATTATTTATTTTACAGCAGATAATAATCATAAGATATATTTACCTTGGTAGGTATCTACTTACTTTATTGTAGTTACAATAATTCATATGAAATTTAATGTAGGAAGGTACTTACAATCGATTTTATATGAACAACTGAATATTGAATATTTATGTGCAATACAATACGATATAAATTTATATTATTTTTTGTTATTATCTTACATATATTTTCTTTATCCCTGATTGATGCACGCCTCATGTCATTTCATTTTCCACCGCTGGATGACTGTTAGAGAATGATTTTAGCATTAAGTCCTCTATTTGTACACTTTTGATTTTTTTGTGCAATAAAGTATTAAATAAATAAATAAATACATTTTGAAGTCGGTTAAACAGGAAAACGCTATGCGACAAACTTATTTCCTGACTAGATCGTGAAGTGTGTATCAACCATTTTAGTTTTCCAGTCTTATTACAAAGTTAAACAGCTTTTCAACGGCAACAATAGTTATTTGTAATATTAACAGGAAAGTAACATTGTCATGAGTAATTCAAACTTTTCAGATTAGAAAACTCTCAATACGGCACGCAACAAAGCTCATTTTCGCTAAAAATATCTAAACAGGTTACAACTGAGGTTACAAAGTTATTCCTTTGTTTCTGACATGTGACTAACTAACACGCACGTCTAGTTTTTTCCCTATCAATTTTGGCTTCGCAATCTTGTGAATTTAGCCAGTGTCAAGTAATATTTCAAGTGTATCATTATTATATTTAATACAAGCCATGCCCCGCGGCTTCGCCCACTAATATCAAGTTAAAAAGTAGCCTATGTATTATTCCTAAGTATAATCTATGTACATTTCAAATTTCATCCAAATCCGTTCAGCCGTTAAAGCGTGAAGAGGGAACAAACATACTTACACACACAGTTACACACAAACTTTCGGATTTAAAATATTAGAAGGATTAAAAGTCCTATTCACAAGTCACAGTCAAAGTCAAGTAGTGCCCTAGTAAAGTGGTAGAAACTTCTATTGGAGTTTTGGAGCGAATGCGAAAATCACGTTATTCAACTTTGTATGATTCGCCTATACTTATGCACATTTAGTAAGTATTGACGGTTAATAATCCACCATTATTACACATTAACATTCGAAGAATTACTGGTTTTGGAAATGTATACAAAATCAAAAACGGCATTTTCTTTACTTTTGCGGCAAAAAACCCTACCGCTTGTTATGAGGACGATCAACATCGTCATACTGGCCTTATAATTATAAACAACAAAATAGGTTTTGTTTTATTTTTAGCTTGGTATAAATTGTATCTACTTTAATTTGTTAAGAGTGTTGAAGAAACAGTTGTTTTGGAGAAAGTGTGTTGGAGAAACAGTGTCAACAGTGTTAGAGAAACTAAATTTGTAACGTTTGTTATTTATCGAACGTATCGTTCTAAACACGCTTAAAAGTTTAAGCTTGGGCAAGGAACTCGACGGAGTTCTGCGTCTGAGCTGCCCGTTGGCTTTACGTGCGCATTACAAAAGCAACACAAGTTTTATCCTCAAGGGAAATATGTGTTTCTTGTTCTGGATGTGATTGTATGTAATGTGATTTTTTCTAGCACCCACGATACTAGTCATTGAACTAAGTGTGGGCAGTGAATGCAAATACAGCTCCAATAACGTAGAACAAAAAAATTTGGTTATAAACAAAATAATAGTACAGTAGTCTGGTTTTAGCATTGAACTTCGTCTTGTATCCTGGATGGTCAATTTCATAATTATAATCACAAGCGAAGCTAATCAGATGTATTATGGCTTATTTCATAATGATATCCCTTGCGCCAGTTGTGATGTAAATAGTCGTTAACTCCTGTACTAAACGTCTACCTTAAGCACCTACTTGGTTAAACTACGGTTCAGCAAATCTGGCTCGTATCGCTGTATATCTTCTAAATCCAAATAAACGCGCTGTTCAGTAGAGCATTGCTTCGATAGAAAGCTTTGAAGTCGATAAATCAACTGCCGCCGATTCACGGTGTTTTATGTAGATGGAGGAAGTTATTCAGTCCACGCCTATCTTAACTAAGACGATCATGAAATCATCATTTAAATTAGACTATAGTAATGAACTGCTCGTTAGCTTAGTTGGGTGGCGTTCGCCTTCTAAGCAAGGGGTATCGGGTTCGATTCCCGGCGGGAACACAAGTTTACTCCCCAAGGAAAATTTGTGTTTCTGGTTCTGGTTTTGTGATTGTGTGTGTGATATGAATGTTCCCGGCACCCTCGACACAAGTCATCGAACTTAGTGTAGAGCTGTGAGTGTTAAAGCGTTTATTATTTATTATTATGTTCGGATAATATAAATTAAGAAGTGATTTTTATTTATGCTAACTAGGCAAGCATTTGACCACTATCTCACCTGATGGAAAGTGATGATGCGGCCGAAGATGAGACATGCTTGCGTAGAAGATACCTATTCACTCTTGATTTGAAGACTCCCAGATAATACCCCTCGGGGAACAATGACGCAGGCAGTAAGTTCCACTCCTTCGCTGCACGGATGACTTACTCATACATAGTTTTAGTACTAGACATAAGCATAATATAGCGGTACGTACAATATTTTTTAAACTTGCCCATTTGACGTTTTTTTTTGTGATTATGCACGATCCAATCATGGCTGTCGTAAAAAAAGTTGATTAATCATTGACATCAAAATCCGGAATCTGACATCACGAATCAGTCTAGTCAATAGAATGTATTTTCTAATTTGAATGTATGTTATCACATTTTATTAAATATTATTAACCGCAAGCAAAGCTTAAAAAAACCGACTTCAACGCTTATGTTTTGTTTTGGCTGGATCGATTTCGATAAAATATATATGGGACTAAAAAAAATCATCAAAATCGATTCATAATTGCGCGGAGATATCGCGTAACATACCTACATGAAAAAAAAAATTACAGTCGAATTGAGAACCTCCTTTTGTGAAGCCGGTTGAAAATTTTATATTAAAATGGCTTTAAATAAAAAAAAACATGTTAAAGGCATAATTCTAAAGCTATTAAGATTTAAAAATATAATACCATGTTTTTTGGGGTTTATGACACAATATTATAAGGTAAGGTAAGGCCGACGGAGTACCGTTCTTGTAGTAACAAGAAGTACTAAATAAACGTAGTCATTCAGACCCAAGCCATTCAGCGTAAGTTGTATTCCATTCAGAGTTCAAAGAAAGTCAAGTAAGGACTTTGGGTGTTGCTATGATTACTTAGATGTTGAATGCTAGAGCATTCTGTCTGTCAACAGTCTGAATGACAATGTTTATGTTGTACTTTTAAGCTATTGCATAGCTTCTATCGCGGGCCTTGAGCGTGGAGACTGAATCCAGAAATTCCGTAACGAAAATAACCTAACACCCCCCACTCCGACCGGCACAGCGGTGATACTTTTTAGTTTTGCCATCTATCGATGAATAGCAGAACTTTTAATGACTTTTTTGAAATATCACGCTTGTCTCTTTAGTTCAGCAACTCGCCTCTAGGTGGCAGGAAAAAAAATACTGCATAAATAAAATAAATAAATAATTATAATTGCATAAGTTGATAAAAAATGCTGTGCAATAGCTTTACCGCGGCAGTCCCCGAGTGCCACACGTCTTTTTTTGTAGTACCATGGGTCTTAGAAGATTGAAATCTCATGCATATTTTCTATTCAGATAAGAGATGAGAAATCATGATTTATAACTGTAGTAGTAAATTTTGAGTTGAACATTGAACATGTACTGAGAGAGTCGTAAAAACTTAAATAAGCCTTCTAAAGTTTATCTTCGAAAACCTCGTTATAAGTTATCATTGACACTAAAAGTTTTTAGTTGTATCAAAGTACGTTAGTACTTATTATAAAGTTTTCTTAACAGTGTTATGGCAGGCGAAGTATCTACTCCCAATATATAAAGAGTATAACACATGAGATGGGAAGGCCACCCTGAACAAAAAGTTAAGAGAAAAGAAATAAAATGGGTTATACACTATCTAAGAATCCACTTATATTTCGCGCTCAGGTAGGTAACGAGCTTCGTCGGAGTCAATCGGTTTATCTGGGATTTGCTGGAGTATAATTTAAAACTGTTTTTTTCTTTCATGTTGCTTTAGGTTGCTATGAAAATTGGGTCACGAATTCACGGTCTGCTTGTTTCCTATTTCGCAGTTATAACCTAGATGCCAGTTAGGAATCCGATCAGGGCTATATTTCAAGCTGCACCCTGCGGCTTTAATTGCGTTGATGACGATGAAAAGTGACGTTAATGATGGGAATTATAATGAACAAAAATTCACCTAAATCAGTGTAGCGCGCTGTTTTAGCGCGATTTAGTAACAAATAGGTATCTAATTGACAAAGAATAATTGAAAACGCATATAATTATAACATAATATCAGTTAATATGTAATCAAAAGTAAATATATACCTTCTTGGCAAGCATGTTATATCTACAGCCGCATCATCACTTTCCATTGTGATCAATGCTTGCTAATATAGCATTAAACAATCTTAGTTAACATTGAATCAAGTAATACTCTGAAACATATTTAAAATCAAGCATTTACCAGTTATAAATAAAAAAAGACGTGTGGCAATCGGGGACTGCCGCGGTAAAGCTATTGCATAGCATTTTTTATTAACTTATGCAATTATAATTATTTATTTATTTTATTTATGCAGTTTTTTTTCTGCCACCTAGAGGCGAGTTGCTGAACTAAAGAGACAAGCGTGATATTTCAAAAAAGTCATTAAAAGTTCTGCTATTCATCGATAGATGGCAAAACTAAAAAGTATCACCGCTGTGCCGGTCGGAGTGTGTTAGGTTATTTTCGTTACGGAATTTCTGGATTCGGTCTCCACGCTCAAGGCCCGCGATAGAAGCTATGCAATAGCTTAAAAGGACTAAAAAGTTATAAATCAAGTTCCCATGGCCATCTTCCGTCTCCATCA
Source organism: Lomographa bimaculata (assembly GCA_948107665.1). Lineage (NCBI taxonomy): Eukaryota > Metazoa > Arthropoda > Insecta > Lepidoptera > Geometridae > Lomographa > Lomographa bimaculata. The sequence goes on from OX403599.1 coordinate 11,319,726, forward strand.
TCAGAGCAACTCCATGGTACCATAACATTGTATTGTCACTAAAGATACATAAGTACACCAAATTTGGGTCCAATCGGACATCGAGAAGTGGGTCTCATTTAGCTTGCAAGATTTGATTACAGACTGACACCGGGACAGGTAAACTAAATAAAAGGTAAAATTTATTGTATTCGCTAACTAACAAATAATCTAATGAAAGTTTTGTTAATTATCTTGTTGTAATAATGTTAATTAATTGAAATTAATTCTAATTTAAGATAAATTTAGAGATGATTTGAAGTGTATTGTTATTATCTAATTAATGTTGCGTTTGTAAGTGAAATTAATAAAATTAATGTTGTAATTAATAAGTGAATCCAATCTATCTTATCCTAATTATGTAACTTTTTTATTACTATTATTTTTATTTTTTATATTTAACAGTGGACGGAAGAGACTGTAACCCACGACACAGGACTTTTCCTAGTGTGGGATCCTGGGCTCCCCTACACAAAAATAACATTGTTGTTATTGATAGTGTTAATACCAATAAGTTCAAGAAATAAATTATTATTATGATTAAAAAAAAAAAAATGAAGAGTGATCATAACTTAATAAGATCTATAGTGTCATTTGAACCTGGCACAAACATAATAAAATAAGTGCCTTCAAAGCAATTCATTTTTTAACTAATTCGTTTCAACAAAATCACCGATGCACGATGTCCCTGCCCTTCGAGTTAGAATTCATTTCTTTAAGGGTTCACAAGAGCGGTAATAAGGTATCTATAATTATTCCCTATAGAACTAAAGAACTGATCAACCGTTTCATGAGCTTCGCGCTTCAAATCCTTTTACAATTGGGTACTAGAGATACGTTTACGTTTTTCTTTTGCTTGTGATATACGAGAACTGAATCAATTGGTTTTATATTGAAGTAAAGTATCAGACTTAGTGAAAAGACTAGAAAGAACTAAATCTTTCGAACTAGTGTAATGTTAGTTAGTGTGCATCTGTATGATACACGCACAGTCTCGGGGGAGGGTTTTCTTCTAGTAGGCTGTATGAGGTGCGCAAATGGACAGGTTTATTTGATTTTTAGTATTTGTTGTTATAGCGGCAATAAAAATACATCTGTGAAAATTTCAACTGCCTATAGCTATCACTGTTCTTGACAGCCTGGTGACAGACGGACGGACGGACGGACGGACAGCAAAGTCTCAGTAATAGGGTCCCGTTTCTACCCTTTGGGTACGGAACCCTAAAAAGGACTTTAGTGAACTCTTTTTGACTGATGGACTTTACTAACACAGTTTTACTTTAAAATATTAGTATGTTATAAACATTTTGGTAATATAATTTTTGATAGTTTAAATAAACAAAAGTGTGAAATGATTATAAATAAATTAGAGTGCATCTACCACAACATCTCGTTTTCAACTTTATTCTTACTCTAAAGCTTGCACTGCAGTGTTCTGACGCTTCTGGCGCAGTTTCTAGGTATAACAGAAAGGCCAGTCACTTGGGACCCACCTTTTGTTTTACGAAGGAGCTAGTACCCACCGTGGCATCCCAGGTAATAAACTAAATGAGGTATTGTGTTGTTCTGTATACAGAAATGTTAGAATACTTATTTTTAAGCTATCATGATCAATATATGGTATATATTCCGTTACTAATACAAACATTTATAAGTAATAATAATAATAAATCTTTATTCACAAAAATGAAATAGCATTTTACATAGTACATAAAGAAAAACTTAAAATTAAGTAAAATTATAAATTATGGCATAGTTTGAGGGCAGTGGTTAAGCCTTTAGTTATGCACTACTGGGGATTTCTAGTTCCCACACTAGGATATCCTGTGTTGTGGGTAACTAGTCTCTTCCTGGTTGTGTACATTTCAAGTAGTATAATTGTTCATATGGAATAATTTTCTTTATTATATAAAATACAAAAAATATTTCTACAGGTACGTCCTTTGAAACTAGACTTTGAAACTATCAATCGAAGTGCCGCCCCAGCCGGTTTTTTTTTGCGTTGTTAGTTTTAGACCACTAAAACAATGCATTAAATATTTTTCTTTTTTTAGCGTAGTAGCAAACGCTCGGTATCCGCTAGTGTATAATATTTACGTAATATTTTAAAACGTTTAATTAATTTGAAAGGCTAACAATATCTTATAAAATCGTAGGTCCCTATACGAAAGTCGTAGAGGATCTACGGATTGTAGGTCTTCTACGTCTTGTAGTTTTCTCTACGTACAGAACCAAAGTAACGAGTAATTGTCAAAAAGTCATTTTCTTTTTGTTATTTATGTTGTGATATTTTCGCAACTGTCAATATAATATTATAAACAATCAGAAGTGAACCACTTTTTTTAAATAAATATAATACTAGCTAAACCTTCGATTACAAAACTTATAATAGAAACAATTAACGAAATTTTAAACAATTGACGACTCAGTTGGCGCAGTGGACAGGTCTCCGCCCTCTGCACCGTGGGTCCTGGGTGCGATTCCCGGCAGGAGCACAAATTCCTTTCCTAGGGATATTTGTGCTTCTGGTTCTGAGTGTAATGTGTGTGATGTAAATGTTTCCGGCACCCACGATTACAAGTCTTTGAACTTAGTGTGGGGCTCTGAGTGTGAATGCGTGTGTGTGTGTGTGTGTGTGTGTGTGTGTGTGTGAATTAGATAAGCAAGAAAGTGCATTTCAAACGAGACATTTATATAAAACTACAAAATACATAGCTCCGATGCACTTGACGCACTCAATTCTGGTTCTGGGTGTAATGTGTGTGCAATGTAAATGTTTCCGGCTCCCACGATACAAGTCTTTGAACTTGGGGTAGGGCTGTGAGTGTGAATGCGTTTGTTTGTTCTTTGTTGAATTATAAATTATACAATTTAGTAAGCTGTGGTAAATATTGTTGGTGACACATCTATTAAGTCTATAGATAACTGAATTGTTTATTTACCCAATTAATAGAAAAAATAAAAATAAGCAAGAAATGCATCAAGATCGATTATACATCCACTCAGCATGAAATATTGGGTAAAAAGAGAGCGCACGACGGATGTCTGCTTCTTTTATAGGCGAAGTAGGTACTCTTCCACCTTCACCAATGTTAGCTTATCATTCGTTATTTTTTTTTTCTACAGACTTCGCAAAAAAGGTGGAGGTACTCAATTCGACTGTTTTTTACCACGTGAACCGATTTTAATTTTCTTTTGTTTTTTGTTTCAAAGTTTTTTGCTTGCCCATTATTTTGATCAAAATCTAATATTGAGTTATCGTCAATAATGTGTGTTTGTTACATTTAATCTGATCAAGGTTATGAAGTAAAAGCGGTGAAGTTTTTTCAAGCTTTGCTTGCGTCTAATTATTGGTAGCCACGATACAATATTCTGAAGTGCCGGGCAATGAGACCGAATAATCAAAATACGGTCATGATAATATACGGCATACGAAATTTCTGGTTATCATTAAGGACAATATTTTTTAAAGATTTTCATTTTATTTTTGTATGAATTTTGAAAACGCTGTCTTTATATCAACTCAACCCTGAGTCCCTCACGTTATGGGTTTAAAATAGTCCCTTTGTGAACGTTTGAAACATAGAAATACAATTACATTTACATTTTCGGACACCGACATACTTAGTATTCAAAAGGGTGCTATAATCCACCCTAAAAGGTGCCGCTAAATTTCACCTAAAGAAATTTATTGTTGCCAGACAAAATGATATAATACCTAACGGGTGAGAAATGCGAAACTTATTTCAAAGTATAATTTAAATTCGAATTCATAGTGAAAATTCTGCGGAGTAAGGTGCCGAAGTCTCTTTGCGACAGCGACCGGCTCCGCAGAACTTTTTAAAACTTATCTAGATTCATTTTAAAATACGTTATGATATTATTTTATAAAATTTTAGTTCCTCGGTGTAGTTCATGGCACTCGCAGTACAATGCGAAAATAATTCATACTAATATTATAAAGAGGTAAAGTTTGTAAGGTTGTAGGAGGTAATCTCTAGATCTACTGAACTGAATTTAAAAATTCTTTAACCAATAGAAAGCCACGTTATTTGTGAGTGTGCATAGGCTATGTTTTTTTTTCACCCAGGCGACGCTGGGCAGGTCAGCTATTTATAAATAAACTAGCTGCGCCCAACTGTGTCAGAATTATAAGTAGCCTATATTAATCCAGTAATCAGCTACCTCCATTTCAAATTTCATCAAAATTGATCCAGCCGTTCGAGCGTGAAGAAGTAGCAAACATACAAACACGTCTTTGTCCCCCGAACGGTATAATCTGGGACTCTTCAAGTCAAGAGTGCATAGGTATCTTCTAGGCAAGTATGCTTCATCTTCGGCCAAATCAAATTAAAAAAAAAAAAACACACAAACTTTCGTTTTTATAATATTACTTTAAAGTTTAATAATAATAAATAAACGCTTTCACACTGACAGCCCCGTATTAAGCTCAATGTCTTGCCAACGGTTAGTTCACGTGACACGGGATTTTCAACTGAGTGTCACCGTGCTTCGGAGGGCACGTTAAACTGTCGGTCCCGGTTATTAGTCGTAAAACAACAGTCGTTAAGCCATGTTGGATGTATTCAGACGGCCTGAAAAATCCAGCAACAAGGGCCACTATTCTATACGACTAGCAAGCATTGCGGGAAAGGTCTAAGTACCCCCATTGGCCACTGCAGCTCGCAACCAGGTTATGGAGTCTCATATTGTCCCGCCTTTTGGTTTTCTCCAAAGCAAGCTGGACACCTTTTAGATAGATAGATAAACTATTTATTGAACACCTTAATTAAGACAAAAAACAAAACAAAATTATTATTTACAAAAAAAGTGTAACAATAGGCGAACTTATCGCTAAAAACGATCTCTTCCAGACAACCTTTGGACGGAGAGGAATTACGCAATAGAGTTGGACGTCGGTGTTTAAGAAAACAACATTTTAAAGAGTGCATTAATCTAAGAATAATAAATTATAATATACTTATACGACTAAACTGTTGAATCTCAGTCATCGGCGTAAGGTAGTGAGCCTATCGGTTTTCTATCGTTTGCATTTCGGAGAGTGTGCGCAGGAATTATACGAGTTAATTCCTCCAAGCCCATTTTACCATCTAACAACAAGACAAACAGTCAAACGTCATCCATTCATGGTTGACATACCTCCAGCTCGCTCGAAGCGTTACGCTTCTACGTTTATCATCCGTACTGCGAGGGAGTGGAACTCATTGCCCGCGTCTTTGTTTCCTTAACGGTATAATCTGGCAGTCTTCAAGTCAAGAGTGAATAGGTATCTTCTAGGCAGGCATGCTACATCTTCGGCCACATTATCGCTTTCCATCAGGTGAGATAGTGGTAAAATGCTAGCCTATCAAACATAAAAAAAATATATATACTTAATTATAAGTAATGATAATTGACAAATAAAAGCTCTTTAAAGTGGGTCTTAATCTTTTATCAGGACGCAATGGACCGTACACAGATTTTATTGTCTTGGAATTTTGTTTTCATTTTGAACTGCCCGTTAGTTTAGTTGTGTGAGCGTTCGCCTTCTAAGCAGAGGCATCGGGTTCGATTCCCGGCGGGATCACAAGTTCTCATCCCAAGAAAAAAAATTGTTTCTGGTTCTGGTTGTGATTGTGTGTGTGATGTGAATGTCTCCGGCACCCACGACACAAGTCAACTTAGTGTGGGGATGTGAGTGTGAAAGCCTTTATATTTATTGTTTTTTTATGTTTATTTCTTTATATCTTTTGTTTCTATATATTATCTTTTTTTCTTGATATCATAATGTTCCCCTAAAATACACATTAAAATGTATTATCATTAGTTTAGAATAAAGTAAGTGATATTTTATAAATATATCAATATAAATGTCGTAATCAAAATGAAAAAAAAAAACTACACCCATATAGTAGCCACCGTACTGTAGTGCATCGGGGATGTTTGCGGATGCGCAATATAATAATAATGTATGTATGTGTAATAACAATATAATAATAATAATGTATGTGTTTTTATTTTGCTTTTATTCTTTTTTATTCATTTTATGTAATTAATTTAATTTATATGTGTATGTAATTTATTTATTCTTTTAGTAATGTCATGTAACTTTAGCCATGTAATGTTTAGTAATGAATTTGAAATAATGTTATGGACTATGTCTGAAATAATAATTATAATAATATAGTCTCACCAAGTTGTAACACATCTTATTTCCTTTATATATGACATAAAATATAAATGAGATGTTATCTTAAACTGTTAAGTAATTAAAACCCACCTTCCCATTATAAAATACGCGCTTCAGCATATTTCAAGCGCGAAACAGTAATTTCGTAACACAAATTGAAAGTCTTAACGGGAACCGGCGTAAAAGCCTCGGGAAATTAAAGAAACATAACGCGAACTGAAAGAGAATTGTATTAGCGCGTTGTTTCTTATATTTTTGTTAATATAATAATGTTGTTTCTTTTATAGAGATTTTGAATAGGAACTTTTTATTACTTCAGTAAATGCCACGTCACATAATGTTCCAAAATCAAACAGCTATGACAAAAACAGTCAAAACGAGTAATACTTTGAAATGCTTTTAAAAATCAAGCGATAATCTGCTGTAACCGTTGGCTACATTGGGTGAGCGTTCGCATTTTAAACAGGAGTATCTGTTTCGATTCCCGGCGAGAACACAAGTTTTCTCCCCATGGATAATTTGTGTTTCTTGTTCTGGTTGTGATTGTGTGTGTAATGTAAATGTTTCCGGCACCCACGACACCAGTCATCGAACTTAGTATGGGGCTGTGAGTGTGAAAGCGTTTATGTTATGTTTAATGTGTTAAATAAAAAAAAAAGACTAAAAAGGTACATAACCAGAGAACTTGTCATGACGAATCAAACGAGCCCAAACTCGATGGGTTTTGTCTTGTTTAGTTCAGAAGTCTATGGCCATCTTTCGTCTTCATCATCAGACCAGCTCCATGGTACCATATCATTGTTTTGTCACCATACATAAGTACACCAAATTTAGTCCGTAGGACATCGGGAAGTGGGTCTGATTTAGCTTGCAAGATTCGATTACAGGCCGACAGATAACACAGGTGAAACTATACAAAAGCTTGTAAAAAGCGCTTCTATGAGGTGTATATGTATGAGAGGTGTATATGTATGAGAGGTGTGTATGTATGAGAGGTGTATATGTAGCGGACAAATGCTACGCATCTGGCAAAAATAAACGGAACTTATTCCCTGTGTCTTGGTTCCCTGAACGATATGATGTTGAACTCTTCAAGTCTAGACTGAATGGGAATCTTGTAGGCAAGCATACTACATCTTCGGCCGCATCACCAAATGCTGTCATAGCTTACTATAATCATGAGTAGGAAAAAGAGAGACAGTACGAGTACGACAAACTTTCCTGAGATACTTAAATTAAATTAATGAATAAAATGTGTTTATTTGGCGCTATACACAAAACATAACATAAAAAGATACAACAAAAACAGCTTACCAAGAAACAAAAGAAATACAGTTAAACTAAACAAATAGTGTCAAAAGGGCGTGACTAAGCTTTTTTGCCTAGTGTAACACTAAGCGCTAATTTTCAGTCACAACCCAGAGGAGGCGGATACAAAACAGTGAAATATAAAAATATATATAAACGCTTTCACACTCACAGCCCCACACTAAGTTCAATGACTTGTGTCGTGGGTGCCGGAAATATTCATCACACATACAATCACAACCAGAACCAGAAACACAAATTTTCCTTGGGGAGAAAACTTGTGTTCCCGCCGGGAATCGAACCCGATACCCCTGCTTAGAAGGCGAACGCTCACCCAACTTAGCCAACGGGCAGTAATAGATGTAAAGGAAATAAGAATATAAAAAAATATCTTGCGAAATATATAAACGTGTCTTCCCTTTATGCAATGAACTTTATTAACAATAATGAACATACATACTACTAAACTAAATTAAACTAAGAACTAATTTAAAACTAACGAATTATTTATAACTTTATATAAATACTAGCGATCCGCCGCGGCTTCACCTGGGTGTGATAAATGAAGAACCGCTCGACCGATTTTGTGCAAACTTCACATAAACCATCTTCTAAATAGTTCAAACAAAGCCTAAACATTTGGTTTGGATAGTTGAGCCCGTTCTTGAGTTATAAAATTACAACGAAAAGTGGCATTGATTTTTATATATATAGAAAGATAGATGAACAAAACTTAATCTAATAGACCGCTGCCAATTGGTAAAGTACCCAAAATGCTGGCAGCATTGGAACGTTAAATGGCTATTCAATCTCTGTCCAAAATATTTGCCAGCATTTTGGTCACATGCTGCTTATTGAAGTCGTATGGTCGCCCTGAAAATTTTTTAAAGATTGCATGTGCTCCCATTATCTACCCATTCTGCCGGGACACACTTCAGATACTTTAAATCTTTTGTACGGAACGGGAATACTTCTCATAAGCATATTGCGATATGAGAGGGATCACTGAATAATGTAGAGGGTGGGGGTAAATGCACATCGCGTTTAGCTTCGAACTGCTTTAAAGTCGGCTCTTATGAGCCTTCTTGCCATCCGATGCATTTTCGATAAGTCACGTAGAAAGTTTATAACTAAATGTGTATCAGTACTTATCAAGTTTAGTTTAGTTAGTGTTTGAAAATAGCTCGAGTTGCTAATGGATTTGAGTTTAAAGTGTGTAAAGTTTTTGAAACAATCATAAGGAATATAAATTATTTAAATAACACGAGTACCTTTAGCTTTAGGTCACGTCAGTTTGGTGAATTTGTAAACCATTTAGGTACAAGTTCACTTAACTGTGGTAAATCGGGTCGTGGAGATTAAATATTGAGTAGCTGTCAAATCAATGTCGCCGTATGCAGCGGCGAATGACAATTAAGACTTAAGAGCAGGCTGCGCTTTCGGACCGAGCACGTCTGTCATCTTAGACGATTATAAAGTTGATCCCGTAGCATGTAAGGGCATGTTTAGCGGATTAAAAATATGACGCTTACTCTTTACTTAGATTAATAAGGTTTTTAGTAAAATTCTCAAAAAGACATATTTTAGTCCTTAGCAACGCATAATAAACAATGTTTCTGTTTGTATTTTTTTACGACATAAATCTTAAGTAAAAAATCAGAAGGCATAATTTTCAACGAAAACATCTGTCTAGTGAAATCAATCGTGAAACTGATATGGGATGGAGTGGGTGATATGGAGGATAGAAATGTCTGAAAAATTATACATTTAAAGCTAAACAATAGGACATGTGATCGACTCAGGATATCATTGCAAAATATCATATTTTTTAGTCTTAGAGATGCCAACAATTCCTTCTCAAATACTACCTACTGTATGGTACTGCATAGTACATTCAAGTAAATGATACTCAAGGATATAATGTGACAATGTTCTTGAGCTCAAAACATGAATGCTTTTATTTGGTTCAATGACAAATAATCCCAAACACAGCTCTTCTATCTCCAAATATCAACAATTATTGTGCAATTGTTGATTATCACTATTATAGAATAGTATTCTGGTATGATATTTCACTTTGGTGTTATATAAACATTAAGAAATGTTATTGAGCATTATTTTTAAGAAAGCGAATAAATTATGAGCAATTGAAAGTAAGCTGGTCGCCTATCGGTTTTCTATCGTTTGCATTTCGGAAAGTGTGCGCAGAAAACGTTACAATATGTCTATTATTATTAACGTACTGAGAGGGAGTGGAACTCATTACCCGCGTCTTTGTTTCCTTACTAGTTTAATCTAAGAGTCTTCAAGTCAAGAGTGAATAGGTTTCTTCTAGACAGGCATGCACATACATCTTCTGCCGCATCATCGCTTTTTATCAGGTAAAAAAAAAAGACTATTTTTAATATTATTTGGACGCAGGGACTGTCGTAACAGTCGTAGTAGCGCGCTCATATACTCGTAGACATAAACATAAACGCTTTCACTAAGTTCGATGACTTGTGTTGTGGGTGCCAGAAACATTCACATCACACACACACTTCCAACCCGACAGAAACCAGAAACACAAATTTTCCTTGGGAGAAAACTTGTGTTCCCTTCTGGAATCGAACCCGATACCCCCTGCTTAGAAAGCGCACGCCACCCAACTACGCCAACGGGCAGTTCAACGTAGATGTTATTATAATAAAATTTCCTTTGATATTTGTACCGACCCGCATCAGAGTACATAACTCCCAGAATGCCGAGTCTTAGCCGGAGAAATAAGCAACAATTATCTTGTGGTGAACTCTACCCTAGTAAAACATCGTATATTTTCAAAACAAATCAATCTGAGAGTAGCTCAACACATTGACACAATTACCTACATTTCTGTAATGCTGTTCGCCGACCTAGTCTTGTATTTGACATCAATTCGAAAAGATGCGAAATTGAAAGCAAACACGGTCCCATTCGAGGGCGTTGAAGATCGTTTTTACTTATAAAATGATAGGTTGTAGACTGTAAGAGCATTGCCGCATACCGTATTGGAAATGGAACAAAAATAGGTTTATTATATCTTTATCACACTAATATTTTAAAAGCGATTGTTTGTGGGTGTGTTTATATGTTTGCTACTTCTACATGTTTAAACGGCTGGACTAATTTTGATGAAATTTAATATGGAGGTATCTGACACCCTGGATTAACACATAGGCTACTTTTTATCCCGGAAGTCCCCCGGTTCCGTGTTGTGTGGACATCTCGAAACAAAAGACCTCAAAGATTTGGAACAACCTCCCATGGAAGGTTGTTCCAAATCTTTGAGGTCTTGTGTTTCGAGATGGAAAGAATGAGTAAGGTAGCAAAGCATTCAGGATATAACAGTTCAGTATAAAAAAAAACTTAAGTTAGTATATTTTTGCTTCTGCAGGCTCACTACGAAGGCTGCGTAATTTTCTTCCGACTGCTACCAAAGTTGCGCTTGCACAATCTCTTTTACTTTCAATTCTTGATTATGCCGACGCATGCTACTTGGATATCACAGAGGACCAGCTGAATAAGCTTGAACGTCTCCAGAATGTTTGCATCAGGTTCATATTTGGCTTGCGTAAGTATGTCCATGTCTCTCAATTTCGCACTAGACTCAAGTGGCTTCCCATACGTTTTCGTGGGAATACTCACATCCTCTCCTTATTATATACTATTATATACTGTACTGTTTAATCCCTCCTCCCCACGCTATCTCAAATATCAGTTTGAATTTCTTCATCTTGGACACTCACTCTCATTGAGGTCATCCGAATCTTTAGAATTAAGAATGCCAAGCCACAGTTCTACATTTTATGACAAATCTTTTACTGTACAAGCTATTCGCCTCTGGAACAGTTTACCGATCTCTATACGTCGCTCTCAATCACTCCACACTTTTAAAGAACAAATAAAAAAATTGTATCACTTACAATTAAGTTAAAGCTATGAATGTCCTTTATTAGTCATATATATATATGTATAATAATATATATTAGTTTGTGTTTTTTTTTTTTTTTCATATCCTGTACTAACTACGGGCCAATTGCCTATATTTCCTAAAACTAAACTAAAACTATGTACAGCAAAGAACTAAAGTTACCTACAAGACATCGAGCTTAAAGGTAACTCAAGTGCTCAAGCCCACTACCAGTGGGTAGCGTTCCCATCATGCTGGCGGCATTGCCTCTCTGAATTGCAATGCTAATACGTTGAGCCAAATAAGTGCCAGCATTTTGATCACGCGTCGCTTCAACCAGGCGCTCTGATAGAATTTTGAAAATAGAATGAGCTCCCGGTCCCCACGGACCCAGTGTCTCAACACCAAACGGCTCAAATATGTAACCACTGCCAAGGTTTCCATATTTGCGCCGTTTACGCTGCTCTGCCGAAGTTGCCGCGACGCCAACCCCATTCTGTGTTTCAGGAAGATGTGACGGAGCTAAAGTATCGACACAAGTTGCATCCCATACTAAAGGCCGTCCCATGTTCCATGGAATTAAAGTCATGCCGTCGGGTCTTTTACCATCGTCACGCATCAGACCATTCGGTTCGAGAATGGCTGGAACGTTGGCACTGGTAAAAGCCCGGCGGATGATATCGTTGAGGCTGGCGTGGCGGGAAATTCGGCCAGCACTTTTCTGGCACGAGAGGCCGTGGTGACCGAGCTGGTCAACAGCAGTACCACACTGACAGCTATGGGCAACATAGCACCTTGCACCCAAACGTAAGCATATAGCGAGACGGAAAGCAGATGGATCTATAAGTGTACCAGTATTAAAAGAGGGAATAGCCTGCAACCAAAGCCCTGACTCCCATACAGAAACTGCTAGAAGTCGAGCACGCTCTGTGACGCTAGGACACGTATCTAAAAGATGTTTCCGTGCTAGTTCACAGAGCGGCCGATCCCACAGTCTCTGTGAGGATAACCTCACTGGAAGCCCGGTATTTGGGCATGCCATCTCCCAGGCGCTTCTGGCCTCAGTCAGGTTTGCTATTTCTAAAGAACCCAAACTATGTGAAAGTATTTTTTCGACTAATTTAGAAGTACCATGAACTGAGGACAAGAAAGCCGGTAACGCAACACTAGAAATTTTACGTATACCTAAGCCTCCTAGTCTTACAGGTAAAGAAGCTTGCGACCAAGCCCTGTCATCTATGTCAATATTCAAAACCGATATAAGAGTATTCTTTACGATATTGTCCATGCTCTCGAGGATCGCGCTATGTTTCCATAGCGGACAACATCTTAAAGAATACGTAAATTTTGGGACAAAAAGACAGAATCTAATAATTGTAAAAGCCATATGAGTGTTAATTTTGAGCAATCTGTCGGAAGAATTTTTAAAATTTTGAATTTTTTCTTCTACAAAAGGTGAAATTGATTCATCTAATATCGGCGAACCCAAAAGGCGAAGTGAACACTTGTCTACTAGTTTTATATTGTAAGCCAATGAGTTAAATTTGTGTAAAACCGATAATTTGTCTGAACAGTTATCGCAAACAAAAAGTTCGCATTTCGAAAAATTTAGTTCAAGCCCAATCTTTTTAAATTCATCAATTATTAATTTTAAATCACTTAAGACAGTATTCACATCACCTCCCAGAGTTCCGTCATCCAAATACCAAACATTTAGTTTGGATTGGAGACGTTGAATTATTGGATTGACAGCTAAAGAAAAAATTGCTGGGCCGCACGGGTCACCCTGCTGACAGCCAACGGAAGACAAAAGAACATCGTTTTTGTAAATTAATTTTGATGGTTTGCCATAGCATTGCCAAATAAAATTATATAACTCTGGAATTTTATCTTTCACCTGGGTCAGAAGGGTGCCTCTATCAACAGAATTAAAAGCATTCTTAACATCCACCTTTAGCAACACCTCTCCACAATTTTGATTTAAAAATGTTCTAAGGGAATGGACAGCAGCCTCACATCCGCCCCGCGAACCAAAACCAAGCTGTATAGGCTGAAAAAGATTGCTTAAAGAAACAAACATTTTCTTACAACCGATTTTAGCCGCGAGGCGGCGATATGTGGTGCCTACCGCTATAGGCCTGATGCCACCATCTTTTTTGTTAAGTGCGCATAAATTTGCGCCATACAAAATATCTGTGACGTCATTATTGACTTGACCTGACAACATCAGGTTAACTAAAGCCGTTAGATCTTTTAACCAGTGGCTTGAACACGTTTTTAGAGAAAACGCGGCAAATTGAACATGAACTCGACAATCTATGGAAGACCTCTCCGAGCGCGCGCCCGTCGGCAGAAATTCGAGTGTTAGGACCACTTAGAATGGTTTGTTTGCTAAACAAATGACCATTATGGGCTCGTAAAAGATTACCGCTTCATCTCAAGTGTTTATTTTAAGTGTGTTACAAAGTAATTGATTGAATTAAACACGTTAGAAGTTTGTCACAGGGAAAAATGAGGAGTTCTTCAGATATCTTTATTTTTTGTCGTAAATAGCGATCGATAACATATATTTTTTTTATTGTTAAAATGATGTATTTTAACTATGCTTTTGATTGCATATTAATTTATGTCATTGTGCAAATGATTAATTACCTTAAAAAATTAAGGAACGATTGAGTAAATTTCCCGCGCGGCGCATTAATTTGTCAAAACGCGCGCTGTAAATATGCGTTCATTGTAATTCACTTAAAACATGCAGGTGATAAACAAAAGTATTGCTATAATAAGCCGTTCCTTACCTTCACAATTTCATAAAATAATAAACACCTTTCTCAGAAAAACTTGTTGTAATATCGGAAACTCTGATCGGAAAGAAAAAAAATCGCCTCGTTACCATAGTCACTTTTGAGTGACAATTGTTATTTGCCTTTTGACTTTCTTAGTAAAGAAACAAAATGAACATAGAGAAAAGATCCTCTTGTTGTCAGAAAAGTGCGCCAAATAATAACACTGTCATAATATTTACACAAAACAAATGGCTGAATTAGCGCGCGAAAGCATCGTCGCCCCGCGTCGGGCGAGTCCATTATTAATGTAAAAGGCAAAACCATCATTCTACATATTCCACAAATAACGAAATTGTTTAAATTACATAAATGCTAAAACAATGTTTTTTCCAATGTATAAAATACATATCATAACATAGAAATTGGCGAATACCCCTTGAACTCGAGCCAGCAGTGCACCGAGAGCCTGGGCGAGTCCATTTTGGCGGTAGCAAAGGATTCTGCCGCGCCGGCATAATACGGTGATTACGCGTAAACGCAAATAATTAAGTATAGCAATATGCACATAAATCTAATGATTAATACCTACCACGTCGTATTTCAGTAGCAGTTAGAGCAAATATAAAAAAATACGATAGTTATTACTTGACAAAAAATCATAACTCACGCAATTTTCGTCAATGTTGTTACTCGAAGAAGATATTTATTACTTTACATGCGTTTTTCATAAAAACCCATTACGTAAGTAGATACAGCTTAAAACAAGGAATAAATATTAGTATAACACTCAATAAAATAACTTCTTACGGCAATTTTGTATTTTTTTTTTAAAACACTTAACTTTCCTTGCACTCAAACGACTTTCTCATTTTCATTGTTTGAAAATGTCTAATAATTTCATTTTACTTTGACATTTTAGCGATGGAAAATATTGCTACATTATTAATCTTAATTTCCCCATAACTTAAAGGAGTGCACACACGGCCAAACTTAAATTATGACGAAAAATCAGAGATACGGACCGACCACACCGTTTTGGTTCCAATTGGAACCATGTTCAATTGGGCTTGGCAGAAATCGGTGCCTCTCGGCACCGCGTTCAGTTGAGTCGTTAAAAGTATCTCACCAATCTCGCCAGAACTAGCACATAAAAGATCTTTTAGAATTTGCGGTGTTAAGCCATCTAGGCCACCGGCAGATCCACCTTTAAAAGACATAACAGCCGAAGCAACATCCTGAGCGGTCGCCTCAACAGTGACGTCACTCTGTTGAGGTGGATCAGGTAAATGGAGATTTGTTGCCGCAGGCGGATGCTTGTCACGAAGTGACTGTATCGTATCCGAATTATAAGGGGCTAAAGTGTCGCTAGAGAACAAGACTCGTGCTGCCCCTGTAATGTCACCATCACTAATTTTGTTCTCTACAATTTTATAATTCGCCAAATTATCATTTTTTTTAGAATTTGTATTATCCCGCCTTATTGGCGGGACAATCATGCAAGTATCGAAAGAAATGTCTTCCAATGCCATGTACTTTACGCAGTTTTCCTTTACTCTATTAGTAAGGGACGTTTTGTTATTAGGGTCAAAAGGTACGTAAAGTACGTGGTAAGGAAAAGTCAGGAGATGTTCCCAGGCACTCTTTGAATTTTGAAAAACCACTTTCTTAATTGCCCCTGAAAGGGACTTAGCAACCGAAATGCGTGCGCCTCGCGGAATGCGCTTTAAAAGAGGGACCGAATTTTTGTACAAGCTCAGTACCTCCCAAAACGGTTTGAGAGGAGTAGCAGCGCTTGCTAGACTGCTACTATTTATATTTGTATCAATAATTGGCAACGATAAGGGGACATTTAATTTATGACATTTACTTTGGTGAATTTTAAGGCATTTTTGACCCTTAAAATATCGAGCCGGGGGACACACAGCACACAAAACCATGCTCTCTTGCATGTAGTATCTTAGTTTGTGTATGTTTATTATATATTATTATTATTTGTGTAGGTTTTTGTATGTATATTATGTATCTAATATTAATAAGTATGTGTATGTACATTTATTAATGTAAATGCGTGTTGAGGTACACCACCGTCCCTGTTTGTAATATTTTTATCATCTCCCTTTGGTTGTCTGGAAGAAATCGCTTTGAGCGATAAGACCGCCCTTTGTGCTCCTAAGTTATAATTAAGATTTCTTTGTAAGTGTTATTTTTTGGTGTGCAAATAAAGAATTTATCTATCTATCTATCTATCTATATTTCATCTCTTAGGTCGAATTCGGTTTAATAGTTTTTAAGCTTTGCTTGCGTTTAATTATTAATTTTTTTATCTACCCTTGTGGGGCATTGTTGAAAAGGATTTGATAAGTAGTGTACGAAACCGATAAAAAAAAAAACTATGTAAGAATATAACAATTTGGTAGGCCACCAAAGTCACTGTTTTTAGACCTATTTTGTCCCGGGGTCTATCTCAAAAACGTCTTTACAGTAAACGCTGAAACTTTCGTATAATATCCGTTATATCCTGTACTTGAACAACAAATACAGAAACCAAACAATTATTATATAGAAAATAAGTTATAAGCAAGTAACCTCAAAAGTTTTTCGCTATGAGGCAAAAAGTAGACGCGGGATCTCAGTTCGGCGCGAACGACTAGTTTTATTGTAATACATTTAATTTTAATACCTATTATTTGATTTTTACAATTATTGGATGATTTCTCTTTTATTTATTTACAAGGCAGACCAATTACAGCCCAAGCCCAAATTTCCGACATCCCAAATTTGTAATCAGTGAAAATACATACCTTATTATAGGTTTGTTAATTGTTTTACTTTTCAGCCACCACTCTAGCCCTGAAATTTTAATTATTATAAAATCGCGATAATTTAATTTCCATTTCACACCAACGCAATAAAGTTTTTAAACGATTCCCTCAGTTAACCAGAGCGAGGCGGTCGTCATGCTTAAAACGACTGACATAATTATTTCTCCCCAACAACATAATGGATTTTAAAATCGCACCAGGAGAAATTGCAAATGAAATTGCGAGCTCAATTATGTACATTCATCTGTTTAATTTGCGAGAGTGTTGCTGGCCTACAAAAATAAAAACAAAGGACGTAAACAGATTAGTAGAAACAGTGTTGCTCGGGTGGCAATACTTGACCCTTTATTATGTCACTTTGTTGCGTTCAATTTTTGTAAGAGAAAGGCAACAATGAACTTAATTTCTTTAGAGTATTGCCGGTTTTGTAACTCAATTTGACAGGTGTCATCATAGGCTAGGTTTATATTTTTATAACAAACAAAATGGCGACCGTTTTGTTTACCGACTTCACAAAAAAGGAGGAGGAACTCAAGTCGACTGTATTTTTTTTTATGTTTTTTACCTCATAACTTCGTTCCACGTGAACCGATTTCAAATTATTATGATCATTGATCAAGATCTAATTCAATTGACTACATTGTCGATGTTCTCGTTTTTAACCGACTCCAAAAGTTAGCTCATAATTTCTTTCTTTGTGAGCCGATTTTGAATTTTTTGTGGTCCCAGTTAATTTGGGATAGTAGAAATCACAATATGATTGGATTTATTTATGCCGATTACGATTACGTGGCGCATCCCATAAACATAAACGCTTTCACACTCATAGCCCTACACTTAGTTCGATGACTTGTGTCGTGGGTGCCGGAAACATCACATCACACACACAATCATTACCAGAACCAGAAACAAAAATTTTCCTAGGGGAGAAAACTTGTGTTCCCGCCGGGAATCGAACTCGAAGGCGAATGCCCACCCAACTAAGCCAACGGGTAGTTCAAATACAGCCATGTAGAGTGTGTGTTGATGTGGTCTAGAGTGGTAAACAAACTAGGATGTAACTGACTCTCAAGGATAAACCATTCTTGCTTCAATACCATTTAGTATTTAGTTCTTTATGTCAGATTTTTGACGTTAGAGAGCTTATCGAATCTCCAATAAACTTTGTTGCAACCAGCTACTAACGTTAGATTCATTGCATCAATAAAACAACCGTCGATAGCACTTCCTATTCATCTTGAGAGCGGATATTGGGACACGAACATTTCCGAAGACGTTTCGGGAACAAATTCTTATTATTTTATTAGAACTTCCAATAATTCTCTTTGAAGTCTTCCGATTGAAATATGGCAAGAGAAAATTTACGACTAAAAATATATTTACTTTCGTTCACGATTTACACGTGTTCGATATTGTGAAATTGATTACATTAGCTGTGGCCGCGGCTTTGCCCTTGTCAAAAGTATAATAAGTAAGTCCTATTTCACGGCCTAGAATAGCCAAAATTTGTTTTGCCTGTGACTTTTGCCAGCATTATTCAGGATAATAAGAGCCTTAGCTCTATTTCTTATACATTTTAGGAAAGCGTTAGATAGTAAGATATACTTTATTAAACACCTTAATCGTGACAAAACAGAACAGAAAATGTTGATTTACACAATAAGTGACCATAGATCCTATCGCTGAAAATGATCTCTTTCAGACAACCTTTTTTTTGGTAAGCTCATAAACTCGATGCGCCTTCATTTATTACCCACTTGACCTATGTGTGAATTCAGTGTTTAGGCCATTTCCATTCCAAATTCCATCCATATCTGTGAATCTTTTACAACGCGAAAGAGAAACAAAGATACTAACTCTTATATACACACAAACTTTCGCAATTATAATATAGGTGTGAAAAAATACAGACAGTCATATATCTAAGACGTCCTAAGAAGATTTCATGAGAATCTAATATACATCTCAGATGTCAGGTATCCATTTCATGTACGCATCACGGCGCTCTCCAAAATGGCGATTGTATACCTAAACCAGGAAAAATTGTTATAATATTAATACTGAAACAAGAAATTGATGACCTCGATATTATATCGGAAGTACGGCACTCATTGCTTAGCAAGAGAGCAACTTGAAGTGGCATAAGGATTAGCAAGTTGGAGTGGCAATGGGCAGGGCACATAGTACGCACAATGGATGGCTGATGGGGGGAAAGGTAAATGGATGCCACCGACTGGCAAGCGCAGTGTATAAGGTGGTAATAAGGTGGACAGACGACATAATGAAGGTCGCAGGAAGACGCTGGATGCAGGCCGCTAACAACCGTTCTTTTTGGAGATTGTTAGGGGAAGCCTATATTCAGTGGACTTCTTGCAGCTGAGATAATAATGATGAAGAAAGGAACTTGTCTTGTTTAACTACGAGTTTTCTACTAATAACAGATTTGGTAGTGCATATTTTGGTACTAATTGGTTATTTTTCCGGTGTTTTTTGTGTTGAAAACACTCCGACAAGTTCGAGCATATACGACGTTCTTCTTCTGAGGATTTCCTACTCCCGTCAGCAGGTCTGGTGACCCCGACGCCTGGCTGCGTGCAACTGTATATTATGCCCTATTGAATTCAGTGAAATGTGTAAGTAGTGAAGTGAAAAGTTTCCTCCTGTTCCAATACTGTATACATTTCAAGCATTCCTAGGGCTATTTCAATGCACAGACCTCGAATAATTCGCTTCTTCTGATATTATGGACAGGTGAATGATAGAAACGACGGATTATCCCGAAATTGGCAGTTTCATTCGCTAAAGGTACAGTGTTTGTAATCATATATATATATATATATATATAAAATAATGTTGATGCCCCAGTTGGAGCGGTGGCTCTGTGCGCTTTGGATCCCAGGTTTTAATTCCCGACAGGAGCACAATTTTCCTTCCCAAGGGTCATTTGTGCTTCTGGTTCTGGGTGTGACTGCGTGTGCTATATGTAAATGTCAATTAAGTACATCACATAAGATCGCTGGAGGATCGTTTGTTGTTCGGCAGGGGCACCAGGTAGGAACACAGATGAGGTCAGCTTGGTATTATTCCGCTCACTCTTGATTACATAAACAATACCGTTTAACAATATTTGAGATGAGAGGTACAACTTACCTACGATAAAAATACAATATATTTACCGCCGAATTGATCGCCTATTATTTGGAAGTCGGTTAATTAAGTAAATACTACTTCTCTCATCAGTTAACTAGTTCTAATTTCACCCAAGAGGCCTTAATTATTAGTTTTATTATATAGTACTAGCTGCGCCCCGCGGTTTCACCCGCGTGGTGATGGAAAATTGTGATAATGATGATAGAATGATGTTTATTTTTTGTAAATTTTTCAATGTTTTTGTATTATTCTGCTATTCGAGACGGAGACAAATTCAACAAATTAAAAATCATGAAATTATTGTATTTATGGTTCACTATTTTGGCGATAATGGCTTACACATAAAAGATAGATTTAAGCTGTCGCGGGCTTTTTTGTAGGACTATTTAAGATAAACATTTCCAATGTACATTATATATGTGTAACTCCAACGGTTTTTGCGGCGCACTCCAGAATAGCTTGCAGATGGCAGATTTTTTTCCTAGTTACTTGACACGTATCGTTATATTTTAGATAATTCACATTATATCTTTATAAATTGAAGCCTATGTGTTATTCTGATGTGTAAGCTATAGTATTGTAAAGTTTCATCAAAATCCATTCAGTAGTTTTTGCGTGAAAGAGTAACAAACATACGTCCATACATTCTTACAAAATTTCGCGTTTATAGTATTATTATAGTAGGATTATTAGTTTACCTTGTCTGTTTATTTGTTCTAAATCAAAAAGACTAGTGAGTGCGACGCCTAAGGCTATTATGGCAATAGAAAAATATCGAAAAGTCACGAGATTTGACGAGGAAGCGACGATCCTTGTCACAGGCAAGGTATTGGTTTCTGTTACGTATACGAGATGGGTATATAACAAAGCTATCAATTACATTTTGGCATATGAAAGATGTTTCATTACAAAAGAAACAGAGTGTGTCGTAAAGACACACGATCGAAGAGAAACTTTTGTATATCAGGGAAATAAAAGGAAAATAAAGGAGATCAAAATCAAAATCAAAATCGTTTATTCACATGGGCCCCAAAGAGGCACTCATGAAAGTTAATGAATCTATTGCCAGATTCGCAAAATTACAGCCATCTCGAGAAGAACCTGGCAAGAAACTCGGCGGCGCATTTTTTTTCATTTTTTTTTTTTTTAAAACATTCTTAATTTCTAATACATAATTTTCTTAACCTAGGTGTTATTATGGTAGTCGCTAAAAAGAGCCTGTGCAGTTTGCCTCCATGCATCTTTGTCATTAATATAGTCTGTGGTCTTATAATAAGCTTTCTTAATTAATACCCGTTTTATTACAGATTTGAACTTTCCCAGTGGTAATTCAGTTACGATTTTAGGAATTCTATTGTAAAATCTAACCCCATTTGAGAGGTACTCACTGCCCTCTTCTTTGTCTAGGTATCTTCTTGGAAAGCATGCTTTATCTTCGGTCGCATCACCACTTTCCATCAGGTGAGATAGCAGCCAAATTATTAACTATTTGTCATAAAAAAAAAAATCACAGTGTTTACCCTCAACACCTTTTGTCACACAAAAAGGTTGCGGATCAAAATTTCAAAGTCCTCCCTTAAAAAGTTTCACTACAATATCAAAACATTAACAATAGATAGGGATACTGTCCGTTGACTTAGTTGGATGAGCGTTCGCCTTCTAAGCAGAGGTATCGGGTTCGATTCCTGGCGGAAATACAAGTTGTCTCCAGAAGAAAAAAAATTGTTTTTGTTCCGGTTATGATTGTATGTGTGCTGTGAATCTTTCCGGCACCCACAATACAAGTAATCGAAATTAGTGCGGGGCTGTGAGTGTTAAAGCGTTTATAAAAATGTTTATGTTATTTTATGTTTACACTTCTGCTATTTTATGATCGATCGTGTACGTTAATACTTAAAATAAAATTAAATTCATAAAAACAATATATTTTATATAAAAATTAATATTTGAAAATGCGAGCAGATTAGAGCAATTTTAATCAAGGTCATTTAGGTGTTCTTTCTGTGATGTCAACATTCTAATCACGGCTGCCGTAAAGGAAAATTGACCAATAATTGCCATCAAAATTGTGTGAACTGAATCAGTTTATCCAATAGCTTTTGTTTTGCTATTTTGAATTTCCCATGCACATTTATCACTTTATATTAATTCAAATTAAAAGGCATTTAAATCATAAATTAATTATGATATAACTACGTGTGTTCTATAGCTATAAAGATTAAGAAAAATTAACTAATATTTTAAATCTCATGCACATTATCTACTAGCCATGTCCTGCGGCTTCGCCCGCTATTATTAAGATAAAAAGTAGCCTATTTGTTAATCCTCGGTATAAGCTATGTATGTATATTCCAAATTACATTCAAATCCGTTCAGCCGTCAGAGCGTGAAGAGGGAACAAACATACTTACACTCTTACATACTTGCACACTTACACACAAACTTCTCTCATACGTCACATGGATTTGGTAAAGTACTAGGCAACCATAAACCTAAAAAAAAATGCCAAAAAGGAAAAAAAAGTAAAATGAGGTAAACTGCTTTTTTTCTTTACGTGGCATTGCAATGCATGCCGGGTTGTTTCTATATAAAACGCGCAAAAAATATGAAAGCCTTTTTTACCTTATAACTATTTCTTGTTTATCGATCGATGATAAGGTATAATAACAAGTTTTTTTTTATATACAGAATAGGCAAGCTTTTGACGACTATCTCACCTGATGGGAAGTGATGATGCGGTCAAAGATGGGACATGCTTGCCTAGAAGATACCTATTCACTCGAGACTTGAAGACTCCCAGATTATATCGTTCGGGGAACAAAGACGCAGGCAATGAGTTCCACTCCTTCGCTGTATATGTAGTATCAGCTTGATGCTCTTGACTTAATTGATAGGCGAGCAAAGCGACTCATTGTTCATGACAAGTTGAGTCCAAGTTGCAGAGCTTCAGCCATCGACGTAAGGTAGCTTGCCTGTCGGTGTTCTATCGCTTGCGTTTCGGAGAGTGTTCACTCAAATTACACCAGTTGATTTCCCCATGTCCTTTCTATAATCGGACCACAAGACAAACAGACCAACTTCATCTATTTATAGTTGACATACCTCAAATCCGCTTGAGGCGTCTTGCTTCTACGTTTATTATCCGTAAAGCGAAGGATTGGAAATAACTACCCGCGTCTTTGTTCCCCGAACAGTATAATCTAGGAGTCTTTAAGTCTAGTATGAATAGGTATCTTCAGCCGCATCATTACTTTCCATCAGGTGAGGTAACAGCCAAATGTTTACGTATCTGTCATAAAAAAAACGATGAAGTATTCATCGCCCGCAGCATATTCTTTTGTATGCTCATAGGCAGGAAAGTAGTAAAATAAAACAAATAGGTACCGCTCATAAAGCCAATTCGTTTCCCCCATAATAAAGTGCCCATCAACTCAGGGTCCGAATTTCCATTTGCTGGGGCACCGGGAGATAATCGCGTCGTTTTTTTCCACTGGCAATCGGTTTTAAAGGGAGCATTCCAAATTTAAACCCGGATTAGGTCACACGGACTTTTAAAAAGTTATCGTTGAGGTTTGTTTACTGATTGTTTGTTTGATATGGGTCAGTGGTAAAGGAAACAAAGTTCTCCAAGGTTCTTCGAAAGTTTTACTTGATCCCGAGATAATATTACTCCTACTTTATAGGTACTATTTACTTATAGGTATAAGTTTTTGTCTTGAGTTTAATTTTGAATATTTATTGATTTTTGGTAATTTCTGTTTACGCTTTGGTTACAGCTTTAAGTAGACATTCAGCGTGCATAATTATATTTCATGAAAACATAAATCTCACAATTCTACAAAAGCTCAAGCAATCGTGCATGCCGGAAACATTCATATCACACATACAATCACACCCAGAACTAGAATCACTAATTTATCTTGGTGACAAAACTTGTGTTTCTACCGGGAATTGAACTCGTTATCCGCTACTTAGAAGGCGAACACGCACCCAACTGAGCAGACGGGCAATCCATTTATTGTAAATAGTTTTTTTTGGCAATTTTATATATTTCTTTGACATTGGATCAAGTTCTGCCGATTTTATGTGAATTAGTATAAAAATAATCGGATTAGAAGTCTCTTGTGATGTGAAATTCTCATAATTCTTCTATCCTACTAAAAATATTATAGATAAGTTAAGTTTGTGTATATGTGTATGTGTGTCTGAATGTTTGTTACCATGTATCTCCGTAACGAATAAACCGATTTTGATGAAATTAAGAATGTATATTGTTATGGTTCCGGAGTAACACATAGGTTACTTTTTAACTTCTTTAAAGCGAGCGAAGCCGCGGGGCACGGCTAGTTAATAATAAAAGTTCTATTTAGGTAATTAATCAACTCTGGTAAAAACACGTCGTTTATAAAAGCTGTTTTGATAATGAAATTCTGTATTTAGGTCTAGTATGGAATTAAGTATAGTAATAAGTAATAAGTAATCTATCTAACATAGGTCAAAATATTTACTAGCTGATGTGTCAAAATATTTACTAGCTGATGATGAGGAATCCGACTCAAGTACTGTCGTGAATGCTCAGGCTATTGATACACGAAAACTGGTGCAAGATATCAGTCGCGAGCTAAAGAAAACATTCCGGGAGGAAATCGGTAATCTTGAGACCTCGCTTGAATACCTAAGCAATCAATTCACTACTATGGAACAATCAGTTAAGAAACAAGACGGTATTATTAAAAATCTTGAGCACAAAAACGAAGATCTACATAACAAAAACAAAAACCTCGAACTGAGAGTGACTGTCTTAGAACAAGAGTTGAAA
This sequence comes from Lomographa bimaculata, assembly GCA_948107665.1. NCBI lineage: Eukaryota > Metazoa > Arthropoda > Insecta > Lepidoptera > Geometridae > Lomographa > Lomographa bimaculata. Next base: position 11,344,747 of record OX403599.1, read on the forward strand.
ACCTTTGAGCAAAAATCTCTTTCAACATCTCTGGAAATAGCTGGTCTACCCGAAATTACCCCAAGTGACGTAAGCACAACACTCAAAACTATAGCTGACAAGTTAAGCATGGACGAGAGTGATATACTATCCTCGCAAAGATTACCTGGGAGAAAGGAAAAACCGGGAGCCGTCCTGGTGGAATTAAAGACCAAAGTGGTCCAACGTCGCTGGATTGATGCTGCCAAAGAAAAAAGCCTCACCGCAGGTCTATTGCTACCAGCCGTCCCCAGGGAAAAGGTCGACGATCGTATCTTCATTAGGGAAGCACTAACTAAGCATGTCAAAACACTTTTGTATAATGCTAAGGCCCGACTTAGTAAGTCCTTTCAGTTTATATGGTGTAAAGATGGCAAGGTATGTGCCAGAAAAACAAATAATAGCAAAATATTCTATATCCGCTCTATTCAAGATATCAATCAAATTGATAAGCAGCAGAATGTGACCAGTGTTTCTTTTTCCACCCCGATATAAATTAATAATTGCATTCTTAACTAATATATTTTCTCTAAATATGGATGAAACCCAAATCACCGAATTATTTGATTGTACCTCTGCTAATAATTTTTTTCCAACAACTACCTCCTAAAAGTCACCTAAATATATCTTGTTTACATATTAATATTAGATCATTAATTAAAAATTTTACTAAACTATTACAAATAATTCATAACTGTACTTGTCCTCTAGATGTAATTGTGATTACGGAAGCTGGCATTTCAGATATCATTGTTAATTTGTTTAATATACCCGGTTATAACTTGTACTCACAACTACGCCATAGTAAAAAAGGAGGCGGTATTTTAATCTACGTAAAAAATCATTTAAAATTTACCTTATCGGAACATAAAACAATGACGTTTGAAAGTCTTACTGGAATAATAAAACTAAGTTCACAACAAGATGTAGTTGTGTGTGCTGTTTATAGACCGCCTTCAACGAATAAAAGTATGTTTGCTATGGAACTAGGTAAGTACATTTCTCAATTTCAAACAAAACAAAACTGCCTTTTGATCGGCGACACTAACATTGACTTAAAATCTATCTCATCTCACAAAGACACTTATGTTGAAACCTTAAGTGAGCATGGTTTAATGTGTGGAATATCTGATTTCACTCGGATTGAAAGTAAACTAAACAACAACACGTGCTCACATATTATAACTAAATCATGCATTGATCATATCTTTGCGCGTTTTCCCACAATGCATCCGTACTCAGCGGCGCTGGACACCGTACTAGCCGATCACAGAGCTATTATATTTGCGTGCATCGAAAACCCGAGGCCTGCGCGTATACAGGATGTCGCGAGACATATTATAAACTATGATATTTTGTATCACGTATTAAATAATGTGAAATGGTTTCAGACAAAGGATATGACTGCCCCTAATGATATGTATAACTTTATTAAGAGCTCGTACCATAATTCTCATAAATTAGCAACTAGCACACAGACCCACAAACACGTAAACAAAAATAGAAAAAAGCAATTTAGAGTGCCCTGGATCGATGACAACGTTATACATCTATGTGAAAAGCGTGATAAGTTATATAGTTCTTGGAAAAACAATTTAAATGATCCTAAGCTGAGATTGGAATATAATAAAATTCGCAATAAAATACATAAAATATTAGAAAATAAGAGAAATGCATATTATATTAATGAAATTAAAACTAATTTTAAAAACACAAGTAAAGTTTATTCAATTATCAAACAAATGTTAGGGCGAGTAACATTGTCAATCGATGCCGCGATCCTTAAAGCGTTCAGTGCTCAAGGATTGACCACGAAATCTATCGTTGACAACTTTGCTAGAGGTTTTGACCAATCAGTAAAGGATATTATTCCCAACTGTAGTGTAAAATTAGTAGATCCAAAAACCTATTGTGACCCAACTGATTCTAGCATCTTGTTTCAAAAGGCTACAGGAGACAAAGTGCTAAAAATTATTAATAAGTTGAAGTCAAAAAAAGCTCCAGGTCTAGATAATATTAAAGTTTCAGATGTTAAAATTGCAGGACATGATTTATCAACCGCCATTGCCAATTTAATTAATTCTAGTATTAAAACAGGTATTTATCCAGATGACCTAAAAGCTGGCTGTGTTAGGCCAGTTTATAAAAAAGGTAAGCATGATGATTATTCTAATTATCGACCAATCACATTGTTGTCTTCTATAGACAAAATAGTAGAAAAATACGTTTGTGAACAAATACACAATTTTTATAAGAAACATAATGTAATCTACAAGAATCAGTTCGGTTTTCAAACAGGGAAAAGTACTACAGATCTCTTGTCAAAGTTCTCTGACGAAGTTAATGGTTATTTGAATGAAAGAAAACATGTACTAGCTCTATTCATTGATTTTTCACGCGCCTTTGACACGCTTGAGCATAAACAGCTAATTAATAAGCTTGATAATTGTGGCGTCCGGGGTCCACTGCTTCGTTGGTGCGAGAATTATCTCAAAAATCGAACTACTACTGTCAAAGTGGACGATATCTATAGTGAATCAATAACAGCAACGGAGGGCACGGCCCAGGGATCAGTCCTAGGCCCTCTTCACTTTTTGTCTTATGTCAATGAAATGAGTAATTGCATACATCATTGTACTTGTTATCAGTTTGCGGATGATACGTGTCTCGTCATAGCTGATAGAGACCCTCAAAAAGCTAATGAGTTATTACAGGCTGATCTAGACGTTTTAATAAAATGGTGTCACGATGCTGGTTTAGTGCTAAATGCAAATAAAACTAAACTACTTGTTATAAAGTCTCCCTACATAAAGCAAACTGTCATAAAAAAACTAGTGGCCCACAGCCACAGTTGTCTCCACGTTACTAATTCATATATTTGTAGTTGTCCTTCTATTGACAACGTTAGCTGTCAAACGTACCTTGGATTAGTTATTGACGGTACATTTAGCTGGTCAAATCATATTGAACGCGTGTGCAATAAACTACGGCAATTTTTGACAAATATTACAATTCTGAAGGATCGCATACCTTTTAAAGTAAAGCTGTTGCTTTATAACTCGCTAGCTGAATCTTATGTTCAATATGGTCTTACCAGTTATGGCCGTAGTTATACTACATATATTGGTAAAATTTACAAACTACAACTTAAAATTCTAAAAAAAATTGTATCTAACAAAATCCGGTTACAATATCATAATAACGAAATGGGTATTTTTAAGCATTGTAGAACACTACCTGTTAACACGCAATTTGAATATATGTTATTAAATGAACACTTTTTTAATGAAAAATTAAAAAAGGTTGTCAATCATCCTGTATACACGCGGGCTGTTGCTCGGAACCGGTTGTGCACCCAACGCGCCAGCAATGTGTACGGGGAGAGGACTGCTAGCTACTTAGTTCCTCGGTTAATTAATAAATTACCTACTGATTTGCGCAACATAATTACGCCAAAAAACATTAAAGTAAAGTTAAAACATTATTTTTTATCTAATCTAGACATACTTCATGATTAATAAATGCACTTACCTAGTTTTTTCACTTTGATGTAGACTGAAAATGATAGCATTATCCCTACAAACCTTAGTGGTTTTTTAAATGCTATTACTGTTTGTTTGTACCTATTGTAAATATTTTAATTGGTAAATAAAGGAAAAAAAAAAAAAAATGTAGCAGTGGGCTTGCCACATTTGAGTAGGAACGTCTTTGAATTTAATAAATAAAATAAAATGTGTTAAGAGAAATACGGTTCGTTCTAGGTTCGTTTTTTATGTACTTGTAAACGTTTGCCCACTATCGCACCTGATGATAAGCGACGAAATTTCGACGATGGAGCACGTTTGCCTAGAATATACCCATTCACTTGCGACAGTAATTACTTTTTGTATGATTGATAGGTAAGCATTTGACAACTATCTCATCTGATGGAAAGCGATGATGCGGCCGAAGATGTAGCATGCCTGCCTAAAAGATACCTACTGACTCTTGATTTGGAGACTGCCATAGTCAGATTTCTTGTCACATAATATTATGACTCCCATGTATGTATTGAGTCCGACTATAGGTACCGCTTTATCTTCGGAACCCTTTATCAGATTAAATGTATTAAATACACATTATTGAGGATAACTCAAAATTAAATACGCATTGAGGATAAGTCAGTACTTGTCAGATCTTAATCAAATTTAAATGGGACCCCTGGGAAGCACCAGCTTACAAATAAAAATAGAATCATCAAAATCGTTTCACCTAGAAAATAATTTGTACGTAAAACACAAAAAAAACAGTTGAATTGACAACCTACTTCTTTTTTGATGTCGGTTAAATACTTGACAGCTAAATGTACAAACGTTCCAAAGCCAAAACTTAAAATAAAATTTCTGACTACAATCTCATTTCATCTGATGCTAAGCGACGATGCGATCTACGTAAACGTGGTTCTCGTTTCATAAGAATCACTATACACACGTGATTTGAAGAGTTCAGATTGTTCTTAACAGAACCACTAAGCTGTTTTAACAACTAATCAACTATGGTTAGCTAGATGGATTCCAATATCATTTTAATTACTCGCAGCACCGTCTCGAGGTTGTAATTAGTGCAGCTTGATTGAAAGAGCCCTTGTGAAATAAGCTTTTGAAAAGCTGTATGCGCTAGAAACTGAAAGACAATAGATTTTTTTTCGTTATATTGCTGATAGACTGCTATACTCTAAGGACGTTGCTATATGGTAGAAATTCCACTAATGCCGACGAAGCGTTTTGCTTCCACATTAACCATGGTATATAGAAATGACTATCTTCATCGGAATCTAAGAGTTAGATTCGTCGCTAGAGTTGATATAATTAAACGCAAGCAAAGCTTAAAACCGACTTCACTGCTTTATCTTAGGAACTTTGATCATATCAGAAGTACTAAACACGCATTATTGAGATATTACAAGAACTACTGATCGAACTTGATCAAATTTAAATGGGACCAATTGGAAAGCAACATCTTTCAAACAAAACATAAAATTTTCAAAATCGGTTCCCGTGGGTAGAAGATATGACACAAATCAAAAATAATACAGTCGACTTGAGTACCTCCTCCTTTGTGAAGGCGGTAGAAAAGACTCCCGAAGCTCAAGAACAAAAACCTCATCACTATGTGAACACTGAGGCAATCCAGCTCCTTAGTGAGAAGACTCAAGAGAACTAAACCTTTTGAGTTAGTGTAGTAATGTGACAGAATAGTAATGTGATAGTGTAGCACAGCAGCGTAGTAATGTGATAGCGAGATAATAAATACATATTTGTGTGCTTTGTGGCTGAGATAACATAAAAAAGTGGCGTTCGAAGAACATCCTTCTTTATTTTCAAACAGTTTTTAAATGGGACCATTTTTACCAATTCAAACAAAAAAATATTTTTCCAAATCCGTCCAGCCGTCTTCGAGTAATCAAGTAACATGAAAAATTGTGACGAATTGAGCACCTCTTCCTTTTTTAAACTCTTTTGACATGAAGTATAACATTTTGGTTAATAAAATTTTATTTTCGGCAATATATCAACTACAAACAATCGATTTATTGCGTTGAATTGTAGATATTCGCTAAAAAATCTATCCAAAGAGTTTAAATATGGCACGTACAAAACTATCCTCTGTTAAGAATCCTCGATTGTTTAATAAGAGTAAAAAATGCGAAAAAGGGCAGAACGAACCTGTCGGAACTAGTCCACAGGGCAATTTTCACTGAACTTGGCAACTGACCCAATGAATGAAAAATCGATGGTATCTCTCACCTTTCAAACAACGTGGCAATACGCCAGAGCGAACTAACAGAATAACAGATTTGGAACTTGGCAGTTAGTGTAACTTATTACAAAAGTTGGACCTTTAGGTCAAGGATCGTCATTAGTATTATTCGAAAAAACGTTCAAATAACTAATAAACGATGTAGCTGATGAACTTATTTATGAACTGCTATTTAGCACCATAATAATAATGTAGTAAACATGTATGTAATTTTTTTAAAGTCAAAACTTCTTTTGGCGCTTTTGGGTAAACAAAAAGCGTTAAACTCGCGTCATCATCGCCGAACGCTTTCCATGAGCGATATGTATACTGTGTATTATATATATGTGTACTTTTTGGGTGAACAAAATGCGTGAAACTCGCGTCTTCTTCATCGCACGCTTCCCATGAGCTACGTATATACTGTGCATATATTTTATATTATACATGTAAAGTTTTCACTTCTATCGGCAAAGACTGTCCCGCATGTTTATTTTTTATTCGTGATTGGCTAATATTTGATTGCTATTTCTCACCTGATGGTTTTTTTGACCGGAAAGAAAGTGGTAGGCATTTCCCCATCGTAAAAAAATGTATTATAACTTTCAAGCCACAAGTCAAACAAGACCGCTTTTTCTATTAGATTCTTTATCTATTAACCAAATAACCGTTAAATGTAAAAAACGAAATTACTCAGTATTAAAATAATATATTGTCATTTTACCAACATTTGATGTATCCTAAGTATAGACAAACGTTTGACTACTGTCTCACCTGATAGTAAGGCGATGATGTGATTGACTTTTGAGTTGATTGTTATCTCGACCTAGTAGGGAAGCTTTTGCGTTTTACTCAAGCGCGTCAAAAACCGTATAGGGAGAAACCTTGCACCCTATAATGTACACCACAAAATATGAACCCTTGATATAGGGGCGTGTGTTGAGGGCAGCAGATCAGATTAGTAAAAAATTTATCCTTAAAAATCCTTTAGTCAGATTAAGACTAAAGTTGATGTGAATGTTTCCGGCACCCACGACACAAGTCATCGAACTTAGTGTGGGGCTGTGAGTGTGAAAGCTTTTATGTTATGTTATGTTATGTTAGTTAATAGCTAAAGATAAGTTAATTACATGCAGAAAAATTACCATTTTAATAAACTGACGATTGAAAATAGCTAATGAAATACGATTGAAAAGTTATAAAATTAAACTTAGAATCGGAAAACACAACAAGACTATGTTGCAACATAATTATGTATTATGATAAAAATATATAGGCGTTCACTTTGCTCATGCATTTTGACCAAATGAGTTACCCTATTTTATAATACAACCTAAATTCAAAAGTCCTAAGTTTCATATTACCAGTTTACAATTTTGATTTACCAAACAACATTTTCCAGTAACGTATGTTATAATCAAAAGCCTTGAATCTCTGCATAGATTTGAATTTACACGCAGCGGCTGGCTAGTGGTGTGTCAACATCCACAATCCCACTTGGTGCTAGTTCGTGTTGATTCACCTCTTTCGCTAGCTCTATTCTGTAACGACTGAGGATTTCAATATAGAATAGAATAGAACACATTTTATTGCTTATACTGTGAGCAAAAACAATAACGTAAAATGTAGTCTCAACAGTTTACCCTTGCGAAGATATAACATTAACATACTTATGACTACTTACCTAAATAAATATCTATTTACACCTTTTCATAATTCTAATCCCAATAGTTATTTAAGTATCCCTTTTAGTTTAACCGTAGTAGGTAATTTTTTTTTTAATTTCAAGATAGGCAAACTTTTGACCACAATATCACCTGATGGTAAGCGACGATGGAGCAAGCTTAAATAGAATATACCTATTCACTCGCGACTTGAAGACTCCCTATATTGTACCCACTCATCAGGAAACACCGACCCAGGCAAGGAGTTCCATTCCTTTGCTGTTCGCACAATGAAAAGCAAAACGCTTCGTGCGCATTTGTGGAATGTCTACCATATAGAGGTGTCGCTTAGCAGTTTGTCTGCTTGTCCGATGAAAGAATGGGGATGGGGATACTAGATCGTGCAGTTTCTTGGCACACTCTCCGAAATGTATGTGATAAAAACCGAGAGACAAGCTACCATGCGGCGATGACCCAAGCTCTGAAGCTTTGAATTTATTTATTCAAATGCGTTATTGAAACATAAAAAAATCATGGAGAGTATGCGCAGGAATTATATGAGTTAATAGAGTTAATACTTGCTTAGAAGCTGACCATTCAGCTTACCCAACTAAGCCAGCGTGCAACGGGCAGTTCAATTGTAGGTTATCCTACAATACAACACGAATAAAAAATCTTGTTCAAGAGTTACGCTAAACATTCTGGTTATGCAGTAAAGAAACAATCATTTATGCATAAGCTTATGTAGCTTTGCTGTGGATCTCTAAAAGTGGGTCAGTACAAACGGCTATATCTTATTGTTTCCACTCCATGATATAAATTGCTACGCCTGTACTTATGCTAAGAAATAATACAAGCAAGACATTAATATGATGGCAACTGACACGCTTGATTATACAGCCTGTAACAAAAAGGTGTAGTAATACTTGGTGGTGTGTATGTGTACCGTGCCAGGAATCGTCTGCCAGAAAACGAAAGTCGAAATTGGAGATATATTTTTCCATACAAAAAATTAAAAACATATTTTTCAAATATTTTCGACAACCCTACCGTTATAACTGTGGTGCGTGACCTTGACATTTGTTATGGCCATAACTGTCAGAGGTCTTGCTCCAAATGAAGACTATATGGTGTAGAACGGTAGCTGATGAAATAGGGTTGCAAATGACATAATTTTTTAGAAATTTCTCAATATTCATGATGTTGCCGCGAATTAAGAAGTTCCTGTTAGACTCCATACATGTAGCTTGATGCGTGTCTTGAGTATTACTACACCTTTCTGTTACATATTTTATACTCAGTAACAAAGAGATGCATGCGGCCAGGTTCCTGTACACGCAGCTCGGGCGCTTTGTATATCAAGTCCCTTATTGCTATAAAAGATTTGTGTAAAAGTTCAAATTTTTTTAATGCGCTCCTGCCACACATAATTCTTGAAAATTTATACAATGTGAGTCATTCAGCCAAATGGTAAAAATTATGAAAAAATAAATTATACCTTAACGAACCAAATTCGTAGAACGTACATGGGGGTCCAATCAGTGAGCTTCCCGTCACTCCACTTCTATCTATATTTGATCTATGCGTGATGAATCATCCTGTAATCCTATTATAAATCCTAAAGTATGTGTGTAAGTATGGTTGTTCCCTCTTCACGATTTAACGGCTGATGACGGATTTGAATAAAATTTGAAATGTACATAGATTATACCTAGGATTAACAAATAGGCTACTTTTTAAATTGATAATAGCGGGCGAAGCCGCCGGGCGCGGCTAGTGTCGTATAAGAAGTATTGATTTCAAGCATATACGTTTATTGAAAAGATATGCTATTTGAATTTAAATTGAGAATTCAGTTCTAAAGATCGAAATAGGACAGAGATTAAAACAAATTAAGTTTGAAACTGGCTCGGTCTTATTTATTCAGATCGTTATTGGCAATACTGGCCGATATTGCGATTACAACTCTAACTTCCGGAAGATATTGGCGGGACCCGGAAATGGGTAGAGATTTCGGACTCGGACAGCGAATGGGGTAAGTTAAAGTAATGTGCGCGAAAAGTGGGGATTATTCTTTGAGTTATTTGTTTGTATATAGCAAAACGGTTTTAAACTGCAGTTAATTGAGTTGTTGCAATTTATGTGTCCAAATATTTCATATAATATCGTTGACAACTAGCAATAGCGTTTCAATGCTACATAAATAAAAAGTAATTTTACCTTTTTCACGTTTATGGTTTGATACCATACTAAAATGTATTGACTAAATTATTACGTCCTTTCTTATTTAGTTTATGCGTCCTTCATGGTCATGTTTGCCTAGTATAATTATCAAATCCAAATGTTTCTGTCTATCAGAAAATATTTTCGATTTTGCTAATTTTTTTCGAGAATTATTAAACTATTCTTGAATACACCTAAAGACACATAAAAAAATTCATCAAAATCGATTCAGCCGTTTTCCAGTCGAGTTCAGTCATACGTACAGTCATAAAAATTATATATTTATACTAGCCCTGCCCACTGTTATTAAGTCAAAAAGTAGCTTATGCGTTAATCCTAGGTATAAGCTGTGGACACTGCAAATTTCATTCAAATCCGTTCAGCCGTTAAAGCGTGAAGAAGGAACAAACATACTCATAACTTGCACACTTACACACACACTTTCAGATTTATAATATCAGTAGGATAAATAATAAAGAAATGCAAATTAACAGCAATATGATGATATGCTATAATTTGTCTTATGAATTTTGCACGATTCAAACAAATGTTTTCTTAGGACACCGAAGTCCAACTACTTCGCGTAATTCCTCACCATCCAAAGATTGTCTCGAAGAGATCGCTTTCAGCGATAAGACCACTTATCGTCACACAATATTTTTTGTCTATTTTGGTTATAATCAAGAGTTTACCGGTGTATCTATAGAATTTCGATATTATCATAAACAATGAACATGATACTATACTTAATTCGGACGCTTTCCATTCAAGGGAACCGAACCCGCTAAAGGACTTGGTTTATACCGAAACCTTGGTTTATAACGAAAGGCCGTCGTGGTTTTCGCACGATTGGGGTTGTTACAGACGGACCAATAGATTGGACACCAATCTATGAATCCATAATATATGATGTATTTGTGTACGTCCGTAATCAACGAACAACGCATACAATGAGTCTCAGAAAATAATAGTGTGGGTTCAAGAATAAACACTGCGTTCGTCACCCTGATATATTAGATGTAAAATTTTTTAAGCCCTGTAATTTCACTGGAAACAGAGCCCTTTTAATCCGGAATACAGTAATGCTTGCACACTACTAAACTGCTTGGCGGTTGAATGTTTGGCTATGATGTAACGTAGTACTGCCCGCTTGGACTCAGTAAAAATTGTCCTAACACTAGTAAACAAATATTAGGTATTTAGCCTAACTACAGGTACATAGGAATACAATATATATATATATACATATATATATATATATATTGTATTCTATATACGTATTTCTGAGACTCAAAGTCTAAATATAACGAAGTCGGATTAGTTACACCATTTATATCTCAAGAATGACTAGACAGATTTGTATGATCATTGATTTTTTAAAATTTGTCTTCACCTCGAATAACAGAATAACTATTATATTATATAAAACACCGGAAATATCCACGTTTTTTAAGGAAAAAACTATAATTCACTTATGGACAGGAAAACGTATTTCGGATTTGGTACAGTACTAAGAAAACATAAACATGAAAGTGGAAATAATTTAATTATTAAGTTTTTACTATAAACGTCACTGAGGTTAACACACATCATTCGTAGTAGCTCATTGTATTGATTGTGCAACGAAACATATGTAAAACATTATTGAAACATCTGAGAGGCAATGCCGCCAGCATGTTGGGAATAGTACACGCTAATGGGCACTTGAATTACATATAAGCTCGGAGCCTTGCATGTAACTTAGGTCTTAGTGTATTGATGTATATATACATCTACAGTACGTGTGTATATATAACAGAACTTCTTATGAATGGATTGAACGATTTCGATGATATTTTTGTGTTTGTTCAGGATTCAGTATTGATTTAGATTCACAATTCGATCCGATAAATATAAGTGCCTGAGCGAAGCCAGGGCGGGTCTCTAATAGATTTTTTCTAATAATTATTTGTAACAAATAGTGTGAATATATTATGGTTCGTTCTTTAATAATTTCCGTAAAGAAATTTATTTATTTATTTCCTTAAACTTAAGATTTAACAAATTATTACATAAAATGCACCTTAAAACCTTGGATAGATTTGTCCAGGCGCATGGTCCTCTTATATGTTACGTGCACATTATTAGCATGTTTATAATTATATTATAATATGGAGATAACATTTCCTTACGTACAAACAAACTATAAGAGACTGCGGAGCTATACCTACGAAAACAATCACACAGGTAGTCAGGTAAGCGGTCTTGTTTACGAATAACAACGTTGTAGGCATACTCGCATAGCGAGCGAGCCGCGGCCGGCCGCTCGCCCGGTTGTTATATACAGGATGCTCCGAATCGTTATAATAAATTATTTAGATAATATTTTTTTAAAATAACTTTTAAATTTTTAGGAGTAATTTTTTCGCGAATTTCATTTGGCAAGTTATTGATGAGTTTAGGAATCAGATATCGCGATGTCTTTTTTCCATAAAGATTATTAAATTTTGGTACTATTAATCTTTTATTAGTTATACTCCTTGTGGTAATAGTATGGTTAATTTCTCGTTTAATGTCTGTTCTAAAATATTGTTCAGTTAAAAGGCTATAGTCGGTTTTTAGGTGTACAGGCATTACTTCACAATACTTAAAAAGTCCAATTGGATTTTCTTTATATTTTAATCTAATTTTTAACGGCACAATTAGTTTAATGAGTCTTAATTGAATATTATAAATTTGATCCAAGTATGTTTTATAAGTGCGTCCGTAACTACTTAGTCCGTATGAGACTATATTTTCTACTAATGCCTTATACATGGTCAGTAGAACTGGAAACGGTACACGACTTTTTATAATGTAAAATCACTTCGCTGATATATATCAGACCTTCAAAACTTTCCCAGAATCTCAACTTTCCAAAGCAGCATGAATATGTCATAGCTAAATGTCAAAACAAATACCTTTGGGAAACTTCGTCAATTTGTTTCCTTCTCCCATACCCAAACTAGCTTTTTACGTTTGACGCATGAGCGTTGAATAATACCTTCTTATACTTTTTCTTTGGGAACTACGCATAGTTAGCAATTTATTATGTTATGCTGTTATATATATAGGTAAGCTACCTTATTATATATAGGTACTCCATAAAACATTATTCTTCTTATCACTTTGCAACATACAATAAAAGAAAACTATCTAGTTTACTGTGAAAATAAAAATTGTCGTTGGAGATTGATTGATTGAAAATTATTAAATGCACAAACAAAAACAAGTTGTAGGTGCACAGGCGAACTTAATGCTATGAAGCATTATCTTCCAGTTAACCTCGGTGTATCGTAAGTGGAAGTGCACATGGTGTGGATAAGTAAGTATGTATTATTTATTATTCAAACATTTATGGAATTATAAGTATACGCACATTTGTTAAGTCTTAAAATATATGATGAGTGGATGGAGTATTATTTACCAAAACGTTTGTTTCGAGTGTTTATTTATCTTTCTATATCTATCATATCTACATAATATGAAAATAAATTGCCGCATGTTTGAAATATACCTATCATCACCTGAGAACGGCTCAACCAGTTTGACTGATGCTTTTTTCGTTGTATATTTGGGGCAAGATTGTATGAACGAAAATTTTTGGAAAACTCACCAGATATTACACCCGAAGGGGGTAGCTAGTATGTAATTAAAGTGGATTATTGTTCGTTATTGGTTGCTAACCTGGAGTGTAGCTAATTCATACGACGTTGAAAATATTGATTTTCTTTTTCACTTCAAAACTCTAATAGACACCCAAGTTTTCAACGCTTTACTAGGGTAGGAATGACTGAATGACCTGTTACATGACCATACTTTCAGATAAATTGTCTTGACTAATAATAATAACTCTTGTGAGCTTTAATTAGATTGTAGTTGTTTTTACAATATATAAAAATATTATGACAGGCACTTGGCCCGTTTTACTTGGTACGTATCGTGTGAAGCTTAAATCGAAATAAGTGCCTAACTAACCAAACACTCAAGTAAAGAATGTAATTTTATTTTGGTGCAAGGTTATGATTTGGTAATTTTAGAAAGATTACTTGTGGAACGCATGTTAATTATCCGAAAACGGCGAAGTAAAAGGGAGGGTTGTGACCTGTATGTGTGTACAATACAATACAATGGACAAGGGGAACAAAAGTCAAGAACAAACATTTGTTTCGCCCACCCCGTCATGAGATATCATTGAACAAAGATATCAAAATGAAGGCAGGGTTTGGTACATCATATTTTTGTCAAGCGTACCGTTTGCAAGATATAAACCGACAAAGTCATGAAAACTATTTTTTTCAATTATTATTGAAAGCCATTTAGAGCTTGTGTCGGGTATTCGTTTTAAACTTTCGTTTCTAGTTTGTTTCGTATAATGTCTAGATTGCAGAGACAGTGACACGGGAATACTGAGATATGCTACAACAATGTCTGAACTTAAAGTAGAAATACATGTTTTAACGGTCCTAAACCAAACTAGTAGTCAACACATCTACGCATTCAGGAAAGTCCGTAAGTTATCTACATTCCCTCGAGGTTTAACCTAATAAGGACAGGTAAATAAATAACTGAAAGTTGCTGACCCTTCAGCGGAACTCTTGCCGGTGCTCTGATTTCTAGAGCGGAAGGTAGGATGGTTAAGTAATCGATATTGGTATTAGTTTTCTTACCTTTCAGATAGATTGGAAAAATAAATATCAATCGAGTGTGAAAAGAAGGGGTGTAGTTTTCATTGACGGCTTTCCTGTAATTTTAATCAAAATAGCTTATAATGAACTAATCCAAAAGTTTTTTTTTATGTAGGCTTCGCAATCTTGTGCATTTAGCCAGTGTTAAGTAAAAATGTTTCTAATTGAACAATGTACATACATGTTTCATAATAAAAGTCTTAGTCACAAGTTACATTCAAAGTCAAGTAAAAGAGTAAAGGGCCAGTCGTAGTCAAATCATGCCCTAATAAAGTGGTAGAAACTTTACAAGACTTCTATTAGAGTTTTGGAGCTAAAGCAAAAATCAGGTATATGAACTTTTTTATTTGCCTACACTCATGCACGTTCACTTAGTATTAACTGTTATTAATCCCCCAATATTCCGCATTCGAAGAATCACAAATGATACAACAATAATACAGAATCAACAACGTCATTTTTCACTTTCGCACCAAACACTCGGCTTGTCTACTTATGAACTTGATATACAAAGCGCTTAAAAGGCGCGCCCGCCACGCGCCCAGTACGCGCGCCCTATACGCGCTCCTTGTCGCTCAGTATATATTGTATAGAGCCTTTACAAAACATCGGTAGAACGGTGAAGCGTCGCGGGCGCGTGCCCACCGCTTGGCCGCTCGCCCTTGCCGCTTTGTATATCAAGTCCTTTAGGCGCCATACATTTTGTCTTCACAGCGCTCGGGCCGCGCGCCTTTGACGCTTCGTATATCAATTCCCTTAAAGTATGTTTTATGTTATTTAACCTTTGTTAAATGTCATGTGTCAAAGTAACAAAAACAATTTTAACCGTAGAAAGTAATTACATCATTTCAACAATAATCAGTGTATGTTTTTTCTAGAGGCGTGTTTACTATAAGTAGGTACTTAACCTATATTGAAAAGGTAATTCCAGCGGGACAGATTCATTTCAGTATCTAATCAGAGTGAGGAAAGTAATTTCCTGAACTTGGACAAGTTCAATGATAGCGTGACGAAGCTTTTACTATTCGCACGAACGACTCTCCAAAACAAATTTATCTTTGTAAGCTAATGGAGTTTTTTATGGAGAAATATAATTTTCTTGACAAGCTTTTATAAAATACGTATTCAATACTGTAAGTAGGTCAAACGACATTGATCTAATAAAAATACAGATACTTAGCACAGAACTTGGGGTTAAAGCTTACGAAGCGGATACCACTCTACCCATAGTTCATCCTTAATCAGTAAAATTTATGATTTAAAAAAAATATATATTGCGGAAAGAAAGCTATCCCTCACTTTGACAACGTGTGAACAAAAAACTTAAATTGTGTATTGTGTATTGAATAAAAAGCACATAGGTTTTTTGGGAAGGAATTTTGTGCTGTTACTAAGAATCGAATTCAGAACGATGGAGGCATAAACTGGCCCACTGCTTCAGCTGGTTCGTATTAGATAAAAAAAAGAGTCTAACGTTAAACCATTAATTTTACTCATAAAATAATGAGTAATAATTAGAGTGGTATTCGCTTCGAGAGCCACATATAACACGCGTTGTATCGGTATTTTTTAATAAATCGATGCCAAACATCACCTGCTGTTATTAATTGAGGGGCTTCATTGTCTCCCTTCCGTTTTAATCATCAGATCGGTTCATTGTTACCTTAACATTGTATTGTCATCGAAACTAGACTGGCATGCAAATGAAATGAAATCATATCATTTGTATACCAGTCTTACAGCTACACAAAATTTCAACCCTATTTAATAGAGAGTTTTTTTTTTTATAAATTAGCATACGAAATGTATTTATCGCTCACATAGTACAAGTATTAATAACTGTTTTTATTATCACTTTATCTCACAGTCAAAATGAGTGAAATCACGGCACACATCTAATGAGTGACTCATAATATTCTAAGTAGGTTCCTGCGGTAGTAGAGCGGTGCAGGAGGGTACGCACTGCGAATAGTTAGATAGTTTAGAATAGTAGCACGTTACGTCAGCAAACCCCTCCTTCACCGCTCCACTACCGCGGGAACCTACTTAGGACATTATGAGTCACTCATTAGTTGTGTGTCATGATTTCACTCACTTTGACTATGATATAAAGTGATAATAAAAACCATCCTATAACATATTATTAAACGATATTTTTTGTTTACATATTTTTTAAATGTACTACTTAGGTGTAATAACTTATAGTTATTACACCTAAAGTAGTAAAAAACACATAAAAAATATCGTTTCAGGCAGCCGTATTATTGAACCCGCGGCCATAGCGTCTTCTGCCTTACTGCTCTAACCGCTGAGCTACTCAAGCTCTACCTTAAGTGACGAAATTATCTTTATTATCAATGTCTTATGGGGACGTGTGTTGCTTTGTCTACAGAAATATTTTGAAACAGCTACAGCCAACGGGTCTAAAATTGCAGTTGGCTACACCTTGTGTTTATACCACCAAAATCAATTGATCATGTTTTTATAGCATTTGCCAAGCTAAGCAGAATCAATTATTACACATATATTTAAAACTTCGGCTAAATTGGTTTAGTATATCTAGTTTTCTAGGTCACTTTCTATATTTGTTAAAAATCAGCTAAATCGAATTTGTAGTTTAAGCATGATCGAGTAACAAACTTCAAACATGGTACCAAACATCTTAGCATCCAAGCTTTCACTTTTATATTGTTGTGAGATGACATGAGATCAAACATGGCATTACAAACAATTCGTATAATCAAAATTATTTCAATATTTATCAGAGCTACTCTGCAACAAAATAATGGTTGAATACGCTCAATTTCTTTCAAACTTCCATCAAACTTTAGTACAAATAAACAGAACAACAAATTGGTCCTTCGAAAGCCCCGTTCGGCTTTCTCGTACGGTTGAACAGGCATTCGTACTCATGAAAAATATTAATGGAGAATTATTGTTGCATAAAAAAGGCTATAAAGTTTAAGAACTCGAATCACTTCGCTTTGGATTCTCGTTTAGCGAGAGGCTTGTATAAAGTTTTACGAATAAAAAATGTACCGAACTTACTCCAAGTTTCTTAACATTTAAGATGTTTATATTATTATCTTTTGTATACGTGTAGGCAGAATTGTTTACTTTTTCATTAGTTCATTATCTTTCACTAAAATATCATGTTTCAAGTGTCTTATTTGCCTGTTACTTAATTTTACCATTACCAAATATTGAGTTCGTATTAGACATCAAATATCTTTAAACGAGCAATTGTTGTATATATATATATATATATATATATATATATGTGTGTGTGTGTGTGTAATCAGGGTCTCCGGAAACGACTCCAACGATTTTCATGAAAGTTACAGATTAGGGGTTTTTCGGCCCAAGGAATCGATTTATCAACGTTCCAGGTCCGAGAAATGCTCGGTTCCCAAACTGCATTTGAAAAACCGGGTTTAAGAAACTATCAGCGCCATTACGCCATGACCGATCTAAAAAAATGTCTACTCGACACTAGATAGAGCTTTCTGAGGCTACAAATTCAAACACATTCTACCAAAAACAAAAAACCGAGCAAAGCTCGGTCATCCGGGTATTAAAAATAATAAGTAAATATATATATAGCACAAGCAGGTACTTCACCTGCGTCAAATTATAACCCGTGTGTTATTCTAGGTCGCTATCTAAATACATTTCAAATTTCAGACAAATCCGTTCAGTCGTTACGGCGTGAAGATAAAACACACATACTTTCACATTTACACACTTACACAAAAATTTTCGCATTTACAATATTAATAAGAAAATTTGAAAATCTGTAATTAAAGTAATTTCATTTCGTGAGTGCCTCTTTAGGACTCTTTAGGGCTCATGTGATTAAACAATTTAAACCTTATTTTGAAATTGCAGGATACTGGTAGATAAATCTGATTAAACTCTTCTAGAATTGCTTTTTTATATGACTAACTAAAAATAAAATTCACTCTGCCTCAAACTGAATATATTAATTGAGTCAGTATTCAATTCCAACTGCCAAATACACAAATACAAATTTAGTAAGGCATATATGTTACACTAATCCCGATTCTACGTAATAGAGCCCTATAGTCGCTTTTATAGCAAAAAGTTCGTATACTACCGGTAGTCCACATTTATAGAGTTTAATTTCCGCTGACACGTCCCTTGTCGTGTTTCTAGCTTGGGCCATGAAAATATTTACGCAAAAAAGTGGTGCGCAACACATAGGTGGCGTAACTGTGATAAATGGACAGGACGGGCGGAGGGTAACTAAGTACTTTATACCTTTATGCCTAAAACATGTACGTATCTGCAATCCATAAAAGGGTGAAGAAATATTGCATGAGCAAGTTAAATATTGTGATCCCGACCCTCTATTTTTTGGGTTTTAATAGAGCGTCTGTGGGTGGAGATAGGAGTAACAAATATCCGGTCACTTTCAGGGCAACTTCCTATTAAAGTGTTTTATGGACCTCCCTGCCCATTTCAAAGCTTGCAATGGTTGCATTTGAAAGAAAGATGGACGCAATTGTTTTGGTGGCTACTTTTAATTCTATTTGCTTAAAATGTTTGCTGTATAGTGTACCGTGAAGAATAATACCTAGATAGACGCAATTGGTTTAGTTTTCATTTAATATACTTTGAATTTAGAAACTCAGTAAGGGTAGTAATTTGTGCGCCTTTTATAAAATTTCTTTGGCTTTTCTCAGCCAATAGATCTGAGTGGCTAGTCATATACCTTAAAAGTTTTGATTTAAGGTTTAAAATTGCTAATCTGTATGAGACGATTGCACAAATAAAGAAAGATTCATTTGTAATGTTTATTCTCTTATTAAAAATAGAAATATCTATTTAAAGCTATTGCATTCTAATTTACTAACAAATCATTAATAAAAATAGCTAGATTATTATAGTGATGTGGAGAACCTCAGACGGAGGTCTGATGCTAAAATTTGCAAAGTGTCAAATACTGAACTTCAGCCACAGAGCAGAAAATTTGCTTTGCTTTGATATGCTCTGTGTTACCAAATATGATTGTACATTTGACCTCAGTAACTATCACCAGCGATTTTTTGTTGACTGGTCACGTCTGATATGATCGGTTGTTTTATATAGTTTTAATGGTCAAGTCCGATTTGCTAGTTCTCAATACTTCTCAAGGTAGAAAAAGCATCGAGATAGGAAATAAACCTATAGTTTTTAAAATCCTTGGGAAGTTTAAATTACCCAACCTTAAGTGTTTCCTATCTCGATGAAATTACTTTAATAATGTGTATATTTTACCGACTTAATAAAAAAGAAGGAGGTGCTCAAGTCGGCTGTATTTTTTTATGAGTGTTACCTCATAACTTCTTTCCGTGAACCGATTTTTTTTAGTTTGGAAGATGTTGCTTACCCAATTAAATTTGATTGGTCACATTTAAATTTGATCGAGATATGATCAGTTGTTCTTGAAATATCGTCAATAATGCGTATTCTATGGAATACATTGACGATGTTCTCTTTTTTAACCGACTTCAAAAATTACCTCATAACTTCTTTCGTTGTAAGCTGATTTTGATGATTATTTTTTTATTTGAAAGGTGGTGCTTTTCATGTAGGCCTATTGAAATTTGATTAAGATCTGATTTCTAGTTTTTGAGTTATCGTCAATAATGCGTGTTTAATACATTAAATCTTACCAAAGTTCCGAAGATAAAGCGGTGAAGTCGGTTTTTTAAGCTTTGCTTGCGTTTAATTATTTTCATATGTTTTTAGAGAAGAGTTTTTCTGCTAAAATTTACATCATCTCGTCATGGATTACATATCTTTAATTGCTTTTTTTGGGTAGTTTTAAACATATACACAACCTATAGGTCCATGTTTGGGTAGAGTATATTCTTTTCTATGGGTTCAAGGACGTGTATCACGGCTATGAAAACAATATTATTAAAAAAAAAGCTCAAAAATATAGTTATAACCTATCACTAAATACTTATTCTACAGTTTTCCTACTAGTAGTAACTAGTATGTGTCACGAAGTATATATTTTTTTTAAACTTGCAAAGCCAGGGCAGGGCTGACTGGTAGTATTTTTTTCACTCTAGACTCTAGACAATCAAGTAGTGTTGTAGAATCGATTTCTTGCTACAAATGCTACGAGTGCTATTAGCATAGGCATCGTTATTTTCGTAGAGCTTCGTAGGCTTCGCAGAAATCAAAGTTACGAGTATATTTTTAATAATTATGTGATACAACATTCAAAACATTCAAGAAATAAAAATAGAGTTTATAAAATGGTGTTTTATCTACCTTCAATCACTTTGTCTCGAGAATATGACGATTGTTTATACATTATTAAACCTGCCTTTTGTGAAAGGCACATTCTTTTAGATCTCATAAAAGATGGATTTCAATTCACTCACCCACGTCTTTTCTGCCTTTTTACATCTTTCTTTGATATAATATAGTTCATGACAGCGTCTTATATATTTTTTGCTTATATTGAGCACATAAGATGTCTGTAATTTATTAGTTTAGTTTAAGAAAAACACCTTCGGCCGTTTTATTTCTAACTACCTTCTAACCGCGACTTCATTCACGCAGTAGGTAAAATTTTTTATCTCATCTGCTAACCCCGGTAATAGAATATCTGTGTGCCAAATTTCATCTAAATCCGTGCAGGGGTTTTGGCGTTCCTGAGCAACAAACACTCATTCAGAATTTCAGATATATTATAATATATTAAGCATAGTGTCTATAATTGTCTCAATAATGTAATGTAAAAAAATTCTTCAAATCTATAATGGTTTGGAAGAATCGTTTTTTTACTTATTTATTCATAATTTTTGCCTGCGACTTCATACTCAAGAAATTTAGAATCCAGTATCAATATTTTTATTTTCGCAAAGACAGTTGAGAATTAATTACCAATAAAATCGACTAGGAACGGCTATGTAAACAGCGTTTATTTTTGTGTAAAATAAAACAACAAAACCACTAAAAAAATCTATAATTTCTAAAAATTGTTTAGTTGTGCACTTCGTAAACTGGTTATACAATAAAGAGTTCTGTATTGTAATGTGTAAAACCTAAAGATTATTTTATATACATCTTTTGATGTTCCCAGGAGCTATTTTAAACAAACGATCTGAGCTAGTGACCCGTGAGCAAGCAAAAATATAGGTGTCCGTGTGACAAACAATTCGTGCTGAGGCTGAAGTGTCTGACGTTGCTACTTGTTGATGGTCATCATAGTGAAACATACTCCCACGTTAAACTGAAAGCGTATACATTGAAATAGGATATTGTTGGGAATGAGAGAAAGGCGTGGTATGAAAATACTTTACCAGCTCTACAACTTGTAATAATTTCGGCAAAGCGACATAATCACATAACCCATATTCAAAACGATACACGATGCTATGCGCGGCAGTCTGGTTTACAGAAAGAGAATTAAGAAACTCTACCGTACTGGAAGCATCAGTTCCGTCTAAAACTATGTTTATGGACCGGTATACCACCCATTTTCTTGAACTGGTAACACAAAGCCAAGAATCGGCCTGACGTGTTACTTGAGATACAGCTTCACAAACGAAATGAATAAATTCTTCCACCACAGAAACAATCTCACAAAGGTTTTCTGGTAGAGTTACTATCTCATTCGATTCGGGAAATAAACCATCGCCGAATTTCAATAAAACGTCCAAAAATTCTTGCACTCGGGAGTTGCCACATAAGTGAGCCCTCGTTTTCCTTTCTTCAATCCTTTATGTTAATTTTGTATTATGATTAAATTGCATTAAATTCTTACAAAAAAGTTAGTTCTGAAATTCGCGACTTATCAACGATCTATAAATAACGATATCTTTTCAAATTCGGATGATCAATGTCAACAAAACACACCTACCTTTCTTTTAACTGCATATAGATATCACAAAAGGCTCTAATGAAAAATATAGGTACAAAAACTTTTTTAAAAAGCTTTCAACTCATTAATATTCTAATCTATGCTGGTGGTGTAGACACAGCACTCAACTAATCTACAAAAAGTTAATATATTCAATTGGCGCCATTCTATAGAATTGAAAGTATTACGTTTACCTATAATTTGGCAATCTATAGGCAAATAGAGGCCGAGTATGTGCTATAAAAATGAAATGGAGTTATGAAATGGGTTCACTTTACAGTTACTATTTTCTAGTTGAATACGAATTCGGTATCAATAAGGGTAAATTAATTGAAAACAATTTTGTTATTTCGTACATTTTTTAGGTAATATTTAGGATATCATACATACATATCAAATTTATTATTCTGAGTTAGATATTAATAATTAACAATGATAATAGACTATTGGAGTTTTGCCGCGAAAGTGAAAAAATGGCGTTGTTGATTTTGTATTTTTTTCCAAAAATGTGATTCTTTGAGTATTAATGTGTAATAATGGTGGATTATTAACCTTTAATACTTAGTAAACGTGCATAGGTGTAGACAAATGATACCAAGTTGAAAAACTAGATTTTCGCCTTCGCTCCAAAACTCCAATAGAAGTTCTAGTAAAGTTTCTACCACTTTACTAGGGCATGACTTGACTATGACAGGACCTTGACGGGCACCAGGACGGGGGGGCTACATACAGCTATTGATACAAAATAAGTATTAATATATATATATATATATATATTATTAGTATAACAATATAGCCATTCACAAGCCTCCGCAGATAAAAAACAAATACGATTGATAAAGAAGCTTACTTTAAGTAAAAAATATTTAAATATGATTATAATATGCAATTTACACGCTATGAAGCTTAAGGCGCCTCAGGAGACGTCAAACACTTCGTAGATAATAACTTCTTTATCGATGATAAAGCACTTGTGAACAAGTCAATAGTCGTGAAATTAGACTTCACCAATTTGTTGAATGATTTTGTAGACAGCAGAATAAAAACGTGCGTTTTTATTCTGCGCTCTACACTATCGTTTCGATGGTAAAGTGTGCGAGTGAAAGGAACATGGAGCAGGTTTCTCATGCGGGAATGGCGAAACGGAACACTAAGTCCTACCTTGGAAACAAGTTCAGGACAGTCAACCTCAGATTGAGCTAATCTTACAAGATAGCATATTTCAGAAATATTTCTACGAGCTTGAAGTGATATTAAGTGAAATCGGCAGTTCCCGTTCTCCCGAAATGCAGCGTTCATTATAAAGCAAACGGGGAATTTTAAATTTAAAGCCTAAATACCTAGTAAATTTCTTCTAAATTCAAAATGACAAAAAAGTGCTTTTTATGCAAATGTACTGTCAAGTAAGCGTATCGAAAATCAAAAGATTTCAAGTATGGTGATGTACAAAAAAATTAGGATTTTATATATTTTTCTAGGCAACCCTATTGGTATGTGTTCAGCAACACATTTTATTCGCTAAAATATATTTTTCATTTGGTAAACAGATAGGTGAAGGTCGATCTTACTTGGGATACTCTACTATAGGCACAGAATAGGATCTTTATGTCTTCATTCTTTTGAAGGTGGTTGCATTACGAATAACAGAACGAAGAGCTTTAGAAGCTTTATTGGCTGACAAACGAGAAAAACCCAGAATTCTTTTGGTATTTAGTTCAAGTACGTATCGTACAGAGAGGTTAAAAATAAAAACCCAACTGCCACTATTATAAATAGCTTCATTTAACTAAAACAGTAATTAAACGCAAGTAAAGCTTAAAAAAACCGACTTCATCACTTATATTTTGGTTTTGGCTAGACCAATTTCGATAAAATTTATAGGGAACCACCTCTGAAGTTTACTTTACCAAACAAAAAAAAAACAACAACATCGATTCATAATTGGCGGAGATATTGCTTAACATACATACAAAAAAAAACACAGTCGAATTTCGAACTTTTTGAAGTCGGTTAAAATTAATCTACGATGTGCTTTAAGTATTAAGACATTTGTGGGAACATGTCTTAATTATTGTTTGGTATTTTGAAGCTCTTTCGTTTAATAACTATGATGAACTTATTTGTCTATTTTTAACCCTCAACGAAAACGAGGGGTGTTATGGATAAGCTTATTGTGTGTAACTGTGAATCTGTGTATCTAACACCGATATTGATTTAGATTTTTTTTTGTTATAAGGTTTCTTGATCGAGAGTGGTCTTAGTTCTGTTTGAAGCTGTTTTGCAAATAAAGCGTCAAGGGTAGTTTTGCCACTTGTTTGTTTTTGTTGAGGTTTTATGGGATAACAACATCGTCATATTATTTAGAGAATATAATAAATATTATATGCAAATTTAAGCTTTACATATTGGTCTAAAACAGTGACTTCAATGTTCTATCAAATTGTTATTTTTCTACATAGATTGTTTTTAATATCGGTTTCGTACGCTACTTGCAAAGAGTTCTTTTCAACGATACTCCACACGGGCATAATAAGGAAAATAAATAAGTTACATGTTAAAAACTTTTTTAAAGACAAGCTTTTAGAAGTCTGCCATATTGGATTTAAAGTGACTACATTTTATTTTTTAATTTATTTTCGGCAAGCCCTTCCATTTGATACCTATATTGTAGGAGTGCATTAAAAAATACTAGCCCGCCATTTTAGGTGTTCCGCTATGTTGGATTTAGAATGACGTCACACAGTTAACCATACATTGTCGTCCAAACTAAAAGTCAATACAAAATTTCAGGTCAATCGGTTGAAGATATCTGCTTCAAAATTGAGTTGCAAGATTCCACTCGGCCAAACATACATACATTGAAGTTAAATAAAAGCTTGTAAAAACATTTTGCTCCTCACTTCGATCAATCATTTATTTTAACAGGATATTGTGTAAAAATCTTACGTGTAATTAATAAATTAATAATTTGTATATTTTTATCGTTTTAATTGTCATTTCCTGTTTTGGCCCATAGCTTTACATAATCTCTGACAATTTGAAGTTATTGGTTTATATGTATTAGATGCTAAATGCCTCTGACAGACGGACGTATGGATGGATAGACATAGTGCTGCAACAGCAAACCAGGCAAGTCAACATAAAGATCTCGATTTACTCGATCCACAAAGAACTTCGCTAAAGCCTTTGTATCTTCTTACATATATAACGAAATATACTATACATCTCAGGAATGGGTATCAACTATTCACTATTCCGAAAGACCGCATCATCATGTGGTTAAAAACTCACAGTAGCTTAAAGGTCCATGTTTGATTAAAATTGTTTCAGAGTTCCTTTGCTTCCCTGTTTCACAAGGATAGTTACGATGCAAAAAGCAAATTTGCTTGTACAGAATGTTCAGACCTAACTGTAAAGTACTTTCTCAAAATAACTTTTTATGAAGGTTCCCTTCGAGATCAACGGGAAGTATATTTCCGTTATGTTGATAAGGTCGTTAAATGTTTTCGTAGTTATAAGGTGTCCGTGGCGGTTGAGATTAACTATTTACTTACAGGTTCTATTTACAGTTTAATTTTAATTTGTTAAGATGTGTTTAATTATTAAGCGGAAGAGCAAAGCGATGTGATTGGGTTTCTTAGTTAAGCTATGTGTCCTTCTATCTGTCTGTCAGGTTTATGTTGATAATGAACCGACAAAGAGAATTTACTCAAATTCTTACAAATTAAATATAACACTCCAAAAGAAATAAAAAAATACAAAATATTATTAAGAAAATAAGGAAAAGGCAAATATATGGTAATGTTTGCAAAGAGAACTGTTTGTTATTACTGTAAGTATGCCACATAGAAAATTTGGAGATTCGAATAAGTCACACTTTTTAAATTTATTTTATCTCGGAATCTACTTCAAAAACGTCTTCACCTTAATGTTACGTATTATTTTTAGTTACGTACCTTTTGAAACATCAAATAATAATTGAAACGCCAGCAAAGTTTAAAAAAACCTACTTCTCCGCTTATATTTTAGTTTTGGCTTGATCGATTTTGATAAAATTTATATTTGACCTCCTGTGCAGTATAATTTACCAAACGAAAAAAATCATCAATATCGATTTATAATTGGCGGAATTATCGCGTAATATACAAACATATAGTTGAATTGAGAACCTCCTTTATGAAGACGGTTAAAAATGAATAATTTGTTTATTTTTGCAGCAGTTATTAGTTAATAAAAAAATATTTTTCTTATTGTAAATATGTACGACAATAATAAATGTATCTCAATGCCGATAATTGTTTACAATTTCAAAGATATATGGCCTTCACACTAGGCAGGCCTGTATCGCGAAGAACCAATGAACATAATATGAAATGAAATATTCAGACATAAAAATGATAATTAGAAAAATAGCTATTGTAATAAACAAGTTTTTTTGAGTAAATTATGAATACTTACCAAATTTTTCGAGTCTATGTTCGGACTTTTGTTAGGCGATAGCAGAGCCGTAGCCAACGTTAAACTACCTTTGGAATTAATTATATTTTATAATAGAATCAGGCGTATTCATAAATGCGACGGACATTTCGTAGAGCGTTCGTCTTCTATGTAGGGGCATCGGGTTCGATTCCCGGCGGGAACACAAGGTTTCTCCTCAAGGAAATTTCTGTTTCTGGTTCTGGTTGTGCTTATGTATGTGATGTGAATGTTTCCTGCACCCACGACACTAGTCATCGAACATAGTGCGGTGCTGTGAGTGTGAATGCGTTTATTAATTTTAATTATCATACAAGATACGCGCGAAAAACATAACCCTTCCTTGGCAGTCGGGTAGCAGACTGGTAATAATGCGAATTGTTATTTCAAAGCATATTGTATTCGAAATATTGCGGTCCATTACATTCAATACTGTATTGAACCACCGAATTCGAATTGTTCCACTATATACAGTGTGTTTTAAAAGCATTTCCGTCGGTCCGGAACGCATAAATCTGCGAATAGGGGGTGTTCCGTTTTACCGGTAGAGCCTACTTTGTTACTCTAGTTCCCGTTGCGTGTACCCCATATATCAGGTAGTGAACTCTTCATTTGGATAAAGGGTGCGTTTGGCATGAATTGTTTTAAAGGTAGTGCGGTAAAATGATGATCTATTAATTGTGTATTGTTAATAATTAGTAAGTCATTATGATACCAGCTGTGCCTCTTGCCTCGTTTATCAGGATAAGAAGTTATTTATCCTGTTTCAGGATGGGTTGTTTTTGTTTTTTCGGCCTTTTTTCCTCCGACAAAAATCAGAGACTGTTTTCAACTAAACATATTATAATTTTTTATACAGTTAATTTTTCTAGGTCGTCTCTTTAATGATTCGCCTTTTTTACGCTTTGAAAAACAGTTTTCACGTATTATTCAAATATTTATTACTTCCTAAAGATATTTAACTTATATACTAACTAGCTGCGCCCCGTGGTTTCACCCGCGTTGATAATGATGAAAAGTGATGATGATGATGAAAAATAGATGTTGGCCGATTCTCATAGATACCGGATAAGCACAAAAAATTTCATCAAAATCGGTCAAGCCGTTTCGGAGGAGTATGGCAACGAAAACTGTGACACGAGAATTTTATATATAAGACTAGCTGCGCCCCGCGGTTTCACCCGCGTTGATAATGATGAAAAGTGATGATGATGATGATGATGAAAAATAGATGTTGGCCGATTCTCATAGATACCGGATAAGCACAAAAAATTTCATCAAAATCGGTCAAGCCGTTTCGGAGGAGTATGGCAACGAAAACTGTGACACGAGAATTTTATATATTAGATAAATCGCATAAACGTATTCACACTCACAGCTCCACACTAAGTTCAAAAACTTGTATAGTGGGTGCGGGAAACATTCACATCACACACACATTACACCCAGAACCTTATATTCCACCATTATATCCCAAGGCACAAATATGCCTTGGGAAGAAATTTGACTTCTGCCGGGGATCAAACCCAGCACCCACGATGTAGAGAGCGGAGACCTGTCGACTGCGTCAACTGAGTCGTCAAATAATAATAACTATAATATAATAAATATAATATAATAATAGAAGAAATAATAATAATGGAAGACGCTGGATGCAGACCGCTAACAACCGTTCTTTTTGGAGATCTTGGGGGAGGCCTATATAAATATCAAGCAGTGGACTTCTTGCGGCTGAGATGATGATGATGGTGATAATAAAGACTTTGTTTTTTTTTATATATTTTTATTTAATTTAATTTTTTTGTTTAGGTGAACTCTCTATGTACATACATACACTAAATTCGTGCACTTGTTCGGCAGATAATTAATTCGACAGAAACATACCTTCGACATAATTCTTCTCTAGTTTCATTGGATTTCAGAGCAGAATTATGTCAAAGGTATGTTAATTATATAATAATAATTATCTGCTGAACAAGTGCACGTCGAAGCAGGGTTTGTCAAAGTAGTGGTCTTTCTAAAGTGTGCGTTGTCGAAGTTAGTTTTGTCGGACTATTCCTTGTCGAAGCATTGCCTTGTCGAAATATATTTTTTCGAAGTAAGCAACTTGTCGAAGTAATGAACTGTCGATATTTAGTATGACACCCACGTATATCATGTTAAACATACCCATATTGACATATTCATCTTCGTCGATTTCATTGGCCCAGTACTCTGCAAACCACGACTCTAAAGGGGAAGCCTCATATTGTACAGACGTTAGGACATTGAGGGCAAGAGAGTTGATTTATGCGCATTTGCACAACGATATACCTTGAGTTCTTGGGGACCAAGACTTGTTTATTACTGCCGATGCCGGTCGCTACGCGCGGCCGGCTCGTCTATACAATGTATGATACATATGCATACGTATCAGTTCTACTTTCTTCTCTATACTTTAAAGCTCTAGGTTTATAAAAGTGTGTTGTGGGTGTAATACATTAACTCAATAAAAATAATATCAATCTGAGATTGTCAAAAAGCAGTGATACCAATTTACAACAAATTGAAAACTAAATTTTAGAACAAACCAAAGTTACAAATTACATAAGTTATTACGTTAACGTACCAAAATGTCTGATTGCTAAAATCGTTTAAATATCAATGGAAAGATTTATCGCATCCCTTTATCATATAACAATACACACCACCCCGCAATTTTAACTGAAAATCAAGGACGATATTAATATCCTTGAGAGGATTCCCCACTGTGAATTTAAATTAATTTCCTTACCGCAATCTCAAAAGGAGATATTCCTTTGGATCATTTATTGTATCAAAATGAATTTGTACAGAGAATTTTTAATACAAGAAGCTTGATATCAGTTGGCGCGCTGTCAATAGGATATCTGAAACGAGTAAAGTATCTGATATTAATAGGTAAGAGAAGAAATAGTTGTATGATATTCGGTTACGTACAAATATGTAAAGAGTAGTTTTTCTATTCGAATGTCACCTCCAAAGTGGATGCAAATCTGGCAGAAGAGTCATTCACTTACATGAGCTCCTTTTTGGGGCTCATTTGAATAAAGATTTTGAATTGATTTGATCTAAAGTTTTTTTTATTCAAGATAGGCAAACTTTTGACTACCATCTCACCTGATGGTAAGCGACGATGAGTTTGACGATGGAGCAAGCTTGCCTAGAAGATACCAATACCGTGATCACTCGTGACTTGAAGACTCCCATATCTAGCATTCTATCTGGTTAGGGCGACGCGCGATCTGAATTTTGGTATTTATATGGCTTAACTTTTTAATAATAAAGTCATTAATATAATTATATAAGGCTAAACTCGCTCTACGCCGGCAACTGGAGTCAATAGTTATAATAATACAATTGTAACTATTTTGGTTCATTAGATTATTATTATTAAAAATATTATAATTACGTATATACGTTTGAAGTAGTGATAAAATAACAAATAGGAAGATATATGAAGTAACAAAAAAATCACATTGAAATTCTTTTGATTACCTTGGAATCAATTTACTAAAGTATTATGAACCAGGTAAACAAATAAGAAAGAGCAGGTGATCAAAATGCTGGCACTTATTTGGCTCAACGTATTAGCATTGCAATTCAGAGAAGCACTGCTGCCTGCATGATAGGAACGCTACCCACTAGCTTGAGCACTTGAGTAAGTAAGTAAGTTTATAAGCTCGATGTCTTGTAGGTAACATAGGTCTTAGCTGTATATAGTTATAGTTTAGTTTTAGGAAATATAGGCAATTGCCCCGTACGTAAGTATCAGGGGAAAAAAAGAAAAAAGAAAGAATTAGTATCTGACAACAAACATAAAACTTCAAAAGAAGTAAGCGCGACAAAAAAATAATTTCACTCTAAAAATCACGTATCCATGTGGATAACCTATTAACCCCTGCTTCACACCCACCACACACATTTTTAACTGCCTAATTGTTTACTCTCATATATAATTAGCACGTTAAAGCCCGTTTTAAAAATGTAATTGTGCGAAACGGCAATTAGACTTAAACCTTAGTAAATAGAGTGGAAATAATTTATGAGTGTGCAATTTTAGGATACGGCTTTTTGTGTAGTCATTAACTGCAAAATGTCCTTCGATTTGTGAACTAGACTTAAAAAAGATTTCTTAAAA
The DNA here is from genome assembly GCA_948107665.1 of Lomographa bimaculata. NCBI lineage: Eukaryota > Metazoa > Arthropoda > Insecta > Lepidoptera > Geometridae > Lomographa > Lomographa bimaculata. The sequence goes on from OX403599.1 coordinate 11,375,656, forward strand.
TTTAAACGCAAGCAAAGTTTATAAAATCCGACTTCACCGCTTATATTTTGGTTTAGGCTTGATCGATTTCGATAAAATTTATATGGGACCACCTCTGAAGTATAATCTACCTAGCAAAAAAATCAACAAAATTGATTCATAATTGGCGGAATTATTGCGTAAATTTACAAAAAAGAACCATACAGTCGAATTGAGAACCTCCTTTTTTGAAGTCGATTATAAAGGAAGATGTTTAGTATTTCTCTCTTGTTTTACATGACTACGATGAAGCAAAAAGGAGGGTTTTGATTTTGTACCCCGCGGCTTCGCTCACGTTTATCAAATTATAAAGTAGCCTGTATGTTAATCCTACGCATAAATTATGTACATTCAAAATATCATCCAAATCCGTTCAGCCGTTAAAGCGTGAAGAGACAATGTAAATTTGTATTTTTTTTTAATTAACAAATGAAAATGACGACTTGTGAATGTGTACCAACGTTTATGTAGATAGGTATTTTTTAAATATCACTTCACTAATTTCTACGCACTTATATTTCTTTTCAGTTTTGTCCTCTTAAGGCTAGTTTGATCACAGATCGCAGAGTATTACATTAAACAGAGTATAAATTAGGGATTAACTATATAAATCTATAACAACTGTAAACTGAAAACAACATACGTCCGTCGTTAAATATTGAGACGTCAATATAGTTCGAGAGTTGAGCGCCGCCAATTACTGAGAGTAAAATCCGCAGCGCTGATTGGTGTCACAGACTGCAACGAATAACGTGACGATACTCACGCAGTTGTTTTCATGAACTATACAAGTCAGTATACAAAAACATCAATAAATATAACTGTGTAAAAAGTGAACTATTTATTATTTCATACTTTTTCCTAAGACCTATTACGCGATTATATAAGAACTTTATCACAGCTTTATTATAAGTATTGAAAATTTAAGTGAGATTGGATCAACCAACTATAAATCTTTATAGATCTTAAATGGACAATAAAAAACAGTTGAAAAAACCTTTTTAACAAAGTTCGACGACTTTCAATTTTTTCAAAATGGCGTCTGGTTGTCCCCGTAGGTATTAAATTTTGATTGCTGTCATGTCATTAATGACACTCGCAATACTAGTCGTTCCCGCCGAACTGAGATCTTACATACATTTTGCCTCAAGGAAAAAACTTTTGAGGTTACTTGCTTATATATTTTTTTCTACAAAATAATTGTTTGATTTCTGTATTTGTTGTTAGAGTACATGATATAACGGATATTATACGTAAGTTTCAGCGTTTAGTGTGGAGCCATTTTTGAGATAGATCCCGAGACAAAATAGCTCTAAAAACAGTGACTTTGGTGGCCTACCAAATCGTTATTTTCTTATATAGATTTATTAAAAACCGGTTTCGTACTCTACTTGTCAAGCCCTTTTCAACGATACCCCACAAGGGCGGATAAAAAAAAATATTTTGCTCCCCACTTACATGTATCGGAAGCTCCCTAAATGTTTTTTTCATTTATATAATTTTAAATGTCATTTCTGGCTTTGGGCCGTAGTTTTACATAATCAATGAGAACTTGAAGGTTCATATAAGAACATTCGCTTGTATGGTTTAGACGCTGGATGCCTCTGATAGACGGACGGACGGACAGACGCACGGACGGATAGATTGACGGACTGACGGACAAAGTGAAACTGTGAACACCCGAAGTCAACTTAGATTTCGCTTTGCTCAATCAATAAAAACAAATCGATTTACATTAGAATCAGTAATCACGGTCTACGCGTTTGATTTATAGAACGCAACAAAGGAACAAACACATAGACTGATAAACACGATATTCTCCATTTCGCCGCGCAGTCGGGTAAAAAGTTAAATGCTTCAAATAATAGGCATGGCGCAATTTTACGAATATTATAATATGCCGTTATAATAGGCGGGTTGCCCACGGGTGTGTGGGTTTGAACACTCGAGTTACCTATAACCATGTTCGCTTGTTCTGCCCTTATTTGCTCTGAATATGTTTGTTATTTTAGTTACAAAAAATATATTAATGTGTTCCGTAAGATAAACTCTGTATTGAACATCTATGAGCGATCTCTTCCAGACACCCTTTCGATGGAGAGGAGTAAAGCAATGAAATTGGACGACGGTGTTTTGTAATAATATAAAGATAATACAATAAACATATATAAAAAATATACCTCACCAAGATTCGATTCGGTTACGATAATAGTCATCCTATATGCTTTTGTAAAAAATAAATAGATATGTATATATCATCTATAAACGAAATAATTAAGACAGTTTTTTGATATAAAATGACGGAACGAAATGGTTACAAAAATAAAAATGTTATTTGATATTTTTTCCTTCATATTTATGAACGTTATGAATATTCTACGAAGAAGGAAACATTTATCGTACCACACATATTACGTTTTATTATGAATTTTGAGTCAAACGGTTGCAAAAACACGCGTTTTAGAGGAAATTCAAAATGGTTGAAATGGAGACGCTACACTCGCGCTTCGCGTTCGCTCGGTTAATAACATAAATGATGTTAATGATTGCCATTTAATTGATTACCTCTCACGTTCACATCATCACTTAAGTATTTGAGATAAAATTTGTAAAACTCGAGCTTTAATAAAATATATATATATACCAAAGAAGATTTACTATTAATCTTACAAGAACACTCTACAAGCTATAAAAACTAAAACAGCAAATATTTTCTCCAGCAATCTCCTATTTCTCAAGTCTTTAAGAACTACAAGAGGCATCACAAAGGCGAAAAGCTCTTAGCAATCCAGTAAACAGCGAAAGTTTTCGTCTTAGGACTTAAACCTTCAAATAAAGATAGTAAGTATTATGTAATCTGTGCCTAGATGCATCGCCACGCTGGGCACTCAAGGGTTTAGATATATTTCACGTACCTATTTTATTGAGTCCATTAAGGCACGATGGTGATCAAGTAATTCAAATCTCCTGAACAAATATGCAGGGGACTAATGACTGGTAGGTATAGTTACGAACCTTTACACGTGGCGTTTATTAGACTACGACGAAGTAAAATGGTATGATTTTATCACTGAATGTAGATATGTGTAAATTTATCTTGGTTTTTTTCCCTCATACCGTTTTCATATTAAGCCGATTATACAACCGATTATTTTCGTAACATATAGGGTATCACTGAATTCGTCTCAATTCTCATGGCGTCATATGCTATGTTTTTTTTTACATTTCACTCCACTTTTATTTACATAATTTAAAATGGTGACGGGATACAACATAACATAGAGACTAAAATCATAAAAAAATTAGGTACGAGTATGTAAGTAAGAATTAAACATTTCTTTTTGTTTTAAATAATAGGTAGCCGTTTTTTGGATACTTGTAGTTGAAATTTAATTTGTGTTTAGTTTTAAAATGGTTTTCATTGTTTTGATTCGACACAGTGTATACCTACTCTTCCTGGAGGATAAGAAATAAATTTTACATTCCTGTCGAATTTCTATTCAGTTTTTATTCTTTTATTCTCCTAAAACCTATATAAGTCTTATTCAACTTCAACATAATTAAAACGATTGGAACAAATATCAGTTTTTCCCATTCTCTCTATGAAAGATGTATATTCCAACAACCAGACGTTTTTAATAAGTAAATATGTACACCTTTTAACTACTCAGATATGGGTACTTCCCAACGGATCATAGTATCATGTTTGCGTTATCCTATTTTTACAAGCTTTTATTTAGTATCACCTGTCCCGACGTTTGTCATCAAATCTTGCAAATTAAATTTGATCCACTTCCCGGTTACCGATTGAGCTGAAATTTTGCATACTATATATTGACAAATTGCGTGATAATGCAATATTATGATGACATGGTGCTGATCCGATGATGGAGCTGAAGGTGGCCAAAGGAACTTCGCAATGAAACGACCCAACCTCTTCGAGTTTGGGCTCATTTGAATAATCTTGACGAGTAGTTTGTCTTTCAATGGTAACCAGTGTCTGATGTTGGAGCTGGAAGGTGGTCATAGGAACTCTGTAATGAAACGACGCAACTCCATCGAGTTTCGGCTCGTTTGATTCTTCTTGACAAGTTCTCTGGTTATATAAGTTTTAGTCCTATTTATTTAGAACTTGTAAAAGCCTGATTTTAAAATGCTTTTTAAATTATGACTTGTTATTTAAGTCAAACCCCAAAAAGTATAAAAGCTTTGAGCCGAAAAATGTCGGTTTTCAGATTTAAAATAATGTATATAGCTGCTTGTGTAAAGGCTCGTGATGAGAAAACTTAAAGAGAATTTCGAATGACGTTCCAGTTGAAATTAAGTAGATTGCAGTATTTACTATGATGTTATAGAAAAGCGAGTAAACCTGAATACTGAAATACTCATTTATGTACAAACATTAATACAGTCAAGAATGAGATACTGCTTATTACAAATACAAAATGCTTCCACTAAAAAACCAAAATTTTATTTTTACTAAATAAAAAAATTATAATTGAAACGCAAGCAAAGCTTAAAAAACCGATTTCATTGCTTATATTTCGGTTTTGGCTTGACTGATTTCGATAAAATTTATATGGGACTACCTCGAAAGTATATTCTACTAAACAAAAAAAAACATCAAAATCCATTCATAATTGGGGGCGATATCGCGTAACATACATACAAAAGAAAAACATACAGTCGAATTGAGAACCTCCTTTTTTGAAGTCGGTTAAAAAAATTAGAACTTTCGTAGAATTACTATATGTCGATACAATTAATGGCAATGTATAAAATTATTACATTTTCATAAACTCATGTTATAATGTTTCTTTTTATGTTAGAATGGAAGTAGGCAAGCAAGATATTCGCCTGATGGTAGGCGACACGCCTATGGGCAAGCGTGTCGCCTACCTACATCAGCAGTGCCACTCGGTACTCTGAATAACAACGTTCTGCAAGGGTCTGCAATGCGCTCCTCTCCCTGAGACATTAGGTGTTGCGTCGCTTATGCAGTATTTCTTCTTATTTCTGATATGCTAGTGTTTAACCACAAGTGTGGTCGAGGGAGGTAAACACGCTAGGCCTAAAATGACTGGCTTTCGAGGTTAGCTACCGGAACATATTTTTAGCAATGAAGTCGACATACTTATAAATACGATACTTGAGGTGATTTACTTCAATACATAAAGCCACATATTTATTTGTGGCAAAAAAAAAGAGAATATGCCCATTTCACCATAGATTTTATCACGATGTTACTTTTATCTCAAGATGGTCGTAGGATTGGAAACCACGATCCCTGAATAGAAGGCGAGTAATCGACGACGGCGGTATCAAGGTTTCAAAACAACCTGGCTCTTTCAGTCTAATAGACCTACTATTTGACTCTATCTACGTAAAAAGAGAAGTTTATGTATACTAGTACGTCTTTGTTAGTAGCGGTGATATTTTCATCTCATTTTATTGTACTCTAACATTTGAATATAAACAAAACAAAAAACAAATCCAAACAATTTAAAAAACATCACCAAATCTACTCCAATTAACAAGACATCTGAATTGTTTTCCACTTCACTCCAAAAGATAAACTTCAACAAGCGTATTTCACCGAGAATCCAGTAAATAGGGAAAAATAAAGAAAAACAAGCAACATTACTTCCCACTTTGTCCTGATGAGGCGACATTTTTCCGCCTTCGACCTTTCATTTATAAAAAAATGCTCACCTTTACATCTATCACGAGAGAAATGGCGGGGAGCAAAGGATGAAATACGATTGCTCCTCAATAATAGGGGAAATCTGAAGGTTAAAGAACCAATCTCTGGAAGTTGGAAATCGTTTTCTCCTTTACAGGTTAACAACTACTTATTGTGCGTTTAATCGACGGGCTTCTTTTCAATAAAAGTTTGACGCCAGATATTTAATCTTTTTATGAGTTCAGTTTTGATCAAGTTTACCTACAGGCTACTAAAAGAAAGCTTTGTCGAAAGAAAACATAATCGCTTTTACACTCACAACCCCACACTAAGTTCGATGAATTGTGTCGTGGGTGCCGGAAACATTCATATTACACACTCAATCACAACATAATCAGAAACAAAAATTTTCCTTGGGGAGAAAACTTGTGTTCCTGTTGCTTAGAAGACGACTCTTTACTAGACCCCATTCGCGTAATGCAACTAAATGACAATTATAGCTGCGTCTCTCTTTGTTAAAAAAGAGCCTGCAGTAGTTATTTTTGTTCTTTTATTTTATGTGGATCTCCATCGTAACACCTCAAGACGTTGCGCGATATTACCTCACGTACTGTAACTAGCCAATACGTGACCTGGCAACTGCAGCTTTTCAGGTGTCATATTATCGACCTACCTGTTTTTACAGTATTGGGGAGAAATACGTCTACAGGAATACGATATACGCACTGACATTTCTTACTATTTAAGTATCTTTAAATCATCGTCATCATCATACTCAGTCTACCACAGTCCACTTGGACATAGGCCCTTCCCTAAAAGTGCCATTGTGCCTGAGCTTCGGCTTTTAAAAACGTTCCATCCGGGTGTCCCTTGACACCTCTCAAGTTTTTTATCTATTTATTGAAACCTGTCTTGCTGGCTTATAATAATATGTATGTATTTATTTATTTATATTTATACATGTAGTAATGAAGATATGTATGTGTACGTGTAATCATATATATATATATATATATATATATATATATATATATTGTATTTATTATTTTTGTAAGTTAGGATCCTCCTTTTAGATATATATATTTGTTTATTCTATGCACTGCTTTCTATTTATTTATTTATTTTAGATTAATGCTTCCCGCTTAGTTAAAGTTTAACTGAAAATCAGTGTCGAGTTCTCTGCTCGGCAAAAAACCTGAGTGTAAACTTTTTAGCATCGCAAATACTCAAATTAATGATATACCTAATTTTTTATGTTAGATTTTAAGTTAATTGTTTTTATTTTATAGTAATAATAAATGTTTTCTTTCTTCAATGACTCAACTGCCAGATTTTCTAAGCCATCTCGAGAAGAATCTTTGTTTTCTTTTTCTATTAGAACAGCTCTGCGTATATTGTTCACTTAATCTCGGAGCGTACTGTTACTAATTGTAGTACTACAACTCTTCTACCTCAAGCCAGTTCTGCAGCAAATTTTAAATGAATGTGTTATTCTTTAATTGCGGCATGGGAATTCCTTGCACGCTGTCACGCTGACACTAACTCACTACTAATTAAAAGTCCATCTATAATACAAATATAGACTTTATATTTTTTTTATAACACACACGCACAATTACCCTTGCTGCGTGTTCGACTTAGAAGAATACACGGAATCTCAAAACGCTACGTTGACAGTAAAAAATATATAGGCAACAAATTAAGAGGCATAGTGTAAAACTACTGTTATAGTCTTTAAGGGTTGACACTAAACTATCCAACCTCAGCACTTAGGTCTAGCATAAGTACTTCATACACCTCAATAATAAAGGCAAATACATACACACAGTCATGGCTCAAAGGGAGGGCGCTATTCCCGCCTCCATTAACATTGACCCTTATCAAAACTTCCTTGATATTACGCACCCATGTTCCTAGAATATTCCAGAATTAATTTTCCACTTTCCGCGTTTCAAATTACCTATTCATATTTCCTGGATGGTGGGAAATTTGGCGATGTCCTTTGTTCCGTCTGTTTGTTACAAAATATGTTTTTTAAGACGGTGTTGTTCCGCAATTCAGTACTTTTATCTATTTTTTAGGTACTGTATACATACGTATAAGCCATGTTTTAGATATTTTAGAAGAGTCCTGCACTACGGGATCACAACAACCAAACTCCCAATTGCACTTTACTGTTTATTTTATTGTTAACATGGTAATGAAAATACAACGGAATAAGCAAATCAAATCAAATCAAAATTGTTAATTCACATGGGCCCCAAAGAGGCACTTATGACAGTTACTCTACTGCCAGATTCGAAAAATGACAGCAATCTAGCCTTTTTTTTTCACAGCCTTTTGGTTATAACTGCCTGTAAAATTAAAACAAAGAACTATAAAAACAAAGATTAACATCGTTTACATTAAACTGATTTTTGAACGGTGATTCTATGATATTTCATAGCATTTTAGTGCTGATTTAACATAAATGTACATTTTGTATACTTATATATAAAACATTTCAAAACAGAATTGCGTTACTTCTTGCTATTCAAAAAATATGTGAAACCAGAAACTGAGACGCACAGCCTCACGTATCGTCATATTTTTGTTCTTCTAAATGCGTCTTGCGTATCGCTGCACGACGCTGCACGAGGCAACTGCGTTCGCCGTCCGGTAAAACCAAATGCGAGCAGTGTGCAAGTGCTTACGTGAGACAACAAACGTCCATGAATTGAGCGCCGGGTTTACTACTTCTAAACATTTCGTAACTCGTCGAGGTTCCAATTAATTTATCAATGCTTCCGAGAATTTTAACAGAGTTCAACATATTACAAAATAAAGCATTTTTTGTTCGTTAGACGTACATTTATATAAATCTTTTTGATTAATTTTTGAGCACTGCGCGAGCCGGTTTGGATGGTTCTGGACAGTAGGTATTTTAATCTCTCTTTTTAATATATAAATAAGATAAATATTTAAAAAAAAACTTCTTATCAGTTATTTATTGTCGTAGTCGTTCTACTGGATTTAGAATGACGTCACTTATCTAACCAATCCAAACTAAACCAAAAAAACTCCCTTGTATGCAATATCTTTATAACCTATATTATTTCACTGTTTATATTTCACTTAATAATAATTACACAAACAAAGCAGGTTACAAAAGCAAGTATTAAGGACACGAATGATTTATGCGTTTTACGTGTGAGAGTATCTACACCTGTTGTTCTAATTAAACTTTGGAATCGCCCCACCACAGTGATTTTATCTTTTGTATCCTTGATAGGACTTCTCCGAAAAGTGGACAAAGGTAAATAACACTGTTTATTTTGTTCCCAACTTTCAGAGAGTTCTTTGATTTATAGTGATACAATTTTACTATGAAGACCATTTATATCGGCCTAAATGGGTTTACGCGTTTGATATATATTTAGTTTATGACTATTTATTTGGATTCTGATGATATTACGTTCGAGTGATTTAACTTTTTGATAAGGGTTTAAAAATAATTCCATACTTAAATCGAATGAATGAATAATATTAAATTAACGAAAGAGAAATACATAGTACAATATTAGTAACCGTGGCATCCAAACTAGGCATGACCTATATCAATACCCAGTATACATTAATAGAATTTCAGTCTGTACGTGAGTGAAACTATTTAGATCCTCCTTCCTACTAATAATATAAAAAATGCGAAAGTTTGTGTGTGTGTGTGAATGTTTGTTACTACGTATCTCCGTAACTACTTAACCGATTTTAATGAAAGTTGGAATGTAGCTTATACTCTGGATTAGGCCGTAGGCTAATTTAATCATCCTCATCATCAGTGGGCGAAGCCGCGGGGTTCAACTAGTATTACATATTATTTAAATATTAAATTAAAATGTTAATCATGCAAATTAAAATGTTAATCATTTTTATGTTGTTAAAATACTTGAGTGTCCTTTTTTATCATTTTGTATTTTTACAGTGCATTAAGTGTCTAATTGTACCCTACCTAAAAATTATTTAAATTTCATTAATAGAATTTAGATTTCTTTAGATCTAGTAGTTGTATTAAATGTAGAATAAATTATACAAATTGTTAAATTCTTACAGTTTTAATGTTTAAAGCTTTTGTTGATCTTAAGAAACACAATGTAGAGTCTTCAGACACAGTGTAGGGATGTACGTAATTGTAATAATGTTCATGTTCTCAACTTTTGTTACCTCATAATATCTTTGTATCTGGGGAATCAGAAACTTTCATGGTAGACTGTACCCGGTGACCTGTTAGAGAAAGTTTTTATTACAACAGTTACGTAGCTAATTATAAGTTCTAATACCTAAGCTATAGGGCTGCCAACAAGAGTCAAGTCTGAGTGGCAAATCTCTCTGATCATATCTATAGTTATTACAACTGCATATTGTTTGTGACTGACTGTACATTTGATGAAAAGTATTCTCAAACCAGTAATTGCGATACATCTTGTTTTAGGTGGTTTAGGCTTTGTAATTAGTTGCAGACTAGATCCAAATTATCCTGATTAACAAAAAAAAATATAATTTATGATTAAAATTAAAAGTAATTAAAATTAATAATTAGGTTTGCTCCTAAAGGGGTACCATGGGATGTCACCATTAACCCTTGGTGCCACTGCTCTTACACCGGATCTATTATGAAACAAAATTAACAAACGTATTCACACTCACATCCCTACATTAGGTTTTAAGACTTGTATAGTTGCTGCTAAAAACATTTATATAATCCCAAAAATAATCACTTCCAGAACCAGAGGCACAAATGTCCCTTGGGAAGGTTTTTTTTTTCAAACAACCACATAGGGCACAAAGGTACTATAATAATAATATGTACGAATAAAGTTTGAATAAAATCCACTGAAAATGGGCTGAAAAGAGTAAAAGTTTTGTAAAATTCCCTATTCGCTTCCAACAAAAATATGCGCTGTCCATGAAGTAATAAAAATGCTTCGACCAGAACGTTCCTCGCAAAGTACATACCAGGAAAATTCCTTGCTTTATTACAAAAACTGTGGCAATTCCTAGAGATTAATTTTCCACCTTTTTACATTCTTGCAAAAAAAAAAATTCAAACGGGAATTAGCGTGACTTACGCGTTGTCGATGTCGAGATCGACAATTTTTTCGGGTTCATTCGGAAGCCTTCTTCAGGATGAGTGTGGAGCGCTCGCCGTCGTTTCCCACCTTACACTGTGCGATATTGTCGTTTACGCGTAAATCACGCTAATTCTCATTTTACATTTAATTTAATACGATAAATGTGCGTGGGTTTTTATCAAATTAAAAAACACTTACTTCCTACTGCTTGTGAAGTTAATATTTTTGAGCATTATCTACTATATTAACTATGTAACTCACTTATGGATGATTTTAAAAATATTATGAGAGTTAAATTCTGAAACATTTAAATTGAAAATTTTGAACTGAAAAAACAGCTATGAACTAAGAGATTAACTGCTGACTAGCGTTTGTGCTACAATATATTGCATTAGGCATAATAAGACCTACAGCCTTAAGACGCTCTAATAGTGTAAATAATAAATTGGTATCGAGTGAATAGGTATCTTCTAGGCAAGCATGTTTGCAAAATTTGGAAAGTACTGTTAAATATATTTATAAATTCATTTAGCAAGTGAAAATAAAAGAAAATACGCGCATCCGGAAAACCATTCCAATAAAATCTGTTACTGAATGAAAAAACGCATCGAAATCGGCCTTTACAAGCTGCAGTTAGAACATAGAGTAACTTTTTATACAGTTAGAGATAAGTTTATAAAACACATCCATTGGTGTTGTCATCAGAAACCCGCTTTCTATCCTCGATGTTAGTGATAAGGCCACCCTGTTGTGACACTTACGTATAAGCTTGTTGCTACATTATTGAACCCGTAGCCATAGTTGGGAGTGAGTTTGCCTTCTTAGCAGGGAGTATAGGGGAATATAAGGGGAAATTGGGGGGTATTGGGTTCGATACCCGCCTGGAACACAAGTTTTCTCCCCAAGGGACATTTGTGTTTCTGATTCTGGTTGTTACTGTGGATGTTTCCAGCATGGGTGGCGCTATGAGTGTGAAAGCGTTTATATTTATCTTTCTTATCTCATATATTGAAGTGAATTAATAAAATATTATTTATCTATCTGGGGGTCTTGATAATGAATTCTACGATAAGCTTGAGTTTCCGGTGAACAATAAAATTTATGATGGTAGGGCATTTTCTCGTGCACACCTGGCTTGCTTTCTTGTACCGAATTGTAACGATAGTTCACCACTCTTAAGGAGAAAAATCTGTCGCAATAAATACTGAAAATGATGCTCGTCTATCTATATACTTAGCGTGTTTATTATCCTCTACCACATCATCATTTTCTATTAGGTGAGATACCGGTCAGAGATAATAATATGAAGTGGTAGAGTCTACCTGGGGCAGTACCACACTATTGCCAGACATTCAACCGCCATGAAATAATGCGCATACATTACTGTGTTTCGGATATAAAGGCATTTTTAGCGAAATTACAGGGCTTAAGAACTTTAACATAAATAAGCACTGCGTTTGTCATCCTAATATCTTAGGATGACAAACGCAGTGCTTTTCCGCGCAGGAGTTCGTAATACGAAGTGGCACTGAACTATAAAGGGTAAGCTTGACGCTTATTATCGTGCGAGCGACTTGCTCTTGCATGTTTTTGGGACGCAGGATAAACGAATCAGTATCTTTTATCAGGAAAATATCTTTTCACGCTGACCACGGTCGGTAAAGCCGACTCTCTAATAAGTCCTCTCACCTTGATTCCTCTTACTTTATCGGAAGCTTTCATTAACGCTTCGTTATTGGAAAACCCCTGAGAAAATCTTGACGGAAAAAGATACATAAATGCAGCCTGTAGGTATAGTGTCTTTGTCTTACGTTTTATAGTTAGGTACAGTTTGTTGCACTTTGTGAGTTGAGTAATAACGAATACCCTAGTTATTCGTTTTGAATTGATATCTATTTATGGTTAAGAGCGTTTATTCATTTTGTCTTCCCTCTCGCTCGCACAATTCGATATCTTTAATAAATACAATTAGCTACATGTGTTTTTGACAATGTTTTCAACCAACTACATTAACATTAATGCAATTTTATGTTTTAATCTACCTTTAGTTTTTTATATCTTTAAATGAAACGAAGAAAGCGTGAAAATCACTTAAAAATTTGGGAACTCTGTTTATTCTCATCTTATTGAAGGGTTAGATAGCGAAAAGAAGTTTGAAACATCCTTGTATTAATGTCCATATAGTTAGTTGAAAACATTTTCAAAAACACACGTACATAATTGTATTTATTAAAAATATCGAATTGAGCGAGCGAGAGAGAAGATAAAAGGAATCTCTTAAGTATAAAAAAAACCCTCTTAAGTAAAATTTCTTTTAAATTATGTGTATTTTTGTTTTTTCTACCGATTTAAAGGAGGTACTCAAAAAAAGGAGGAGGTATTCAAGTCGACCGTTTTTTTTATCGATGATGAATGAAAGATGATGCTTTCTAATCGGTTCCAATTAAACTTGATGAAGATTTGATCAGTAGTTTTTGAAATATCGCCAATAATGCGTGTTTATTCATTACTTATAATCTGATCAAAGTTCCGAAAATAAAGCGGTGAAGTCGGTTTTTTTAAGCTTTGCTAGCGTTTAATTATTTATTTTTTAGATGTTAAGAACTGGAGTGGGCGAATTGGGGGTTCCTGTAATGCCCACCTCACAAGTATGATAATAATAAATAAAATAAATTACAATATAAATAAATATAACATATCAACAAAACTACTTTATAATATAGTTTTTGTGAATAATATTTGTTTTAGTTATTTACCTCATCGTTACCTAAGCATTGAAACTCGCCTTAGAATAATTACATTTAAGTTTCATATTAAACGGATCGTAAACACAGTATTATAACTTAATTGTCCAGGAAAATTATACTCCAAACTTGGGAAAGCGGCCGCAATCCAATTATCAACAGAGAAATTGTCAAACTTTTACGGGGCACAAACTCAGTGAATCCGTGGCATCACAGAAAACGTTATAATAACATTTCATCAAGTCTCACATCACTCACAGCCTCAAACTATGTTTGATGACTTGTGTGGTGGGTGCCGTGCAAACATTCACATCACACACGCAATCAGAATCAAAAACATATATTTCGCTTAGGGAGAAAACTTGTGTATCTATTGGGAATCGAATTTGAGACATGCTTAGAAGGGTAACACGCACCCAACTAAGCCAACGGGCAATTGATCAATCGAGCAGAGCGAGCGAAGCATTTCCGTTTCAGCTTGACCAAAACTGCTTTCGTATGTCTGGTGGATTTCCGGTTGTCATCTACAGGTCGCATTTTTAAATTACATTGATTTTGTTGTCGATTCAGATTCATAAAATTTTCAAAATGGTAGAGATATCCCCGGGGATATGACCCATTCATATCCCCGGTTTAAAATCTAAAAAAATCATATTTCAGGCATTTCAAAAAATATGCGAGGTCTTCAGCTCACTCTGTGAGCTGAACACCATCAGTTTAGAATGTTGATATTTTAAAAAATCTTAAATATACTAACATTTGAATAGCTTACCTGACAGTGATGACGTGGTTGAGGATGGTAAACACGCTTAACCTAGAATGACTGGCTCTCATGGATAGCCACCAGAAATAAATGTAACTAATAGTACATTTACTTAATAACAGAAATACATATAGTATTATATGTATTTCTGTTTACTTGATAACAGAAATACATATAATACTATATGTATTTCTGTTATCAAGTAAATCTATTACATATATTATTTCGATGCCTATAAAGTAGATACTTGTTTATTATGTTTGGCAATCTCTTCCGCATATGATATTTATTTGAACGTTTACAAAATTAAATACAAGTTAGATCGCTAATATTTGAGTGGAATTTGTGTGAAGAATGCATGATATGCAAAAAAAGTGCTACCTACCACATTAACAATTAAAAACATTATTTTGGAAATAAAAAGATGCAATTAACGACATAATGGCAGAATATGTTCGTGAATATTCACTAAAATATTGCGAGGGTAGTATGTTCTGTCGCATGAAACCTCCTCGTAGCAAAAATAAAACGTATTCTGATCCCCGTGCTCGATTCATTTCCACTTCGAGAGAGTGTTTAAATCGCAAAATCATGTTTGGCTAGGGCTAGTCCAATCCAGCAGTCCTTGTCAATACACCCCTTAAAAATCTTTGTGAGCTCCCAACTTTTTTAATATTTTGCAAACAAAGCTGACCGTATTGTGCGAACTGAAAACGGTTTATACTGAAACAACGAAACAATAGAAAGCTGAAAATTGTTTGTGTTTTTCCTTCGAAAATAAAAGTTTTGGAAAACCTACATAGATTTATTAATAGTTTAGTAAGTCTACTAATGCTAGTACTTACCTTCTCGATTAATATAAGACCCGAGTTCATCAAGACAAGTTAACGGTCCGTTAGTTCTTGATTGTCATTTAACGTTGCATGTGCGGATGATGACGTTTGATTTTGACTACTATTGAACCCAACCAAATATATCCTCATACCAAGTATGTCCTTAGCCGGAGTTAGGTAAACTTTTTTTTCTATATATAATGCTTGCCATTTGACCCCTATCTCATTTGATGGGAAGCGACGATTCTGCCGAAAAACTAGCATGCTGGAAGATACCGGTTCCCTCCATACTTGAAGACTCTTGTATTATTTCCTATTTAATTGAAGATTATACCGTTCAGGGAACAAAGATGCTGGTTTAGACGCTGAATGCCTCTGACAGACGTACGGATGGATGGACAAAGTGCTGAACCACCTAAGTCAACTTCTTAGTAGCGAAGAGATCTCGCTTCTGAGAAGCGAGATCTCGCTTCGCTCAATCAATTACATCGAATAATAAATATTTGGTAACTATTAGCAATTATATATGACCAATACCATATATATATGCCTTAATAGGCAAAACATGTTTCGACGCTAACTAATATTCTCTAAAACCTACATGTAAGAGTTTAACTTGTATAAAAACGCATTTTTTACGAATAGATTTTACACATTTGATATTGCAGCATGTTATATATTTATTGAATATTTTTAAATATTCCTACAAAGGATTTTAAAAAATCTATATGTTTAAACAAAGTCAGTTACACCATTTATTATTGTAGAACAGCTGGACCAATTAATAGGTTATTTGATTTGTTAGATGTATCTCCGCCCCGAATAGCAGAAACCTCGTAACTATTAAACAATTTCGTAAACATTAAAGAGGCAACAAATTAGTTATAACGTTTTTATTTTGGTTTTAAAGTACTAGGCAACTATAAACGTGAAACAGGTAAAACATATTTTCTTTACGTGGCATTACAACGCATGCCGGGTACAGCTCGTTCTTTATAAACTAAGTTTCAAGTTAGACAAAGAGCAATCTAATAATAAGGAAGCCGGCCTTTCCAGAAAACGATTACTAAAATGGCTATTGTATCCGCAATTCTACAATTCCTTTTCCATTGTAAATTCTACAGCTGAAAAATTGGCTGGGAGCATTTTCCTAAAGCATTGAACTCTCTATCGGAGGTGACCATTCCGTGCGGAACTGTCCCCGGTGTCCTCTTGAGATAAGATATCTTTACACAGATCTCTATACCGATCGGGATGTACTCGTATAGCCGGAGGGTAAAGAAGGAAATAGAGTGAAACGTGTTTACATTATTCGTTTCATCGGATCTGTGGATATTGCGCGCCGATGGCAAAGATTAAGAAAAAGAGGTGTGTTCATAAAGTAGAGCCTTTGTCTGTCTGTAGCAGTCGTTGCTTCTAAAGCGATGGACTGACTTTAACGCCTTTTTTATACATCTTAAAACTGTTTTTTTTGGATAGGTTATAAATGTTATTAGATTGCTAAGGAATTAGCAAGCTAAAATGGCAGTGGGCTGGCTACGTTTTTAGAAGGACAGATAGTCGCTGGAGTAGACGCATACTTGAGTGGAGACGATGAAGGTATTATTGAGATGGAATCCTTTGTGGGCAATGCTCGTGCTCGCCAGGTTTGTAGTACGTTGTACCGCAATAAAGTCGTAGGATGTCCTCAAATAGAACATATGTTCATATATAGAATACTTTAAAAGTTTTTTAACATTAACCTTTTACAAGTTGTAGATAAAAAAAGCACTAAAAAGTGATAAAACCAGAGAACTTATCAAGACGAATCAAACGAATCCTAACTTGATGGGTTTATTTTGTCTAGTTCAGACGTTCCTATGACCATATTCCGTCTCCATTATCAGACCAGCTATATGGTACCATATCATTGTATTGTCACAGAGGATAGATAACATAAGTACACCAAATTTGAGTCCAATCCGACATCGGGAAGTGGGTCTGACTTAGCTTGCAAGATTTGATTACAGACCGACAGATGACACAAGTGAAACTAAACAAAAGCTTGTAAAAAGCAGTTCTCTTTGACTTGAATCCCAAAGAAAATATGATTGTTGAATGAGCAAAGCCAAATAGCAACAAGGAACGCAAGTAAGTTTGATTGTGCCAAGTTATCCAAAATGTCTTGCGAGAAATCCCATCTGCTACTATGAGCAAGCGAAAAATGTTTCCGCATCGTTATTCCCGAGAGTGAGACGTGATAACATAAAAGATTGCGGGTTATGCGTAGTTCACAAAGAACTTCGAAGGATTGTTCTTTGACCATTTGGCATACGTAAAAAGTTAGTTGAACTTGGTACAGGAATATATAGACTAGTTTATTGAAGACTAGCGCTGCCCCGCGGTTTCGCCTGCGTTAATTAAGGTAAAAGTAGCTTATGTGTTCATCCTGAGTATAAGCAATGTTTATTGCAAATTTCAGCCAAAATTACTTAATAATAAAAATACCTTTCATTATACTACTCGGATACAATTTACAACACTTTAAATAAACAAAGAACTTTCATCCCCATTGCACGACCTTAATGCACAACTGAAAAAAAAAATTGAAAAGTATTTTTTTATATTACATGATTTAATCCAAAAGCAGTTTCATCGCTATAAGTTTAAAAAAAATAACTTGCATACAAACGTTTTCACCCCATTTAACCCTCTTTTGGGGTGGAATTTCCAAAAATCTATTCTTAATACATTCCTACGTACAAATGTACCCTTCAAATGTCAAGTTTCTACGGCCAGCGGTAGTATGCGCGTTGTCTCTAAGTCAGTCAGTCAGTGAATCAGTATTGTAAAAACAGAAATTTTATAGTATTAGATGATGTTTCATAGTAGTGTCTGTTTGTCAGCTTGAGACTAACACAGCGTATTCATATAGCATTATAGCTTACATAAAACAGAGATATTTTATTAGCTGTTACAGCAAAAAAAAAATTCGGATATATAATATTACTAGCTGCGCCCCGTGGTTTATCCGCATAGGTCTCGGACCCGCGGAAATTTTTGGAATAATAAGGCAATGAGTGTGACGTATCCAAGGTGATAGCTACCTCTGTAAAATTTCATAAAAATTGGTCCAACTATTTGAGCGTGAAGAAGTAACAAATATACAAACACACTCAAAAACTTTCACCTTTATAACATTAATGATAACCAGCGCTCTGTCACATAAAATTGCCTAACAAGTTATTTGTTGTAATGCACATTATATTCAAATAATATTTCTAAGTTTGCCATGTAACTACCAAACAACCCATTTCCAATAATTTACAACGTGATATATGGTACACAAACGGGAACTAGAGTAACAAAGTAGGCTCTACTCACCAGAAAATGGAACACCCTATTCATAGATTTATGTGTTCCGGGCGGACGGAAATGTTTTTGAAACACACTGTCAATGGGTTAGATCAATTTCAAACAAAGTTCGATTCATCGATGAATCAATGGAATAAAAATACATAAAAAATATTCTTAAAACGTGTTTAATCATTGATGTGTAGGCAATGCTACGGCACTAATAGTCGCTTGCTTGTCGTATCTAAAGTTCACGACGGAAGTTCAAAATTCCGTCGTGATCTCGCCTGATGATGGGGATCGGACATCCCCGAAACACCTAAGTTTCGGCAAGATTCGACTCTAAATCGTGAGTCAAACCGTATTATTTATAAAGTATAATGTGTCAAACTCACGCAAACTTTAATGGTACATATATATTTTCAATTGAACCATCGGCGTGTCAGTTAGACTTGCATTTGATCAGTTTATTTAATTCATTGTTTACCTTTTTGTTGTTAATTTAAAAGCAGAAAAATCTTGTATCAATACTCGATATTTTAGAAGAGGAAAACGGACTGAATGAAATTTAAATTGTGTTAGGAACCTTATTCTATTGAAAAGCTTTTATATCTCCACATATTTATTAAACGTTTTATACGTTCAAAGTACTTATACTTAAACTTGTGACTAAAATTCCACTAAAATTATAAATTATTCTCAATTTATAATTAACAGAGAAGTCGGCATATCTGTTTTTGTGAAAAACTCTGATGTTATCGAGTGTACCCGGAACCATCGATATAGAATTTGCAGTTCATACAGAGTAATTACTACTCTTTGGTTTATACATTGTCAATCAAGTAATATACCCAAGGATTTGTAGTTTACAAACCGTAGGTTTGTTTCCTATCTCGATGAATATACCAACTCTGAAACTCATTATATATAGTATCATTACATTGCACAATAATGTTGTTGTTGCATATTTAAATATGCAGTTTTATACTACAGCCCGATATTGATGATGAGGTAATTACGACAAGTCAAGTAAAGTAACATAGTTATTTTGTGCCTCGCAACTTTGCCCGCAATTATTAGGATATAAAGTAATCTACGAGATATGTCCAATTTAAAAGAGCGAGCGAGAAGCGTCTCCTTTTTAGCTTGGGAAAAATGCTTACGTATGTCCGGCGAAGCTCAAGCGGATGTACGGCTGTTTCTCAACTGATGCTTGTAAAATTTTATTTTATTTTATATTATATTTATTTATTTGGAAAACCAAACAGCCTTCTTACAAAATAAGTAAAAAACGTGAGAATGAGAGCACCTAGGCCATTTTGAGAACAAGGTTTAAACGTTTTTTTTAAATGGTGGAGATACGGGGACTATTAATATGTAGACAGACTAGCGAGGGTTTGCAGTTCACAGAGCCACTAGTCTTAATAAAAGTAAAGCCGTAAATGCAAAAACCACTGACATATGTCTTTTTATATTATGAGAGGAAACAAGCAAGCTAAACTATGGAAACTTTATAAAAATTATGGCATTTAAAAAACCTATTTATGTATTGTTTTTCACGGGGGACTCTACAGTGTTGCAGATGTTTACGCAAAATTTAATTAATCATCTTCCACGGAATCAGGGTCATTCCGTCTGGCCTTTTACCATCAACACGTGCGAGACCATTTGGTTCCTAAATAGCCGCACAGTTGGCGGTGATAAGAGCCTGACGTATGATATCGTTAGGACTGGCGTGGCGGGGAATACGTCCCGCACTTCTAGAGCATGACGAGAAAAGAGGACCCCAATAACCGAAGGAAACACTTGTCAATAATATAAATATTTGGAGCTAACGTTCATTTGTATTAAATAAAGAAAGAAATATTATTACAAGTATTTAGAGGCCGTCTGGGGAAGTTGGTTCACTACACCTTTGCTAGTCATTTAAACACCAGAAGTAGTAGTGACTTAAGTTCCACGTGGGAGCAGATGTACTCCTCTCCTGAGACGAAGTTTACCTTTCCATTACTCAATAATTACACTGAAAACTTCAAGTGGAACATGCGGCTTTTTCTTTATACCGAGCCGTATTATAAAGTCAATTTAAAAATACGTCGTCCGAAATTTGGTTAGCAAAGTTAGCAGATATAAAAATCCAAGTGACTCAAGTTGATCCTTGATCTTTGTTGCCTTTTTAAGGAACAGTAATTTTCCATTTATAATTTCCATGAGTACGAATGCCCGTTCAACCGAACGGGAAAGCCATTCAGATTTCGAGAGACCAATTTGTTCTCCTTGTTTATTTGAAATATACTTTGATGTTAAGAAATTAGGCGAAATCAAGCAATCTTTTATTCCAAAATTGATTTAAAAAAAGTTTTGAAGAAATAATTATTTCTTAAAATATATTTCCATTTCTTCAATCAGATAATAAATTGTGTTTTGAAGAGATATTACCTACAGTGAAAACTCTCATCATCATCATCATCCACAGTCCTTTTGATCCCACTTCTAAATATAATCCGTAATATGCTTCACTCATATTCTGCCATTGCTCTCTCATGGCTCTCTGTGCAACCCCTATTTTGAAAACTTTAGACCAAGACCTTTGTTGAAAGTCCTTTTTTTATCTCTCATAATGTTATCTAAGAGATGCACTACTCGCAGATAACTGAAGTTGTACTGTAATAATCTCATTTACGATTTTTCAGTCAATGATTTGTCAAGTGTTAGGTTTGCCTTGCTTGATAAAATAGGTATTTAGTAATTTGCACCTAGAATAGTTCAGACATCGGCTTGAATCGCCCAAGTGATGTCTTTGAGAGGGGCTTTTCGCACCATGGTGTAAATTACCAAATAACTTTTCTAGTAGTTCAGACATCTACTTGAATCGCCCAAGTGATCTCTTTGATGGGGGCTTTTCGCACCATGGTGTAAATTACCAAATAGCTTTCCTAGTAGTTTAAATATCGACTTGAATCGCCCAAGTGATCTCTTTGAGGGGGGCTTTTCGCACCATGGTGTAAATTACCAAATAACTTTTCTAGTAGTTCAGACATCTACTTGAATCGCCCAAGTGATCTCTTTGATGGGGGCTTTTCGCACCATGGTGTAAATTACCAAATAGCTTTCCTAGTAGTTTAAATATCGACTTGAATCGCCCAAGTGATCTCTTTGAGGGGGGCTTTTCGCACCATGGTGTAAATTACCAAATAACTTTTCTAATAGGTCGATTCTGACCGTAATCTCTAATATTTACGACTTATTTCCTCTAAATCAAATATCATGATCTTTTATTGGGATAATAATTATTATTTCTATTAAGTAAATAAAGCAACATATTTAACATAGGTATGACATAGGGATTTGATACTTTAATACAATATACAAACTAAACTGCCCGTTGGCTTAGTTGGGTGCGCGTTCGCTTTCTATACTGGTATGGGGTTCGATTTGGTTCCCAGCAGTAACACAAGTTTTCTCCCCTAGGAGAATTTGTGTTTCTAGTTTTGGTTATGATTGTGTGTGTGATGTGAATGTTTCTGGCGGGTGCCAGGACGACACAAGTCATTGAACTTAGTATGGGACTGTGAGTGAGAAAGCGTTTTTGAATATTATAGAAAGAAATTCGTATCGAATTGTGATCTTAGTCCTTCCGTGTCAGCACGTTACAAACAAACAAAAATTCTTCTGTTTTAGTACGAAAATTGTAGAATGACCCGATATTTGGTAGACCGTCTGTTAGAAATCTGATCAAGTGGAAACCACGACCGTCTACCGACTTAACCGGATTCTGTGCGGCAAACCGAGAAGCGTGAACGGGGTCTGTACTTTTGAAAGCTAGGAATTACATTGGTAAGTGCCTCTGAGTACTAAAATTGAACAAGAATAATATATGTGTTTCAAGGGTTTTATCATTTTATTATTCATATTATAAAATTATTTTGGCGTATGCTGCAACCAGATTCACATCAAACTAATATACAAAGTATTATAGAGCCAGAAATTAATGCTTCAACCAAGTTTTTTTTTATAATTATGATATACCTAACAACATACGTATATTCACACTCACAGCCCCACACTAAGCTTAAAGACTTGTATCGTGGGTGCTGGAAACAATTACCTACTAACTACCTACTATTACTCACACACAATCACACCCAGAACCAGAAGCACAAATCTCCCTTGGGAAGGAAAGTTGTGCTCCTGCCGGGAATCGAACTCAGGACCCATGGCGCAGAGGGCAGAGACTTCTCCACCACGCCAACCGGGTCGTCAATTGATATTGGTACCCACGGCGAAGACATTATGAGTTCAAACCTTTACTGAGTAGCCTCTCTTTTAACTGAATACAGCGGAGCAAACATGAGGGTTATTATTTTAGCAGCGTACTTATATACATATATATTTAGTGAGCTCTTTTGCAGTCTATGTATATTGTACCCTCAGAGCGCCTAAGCTAATAAACGTATTAAAACATTAATGATATCGCTGGATTTGTTTCAATTAAGAAGGTTAAGAAAATGTTTGAACCAGATAATAATAGAATACAGTCGTTTTGGCTTCACCGATTTCGATAAAACTTATATGGAACCACCTCTGAAGTATATATTACAAACAAAAAACATCATCAAAGTCAATTTAAATTTGATATATAATTAGATATTGCGTAACATATAAACAAAAAAAAGAACATACAGTCGAATTGAGAACCTCCTTTTTTGAAGTCGGTTGAAAAAAACAATATCCGTGGTACCTATTCCTAAGCATTTTGTAGCTTGTAGTTTTGTCTCCTATCTCGATGAAGGAGTACACGAAAACCAAGAATTAATAAATGCCATCGAGATGGGTATATCTATGGAGTATACTGGGTCGTACTAAAGCTCGGCTCTGGCTAAAACTTCGATAAAACGTGCAGTGCAACAAAACAGTGAACAAACAAGAACCAGCATCAAGTGGGATTGTGGATATTGACACACAACTAGCAGATTCCGATCCCATTCAGAGTTTTAAAACGTTGTCGCAGTTAGATGTCGTAAATTTAGACTAATGGTTGAAGCATCAACACATAAGCATCACACAGTATCAATCCTTCATCGTTTCACGATTAATCGCTAACCTGCTTTCTGCAACAAAATTAATTGATCGAGCGAAGCGAGATCTCTAAGTAGACTTGGGTCGTTCAGGACTTTGTCCGTCCGTCCGTTTGTCTGTCAGAGGCATCTAGCGTCTAAATAAGCGAATGACTTCAAATTCTAATATAATATGTAAAACTACGGCCCAAAGCCAGAAATGACTTAAAATTATATACATTAAAAATATTAAGGGGCTCCCATACATGTGAGTGGGGAACAAAACATTATTTATTTTTTTATCTACTCTTGTGGGGTATTGTTGAAAAAGGCTTAACAAGTAGAGTACTAAACCATTTTAAAAAAACATTTGTTGGAAAATAACGATTTACCAAATCTGCCACCAAAGTAAGTGTTTTTAGACTTATTTTGTCCCAGGGTCTATCTCTAAAACGGCTTCACACTGAACGCTTTAACTAACGTATGATATCTGCTATATCCTGTACTTGAACAAAAAATACAGAAATCAAAAAAATATTACGTAGAAAAAAAGTAAAAACCTCAACATTTTTTCTCTGTGAGGCAAAATGTAGGCGCGAGGCCTCAGTTCGACGCAAACAACTAGTATAGTTTTATTAGTAATTCATATGTCTGGACTCAGCTTAGGCTAGCTAAGGGTAGTACGCGAGTAAGTGTAGAACAGTCAGGTCCCCAGGTTTTACTAGGTGAAAAAGTCATCAAGATGTTATAATAACATTTTTATTAGAGAACCATGGAACACTATCAACAGCTCATTCGTATTATGTTTGCTAGATCTAGCTTTGTAAAAACTTTGAATAACCTACTTCGTACCATTGGCACTTGAAACAATGGATCCATGGCCGAGATTTTTCCTTAACTAGGGCGCCATCGCTTACATTGACTATTACAATTGGCCCACTAGAAATTGTAAACTGAAATGGATCATTGAACACTCTAGCAGTTCCTTGCGACTTCGCCCGCATTTGTCAAGTATAAGCTACGTAAAATCCAAATGCGTTCAACTGTTACTGCGTGAAGTGAAAACATTTATGTTAGTGTGATGTGTTTTAAAAAGGTCTGTATGTTGAAACTAAAATCAATCCATATAAGTATATTGACTTCAAAACTGCGTGCAACAAATACAATATTTAAGTTGTAATTAAGTTTGTCATATTAATATGATAAATTTATTATAATGTATTGTAATATACGCCTCAGGTATGTTTGCGCAGGCTCGCGTGGACTGTTTTCACGCGACCATGCGCAAACGTGCCGCGTCCCTGGTGCGCAGGGTGCGGGCCAGTGTAAACATCGTCCTGGCGATGATTGCGGACCGGGTCTACTGTCCTTTTATGAGGCAGTGCTCTCAACGACATGATTAGTAAGTAATAAGTGTAAGTAGTATGTGTTTAATTTTTAATTTATTTTTTCATTTTCTATATTACCTAATTTCATTTAATTGTGTCTATAATATTAATGTTCCGATTATTTTATTTCAATTTAATTTAATTTTGTTAATTTGTCTTGTCCTTTTAATATCTATTAATTTGTGTGTTAAATATTGTGTCGTATGTAATATGAGTCCTTGTAACTCGAAATAAATGAATATTATTATTATTATTATAAGCCGCTGAATATCGCGTGGCAAAAAAAATAATACATCCTTCTTCTATTTCTTTTTACGTAAAAAAAAGAAACTTGTCAGGCTTATCTAATATTGCAAGAGCTGTTTTTAATCAAGCAATGCTAACCACTCAACGCTCACAAATCCTAGACGGTATTAGTAACTAAAATTATATTGGACTCCGTCAAGCTAACGTTAGTTGATTGGTTGATGAACTGGTTTAGCTAGTGATTGGATATCTACTAATCCCCCTATTCATATAACAAATCGTTTGAGAAACATTTTATTTTTTCTTCTAATTTTGGCTTCGCAATCTTGTGCATTTAAGTAGTGTCAAGTAATATTATATTTCAAGTGCATTTTATACTGAAAGTCCAAGTTATATGTCACAGTCAAAGTCAAGGTCCACTCAAGTCTTGCCCTAGTACAATGATATATAAACTTTCCTAGAACTTCTATATTGGAATTTTGGAGCGAAGGCGAAATGTCACGTTTTTCAACTTTATATGATTTGCCTACACTTATGCTCGTTTACCGAATATTACCGGTAATAATCCACCATTATTACACATTACGAATAATCACAGGTTTTGGAAAATTATACAAAATCAATAACGCAATTTTTTCACTTCCGGCAAAACTCCGGGAAACCTTTAATAGTTAAAATATGTTTTGATTGATTTTAACTGTCACTCCTCCAAATAAGACAAAAGTCCATAAACAAAAAATATTTACTCCCCACTTACGTGTCTGGATACGTTAATGTTAACAAATATTAAAAGATAAACTTAATGTTTTACTCTTGTAAGGTTTAATCGCGAAATGTTTTGACAGACGGATGGATGCACAAATGGAAGTCAATTTAGAGATCTCGCTTCGCTCAACAATTTTACAATTTTATCTTTCTATGAATAAGTTAAAAATACATTCAAAGGTATATCGCAACGTGAGAGTAATAGAGACGTATATCTATAATTAGGGAAACTAAGTAATTTCATTTAAACCACATAAAAGTATTTGTTAAGTTTCACTTAGATTAATTTTCATAAATATTTATCATCATTCACCAAAAGACACCAAAGCAAGTAATTAATTAAATGGTTAAACTGTATTCTTGTTAACTAAACAGCTTTTAATGTCTTTTAATGTAGGCATGTTTTAAAATATATTCCCTTTTCATGCCTTTGAGGAAAGCTGAAAAGCCGTCCTAAGGATTTCATTCAAACGGTCCGTAGTTTTACATAATGTTTCCTATTCAACAGTTTGAATTATATGTTATGAAAGTTCGTACTCAATAGTAAAGTAGCTGTAAATTTTAAATTAAAAGTCAATCTATATACATAAAAGAAAGTCGTGTTAGTTACACTATTTATAACTCAAGAACGGCAGAACCAATTTGGCTGAAAATTCGTGAGAAGGTAGCTTAGAACCAGGAGACGGATATAGGATACTTTTTAGGAACGTCATTTTTTTTTATAGGCGTATAGATATTATTTTTTTCATACGTCACTCGGATTTGGTAAAGTACTAGGCAAACATAAACATGAAGGAGGTAATAATATAGTCACGTCATTGTAGCTCAAGCCGGGTATGGCTTCCTAAACATGCACATTTTTTACTGTTAGGCGGAACGAAGGTCGCCGGGACAGCTAGTTATTTATAATGACGCTTTTACAATCAAAGCTTCCCCACACTACGTTCGATAACTTGTGTCGTGCCCCAAATATTTACATCACACACACAATCACTACTAAATTTTTTTTTATAATCAGAAAATTTTGCGTTATTAAAGGTAATAAATATAACTTTGGCTTTAAAGCAACATAACCTTTTTAGTAACATTAAAAATACATTAAAAAAAATATACGATCGTAAAACCTGTAAAATTTGTATACACAAGACACACATAAACTGCATAATGTTAAGCAAACGGGCTCTTGGGTCTGAGTTTTGTCTGACTTCAGCATTGTCTGGAGAACATCTTTCCATTGAAATGGATTTACTTTGAATTTAGATGAGTTCAAAACTTCTAAATCTTTTGCCATGTGAGAAGAAACTCTAGTTTTCTCACAGGCAAGACTAAGGCTATGTGACTTTATTGTATTAGACAGTCAGTTTGGATGTTCAATTTTACGAGTAGTTTTTGGTATATCCTTATGAGTAGTTTTGAGTTTTTTTTCCTTAGTATTAGTTTGCTATGCACTTGCACGTTTGTGCTATGTCATTTTAGTTCCTCAAGATATAGTGTTGCTCAGGCTGACAAGCCTTACTAACGTCATGATTGAAAATGCAAATTTTGATTTGAAATATAAAATTTACCTTTTTTTCTGTCAATGAGTTAAACAAAAAATTTGTTTAACGCATTGACAGTCCCAGCCCAAAATTAATACGAAAAACACACCCAAAACTAGAAGCACAACTGTTCCTTAGGAAGCTAAATAATGGTGCTCCTGCCGAGAATTGATCCCAGGACCAACGGCGCAGAGGGCCGAGACTTGTCCATTGCACCATTGGGTCGTCAATATTATTTTCGCATAATTCCCAATCGTAATTTTGCACGAAGATGTGTTCTTTCCAAAATATTTTAGTTTTAACCCGTAACTAGTAAGAAATTGCGCAATACCTTATTTCGGAAGCCAAGGCCCACTTTTGGTCGCTGAGGCAGCGCAGTGAATAAGTAAATTATATTTTCAAGTAGTTAATAGGATTCCTTCATTGCCTCCACATCAAGTCGACTTATACTCCTCGGTAGTTTTAAAAATACATGCTAGAAAAGAGGTTCTTATTAGTACTATAATATGATTTCACATCAAAACTCTAAAAGATTGAAACGAGCATAGTGCCAAAAGTTCTCCAACATTTAGTCTTGCCATTAGATTTGGTCTGGTAAAGTTTCGTGCGACAAAGTGAAGTAAAGTGGTCTGCAACCACAGTGGAGCTAGCGAGTAGGTACCTACCTGTTACATGCATACGAACTGTATGTCGACTTTGGGTTTAAGACTTAAGTAGTTACACATAGAGTTTGGATTTAGTGTTAGAGTTTGGAGGGAAATTAATTTCATATTAGAACGTCATGAGCAGAACTTCATTAAACAATATTTAGAAGAAAATCTACCGTTGATGTCAATGACTGTTTGTTTATTTTTTAATCTGTTTTAGGCAAATATTTGACCATTATCTCACCTGATGTCAAATTATCATGTTAGTTATGTTTGTTTTATTTATTTTAGCGATACACTACCTAATAACACAAAAATCAACAATATATTTCAACTCCTTGAACCAAAAATCGATCAATGGGGGTGGGTATAAAAACAAACAAACTCGTTCTTTTTTTTTTTTTTTTTATTTGTGACAAGCTAGTGTTTGACCACTATCTCACCTGATGGTAAGTGACGATGTGATCGAAGCTGGTAAACACACTAGACCTGGAATACGCAGGCTCTCAAGGATAACTGCCGGAACACCGTATTTGGCTTGGCGGCAGACTTTCAACTTGATGGTGGTAAGCTACTTTGGTAGCAAGCCAGGCGAGCAACTCACAAAATGCTCTACCACCTCTCAAATGTCACCTGATTAGCACCACCCGGGGACCACGTGTAGGGAGTCAGACTTAAGGGGTATCCTCCTACGGACGTGGGTGACTCAGCCCCCAAAAGCGTACAAACTCACATCCCCACACTAAATTAAAATACTTGCATTGTGGGTGCTGAGATGATATAAAATGAATCTAGGATAGTATGGTATTTGTCAATTTTAGGGTTCAGAAAATAGAGATTACCTGCAGTAGATTACATACGTCATTATTTAAGGCACCAAATCTATTGTAGACATTTACCTTGAAATGTAGCCTGTTTTACGAGCAAATATCCAGATTCTAACGCTTTGTTTGTCACCCCTTTTATAGTTTTCAATTTGAACAGAGATATGGTAATTTTATAAATCCCAAAAAAATATAAGGCTTCTATATCACGGGAAATATACGATATATTTTACTGCTTCCGTCGTAACGACGCCGACGGCTATAAAACGGCATTGTTGAGGCTGTTTTCTTTGAGGATTTAATATTGAGTGCTACTAGAAATATTAAATTTCCTTGTTTCCAAGCTTGTAAAGGTAATTTAGTGTCCAGCAGAAAGAGTGATTAATGTGACGGCAAAATGAAACAGGTGTGCTGGAACACAAAATTACTTTTATTTTTCGTTGTCAGGAACAGGTAACTGTATATAAACCGTGTTGCGCAGACCATCGTCTTCACGTGTGAAACAATATCTCATGATGAACGTTGCAGTGTCTTGCAACAAACGACATCTTGTTGACGCTGTTTTCACCGTTTGTGCAATGAATCTCGTCTCGAGGTGTCGAGGTTCTCGTAATTATATCTGTTGATTAATTAGCTCTGAGCTTATTCATTAGTCTCAGGGCAACACGGTTGTTTGCACAGATCGGTTAAGTGTGCGTATCTGAGTTGAAAGGCGGTTATTTAAATTAAATTACCTGTTTTTTTTATTATAAAAGCTATTACGGTAGCTGTAATTACGAACTACACTGGAAACGGCATCAATGATTATAAAATACTTTTAATCACAAACAGATGGGAGAATGAAGCCGAAACAATTGTTATTTAGACATTGACAAATAACGCCAATCCCCGTTTTGATGTTAATGTAATAGTTTAAAATGTGCATGACTAATGTGCATCGCGTATAGCCTAAGATAAACTCAACTGCACGCGGTGGACACAGCATGATAAAATAACAAGGCTTCACTGACAAGAAACGTTGATGTTGGGTAGGCAGACAGTTAAAATATCTTTCAAATATCTTATTCTTTCTACAGGAGGAGTGGTTACATAATGTGCTGATTTCTTGATTCTCTATATTATAATGCTAAGAGAGATGTTGGGCCAAATAATGACGAATAGTAACTTCGAAGTTCCTCTTTTCATCATGTGACAATATAGGCCAATCTATTTACAATATGGGTAATAATAATAAACTTAGTCATATTCTTGGGTAATTGAAGATCTCTGCAATACAGGCTCTGGTCTTATTTCATTATTTGTGAACATTTACCTTGTGCTCATGTTTATTGGAAATTAAAACTGTAATATTCAAGTGAAATAAATTACTATATTATTATCATGAAATTTATAAAAAGTTGATTATAACCTAGTGTAAGCCGAAGCCTGCATTCCCTAGTTACGTCTATAGAACCAGATCAGAAATCATGTTTATAGTTGTTAAACACGCTGATTGGACAAAGTGTAATCAATATCAACGATTGATTGCCATTATTCGTAATTACTGCAATAAATTGAAAATTTATTTATCTCCTTGATTGCTGGTTGTCTGCGCAATCATAATTTAGTCTATACTAGCTACGTGGTTGGTATGGTTCAACTGATATTGTTGACAATGAAAATTATGCCAACTGTTCTATACAAGCGTATTTTTTTAAATACCAGTAACCTCTTGGGACATCATTCCCACCATTGAGAGCGACGTCTTTCGTGGTACGGCTATTGCAAATTCTGTTTTATGACTCTACAAATAAATTATACAATATATTTATCTCCTCTGTGAAGTCTAAGATGTCAAGTGTCAACTGGCGTTGGCGTGCATCGCGGCAATTCCGTTCTTTAAACAGTGTACGAGTGATTACATTATCTTTGTAGTGTACTTTGAACAACTGTTAATCATAGAATGTATCTAAACTATTACGGAAAATATCGCATTCAGAAGAAAAACGTAGAACTAAATAAACTAAGGGCTAGGGTGAAAGTCGGGGTCTGACAGTTTTCTGGTATTTTTAACCGACTTAGGAGGAGCTTCTCAATTCGACTGTTTGTTTTATTTTGTTTGTATGTTACGCGATTATGAATCGATTTTGATGATTCTTGATATGATCTGGAACGTTTTAGGGCCTACGTTACAAAATTGAACCTTGTATGCCTCTTTGCTAGCCATTCGCTTGATCGGCGATAGAATAATTACAGCTTGCCTCAAACGTATTTTAGTTCATCATGATCATCAGCCTGTATCGACCCTGCAGGGTATAAGCTTCACCCTTGAGCCACTCACCTCTGTTTTGTGCTAATCGCATGTAGGTTTTTCCTGCAGTCACCACTATATCGTCGACCCATCGAGCAGCTGGTTTGCCAACAGCTCGCCTTCTCTTTTCGTTGTTTATGTAGAAATCATATAAATGATGTTCTTGACTTACATCTGGATGCAAAGTGAAGTCGCAAAAAGATTTAGATGCTTTTCGGGAGTCTAATTTTGTTATTATATTTGTAGTTTAATATATGATAACAATATCCTATAGTAAGATAAGCTGTAAAGACGAAAGACAAAAATTATTAAACCAGTTAATGTACAAAAACTTAAAAAAATCCGACGGCGAAAAATATGAACAAGTTTTTATATAATCCCCTTTTAATTTCCTTCACTTTGATACCTTACTCGATAGGTTTTGTTATTTTTTTATTAACGTATTACTATTTAGCGCCGAAAATCCACGATTTTGATTTTTCAAACACCTATCTAAAGGCACTCGGGTTTTTGTGACGAATATAACGATCCCTTAAGAGGCATTACGGATGTTCAATGAATAATCGAAGATTTTGGCCGTCTAATTTACTATCATATTACTATATATATTTGGGAAAAGATTTCATAATGATTTATATTTGTTAAATAAAGATCAATCTTTGGAATTGTCACATAATGTAACAGATTTTAAAAATATCTTCAGAACTTAGTTTTACTAAAAACGACAATAGAGTAAAAAGCTAAGCTTAAGCTTCTTAAACATTAATAAAAATTAATTGAATCGATTATATTAGTTAAACATGCCCAAATATCAGGCACGTAATAATATTGTCATAATTATAATGTAGCTGAATTCAAATTTTTATTCACGTTGGTTGATAAAAACAAAATAAAAACCCAATTTTAACCCTATTATACTAAAAATGTTTATTAAAAATTAACACATTTGCGACCCCGACATAGACTTTGGTCTTTATTGAATCTAAATCAAAAGTTAAAAAAATAATCAATTTATTACAATTACTCACAAAATAATATTTATCATCACTGTTTTGTTTTTGTTTGAAAGATGTTGTTTTCCTATTGGTCCCATTTTAATTTGATCAAGATCTGATCAGTAGTTCATTGTGAAATATCTTCAATAATGCGTGTTTATTACATTAATAATCTGATCAAAGTTCCGAAGACAAAGCCGTGAAAACAGTTTTTTTTAAGCTTTGCTTGCGTTAATTACTTAAAAAGGAATAGAATAAACTGCATTACAATTTTCAAACATAAGTTCTACATTCAAAACCAATATGGAAATAGAGTGCCCTAATTGAGTTGCAAATCTAAACACTGTACCACGGGATTAAAATGAACTGTAGTATTTGGGGAGTTCATTTTTCTGCCCTCTTTCAGTCCATTTTCCTCTCTATTTTCATGCGGATATCGCCAACGGATTTGAGTTAAACGGATACTAGAAAATTTATGGGTTTTTTATCGGACTTTGCGTTGAAAAATGAGTACGAACCAACACTATACTGCTGTATAACAAATTGTTATAGTAACTGTAACCGAAAATAGACTTTTGGATTAATACAGTTTCTATTTTCAATAAATCTAGACATGAATCCAGATTTATTGCGAATAGAAACAAAAGGAAAAGGTGAGGCTGAGATCATATTTTTAAATATTTATCAACGGAGTTAAATAAAGGAGGTTCTCAATTCGACTGTTTGATTTTTTTTGTATGTATGTTACGCGATATCTCCGCCATTTTTAAATCGATTTTGCTGATTTTTTTTGTTTGGTAGATTATTCTTCAGAGGTTCATATAAATTTTATCGAAATCAGTCAAGCCAAAACCAAAGTATAAGCGGTGAAGTCGGTTTTTTAAGCTTTGCTTGCGTTTAATTATTTGATTTACTGACGTTTACGTATCTTATGACGACAGTCATATTGCTCTAGGAAGACTGCCTAAAACAAAGACCCAGATCATACCTGTGAAGTGATAGATAGATAACTATGATTTGACACTATTTATTAATTAACTGTATGAGAATAGATATTTATAATATTGATGAGATGATTGCTCATGAACGGTCAGCTCTCGCTGCTGATAGAGCAATGTCGCGCTCGCGGTTTCCGCGAGCCGCGACCGTTTAGGTCGATGCAATATCAGCTTTATGTTCAATGTTCGAGTGTCTCGAACAACTATCGTCCCTAAGGCTAGATTCTAGCCATAGGAATGTCTAGACATGGCCCTCCTGTTTTCTTTTACAATATCGTGTATGGTTTTTCAAGTTCTACGCGTCACGTTTATCTAGCAGAGATTTCTGTTATACACTTTAATATAAAATATGAAAAATATTTATGCGATTTTAATACGAAGGTTTTTTACTCTCCTAAAGATAAGTCAAATAAAGTTTAAGCCTTTATCATTGTTGTCTGACCTAAATAACACATGTTAAATAATATTAATATAATTCCTTTAGCAGCTATATTTAAATAGTAAAAATATACCTGACATGAACGTGCTCATATTTTTCTAATTTGTGTTTTTCTGCCAAATAACGAAAGAATAAACGGTCCCAAACAAATACAAAAAAGTCCTAAACCATCTACATGAATAATACAATGATATAAAGCTTACTTATTAACAGAGTAATGTTCGAATAAATCATTGGTTGTGTAAACATCCTGCTGTATATAACATAGACCGAGAGTAGGTAGCATAATATAATTTTGGATAACAACAAGATTTGATCCGTTTATAACTAACTATGCAACCGAGTTGGCGCGGTGGGCAATTCGCAAGTCTATCCTGGGTTCGTTCAATTCATTCACACAATTTTACTCTCCAAGGGACATTGATTGTGAATTTGATTCTGTATATGATTGTTTGTCTGATATGTCAATGTTTCCGGTATCCACGATAAAATGTTTGCACTTAGCGTTAATAACGAAACGTACTTAAAAGAGCTCCATGGCAGTTCCATATTTTCGTGGCTGACTATCTTACTATCCAATAACAAATAAAGGTGATGAAACAGAGATACCCTCGACTCTGATATCTGTCGTGTCTGATGTTTCTGCTACTGCTATACTTATTGACAAGGCCTGTTTACACTCTTGACCACATAATCACATACCATCAGGTGACATAGAGTTCAAAAAGCAGCTTATCAGAGATACAAAAAATATTGTAAGATAATAGATATTAGAAATTTCATCAGTGCTACGTAGATACTCTGAGATTAAGCAAGAAAGAGTTCACTAATAATAGCAATAATTGAAACGCAAGCAAAGCTTAAAAAAATCCGGCTTCACCGATTTATCTTTGGAACTTTGATTAGATTAGATACCGCATTATTGACGATATTTCAAGAACTACTGATCAGATCTTGATCAAATCTAATTAATGGGACCAATTGGAAAGCAACATCTTTCAATCGAAAGAAATATTCAAAATCGGTTCACGTGGAACGAAGATATGAGGTAACACAAATAAAAAAATACAGTAGACTAGAGTACTTACCTTTTTTCGGAAGACGGTAGAAAAATATTAATACCAATTAATTCTAAACTTTTCCTCGTGAATAAAACAAGGCTAGATTGGACGTTGTTAGCTCTTGAACTGTGACACACAAAAGAATTCATGCCAGAGAAGATGGAATCAGATAGGTAGATAAAATATGAGTATAATAAAAGGCAAACAATATGCCGGCTACTCTGTATGCTCTACATATGAATAAATTGGATCTTATTTACATGTTTAAAAAATAGCTATAATGTAAAAGCTATCAGATTATACACATGTACATTTTCTGGGACCGATATACGGCGATGTTTTTTTCAAAATCATAGATGCCACGTCCAAATGGGTTGAAGCACACGTGTAATTTTCTTAATCTAGTTATAGACTATTGGCCAGTTCGTGACAGAATTTGCATCTGAAAACACCCGATGCTAAATGGCGTCGGCCCGTTATTTATTTTGACTAAAATAATAACGTAAAGAGTATCATAAATGCAATCTGCTTAGGCTTCAGAACCTATTTTGTGTCCAAAGATAATGTGATCACTCCGTTTTAACTGTATCCTCCAAGGATTTTAAACGTAGTAGGTTTGTCTCCTATCTCGATGGTATAATCTAAATTTATGCAAATAAATCTATTGATTGATCGAATCTTTCACATTAATCTTTTATTCGGTTTATTAACAATAAATAATCATTAGATTTTTTGTCAATTGCAAAATGTCAGTTAATGAACTGGCATAACGGGATAAATATAAATAATAAAACGCAAGCAACGCATGCGCGCTGGTACGCAGTACGCGCCAGGTTCTCTTTGCCGCTACAACGCATGCTCCAGAGGATGAGCGTCTATACCGCTCGAACACCGGTCAAGTCGATTAAGTTAAATATAACGAGGACATACGGAACTAAATAAATATTATCTTTATCATCCTTTATGTTAGTATAACTCAAAGCCCCGATTTATCAAAAAAAATATTGAAAACAAACAAGCAAACTCATGTATCTACTTATGTTAATGCCAGGATCCTCACATATTTTATATAACCAATACCCACGGCGTTAAGCGCTAGTGATTGAGCTTTTAAGCCAAAAAACAATCAGATTTCACGAGATATTTAAGAAACCAACAAAAAACATTTAACTCTTTGCTTCATTATATGAATAAGATATGAGATCTATCTCGATGATTTGCAAAATGCCACTACCTCAAAGGCACAGTATTTTTTAAATAAGAGACTTTCTTAACTCAATGACATTTTTCCCAACCAGTTTGCAAGACCCGACAAAGTTTTATGAAGGAAACTGGGCAATGCTTTGACTTACCTAACTGCAATGCCGGAATGCTGTCCCATCAAAGAAAAAGAAAAAAATAAGCTTCAAACTCCGAAACTATGAAGCACAGTCGATAAAAAATCCAACATTACAGTTTCGAACTTTCTTCATTTCCAGATTTCTCGATGCAAAATAGTTTTCTACTATTTTCTCGTTAATATTGAAAGCTTGCGTATTATAAATATTGGTATCATTTTGCAGCGATTCAGGTTTAAATAAAATATTAAGTATATATTTCGTTATTTGGTATCGAGAATAGAACACTTATTTAAAGGTATTGGTCATTTATCAAAATTTTGATAGGTATACTAAAAAGCGAAACCTAAATTATAGGTTTCGCTTTTTAGTGATGAGGATTTAATAAAATTTACTACATCTTCGGCTGCATCATCGCTTCTCATTAGGTGAGATTGTGGTCAAACGCTTGCTTATCGGACATAAAAAAATACACATTTACACTCACATTCCCACACTAAATTCAGCAGACAAACTGCTACATGGTGCAAACCACTAAGGAAGGGAACTGCTTACCTGAGTCGGTATTTCCTGATTAGTACTACATGGGAGCCTTCAAGTCGGGAGTTAATAGGTATCTTCTAGGTAAGCGTGCTCCATCGTCGATCGCATAGTCGCTTAACGTTAGGTGATATAGTGGTCGAACTCTTGCCTATACAGAATAAAATAAATTCAAAGACTGGAATAGACTTACTTTTCAACCGACTTCGACTGTATGTTTCTTTTTGTATGTATGTTACGCGATATCTGCGCCAATTTTGAATCGATTTTGATGTCTTTTTTTTGTTTGTTAAAAATCGATCCAGCCAAAACCAAAATATAAGCGTTGAAGTCGGTATTTTTAAGCTTTGCTTGCGTTTAATCTTGTGAGTTTTTATACTGTTGTTTATAGTGCGTATAACATAATTATATAACACATTCATACCCAAAACCTGTAGCATAAATGTCCCATGGGAATAAAACTTTCGTGTGGAGTATCATTTTCATTGTAGGTATGCTCACTTTTTATCTCCATTATCCAGATAATCATAAAGGATCCATCAATAATCGTTAAACAGGTTATTCGCAACCCATTCAAAAGATATTGCGACATTTATAAAGTAATTACCCCTCCATATGGGCTTATCAAGCTTTAAAAACCGTTCGATCTAAAAGCAGATGAGATGGTAATGACTCCACGATACGCCGACCAAAGGGGAATACTCGATATTCTAATGCGGGGTAATAAAAGTTGGTATTAGCATCGGAAAAGCTCGGTTCAAGCAGCCTTTGTGTATTTTTATCAGAGTGCTGTTTTAGGTCATTGGCGATTGTTTTATTTTTATCTGCTGTTATGTTGAATTTTGAATGTGATGGCGAAACATATGGGAGCGGTTAACTCTATTTGAATATATATTATGCAAAAAAATATAAATGTTAAAAGTTTAAACTACGCTTAGAAATTACTATTATTAAAGTTCAAACAGTGAAGAGTGAGATATAGTTTAAATAAGATAACGGTTGACAAGATTGATATATTTTATATCGTTTCCAAAACAGACTCGGGGCGCTTAAATGTATAGAGTTACCTTTAACTTCTTATTGACCGTTGCACAACTATCATGGTCGCCTCCCACGTCCTTTTCCCATAAAATAGTCCCGTATAGTATCACTTTGGCTGACAACAAAAACGTTTGAAATATTGTAGATAAATGACCACGACATGATGACGATAGTATCTTGACGTGTCTTAGGCAACATTTTGGTGGCAGATTTTTTTTAAAAGAGTGTGACTCGGCGATAATTCGAACAAATGAATTTTCTCAAGTTATGTGCGGAATTAGCACTTGCTATAAAACC
The DNA here is from genome assembly GCA_948107665.1 of Lomographa bimaculata. Classification (NCBI taxonomy): domain Eukaryota; kingdom Metazoa; phylum Arthropoda; class Insecta; order Lepidoptera; family Geometridae; genus Lomographa; species Lomographa bimaculata. The sequence continues at coordinate 11,413,601 of OX403599.1, forward strand.
GATGTAGTAAAACGTTTTATTGAAACCAGCATGTTCAAGAATCACAAAGTATGAGGACAAGTGCGTCGTCCACTATAGATACTTGGCAAGCTATAAACTCAGCAGTGGGAACGTAATAATAGTAGGTTATCCTCATGACTTGTTTTATACAAATTAGCCTCATAAAGCCATCTCATTTTAAATCAAACACTCTAAATTAAATGAAAAGTTAGGATAATAGTAAGTAAGTTGGTCAAGTAAAGAAAATGTTTGGCATGCATTAAAATATGTTTTTCTGGTAAAATTTTGTTGAGAACCGAAACGGAAGTTATTCCTTTGTTACGGCTTCAAGGTATTGTGCGGCTTAGTACGAAGTGAAACGTACAAGCCGTGCCGAGACTGCCTCATGTCGGATTTTGAATTGGAACCTAGAGTTTTCAAATATGAGTAAAATATTATAGATTTCCCTTTGGTAGTAAGTAGATTGGTTCTTCATTCATATTCTAGAAATCATTAGAGATATTTTACAACAATAGTAATGGAATCTTCTAGAAATATTGCTAATATTAAAGTGATATGATGTATAAAAAAGTGTCATTGTACATTTTTGCATCTATCAAAGATCTACTCCAAATCGCTACGACGAATCGTGGTATCTTGCCCTACCACGATACTAGCATATTTCTTCTACACATTGTTACGGCGTAGGCGTGCTACTCGTCGCACGCCTACGAGTTTTGGTTCCGTAGCTCTCGAGCTACGTTCTAAATTTACATCTAAGCGTTTGGTGTAGTGAATTGTTTGTCTGCTAAACTACAATTACCGGGATAGATTCCCGTCAAGATCCGATTTTTTACTGGTTAATTGTGTGCATGTATGTTTCTAGCGAAACCGTTTTTCGAACAAAAAGTAGATCATAATAGCAAAACGTAGCTATTGGCTAGACTGATTCGCAATGTTAGTTTTCAGGTTTTTGAAATCAAATATTAGTTAATATTACAGAGACAAAATGTCAAAATCTCCAAAATAGCCGCGTTTAAAATGGGTCGAACCTGATGCATCTTCAAATGTTTATTTAAACATGGAATGTAATGTTTTTGAATAAAATTTAGTTCCGGCAATGTTTTAACGTAAACAAGCGATTAAAAGCAATAATAAAAATATACATATATGCTAGTTACACAAAAAGCTTTCTATGTATTTTATTCGAATAACTTTTCAATTAGAATATTCTTACAAGAGTTATTCTGTAGGCTCAAGCTAAACCACTGCATTGACTAAAATACTATCAGAAAATAGACGTGCATCAGTTATAATATCAACATGCTGCGGTTTTGAGCCAAACACGGCTGTTTGCAGGCTTCAGTACTCAATTTACGAAGCGTATTGGACCATATTTCACCAACAAGTTTGACCGAATATCTTACGTGACTGTAAATAAAGTAGAAAACTTGTAAGCGACGCAACTTGTTAAATGTTAATTTACAAAATTATTAAATTACCTAGATTGTTAAAGGGAATGCGCGGGGTGCCAGCATAGGTGAAGGAAAAGGCCGGATGCCATTTTAGATTTAGTTTCGTTGCATTGCCTCAAAGCACGACGCGCGCTTCCTTATCAAAAATCTCATCATAAATTTGGAAACAAAAAATCTACACAATACAATACAAAACAAAACACTTTATTGCACCAAATAAAATTACATAAAAAACAATCATAATATTTATATCTAAGTACAATTGGCGGACTTATCGCTAAAAGCGATCTCTTCCAGTCAACCTTTGGATGGAAAAAGAGAAAAACAATATATAAGAACGTAGGTCGGTGTTGTAATTAACTAAATATATTTATAATAATATATATTCATACATATAACATATAAATAAATAAATACATAATACAATAACATAACATATAAAAAAACAATTCTGGATAAATCCTTACTCCTTACTAATATTATAAATGCGAAAGTAACTCAGTCTGTCTGTCTGTTACGTTTTCACGCTAAAACTACTGAACCGATTTAAACGAAATTTGGTACACAGATAGTCTAGAGCCTGAGAAAGGACATAGGCTACTTTTTAACCCCGAATTCTGGCTGGTCCGGGACTTACGCGGGCAAAGCCGTGGGGCGCAGTTGGTAATAAATAAATCTAGTTTTTTATTTTAATACTAGTGCTACGTCCCGTCGGTTACAAAACTGTTTTATGGACTTATGGATAGGGCTTTGAAATCTTAATCCGCAACCTTTTTGTGTAACAAATTAAAATGTTATCTGTAACACGAAACTTCAACTAAAATCGTGTGTCTTTACGACACACCCTGTTATTTTTTCATAGAAAAGCTTTTAACGACCGCCTCGCCGTGAGACTATAATGTATATATGTATGTTTATTGTTATTATGCATACATAATAATTGATTAAACGCACACTAATAGTGCCATACTAAGATTGAAGACTTGTATTGTGAGTGCCCTCATTCAAATTACATACACAATCACACCTAGAACCAGAAACATTAAAATCCCTTCGGGGGAAAACTTGTAAATTATAGTCATTGTTCTTGCTGTGTACATCGACAACATTTACAACTCGTTTCGAAAAAGGGTCAGCGCTTAAATTCAGTGCACTGCTTTGGCAGTGCATTATGCTGAGCATTGACCTATTTGTATAGCCAACTTCATTTAAATAAAACTATATTTGCCTTTGTTATTGATTTTTGTTGGTAATAAATAGAAGTATTTCTTTTTCTTTCTTACTTTTGGGAATTCACAACAAGCTATGCCATAGGGCCATTTTTTGTTTTATCATAATTTTTGAATCGATAAGACGGGGTAAGATTCATAAGGAAGGTTAGATTGTTTGGTAAAAACGCTGGTGCACGAAGAGCGTAGCGAGGAGGACCGGTTTATTTATTGGCGAGCAAACATTATAATAGCTTCATTATAATTGTATAAGCGAGCGAAACAAGTGTATTCCTATGCGATTCACCATTGGTTTATTAATATTTTTAAAACCAGTTTGTTGTTTCCAAAGGGCTAACTTTCAAATTTAATTACAAGTTCGTGAATTGCTTCATTGTATTTCCACGTTAATACAAATGTTGAAAAGTAATCATTTTATCGCAAATAAAGCGTAACAAAACCGACTTCACCGCTTATATTCCTCAAAATACGCTTAATAAATTGCGGTAAAATTTGTATGGGCCAAAGTATGATCTAAAAAACAAAAAAAAAATCATCGAAGTCGATTAATAATTGGCGGAATTATCGCATAATATACATAAAAAAAACATACAGTTGAATTGAGAATCTTCTTATTTGAAGTCGGTGGAAAAGTGTTAAGTATTCTGAAGCAAAATATTTAAGATTTGACACTTGTTTAAAATAAAATATAATTAATATTAAAAACTGTCGTTTTTATTACGCATTTTAAGAGCTTGAGGTTCACGTGTGACAGCTTTGCATTTATATTTCCTAATAAAAAGCATGTTCAAGCAAAAAAAATTTGTACATATTTCACCAGATTAACGCTTAAAAGGCAATAAATACCTTTATTTCCCAACATGCTAACATTTGAGAACAAATAACGCGATACGAATGCAATTTATTACGTCGATGAAACGGACGCCAGGTGTTGCCCGCTGCAAAATGTTCATAATAGTTTAATTTGAACTCGCTCCGAAAAGCATTTTTAACATATCGCCCTAGCTTTGAGTTATAGCTCAATTCCCATTAATTATACTTCAAAATGCGCTACGTACAATACTTGAATGGTTGTATTTACTTGTCTGGCAAATCGCTGAAAAAAAAAATTGGATTTTATTTACTAGAATTTAAGTAGCTTTACAATCAAGCTCCATATAATATAATACTGCGTGTGTCAACAATTTTTTATTATAGATAAATATGATAAGTCTGTATCATGTAAAATTATTTTATCGTACTTTATTCTTTAATTTTGAGCTGAGAGTTCTGACTTGTATCGTGGATGCCGGAAACATTACACACGCAATCACACTCAGAACCAGAAACACAAATTTCCTTTGGAGAGAAAACTTGAACTTGAACCGGATACCCCGTTTAGAAGGCAGACGGGCAACAAACTATGCCAGCATGTCAGTTCATAATCCGTCGAGTATTTTTTTTATTATTTTCATATACCGGACCACCAAGCTTGAGATATAAAACTCTATCAGAAAGGTGAATAGACCTTTCTAAACAGCAACACCGAATAACAGCACCACATAAGGAGGACTCGTTTTAGCTAAAAGAGTACGTAGCTAGTTTAATTACTGGGCATATTATTATGAGGAGAGATGAACACCTGTAGTGGGACTTCTGTAATCAAATTCCTTAGTAGACCACAGATGTTATATAGTTTATAGACAGACGTGATGCATAACATCAGGTGACTTGATGTGTCCTTTCTTAATAGAATAAAAATAAAACAATTGCGTAAACCTAATGTATATTCTACATGTTTGTATAAACTTTGGTTAGTCAGCATTATGACGAAAAGATCACGCGACCGTGTAATATTACCATCGATAAAGCTTGCTGAAGAGGTGAAATATTATTTTCTTTTGAAATGTTTAATGTGGTGTCATAAATCATTCAAAATATGGGTCCTCTATAGCAAACTGCGACAGCTCCGTGTCCAAAAGTTAACAATTCTTGATCATATCAATATTAAACAAGCCTAAACAAATATTTCTACGTTGACCATGACCTTTGGAGCCTTTGTATTCGGGTTCCGTTGTTCTTCTTCCATGATTTCTGATTATTCGTAGTAATCCAGCTCACAATTTGGGGAGCCATCATCCTGCCTCTAAGTTCGCGGAGATCGTCGTTGCCATGTATTTTCTACAGGATGCCACATCACCGGTCAGACTTTCCAAAACACGTTACGGTCCTTCGAGCCGGTCTACCATGAAAGCTCAAGGAACATCAAAGGAATTGCGTCACTCACCGTGTCGGGGTAGGAGCAAGTGTCGACGTGTCTTGGTTGTCTTCCAGAAGAAGGACGGTCGCTGTCACCCTGCCTCCAAGGCCTCGATTGTCGGTACCGTGTATTTTCTTTATTTTTAACCGACACTTCCGAACGAAATCTTCTGAACCTAGCTATATGACACAACTCATAAAAATAAAAATAAAAACTCAAATTCTTGTTAATTGATTGGTTTGTTAATTACATGGACTGGACCAATATATCAAAAAAATCTTTTTTTTTTATAAAAAACAAGATAACGTTCTGAAGAAAATTTTACGCCTCTATTGTGCGCTGCTCGATGGATAACAAATATTTACTGGCAACTACCCCGAATGTTTGCATTGCTCAATAACAACGTTTGCAGGTCATAAACGAGTCGTGACTAACGTTTAACTGCTAGTGTTTTCAAACGGTTTACAACTTTACAGCTACCGTAAATTTTGACATGGTACAAAACATGAAATTTATGGGAGAACTGTTTGATAGAAGATTTTATTGAAATCAACGTGGTAATCAAAATTTTCGATAATCTACGAGCCAATTGCATAAATTTTTGCAAAGAACACTATAATTATATACATTTTTACACAGCAATAGAGCCATTAGACAATATAAACAACTGTTCCGTGGACTACAACATTAAGAAAACAACATTTCATTTTGTCATTTAAATTAAGAAGACTACAACATTTAAAATGTTCTCCAAATTGTTATATAAGAAACAGGTAATTTTGATGTACTTTTGCTGTATTAAAATTATTTACGCATTTCTATAAAATGCTAAGTCTGTCTAGTGCTTGCTGATTGTGTCTTACGGTCATATTCGTATTATAAACATATACATTTTTAATTTTACTTTGAGCATAATTAATTAATAATGATTAAATTATAGCACGAGGAAACACAAAAGAAAACATCACGTTTTAAAACAAAGGTCCTGTTAAAACAACCTTCGGCTAAAATTATAAATAACCTTCGGCTTCAGCTGTACCAATTTCAGAACATCCTCCGCAGCCGTAATTGCGTGATTGACACGTAACGATACGTCCTTAGTATTTTAGGAGTAGAATATGTTGTAGTACAGTCAGTTTGGGTATCCCTTAGGCATCTAGTGTTTCTATATACCTAGAACTTAAAAATTATAATTATTAATAACTAGATTTATTTTAGTGTATGAGTAATAGATACTCGAACAATAAGGTAAGACTTTATTCATGAAATCTTGTGTCGGAATTAATTTACTATAACAACACAACACTTGACAAGGATATCTGAAGCAACATTTAAGTTGACTCTACAATATAATAATTTATACAAAAATATGGTTTTTATCTCCGTTATGAGCGTAGAGAAAAAGTTCAATACATCATTTGTAAAAGGGTTGTTACTTAATTAAGCAGAATATATGGAAGGAGATCTTTATTTGTAACGTAAATGTATTAAATTTCACGTTTAAGTTGTTTTGTTTGGGTAACTTTAATAGGTCTTTTGGAGACGCAAATCATTTTTGCTTGTTAAATGCATTGAATTGAATCCGTAAGCTGCTGAAGTAGCTAATATTCTTATAGCTGTTCAGAAGTCAAAGGATACTCCCTTAATACAACTTTGTCAAACGAAAAGTGTTGCATCACTTGCATGAGCGATAAGACCGCCCTTTGTGCTCCTAAGTTATACTTAAGATTTCTTTGTAATTGTTATTTTTTGGTGTGCAAATAAAGAATTTATCTATCTATCTATCATGATACATTCTCAATTTAAGGGCACTTTTTTACTCACTTTACACCGCAACATACATATAATAATTATAAACCTATTGAGTTTGCATAGCATAAGCCATGCTAGGCAGAACTAAAGTAGTAAATTTAGAAGGATTATTATTAAAATACCCCATAGCTGTTGTAATTTATATGTTTGGATAGTTTATGTACGGACATTACCATACACACAACATAATTATGACGACAAAACCATTACTAACCTAACCTAAGCCAGAGTCTTTAATCTGCTATGGAAACATTCGACATTACACAAATAATTATACCCAAAACCAGAAACACAAAGTCCCCTTGGGAAGATTACATGTGTTCCTATCGGGAATCAAACCCTATACCCACAACTTGGTATGTGCACCCAATTACACCAACGGGCAATGATATATTTCAAAACCTTTAACTTGATTGCGTTTCAAAAACTTTGATATTGAAATTGATTCCGGAATAAATTTCAAAAACTTCTAAAGTAGCTCAGCTTTTGAAGAAGTGGCAACGACTGGAGAAATTTTTAAATTGCAGCTCTCTTAAAACGTGACCGGGAAGTGTGTGGGACGTGAACTGGGTTTAATTCGTAACTGTGTTATGGTATTAAATTGTACCGCAGAATACTTTACTGATCGAGAGAAGCGAGATCTGTAAGTTGACTTGGGTGGTTCAGCACCTTCGTCCGTCCGTCTGTCCATCCATTCTGTCAGAGGCATATAGCGTCTAAACCATGCAAGAGAATTAACTCAAATTTTCAGAGCTATAAAGTTATACCCATTTATAGTAAAGCTAAAGCCAAGAAGCCCAAACCCAGAAATGGCAATTTAATTATATCAATGACAAAGTTCGGGGTACTCATACACGTCAGTGGCAAGGAATATTTTTTTTAATTTATTCTGCCTGTGTCAAGTATCTTTGAAAAGAGCGTGGAAAGAAGACAAAACCGTTGTTTATAAAAATATATGCTGGAAAATAACAATTTCGTAGGCCATCAAAGTCTCTGTTATTAGAAAACAATATATTTTAGCCTATTTCTTCCCGGGGTATACCTATCACAAAATCGGGTACAAACTAAAAGCTGATACTTACGTATCTGTTATATCCTGTTCTTGAACAATAAATACAGAAATCGAACAAATATTCTTAAAAACAGAAATTACAAGCAATCACTATTAAAACATTTTCTTTCTTAGGCAAAAGGTGCGAGATCTCATTTTGGCGCCAAAGACTAGTATTAGTGAAGATGTAAAATGAGATGACAACTCATGGTTATTACATCGCCGGTTCACTAAGGAACCACAATTCTTCATTTGTCGTCTTGGTTTTATATTATGTATAATTAAACGAAACCAAAGCTTAAATAAACCGACTTCACCGCTTTATCTTCGGAACCTTGATCTGATTTAATGTATTATTAACGATAACTCTATAACTAGTGATTAGATCTTGATCAAATTTAAATGGTACCACATAGAAAGCACCAGGTTTCAAATAAAAAATAATCATCAAAATCGGCTCACAGCGAAAGAAGTAATGAGGTAACTTTTGAAGTCGGTTAAAAACGAGAACTTATCAATGTAGTCCACAGAATACGCATTATTAAGAAATTATGAGGTAACACACTTAGAAAAACATATAAATACAGTCGAATTGAGAACCTCCTTCTTTTTTTTTAAGTCGGTTAAAAAGGTGAATCTTTCCGGCACCCATGATTCAAATATTTTGTTTAGTTTGACAGCTTCCATGTGAAAGGGTTTATTTGTTAACTCTAGTGTAATCAACCTTACAACATCTCTTATTAATTAAAATAAAATATAGTATAGTTTGATTAGTAAACAATATTCAATGATATAACTACTCCATTAACAACAATGAACATATTAAACAGTAACAAGTAGAAAGCTCACTCCAACCCGACAACTTACAGCTTTAGCAAGCAATGTGTTAAGAAGGAATGTGATATGTGGTCAGTTTTAGAATACTTGGCATACTGCCGAGCCAACTTAGTACCTAGACTACTATTTTACTAGAAGAGAACTTTGCTGTTAAATTATAAAGCCTTCAAGGAAGTTGCGAGCCGCGAGACTTCTGTTGAAGAATGGGATACGGAATACTGCCTCAAGATATAGTTGGTGTAGTTATTTACTTCTTACTTGGTAGCAACTGGCTTATTTTATGTTAAAGTTCATACTTTAATACTATGGCACTTAATACGTTAAATAGAAGTGGATTGAACCAATTTTAACACATGAAATTGCAAATTTTGAACTGTCCTATAGCTTAGTTGCGTGAACGTTTGACTTCTAGAGTATTCCATTTCCGGCGGAAACACAAGTTTTCTCCCCAAGGAAAATGTGTGTTTCTGGTTCTGATTGTGATTATGTGTGTGGTGTGAATGATTGCGGTAACCACAACACAAGTCGACGAACTTAGTGTGGGGTTACGATATTGAAAAAAAATCTATTAGAAAATATAATTGATCTGCTAAATTACTGAACCCCAAAACTTTTATTATTACATATTCGCGGTTACAACCGACTTTAAAAAAAGGAGGAGGTTCTCAATTCGACTGTTCTTTTTTTCTGTTTGTCACCTCATATCTTCTTTCGGTGTGAGCCGATTTTGATGATTATTTTTTTAATTGAAACTTGGTGCTTTCCATGTGGTCCCAATTAAATTTGATCAAGATCTGACTAGCAGTTTTTGAGTTATCTTTAATAATGCGTATTCTAATAAGTGGACTACATTAATGATGTTCTCATTTTTAACTTCAAAAGTTACCTAATAATTTCTTTCGTTGTGAGCTGATTTTGTTGATTATTTTTTTATTTGAAAGCTGGTGCTTTCTAAGTGGTCCCATTTTAATTTAATCAAGATCTGATCACTAGTTTTGGATTTATTGTCAATAATGCGTGTTCAATACATATAATCTGATCAAGGTTCCGAAGGTCCTGATTCAAGGTTCAGTCGGTTTTTTTAAAGCTTTGCTTGCGTTTCATTTTTATATGTTTTGTTACTAAAGCCAAGAGAAGCAGTTATTAAGCCACGCTTTTAAGGATACATTCTGGTATCGCCCCCTAGTTATCTACTTAAGTAGATCCTTACAATACCCCTCCAACAACCATCCTTACTATTCCCAACATAAAAAGCCGAAGCGTGTCGTATTGTAGTGTAAATACGCAATCAAGTCGGCACAAAACGGCGGATCCCCATTACATAACCGCAAACAAAACATCCATGTCTCGGCAAAAGGCATTCTCTCCGCGAATAAAATATCACAGCCCTTTGAATATAAGACTAGAAGTGACACTTGAAAGATACGGTAAGTTGGATGGTTCAGCATTTGCCCGTCTGTTAGAGGTATTAAGCCTCTAAGCCTCTAGCCTCCTAAGTTATTATCTTGAACGGAGTTCAAGATAATAACTTTAAATTCTCAGAAATTATGTAAAACTACGGCTCAAAGCCAGAAATTTCAATTAGAATGATATACATTTTTATATACCTTTGTGGGGTACCGTTGAAAAAAACTTTTTTAGTAGAGCACGAAACCGAAAACAAATTTAATGTATGTTGGAAATAACAATTTGGTAGACCACCAAAGTCCCTGTTTATGGACCTATTTTGTCCCCAGGCCTATCTCAAAAGCTGAAACTTATATATAGTATCCGTTATATCCTTTGTACATAAATTAAACAATTATTTATTAAAAAACAGTTCTATAATCTACAAACTATTCTAGTATACAAGTTAAATAGTTTTATTATTTGTGATATCTAGTTAGAAATAACATACCAGGAAGAAAACTAAGCTTAATTATGGAAATTAAAATTAATTCTTAAAATAAACATTTATTTACAAAAAAAAATTGTAAATGCCATTCACTTCGTTAGCACTCAGAAATTGCTGCGATTTTACAATATTGACAAGTATGATGTGGGTAAAACCTCCTAAATTGATGTTTAGTTTCTATGACTATACTATAATATATCGTATAGTAGTAGCCATAAGATCGTGTTAATTAATTGGACTAACTTCAAATTTGCAAATATGAGAAACACCGTTCTTGATAAGTATAGTATAGTTCAATGCTTCTATATTTCAAAGAGAGCGTAGCATTTTTCTAGAGCAAGTTTGCAATAATCTGCCGACACGTAGAACGTAGAATGTATCGACCTTTATATCGAAAGTCTTTTATTCCTTTCCTTTTCTTTTAATCAAGACCCATTTGGCGCAGTAGGTGAGTCCTTGCTTTGTGAGTCTTAGAAACGATTTCTGGCAGGAGGAAAATTTTCCTACCCAATCTAAGAATAAGTAGCTATAGTATTCTTCTGTTTTTCTTTGGTTATATTATTATGACTCAGAATTTACGATTCTTTAAACTTCGTCGGGGCTAAGTTGAAAGATTTGTTTATGTTGTTCTTTCATTCGTTTGATTCGATACGCTCGCGCTACTGTACAGTCAAATAAATATAAAGAATTACGAATTGTGTTAGTGTGAGACTAATGAAACGTAAACATAGAACTCATTTACTCTCACGGCCACACATTAAGTACGAGAACTTGTGTCGAGGGTAAAACACATATTTTGCGTTGGAGGAAAATTGTGTTTCCACCGTGGATCGAACCTGGTACCCGCTGCTTAGAAGGCAAACGCGCAGCGGGTAGTTAAAAGATCAAGAGTGTCAAGATAGTTACAGAGGGTAGTTATGCTTGCTTTCTAAGATTATTGCGGTGCCCCACAGGGTCTATATAGAACTGTACTCCTAAAAAACACCTGTATATTACTGTTATTATAGATTGCAATAAATAAATGAATATGAATATGCAGTGCAGTGCCATGTCAGACTTTGTAGTTGGAAGATTTAATCCTACTAATATTATAAATCCGAAAGTTTGTGTGTAAGTGTGTAAGTATGTTTGTTCCCTCTTCACGCTTTAACGGCTGAACGGATTTGAATGAAATTATGAATGTACATAGATTATACCTAGGATTAACACATATGCTACTTTTTAACTTGATAATAGCGGGCGAAGCCGCGGAGCATGGCTAGTACTACATATATGTTATAAAAGTTTCAGTGAAAGCCAAACCCCGCTAAATTGCTAGGTTGGCTTTTTTATCTATGACTAGCCGTGCCCCACGGCTTCGCCCGCTATCATCAAGTTTAAAAGTAGCCTATGTGTTAGTCCTAGGTATAATTTATGTACATTCAAAATTTCATCCAAATCAGTTCAGCTGTTAAACCGTGAAGAGGGAACCAACATGTACAAACTTACACACAAACTTTTAGGTGTATAATATTAGTAGGATTAGCTAGCATTCAAATTGATATCTTAGTTACTGAGGCGTAAGTGCCTCTTCTACAGAACTTTACAAATCAATGAGTCTTTTTTTATAAATCAAATGTACGTGAGGTGCTGCAGATTTTAAAAAAATAATTTATACTTGACTCGAATTATTCGTTAGATAGTAAATATAGAATTAAAGCATTTAATTTACAGCACGGCACATTTTTAATTATCTACACTTCAACAGTTGGTTTAACGAATTCGTCAAATGAAATACTGAGACGTGTGACGTAAACGTGTGGAATACTATTCATTACAGAAAACATATTTATATACATATACTTGCGACAGAAAGTCTATTAAATGTATGTGACAACATACATTTAACAAACTAGCGAACCGTTATCTGGGAGTCTAGACTCTCTAGAGTGAATGGGTAATCTTTTAAACAATCATGCTATATGTATACCTATGTATTGAATTCTAAAAGTTTTTGCTTATACATGTTTTTATTATTAAGTTTTTTATTTGTATAAGTAAATTTGATGACCCAGGTGGCGCAGTGGACAGGCGGACGCCCTCTGCGCCTTAGGTCCTGGGTTCGATTCCCGGCAGTAGCACAAATTCCTTCCCAAGGGATATTTGTACTTCTGGTTCTGGGTGTAATGTGTGTGTGTGTGTGTGATGTGAGTGTTTCCGGCACGCACAATACAAGTCTTTTAACTTAGTGTGGGGCTATGATTGTGAACGCGTTTTCTTTTGTTTGTTTATATTTATATACATATTAATTAATTTTAGATTTTCTAACTCCTTTATTGTACAGCTTCCTTTATTGCACGCTGATATATCTCCTGAAATAACAGGATGACTGGTAGAGAATGCCGTAGCATTAAGTCCTACTATGTACTTAGAATTTGTGCTTGAAGTTTTTAAATAAATAAATGCTTCATCTTGAGATCTAATGCTTGATCAATGATGATGTTTGATCAAATGCTTATATTAGTAAGTTGTGTAATATTTGACTATGAATAAAAAATTGGCCACTGTCTTTTATGCTCATCCAGTATACTTTTTTTTTATTTCATTTTCCCCGTTTCATGCAGGTAAGGTACCTAGAAAAATAATTAAAACGCAAGCAAAGCTTAAAAGAAAGCGACTTTTCCTCTAATATTTTGGTTTTGGCTTGATTGATTTCGATTAAATTAATATGGGACTACCTCTGTAAGTATAATCTACCAAACAAAAACAACGTCAAAATCCATTCATAATATTGGCGGAATTATCGCGTAACATACGTACAAAAAAAAACATACAGTTAAATTGGGAACCTTTTTCTTTAAAGTCAGTTGATGACTGTCCAATATGTATTAAATAACACCAAAAACTTTATTCTTTTCGCTCTTCTTTCTCGACTACGAATTTTTGCTGTCAAGAGTCATCCAGTGGGGGACACCCACTTCTTCCAGTTGCGTGCCAATTTTAAAGTACGTCAACGTAAATTCAGTTTAATTGAATAAAAAAACAACCTACAAATCCTTTTGACGTGATTCAATTAACGTCAAAGTTGAAACCCAATTTAGGTATTATTTCAAAATAAAGTTGTGCGTAAACTGAGTTGGGAGAAGAGATTTATCGCGGACAGTCGGACAAGTTGTTTTCGAGATAGATAATACTTTTCACGGTCTGTTTGGTATGCAAATTGAAACGCCATTGCGAACCTTTGAGGAAACTTATTATACTAAGCAATTAAATATTAATGGGCAGGGAGAGACTGTCTGTCTTGATTACGAGTCGAGCTATTTTTATTTCAACGTTTATCTCAGAATTGTAAAGCATCTAAATGATTTTAAATAGTTATTTGCGTTAATATATATGCTAAAGCTGTGTCTCGCTGCTTCGCCTGCGCTAATGATGATGATTACAATTGATTACTATTTGATTATTCCGGGTATTAATGATGTCTCCTCAGAATTCTACAAAACTCCGTCAAACAGTAAAGATGTGATAGAGACATTAATTTCATGTTGTACTTTCTTTTCATATATAAGAATTGTAGGATTGTCAATCATACCATAGATCTTATAAAATATGGTCCAAAATACAAAGACTGTAACTGTTAAATGTCTAAGATTTGAAAGCTAATTTAAACGTAAGCAAAACTCAAAAAACCGTCTTCGCCGCTCATATTTTGGTTTTAACTTGATCGATTTCGATGAATTTATATGGAACCTCTGAAGTGTAATCTACCAAACGAAAAAATAATTTTGAGAATCGGTCCAAATAAACAAATACATACAGTCAAACGTAGAACCTCCTCCTTTTTTGAAGTCGGTAAAAAATCTTGAAGTTTATCTAAATAAAAAAACACCAAAATAATCACTCTTTATACAATATAATAATATTTTCGTAATTAAAAAATTCATAAGTTTACAACGAGGCCACGGTAGACAGGGAACATTAATTTAATAAAAATTGCGAAACGTTTCGTTCCTGACAAGGTGGCACTGCGTGGAGCCGCAATCGACATAATTGTTCACATTTTAATTAAAGTTCAACTTGAACCTGCTGGCGATGGATTAAACTGAAATGTGAGCGAGAATTAAATGTTGCTAACGTTTTACCGTTGAAAAATAGTCAAAGAAAACATGAAAATGAAAGCTTGCGCGTTTGTAAATGCCGGTTTCTTGTGGACTTTAAGATTTAGTGATGGAGATAACTTACTGTAGCCTATAACTACCTGGTTAAGGCTACAATAATTTAAAAGCAAGCAAAGCTTAAAAAAACCGACTTCACCGCTTTATCGTCGGAACTTTTGAACAGATTAAGTGAATTATAAATACGCATTACTGCGGATAACACAAAAACAACTGGTCAGATCTAGATCAAATTTAAATGAAGCTATATGGAAAGCACCAGCAAATAAAAGCAAATCATCAAAATCGGTTCACATAGAAAATATTTCAGAGGTAACACACATAAACAAGAGTAAAGTTGAATTGAGAATCTCCTCCTTTTTTAAGTCGGTTATAAAACGGCCTATACCAAGTCTCAATATGCAAGCGAGGTGGATTATCTTAAGCTCTGGCCACACTGCAAGCAGGTTAAAGCGTTTTGACGTTGGAATTTACGTTCTTTCATTTACATGGAAAATGTCGCCATCTGGCAAAAAGCTCATTCCGCTCGAGTTATTTCGGCGATGTACATATAATATACAGTACATTAATATGTACTGTATATTATTACATTAATATGTACATATAATATACAATCCGTCTTAGTTATTTGCGTGTGCGTAATTATGAAGCTTTGACACTATAATATGAACTATTAGATGTCTTTTTACAAAATAAATCGTCTCACACGCATTAAACACACAAATTATAATGAGTCCGAGACAACGTTTAGGCAATGATGTAATAGATAGATAAACAATTTTGTAACCGCAATTTAGTAATAATCTTAACAATGTTGATACATTTATTATTAAATCAATAGAATCAAATGACGAATTTTCTTACCTAATCATTAGCGATCACAAATTTTCGATTTTACGTGACCTATGAAACAGAGAAAGCAGGTAGCTTAGAAGGATTATATAGACGTAATCTAGGAAAGGATTTTCGTGTTGCCTCTTATAATGTTTCCAACCGGGACCCACCAACTGGAGTAGGTCAGCTATTAGATTTATAAAATCGTATTACAACATCAGAAAAATATAATATGCTCATGTTTTACTTGAAAATTGAGCCGACTTAAATAATGCTTGTTTATTTTTTATATCGTGATGTAAAAAAATTTAGATTAATTTTTTATGTTAAATAAAATACAGTATTACAGTTTGTGTGTGTGAGTGTGTGTATGATTCAGATTATGTCTTTAACAGTTAAGGAATAACTTATAATATTTTGATCAGATTCAGATTGGCTCTTTATACCTATTTGACCACTTTCTTAACTACTGGCAAGTGATGATGTAGTACCTAAAGGTTATAAGCGGTTAGCATGTTCAGTCTCAAATGGGAACTGGCCTTCAAGAAACGTCCAGAGAACCGTATAGGCAGCTTGTCGGCTTGAAACTGGAAACTACGTAGGTACTATTGTTAGTGGTAGTTAACCAACCAAACGGTCAAATACCCCTCAACTAAAAAAATAGGTACAACTAGTTCCTGTGTATCAAAACTAACATTTTTGGAACGATTTGTTCAAACTGAATAGAAAAACTGTGAACAAAAACCCGACTTCCCGCCATCCCAATTCCACAACCACAAACTTTGCTTGAACAATGCATTTGCAATTTCAGGCTGAAAAGTTTTTATACGATTTTTGGAGGGAACAAATTGGCTAGTATAATTGTTTTTTTATGTGACAGCTAGTGTCAAAAATATACCTGTTATATGCTTGATATTCATATCCATAATTGGATCATGAGCAAGTGTTTCCATGATCGTAATACATTTTGCACTTTAAAGAAATCATACTTTAGATAGGAATAGTGTTAAAAATACTATTGATGTTGAAGTTTTGTAATGACATGTGTTTCAAAATCAAAATTAAAATCATTCATTCGCATGGGCCCCAAAGAGGCACTCATCAAAGTTAATGACTCTACTGCCAGATTCGCACAATTACAGCCATCTCGAAAAGAACCTGGCAAGAAACTCGACAGCGCATTTTTTTTTTAATTATTCCTTAACATAATTTATGTTGTATACGGCTTGAAACACGTAGAAAATATCGACTTACTTTGTAGTCGACTAGTTTGACTTTGAGTCACACACCGAGGCCCGAGCTGCACGCCTCTGCGTATCGCGCGTCTGACTCATCCTGATGAAGGACAACAAATGTTTTTTTTTTTTTTTATATTTACCTAGCTATATCTATATTATGTAGTCGCTCGAAATTGCTTGTGCAGTTTGCCTTCATGCATCCTTGTCATTAATGTAGTCAATCGTTTTATAATAATCTTGCTTAATGAATGCCCGTTTTATTACAGATTTGAACTTTCACAGTGGTAATTTAGTTACAATTTTAGGAATTTTATTCCCCATTTGCCATATAAGATTTCTTCGTTTTGCTTAGTCGAAATTGAAAATTTATTTAATTTTAATCATTCTTGTATGCCATAATTAGATGGCTATAGACTATTCTATTGACATTTATATGTTTTGTATACTTTTTGAATGCAATTGCCTGTGTTAATAATATTTATTCATCGTAAATTATACATTTTTACACATATAAAAACAAAAAAAAAATTGCATGCTCGTGCCTAGCGAAACAGATGCAGAACCGTTCATTTCAGTAACATCAACATTGTATCATGTGTCAGGCAAAATAAATAATTTTTCGCTTCTGTGTCTTCTTCGGTCTATACAAACTCATTCACACTCACAGCCCCACACTAAGTTCAAAGACTTGTATCGTGGGTACCGGAAACATTCACATCACATACACATTACACCCAGAACCAGAAGCACAAATATGCGGTCCTTTGGGAAGGAATTTGTGCTCCTGCCGGGAATCGAACCCAGGACCCACGGCGCAGAGGGGGGACACCTGTCCACTGCGCCAACTGGGTCGTCTTACTTACTTGAGTAGGTACTGACAGATTATACAGTTCGAGGAACAATAACGAGGGAAATGTGTTCCACACTTTTTTGTACGGATGACGAATGTAAAAGCGAAACGCTACGAGAGTATATATTGGAGGTATAATAATTACGACTGTCGTAAGTAGTATTGTATAACTTTATTCCTATTTTTTTTTTCGTAAGATGTAATAAAATTAGTTGTACTGACGATGACCTTGTGAGAGACGCATTAGAAGGAACCTCTTAGTATTCCATAAATTAACCGTGCCGGGTCCATCGTATTGTTGAGAGAGGAATTCGACCAGAATTTTGGACTTGCGACTCATGTAGAGGTATAAGTTATGGGGCCCCTATAGCATGTACATTTAACGCTTGCCTTCACTGCCCACATTTCAACCCTACCTAGCCAATTTGAAGAACCGACTACGAGTAGTTCGGCTTTATTAATAGAGGACTTGCTAAAGTTTTTGACAAGCCAAGTCGTTTAAAAGATTTACTTGAGATAGCAACTCCAAAAATGATTTTACCATGTTTAGTTTATTTGTCAAGTCGTGATATTTATTCATTTTTATTGAGTAATATTTCATTTTGTTTATTTCCCATGGTACAATACAGACATCTGAATGACGATTCTCCGGCATCTTCTGAAATCCCTAACATCTTAGAACACAATAGAACACAATCGAGCTGCTCCATATAAGTAATCAATTTTGGAAAATCCTTTTACTACTACTACCTTTAAATTCTCATTCATTCTTTATGCATAATCTTTAGTGATATGTGCAAAATGTCGTGGATGTGATTGTGAGTGTGATATCAGTAAACGTTTCGGGCACAATACATGTCTTTGAACATAGTATCCGCACTATGTTCAAAGACATGTCTTCTGCCTGAAACATTTAGATCACACTGTGTTATTTCACACACAAAAAATACGTCCAGTCATTACAGAGACACCTTTCAAACAATCAACAACAACATCCAATACATAAAATTCATCCTCATAAAAAATACACAGACAGTGCACACATAAGCTGCGACTTAAGTCGACTTTTTGCTTCATTATAATCTCATTAAAATATACATCATCCAATAAATATCTTAAATTTCAGATCGATTATTAAAAGTTCAAAATAAAAGCTGTTTCAATCCTGTATTTTTCAATCTCTCAATAGACTAGAATTCGGAGCACATGTCCATAAGGTTTTGTCATCCGAATACCCTTTGTAACTGCATCGTATGTAAGGCATAGTGTTACAGTATCGAAACGTTTTTTGCTGTGAACAAATATATACCATTTTACTATTAAAGTTTTCGTGAGAATTAAACATTATAATATTATTGAATTACGGCTATCACTCACGTCATTTGATCGATATTGTCGACGAAAGCTTTTGACTGTTTTTATTTTATTTTTATACTAGCTTTTGCCCGCGGCTTCGCTCGCGTTAAGAAGTATTATTTTAAAATTGACAAAGTTTCATACAAACTTTCATCCCCTATTTTATCCCCTTAGGGGTTGAATTAATCAAAATCCTTTCTTAGCGGATGCCTACGTTATAACATCTACCTGCATGCCAAATTTCAGCCCGATCCGTCCAGTGGTTTGGGCTGTGCGTTGATAGATCACTATGTCAGTCAGTCAGTCACCTTTGAGTTATATGTATTTAGATTAGATATGATGTTTCCGGCACCCATGACACAAGCCATTGAACTTAATGTGAAGTTGTGAGTGTAAAAGCGTTTATTTATCATTTGAACATAATTTTAAGTCGATGATACAAATGAAGCAATAATTAAAATAAACTGTAAATCAAAATAAAATGTAACAAATACAGTTTCTACGACTACCTTAGAATCCAAAATGTATATAGAATTCAACGCCTATAGATAGTAAAAATACTATCTGGGTTATCCAATGTCTATCCTTTGTCGACTGACATCCTAAATATCGACCAAAACTTTCCTATTCTCATTTTTTGTTGCTTTTGAAGTTTTCTCCAATCGGTCAATAGGGTGCCTTGTGCTGTGAACGCAAAGGTCTATTAGGATTGGTCGTCCAATTGTTCTCTGTGTCCACACAGGGGCTGTTTCACAATTATTTGTATCAAAGCGTTGTAGGATTTCACGCTTTCGTCGTAGCCACGCGAGTAATTCGATTTTTCCTGGTGCAAACGGAACGAGATGACGTGTTATTATAATAACGTCATCCAATATAATTAGAAAGATTTTTTTTTGACTCAAAATTCGACTTGAGTACCTCCTCCTTTTTTTGGAAGTCGGTAAAAAATGGCAACGCGGGGGGAAGTTTCATTGGCGTGCGTTCGAAGCGCGCGCACGCCACTCAGCCGCGTGCCTCCGGTGCTTAGTATACCAAGGTCTCTTATTACACTCGTCTCTTGTTACACAGCGTCTGGGGCCCGCAGCTCGGGCGCTTAGTGACGAAACGATATCGGTACTTGTTTTTGTAATATCGATATACAACACTAGTTTGTAATTACCAAAAAAAAAATACCAGCGTCATCTACTGCCGCTACTGACACACATCCACAAAAAACTTATTAATAAATTTCGTCGAAAAAATATCCCAAAAAATAGGTAATTATTGGTCAAAAATTCGGCCGTACTCATAAAACGTTTATTTCCGCACTTTCATTCATTATTCCCTGTGAGATCAGTGGCCCTAGCACGAACAACTTGCGAGAAAGTGTTCGTATCGTAAACGTCAACAATTTATATGAAATTTTATCAGCGCCTCTACAGTGCGTAAATTGAACTAAATTCGGCAGCACGAACGCTTTTGACAACTCTCCTATCGCCTTCGTATCGTCACGTTAACGTTACTTGAGACATTTTGTATGAAAATTGCGAGCACGAACCTTATTTTGACATTAGCTCGAAGGCTGGCTATCGTAAAGCTATCGAGAACGTACGAAACATTATTCACTTAGAATTTGTCGGTGAGAAAACATTCGTCAGGTGTTAGAAACGATTTAGAATGGTTTTTCTTCAATTAAATAAAATGCTACGGAGCTCATTGCATTATTATTTAGCAGGAAGGCTCATCAAAGATGCGAGAAATAAGCAAATATATAAAAGATTAATAATGATACCTATGGTTTAAGGATATTTAATTTTTTACCTACCTACTTGGTTTTCATTAAGTTATTAAATAAATTGTTGTTAAAATTGGTTTTAAGAGAGAAATTGGAAGCCGGGCAAACAATAATGAATATAATGCGTTGAATCTTTCAAAAAATAACTTTCAAAACTACTTCCGGCTGACCAAAGAGGCATTCAACTTCCTTAGAGACCGTCCTTAGCGACGATTGCAGTCAAAAAACATTAAAATGACAATTCAGATTGACAATAGATAGGTGTCAAATTCAAATTTTTAGCATTATGCATAAACAATTTAATTTTTTTTCGTAACATTTCGGTCTTTTTTCGTGGTTTTCATTCAATTGAGCCCACCCCTTTTTACGCAGAATGACGTCACTTACGTAATACTTTCGAATTCTCGATAGTAGATGACAAGTGCTTTGTGCTACCGACTATCGTAATGCTCCGTTTTCGTACGGTAAGCTCGATACGTTAACGTTACGAGACAAAGAAATATTCGTGCTAGGGCTACAGTGGCCCTAGCACGAACAACTTGCGAGAAAGTTTTCGTATCGTAAACGTCAACAATATATATGAAATTTTATCAGCGCCTCTACAGTGCGTAAATTGAACTAAATTCGGCAGCACGAACGCTTTTGACAACTCTCCTATCGCCTTCGTATCGTCACGTTAACGTTACTTGAGACATTTTGTATGAAAATTGCGAGCACGAACCTTATTTTGACATTAGCTCGAAGGCTGGCTATCGTAAAGCTATCGAGAACGTACGAAACATTATTCACTTAGAATTTTTCGGTGAGAAAACATTCGTCAGGTGCTAGAAACGATTTAGAATGGTTTTTCTTCAAGTAAATAAAATACTACAGAGCTTTTTGCATTATTATTTAGCAGAAAGACTCATCGAAGATGCGAAAAATGAGCAAATAGATACAAGATTAATAATGATGTTAATTGATTTGAGGATATTAAATTTTTTACCTACTTGGTTTTCATTAAGTTATTAAATTAATTGTTGTTAAAATTGGTTTTTAGAGAGAAATTGGGGGCCTGCAAACAATATAAGGAATATAATGCGTTGAATCTTTCAAACAACAACTTTCAAAACTACTTCCGGCTGACCAAAGAGGCATTCAACTTCCTTAGAGACCGTCCTTAGCGACGATTTCAGTCAAAAAACATTAAAATGACAATTCAGATTGACAATTGATAGGTGTCAAATTCAAATTTTTACCATTATGCATAAACAATTTCACTTTTTTTTGTAACATTTCGGTCTTTTTTCGTGGTTTTCATTCAATTAAGCCCACCCCTTTTTACGCAGAATGACGTCACTTACGTAATACTTTCGAATTCTCGATAGTAGATGACAAGTGCTTTGTGCTACCGACTATCTTAATGCTCCGTTTTCGTACGGTAAGCTCGATACGTTAACGTTACGAGATAATGAAATGTTCGTGCTAGGGCTACGGGTTAGCTCGGCAAAACTCGATCGCTATATCGACGTTCGAGTGTCGCCGCCTAGCTAGAAGGAAAGAAACAAAAGTTGGATTTTCATTCATTATTCCCGGAAGCTCGGCTAATCATCGGAAGTGATCGGGACGGCCTTCCGAGGTTGGGGCATGTCGGAAAGAAACAAAAACAATAAATTCCTTCATCCTTAGTCGCAAACGCAGCGCCGCGCGTTGTGGTTATCCGTGCATTTGAGTTTCGCGCGCGCCGCCCCATTTTGTCGCGATGGCGATGGCGTATCCGTTTACGTCCGCGAATACACTTAAATGCTTCGTGTGTACTTCACGGCTGGAGAAAACGTCTCACGGGAAAAAGTTATTTAGTGCTGCTCTAAACGATGGTGTCGTCTATGTTAGATGACGTTCCATTACCATACCTATCTGGCTTGTGGTTCCAGCAAGATGGAGCGCCACGCCATCGCCACCGCATTATCATCGAATTGTGCGCGAATTCCTAAATTCACACTTCGGAGATCACTGGATAGGCCGTGGTGGGCCAGAAGCTTAGCCGGCACGCTCTCCTGATCTCACTTCCTGTGATTTGTTTTTGTGGAGTGAGATAAAACGGCGTGTTTGTTTTAGTGAACCGGACACAGTAGAAATGTTAAAACAGCGCATAATAGACGCTTTTGGTGAAGTGATTAGATTATACCGTTCGTAACTACTTAATCTCAAAAGTTCAAGAAACTCAAACATTCTCAGCTGATTGCGGACGGTAAGTTTGAAATCTTAAAAACATGTCGGTGCGAAAGAGATAACACTAACGCACTTTCATTGATGACTGGTATGTTACGTTTCAATAGTATTTTTGTTCACAGTGTCCATAATTTTAGGCAGGATTTCTGAAAAATAATAAATTTAATAGATATGGCATAATGGCGTAAAAATAAAAATTTACTGTACCTTTACGTCGTCTTACGTATTCTTCATAGCCCATTTTCTTTTTTTCGGTAATTACAAACTATTATTGTATATACAATAATAGTTTGTAATTACCGAAATATAGAATACGTAAGACAACGTAACCGCTATGTAGAATACGTAAGACAACGTAAAGGTACAGTAAATTTTTATTTTTACGCCATTATGCCAAACCTATTAAATTTTTTATTTTTCAGAAATCCTGCCTAAAATTATGGACACTGTGAACAAAAATACTATTGAAACGTAACATACCAGTCATCAATGAAAGTGCGTTAGTGTTATCTCTTTCGCACAGACATGCATTTAAGATTTCAAACTTACCGCCCCCAATCCGCTGAGAATGTTTGAGTTTCTTGAACTTTTGAGATTAAGTAGTTACGAACGTTAGTTAGTAAAAGCTACAGGATCTCACTGATTTATTATGTAATCCACCTTCGGTTCCAATTTGCCTCGTCTCGTACAAATAGCAGTGTAATTGACAAGTGGGAAGATCTATACACTTTGAATAAAACAAAAGCGTTTTGCCTGTACATGTAGGTGTAAGACTCTATATGTCATTTTCAACAGACTTCAAAAAAGGAGATTCTAAATTCAACTGTATGTTAATTTTTTTGCACGTATGTTACGCGATATCTCCGACAATTATGAATCGATTTTGATGTTTTTTTCGTTTGGTAGATTGCACTCCAGAGGTGGTCAGATATAAATTTTATCGAAATCGATCAAGCCAGAACGATAAACGAAGATGAAGTTGGTAATTGAAAGCTTTGCTTGCGTTTAATTATTATGATGAAATAAATATTTTTAGACAGAAAATTATTGTCATAATACAAAATAAATCAAAATAATATATATAATTATAATATTTTCATTATAAACATATATACATAAATACAAATCTCAAATATTATACATCAGTTGACATAAGCACACATTTCACACACACGCACGATGTCACACAAATTTATTACTTCATAAAGTTTGTTTCTTAATGACTAAAACTTAGATTAGTAATTAGCAATTAGGATTAAAATCAGATATATCACTTTTGTCTATTTTGTAAATAAGTATCTTTATTATGAAATGTAAACGTTGATAAGTGAACGCTTTCACCACACACTTAACTAATTGTGAGTATGAAAATGTTATGTTACATATTATGTTACCAAGCTACAAACTAAAGTTTTTCCTTTCTAAATATTTTGACTAAATAAGAATTCGAAGACATTTATTGCAGCCATTTTTAACTCAAAACAGGTGCAAATAAGCTACTTTTAGAATTCCGCCATATTAGATATAAAGTGACGTCACTTTATTTTTCGAGTTATTCTCAGCAAGCCCTTTCATTTGATATTCATATTGTAGGAGTGCATTAAAATTAGCTATTCTGCAATTTTGGATGTTCCGCCATGTTGTATTTAGAATGACGTCACACTGTACATTGTCATCCAAACTAAACGTGAATATAAATTTTAGCTCTATCGGTTGACGATATCTGTTTCAAAATTGAGTTGCAAGATTCCACCCGGACAAACATAGTTACATTGCAAGTTAAATAAAAGCTTGTACAATAGATAAGTTCTAAGCCACTTATCATATCTATATATTTATACATACAGGAATTTATAAAATTATTTAACAAACGTAACAAATAATACCAATATTCTAAAGAACCCTGCAATAAAATATTCATTTTAAACTGTAAGTTAAACGAGAAACGACATTATAAATGGTCGCAAAGGAGATCTTTAACATATTCTAGTAGAGTTCCATGCAAAACTAGTTCGTTCGCTTTGGTAAGACTGTTCCATGAGTAAATCTTGAAAAATGTTGTCAGAACAGTTTGAACCAGCGGATAAAATTCATAGAGGAACGTAATTTTGATTTTATTTTTATAGCATTTGCTATGCTTTGAAGAACTAAAGTGGAAAATTAAGGAAGGAAAAAATATCGCTTAAGGCGAGCTTGTCAGGGCCTTATATTTCTCTATCCGCTGAGCTACTCAAACCTTCAGGCAGGGTTTTTGGTCATAATGATAATTTTTCATTTCTAAATTTACCACCAAAGTAATTTTATTGATGGAAATATTTCTGTCATGGATTTTGGTAACCAGGAGTACATGCACTTATTCACTATACTGACATCAATTTATTTTCTTATTTTGGCGAAGTTCGTTTGTTTGTTTTCTTAAGATAAGATAATTCTTTATTGACAAAAACTGTAGTATTTGTTTTCAACCGACTTCAAAAAAGGGGAGGTTCTCAATTCTACTGTATGTTTTTTTTGTATATATGTTGCGTGATATCTCCGCCAATTATGAATCGATTTTGATGATTTTTTTTGGTAGAATTGGTAGAATAGTCCCATATAAATTTTATCGAAATCGGTCAAGCCAAAATTGAAATATAAGCGATGAATTCGGTTTCATAAAACTTTGCTTGCGTTATTATTTTTATTTTTTATTATTTACATACAATTTACATTTTTCAAGGTATTTTAGTTGGATTCGGTGACCACAATGAGGTGTGCTGACGTCAAGGGGATTTTCGAAATTTGGCCACCTTGTGACGCACAATAAGAGCAACTTAATTATTCGTGCTCCTGGGTCTAACGAATGGACTGTCCCAGTAAGCGGTCACGTAGGCTAGAAGGGTTTTCACGGTGAATAGCTGTGCGGGTAGAAAGCCGGCTATAATGTGCCTTTTTGTATGCACAGCGGGAGTGTGCAGATATTGTGAAACTCATACTATGTATGTATAAAACTTTCTAGCAAGAACGCTTGTTAACTTGAAAGCGCTTTAAAGATAAAATACTCTTACAACCTAACCTCATTATGCATTTTGTGAATTGATAAACTTAAAAAAAATTGTTGCCTATGAACCTAGTTCGATAAGTGTGGTATTAAGTACGCCAGCTACTGCTATGTAGAGAACTGGGTGAAGTAGGTACCCCAATCCCGCATATGTAGCCATTAAAGTTTTAGATAACTTAGCCTTTTGGCCTCCATTTAAAGTACTTCCAAAGCCTCCTGTTAAACATAATTACAGTATTCAAAATAAAGGGATAATCTCGGGTAATTAATATTTTTTCTGCATTACTAGCCACCTAAATACAACACTAGTTTGTAATTACCAAAAAAAAAAATACCAGCGTCATCTACTGCCGTTACTGACACACATCCACAAAAAACTTACGAAATAAATTTTGTCGAAAAAATATCCCAAAAAATAGGTAATTATTGGTCAAAAATCCGGCCGTTCTCATAAAACGTTTATTTCCGCACTTTCATTCATTATTCCCAGTGAGCTCGGGTTAGCTCGGCAAAACTCGATCGCTATATCGACGTTCGAGTGTCGCAGCCTAGCTAGAAGGAAAGAAACAAAAGTCGCATTTTCATTCATTATTCCCGGAAGCTCGGCTAATCATCGGAAGTGATCGGGACGGCCTTCCGAGGTTGGGGCATGCCGGAAAGAAACAAAAACAATAAATTCCTTCATCCTTAGTAGTCGCAAACGCAGCGCCGCGCGTTGTGATTATCCGTGCATTTGAATTTCGCGCGCGCCGCCCCATTTTGTCGCGATGGCGATGGCGTATCCGTTTACGTCCGCGAATACACTTTAGGCTGGAGAAAACGTCTCACGGGAAAAAGTTATTTAGTGCTGCTCTAAACGATGGTGTCGTCTATGTTAGATGACGTTCCATTACCATACCTATCTGGCTTGTGGTTCCACCAAGATGGAGCGCCACGCCACCGCATTATCATAGAATTGTGCGCGAATTCCTAAATTCACACTTCGGAGATCACTGGATAGGCCGTGGTGGGCCAGTAGCTTGGCCGGCACGCTCTCCTGATCTCACTTCCTGTGATTTGTTTTTGTGGAGTGAGATAAAACGGCGTGTTTATTTTAGTGAACCGGACACAGTAGAAATGTTAAAACAGCGCATAATAGACGCTTTTGGTGAAGTGATTAGATAATACCGTTCGTAACTACTTATATATAATTATTGTATATACAATAATAGTTTGTAATTACCGAAAAAAAGTAAATGGGCTATGTAGAATACGTAAGACAACGTAAAGGTACAGTAAATTTTTATTTTTACGCCATTATGCCAAACCTATTAAATTTTTTATTTTTCAGAAATCCTGCCTAAAATTATGGACACTGTGAACAAAAATACTATTGAAACGTAACATACCAGTCATCAATGAAAGTGCGTTAGTGTTATCTCTTTCGCACAGACATGCATTTAAGATTTCAAACTTACCGCCCCCAATCCGCTGAGAATGTTTGAGTTTCTTGAACTTTTGAGATTAAGTAGTTACGAACGGTATTATCTAATCACTTCACCAAAAGCGTCTATTATGCGCTGTTTTAACATTTCTACTGTGTCCGGTTCACTAAAATAAACACGCCGTTTTATCTCACTCCACAAAAACAAATCACAGGAAGTGAGATCAGGAGAGCGTGCCGGCCAAGCTACTGGCCCACCACGGCCTATCCAGTGATCTCCGAAGTGTGAATTTAGGAATTCGCGCACAATTCTATGATAATGCGGTGGCGTGGCGCTCCATCTTGGTGGAACCACAAGCCAGATAGGTATGGTAATGGAACGTCATCTAACATAGACGACACCATCGTTTAGAGCAGCACTAAATAACTTTTTCCCGTGAGACGTTTTCTCCAGCCTAAAGTGTATTCGCGGACGTAAACGGATACGCCATCGCCATCGCGACAAAATGGGGCGGCGCGCGCGAAATTCAAATGCACGGATAATCACAACGCGCGGCGCTGCGTTTGCGACTACTAAGGATGAAGGAATTTATTGTTTTTGTTTCTTTCCGGCATGCCCCAACCTCGGAAGGCCGTCCCGATCACTTCCGATGATTAGCCGAGCTTCCGGGAATAATGAATGAAAATGCGACTTTTGTTTCTTTCCTTCTAGCTAGGCTGCGACACTCGAACGTCGATATAGCGATCGAGTTTTGCCGAGCTAACCCGAGCTCACTGGGAATAATGAATGAAAGTGCGGAAATAAACGTTTTATGAGTACGGCCGGATTTTTGACCAATAATTACCTATTTTTTGGGATATTTTTTCGACAAAATTTATTTCGTAAGTTTTTTGTGGATGTGTGTCAGTAACGGCAGTAGATGACGCTGGTATTTTTTTTTTTGGTAATTACAAACTAGTGTTGTATTTAGGTGGCTAGTAATGCAGAAAAAATATTAATTACCCGAGATTATCCCTTTATTTTGAATACTGTAATTATGTTTAACAGGAGGCTTTGGAAGTACTTTAAATGGAGGCCAAAAGGCTAAGTTATCTAAAACTTTAATGGCTACATATGCGGGATTGGGGTACCTACTTCACCCAGTTCTCTACATAGCAGTAGCTGGCGTACTTAATACCACACTTATCGAACTAGGTTCATAGGCAACAATTTTTTTTAAGTTTATCAATTCACAAAATGCATAATGAGGTTAGGTTGTAAGAGTATTTTATCTTTAAAGCGCTTTCAAGTTAACAAGCGTTCTTGCTAGAAAGTTTTATACATACATAGTATGAGTTTCACAATATCTGCACACTCCCGCTGTGCATACAAAAAGGCACATTATAGCCGGCTTTCTACCCGCACAGCTATTCACCGTGAAAACCCTTCTAGCCTACGTGACCGCTTACTGGGACAGTCCATTCGTTAGACCCAGGAGCACGAATAATTAAGTTGCTCTTATTGTGCGTCACAAGGTGGCCAAATTTCGAAAATCCCCTTGACGTCAGCACACCTCATTGTGGTCACCGAATCCAACTAAAATACCTTGAAAAATGTAAATTGTATGTAAATAATAAAAAATAAAAATAATAACGCAAGCAAAGTTTTATGAAACCGAATTCATCGCTTATATTTCAATTTTGGCTTGACCGATTTCGATAAAATTTATATGGGACTATTCTACCAATTCTACCAAAAAAAATCATCAAAATCGATTCATAATTGGCGGAGATATCACGCAACATATATACAAAAAAAACATACAGTAGAATTGAGAACCTCCCCTTTTTTGAAGTCGGTTGAAAACAAATACTACAGTTTTTGTCAATAAAGAATTATCTTATCTTAAGAAAACAAACAAACGAACTTCGCCAAAATAAGAAAATAAATTGATGTCAGTATAGTGAATAAGTGCATGTACTCCTGGTTACCAAAATCCATGACAGAAATATTTCCATCAATAAAATTACTTTGGTGGTAAATTTAGAAATGAAAAATTATCATTATGACCAAAAACCCTGCCTGAAGGTTTGAGTAGCTCAGCGGATAGAGAAATATAAGGCCCTGACAAGCTCGCCTTAAGCGATATTTTTTCCTTCCTTAATTTTCCACTTTAGTTCTTCAAAGCATAGCAAATGCTATAAAAATAAAATCAAAATTACGTTCCTCTATGAATTTTATCCGCTGGTTCAAACTGTTCTGACAACATTTTTCAAGATTTACTCATGGAACAGTCTTACCAAAGCGAACGAACTAGTTTTGCATGGAACTCTACTAGAATATGTTAAAGATCTCCTTTGCGACCATTTATAATGTCGTTTCTCGTTTAACTTACAGTTTAAAATGAATATTTTATTGCAGGGTTCTTTAGAATATTGGTATTATTTGTTACGTTTGTTAAATAATTTTATAAATTCCTGTATGTATAAATATATAGATATGATAAGTGGCTTAGAACTTATCTATTGTACAAGCTTTTATTTAACTTGCAATGTAACTATGTTTGTCCGGGTGGAATCTTGCAACTCAATTTTGAAACAGATATCGTCAACCGATAGAGCTAAAATTTATATTCACGTTTAGTTTGGATGACAATGTACAGTGTGACGTCATTCTAAATACAACATGGCGGAACATCCAAAATTGCAGAATAGCTAATTTTAATGCACTCCTACAATATGAATATCAAATGAAAGGGCTTGCTGAGAATAACTCGAAAAATAAAGTGACGTCACTTTATATCTAATATGGCGGAATTCTAAAAGTAGCTTATTTGCACCTGTTTTGAGTTAAAAATGGCTGCAATA
This sequence comes from Lomographa bimaculata, assembly GCA_948107665.1. Taxonomy (NCBI): domain Eukaryota; kingdom Metazoa; phylum Arthropoda; class Insecta; order Lepidoptera; family Geometridae; genus Lomographa; species Lomographa bimaculata. The sequence continues at coordinate 11,443,844 of OX403599.1, forward strand.
AATGTCTTCGAATTCTTATTTAGTCAAAATATTTAGAAAGGAAAAACTTTAGTTTGTAGCTTGGTAACATAATATGTAACATAACATTTTCATACTCACAATTAGTTAAGTGTGTGGTGAAAGCGTTCACTTATCAACGTTTACATTTCATAATAAAGATACTTATTTACAAAATAGACAAAAGTGATATATCTGATTTTAATCCTAATTGCTAATTACTAATCTAAGTTTTAGTCATTAAGAAACAAACTTTATGAAGTAATAAATTTGTGTGACATCGTGCGTGTGTGTGAAATGTGTGCTTATGTCAACTGATGTATAATATTTGAGATTTGTATTTATGTATATATGTTTATAATGAAAATATTATAATTATATATATTATTTTGATTTATTTTGTATTATGACAATAATTTTCTGTCTAAAAATATTTATTTCATCATAATAATTAAACGCAAGCAAAGCTTTCAATTACCAACTTCATCTTCGTTTATCGTTCTGGCTTGATCGATTTCGATAAAATTTATATCTGACCACCTCTGGAGTGCAATCTACCAAACGAAAAAAACATCAAAATCGATTCATAATTGTCGGAGATATCGCGTAACATACGTGCAAAAAAATTAACATACAGTTGAATTTAGAATCTCCTTTTTTGAAGTCTGTTGAAAATGACATATAGAGTCTTACACCTACATGTACAGGCAAAACGCTTTTGTTTTATTCAAAGTGTATAGATCTTCCCACTTGTCAATTACACTGCTATTTGTACGAGACGAGGCAAATTGGAACCGAAGGTGGATTACATAATAAATCAGTGAGATCCTGTAGCTTTTACATTATTCATGTGATTGCTAATCGTATTGAAAGCATCGGAGATTTACCTAATTAATGCGACCCTTCTTTTCACGTACTAGGCGAAATAACGTAAAACCAAGAATGTACATATAAAACCAACTAGCAGGCGCAGTGGGCAAGTTTTGCCCTCTGCGCACTGGGTCCTTAGACCCCAGCAGAAGCACATTTTTTCTTATCAAGGAACATTTGTGTTACTTGTTCTGGGTGTGATTGTATGTGTATGTGTGTGATATGTCAACGTTCCCTGCACCCAATGTACAAATCTTCGAACTTATTGTGCGCCTGATAGCGTAATTTCAATTGTTAATATAAACTATTCGTTCGCGCTGAACTGAGATCTCGCACCTACATATTGCCTAATACAGATAAACATTTTACTTTTTTCTTTGCAATAATTGTTTGATTTCTGTATTTGTTATTCAAGTACAGGATTGCAATTCAGTGAGGCAATGCCGCCAGCATGATGGGAACGCTACCCACTGGTGGTGGGCTTGATCACTTGAGTTACCTATAAGCTCGATGTCTTGTAGGTAACTTAGTTCTTTGCTGTATATGGTTTTAGTTTAGTTTTAGGAAATATAGGCAATTGGCCCGTAGGAAAAGTTAGTACAGGATATAATGGATATTATATGTAAGTCTCAGCTTTAAATGTGTAGCCGTTTGTGTGATAGACCCCGTGATTTTGATGGCCTACCAAATTGCTCTTTTCCAATATACTAGAATAAATTAAGCCCTTTTCAAAGATACCCCACAGAGTAGATAAAAAATAAAATTGTTTTTGCTCCCCACTGACGTGTACATCTGCCCAATTAATATTTTCATTTATATAATTTAATTGCTATATCTGGCATTGAGCCACAGCTTCATATATTCTATGAGAATTTTAAGTTATTTGCAGACGTACGAACAGACGGGCGGACAAAGTGCTGAACGACCCAAATAAACATAGAGATCTCACTTTGCTCGATCGATAAGTAAAGAACTAAAGAGCCTCCGTCATTATATTGTAAGAAATTAAAACAAAAATACTGTCTCAAAATGGCCGCAGCCCTGAAACGCTCGCCAATTTAACCCCTGAAACCGAATGAGAAATAAATCAAAAGTGTTGTTAACCAAATTAAAAGGACCGTACAAAAGGTTTATTACCTTGTAAATAAGTAATGTGTATTCGGAAACCGCAACGGTGTTGTCAGCCAGGAAACGTGTGATCACGTGGAATTCGTGCCGTGTTTCTAAAAAAATAACATTTATGACCATTCTACATTTTCTTTCAATTCTCGATAGTCGAGTATAAAATATAGCATTTGACCACTATATCACCTGATGGGAAGTGACGATGTGGTTGAAGATGGAGCATGCTTGCCTAGAAAATACCTGTTTACACGAAATTTAAAGACTCTTAGATTGTACTTATTGTAATGAACTCTTAGATTCTTGCCTTTGTACTGTGCAGGCACAGTAGTTAGGTAGGATATTATGCACGCCTAAATTATTATTGTTTGTTTTTTTAAAGAGTCCATTTTTATAAACTAAACATATATATTATGTTTCAATGTTATATCCTTAAAACATGAAAATGTCGACTTAAACGACTAGTTTAGTTAAAAATAAAAACATACAATTTTTAATAAAGAATTGAACTTATATCTCTTTGCACCAAACCATTGCCAGACATTCATGTCTACAGAGCAATAACCTCGATTTAATATAACTATAATAAAAAAGGTTCTTACTGAAGAAACTAGTTCCCATAACACAGAGAATCCTAGCATAGACGAGCAAGTCCCAAGCCCTTCTTCAGTGAATCAATCACTCACTCAGACTAATTAATAGAAAGATATATATTATATCATTAGACAGTTACATATAATATGTAATAATTAGAATAATAATTAGAATAAATCTTATTAATAAATATATTTTAATCTATATATATAAAAATCAATGCCACTTTTCGTTGTAATTTTATAACTCAAGAACGGGCTCACCTATCCGAACCAAATGTTTAGGCTTTGTTCCGACTATTTAGTAGATGGTTTATGTGAAGTTTGCACAAAATCGGTCGTGCGGTTCATCATTTATAACACCCGGGCGAAGCCGGGGCGGATCGCTAGTATTTTATGTTTATTTTACCTACCTGTATTGTCTGTTTTGTTTTATGAGTAAATACACAATTTCATTTCATTTCATTTAACCGCCCAGCAGTAGGTAGTGTGCAAACATTTCTGTATTCCAGATTGAAGGGCAACGTTTCCAGTGTAATTACAGGGCTTGAAGAGACTTAACATCTTATATCTCAGTGTCGAGAGCAGTGCTTTGTCGCGCAGAATTTTGACCTATATAAGTGTAAACACACGAATATAGTGAGACGACTTAAAAGAACAAAACCGTTTGAACTTGTTTAGTGTTAGTATATTAGTGTAATGTAGTGTTTTATAAGTGCTGCTCAAAAAGAACACATGAACCAAGTGTCTTCGCCTTAATAGAGACAAAAAGAAAAGTGTTAAAGTGATGGACACATTCTTGGATATTTGAAATCTAGCAGATTAAGTTAAATTTAAGTTACTTATTAGCCTAATCTTGGCTAGAATGTAACAAAAATTGGGAACAATCTAACGTGACCTATAATAGTGAAAAAAAAAAAAATAACTGTAAAACTTTCATTTTTCAGGTGGCACTGAACAATAATGGGTAAGCATGGATATCAATCAGGCTTGGGACTTGCTCGTCTCTTCTCTCTACATTAAAAAAAACAAATATAAAACTTTGCACGTGTGTCAAGTTACAAAAACGACGAGTCGACAAGACTAGGGGCTAGTTTAACCCAACTGCCAAGAAATGGTTATTTTTGTTGCACGTATCTTGTATGTATATACGAGTATATTTTGTAAATGTCTTCTTTTCCTTTTTTTACCTCGTATCTTCCACACGGCCTAAATGGATTTCGACAGGTAAGGTAACGTTATATTATTCTTAAAAACCCAAGTGACCTTAGATAGGAGTTTCAAAAGTTAAACAAAATGGTGGATGTTTGGCACAAAATAAGATATTAAAAAAATATCGAGTAGGGTGTTAAATTGAAGTATATTAAAAAAATATGTATATAAAATTATATGTATAATAGTAGGTAAATCATCGAAATATTGTGTATATTATTTCGACTAGGTAAGTTCTAATTTTTCAGACAGATTTTTTTTATTGTTTATACATTAATTACTTGTTTCCTAATATAATCAAATGTTTTAAAGGTTTTGAAATCTTACCTGTTTGTGCTTTTTTACTACGACTGTGATGATAAATTGTAACATTGAACAAAGTATAGTACACTTGATTTTGCGCAAACATTATAATATATAGTACCTACCTATTTATTAAACGTATAATAGATAATTTCAGCTAACGTTCTGAGCAAAAAACCTCGTATTCGTTAAGCTGCCAACGTCACACACTCCAACATAATTAAGAGTCTCAGTGGGCACAACACAAGTTTACTTCGGAAAAAAATGTTATTTACTGGCTAATGATGAAAAATGTAGGCATTCCAAAAGTGATGAGTTTGTGTAGGCTGAACCTTGGTCAAATACTTGTATGTTATAGAAAATATGAATATAAACTGCTCGTTGGCTTAGTTGGTTGGCGTTCGCCTTCTAAGCAGGGGTAACGGTTCGAATCCCGGCTAGAACACAAGTTTGCTTCTCAAGGAAAATTTGTATTTCTGGTTCTGGTTGTGTTTGAGCGCGTGAATGTTTCCGGCACCCACGACACAAGTCATCAAACTTAGTGTTAGGCTGTGAGTGTGAAAGAGTTTATGTTATGTATATGTTAAATAATAGTATTTTATAAAATCTACGTTCAATAAAAACTTTTTAAAGTTCCATTGTCGTCTGTGAATTCGTTTATATTTTTTAATACTTTTAACGTTATGCGAAATCTTATTCATAAATTGTATGATTTAGAATTAAATACCGATTACATAAAGGATAAGCATAAGCATTTATTGAGCACTAGCCATGCCCCGAGGCTTTGCCCGTGTTAATCAAATTAAAAGTAGCAAAGAGAGAGAATATACATAAATTTATAATGTTAGTGTAATATGATAAAGAATTTTTACATTATATATATTTTTATATGTAATTAATTATTTTATGTTATATATATATCTATTTAATAAAAACTTTTTTTTTAATTTGGCTTCGCTACCTTGTGCGCTTAGTCAGTGTCAAGTAATAATATATTTCAAGTGTATACCAAATTAAAAGTCTAGGACTTTTAATTTGGTATATCACAAGTCACAGTCAAAGTCAAGTAAATAAACTACGGCAATTTTTGACAAATATTACAATTCTGAAGGATCGCATACCTTTTAAAGTAAAGCTGTTGCTTTATAACTCGCTAGCTGAATCCTATGTTTAATATGGTCTTACCAGTTATGGCCGTAGTTATACTACATATATTGGTAAAATTTACAAACTACAACTTAAAATGGATATTTTTAAGCATTGTAGAACACTACCTGTTAACACGCAATTTGAATATATGTTATTAAATGAACACTTATTTAATGAAAAATTAAAAAAGGTTGTCAATCATCCTGTATACACGCGGGCTGTTGCTCGGAACCGGTTGTGCACTCAACGCGCCAGCAATGTGTACGGGGAGAGGACTGCTAGCTACTTAGTTCCTCGGTTGCTCAACATAATTACGCCAAAAAACATTAAAGTAAAGTTAAAACATTACTTTTTATCTAATCTAGACATACTTCATGATTAATAAATGCACTTACCTAGTTTGTGTGTAGACTGAAAATGTGTAAAGTGCATTTATTAATCATGAAGTATGTCTAGATTAGATAAAAAGTAATGTTTTAACTTTACTGTAGTTGTAAATTTTACCAATATATGTAGTATAACTACGTGTTGGCAATTGGTTAAATATTGCTTAAACAGCCTATATTCTATATCATAATATAGCTTTAACAAATACGTATAGAATATTAGCTTTTCTTGACCTCGTCCTACTTCCAGTATATTTTCTGTTTAAAACTCAAATAATGTTCCATATTAGGTACGCCTAAAGGCACCTTATCCTTATTCTGTTAACGTTTCTGTATTAAATTATTTCTTTTGGCAAATATTTCAAACCCTTCAAAGATAAATAAAAGAGATAGAAGTGAATTTCCTCAAATTCATATTTATATTCATATTTTATTTGCATTCCACAATGTAACTTAGATGGTAAACTTAAAATTAGTACCAATTATGGACCCTCTCGGGCACAGCAAAATGTAGGAGAGAGGAGGGTACATTTACAATATAAAAGCTATATCTGGTACTGGATTTAAAATAAGACTTTATTGATTGATCACAAAGTATCTTTCATATAATCGGTTATCGTATAGTAGGTTTTTTCTTATAAGATTTTTTTAACTGCTTTATAAATACATTATCTTTGTATTTATTTTTAATTAGGTTAGGTTATTAAATATTTTTATGCACATTACAAAAGGGCTCGTTGAATGTAATGTAGTGCGGGATGATGGCAGCATTAGCCTGTCTCCATGCCTAAGCAAACGACCAGTGTGTTTTTGAGTTCGCGATGTAAAGAATTCAGGATATTTTCTGACAAATTTGCATATTTTGAATATGTAATTGCACGGCAGGGTTAAAATGTTATATTTTTGGAAATAAGGTAGGCAGCTTTCAGTCTGTTCGATGTTAGCTAGAATACGAATCAATTTCTTTTGTACAGTAAAAAGAGTAGGCGTATTTGTACTATTTCCCCACAGTAAAATACCATAGCTTAGCCAGCCATAAGCATAGGCGTATTAGGTGGCAAGCGCAGTTCGGAAGTCGGTTATTTTTTTAATTTCTCAAAAAGCATAAATAAATCTTGAAATGTTTGATCTTATGTTTTGTATATGAGGTTTCCAATTAATATGTGTATCAAATTTTAGTCCTAACAGAGTAAAATCTTTTACAGCTTCTATTATTGAAGGTGAGTTTAATAGACAATGGGGCTTTTCGATAGGGGTAGAAAGTTATTAGTTTAGTTTTTTTGAATTCAGTATAAACAAGACTTCAATTTGCCGCTTTTAGGTGCATTTAGTGTAATTATTAGTGCGTCTTACCTAAGTACCTTGTACACACAATCTCTCATCAATCATAGGTGAGACTATGATATACAAAATTGCTAACTCTTAATGTATTTTGTACATAGGTGCATTATATTAAACACTTTCACACTCACATTCCCACACTAAGTTCGATAACTGGTATCGTGGGTGCCGGAAATATTCACATCACTCACACAATCACAACCCGAAACAGAGACACAAGTTTTCCTTGGGGAGAAAACTTGTGTTTCCTCGGAAAATCGAACTCGATATTCGCTGCTTAGAAGGCAAACGCGCTGCCAACTATGCCAGCGAGCAATTTAAATAACATTTTTTTCAGCTACACAATGACATATCATTAGAATTTTGATACAAGACATTGCAATAAAAGACACTGCAAGAATTACACATATGTAAATATATTTCTAGGTATAGTTATGTGACAAGCGACTTCTACAATGCCGCAAAATCAAAACAAAATAAACGCATTCACACTCACAGCCCCACACTAAGTTCAAAGACTTGTATCGTGGGTGCCGGAAACATTCACATCACACACACATTACACCCAGACCAGAAGCACAAATGTCCCTTGGGAAGGAATTAGTGCCGCTGCCGGGAATCGAACCCAGGACCCGCGGCGCAGAGGGCGGACACGTGTCCGCTGCGCCAACTGGGTCGTTTTCTTCTCTCTAATCGCTTTACTACATTACACATTAGCTCATATTAGCTCTACTACAGTACACTCATTTCTACGATCATTTTCAAGTTTTTACCGAATTTAATATCCGGCTTATTAATTAATTAATAATTAATTGATAAGAAGGTATTTTTTTCCTTTTGATACTTAAGGTTTGAGCGTGTGTTGTAATATATATTCATTTTGATTTCTAAGTTACATTTATAAGTCTTATGACAAAGAGAAGCTTTGTGGTTAATTAACGAGAAACAAAGTAGAAGTTATTTTAGTACCAGTAAACAACTCTGTTTTGTAAGCAAAGCCACAATAAAGACTTTTTATTGCATGCGTAAACATTTGATTGAGTGCACTCTCTCATGATGCTGAGCGACTATATCTAAGACACGTGAGATAAAGAGTAAACTTATTTTAACTTACGTTACTTAACTTATCTTAGACAGGTTAACATGTATTTATTGGGAAGCAATAATAAAGTCAAGAAAATCGCTTGTTTCGGTTCCTCTTGTTATATGGTTAGATGGGGTTATATGGGGTTATGTGGTTATATGGTTAAAGGGGGTAGGATAAATCAAACTGTATTATTATATCGCTCAAACTTAGCAATGTTTTGAATCTAGCAAACTTTAGCCAATATTCAAGGTTCTTAGGAACACATTTTATCGCTTTTCAACGAAGTTCAAAGCTTTGAGTTGGTATTCGACTGATGTTTCAGGGATAGGTACTAAAATACCAACCATATAACAAGATCAGACTTATGGTCAGAATCTGTCCAGGTAGATACGCAATTTAAAGGCCGCCCGTTTAACTTTGAATCAATGATTATAACTTTAAAACATTTGCTATTTGAACATATAGTTTAGGTTTATGCTATTTGGCAAAGGCGTGAAGAATAAGGTAGGAGTTCTGCTTAAGACCTATTCAATAAATACTGTATTTATTATATTATCCAAACTCGCAAAGCATACATGTTCGCAAAGAGACGTTACCCCTTCAGAAACCTAAACAAAAAAATATCGGTATAAAAATATCAGGGCCGGAAATAGTCTGGTCACACACACAATCGCAACCAGAACTATAAACACAAATCTCTCGTGAGGAAATCTTGTTTCTACCAGGAATCAAAACCGATACCTATTGCTTAGAAGGTGAACGATCAAGCAACTACGCACAGCAGGTAATCTATCTATATATATAAAAATCAATACCACTTTTCGTTGTAATTTTATAACTTAAGAACGGGCTCACCTATCCAAACCAAATGTTTAGGCTTTGTTCGGACTATTTAGTAGATGGGTTATGTGAAGTTTGCACAAAATCGGTCGAGCGGTTCTTCATTTATCACACCCGGGCAAAGCCGGGGCGGATCGCTAGTATAATATAAATGAAATATACACTTTTTACGACAATTTGAAATTATTATTGCGAGAAGATAAATGATCGAATAAAGCCACAAGTAACTAGGTATATCTCAAAGCTGTGTACATTCCAAGCCATCACGCTAAGTTGACCCAATGTATTTCCAAAGCCCCTTATCGAAGTTAATACTGAAACCGGACACATCTTCAAAAACGTTTCAACATCAGCCTTTTCAATAATCCCTGGATTCACAAAATCCCGCTTTTCCTTCACCGAAACAATAAAATACCAATTCTAGTTAATACTGGATCTATGTGGAATTTATTGTCACAGGTAAAGGTGATACGGTAGGTGATTTGAGAAATTTAAGGTGCTTTTTGAAAAACTCTTCAACGCGTTGCGTCTTTGCATCAACTTTGATGCAAGATATATTTAAGCAAATTTCCACTAAAATCATGTCAGTCATTTTACCTTTAAGTTTTATAAGCAGACCGAATAATTTTGTTTGCATTAGAGACGAAAACACCAATATAAAAAGAGTAGGTATTTTAGAGCATTTCGTTGTATTTATGATTAAAACAAAGCCACAAATATCTTAAAGCTGTGTACCTAAGTTCCAAGTCATAACGCTAAGTTGACCTAATGTATTTCCAAGGCCTTTTATCGAAGTTAATGTCATAACCAGACACATCTCCAAAAACGTTTCAACATCAGCCTTTTTAATAACCTAAAATTTGAGGAATACTGGATCTATGTGGAATTTATGTTCACAGGTAATTTGAAACATTTGATGTGTTTAGAAAAAGTTTTTAATGCGGTATTGCATCAACTTTGATGCAAGTTATTTTTAAGCCAATTTTCACGAAAGTCATATCAGTGATTTCACCTTTATGTTTTATAAGCAGACTGAGTAACTTTTTTTACATTAGAGACAAAAACACCTAGGTAAAAAAGGGAGTTAGATTTAGAGCAATTCGTATACTTTGCTATGATTAATAATGGCGGTGACTGACTTTATGAAGTGAAACTGTTTATGGTTGGGTTTTGAAATTCACTAAATGACACATCCTGTGTGTTTTACTAGTTTCTTTCATAGTTATATCAATCACAGTTTCGTGTAAGAATATAAATTATAATATGAGACCGGACAAGACTAAAGAGGTGTCAGCAGAGTGTGTATTTGTGTACGCAACGCCACAACTGCTACATTTCAAATAATCAGTCTCTCGGGACTACTGCCGGTGCAACCCTGCCAAAATCGTCGAGGTTAGTCAAAATAAAAAAAATGGCTGTAATTTTGCGAATCTGGCAATAGAATCATTAACTTTCATGAGTGCCCCTTTGGGGCCCATGTGAATAAACGATTTTGATTTGAATAATTTTATTATGAAAATGATAGCGCAAAACGACCCGGTTTTCTCATAAAAACCAAGTATATTTTGCGCCAAAGTTCCAAAAAGCGTGAATCTCTTATTTTTGTTTTTTTAACTTTTCATTATTCCTACAAATAGAATTTTTTTTTTTTAAATTTTAGAATGACAGTTTTTCGCGTCATAAGGAACTAAGAAGTTTTACAAAAAAGTTCTGAATCAAAATCTTTTCTCAAAATATTAATTTCCTTCCTTCCTATATATAATATTTTCCATGGCACAGCATTAGGATGACAAGAATCCGACGCACGCGATGAGTCGAGTGGCGGCCGCGGAAAATTCAACTCCACAGAGGGCTTAGGCTGGGAGACACAAGGATAGTGATCTCACAAAACAAACCGTAGCGGTTTTTTTATATCTCTTTTTATTTTTATATGTTTGAAGTGAAACTTTGAATTGAAATTGGGCTTTGAAATTCTGATGCGCAACCTAAATAACGATGTCACCATTCAGTTCGTGTGGTTGTCCGATGATAGAATGGGGACGGTGAAATAAGATCGTGCCATTTGAATTTTGTCTACGAAATTAGAGACGAGCATTTTTTTTTTATAGGCATGCATGTCACATCTTCGACCGCATCTTCACTTTCCATCAGGTGAGATAGTGGTCAAATGCTTGCCTATCTATCATAAAAAAAAACAATCTGTTCAGCCAGTAAAGATGTAAACACAAACACACTCACAAAAAAAAACAAAATTGTAATATTATTGAGATAGTGTGAATAGTGTCATACTACTTCAATTATCGTATTAGTATTCATTTACAATTTTTAATAATAACTAGCTGACCTGCCCGGCGTCAAGCGGTGAGAAAATAGAAAGAAACTTTCCTTGCAATTTCTTTACTTACCTTTTAAACCTTCCTTGGACTTCTACAAATATTTCAAAACCAAAATTAGGCAAATCGGTTTCCGATTTTTTGTGAGACTAACGCAGAACAATTGATTTATATTAAATATATATATATATATACGTGTCCAATCATGTTATATATATATACAACATGATTGGACACGCCTGATAATATACCTAATTATAAAGCTTAACAATATCAAAGGGCCTCTTAGCGTTGGCTACGGCTCTACTGATGCCTAACAAAGATCCGGACATAGTCCCTTGAGTTTCAATAAATACTTGAATTATAATAATATTATAGTTGGTACAATTAGAATTTTTTTTTACAAAATTCCATCACGCTTTTGCGTAAATATTGTCATCCTCAACTCTTTACCTAAAAGTTGTAGCTCAATGCATGTGACAGTTTAAAAATATCTTGCTAGCCAATAGATATTGCAGCTCTGTGAAAATTACTTACGTGTTTTGGAAGTAATCCTAGTGGTTTAGTAGATTTGAATAGTCAATTTGAGCGTTTTACTTTAAAGATACTTTAAGTGGTTACCGCTCTTCCCGATTCCTGATAGCTTACAAATTTTCTTATTAGAGTTACTTATTACCCCAAAAGAAACTAATTGATAACATATTATAAGACATAAAATGCAATCACAACTAGAACGTATATATAAAATTACCTTAGAAAAATACACGAGTGCCTGTAAAACTTAATAAAATACATGGGATGATGAGTACCCAACTTTGCTGGAAAGTTGTTTAGTTAATAAGTATGTAATTGTAAGTTTTAAACTAGAGAACATTCCAAGAAAAAGAGTATTAATTCGGTTTGAACCAAGTATTTATTAAAAATATATAATATATTAATATCTTTTGTACCTTTCCGGTGGATTTTCTTAATCGGTCGAGCAGCTCTCAAGAGACGAAATTTCATACGTGCGTTAATAGTTTTAAAAAGTTATTTACCACTTTCATGTTTATATTTGCCTAGTACCCGCTTTACCAAGTCGTAATACTTATCTAAATTATAAAAAGCCGTTCCATACAAAATGTAAGAAAATATCTACATTTTAGAAATAATATGCTTTTCGTGATTTTTTCCAATATTTCATTATAATTATTCTGCTATTCGGGGCAAAGATAAATCCAACAAATCAAAGATCATAATCTTTGATTTGTTGTCAGAGTCTTTGATTGTCGAAATAAAAATCGATCAAACCGTGAGTTGTAATTGGTGTAACTAGCCCGACTTAATTTGATATGTATGTTTACAGATACTATAACATAATATACTCAATCGCTTACATTTTGGAGAGTGTGCTCAGAAATTACATGATGTAATTCCTCCATGCCTTTTTTACAATCAAACAACAAGACAAACTGTCAAACGTCATCCATTTATGGTTGACATACCTCCAGTTCGCTCGAAGCGTTTTGCTTCTACGTTCATCATCCGTACAGCAAAGGAGTGGAACACATTGCCTGCGTCTTTGTTCCCTGAACGGTATAATCTGGGCGTCTTCGAGTCTAGAGTGAATAGATACCTTCTGCAAGCGTATTCTATCTTCGACCGCATTGTCACTTTCCATCAGGTGAGATAGCGGTCACATGCTTGCCTATCTAGCATAAAAAAAAACCCGTTTAGATATCTCATTTACACTTAAAAGACAACATTATTATTACACAAAACTTACCTACAGAATACCTCGTATTTTAGAGACTATTGGGACTCCAGTGGCAGGTAAACTGAGCAAAGGGGCGCAAAGTTGCCCTAATTCTGCAACTAATGGGCAAAACTATCCCGAATTTGACAAACATTTCAATTCATTCTAACTTTGTTACTCGGGCTTTGTAGCCAGATGAATTAAGGTTTGCTAACAAATTAATGAGAATATATATTATGAAATATTTTATTGTTATATAAATTTAGTATGCATTTCAATAGGAATATATTTACAAATGTAGGTAATTGAAATACATAATTAAAAATCTAATTACACACATATATATCATTATATATATGGTGTAATAACATTTTTATTTTATTTAATTCAATTATCTGCATTTGTACCTACCTACCTTGTATACCTACATACTGGAAATGACTAATATAAATTTAGAGGATAGGTACAATTTATATATTTTTATATATTTACTGCTACCTATGTAGTTTCTTATCTGACAAATGATTCTCTTTTATTTTAATTTTCGTTAGTTTCATAGCTGTATATACAATAAGGAAGAAACGAACAATTATTTTTTTCACCCTGTGCCTAATGCATATGTGAAACTATTAGCATATATTTATATATATAGTCGTGCCCCACGGCTTCGGCCACTTGTATTAAGTTAAAAAGTAGCCTATGTGTTATTCCGGCATCTAAGCTATCAACATTCTAAATTTCATCAAAATCGGCTTATTCGTTACGGAGATACGTGGTAATAAACATTTACACACACACAAACTTTCGCATTTATAATATTAGTAAGATTACTTTTCTAAATAGTGATCGATTTTGGAGATAGTAGCAGTAGAAATCAGTTGTATATTAATAGAATATGTAAATCCTCTTTCAATTTCCTTTTTCTTGATACCCAACTCTATAGGTTTGGTTGTTTTTTTTATTTACTTATTAGTATTTTGCACCAATTAATCCTCAATTTTTGATAGGAGTTAATAAATACATTTACAAATACCTATACCGGCGGCAGCTGCGGAGGATGTTGCGACTAGAAAGCGGCTCAAGTATGCGGCGATGGAGCCACAATATCACTTTGTACCCATTGCCGTTGAGACCATGGGCTGTTGGGGGGCCGAAGCCAAAACTTTGGTCAGTGAGATAGGGTGCCGGATAAGGGAAACCAATGGAGACTCCCGCTCCGGCTTGTTTCTGGTGCAAAGGCTGGCCATTGCTTTCCAGCGTGGAAATGCTGCCAGCGTCATGGGCACCTTTGCACCGGGTACAGTCAGGGGTGGGTTGTTTCATTAACTTTTTTGACTGTATACGCTTTAATGACCCTTTTAGTATTTATTATAATTTAATAACATAAAATGTTGTTTTACAAATACACATACATACATACAAGATACGCGCGAAAAATATAACCCTTCCTCAACAGTAAGTAAAAAATAATAAGTTTCTTCCTAATTTAGTCGGATTTTTGCCGCTTACTTCACAGTGATGTTTATACACAAATTCCACCGTTTTGTTTATATACAAAATATTTGGCCCGTAAATTAGCTGGAGGCAAGGAAGAATAATAAATTTATGTAAATAAGCTTTAGGCATGATTTAATTGCTTGATTTATCTCTCCTTGGCTATGATACTTTGTTGTCATGATTAAATTATGTATCTTCATAATGAAAGCGGAAATAATTTACTCGATTATGTACCATTAAATCATAATTGTTGTTTAATAACACGGGCTATGAATTTATTGTTTTCTCAAACAGAGGTCTTAATTAAAATTTAATTAAACTGTCAAAGTTCAAATCGATGACACACACCATAGATTTAATTAGTCCAAGAGCCCGTGACGATCAGACCTTAGTTATTTTAGAAGGGCCGAAAGTTTCTATATGTATGTTCCAAATACAGGTAAAAACGATCCCCAACTATGAGGTTTAAATCATGGTGGTTTTGAGAGGTAACATAAACATAAACGCTTTTAAACTCACATCCCCACATAAAGTTCGATGACTTGTGTCGTACACAATCATAACCAAAATCAGACACCGATTGGGAGGAAAACTTATGATCCCGCTGTGAATCGAACCCGATATCACTGTTAAGACGAACGCACCCAATTAAGCCAACGCGCATTTAAAAAACACGAACTCTCAAGGATGTGATCAATCTAGGTATTTATCAGTAGAACTATTAAACGATAAATTGTAATGATATTATTATATGACTGTGGTTAAATGTTGCTTTTCTCAACATAAACCTTCTTTCATAAAGAGTTCTTCGGCATTGTCCGTTGCAATTCCAGCAATTTAGTGCCGCGCGGTCGCACGCCATTAGCGCCGGTAATGCGACCTTTTATTAGTTTAATAAATGTTCCTACAAATGTTAGTACGTTCGTACGTGATAAAATGTATGATTGTAGAGGGTCCTTTGTAGTTGGGAACAGGAGTTTTGCTGCCTTTATGACTGAAATCTAAAAATAAAAATAATAACTAGAACAGGTACAGTCAGTTTGTATATATCTTTTTGGGGGCTGAGTCACCCACGTCCGTAGGAGGATACCTCTTAAGTCTGACTCCCTACACGTGGTCCCCGGGTGGTGCTAATCAGGTGACATTTGAGAGTTGGTAGAGCATTTTGTGAGTTGCTCGCATGGCTTGCTACCCAAGTAGCTTACCACCATAAAGTTGAAAATCTGCCGCCAAGCCAAATACGGTGTTCCGGCAGTTATCCTTGAGAGCCTGCGTATTCCAGGTCTAGTGTGTTTACCAGCTTCGATCACATCGTCACTTACCATCAGGTGAGATAGTGGTCAAACACTAGCCTGTCACAAATAAAAAAAAATATATATATAATAATAAGATAACCCAGTAGACTAATCATAGTATTAGACACAACTATATCAGCTAGCGCAGTGGGCAGTTTCTGGCTGTGATGTAAATATTTCCGGTATGATACAAGTCTTTGAACTTAGTGGGCTGTGAAAATGAATGCGTTGGTTTTTTGTAATATAAACGATAAGGACATAAACATAAACGTTTTTAAAATCACTATTTTACAATAATTTTGATGCATTTGTGCACTTAGGCGTCGTGGGAATCGAAAACATTCACATTACACACACAATTAATCACACCCAGAACCAGAAACAGAAAAAGTTGTGGTCCCGCCGGGAATGGAACCAAAAACCCACTGATTAGAAGACGAACGAGCGCTTAATTACGTCAGCGCGAATTGTTTTTTTGAATAAATATTTAATTACTACCCACTGGTACTAGGCATGAGCACTTGAGTTACCTATAAGTTTAGTTCTTATTTTAGGAAATATAGACAATTGGCCCGTAGATATTAGTACTACAACTATGACATATAGATGTAGTACACGATGTAATTAATATGTATTTTTAAATAAAGATATATATAAAATAAAGTTGAATTACTTACACCATTTATAACTCAAGAACGGCTAGACCGATTTTTTTATCTTTAATTTTTTGCATTTGTCTCTGCCCCGAATAGCAGAATAACTATTGCATTAAAACAATTCACGAAAATATATTTATTTTCACATTTTTTTTATATGTTCCAACATTATAACGTCTGTCGAACTTGGTAAAGTACTAGGCAAACATAAACATGAAACAGGTAAACCACTTTTTCTCAACGTGGCATTGCAACGCATGCCGGGTAATTTATTAAATCTAGTTTACCATAACATTTTACTCTACTCCGCCAAATTTGTCAAAGGATTGAGTGTCAAATACCTACATGAAAATACGAGCTTCAACAGTGATTTCTGCATGTATAGATATTTCAGAACATTATCATTAACTAAATCATCAATCAATTGAAATCATACGCTTAGTTAGCTACTCGTTAGCTGTTTCATTACTTATATGGCATTCGGCCATAGCAATTATGTGTTAACGTTAGATTTAACACTCCATCGGTTTGGACTAATCCTGTAATGAGTTTATGACTGATCACTTGCATAATCCATTAATAATTATATTATACAATTGATGCAACTATTACATTTTGGAGAGTGTGCTCAGGAATTACATGATATAATTCCTTCATGCCTTATTTACAATCAAACAACAAGACAAACTGTCAAACGTAATCCATTTATGGTTGACATAACTCCAGTTCGCTCGAAGCGTTTTACTTCTACGTTCATCATCCGTACAGCAAAGGAGTGGAACTCATTGCCTGCGTCTTTGTTCCCTGAACGGTTCAATCTGGGCGTCTTCGAGTCTAAAGAGAATAGGTAACTTTTAGCATTCCATCTCCGGCCGCATCGTCACTTTCCATCAGGTGAGATAGCGGTCAAATGTTTGCCTATCTAGCATTAAAAAAATACTATTTTTACATATCATTATTTATCATAAGTTTGACGAAGCTCTTTTACAACTGATAATGATCTTTTGGAATTTTTAAATGATTTTATTTTTCTGAATGACAATAAATTAATTCTATTCTTTCCATTCACCGCGCAATTGCCCTATGGGTAATTTGTAAGTTACATGAATACATAGTTAATTATAGGGAAAATATACTGTAAAAATTATGAGAAATATTTAACTGAAAATATTTGTAACTGCCGTGGGTCCTGGGGTCGATTCCTGGCAAGGGCATAATTTGTCTTCTTAAGGGACATTAATTTGTTCTTCCAATTTTGGGCATGATTTGTTTACAAATTTAGTTATTTTGATGTATACATTTGGAACCTTGCAAATTCACGCAACTCAGTTTCTCATTACACGTCCTATTGTAGAAAAAAGTACGACAATATTAGCTACAAAACGTTTTCGTTTCGTGATATTTCTTTGTGTTAAAATACAAAGTCAGCGTTGTTTTCTTCCAATCGCAACCAATTAACTTTTTCCCAAAACGGCGAAGTGAACGGGGAATTCGAATTTGCAACTCGCCCAATTTCTCCCTTTTTTACGCTGTTTCCTTTATCAATGTTCTCACGTCCGCGTCAAAGTGGCTTCTTTAATTAAAGAACTGATAACGTTGACATTGTTCTTACTTCACATCGTACATTTTTAGGTAATGAGTCAATTTGACTTGTTACTATATTCCAAATAGGACACATTCCATGCAATGTGAACAGCCCGTTAGCTTTGTTAGGTGATTGTTCGCCTTCTAAGCAGGCATCGTGCATCGGTTCGATTCGCGGTTGAAACACAAATTTTCTCCTCAAGGAAAAAATGTGTTTCTGGTTCTGCTTGATTCTTGATTGTGTGCGTAATGTGAATGTTTCCGTCACCCACAATACAAGTTATGTGGGGCTGTGAGTGTGATAACGTTTATGTGACTAATGAGAAACGTTTTTTATGTATGATATATTTAATGTTTACTTTTGTTATGTTCGCTGTGTTATGATAGATTTGCTCAACTTCATCCCGCGGGTGTCGCCTAAACAGATAAAAGATGCTACAGTCGTGGAATTAATATAGTCCAGATTATAAAACAGGAAGGACAAGCGTGGAGGCGTACTTGGAGCGAACTATCGATATTGTATTTTATCGGTAGGGCATATTATAAATCTGGCTTGGCTAGCTTACTCATAAGATTTGTAGTTCCGTCACCTTGCTTGCTTGTTTGTCGTCCAGACTAGTGGGCAGCCCAAGTCTCAGAATTTTTAGGTCGCCTGAAGGCAACTTGGCATAACGACTGTTGCCTACGGTTCGTTGGCCGTAAGACTACAGTCGTTACTGTGACCGACAGTTTAACGTGCCTTCTGAAGCACGGTGAAACTCAGTTGAAAATCCAACTAATTCACCCATCTAAGCACTGGCCTGATTGCCCTTGTCAATCAGTTACAATCGACCAGGCGTACCTCGCTACGATTGCCAACAGCTTCTAGATAATAATGCATTGAGTCATACTCTGATTTATATATACGCAACATGCAACGGTATAAATTAATTAGCTTGGCAAACATAACCAGAATGAGGAAACCTTACAACTTTTTATAATACACACATATCCGTGGAGCTCGCTGTCAAAGCTGGAGTAAGCCGCTTAATTGGAGTTAAAAGCTTCCTCGTCATGTGCCTAAACTAAGTTAAGTTTATTAGCTTCAGCGAAATACATGACGAAAGTGACCACTGCTGCAGCGAGTTGCAAATTACATTGTAACTTAAAATAAGCTGACTAGACCGTGAGCCCACTGCAAGGTACCTACAATATGTCATCGTATTAAAGGATGGAACTGATCTGTAGCACTAGAAGCCGTTATATAAAGTTAAAAAAAAAACTTTGGTTGAGTCCTATCTTGACACGTTCGTGAGTCCGATCAAATTGATGGTGCTACAAAAGACAAAAAATATCTAATCTTATTAAAGGATGAAAATAACGCGAAATGATAGAGTAACGCAAACGTACCAAGCTGCGATCAGGTCGACCAAAAATGTTTAAAAGCTACTCAGTGCCTGCTATCTCGATCGAGTACAAACTGGTTTTAACCTATAATCTTAGAAGGTACGGTACCCAGCAGTGGACTGACGTTCTAGAAGTTAACTTAGCAGCAGTGAAGCAATGCGTTATATCAAATCAATGTGCAATATTGCCTTAAACTGCCGTTGGCATTGTCAGCTGCATATTCGCCTTCTAAACAACAGGTATTTTTCGATTCCTGGTACAAACACTAGTTAAACCCCAAGGAAATTTGTGTTTCTGGTTCTAGATGTGATTAAATGTGTGATGTCAATAATTTTGACGCCCTCGACACAATGCATCGAACTGCAGGCAGAAGCGTTTTGCTTCTAAATTCATCATAGGAGTGGAACACATTACCAGCGTCTTTGTTACCTGAACATCTAGGAGTCTTTAAGTCTAGATTGAATAGGTATTTTCTACAGAAAATAACTTACATGCATGCTTATAGGCAAACATGCTACATTTTTGACAGCATCATCGTTGATCATGTGAGATAGTGGTCTTATGCTCGCTTAAACAGCACAAAAAAGGTTTTTTTTTTATTACTATTTTGAGTATTTCAGAGCCAGGTATTCTAGGTCTACCGTATTTGTCATTCTCGACTGCACCATTACTTAACAACAGCTGAGATAGTGGTCAAGTAGACCTCTAACAGCAAATAAAAAAAAATGTTTTGTTAAGTTTTCTGATGTTTTATTCTTTCTTCTACTTAGAAACAAATCCAACGAATCAAAAAATCATAAAAATCGGTTCTGTCGTTCTTGAGTCATAAATGTTGTAACTAACCCGACTGGAGTAAGTACTTAAATTTGTTTTCTCTCCGTCAAAAGTGAACTATAAACATTTCATCTATGTAATTAGTATAATAGTACTATATGTGTAGCCAAATACTAAGTTAAGATAGTAAAGCCACCCACTATTTATAGTTGGATACCAAGCTTAGTAAAGAGCTAATGTAAAGGGCGTGTCGCCCGCCGGAAGTGCCAGAAACGCAACACTTACCCCGAAGGGTAAATACACCCCTAAAAGCAACCTCTTAAGAAATGAACTGAAGATTCTTTGAGGGACTTTCGGAAACACTACGTACACACACTTCTATAAATAAAGAGGCTTATAAAATACTGCCAGTATGCCTTTTTGGTTTTATTAAACGCCTGTTAGTTAAAGTTCTATCTTACTAATAAATTAACCAAGAAGGAGAACTTAAAAGGGTAGCTGATGGAACACCGTTTTGGGCATGTAATTTTTTTTTCTCTTATAGACTGGTGTTTGAAACAATCCAACCAGAATCGGTAGTGTTCATGTGATCATGGATGGTAAGCACTATCACACTTACATCCCCACATTCAGTCCAATGACTTATGTCGTGGTTGCCAGAGACATTCACATCACACACAACCATACTCAGAACTAATTACACAAATTTCTCTTGGGGTGAAAATGCGTGATATATACCATTTCACTACAAGCTTAATTTTATGTATAGAATAGGTAAATCCACTCAAATGTTTTTAAATGTCCGTGTCAGTTGTAAATGTTTCCGGCACCCAGCTTTGAACTTAGTGTAGGGTCAAGTCCGATCCTGTATGGAATACTGCAGTTACCTCTGGGACGGCTCAGCCAAGTACTAGCTTCAGGCTTTGGATTCAATTGAAAAGCGAGCTACAAAGCTGATTGGTCATACCGAACTAGTAGAGAAAATATTTCAGAGCCTCGAATATCGGGGTAAGGTTGCTAGCTTATGCGTGTTTTACAAGATACATTTCAGAGAGTGTGCGACAAAACTGCATGATTTAATTCCTTCAGCTCCTTTCCATCATCGGACAACAAGGCGTACTAAAACAAGACTTTTTTTCATGGTGGATATTCCTCAGATAAGAACCAAGCGTTTCGCCACAATTTTTATAATGCGAACTGGAAAGGATTGGAATACCCTACCTTAGTTCTTGTTTCCCGATAAGTATAACTTAGACCTCTTCTTCTTTCCAGGGCAAGATAGTGACAGCTAGCGCGACCCTATCTTGTCCCACCTTGGCGAGGGACTGCTCGGGGATTTTAGTGGTTTCGAGCCCCACATACCCCTTTCCTTCTCCCCTGGGAAGGAAAGAAAGTGCAAGGCATTTTCCCCCCAAAAAAAAATTAAAATAATAAGCCTCTTCAAGTCAAGAGTGAACTGGTCCCTTCTAGGCAAGCTTGTCTCACCGTCAACCACATGGTCGCTTTCCATCAGGTGCAATAGCGGTCAATTGCTAGCCTATTGGTAATAAAATAAAGGGCTGTGAAACGTGTTTGTTTCCGTTTTGTTTGATGTCTATTTGTCCGATTTTATAGATATGCAAGGGATAATATCAAGCAAATCGTTCGCCTGATGGTTAGCGTCTCTTTCCCTATAGCATTTGTAAGACTGCCCAGAACTTTGAATAACGGGCTAAAGTTTTAATAACAAAATCAAGCACAACTAAGTTGCTAGCAGCTGCTGTTTAGTCGTATTTGACTGAACTTTAAATTTGTCAGAGAATTTTAATAATGAAAAGTACATAACGACTCATTTGCATACAGTACAGTACAGCAAAGAGAAATATGCATGAACTTAATAAAGGCCAAAAATTTTTTTCAAAATCTTTATATTTATAGAAATTTTCGAATTCGTTTCAATTGGGAATCATAATGAATAAAAAGTGATAAATGTGCACGAAAATTTTAAAATAGCAAAACGGACGTCATTGACTAGACAGATTTGTGACGTCAATTTCTAGGTTTTTGATATAAATTAATGATTGGTCAATCAATCCTTCACGGCAAAATCGGTTGGGTCGTAGCGTGGACGTCAAAGTATGTAATAATTGAACGCAAGCAAAGCTTAAAAAAACCGACTTCACTGCTTAATCTTCGGAACCTTGATCAGATTTAATGTATTAAACACGCATTATTGGCTAAAACTCAAAAACTAGACATCTGATATTAATCTCAAATTTCAATGGGACCAAAAGAAAAACACCAGCTTTATAATAAAAAAAACATCAAAATCGGTTCACAACGAAAGAAGTTATGAGGTAACTTTTGAAGTCAGGTAAACAAGAACATCGTCAAAGTAGTCCACAAAATAGGCAATATTGACGATATTTCAAGAACTACTGATCGGTACATGTTATTCTTGCAGTAAGTTATTTTTATGCTGGATATGCAAGCATTTACCTACTATCTGCTTGAGGGAAATTAAAGATGTAGCCAAAGAAGAAGCCTACTCAAGATTTAAAGACAACCAGATTGTACCGTTCAGGAAATAAAGACGCAGGCAATGAGTTCCACTCCTTCGGTTATATGAAGTTAATTCCTTAAATTTGGTTAAATATCTGGCGATCGTGATTGTTAATTAGAAGTAGGGCAATAATCAATAAAGATCGTTTCAATATTCCACACATTCCCTGAACAATTTGCAAAACAACAAACAGCAGAAAGTGCAATCGGTATCGCAGTTTGTTGGATTGCTATAGGGTATGAACATTGTACATATAGCTTTGGAAATACGTCGATATATTCTTGGCGAAGAACCAGGGACGGATTAAGATTGCTATTATTTTTGTTGCCCGTAATCCTATTGGCGAAGCCCTACTATACGAAGGATTGTTTATGCTAATGGCTCTATCAGTTGCGCCACGGTAAATCATATTTACTGTTGTTAAATTAGTTCAAACGCTTTTACTTTTCGTAGTGTCAGTATAGGAACGGTACCCTGGTATTAAGTTTGAGCTTCTAAGTTACCTGAGACTATAATATTATTCCTTGTGATGTATTTGTTAAGGTGTTTAATAAAGAATTTATTTATATATAATAACTAGCTGTCCCGGCGACCTTCGTTCCGCCTAACAGTCAATGAATGTGCATATTTAGGAAGCCATACCCGGCATGCGTTACAATGTCACGTGACTATATTATTACAACCTTCATGTTTATGTTTGCCTAGTACTTTACCAAATCCGAGTGACGTATGAGAAAAAGGAAAGCATGTCGAAATGTAAAAAAAAAATTTAAATAAATGTACGTTCTTAAAAAGTATCCTATGTCCTTCTCCTGGCTCTAAACTACCTCCCTGCCAATTTTCAGCTAAATCGGTTCAGCCGTTCTTGAGTTATAAGTGGAGTAACTAACACGACTTTCATTTATATATATAGATATAATTTTAGAAAATACGTTCACGAAATTCAAGCAAGCAACACTCTCCGTAATAATAATAATTTATCGTACTACGGAAAGTGCTGCTTGCTATATTTTTTTCTTTATACAGTTTAGGTAAACGTTTGACCACTATCTCACCTGATACAAAGTGTTGATCGACGATGGAGCATAAAGCCTAGAAGATACTTTGCTAAGATGTTTTGTGACTTAAAAACTCCCGCATTATACTATTTATGAAGCATCCATAACTATTTATGAACTCCCGCATTATACAAACAACCCTCTAGGCAAGAAGAGTACTTGCCTAGAGGGTTGTTTGTATTATTGATACCAAAAATATTATAAGCGCTGATTCTAGTTCTAACCCTTAGCTAATTTAGTTTTACGACTATTTTTCTATATGATGACCCAAGACGTTTTTTGCAATACCCTGTTAAAAGAATTATTTCAAAGACAAGGTGTAAATATAAAACAAACAAATAAACGAAAATAAAGGTTAAATAGGTTCTAGAAATTAATGAAGAAAAGAAAACATCGAACTAGAAAAATCTAAATTAAGTGGGACTAAACAAATGAAATTCTAGAGAATCTGCAATGGTAGAAGTAAATACCGTTACTAGACTAATAAAATGGTCGTTTGAAGAAAAAATTGAATTCACCTTCTCCAATACTTATATCTCAAAATCCGATTTTTCAGGAAACTGATTTAGTCAGAATCTGATCTATATAAAGGAGTTTGTCAAACTTTCACAAGCACAAAAGCTAAAACTGTGGACAAAATGATATACTAAAAACTGTGACTTAGCTTTATAATGACGTTTGATATATTCGACGAGATACTGCCCCCACATAGCCTATCCCAGCTCCATCCCTGTACTATCGAGCCGAAGAGCAAACAAGACGTCCAGTTACAGAAGCCCCAGTCTGCACCCCCTTGTTTGCAGATATCTGTCCCAGATTGTATGGAAGTTATGATTCAACGTACTTGGTACTTGAGTCCTACGCAGATGGTTGTTACTATTATTAATATCACAATCACGTAGCTACGGCGGTGCTTTGTTAATATATATAACTTTGTGGACAATCAATCGTATAGACTATCTTGTGCAATACGTTTAATCGTGGTTTAATCCTTACGTTTGTGTATGTGCATATCTATTTTTACTTAGCTAGACAGGTGAACTGATTTTATACATGTTTTTTTTATTCAATTTGCTTAAAAAATAAGGATCATTCTTAGTTAGGTATGGTTAAAATATCTGGTGCAGCCATTTTTTTTAGCTTTGGCTTCGCAAACTGTTTGCATTCAGCTAATACATTTTTTTAAATAGCTATGTATTTAAAAAAAAAACAGTCCTAGACACCTGTCACAGTCAAAGTCAAATAAAAGAATTATGAGCCAGTTACAGTCTAATTATGCCCTAGTTAAGTGGTAACTAGAACTAGAGCGAAAGCAAAAATCACGATTTTCAACTTTGTATAATTTGACACCCATGCACGATCCTGAACTATTAACAGTTAGAAAAATCACAAGTTCTAAAAAAGAATAAAAATTCTAGAAACGAATAAAAAATCTACAACGAAATTTTTCACTTACTAAACTTCAAACAGTGTTAGGCTAACTTATTAACTAGATAGTTAACTAACACTGTTAGGTACCTTAGATTGTTTGACCTGTTGATAAGTAATGTTGGGTCAAGGTGAAGTAAGCTAGCATAAGTATGGGAACTGATTTTCAAGGATAGCACCCGAAATACCTTTTGAGTTTGAGGATAGAAATGTGCAATACGTGTTATGTGAAAATTAATTGGACTTTAATTTTAATATCATAACATCAACATTTTTCAACACCATTAAAAACTTAGATAGAAAAAAAAACTTATCAAGGTTGACGTCACTGTTGGCACATGTGCCATTGTTTTTTTTTTCGTTTCCTTTTTCGGCAGCAGCAAAATTATTCCAGCCCAAGGGACATTCGTGATTCTGGCTTTGAGAGCGAATGTGTGTGTGATGAGAATATTTATGGCACTCACGATACAAGTCTTTGAATTTAGAGGAGGCCTATGAATATAAAAGCGTTTCATAGGTGATAATTTTAACTATAGGCGTATTATGCGTACAGCATCGCGGTAAACATGTTCAAAGAAAACTAAAACACTACAGTGCTTGTGATATCCAAACAAACGAATTCATTTGTTTGACTATTTATATTATTATGTTTGTACTAAATAAACGTATAATTAGATATGATGAATTTTTTTTGTCTAGTTAAAAAGCATCTCTGTACCAATTGATTTATCAAAACATTTCTTACAAATTATGGACCATATGTTCTTTAGGTCAGGTAAATAAAAAAATTGCAGAAAAAAATTACATTAAAATTTTAATGTAAGTGCTAAAAATGACAAATTGTAATTACGCGTAGTGTAACAAGAAAGAATGTCATCGTCGGTTCATCAGTCTTTCTTGGGTTAGTGGGTGTCTGAGGTTGACCTTATTACAACAACACAAAGGGCGATTACCTTTCAGAGAACTTTCCCTGCTTAGGCTACACAGACTATAGCTGCTTTATAGCTGTTGTGCTCTCTGTGCTTTGTGTATTTAATTCCGTCTATTAATTGTTTAGTGTAGAGCAGGCCTAGCTCTACTCCAATGGAAGTCCATCAAGTGAGGCGATCCCGTAAACATGTGTATAAGGTCCTTTATCAGCAGCATTGAGAAAGAGTGCCGAAAAGGTTGCAACTCAACTACAACCGAATCAAACGAGCCTCATGTTATAAAATCTAATAAAAACTACCTCGGAAAATAACTTATATCAGTTTTCAAAGCCATTAAACCCTTTAAAGGACAAAGGGTTTAAAGTTGTTTTATGCTGTGCTATACATTGGAATTCATAATATAATGATGCTCGTTACTTGCGATATTTAAAGGAATATTCCTTTTAGTGGATACGTATTTCAATAAGCTCTTGAACGGACATTTATTTTGTTAACTAGAAGAAGAGTTCATATACCCGTATAGAAGGATGCCTGTACTTAGACTGCCGATGAAATTATAAATATAACTTTATTACTACTTAATAAATATACGCTTTCATAAACTAAGTTTGAAGACTGAAGGAGTTAATTATAATTTATAGAAACGTATATTTTACAAACACAACCACACCTAGAAACACCATAAAAATGTCTTACATTTTTTACGGCGAAAATTTTGCGAAGATTGTCGTAATTTTTACATTGTTGTTTTTCAAGAGATGATAATATTTTCTTGTTCCAGCGTTATTTGACACTAATGAAAAAACTCGTCTAAAATCAAACAGACCGCTTCACTTTCCACGCTAAATTACGGGCTATCAACAGATACCAGCATAGTCCAACAGACGTGTGGAATTGGATGCAATAAAGCACTTCTAAAGATAAACTACCCACCTAAGACAAAAAATCGCAAAATCCACAAAAACAACACTACTTCATTAGAGCTTAGAACCCAGACAGATCACGTGCTAACGCGTATACCTACGATGCAGAGAAGAAAAACAAAGGTTTATTTAGCTAAGTAAAATGTACAGTAACATTGCATTGAAATGACTGTACGACGTATAAACAGAAGGTCAAATAAGTATGCTAGAATCCAGTCTTAGAATGAAAGCCTTATCCACGCTTACTTGGATATTTTTGACACTCACTCAAGTCCTTAGTTGAAAGGCGTTCACTTCTCGAAGTAATGTTATGTGTAGGTGTATATTATTAGTCTGTACTATTGTTAATAATTAACGTTAGCTGGCTCATTATTGGACAAAGGCCACATCACAAACTCTGAGGTCGTGAGCGTAAAACTTTTCCCTCAAGGTAAGCGTCATTCTCATAAAATATGATTAGTTATTAAAGTGCACTCTTCTCCCTGAGACTAGGGATATTGCGAGTTATATGTCCTATAATTATACAGGCAACAAGCCCTTTGAGTCGAAATCTGTCCTAATTACGCAGTACTGTATTTGGTTATTTAGCGAAGAGGTCCTATATTTATACCTTCTATCCCATTTGTTGACATAGTTTCATCTCTCCGTCCTCGGGGTTTGCTGGAGGTATTTTGATTTATTACCAATTCTGGAGAGTTTAATCTCCCAAAGGGCGTACGCTTATCCACAGCCTGGAGATGCGGCCTCTCGCACTGAGTAAAGTGTCTCGTTGCGGTTACTAACATTCTAGTGCTATATGTGACAACTATAATAATTATTGACCAAGCGAGCACGTAGCGCGAGCGAAGCGTCTAGATGTAAGCTCCCCAAACAACATAAATAAATAAATAAAGAGAGGATTAATTAATCGATCGAGCGATAACTTATCTTAATTGATTGACTGTAAAGCCCTTACTGTTAGTAATGTAGGCAAAGCTTTGATAATGAATAGTGTTTAGAATGACTGCGGTCAAATTTTGAGACTAACCAAATACAGACTTATATGGACTTACCGAGACCTAGAATATTTACGATTTAGATCGTGTAGAACTGAGTAGCTTAGCACAAAGTAGACAAAACACATTTCAAACACTATGAACTACGAGTAGTTATGATTATGTGTAATTTAAATGTATTATTTCCAAAAATGGACATCGCTGATTTATTCCTACTTTTTCACTATTTATTATTATCATTATAAATGCGAAAGTAGCTCTGTCTCTTTCACGCCCAAAACCCTTAGACCAACTTTGATGAAATTTAGTACAGATATATACAAAGACTACATTTTATCCCGGAATTCTCGCGAGTCGGGACGCGGGTAAAACCGTGGGGCGCCGCTAGTATACAATATATTTGACGAAAGGTATCTGTTTACGGTCTGTGACCGTTTTTTACTGTTACACCGCTGAAATAACATTGAAGAAGATAATATGAACAACAGAAAAGGGTTTAGGGACATGGAGTATCAACAATAATTTCGTCATATAACGCAATCTATATTTTTATAAAATAAATGACACAATTCTGTCTCTCCCTGGCCGGCAGAAAGCCGATTTTTTAACGGTAAAGCCGTTAAAAAGTCGGCTTTCTCCACATAAGCAGGTTTTTGTCAAAAACAAATTATAATATCAGAGTAATGAGGAAAACAATTTCCTTTCATCTTTCTTATCCGAAGGCGGTAAGAAGTAAGCACATTACGAGCTTGCGTAAATTATGTGAATACATATAAACGGTAACATTATCTAGATAAATAAGTGATAAAATAAAAAAATCAACAAAGAAAAATTAAATTGTTGCATATTTTAATTTGGTCGTATTTGTAATTTTGACGTAAAATTAAAATTTAACAAAATATTCGACTCCGAAATCCCACTGCGTCAAAAGTGAATTAACTTTTTTTATTGCACTTTTTTATTTTTAATTTTAATACACGACTATTTATAATATAAATTAAAAAAAAACGCTAACCTACTATCAATTGTCATAGCAATATCAATTTAATGACAAAGTTTGGCATCAAAATTGTTTTTATGTCATAAATATCGTTTATACCTACTTCCATATGAATTGAGTAAAAAGCTGTTAATTTGATATTACAAACAGACACTTAAATTTTATATGTATAGGTCTCAAATTTTAAAACTACATATAATTTAAACTAACAAGTAAAGACGCGGCGCACAGCACGTTAAATATTTAAACGCAAGCAAAGCTTAAAAAAAATAGACTTCACCGCTTTATCTTCGTAACTTTGATCAGATTAGATGTACTAAACACGCATTATTGAAGATATTTCAAGATATTTCAAGATATTTCAAGATATAAGATATAGATCAGATATTGATCAGATATTGATCAAATTTAATTTGGATCAATTGGAAAGCAACATCATTCAAACCAAAAACAAAATAATTCAAAATCGATTCACGTGGATCGAAGTTATGAGATAACACAGATTAAAAAAAATACAGTAAACTGAGTACCTCCTCCTTTTTTGTGAAGTTGGTAAAAAAGAGCATCTCAAGGCTTTTTCCAACAAAAAACATACAAAGAAGACGGAATCTTAAATAATTAATACAGTAGCAAAAGAAAGCGAGAATGACCGCTCTGAGGTCATTGGTCGCTGAACGCGCATTTTCATAATCATAAGGCACAAAAGCTCGAATGAAAAATAACCTTATTGAACTCGTTTTTTTCACCAAAAAGGTCGAGCGCCGAAAAACAAAAGAATTCAGTTCGATGGTTGACCGTATGAAAATCCAACTATTGGCTTTGTTAAATGTGCCATTGACCTTACAGATTATTATATACTAGTCGTTCACGCCGAAATGAGATAATATAACATTTTGCATCATAGAGAAAAACTTTTGAGATTACTTGCTTATAGCTTTTTATTCTCTATAATAATTGTTTAATTTCTGTATTTGTTGTTCAAGTACAGGATATAACAGATTTATACATAAGTTTCAGCGTTCAGTGTTAAGCCGTTTTTGAAAAAGCGTTATTTTCCAAAATAAATATTTTTAAAACCGACAAGGGTAGATTAAAAAATAAAAAATATATTGTATAGGAGCCCCTTAATATTTTCATTTATATCATTTTAAACATTATTTCTGGCTTTGAGCCGTAGTTTCACATATTCTATGAGAATTTAAAGTCATTCGCTTATACGGTTTAGGTGCTAGATGCCTCTAACAGACGGAAGGACGGACGGACAAAGTGCAGAACGACCCAAGTCAACTTGGAGATCTCGCTTCGCTTGATCAATTATTTTTTTTATGCCCTATCATGATAAAATAAGTTATAGCCTATAAAGATTGAATTACTCGCCACATATACAAAGCATCGAGATACGAAACAAACTTACGGTTTGGTACAAAGGTACTAGACTAAGTCATTCAAATTAATTATTCCGTCCTTCCAAGATGTGTCAATACCGATAGCAAACAAACTCGAGCTTCTTGGCGTTACCTTATCGTCAAATCTCAACTTTGGTACTTACATTGAAACCAGAACTCAACTGGCCGCTAAGAAGCTGGGTATCCTCGCCAAGGTCCGACAGTACTTCACACCTCGCCAGCTTCTCAATTTATATCAAGCGCAAGTCCGATCGTGTATGGAGTACTGCGGCCATCTCTGGGATGGATCTGCTAAGTACCAGCTCGAAGGTCTTGAGTCTATTGACCGACGAGCAAAAAGACTCACTGGCGATAATAAGCTAGTTGAGTCCAGATTGCAGAGCCTCGGTCACAGACGTATGGTCGCAAGTCTATCGGTATTCTATCGTTTGCATTTTGGAGAGTGTGCGCAGGAATTACATGAGTTAATTCCACCATGCCCATTTTACCATCTAACAACCAGACAAACTGTCAAACGTCATCCATTTATGGTTGACATACCTCCAGTTCGCTCGAAGCGTTTTGCTTCTACGTTCATCATCCGTACAGCGAAGGAGTGGAATTCATTGCCTGCGTCATTGTTCCCCGAGGGGTATAATCTGGGAGTCTTCAAGTCAAGAGTGAATAGGTATCTTCTAAGCAAGCATGTTACATCTTCGGCCGCATCGTCACTTTCCATCAGGTGAGATAGTGGTCAAATGCTTGCCTATAATGCATAAAAAAAAAAAAATTGATCTTTTCTGTGGTGGTAGGATAATTTTTCGTACCAAAATACATAGTTTACCATCATAAAAAAGAATCCTACTAATATTATAAATCCGAAAGTTTGTGTGTTAGTATGTTTGTTCCCTCGTCACGCTTTAACGGCTACACGGATTAGAATGAAATTTAGTATGAGTGAAATTTAGTTGATAGTAATAATATATGTTGATGGCTATGTGATGATAAATGATGATGTGTCCCAGCGAATATCTTAGAGATCTAGACTCAGCATGTTTATTACCCTTGAGCACTTACTAACAAGTGAGATAGTAATTTAAAACAAAAACAAAAATAAATGTATCATTTACTGCACGTGTGTTTTTGAAATAGTATTTTAAAGCTCTTTCATTTGATACCCAATGGTATTTGTAATTTTTTTTTTCACTGAGTTATGGTATACTACGTACGCCATTTTGCCCGCCCGGTAACGCTGCAGAGGCTACAAACAGCGAGCAGCAGGTAGCCCGTTCGAAAAAAAAAAGACTCCATTTTGTTTGTAAAAAAACTTTTATTATGCTAGATAGACAAGCATTTGACCACTATCTTACCTGATGGAAAGTGATGATGCGGCTGACGATTTGGCATGCTTGCCTAGAAGATTCACTTTAGTCTTGAAGACTCCCAGATTATGTTACTAGAACAGATTTGTGTATGCATTGATCGACAAAAACTTTTTTATATCCTTAGACATACAATACTTCTTTATTGAACACCAATAAGATAGTTAAGTAACATGTTAATAACATAAAAACTAAAAACAATAATTGTTGTACAATGGGCGGCCTTATCACATAAAGCAATCAATGTACATATTTTATAGTCAGCAAACCTATTTTTGACTCTATAGCTGGGCTCTTTAAATTTTAATTTCCTTCACCATCAGAATCACCTATTTAACAGACAAGAAAAGCCATCTTCTCGTAGATGAAGCAGTCGTTATCTCCATCTAAAACATTAAACATCCGAGTCATCTGCACAGAATGCGAAAACCATAATCTCCTCTATTGATATTATATTTCCTGGCTTCCACACCTAATCGCCCTACCAAATAGAGATGCTCCTGTGAAGCAATAAATGTCGATAGTTTATAGTTTAACCCAATAGGGAGCGGTCGAGAGCAAATGATAGTTGAGAGTTGGGGGCTGAGTCACCCACGTCCGTAGGAGGATACCCCTTAAGTCTGACTCCCTACACGTGGTCCCCGGGTGGTGCTAATCAGGTGACATTTGAGAGGTGGTAGAGCATTTTGTGAGTTGCTCGCCTGGCTTGCTACCAAAGTAGCTTACCACCATCAAGTTGAAAGTCTGCCGCCAAGCCAAATACGGTGTTCCGGCAGTTATCCTTGAGAGCCTGCGTATTCCAGGTCTAGTGTGTTTACCAGCTTCGATCACATTGTCACTTACCATCAGGTGAGATAGTGGTCAAACACTAGCCTGTCACAAATAAAAAAAAAAAAAAAAAAGTTACGCAGAAAGAGATATTTATGCTCAGCCTTGAACAAAAGTATAATATGTAAGTTCGAAGATAATTTAGCTCTACAACAATTTGACAAATGGAACAAAAATACTTTGAATTTTGATTTCAAACATGATTTTTATTTTACCCGATCTTGTGTATCGATAAAAAATTCAGTATACTAGGTATAACCATGCTTTTACCTGCCCCAGTAAGTGCGAAGCGCGAAGAAAGCGTCACCGTTTCAGCTAGGGAAAAATTGCTTTCCTATGTCCGGATGTCCGGTTGTTCTTCTCTGCAGGTCGCATTTCTCAACCGATTCTGACAGTTTGTGAGCAAGTTTGTTAATAATGTAGATTTTTTTTATAAAGTTTTTGGAAATTTTTCAAGGGATTGAAAACGTAAAAAAAACACTTCAGCCATTTCGAAAATATGCGAGGTCTTCAGCTCACTGAGCCACTAGTAAATAGTATCGATATGATCCACATAAGAATATCGATAAAATCTTCCCTATTGCCTGAGCTAAGATCCATTTGCAAACACATTAACTTCGAATAAAGTGCCGGGAATAAGTGGCTTTTGCGCGCGCTATAGGAAAATATCGTGTGCTGTAATGCGCAATTATCTGTCACTATTGTCCTCTAATATGGACGTTAAATACTCGTGACTTTTAGTAAATGCAATTATCGATGTGGGTTTATAGAGCAGCTATTATTGAAGAATCGAATTAGGATGTCTTGGGAACTTGGTTGGTGTAGAGTACCTATCTGATTTTATTTTCGTCTTGACTGTCCCAAAGCGTGACTAAGAGCACATTTGATGAACAAACAATTAATACTTTTAAAAACTTGACGAATCAAGTATTTGACAAATTTAGATTTGATCAGTCATAAATTTGTAATACAAGGATTTAACGTTTATTCAATCTTTTTTCTCTTTTAATTTTGGCTTTGCCATCTTGTGCATTTTGCCAGTGTCAAGTGATAATATATTTCAAGTGTATTTCATATTAAAAGTAGGTACTAGTTACAAGTCACAGTCAAAGTCAAGTAAAAGAGTCAAGGTCCAGTCTTAGTCAAGTCATACCCTAGTAAAGTGGTAGAAACTTTAGTAGAACTTCTATTGGAGTTATGGAGCGAAGGCGAAAATCATGTTTTTTAACCTAATGTGATTTGACCACAGGTTTTGAAAAATTATACAAAATCATAAACGCGATTTTTTCACTTTCGCGTCATAACTCCGTTTCTTCAATGTGACAAATAAAGATTTGACAAGTATACAATTTGATATATCAATGATTTAACAAATGTCTGCGAAACTCTCCGAGTCCTGACAATTGCTGGCACAGTTGATTACGCGACTGCCTTCAAAGCAGCGGGTATGGGGTTTGATAACCGGCGGGAACACAAGATACCTCTGGCGTATCACTTACCATTAGGGGTCGTCTGTCTTGTGTCATATCTTAAGGACAAGCAAAAGTGAACAAATATAAAATTATTATTTTTTAAATCCTCGTAACTGGTCGCAAATTTCTGGTTGTGTAGACAGCAGAACATAAAAACATAAATAAATGGTTTCATACTCACTGCTCCACACTAAGTTCGATGACTTGTGTGGTGGGTGCCAGAAGCATTCACATCACACACACAATTACACCCAGAACCAGGAACACAAATTGTCCTTGGGAAATAAACTTGTATTTCTATAGGGAGTCGAACCTGATACCCGGTGCTTAAAAGGCAAACGCGCCTTTAACTAAGGCAACGGGCACTTTAAAATAACTAAGTTTCAATTAGATTAAGTAAACTTTATTCTATGATTGTGTAAAATAACCTTAAGTTTGTTATATGGATGTAGAACTCGTGGAAAGCTCCACGCATACCAGAAAGATGTTAACACCCGTTAGACGCTATTATATCGTTATAGTGCCGGCACTTGGTGTTAACTTTACTGCATATTGAATGCATTCGCACGTAAAACTATGAAAATCTTTAGTACTGCCATTAAGACTGCATAGACTGTGATGAAATCATTCCAGCGTGTGAAACGTCTCGGTATAATTTGTATGAAAGGTTATACCATGTATGCAATGTGAGGTTTATAGGAAACCGTTTGGTTCTAGATTTTTTTTACGTTGTATAGGCAATTTGACCACTATCACACCTGATGGAAAGCGATGATGCGGCCGAAGATATGACATGCTTGCCTAGAAGATACCTATTCACTCGAGACTTGAAGACTCCCAGATCAAACCATTCGGGGAACAAAGACGCATGCAATGAGATCTACCATCTCTGGTCATAATTATGATCGCATAATAGTAAGTGACAACAGAACTGACAACCGTTGGAGTAGACGAGTTTTGGAGTAGAGACCACGAATCGGTAAGCGTAGCAGATGACGTCCTGTGACTAGGTAGAGCGACGATATACGTAGGGCTGCTGGTAACGACTGGAGAAGAAGAGCCGAAGATCGGGCTCAGTGGCGCGCCTTGGGATAGGCCTATGTCCAACAGTGGACTGAGATAGGCTGAGTATGATGATGAATAGTATGTGATACGACCCTGAGTAAATCACAAGTCCTTGTTTCCAACGCCGCGAGCCTTAGTACTCTTCCTACACGAAGAAAATATCTCCAAGATATTTACCTACATTTTTCCATTCCCACTAGAAATTTGACACTACTTTAATGCCTTGCTTTTAATAACCATTTTGAATCAGATCCTAAAGTTGAACAAGTTAATAAACTGCACAGCAAATTAGAGAGAAATGAAAAGCGTTGGCTGTCGAAAGCATGTGGATTGGACACATTGCCCCCTCCCGCTCTCCCCCACGCCGACAATTCAATTTGCGGCGTTCAACCCGTCACAAATACGCGGCAACAAACCGGTTGAAACAGGACTGCCGGGATTCTATAAATATAGTATGCAGTATGATCTCTTTGAGGTTGGCAAATTATTTTAACTAATTTATTAAATAACTCAAGTAAATATTTATTGCCAAATGGGAAATACGAGATTTTATTTTTCGTTATGTATTGTATTTATACATTTTTGTAAATCTGTATATAGAATTACACCTGCAACATTATTTTCTTATTTAAATGGTTTTTAATTGGGAATTTTTAAGAATAAAAAGGTAAAAGGCATAGAAAATTCAAAATTACAAAAAGTACACTATGGGCTTAAATTGATTCATAACATCAGTTCACACATTTTTGATGTCAATAATCGGTCACATTTCCTAAAGGAAATTTACGTAGTCGTCGGCTCTGCACGTAGTATTTTGATAAACCTGCGCCACATCATAGCAGAATCAGAGGTAATATTCCATACTGTTATGAAACTGTACTGTATTATAAGCTCCCCAAACAACTGATTTCAACATGGCCGTAGAAGTGTAATAAAGTTCAACTTCGAAAAGATGAGTGCTCTGTTCCTACGTGCTGGGATTGAATTTGAGTGTCTCATTAAAACATTAAAAGCTTTTTAAAACAATTCCACACATACTAAAGTGAGTATACGGATGATAATTAAACTGCCCGTTGGCTTAGTTAGATGAGCGTCCGCCTTCTAAGCAGGGGTAACGGGGTCGATTCCAGACGGGAACAGAAAATATCTTCCTAAGGAAAATTTGTGTTTCTGGTTCTGTTTATGATTGTATGTGTGATATGAATGTTTCCGTCACCCACGATGCTATTCATCGAACTTAGTGAGGGGGAACTGTGAGTTTATGTTATTTGTTTTTTATTCAAGATAGGCAAACTTTTGACCACCTGATGGTAAGCAATGATGTGGTCGATGATGGAGCAGGCTTGCCTAGAAGATACCTATTCAATCGCGATTTGAAGACTCCCATGTTGGACTCTTCAGGAAACATCGACTTAGGCAAGGAGTTCTATTCCTTTGCAGTTCGCACAATGAATGTGGAAACAAAATGCTACGTCCGCGTTTGTGAAATGTCTACCATATAGCGGTGTCGCTTAAGTTTAATATTATTTATTCAATATCGGTTACAAAG
Source organism: Lomographa bimaculata (assembly GCA_948107665.1). NCBI lineage: Eukaryota > Metazoa > Arthropoda > Insecta > Lepidoptera > Geometridae > Lomographa > Lomographa bimaculata. The sequence continues at coordinate 11,480,560 of OX403599.1, forward strand.
ATACCTCGATTATCGATATAGCATAGTATCTAGGACAAAGTGTATATATGTGTATAAGTGTAGATATAGCATAGTAACTATTCCGGCATCGCACCCAAAACAATCGTTGAACTTCTGACATCTCTTCCATCTTTGCCCAACCTCTAAATATTTCATTCCGCCTGTATAGGTCTCGGACATTGATACATTTTCCTGCGGTAAAAGTTGGCACGTTCTTAAAATAAACATAGATGTATTGGGTACTGTTTCATTGAGCCGGTCTCTTTTAGTGAAATGAGTCAATACGCCTAGGTAGAACTTATTGTTACAAACTTTTATTTTGTCTCACCTGTTCCGTTGTCTATCTGTTGATGTCGGTCTGTAATGTTTACCCAACTAATCCAACGTGCAGTTGAGTGAATGATTTTGTCGAAATTGTTAGTTAACAGACGGGACTTTGTAAAATGTCAAAGGCTATTTCTTATCCCAAATAATGTTGATAAAGCTCCTGCTAACTCGTGAACCGTTGTTATGAATAAGATTTGTTTTTTTCCTGGGAATGATCGTTTTACTCATTGAATTTGTTTGTTAATCAGCAGGGGTACCATGTGTAAATGAGGTTGACTTGGGCGAAAGGTGTTACAGCGTTCCATATTTCTTACGTTTATTTGATTATGAATATTTGGGCTGAGTCACCCATGTCCGTAGGAGGATACCCCTTAAGTCTGACTCCCTACACGTGGTCCCCGGGTGGTGCTAATCAGGTGACTTGCTCGCCTGGCTTGCTACCAAAGTAGCTTACCACCATCAAGTTGAAAGTCTGCCGCCAAGCCAAATACGGTGTTCCGGCAGATATCCTTGAGAGCCTGCGTATTCCAGGTCTAGTGTGTTTACCAGCTTCGATCACATCGTCACTTACCATCAGGTGAGATAGTGGTCAAACACTAGCCTGTCACAAATAAAAAAAAAAAAGAAAAAAAATTTATAAAAAAAATACTCGACTTTTTCTAGATTCCTTGTAATAAAAATATCGTAACGAGCGAATTAAATATTACTATCGTGGAGCTCCGACGGACCGCCGACCGGTCGGAACTCCACGATAATATTAGATATCGGTGGGTGGATGTCGTTGAGGCGGACCAGCGTGAGCTCCAAATCGCCGACTGGAGAGACACAGCGCAGGGCCGCGAACGGTGAAGTTTTCTCATTTCGGAGGCCAAGAGTCACTGGGTCGCTGCGCCAGCGGATTAATTAAGTAAATATTATTACAAGTTTTGTAAAAGTGAAATATTTGCATGCCAATATTCAGTACAGCATGTGTAGAGGGAGAATAATTTACCTACTTCAAACACCGCTATATGGTAGACATTCCACAAATGCGGACGAAGCTGCTGTTTCTATCTGAAACTTGTGTTTAAGACGACATTACACTATATTATAATTGACATTTTGGATTTTGTTGCTATGATTTTAATTGACATTCTATTTTTAATTTATTATGACATTTAATTATTTTTGAAATCTTTTATTAATCATATTATTGTATCTACATATTTTGATTTTTTAAGATTATCTATGAGTTTATTATGTTTTGTTGAATTGTATACAGTTTTATTTGGAATATAATGTAACATGACTTGCCCAGTATAACAACTATATTATAAGGCTAATAAACAATTCTAATTCTAATTATAAAACTGCTCGTTGGCTTAGTTGGGTGGCGTTCGCCTTCTAAGCATATCGGGTTCGATTTCCGGCGAACACAAGTTTTCTCCACAAGGAAAATTTGTGTTTCTGGTTCTGGTTGTATTTGTGTGTGTAATGTGAATGTTTCCGGTACCCACGACACAAGTCATCAAACTTAAAGGGGCTGTGAGTGTGAAAGCGTTTCAGCGTTTAGCATTTGAAAATTTTTTTATGTATCTAATTGAGAGGCGAGACGAGCAAGTCACCCGCTGGTAAGTGTCACGCACGCCCATTACAGTGCCATCCAGAATTTTGAACTTAAATTGTTCGCTCATCATCCTGAGATATCAGATCTTATCGCTTAGCTTCCGACACCTGGGACACATTTCCAGTTCTGCATCAGCGACGTTGCCAGCCAAAGTTGTGAAGTACGTCGCAGGTCGTTCAGTAGAATTGAACTGAAATTCTCTAGAGGATTGTTTCGGCTACGTAATGAAAGTATTCCTGCCAGTTACAATCAGCAACCAAGTTTGTACTTGGAACATAGCCTGAAGTTAGATGAACTAATCTAAGCTGTTTGAATTCGGAAACATCTCCCAAATTCAACAAAGAATATTGAAATGTTCTAAATACATTTAAGCGGCCGATAAATAAATAAATATTTATGTAATTTTTATGTAAGTTTAATGTGATGTAGTATGTAAAATTATATTTATGAATATTTATTATCATTACATTTACATATTTAACATATTTCTGCATTTATTATCCTTTTTTTTTGTACATTTACTACACCGCCACCTTTTTCTCTGCACCTCCAGGATGACTGGCAGAAAATGCTATTCTAGTATTAAGTCCTCCTTGCACTGATTTTTTGTGCAAAAGTATTAAATATTTAAATAAAGTCTATATGGCCACTTTAATTCGTACAAAAACACAAATTTTAATATATATAATATAATAGGTCGATGATGTAGCATGCTTACATAGAAAATATCTGTTCACTCTTGACTTGAAGAATCCCAGATTATACCGTTTAGAAAATAAAGACGCGGGCAACTTCTTCGCAGTATAGATGATTAACGTAGAAGCGAAATGCTTCAAAAGAACTGGAAGTATTACAACCATTAATGGATGACGTTTGACAGTTTGTTGTTGTAAATGTTTCCGGCACCCATGATACGTATACCCATGATATGTATATAAGTCTTTGAGCTTGTGTCATTTTATTTCTGATAGGACACTTAGTTATTGGTGTGTTTAGCAAAAATGTTTAAAATGTTTTTTTCTCACGTGTTGTATGTCTTGCAGCATTTAATAACCCTTATCGTTACAGGTAAAATGTTTCCCTTTCCAAACAACTTATTAAAGTCCCGTGCTCCAAGACCTGCTGACTATTTTTTACTTTGAAAGCCATTAAATCTCTTGCTGTAATGAACGTAACTTTCATCGAAACCGCCCTGTGATTAGTCCGGTGGACCGATAAGGTCAGTTGACATAATGGGAGGTCACAAGGCGACCTTATTAAGTTTTTCACCTAAGCAACTAGTTCAACTGCAAAAGGGGACAGAAATCGATGGTGTGTTGTTTCTTTGAGGTCCGTAACAAAGCAATCTACAAATAGAATATCATAGCATATGTAGTATTATTTTCTCTACAAGATCGAATCAGGAGGAGATTATCAAGCGGATTAGCAAGTTGAAGTAGCAATGAGCAAGGCACATAGTACGCAGAACTGATAGCCGATAGGATCGAAAGGTTCTCGAATGGAGGCTACGTGCTAGCGCAGTGTCGAAAGACCGCCCGCAAGTTAGACGGACGACATAATGAAGGTCGCAGGAAGAAGCTGGGTCCATATTTGCTCACGTCCGTAGGATTTAGCCCTCGATGTCCTACACGTGGCCCCTGGGTGGTGCTAAGGAGCAAACGATAAGAGGTGGGAGGCTTTGGCCGACGGCTTTCATACCACCCCCCGGACAAAGTCATGGTGCCAAGCGATCGATTCGCGTTCCACCATGTTGTCCGGGCCAGCCGTGTAGAGGAAGAAGTGTGTTTAGTTGCACTGCTTTTTAGACTAGAATGGCATACACAATAACGCTGCATCGGGTAATCAAACTCGGAGAGCAGCGGGATCCGAGGCACGGTTCTCCGCTGGCCGACCGCAGACAGTTGGGGGCCCAAGTAGTGAGCTAGCCACTCATGAAAGGCTGCCCCGCCATCTGACGAAAAATCCCAGGAGTGCGCCATCGTGCCGGTTGGCGACCGGATGAGAGGACCCAATGGACACTCTTGGGGGGGCTCGGGCGTCCCCGCGGTCTCCGGTTTGGTTCCCCACTAATGTAGTTATTTTTTGTTGTATGCCCTGAGTCAAATAGTAGCGCCGCGACTCACTTCCATCCTCTTACCTCACCTATACAAAATGAGAAACAGAATAAGGAAAACGTTAAAACAGCGGAAGCACGTCCTCTCCTTGCAAGTGCACCTCTCGAATATCCGAGGGTTGCACACAAATATCACGCCGGTCCATCACCATCTGGAGACCGCTAAACCCCACCTACTGTTTCTCACGGAGACGCAGATCAGATGTCCAGCTGACGCGTCGTATCTAGCATACCCAGGCTACACCCTTGAGCATAAATTCAAGCCACGCTCGGGAGTCTGCGTGTACGTTCGCGATGACATCTGTTATCAGCGTCTCCGAAACCTTGAAGACCCCAGTTTGTCTACCATCTGGGTTCTGGTGGATACTGGCATGGAGAAGATTCTTTATGCCGGTGTCTACCGCTCACACTCAGGAGACGCAGAGACAATCAGGCTCATGACACACCTTAGTGAGGCGGCCGATGTGGCTCATCAAAGGTATCCTTCTGCTGAAATAGTGTGTCTGGGGGATTTTAATGCCCACCATCAGGAGTGGCTATTCCCATACCAGAACACTGACCATGCTGGGAGAGAGATGCGCAAGTTAGCCTTGACGCACAACCTCACCCAGCTGGTCCAAGAGGCAACAAGGATACCAGATATTGATGGCCATACAGCCAATTGCTTGGACCTTCTGTTGACAACAGATCCGGACCGATATTCCGTGTCGGTATCATCACCTCTTGGTAGTTCCGACCATTGTCTGGTGAAGTCTGTATCTGTCCATTCACCGCCCGATCGCAGCCTCACAGGCACCCGGCGGGTATGGCGATACAAGTCGGCAGATTGGGATGAGTTGCGTTCCTTTTACGCTTCTTATCCTTGGCGGCATGTATGCTTTTCTTCCAGCGATTCCTCTGCATGTGCGGATGCTGTGGTGGATGTGCTGCGTCAAGGCATGGAATACTTTATTCCATTCTCGGACGTACCTCTGTCCAGCAAAGCTCGCCCTTGGTTCGGGGCCGAATGTGGTAGCGCTATAGCGCTAAAACAAGAGGCTTACACCGCTTGGGCTGATGCTCGAATCTGCAAGGCTAAGGATATTCGCGAAAAGAAGAAAGCCTTTAACAAAGCCGCTAAGTCATGCAAAAAGGTTCTTAAGAAGGCACGCTTTGACCATATTAGCCGAATAGGGGCCAAACTTGCTTCCTATCCTACAGGGAGTAAAGCATTTTGGTCCCTGGCTAAGTCGGTTGAAGCGAACTTCTGCCGTCCCTCACTGCCTCCACTGCTGAAGCCTGATGGGTCATTGGCTCACACCGCTACGGAGAAGGCAAACTTGTTTGCTTCACTCTTTGCGGAATCTTCACGTCTAGATGCTGGTAGTGCTGTTCCTCCGAGCTTATCTGTCTGCGAGTCGTCCATGATGGAAATCCGCATTCGACAGATCGATGTTCGTAAAGCCCTACGCAATCTGGACGTGAACAAGGCCAGTGGCCCTGATGGGATACCAGCCATAGTGCTGAGGACATGTGCGCCTGAATTGACTCCGATTCTGACACGCCTCTTCCGCCTCTCTTTGTCGTCTGGTCAAGTGCCAAAAGCATGGAAGTTTGCCAACGTGCAACCAGTGCCCAAAAAAGGAAGTCGTGCCGACCCTGCCAACTATAGGCCCATCTCAGTCACGTCCATTCTCTGCAAGACATTGGAACGTGTATTGAACAAGAAGCTCCTAGTCTACCTTGAAGCGAATGACCTCCTGAGTGACCGGCAATATGGGTTTCGCCAGAACCGGTCTACAGGAGACCTTCTTGTGTATGCCACTCATATATGGAGTGAGGCCTTGGAAAAACACGGCGAAGCGCTTGCGGTATCGCTTGACATTTCCAAGGCCTTTGACAGGGTATGGCATGACAGCCTTATAGGCAAGCTTCCTGCGTATGGTATACCTCCCGGTTTATGCGCTTGGATTTCGGATTTCTTGAGGGAACGATCGATTCGAGTTGTCGTCGACGGCTGCTCGTCCGATCTAATGGCTATTAATGCCGGGGTACCTCAAGGGTCTGTTCTTTCGGCAACGCTCTTTTTGCTCCATATAAACGATCTGCTAAAGCCCGGTATCTTTGGGTACGCAGACGACAGCACTGTTGTCGAAAGATACCTATCCAATGCACGAGCTGATGAGATACAAGTCCAGTTACAAAGAGAGGCAATGATCAGACGATTGAACTCGAGCCTGATGGCCGTGTCCGATTGGGGCGATGCCAACTTAGTTCGATTCAATGCGTCAAAAACACAGGCGTGTCTCTTCTCTGCAAAACGGAGACCATTCCATCTATCTCCGACCTTCCAAGATGTAGCAATACCGATGGCGAACAAGCTTGAGATTCTTGGCGTTACCTTATCGTCGAACCTTAATTTTGGCACATACATAGAAGCAAGAGCACAACTGGCGGCTAAGAAACTGGGTATCCTCGCTAAGGTCAGGCAGTACTTCACTCCGGGACAGCTTCTTAACCTTTATCAAGCTCAAGTCCGATCGTGTATGGAGTACTGCGGTCACCTCTGGGATGGATCCGCCAAGTACCAGTTAGAGACTCTTGAATCTATTGACCGGCGAGCCAAAAGACTCATTGGCGACAGTAAGCTAATCGAGTCTAGGTTGCAAAGTCTCGGTCACCGACGTAAGGTGGCAAGCTTATCGGTATTCTATCGCTTACATTTTGGAGAGTGTGCACAGGAATTACATGACTTAATTCCCCCATGCCCTTTTTACCATCTAACAACAAGACAAACTATTAAACGTCATCCATTTATGGTCGACATACCTCCAGTTCGCTCAAAGCGTTTTGCTTCTACATTCATCATCCGTACAGCGAAGGAGTGGAACTCATTGCCTGCGTCTTTGTTCCCCGAACGGTATAATCTGGGAGTCTTCAAGTCTCGAGTGAATAGGTATCTTCTAGGCAAGCATGTCACACCTTCGGCCGCATCATCACTTTCCATCAGGTGAGATAGTGGCCAAATGCTTGCCTATTCAACATAAAAAAAAAAAAAAAAAAAAAAAAAAAGTTCCCTTACAATCGTTCTAATTGGAGATTTTTGGTCCCCCAAAAAATTTGTTCTTTTTGGCCTATAGCAGTGGATTTCTTGCGGCTGAGATGATGATGACAATGTAATATTATAATTTTTTTCCTGCATTATTTGTTTCGACTTTGTAGTCGCTGCATGCGCTTAAGTTATACCTGAGCTTTTATTACACGCGATTTGTGAATTTACAAGCCATAGAAATGCGCGTGAAACATTAACAGATTGAAAGAAAAATGTTGGTGATTTTTCTTTGTTAAAAATGTGTACCAAGACCACCCAAGACGTCGACGCATTTGTAACTTAAAGTGTGCGTAATAATGACTTTTCTCGGGAATCTTTTATTGTGTTTCTTTTGCTTGCTTTACTTTAAGATTTGTGTGGATATTTAACAATTATTTGTTATTGAAGCTCTCCTTCTAAGAAGTAATAATACCTGGAACCAAGGAATGTTCACTAAAATAGCTGTGACTGGTTATGGGTTCTGTCATTATTCTGTCACGATACCACACACCGTTCAATGTGCTTGGACTTATCCAAGCACATTGAACGGTGTGTGGTATCGTTAAAAAGAACTTTCCAAGTAAAGTACGAAACCGTTTTAAAAAGAATCTAGATGTTAATGACAATGGCAGGATATCAAAGTCACTGATTTTAGACCTATTTTGTCTTGGGTTATCTTTAAAACCTTAAAAAATATTTAAAGCTGAAACTTGCATATATTATCTATTGTATCCTCTTATTAAACAGCAGATACATCAAATTAATCATATAACATTATAACAAGTTATAATATACCTTAAAGATTTTCTTTATGGACATAATGTAGGCGCGTGATCTCACTTCCTGACGAATGACTGGTTTATTAATTACACAAAATATTATTATTGTATTATTTTCAATCATAATACTGAAGATCTCCTCTCCTGCAGCTTTCTGTGAAGCTAAACATTTTATCTATTTAATATTCTGCACTGAGAGTTTCTGGTACATTGACTTGCGGATCGAATACTAAACCGGAAATAATACGGAGAGCTTAATTAATAAAGGTCACTTACAATTATCGTTCTATTTTGTATCTCAAGAACAAACTTAGACAAACGAAACAGTTTTCTGAACAGAATTTCTATACCATTATTTTAACCGTTTCTAACTCCCGATAAAAAAGCTTCCGTTTGCGACATCGTGACTCCCAAACGGCTGGATGTATGAGCTTGGTTGTATGAGCAATGTATAAAGCGAGGTATCTCTAAAATGGCTAGATGAATTAAGATGAATAACGATTTGCAAATAATATAGACCCTGTAATAGTACAAAGGATAATTCTTATTTTAATTAACCAGGGCAAAAATGCAGAGCACAACTAGTTTTTATATATAATCATTCACGTTTTTTAATGTTGTTCTTTACAAACTTAAGGAAAAAAGTAAAATTGATTCGAATTAATTTTCATATCCAACTTTGTAGATAATGATTAACGGCCTATAATATCGCCATAGTTGGGTAAATTGGTCTTTAAATATATATATTTATATATATATATACAATCACTAATTAACTGTTTTAATGTATTGTAGCAAAATTCAGCTTATTACATTGCAAAATTACGTATTTCTTTAATTGTTTATATCAATGGAATAAATAAATTGTTGAAGAGAAAACATAATTAACCTTAACGTAAAATAATAAAAAATGTTTTTGGTTACTACACTACTTGATTTAATTTGCTGTGGGATGTGAACCCCCCAGCAAATTAAAGGGTTTATGTTGAAAGTGCCGAAAACATACATACGCAAATTACACCCAAGAACAGAAACTAAACTTGTTTTTGCAGAGAAACTTACTTTTTACCGACTTCCCAAAAAAGGTACTCAAGTCGAAAAAGATTTTTTTTTATGAGTTTTTCCTCATATCTTCTTTCCACTAATGCCAACAGATAGGGTAACTTATAATATTATATTATAAGTTATATATTATTATTATATTAGGTATACTTATTATATTTAAAGACTGTGAACAAAGCTAAAAGAGTAGAAATTACAATGTTAAATTAATACAAGCTTTAGATTAATTATGAATAAAATGTGAAATTTATAAGATATAAAAAAATCAAGTTCTAAACCCTATTGCTATTCGATTGGTTACAATCAGAGAATGTGCGCAGTATAACAAATATTACATATATAAAAAATAAAAAATATTGTACACCACCGTCTATTCATTCTTCTGTTACTGTCCATCCAAAGGTTGTCTGGAAGAGATCGCTTTAAGCGATAAGACCGCCCATTGTACTACCACGATGATTGTAATATTTTATTTGTCATTGTTTATATATATTTTTTGGTATACAATAAAGTGTTTTGTATTGTATTGTATTGTATAACATGCTTATACTCCATATCCATTCTATCATCGGCCAACAGGAGAAACTGCCAACCGTTATACATTTATCGTTGATATACTGGAGGTTCCAACGTTTCGCTTCACCATTCATCGTCCATGCAGTGATGTAGTGGAACTCACTGCGCACACAATAGAAAATTGCCGATGTCTTGGTTTCCTAATCAGTATAATCTGTGAAGATCACTCGATTATCTTCAGCATGCTTTATCAGCTTGCTACATTCTCGGTTACATATTGACTTTGTTCATCTGCATGTGTGGAGATTTATGCTATTGGTTCTAGGTGTGATTATCTGGGCTGTCAATGCTGCAGCAACAGCAAAACAAGTCTTTGAATTTAGTGTATATGAGTGTGAGAGCGTTTGTTGTTTTAAAAAGAAAACCTGTAGGTATATTTTCGAAGCCTTAAACACTGAGAATTTGTTTTTTAAGCGTTTTTCAGGAGTTGGTTGTTTTTTCGAACGACCGGAACGACCGCACGGTCGAGTTGGCGCCTTTAATTTTTATTGCTGTTAACTCGACCACTTATACAAAGTACAGTCGGATGAAAAAGTGATGTAAACCGAAATATTATTATTTCCATTGAAAATATGTTTCAAACAAATTAACTGCCCTTTTGATTTGGATTATTTTCATTCAAGACAAAGCCAAATGCTTTTAATTTTTTTACTTATGTTCATTACTGTTTTAAGGAAAGTGCAGAATTTCTATGATATGGTTTGAACTTGCTGCCAATATCTATTAAATACAGAGCGCTAATTCACTGATAATGCTTTGTCACACATTTTATCATATAACTTCATTCCATGCACAAAGTTACCAGGGTTAAGTTAAAAATCTGTTTATTGTCCATGGTTATATTTATAGTCTCGTAGTTAAAACAATATTTTGACTAACTTCAACGTTTTATGCAAAGTCGCATCTTCCCGTTCGGTTCGAATTTTCTTGCTATTTAAAATTTATTTGATTGTAGTAAAGTCTAATTTATATTAATAGTTTCTATTTATCTGGCAGATAATTAATTATTGTAAATGAAAGGAAGCATTTTATGTAATAGGAGTGTCCATTTGGACCATGAAAATGTGCGACAACAGCAACTCAATAGTAATGACTCAATAGCAACTCTTTGAGATATCCAGTCTACCGGATCGCGTGTAGAAATCATACGCTAGGGTCTGTGTCTAATTAAAATCAAATAAAGAAATCCGAAGTTAGTATATTTATAAGATGTTGCTAGAAGATAGAAAATGCTAGAAGTTGAAACTTATAAGACGTATCGGAGCAGGATTTTTGTCATGTTTACCTGAAGTCTTTTCTAGAAGTTTAACTGCTACCTTGGTTTTTTTCAGACTGCGGAGGCGTACAGTACTTGCTTTTTTATATTGGCTACTGCTCCAACAATACTCTACCTCAAATCAAGCTTTCACATATTATTAGTGATGATATAAGCAATACGGCCATTTATGACAAATGTTTGCTGCAATCAGACGTCGGGAATGTCGGTCATTGCCATAAATCAACAACAACGAGCCCGACCGAGCGCTATCTGCTACTATTGGCGTATTGGACCGTTTAGTCAAATATGTAATGAACTGTATTATATGACCGTATGATTAACATGGTTACACGTGTACAATAGGGCATTATTGTATTACAATATAGTGAGAAATATTTTTGGATATTAGAATTTTTATTATTCAATCAAAATTCTCTCGATTTAGCTAGAAGTTACAGCAGGACTGTAAAATCTAATTATTCAAGAAATGAAGTGCCTGAAAGAAAACGCACAATTTAAACGTTTAATACCCATGAAAGTTTTAATAAATCTATGTAATATTTATTTTGAAATTTGAACAAGGTTTATTAAAAATGAAACATTATAACATGAAAGAAGAAAGATAATTAAAATCTATAACAATATGGTAAATGTGCATTTTCAAATTTCCACAGTTACTTCATACGATTCATGACCGCAAAGCCCTTGTAGGTCCAATTCATAACCTGCAACATAAAAAATGTTTATGTTTAAAATAAATTAGATATTTTATTCAAACGAATATCTGAGATTATATTATTATGCTCCGACCCGGTGTAATAAAAGTCAGAAAAAAAAAAACTGGCGCGTGCGTCTATCTTCCAAATGCATCTTGGCGTAATAACATACATAGTATAAACAAATGAGGCGTGTTACCTTCATAGAGTGGTACCAAAAATTACAGACGGACGAACATAGCGAAACTATAAGGGTTCCTCGTTGACTACGGAACCCTAAAAATCGCATCCATAGGTACCTACTTATTGGTTTGTTATAATATACATGTTACATAGATAGCTATAAAACTTAGAAATAGTGACAACCCTGCGTATTCGGCTATAGTAGAGATTTGAATCTTTTACGGGCCTCTAGTTGACATACTTCTTTTGTTTTTATGGTAATAATGCGGCAGTAAGTGACCGTTAAAATTATTATAGTGAATAAATATCTATATACTGTATGGAGTAGGCCACGATAATGGCAATTCGAGAGATAATGTGTAATTGTCCCATCACACTATAATATTATAAAGGCGAAAGTTTGTGAGTGTGCTTGTATGTTTGTTTCTTCTGAACGCTCAAACGGCTGGACCAGTTTTAAAGAAATTTGGTATGGAGGTAGCTGACACCCTGTATTAACACATAGGCTTTTTATCCCAGAATTTATCCGGGTCCGGAACTTACGCGGGCAAAACCTCGGGGCGCAGCTAGAGATAGATAAAAAGTAAAAACTTCTCACAGTTTTCACTTTTTGTCTATATCTTGCTGCGCCTTGAGTTTTCATTAAACTCAATTTAATGTATATCTAAGGTTCATCCTCTCAAATAACAATAAAATCATATCGTATGCATCATAAATTAACTATAATAATTATCATTGTTTCTCATAAAACAATTATTTGGGGTGTTTTATTGCAATCTCAAGACTATCTTGGGTTTTCACTGCGTGCATACATATTTTTTTTTTGTGCCCGCGGCTTCACCCGCGTTAATTAAATTATAAAGGCTATGTGTTATTCCGGAACCCAAACTATCTACATTCAAAATTTCATAAAAATCGGTTAACTTGTTACGGAGATACGTGGTAACAAACATTCACACACACACATAAACTTTCACATATATAATATTAGTAGGATACTTTTGAATATCCGCTGTTATTTGTTTTCAATTTTATTCCAGGTAAAGGTTATTTTCTTTTACATTCAAAACAACTTTGACGGTATTCGTACCTAAGTAATTTAACCTAAGTAGTTTATTTACCTTTGTGAATGTCTCTAGAGAGACGGGAACTAGTTTGGCTGCGGTGATCATCACGGGCTGTTGAGTTTTGGCTATAAATAAGATGACATTTTTCTTTAGGGAATTGTCTAAATCCATCCACGGACAAAAAAAGGTGCATGTTGATAAGCGTTCACACTGCAAGAAAATAAATACAAAAACAAGCTTTAATTAGTTAGTAAAATTGTTGCCAATTAGGTTTTTTTTTTTTATTCTCGATAGGCAAGCATTTGACCACTATCTCACCTGATGGAAAGTGACGATGTGGTCGAAGATGGAGCATGCTTGCCTAGAAGATACTTATTCACTCGAGATTTAAAGACTCCTAGATTGTACTTAACGGGAAACACAGACTCGGGCAAAGAATTCCATTCCTTAGCAGTACGTATAATAAATGTGGAAGCAAAACGCTTTGTGCGCACCCTTGGAATATCGACCATAAACCGATGTCGCGTGGCTGATTGTCTGGGTGTCCGATGGTAAAAGGGTAAAAGGTACCAATATTTTTACCAAACGACCTCTAAATCTTACCTTGCTAGTTATAGAATTTCCAAAATAGCAGTCAACAAAAAGCATCCCTACAAATATGACAAGATATGTGAAAATCCAAAAAACGTCTGTTAAGTTTTGTAAAGGCGAATCAATCTGAAAGAAAAAAAAAATTGTTATTGTTATTCAAGTTTCATAACTTCCAGTCAAGAAATAATGTAACGTGATTGTACGACCATTCGCAGATATTTCAATTAAATGATTTATGCACTTTATGTATAGCTAGTGAATAAATAATTATTTACCACTATCACACGGTGGAAATACAATGTTTTCCTTCAATCCAATATGTCAGTCATGGTTATAATTATAGGTAATTTAATGCTTCAAATAATATTATGTATAAAACACACTTGTAGAAATGATATAACTATCTACACTAGTCGTTCGTGCCGAACTAAGATCTCGCGCCTATATTTTTGCCCAAAGAGAAAAACTTTTGAGGTTAATTGCCTATAGCTTTTTTCGATACGATAATTGTTCAATTTTTGAATTTTTTGTTCAAGTACAGGATATAACAGATATTATACGTTAGTTTCAGCGTTCAGTGTGAAGCCGTTTTAGAGATAGACCCCGGGACAAAATAGGTCTACAAATAGTGACTTTGGGGGCCAAATCGTTATTTTCTAACATCGATTTTTTTTAAACCGATTTCGTACTATACTTGTCATGCTCTTTTTAACGATACCCCACAAGGGTAAATAAAAAATAAAAATCATTTGCTCCCCACTTACATGTATGGCCCCCTTAATATTTTTTTTTATTTAATTTTAAATGTCAATTCTGGCTTTGGGCTGTAGTATCACGCATTTTGAGAGTATTTAAAGTCATTCGCTATTATGGTTTAGACGATAGATGCTTCTGACAGACGGACGGACGGACAAAGTGCTGAACCACCCAAGTCAACTTAGAGATCTTGCTTCGCTCCAACAAAAATAATGAACAGTGACAATATGTTAAATATCCCTGAAGCCATTTTATCCAGAATAAATGCATTTATTTTAACCTACAAATGTTAAAAGCCCTTACAATAAAAGAACTATCAAGTGAACAATTGAATATACACATATAAAATATATATACAAATGGGCAGACAGAACTTAACTATAAACTTTTTTTTTTTTTTTTTATTTGTTTGTGACAGGCTAGTGTTTGACTACTATCTCACCTGATGGTAAGTGACGATGTGATCGAAGCTGGTAAACACACTAGACCTGGAATACGCAGGCTAATAACTCACGGAGAAAAACTGCAATGCGGTCGTGCCTATTATAGTTGTGCTCACAAAAAGATATGCTGATAGCTGCGCACCAAAAGTAGCTTGAAGAGTATGAATAAACCTGGAACAATTAATATAATTGTATGAAACAGTTATTTATAAATGAAAACTCGCTTTAATTTCAACAAACTTTGTTCCAGTCAATCAAAGGGCGAGAAATTGGGAGAGTTAATCTTTGTTTTGTTTATTACTTTGCATTTTTGAATAAATTTAGAATAAATTTGCACACTTTCATCAAATCAATCTCACCTCATAATAGAAGAGTGATGAAGGACTAACTGCCTGAATACCTGACGAAAAGCTTCATTTCCATCGCAGTTCCTTTCAAATCTGGCAGACTTAACGAGCTCTTTCATATTTTCAAAGTTATAAATTAAAACGTCCAATTGGCTCGCTGCAAAGTAAATAAATCTTCAGGGAAATAACGGGTTTTTAGATGTTGCGGATATTTTTTGCCGGATCGGTGACTTTTGTTGTACGCTTTTTTGTAGAAGCAAATTTTTTCGAGGTTCGTTCAAGTTATGGAAATTTTACGTCGCCAGCGCTGAGTTATGATTCAATTTATGGTTATTGAGATTTATTTCGGTGATATTTATGTTTTCACCTCATGTGCAGAACATTATTACATTGAGTTAATAAGCTTTTTGTAATCCTGAATGCGAATGAGTAGTTGCGTGTGTGCAATTGGTAGTGATAACGTATGTTATGTTTATTGAGGCAGTACAATTCATTTCAGCCATAGAGTAAACAATTGTTCGAATGATTTAGTAATAGACAACGAAACATATTTGAATACCTACTATAGCTTCAAATTTGTCAATTTATAAATTATATTATATCATTGCAAAGCCTCTACGAACTGGCTCTTAACACTATGATCAATCACACTTGATCATGGAACAGATAATTAAAAACAAAAAAGTGTGAATACATACTATAGGTATCCAGTAAATACATTTTTCTTTTTTCTTTTTTACAAATAGTATAAATATGTTTTACTGAACTATTCATGTTGTAATCTCAGACCAAGTAACTTCTTATTTGGTCTGAGGTTGTAATTACTTCCTACTGAAGTCTCCGAGCGCGAGCGACTCGTTTTACTTAATTTAAAATTACTATAACAACGATCATCACCGTGTATTACAATAATAGGTAACAAAATAATATGTAAGTACTCATTTATAAATATACCTACTTGCATTCTTGGCCACTTTGGCTACAAACGAGAAATTCGTTCGAAATAAGTGACTATCGTTGCGTGTACGGGGGATTCCCTACAAATTGTATGGTACAGCTTGTTGTACACTGGATGTTAAGTGGCTCTTGCGTCTGCACTCGTTTAATATTTGTTGTATGATTGATTATTTTATTGATCAAGTACATTCATGTGGGACTGGGTTTAAAAGTTTTAAAGAGTTTGATTTTATTTTACTAGCTATTGTCTGCAGGAACTTACTGGTAAATGACATAGCCGCCCATATAAGTGACTGAAACGTTGAAAATGTTGTAACCATGCAGGGTTTGTATAGTATCTGTAACGAGTAAAACAACAAAATTTACTTGACTGTATCAACATAGAAAATAAAATAAAAAGTTCTTACCTGATAAAGACAGATATATTTGAAAATTTTTGGGTCATTCACGTCGAAAAATATTAAATCCATTTTCAAAGGTAGAGCTTGAAACTTTTCTAAAGCAGGCACAACTACGACATGAACTGAAAAATAGAATACAATTAAGTAATGCATAAACTATTGAAAAAGTGGTTTAAATTATAAGGTTGCCTTTGCGTGATTTTCAGAATAAAATTAAGTAAAAACAATTAAAGGAAATGTTGACTAGAAAGTTTGGGTCACCAAAATAGGTCTAGTTAAAGGTCATCATCAGTTATCTTTCGTTCTATAAAATAATGTAGTTTAACTGCTCGTTAGCGTCTTCTAAGCAGAGGTATCGGGTTTGATACCCGGCGGGAACACAAGTTTCTTCCCCAAGGAAAATTTGTGTTTCAGGTTCTGGTTGTAATTGTGTGTGTGATGTGAATGTTTCCGGCTCCCACGACACAAGTCATCGAACTAAGTGTGGAACTGTGTGTAGTGAAAGTGTTTGTTTACGATGAAGTATTGGAAGTTATTATCTATTTTACATATTCATATAAACATGTGCATACCAAAAACATCCAAATAGCTGCAAATTATTAACATTTTGAACAATCCTCTCGATAGCTTTATAGCTTTTTCACATATATTTCTCTGTGGCTGAGAATTACACTGAAATTCTTTACATTTCATCTGCTCTATCAAGTTGGTTAGCGCATCACGATGTAACCACATGTGGAGGAGTCTGAATTCAGCTACCATTTCTGTAAAGACTAGGTTTGCACTGAAAATTGTGAAGAAACTTACAGATAGGTTATTCCGTTATTTACGTCTTAGATGTTTAAAATTTGACTACGGCTACGAATATTACCATCGTAGCTTTGTATCAGGTGAGATTGTTGTCAACGATCTGTTTCTTACTCCTGCCAACACTGAACATAAATTTCGCTATTCTTTTACGCTGAATTGCGTTGATTGAGTCCACCCGGGCATCCAGGTACATTTGAGAAGCACTACAATACCGTTCAGGCCCATTAGGTGCCTAAATACGTTATTGCATGCGTATACTGTCATGTGACTTTTTGGTATAGTTAGTCCAGAGTTGGCACGTGTAGAACGTCTGACAAAAATACCTAAATGAGGTTATTTTCACGCCAGGCGCCGCTCTAAAGAATTTTCTTACAATCACATTGCCTTCAATACATAGCGCCCTACGCTGTCGTTTCATATCCGCGTCATCTTTTAGATTGGACGTCACGATATGGCCATGATACTTGAAGCTCTCTACCGTTTTTCTACCGTTAAACCATCGGTCCTGGTTGTGAGTCGTTAGACAACCATCGTCATGCCATGTCGAATGCCTTCAGGTGACCTAAAAAGTCCTGACTTCAGGACTGCCCACTAGTCCAACAAGCAAGCGCTATCAATATACTAGCTTTCACTAAAACCTTTTAGCTGTTAAAGACATACATTGTTTCAAATACTTACTCGACTAACGCACTCACCAATTTTCGCTCTAGAATATTAACATAGTTATTACAATTTTGACCGCTCTACTCAAAACAAGAACAGGGTCTTATTATAATTATGCTGCCCTAAATTAATAACCACACGTAGTATTCAACATTTCATAAAACTTCTTTATTAAAATGTAGATTTTAAAAATATAAAAAATACAATTGTATTGTTAATTTTTTACGACTATATGATCTTACGAAATCATGTTCAAATAGTTGAATAAAAAAATTAAATGTATATTTATAAAAAAAATATATTGGGGTAGAAACTTTGGGTCCATGGGGACCGGGTGCATACGAATTTTTTTAATATTTGTCCAAACGATATAATATTGCTCGAGGCGACAAGTGACCATAATGCTGGCTCATTTAGCACAAAAAATAAACATTGCTTTTCAAAACGCAGCCAGTATTCTGGGCACATTTCCTTCGGCAAGTGCTTTACAAAATTTTTGAGTGCTTTTTGTTTTATTACCCTTTTTTGTCTTAAATTTATTTATATTTAATTTAATACATATTAATTGAATAATACTTACATCCCAGTGATTTCCAGTATATTCGTATTTCCAGTAACTATCAAACGTACCAGATACACAAATTGTCCTCCAGTGGACACAATAAACGCTAAGAGCCCTATCACAATTTTCATTAAAACTGTTATCCAGAATCTTACAGATTTAATCGGATACGGAATATAAAACCAAATCCCAAAGAATTTCAAACTATTAATCTGCAACGATACATGCTGATAGAAATCTATCTTTGGGATGTCCATCGCGTAAATTCCAGAAAATAATGACGGCTGTTTTAAAACCATAGTATACACTTCGAAGAAAATGTTCAACTTTAATTACCTTAATTAAGCTAGTAATCTTGACTTATTAAGTAATTAGGAAAAATTAAAAATATTATTATGTTCTACCACAAAAGTAGCTGTAAATTTGAAGGGACCATTTTGACCTATTCCACAAAAGGACTTGTAATTGTCGAGATATTATTTCTCACTATTTATCAGGTTTATATTATACTTGATGCGCCCCGCGGTTTTACCCGCGTAAGTCCCGGACCCACGGAAATTGCGAGTATAGCCTTTGTCCAGGGTGTCAGCTACCTCCATACCAAATTTCATCAAAATTAGTTCAGGCGTTTGAGCGTGAAGAACAAACTTTCGCCTTTATAATATACACAGTACATAATACTTGAGTAAATGTTGAATTTGGAAATTTTTGTAGGTAACATACAGCCTTATAGTATACCTAGTTATAACTACATAATATTTTTGGTTTTCTATCATCCAGAGAATTTTATTATTCTAGTATATCTGTGTCATTTTTTATCGTTTACAGTCTCTATAAATAGGTATATTTTTAATTCAATATTCCTTTAAACAGAAATATATATTATATTGAACTTATTGTGCGTATTACTGAAAACATGAAATAATTTATTTCAATTCAATCAGTGCTCACAATTAAACAAACGTAAACAAAGAAACACATTGACACTCACAGCCCCACACTAAGTTCAAAGACTTGTATCGTGGGTGCCGGAAACATTCACATTACACATGCGTTGCACGACGACGTGGCGCCCGCCCGCCATATTAACAGGCGATTGACAGTCGACTGACGGGCCGTCACAGCGTGACCATAGATAGCAAGCGTTAGGCGGAGTGATTACATTGTCTTTGGTGTGAGGTGACAGACTGACAAAGTTTGTCGCCTTCCGCCACCGTGTATGTACGGTATTAGAATTAGTGTTTATTAAAGTCAAATATTTAGTGTATCTTTGTTTATATATATTATTATGTTAGTGCCTTTTTAAATGTATAATCTATAGTATATATGTATAAAGTGTTTTATTATTTTTTAAGTTTCGTTTGTATCTCTGTCCTGACGCGCGTGATGTCATGCATGGGTTCCGCCTGAAGACCAGTTACTGGGTAGGTAGGAGGGTCCTGCCCACCTACTTACCTAGTATGCTGAGTCGGGACCTCATTCGTGACATCACGCGGCGTTATATTGTTTATTCTTGTATTTTGTTTTGTGCTTTGTCTTATTTTTTTATGTTAATGTAACGTCGCGTGTTGTCCCGAATAAATGTATTTTCTTTCTTTATTACACCCAGAACCAGAAGCAGAAATATCCCTTGGGAAGGAATTTGTGCTCTTGCCGGGAATTGAACCCAGGACCCACGGCGCAGAGGGCGGACACCTGTCCACTGCGCCAACTGGGTCGTCAATTTTATTTATAACTAAAATAAATCAAAGTATTTTTTTTATTAGGAAGTGGATATATAGAGCTTTAGCTTTTTATGTATTTTATTTTTGCTTAGTATTCAACACACGAAACGTATACCATTGCAGCTGTAAAATGTTCGCTGAAGCATAAAATTAGTCTATAATTTTATGTTTGGTTCGTGAAATTTGATGCGATTTCATTAGAAATTATAATAAATACAGCTAATAAATGTTACTTGTTGTTTACAAACGTTTCCTTCCAATAACTGGGGTGTTCTTAAGCTTGTGTGTGTCGCTATGTGTGTGTGTCTGTCAGTGTATCTGACTGGTATTGTAGCTCCCAAATGTGTGGACCGATTTAGATTCTTTTTTGTTTAACAGGTGACTTGATCAAAAATGTTTTTTTATTATAAAGTTGTTTTAACTTGCTATGTTTGTTTAGGTCAAATCTTACAAGTTGAATAAGAACCACTTCCTTTTATCCTACGGAGTTATATTTTTACAAGTCAGTTTAGTTCAGTTCCGATTTTATACGAGTACATGTTTATGGCATATAAGTCAATATATTAATTAGAAAATATTAAAATCCCAACTGCGTAATAAGTGAACTGATTTTCAGAATATGACTAAAACTTTTTCCTTCTAAAACATGTGTTGACAAGCCACTTACAATTTTAAAAGACAACTCTTTGGTTTACCCTCTATTTACTAACAAGAAACATAAGAAATCAAGCGCAAGAATCTTATTCTTCTTATATAATGGTAATAATAAGCTAAGACCTTCACCACTGTCCATGTCTCTTTCCATTTCATATTTTTTCCTCATTTTATTAAATCTACTTATAAGGTAGCATTTAATTTAATTTCTACTATTTATTTATCAACACAACTTTGCTGCAAAATCGTGATCGTTGGCTGTAGTAATTTCAAACTCCTGTAATCCCCTTAAAATTTATGATATGGCAATCATATTCATAATGGCAAAGTAGGTATAATTTCAGCACTTGAGGCAGGGTTTGAGTAACTCAGCGGTTAGAGTAATAAGGCATGACCTGAACTTAGGATTTAACCTGACCTTAAGACAAACCCCGACTCAAGCAGTATTTATTTCTTCCCTTCCAAATTGACTACTAGGTAAATGTATTAGGTGTTATAGCAAATAACAGGAAAGGAAGAATTACCTATATTTGACGCGTGGCTTGGATAGCTCAGCTGGTGATAGTAGATTCGGGTTCAAACAACATTTTTCCTAATATTTTTTTAATGTTTATGTACTTTAGCATTCATTATCTTGTCTAATTAAATTAAATTAGAAATAAGTTTCCAGGGATTCGTAATCCTCTTATCGAAAATAGCTACAAATCACTTCATTTGGTTCATAATAGCGAAGCACTTGTATGTCCAATTCATGACCTGAAATACAATCGCGTGTTTAATTAATCATCGAAATTATTTTCCATTAACGCAGCTTTAAGAAATTATTTGTCCAAATTAATTAATTAATTTTAAATTAAGCTGTTAAGTAATGTAAAGGACGTTTTAAGCTGTTTTGGTATTATTATCCCTCCTTCTTGCTTTGTCGTAGTCTGTTATCAAGACGAAATATTAATAATTGAAACGCAAACAAATAATTTAAAAATTGACTTCATTGCTTATATTTTGATTTTGGTTTGACCGATTTCGATAATATTTATATGGGACTACCTCTAAGTATTTTCTACCAAATAAAATAAAATCATTAAAATCGATTCATAATTGGCGGAATTATCGCGTAACATACATACAACAAAAACAAAGAGAGCATATTTTGCAACGATTCAAATTACATATTCTTCATGCAAAGACTTTGCTATTCATATTTACCTACAAATTATTGTAATTAAATACTATTATTCCTTCCGTATAATATATCTATCCAATGGGTTAATAACAAACGCATTTACACTCACAGCCCCACGCTTAGTTCAAAGTCTTGTATCGTGGGTGCCGGAAACATTTACATTACACCCAGAACCAGAAGCACAAATATTCTTAGGGACTTTGTGAGACAAAACAAAAAAACAAAACAAAACAAACACAATCACACTCACAACCCCACACTACGTTCAAAATCTTGTATCGTGGGTGCCGGAAACATTTACATCACACACACATTACACCCAGAACCAGAAGCACAAATATCCCTTGGGGAGGAATTTGTGCTCCTGCCGGGAATCGAACCCAGGACCCACGCCGCAGAGGGCGGACACCTGTTTACACTGTTTCAACTTGGCCGTCTAATGATGATAGTATTTATATATGTATATGTGTTATATGTATATTTTAGTTGAACTGCTCGTTGGCTTAGTTGGGTGGCGTTCGCCTTCTAAGCGAAGCGAATCGAAGAAGAGGGGTACCGGGTTCGATTTCCGGTTGAAACACAAGTTTTCACTCCAAGGAAAATTTTTGTTCTTGTTCTAGTTGTGTGTATGTGTGATTTAGATGTTTCCGGCAACCACGATACAAGTCATTAGAACTTAGTGTGGGGCTGTTAGTGTGAAAGCGTTTATGTTTATATAAAATCATTTTTAATATATATTTTTAAATATAGTTTATTACAAGCTTACAATATTTCTCTCTACAATAATTATTTGTCAACCGTTCTGTGAGTTGTTTATTTCGCTGGACAACCATTTGTCGGCACTTAAAAATCAAGTATTTTTCAAGAAATTTCTCGACATTAATGGAATATACATTAGTTTGTCGAAGTGCTTCGCATTTCGAGAAAACTGTTGTAGATGCATTGCTTACCACAGAAACTGTTATAATTTATTACTTTAGTGTTGGATGCAACTTGCGTAGAAATTCTTGCACCGTCACATCTTTTAGGAAATAAAAATGAGGTTGGCGTGGCGGCTGTAGCAGCAGAGAATCTCAGAGTGATTACTGTATATTTGTGCCTTTTTGAACTGATCGTAGAGATTTTGGAACAGTGGGGGCTCATACAGTAAATCTATACTAGCCGTGCCCTCTATTATCCAGTAAAAAAATAGCCTATGTGTTAATCCTAGGTATAAGCTATGTACATTTCAAATTTCATCCAAATCCGTTTAGGCGCTAAAGCTTGAAGAGGGAAAAAAACGTACCTACACATTAGCACACTTACACATAAACTTTAGGTTTTATAATAAGTTTATATTCTAATGTATATACATATTAGGATTACGGTAAAATGGTTATAAAGTTACGTATATTAGGAGACATACTGGTATCACATCTTTAACTTGACAATGCTCCCAGCATTTTGGAAGCGCTACTTACTGGCAATGTTTCTTAATAATAAATTTCGCTTGTATAAATGTGTATTTTTGGTGGTTACTTGTGTTGTAAGTTGGCTTTAATTTTGTCTTTGTTCTATTATTTTATGTATATTAATTTACTATCACCCTGGACTGAAATTTGGCACCTGCATTTTGTTTTTATAGAGAAAATCTTTTGAGGTTAATTGCTTTTTACTGTACTTCTTTGTAGTATTTAATGTTGCTGTTTTTGAGATAGACCAGGGAATAAAAATGATAAAATATCTGTGACTTTGACGTCTTACCAATCAAAACCTGTAGCTCTAACTCTATGATATGTAAAAACATGTTCAGTAACATTATAATAAAGAATAATTAGTTTTATATAATATAATTTTACTAACTCATGATATTTATTCCGAAACTTTTCAGAATAAACTTATTACTTACTTAGTTGAATATTCAAAAAGTTTCCTCTCGGCAATAGCAATCAGAATATTTAAGAAAAGTATTTAAGCAACTTAAACGGAGTATAACTTTATTAATTAAGTACTTATTTTGTTCTTTACTCATATTTTCTATAACAATTATAGCTTCAATCATAAACTGTTTCTTTATTCTTAATTACTTCTTATTACTTTAGATCTGAATGAAAAATGTTTGAAAAAAATTCAGTATTAAACAATTATATTTTTTTCCATACACAGCTAAGGCAAAGTTAAAATAAGGGTTATGATTTTAACATCTTATATATAAGTTTGTTTGTTCTCTCACAGCATCCAACTACTATAAACTGATTGTATCTTAAAGGGTATTGTTTTTGAATTCGTCTCAACTCTCCGAGTGTCATAAAATAAACAAATGGAGATTTTCCATAAAGTAGTGACTAAAATACATAAATTAAAAAAGTCAAATAAATAAATACCATCAAAAAAGATGTAAATTAAAGAGTTAAAGAGGGGCGTAACTAGCGAGTTGTTAATGTCTAGAGCGACAATTGTTTCGGCTTCATTCGAAAGCTTTCTTCAGGAGGAGTGATGAGCGCTTGCCATCGCGTCCACTGACAAGGTATAGGTCACGCCAATATTCCCGTTTTAATGTTAATTTATTAAAATTATGTTTATTAATATAAATATATGTTTTTAAATATTATAAATCTAAAAGTTTGTGTGTAAATGTGTAAGTGTGTAAGTATGTTTGTTTCCTCTCTTTACGCTTCAACAGCTGAACGGATTTGGATAAAATTTAGAATGTACATAGCTTATACTTAGAATTAACATATAGGCTACATTTTAACTTGATAAAAGCGGGAGCGGCGGTTAAACGGATTTTCCAGCGCATGTCAGAATAGTTCACAGATTGCAGAATTTTTTCCCTTGACACTTATCGTTATATTTTGGACAGTTCTCACAATACCTTTATGCATTATAGCCTATGTTTTATTCTTTGTATAAGCTATAATATTTTAAAGTTTCATTGAAACCCATTCAGTATTTTTTGCGTGAAAGAATAACAAACATCCATACATACAAACATTCGCGTTCATAATATAAGTAAGGATTACCTTTGTGAAAGTTTGTATCGAAACAGGAACCAATATAGCGGCGTGTAATACAACGGGCCGCTGAGTTTTAGCAATAAATAGAATAACACTCTTCTTAAGAGAATTATTTAAATCCAGCCACGGACAAGAGTACACACATGTCGATAACTCTCCACACTGAAAGTATAAATAAAATTAATAATAAATGTATATTTTTTAAAATATTAATATGTCAAAATTAAGCAATGTTTCAGTAATACAATAATTAAAATTTATCCAAACGTTTGGTCGAGGCGACAAGTGACCAGAATGCTGGCTCTTATTTAGCACAAAAAATAAGCATCGCTATTCAACGTGGAAATAGCCTCTTTCTTTTCCTATTTTATTCCCCCTTTTTAAGTCTTAAATTTATTTATAATTATTTGTACATAGTAGTTTCTTGTTGTGAATTATTTCATCTATATAAATAAATGTTACAGTAGGTTTTTTATGTATTGTATTTTAGCGTTTTAGGTATGTATCTTTTATTTTTTTTAAATCATTGTATAGAAGTATTGGATATGGGTTTTTATCTTTTACAAAATGCTGAATTGGTTGCGTATATGCTTACATTTTCACAGGAATAATATTAATTCTCTTCTTTAATCTGTTCTCTTTATTCCTTCTACTCTTGTCTACCTATCTCAAAGAGCGCTTTACATTTCTGCATTTTACACATCAATTACTTCGACCCCTACGCTTACTGAGTAACACAATAATTATATAGTTTCATATACCACGAACACATATAGCATATAGCTTCATAAATGCATAACTTCATGATTTTTAAATTCCATTTCATTTAATAAAATTTTATATATAAAGATAGATAGATAGATATTACTTTATTGATCCAAAGTGGATAAGATGAGATAAATCAATAACAAACAAGCTTATACGTAAAGTATCACAACATGCGGCCTTATCACTAATAGCGATCTCTACCAGGCAACCTTCGGATGGAGAGAACTATAGAATGTAATAGACGGGGTATAATAAATGGGTGTATGGAATACCTAATAAACTTAATAAATACCATTACTTATACTATGGCATAAATACAATTTGAATATACATAAACAAGTAATATATTATTATATAAAACATAAAAAAATTGTATGTCAAAATAATTTACAAGATAGACAAGCACTTGACTACTACCTCACCTGATGGAAAGTGACGATGTGGTCGAAGATGAAGTACGCTTGCTTCACTCGGGACTTAAAGACTTCTAGATTGTACTTATCCTAAGTCAAATGCAGAGTTTCATACACCTAGCAATATGTAAATAGTATAAAAGGTAAATAGGCTGATTTAATAATTAGGTATACTTATTTACTATTTTACCTTGATTGTAATGGCATTTCCGAAGTAGCAATCGACGTAAAGCATTACCGCAAGAATGAATAGGTATGCAAAAAGCCAGACAATGTACGATATATCATCAAGAAAGGACTCGATCTGAAAAAAGTAATAATTTCAAAAGTTTATTTTTAAAATTTTGATAATAACAGCTGTAAATAAAAAAAGACAAATGTAATATAACCAAAAAAACATGTCAAGACGAATCAAACGAGCCCAAACTCGATGGGTTTATCTCATTTAGTTTTTATGGCCATCTTCCATCTCTATCATTAGACCAGCTTCATGGTGCCATTTCATTGTATTGTCACCGAATATGTACAAGTACATACAATTTTAATATATACAAGTCAAATCGAATATCGGAAAGTGGGTCTAATTTAGCTTACAAGATTTGATTACAGACAGACAGACAGACAACGGGACAGATGAAACTAAATAAAAGCTTGTAAAAATAACAATTATAATGTGCATTAGATACGTTTTAAAAATCAGGTGAGATTGTGGTCAAATGCTTGCCTATCAAGCATTAAAAAAAATTAAAATGCTGGTATTCCGTGTACAGCTAAATAATGCATAAGTATAAATAAAATATTTGCAGGATTTTAAACTATTTTAACATAACCTTTGTTGACTATATAAAATACCTATTTCGTCCATCAGATACATATCTACAAACATCAGCTAAAAATAAATTAATACAATATTTGAAGGTTTTCAACTATTTCATCATAAACCTATGTAGAGTTGTGTAGCTATCTCGTCCATCAGGAACATAATACATAAATGTTCCTCTTCATCAATAAGTTACTATTGAATATATGTACCTACTGAAGCAACAGAGATAAATGAGGCATCAAAACTTACTGCCAAAATAAATAAATAAATGCAACATTTAAAGGTTTTCGACTATTTCATCATGAAACAATGTAGAGTTGTGTAGCTATCTCGTCCATCAGGAACATAATACATATGTTCATCTTCATCAATAAGTCACTCTTGAATATATGTACCTACTGAAGCAACAGAGATAAATGAGGCATCAAAACTTACTGCCAAAATTTGTAAAGATCCTGTTCCCATAATAGATACACTTAATACCAAGTATGTGGATAGCTGTCCAGAAAAAGTAGCTTGAAGTAAATGAATAAACCTGAAATAAATTTAGAGATAATATTCTTATTCCCTTGTTGTATGGGCTTATAGACAGTCTGTGTATCAGGAATTTTTAGACCGCCTAAATGCATGCATAATACATTGTCAATGTATTAAATATTGACAATATTTATAATTATTCATAGTTGTTTTTTTTTTTAGTTGTATATTTTTTTTTTTCAATGGATCTGTAGTTATTGTAGCTATTTTTGAAGTTTATGTACATATTTTTTTTCTCACTGGGCCCTACTTTATTGTTGTAATTATAGTAGCTATATGTTAAAATCAATATAGGTATTATGAGTAGATAATAACCTATATTGATAACCTATACCTATATTTTACCTTCATAATTTGAAGTCAATATATAGATCAATCTCACCTTAAGATAGAGGCGTGATGAAGAACCAATTCCTTAAATATCTGACCAAAAGCTTCATTCTCATCACATTTCCTTTTAACACGGGTGGATGTAACCAGAGCTTTCATATTTATTAATTTATATTTTAAGACATCCAATTGGTTTACTGAAACAAAGAACAAATACGTAGGCCTAAAGTATAGCTGTATATTAATATTTAACCTATAAAGACGTTTAAATCGTATTTGTAGAACCTATAGGGCTTCACCACCTCCTGATAAATTTTGACAATTTATCTGGCAGATAATTTAATCCATGTTTAATCCAATGTTCCATTAGTTTTTTGTTTAATTTAGCAAGTCGATAAATCAGGATAATAGGATAAATCCTTGAGACTAACATTATGACTGAGGCCCATAAGCCCTTGAGATTTTTTTTATAGTCTGTGATAGGCTAGCGTTTCACCACCATCTCACCCGATGACAAGTGATGATGTGGTTTATGATGGTAAACATACTATAACGCTGAATCTCAATTATTAGTGATTCGGTGAGAGATTTTTCTACTTGAGGATGGTGCAACTGCATTTTTGTACAGAACGAACACACCCTTCCCGTACCGCTCCACTAACAAACACATCTCTCGAACATCGTTCCGCAGGAACATAACTTATTAACGTTATGCGCCTGTTGAAAGCCTTTCTAGCACAATCTTACCGAAATAATGAAATCCAAATATAAAAACGATAGGGGTGGTAAGACCAAAATTGAAATCGAACCCAAAACTAGTGAGTAGTTATTATTGCGAGCACGAATCATCTAGCTTACTAACAGAGTCTATGGGCCACCATGATACAGACCTAGCATAATTTTGCTACCGCAATAACCTAACTAAATGGCTTTATATCAAATGTATTTGTTTTATTTATTTTATCTTACCCACAAATGACATAGCCGCCCATGGTAACGACTGGTGCGCCACAAATGACGCGAGCATGGTAGGTTTGTATAAGATCTGGAAATAAAAAATAAATAAACAAAGTGACAGTTGTTCCGTCTATTATTGGTAGTAAAAATAAAGCTATAAAATGAGCAATCATAGTTGACCTGTAGATACTTAAATGTCATGCTTATTCCCTATTATATAAAAGGAATGGACTTGCCTGAGTCAGTATATCCTGATAAGTACAATATGGGAGTCTTCAAGTCACGAGTGAATAGATTTCTTCAAGCGACAGGACCTTCGCCTGATAGTGGGACTTATCACAGGTCACTGCGAACTAAATAACCACATGTATAAGACTGGCGCCACTAATAGTCCCTTATGTCGTGTCTGCCTGCGGAAGAATGAAACTGTGGAACACGTGATGTTACACTGTGAGGCCACAAAAGAAATACGAGCCAACATGTATCCCAAATACATGAACATTCCTATGAAACAGAGTCGACATCATGCACACCTACATCCTCACCACTGGAACAATTGTGCCAGCGACCCAAAGCCGCACTCCAATATATAAAGGAGAAGGGGTGGCTAAGCTAACTGCTGGCAGGGGGAAATGCACAATATACTCCCAGCGGGACGGATCGGTGCAGGCCTTATCGCCCCCAATTAGAATTAGAATTAGGTTTCTTTAAGGCAAGCGTGCTCCATCGTTAACCACATCGTCGCTTACCATCAGATGAGATAGTGGTCGAACTTTTGCCTATACTCAATAATAATAATACAAACTCGTTAACTGCGTATTAAGCACACTTATCTAGTCACACTCTATCTTCCGTGTTCGACTGGCTTGCTTCAATCGATGGTGTAGACTATAGTTGAGAATTAATGAATTCATCGTGACCTATCATAAGTAAACTCCACTGGCGCAATAACCTACTCAGTTATGCACTAAGCTAAGCAGTCATTGTCTTCAACTTCGTGACAGTATACATTACTTGATTTACTAAGAATTTTTGATTCGTTATTGTCATAATATATTTCACCTGATAAACTAAGACATATTTAAAATATTTTGGATCATCAACGTCAAAAAATATAAAATCCATTTTCAGAGGCAGCGTCTCAAATTTGTTTAACATTGGTGCTAACAACATATGTACTGGAAAAAAGGAAGTATTCATTAATACAATTCACATTCGTATATTATCACAAATATATAAAATACCATATTTAGTACATTACTCTTACCAATCACGTCTAAACTCGTACTTAACGTGAACACTATGAAAAGCATTCTTGACAACTTTATTCCTCTTTCACAAATATCTCTCTCAGGTTTGGAACGACATTGAAACTTTTGATTATTCAATTGTTCTATCAGTTTCAAAAGTGAATCTCTACGAAACCACATGTCTAAAAACTTCAACCCCGTCATAATTTCTACCACTGCAAGGCTTGCACTGAAAAATTGAATCAAATTTAACAAACAATTTTAAATCGTTGTCAGAAACCCGCCAATATATCTCAGTGAGAACGAGGGGTTCGTAAACATAGAATATTTTTTTCAATCAATTGGTGTTGCAATTTCTGGTTGTTGCATTGCACATAAGCTACCGATATCGAGATAGAGAAAACCCGAATTTATCTTCCTCAGCGTATCCCAGAAATGGGAACAAAATGCACTGAAGATAAGCTACAAATTTAACCATTAGGTAGAGTAGCTGCGCCTGCAGCTTCATCAGGGCCTGTGTCTTATTCTAAGACCTACATAAGAGTGGAACTCATTGCCCTCGTATTTGTTCACCGAACGGTATAATCTGAGAGTTTTCAAGTCAAGACTGATTAAGCAAATAAGTATCTTCTGCATCAGGTGAGATTAAGGTCAAATATTTACACATAGAGCATTAAAAAAAAATTAAGTTACGAGTACGTACGTACCATAGAACATGGATTTATTTTAAGCAGTACAATTTGCGCGACTGTACAGATATCATAGCATATTTGCCAGGTTAACACACTGATAAAAGCTAAACAGTAACTTCTCACTGTAAAATTATCATAGTGCTAATATAGCATTAAAATATAATATGTTATATTTTTGATTACATTGCAACATATGTGTAAAAACACTAAATATTACACACGATAAAACACATACACTCATACAGACGGAGATACATCCATAACAAATTTTTTTTTCACATATTATATAGTCTGTTACCTACCTTTTTATATAAAAAATAATATTATAAATCTATTTCTGTAAGACTTATACAAATAACAACAATATTGCTAAAGGACTTCCATTACATGTTTTCGAATAAAACCTGAGTTCGATGAATGAGTGGATATGCTGAAAACCGGCAGAAACCCTTAGTTTGTGCAGTTTTAGCGCTGAACATATTCCTACTGCCAAATATTTTTTGCATGTATTTTGTTTTTTGTACCATATGATTGTTAAGAATTTTTAGCATTCAATAATTTTTAAATTTTTTTTATCTATTCAAAAATACTATAAAGAAAAAATGGTAAAAACAAATCACTCACGCTCCAGCTTCTTCCGAAATGTTGAAACTTCCAGATTTTACCATACGCACTATGTATGCTATTTGTGCTCCAATAGGTAAAAAGATTGTAAATATAACTAAAAAAATATTTTGTATAATTAGTTAAAAGGCTGGCGACGACGTCAGCCCTTTGAAAAACAACATTTATATATTTTTAATATATAACATCAGGTGAGATAGTGGTCAAATGCTTGTCTATTCAGCATAAAAAAAAACTCCAGCTACTGTCTCTAATAAAGGCTGTGACGCAAACAATGAGAATTGAACTAGTTCTGGATATATATAGTTCTAGCTACGCCCCGTGATTTTACCCCTGGCAATTCCTAGATAATAATTAAACGCAAGCAAAGCTTAAAAAAAACCGACTTCACGGCTTTATCTTCGGAACCTTGATCAGATTAAATGTATTAAACATGCATTATCGACGATAACTCAAAAACTACTGATCAGAACTTGATCAAATTAAATGGGACCAAAAAGAAAGCATCAGCTTTCAAATAAAAAAAACATCAAAATCGATTCACGTGGAAAGAAGTTATGAGGTAATAACATACATAATAAAAACAGTCGAATTGACTACCTCCTCCTTTTATGAAAGTCGGTAGAAAGTAGCTTATGTGTTAATCCGGGATGGCCATCTTAAAATTTCATCAAAATTGGTCCAGCCATTTGAGCATGAAGAAGTACCAAACATACAAACATGGTGAGATGGCGCGGGCGTGTAATGGCGAGTGCGCTGGCACTGCTGTAAGGGAGACGACCGCGCCCCATCCCATCGAGTAAGATGCGCTCTGTGTGGCGAAACCTGTTAAAACTAGTACCACGTACGTACCTAAACCTATTTTAATTGCCAGATTAATCCAAAACCAAATAGAATTCATATCATGTGGAATGTAATGCCACATGCCGAAGAGTTTTAGAATGTTAATATGTAATGAAACATGTCGGTAAAAGTTGATTGAAGTTTGCATTGCGTTATTATCTGAAACAAAAAAAAATGTAACTAGAGTTTTTAAAAATGCGCCGCCGAGTTTCTTGCCAGGTTCTTCTCGAGATGGCTGTAATTTTGCGAATCTGGCAATAGATTCATTAACTTTCATGAGTGCCTCTTTGGGGCCCATGTGAATAAACGATTTTTTTTTTTTTTTTTGACGTGAGCTGTTTGACTGTAATGGTCAAGGATCTTGTAGCACAAACCGTGGGTTTGTTTCCTATCTCGATGGTAATGGTTTCTGAACCTAAACAAAATATTTTCTAAAACTTACTTGTGTTAATTTTGCTCAAAATAAATAATCACTTCATTAACATTTGTAAGCATAGAATTGTGGAAAATAGATGGACGGACGCACAATGGATCCATCTGCTTTCCGTCTCATCATATGCTTACGTTTGGTAGGTGCAAGGTGCTATGTTTCCCTTAGCTGTCAGTGTGGTACCAGCTCCTTCACCATGGCCTCACTTGCCAGAAAAGTGCTGGCAGAATTTCCCGCCATGCCAGCCTTAATGATATCATCCGCCGGGCTTTTACCAGTGCCAACATTCCAGCCATTCTCAAACCGAATGTTCTGATGTGTGACGATGGTAAAATACCCGACGGCATGACTTTAATTCGATGGAAGATGGGACGACCTTTAGTGTGGGATGCAACTTGTGTCGACACTTTAGCTCCGTCACATCTTCCTGAAACACAGAATGGGGTTGGCGTCGCGGCAACAGAAGGGCGCAAACGGCGAAAATATGGGAACCCCGGCAGTGGTTACATATTTAAGCCTTTTTGTGTGGAGGGCACGTGAGGACCGGAAGCTCATTCTATTTTCCATTCACTGGTAGTGGGCTTGAGCACCTGAGTTACCTTTACCTGATGACTTACAGGT
Source organism: Lomographa bimaculata (assembly GCA_948107665.1). Classification (NCBI taxonomy): domain Eukaryota; kingdom Metazoa; phylum Arthropoda; class Insecta; order Lepidoptera; family Geometridae; genus Lomographa; species Lomographa bimaculata. The sequence continues at coordinate 11,513,692 of OX403599.1, forward strand.
AATTTAGGTCTTTACTGTATAGAAATATAATAAGAAATATAGGCAATTGGCCCGTAGTAATTCTTCTATATATATTTTTCTATGGTTATCAGAAAGAGTTCACTTTGCCTTTTAGGTTTTCCGATGTTAGATGAATCAATTTCACCTTTTGTAGATAAAAAAAACATATTTTTTTAATTCTTCCGACAGATTGCTCAAAATAAACTCTCATATGTCTTTTACAAAAAAAAACCTTGGGGCAAAACTATGTATTCCCACCGGGCATCGAACCTAATACCCGATATGCTCCGAAGGCAGCCGTGCTACCAACTGCGCCAGAGTGTGCAGTTCATTATTATAATCGTAATAATAATATTAAGTTCATATACATTGAAGGCAAATATTTTATATAACACATACATACCTTAGCTTAGCACTGTCAAGTATTTTACGAAACAACCAACCCAACCCCCCAGGGCTATAATGCTGAAATACAACATTATTCGTGGAGCTTATATATCATTATAAATAATTATGGTGTCAATTAAGTTAAATGTAGCATTAAAAACTTTAATCACACCTTCAAGTTACTATCACAATTAGTTTTCCTTAGCAGAAGTTTTGAAAACTTCTAAATGTCACAGCAATTATCCAAACATCGAACTAAAAGTCCTGTATCGCGCTTTTAGTTGAGATTGTAGCAGGAAAAAAGAACTACTCACTAGTAATTTTATTAGATGTTTTATGGTCATCAGTAATCGAATGTCATCTCGATTAGTGTATTAATATATATGCAAAGTATCTTGAAAAGTAAAAATATAACTAAGTGTTACTTAACTAGCTGAAAGTGAAGCCAGATAAAAAACGCTAAAGCTCTGCAGCTACAAATTTTTTTTAGAAATCAAAATTTTATAATCAAAGTTACTTTTACAACCTTTTTATACATTCTACCCCAAAACGAAAGTTCAATCAAACACCGTAATAAATCTTATTTAAAAACTTCTCAACAGTATTTAATTTTGTACTCACAATAATTCAATTTGTAATTCAGAACACCAACAGTTGCGAAAGATTCACAAGAATCCATTAATTTATGCGAATCTTCAACAACGTCTTTAAGAATTTAAGGTTATTAGGTACAAGTTAATTTGGAGTGACCTTTCTATCAAGATCCGAGAAAATGGAATTTGTTTAATCTATTAATGGTCACACTACAATAGGCATACAAAGAAAACTATTTTGTTTTCTATGAATACATAAACATGAACGCTTTCACACTTACAGCCCCACTTTAAATTCAATGATTTGTGTCGTGGGTGCCGGAAACATTCACATCACACCCACAACTAGAAACACAAATTAGTAAACTTGTGTTGAGCCTGATACTGTGTGTGAAAGCTTTTACATTCATACATATTACATTATTATAATCACGCCTCTTTCCCATTGTTTTATTTTTATTAACTGTGGCAAACTTTTGACCAATATCTCACCTGATGTAAAGTTACGATCGGTTGATGATGGCTATTGGGGTAGGCAGAAACCATATTTTCTCTTCACCTGCTACGTTCCTGACACACATCTGTCGCTTCTCCTACATTCATGAGTCTTTTCATACATGCTCGTTGGTTGCCGGTACTTTGCTCCTGGTATTTTGCCTTTTTTGAGACGTTTTCAACCTGGTCAAGATACGTTGAAGCTCGTGGTTAGCGTTAATATGCATATAATTTTTACAATAAGCATTTGTGATTCTTTTTATCACAACAAAGCATGCACATCGCGTATAAAGACCAAGCTTAAGTTCGCTTCTTCCTTTTAACATAGGTTATCCCAAATACTTGACCTATTTTTGATGCTGTCGCATACGTAATACGTCGTAAAGAGAGCAGATAAGCTACTTGAAGCAGGCAGTAAGCACTTAAGCTCTTTGATGTTCTCGTAAGGTAAGCAAGCCGTAGCCTGGGCTGTCTAGAACAGATTAAGCTTAGTTTACGGCAATCTGGTTTGAGATGTCCTTTAGTGAAAATGTTTTGCGAATATAATGTGATACTTATACTTTTTTCACCGACTTCAAAAAAGGAGGAGGTATTATGTTCGACTGTATGTATTTTTTTATGTGTATTCACATTTGTGGACCGATTCTAAAAAATCTTTTTTCGTTTGGTAGATTAAAATTATACTTCAAAGGTGGTCCCATATACATTTTATTGAAATCGATCAAGCCAAAACCAAAATATAAGCGGTAAAGTTGGTTTTATTAAGCTTTGCTTGCGTTTAAATTATTATGCTTTATAGAATAACATTTGACCACTATATAACCTGTAAAAAAGTGATGATGCGGCCGAAGAAGTGACAAGAATCGACGAATGACGAATTGGGATCCTTCTTATGTGAGTCGTTTGAAAACATAGACAGTCTTACACGTATTATGTGAAAACATAAAAACATTCACATTAACAGTTTCGCAGTCACAGATTCACACTAAGTTCAATGATTTGTGTTGATGTGTATGGATCCGTAAACTTTCACATTACGCACACAACTTTAAGCCAAGATTGTATATGTGTCTTCTAGGCAAGCATTCTACATCTTCAGCCGCATCATCGCTTTTTATCAGGTGAGATAGTGGTCAAATGCTTTACGAGCAAATAAAAAAATAGATTCACATCAAACCTAGAACCAGAAACCAAAATTTCCCGTGGGGAGAAATCTTGTTCCCATCGGAAATTGAACCCACGGGTGCTTTAGAGGCGATCTTATACGCTCAATGTATAGGATTAATCCTACCGTAAAATAATCACACGATTCCTCCTAAACTCCGGTGTTCCGGCAGTTATCCTTGAGAGCCTGCGTATTCCAGGTCTAGTGTGTTTACCAGCTTCGATCACATCGTCACTTACCATCAGGTGAGATAGTGGTCAAACACTAGCCTGTCACAAATAAAAAAAAAAAAAAAAAAACTATTTGCCTAAATTATATGCTGTAAAGTACGTACGATAATGAAATAGTGTGAATAAGTAACGTAAGATTAAGAAATAGTATGTTTTATTTATTTATTTATTCTTCTGCACAATATATATGTACACGGAAGACTTAATGCATATACATCATTTTCTGCCAGTCAACCGAGAAGGTGTAGAAAAATTCGTGGTAGTGCAGTATAAGGGCTAATATCTAGTATTGATGATTTAAAATATACCAACATATATACACATAACATACAACAAATATACCAAAATTTAAATATACAGTGAAACTTGGTTAAATGGGACCTGGATAAATGAGAAACCTCTATTATTGAGAGTTACAATGAGGTCCCGGTACTTTTTCATTGAATAACCTCTATTAATGGGACTTTTCGAACCTGGTTAAATGAGATCTGATTTCTAGGATTTAATCGATGTTTACCTTTATAATTGGGACTCTGTAACTCAATTCCCTCTATAAATGAGACAAATTAACAGGTTGCGACAGGTTTTGACACTTTTGTTTACACATTAGAATGTCTTTCGCATACGCTTTGTTTGTCAGTACTATCTCAAGTTTTGACCTAAAAACAAGGGAGTAAAAGTGTACAAAATGCCCAAACGTAAATATCAAACTTGATGAAAAAAAAAAAAAATTTACACGTTATACATAATGTTTGTACATTCATACCTACATAATATATTAGATTCATTACACCAAAAATACGCATTTTTATTAACATTTCCACCTCTCCCTCTAAAAATGAAATAGCCGTACATTTCAACCTCTATAAGCAGGAGCCTCTGTAAATGAGACAACTATAATTTTAAACCTGCCTAATTGGAAAACTGGATTAATGGAAACACTCAATAAATGGTACAAAATTCTTGGTCCCTTGAGATCCCAATTAACCAGGTTCCACTGTATAATATTATCATACATAAATAAAATATAAGATAAAAAGTACAATACACATACATAAATATAAAATTGTACTAGACTTAGTAAGTATCTTATGACGACAACATAGTAAATGAACTAAACACAAAAAAATATGTTATTATAATGATGATGATACCATTAAGAGTTTTGATAAGGATTAATACTGAATGTCTCCAAGAGCCAACTAAACACAGGCCGCTTTTTTCAGATTTTTAACAAAGAAAATTATTTTACTGGGCTAAATATACATTCTTGATATATGTATTCACGGACTTTTTAAAATCACTTTAAAAAAGGAGGAGGTTCTCAATTCGACTGTACTTTTTTATGTTTGTTACCTCATAACTTCTTTCGTTGTGAGCCGATTTTGATGATTATTTTTTTATGTGAAAGCTGGTGTTTTCCGTGTGGTTAGAAAGGAAAAAATATCGCTTGAGGCAGGGATTGAACCCGCGGCCATAGGGTGTCATCCACATCACTATTTTCTTAGTAGTGAATGACGTCGGCACGCTAATGCAAGACCGGTCGCTGCATTACTTGAGCGTTCGTGTTGTCAAACATAATAATATGTGTCCATCTACCCTCGCTAATTGATAATTATATATTATGTCAAGTAAAAAACATAACTTAAGCTTGTATTGATACAACTTACTTTTTAATTTAAGGTCAATGATGTACGTATTCATAATATGAATCTATATTTAAACTAAAACACTTTGTTGTTATGTATTATTTGTGCTTAAGATTCATGTAACTAAAAATGTTTAGGTTCCTTCCTTAGCATAAGTTTTACAAATTATGATATATACTTGTACCTCATCCCTTACATAACATTTAAATATATATGCATTAAAATTTTGAAAAGACGCCATAGTCTGTATAAAATAAATTTTAGTATTATGATAGTTTTAACATGGTTATTATATTTGTGTTAAATTAGTTTAATTGTTATGAGTAATAAAGATATTTATAAACAAACAAACATAGGGTGTCATGCCCTATTGCTCTTGCCTATTGTTATTTCGAACTGAAAACTAACATTTATCCCAATAAACTCATATACTTAAAAACATAGCCTGAACTGAAGGATAGTCTAGCTATCTATTAGTGGATGAATATACAGTATCGGAACAGTGGTTTCAGAGATTACCTTTTACAAAAAAACAAACAAACTTTACCTCTTTATAATATTAGTAAAGTATAATATATCATATTTAGTTTTGTTTATAATGTAGTTTAATTGTTCTGTAGCTTAATTATATTAATTGTTCTTCCTTATTCAAAGTATTGACAAAAAAATGTTTTTGTTAAAAAAGGGCACGGTAACCACATTAAAAAGAAATAACTATAACAATAACGAACTAAAAAGGTTGGCCATACTGAACTATATAGTGGTGCTCTTCTCGTCTACCACGAGTTGTTGGTTGACTAGTAGAGAATGTCCCTATCATTAAGTCCACAAAATATTTGTTCTTTTTGTACGATAAATAATTAAATAAATAAATTTGCACTTTGTATGAAACACTGAACTGAAAAATTTTTCGAATGTACGAATATGAAAGCTCGAATGCTGAAATGCATAGGGGTTTTACATAAAGCCATTTTACATTAGAGCTTAAAACTCAAATTACACCTTTCAGCTACGATTAAACTAAGTTTTCCCATCCGTGACTTCTGAAACATTTAAGTTCAAATGTCAAAGCAATTATTTAACAGTGTATGTATATATATTTTATTCCTTCCTTTTGCTTTTGGTTTTGCCCAGCGCTATAATAATTTCACACTTTTTCGTCCCGAGGATGTCTTTAGAATTGGCACCAGCAGCAAAAGCATAAGCGGGGAGACTTATCTGGCGCGTGTTTTTCTACTTCACTCCATTTTACTTCACAGCGCGACACAAAGGAGGGTAATGTGTTCATCAGGCTAAGTATAAATATTTTTTTTCTTTGTGGCGTTCTAGAGACTAAACGATTTTGATCATGAGTTCACCTTCTAAGCTGCGAATATTGGGTTCGATTCTCGATGGCAACACAAGTGTTGTTCCAAGTAGACATGTGTCGTTCCGGATCGTAATAGTTCCAGGAACTATGTCACCGACCGGAATGATTGGAGTTCGTTCCGACATGTCCGCTAAACCAGGTTCAGCTAGTTCCGGAGACGGAGATGCGAGACGGAGATGGGAAAGAGAACGAAATCGATCGCGAGCGATTCGCGCGGTGCGGCGGCGGCGGTAGCTCCGGAACTTTGAACGAAAGAGGTCCGCTAAAGCAGGTTTAGCTAGTTCCAATCTGGTCCGGAGCTGGAGATGCGAGATGGAGACGGGAAAGGGAACGAAATAGGTGCGGACGGCCGCTCCGGAGCTGGAACTAACTGAGATGCGAAATGCGAGTCACGCACGAGTGGGAGCGAGATGGGGGATCGGTCGGCGATACGTGTATTATATTTACGTTATGTTGATATTCGTAAATTCATATGTTCCAAAATATGCTTGTAATACACATGCATATTTTGGAACATATGAATTATTCTTACAATCCGAATCCGAGGAACTGGTAAATCGATCTAGTTTAGAAAAATATATTCTCGAACAAGTCTATTAAATGCAAGTATTATAAAAAACATATTATATTCGCTAAACGGAGACCTTTTCACCTGTCTCCGACTTTCCAGAATGTATCAATACCGATAGCAAATAAACTCGAGCTTCTTGGCGTTTCCTTGTCGTCGAGCCTAAACTTTGGTACCTACATCGAAGCCAGAGCTCAGCTGGCTGCTAAAAAACTGGGTATCCCGCAAAGGGTAGGCAGTACTTCACACCGGGGCAGCTTCTTAATTTATATCAAGCTCAAGTCCGATCGTGTATGGAGTACTGCGGCCACTTGTGGGATGGATCCGCAAAGTACCAGCTTGAAGCTCTTGAGTCCATCGACCGACGAGCAAAAAGACTCATTGGCGATGATAAGCTGGTCGAGTCCAAATTGCAGAGTCTCGGTCACCGACGTAAGGTCGCGAGCCTATCGGTATTCTATCGTATACATTTTGGAGAGTGTGCGCAGGAATTATACTAGTTAATTCCAACTTGTCCATTTTACCATCTAACAACAAGACAAACTGTCAAACGTCATCCATATATGGTTGACATACCTCCAGTTCGCTCGAAGCGTTTCGCTTCTACGTTTATCATTCGTACTGCGAAGGAGTGGAACTCATTGCCTTCGTCTTTGTTCCCCGAACGGTACAATCTGGGAGTCTTCAAGTCAAGAGTGAATAGGTACCTTCTAGGCAAGCATGCTACATCTTCGGCCACATCATCACTTTCCATCAGGTGAGATTGTGGTCAAATGCTTGCCTATCAGGCATAAAAAAAAAAAAAAAAATATTCCTTGGAACTGGTGAGCTGTTTAGACTATACTCCGGCATGTCTATACTCAGACTATGGAACTACCTAGTTCCGCGAACCTGGTTCCGAGAACCGGGTCCGGCAGGGCGAGGAGTCGTTCCAGGTTCAATCCGCTGTCGGACATGATTTGCGCATGTCTAGTTCCAAGGAGAAATTTGTGTTTCTAGTTATGGGTGTAATTATGTAAATATTTCCGGCAACCATCATTCATCGATCTAGGTGGCAGCTGTGAGTATGTTGATGTTTTTCTATCACCATCCTATTCCTGTATCACTTTCCTATATAACGTGTATCTGAAAAAAGAATGCAATCCCCTTGTCCCTAAAATAATACTTTTCCAACATATTTTTACCACATTACCTCTAAATGGAGTATACTTTACAACCCTTGTTAGCTAAAATAGCACTTTCCAATTTCTGCTCGCTTTCCTCTGTCAAAACTATTCCACAAATTGAATGTTTCAGTCCGAAGTTTCAAAGCCCTTCGATAGAAAACCAGACAGTGTCCTTTTTCCATTACCGTAGTAGCGTAAAAAATCCCTTCGCTTTAGTCCCCTGTACACTCAACTCCGTAAATGATCCAACGTCAAAACTGTCGGGTGGTTTTACTTTTGTATCGTGACACAGTGTATTTTATAGTAAGGAATGTAACAATTTTTTTTTTCAACAAATTGAGACACGCATCCCTACGCAAAGTTCAAAAAAATCTTATGTGGGTGCCGCTTATATTTGCATTTACCCACACAATCACACACAGAACTAAAAAGGAAATTGTGGTCCTGCCGGGAATCGAACCGAGAATCGAGCCAAATAGCAGAGACTTGCCTACCAAGCCAATGGGCCGTCACTTGTTTAGTCATCGTATTCAGTAGCCTTGTCTGAAAAATCACAACACACAAGATATAGAACTAGTCATTGTTATGTTTAAAACTAGAACATTCTGATATTTTTTATTGTCATTCAATAAAACATGCAATTAACCCAGTGCATTTTAATCAAGCTTTTAAACCTTGCAAGTCGTAAAATCATGCGAACAATAAATATTTTATATACATTCTTCTAGATGAAAAAAACATATCATGATATAAACTTTCCAGCAATTAAAAAAAAACATTGCAGTAAAAAAGTCTCTTCATTTGCGTTTTATAATCAAGTTTCGGTAATATTCATATCACAATAATAGCATAGCTGATAAACAATACACAATAGCAGAATATTCTTACATCATTAGTATCAGCAATCCATATTTTTTATATCTTTTCATGACTCAGCTTGTTAAAACTAAAACTTAACGTAAGCCTTTGTAAATAAAAACAGAAACAATGTCTCGCTTGTCTATGTTCGTATTCTGTCACTACTATCGTATACTATCCCAATACGGTAGTCCGGGGAAATAGGAAGTAGGAATATACCTACTAGGGGGTTCCAACGTGGCGTCCTGCCAAAACCGATCGTAGAGCCTTTCCCCTTTATTTGTAGTCGGCTTACTGCGCGACAATCTCTTTGCCCGCACTTACTCCAATACATTTAGATAATGCCTCTAATAAAATATCTACAGTGGAACAGTTTTTTCTAGGCTCGAACTCTTCCCAGAGTTATTGCCTTAACGTTTTCGATTTGTATAGCGCAAATTGCGACTTGCAATGCCCCCGAACGATGCCTAGACCCCATTTCGTGGAAATAGTTTTCCATTATTCACGCGATATTTCTTGAGCTGTCAAAAGAAAATATTTTGTATTAGAGAAATGTAGCGTTCAATGAAAGAAGCATGGGATGGTGTGTTTATTAAGTTAATAAGGTACTAATTGGATACTAAGAAACAAAACTTACTGCCTCTAGAGCACCTAGAGCACATTTGTTCGCCCATTATATTTATAAGTTATTAATCTATAGATAAATCGTGTGTTCCATGGTTTATATTAAAACCAATTTGATCCAAAACTCTGATAAAAATCACCTTAGAAATATCAAAAAATCTAAAATTGTGTGTGTGTGTGTGTGTGTGTGGAAGTATATCTCTGTAATTTTGATAAAATTTGTAAAAAATTCACAATGCACACTAAGTTCGAAAACTTGCGCATGTTGGTACCATTCAAAACCACAAATAGCCCTTAGGGAGAAAATTGAACCGATACCTGCTATTTAAAAGTCAGATGCTCAACCAACTACGCGAGTGGGCAGTTCAATTTATGAAGGAAGTCTATGCAGATCCGGAAGAGACAGGAACTCTACTCATAATAGGTAATTATTGAAAACATATATAAGGTACTTTTTATCTCGATTAACGCGAAGAAAAACGAGAGAGGCACAGCTAGTGTCATACATAACCTCAATTAAAAATAATATTATTAATATGAACAAACGGATAATTTTATTGTCATTCAATCAAGTTTAGTGGTGATACTTACTATATATTTTACTACCTTAACTGCCCAACGTCGCTCGGGTAATAAAGAACATAGCCTATGACACTCACAAATAACGGCTTTCTATTGGCAAAAATGTTTTCAAAATCGGTTCAGTAGATCACCCCGAGATACCCCCTGCAACGTCACAAACTTTACCTCTTTATAATATTAGTATAGATAATATAGATATATTTTATCACACTACAAAAAGTACTTACCTTAAAACGATCAATTAATCTTTAGACTAATTTTAGGAAATTCAGGTCAAAGTAACTAACTATATAATATGTATATACGTTCTCAATCGGGCAAACGAAATTTATTGCACATTAGCAAGATTTCCTTAAGATAAATGGTGACCTAGTTTGGGGACTTATCACGTGAAAGAAGTTAAATGATTAGAGCTACAGTTCTCTTTAATTAGTGTTAACTATGCTTATCTGTAAGATCATTTACAGAATTTTCTTTAAATCTTGCTTCTTATTTAAACATAAGCGGGTTCACATCACCACCCCACACTAAGTTCGAAAATTTGTATCGTGGGTGCCGGAAACGCACATCATTCACGCAAGCACACCCAAAACCAGAAACACGAACCCTTAGGGATAGAACTTGTGTTTGCACCGGGAATCGAACCCGATACCCTCTGAATAGTAAGCAGACGTACAAACAGCAACGCTAGTAGACAGTTTAACATTTATAATAATAAATAACTATTGTATTCTAGCTAGAAATTGCTAATTTGCAGGCAGATTTTGACATAATTTGAATACTTTGAAGAGTTTTTCTTTTAAAAAACACTTATTAGATGCACGGACTTAAAAGAAATAAGGACGTAATCTCATCCAACAACAAATATTGGATGAAGCGTGCAAATATCCATGTGCGCGTGGATCTCGCGGCAAACTATCACTAACAAATAAGAGTTGCTAGGTGTATTGGCGCCGATTGTCCGACCTTTGAAGTATATGTGTGCGTGTTGGGCTACGTCCATATTTTTAGACGTCCGACGATTACATAATCTATTTAAAAAAAAAATTGATTATATTTCACAAAACTAACAATTTTATCCACCGCCACAGCAAAATCAAACACCGTATATCCAAAATCGATCGATCTGAGAGCCATTATCGTGTCATACAAATAAAATACTTGAAGCTTATTAAGAAAATAACCAAACCAAAAGTACCAAAAGTACCAAAATGTTAGAGACTAGACCCATTCAAACAAAAAAACGCCGAAGATATAGTATTTTTATATCGAGATGAAATATTAATAAAAACAATATTTAGTTGAGTTGAGAAGAACTGTAATTATTATCATTCCTAAGTTCTCAAGTCGAAGTATATATATGTGCCAACTATTCTGAATGTGTTACTTTGTATCTCCGATGTACGTAAACTTAACCGAATAAGATCAGACAATATACTACCGGAGATCTGGTAAACCTCATAGCTTCGTTGAAAACCAAGTTTGAGCGATGCGAAGATGGATGAATGCTTTTGTCACGATTTTATGTTTCACGCACATCGAAACGTTACCCTTTATTAAGTTCAATGACGATCATTTCCTTGATGCTTTTCTTTCATGACTCAACAGCTCTTCCAGGCACTTTTGATATATCGAACAATGTCGTAAGTTGTCTCGCCTGGAACTATTTAAACTTTTTTCAACACTGTTGAACTGCCCGTTGGCTCAGTTGGTCGAACGTTTGCCTTCTAAGCAGGGGTATCGGGTTCGATTCCCGACGGTAACACAAGTTTTCTCCCCAAGGAAAATTTGTGTTTCTGGTTCTGGTTGTGATTGTGTGTGTGATGTGAATGTTTCCGGCACCCACGACACAAGTCATTGATTTAAGTGTGGCTGTGAGTGTGAATGCGTTTATGTTTATTTATTACTGTTAATTATTTTGGTGTAGAGAGGCCTTCTTATTAAAACTTCTCTAATGATGCGAAGAGACGAAAAGCTTTTGTGGTTGTTATCTAAGATCATTGTAGCTGCAACTATGGATAGACATTTGGACCATGGTAAATTATATATCACTTCTATCTCTTAGTTGCTAAGGTCATTATTTACAAGTGGATATAGGTTTCATTTAATAATTTAATGAAAAGCTAGTGGAACCCAAATTTCAGAGTCTCGGTCACCGACGTAAGGTCGCAAGTCTATCGGTATTCTACCGTTTACACTTTGGAGAGTGTGCGCAGGAATTACACGAGCTAATTCCCCCATGCTTGTTTTACCATCTAACAACAAGACAAATTGTCAAACGTTATCCATATATGGTTGACTTACCTCCAGTTCATTCGTAGCGTTTCGCTTCTACGTTTATCATCCGTACTGCGAAGGAGTAGAATTCACTACCCTCATCTTTGTTCCCCGAACAGTATAATCTGGAAGTCTTCAAGTCAAGAGTGAATAGGTTCCTTCTGGGTAAGCATGCTACATCTTCAACCGCATCATTGCTTTACTTCAGGTGAGATTGTGGTCTAAGGCGTGCCTTTCGGACATTATAAAAAAATTAAAGCGTTTTATAATTATATCAGCATATAGTTAATATGTGCTCTTCATAAACCACTATTATTAAGAACTCAACATTCAAAAACAACACGTCCTTATTACGAATAAAGTATATACTAATCTTGTCCATCCCTAATTAACCACGCGGACCGGGTGTAATTTGCTAGATTTTACACATTTAAATTGTGTCATCTGGTAATTAATACTAGACCCGCGTAAATTAAGTAAATTAAATAAACCTAATAAAACCTCAACCTCTTCTTTTGATCAAAATATAAAACTATCAACTTCAAATCACGTTCATAACGAATTCCAAATTCAAGAATCTCGATAAAAAATCAGACTACGTCATAATAACTCAACGCACGGATAAGTAAATAAAATTGAATAATTTACGAGCACGTTTTACCGCGGAATGTCACAGGGCGGTGATGTGCGATATCAAATTATAAGAGGTTGTAGGCACATGCGCTGTGCCCGCCATAGCTGGAGCCATCCAGTCCGCGCGGCGCTACGTAGCCTTTCGAACGGGCCTGCGCTTTGAGCGCCAAAAACAATTTAAAACGAGTTTCGAACGCGCTCAAAACTACCAAAAAAAAAAACTTAAATCCAGCCAGTGCGTTTAAAAAAAAGGTGACTTCACGTTTCAAAAAAAAAGTAACAAGTGTCCGTGTTGATAAACTTTTATAGTAACAACGTATTACATTGAGATTTATTATTTCGATAACTTCCGAACTGTGTGGTGATATTTTATTTTCGGATGAATTAAGATTGACCCTAATACTTGGTAAGAACGCAAAACTATAGTAAAAGCTGATTTATCCCCCATTACTTTTATTTTATAGGGTTTGTATGGGTACTATGAGGCTTATTTAAGAGCTCCTGATTTCTTTTTCTAATTTGCTATTCCGTGGTGGCAATATTGGTTACAATTGATGGTTTGTTTATTTCTTGAAAAATAGTAGTTACAAACGCATGGTAAGCTAAACTTAAGATATAAACTTAAGGTTTATACAGTTTCAGTAGAATAATTTTATCAATTAACACCAATTACATAATTTTGTATAAAAAAAAATATGGGAGTATTTTTGCAGAGTGAATCAATTAATGTTTTTTTAAGTTTATTTTAAGTGGCAAATAAGGCTTAATTATACCTATGCTAAAATTATTTATGCTTTATTTTTACTGTATTTGTAGATACTTATATAAATATACTAAATTAGAGTTAGTTATATTGTGATAAGGAAGAGAAAGAGTTTCGTCTTTGATTTTATAATTATTATTGTAATCAAAAAATGCTGAGGTTTGGTACAACGTATTTTTTTTCTCAATTCTGAGGGGCAGTGCCACCTCCATGATGGATCTGCTGTCTACGGGTAATGGGCAAAAGCCCATGCTAAAGTATAACATAAACATAAAACATAAACGCTTTCACCTTCAAAGCCCCACACTAAGTTCGATGACTTGTGTCGTGGGTCAGCACCCACGACACAAGTCATCGAACTTAGTGTGGGGCTGTGAATGTGAAAGTGTTTATTCTGGTTCTGGTTGTGATTGTGTGTGTGATGTGAATGTTTCGCTAGAAAGAACCAGAAACACAAATTTTCCTTGGGGAGAAAACTTGTGTTTCCGCCGGGAATTGAACCCTATACCCCAATGGGCAGTTTAACTACTAAGCTAATGGGCAGTTTAATTGATTAGAAATTGAGTTAGTTAACGCTAATAGTGAGTTATTTTGATATGTACCTTTACAGTTTTAGTTTAGTTTCAGGCAATATTAAGGCTGTTGGCTTCTAGAGTACATTTTTTTAAATAGTTTGTAACAACGGAACGTTTATGTGCTAACGTTTATAACCATAATCATCTAATATATAAAATTCTCGTGTCGCGGTGTTTGTTACCAAACTCTTTCGAACGGCTTGACCGATTTTCATAAAATTTTGAGCATATCGGGTAGGTCTGAGAATCGTTCAACATCTATTTTTTATACCCTTAAATGTTAAGGGTTGTCCAACCCAAATTTTATTATATTTTTTTTGACAAAATTTTATGTTTGAATATTTTTATGATTTAGCATTGAAAAATAGAACCCTAAATTTTCACCCTTCTACGATCAACTCTTTTTTTCTTGATCTAAAAAAATATTTCCTAGAAATAATGTAAATGGCAAAACGACGTTTGCCAGGTCAGCTAATTTTCGTATAATATGAGCGCAGTGAGAATTCTCAAGAGTAATTTATACATAAAAATAAGCATAATTGCTTATATCTTCATTAAATGTGTGTTTAGGGAGCTAAAAGCATAGAAAATGAATGAACACAATGAAAATTACAAGATTGATAATAAAAACGCTAGCCTACAGCTGAAAATCCTATTGAGTAATCCCTACAAGTTGTTGATTGATTATGGCTACCTATTTAGGCCGCGTTACAAAAGCTACTTATCATAGAAGATTAAGTATGAAAGGGTAAGAGAAATCTTTTTAACGCTTTCTCTCTCACCGCAAGATACAAGACACGAGGTTTGAAGACAAATATTATTTTTCTTGAGATTGACCGATATAAACTATACACGTATAGTGTCACTATACTATTTGTATAGTTTATATTGGTCAATCAAATAATTGATCGTACGGCATCGATACGCCGTACGATCAATTATTATTATTAATTATAACTTAAAGTATTCATTAGGCTGTAATTTTGCAAATCTGGCAGTAGGGTCATTAACTTTCATGAGTGCCATTTTGGGGCCCATGTTAATAAATGATTTCGATTTGATTTGATATAAAAAAGTCATAGCCTGGAACTTATAAAAGAACTAGCCGCGCCCCGTGGCTTCGCCCGCAATTATCAAGTTAAAAAGTAGCCTATATGTTAATCTTAAGTATGAGCTATGTACATTACAAATTTCATCCAAATCCGTTCAGCCGTTAAAGCGTGAAGAGGGAACAAACATACTTACACACTTACACACAAACTTTCGGATATATAATATTAGTAGGATTCTACATGTAACACAACAAAGGTAACATTCAAATGGTGAGCTATGGTTGCTTTCCAAAGTCAATTTACGTAAACGACTGTTGAAATTAAAGTGGATATCCTATTTCCTAAGTTATTGTACCGGAAGGGATCATATCTATCCGTTTAGTGGAAGGGCAAGCGGACTGGAACGACTATTAGAGGATAGTTGTATAGGTAGTTATATGAACCGTTAGGGTAGTTATGTTAGGTACCTATATGAACGAAGGTGGGCGTTTTGTGGGTTATGTGTAATGACCCGACGATCTCATGTTACGAACGAGTATTATGTCTGACTATACCGTTATGGGATTTTTGTATTTGAACTGCCCATTGGCTTGGTTGGGTGAGTGTTCGCTTTCTAAGCAGGGGTATCGGGGTAGATTCCCGGCGGGAACACATGTTATCTCCACAAGGAAAATTTGTGTTTCTAGTTCTGGTTGTGATTGTGTGTGTGATGTGAATGTTTCCGGCACCCACGACACAAGTCATCAAACTCAGTGTGGGGCTGTGAGTGTGAAAGCGTTTATTAAGCGTTTATTGTTTATGTGTCAGATGGGGGAAGATTAGTTAAAGTTTTATGTATCAAATTTTATCCGGTACTGAAGCACTCTAATGTTTATTCATAACAGAAGATCACCGAGCTCTGATATCTTATATGATACCAGAGCTCGGTTTTCTGGTTTCACACACGATACCACTGGCAAATATTGAAACACTTATATTCATTGTGAGATCGTTATCATCCGGAAAACAAGTAGTAAAAAAATAATAACTTTTATATATAAAATACTAGCCGTGCTCCACAGCTTCGCCCGCGTTATTTAAGTTAAAAGCCTATGTGTTATCCGGAACCTAAACTATCTACATTCAAAATTTCATCAAAATCAGTTTATTCGTTACGGATATACGTGGTAACAAACATTCACACACACACAAACTTTATCATTTATAATATTAGTAGGATTAATCTAAAATAATCTACGTTTCAAAAATTCTTGATAATCCGTTTGGTAACGGCTGTAAGTCGTACAATTATAAATTATGAAAAGTTGTCTGTTTTTTTTCATTGTTACAACATTATGAGAAATCTTGTATTGCTACCGGAAATTGACCCTAATAGTCGCTGTTTAGAAGGCAGACGCGCAACTCTACGCCAGCAGGCAATAACGTCCTCTCTTTCATGGTTTCAGTATAGGTACATAACCATCTCCATATAAAATGAATATTCTTCATAAGGCCCATCATAATAAGTAAAAGATAATATCAATAAGCCTTCCAATTTTAAAAAAATGCACTATGCTGTAATAAAAATGTGATCATCAGCTTCAAAAAAACAAATAATTCAAGATTTCAAATTATAATCGTATACGTGAGTACGTTAAGGTGCGTAATTAATTAGTTAGTTGTGTATAAAATAACCCAAAATTACCTTCCTAGCTAATGATTATTAACGTATTAGCTATTACCTATTTTCCCCTTCAAATTACATAGTTGAAGACTAAAATAACGAGGTCTCTCTTATTACGATGATGTACACAGTGAAATAAAAACGTTTATTCGAGAATCTCTTTGTACGGCATTGTTTTCTAAATATTTTTTAATTCCCTCAAAAATATGCTTCGGACATTCAAGATTAAGGCAGAAAGAAAAGGATCGCATCGAAAATTTAAATCGGCAGAACCTTTTTAAAAAGTCAGTAATACGATTCTTCCAGGGTAAAATGTTTTTCCCCTGCCTACGGCGCTGGGGATCTGAACTCACTGGACTTATATAGTCATTTTATGTACTTTACTATCGCAAATTAATCAGAAAATTTCCCGAAAAAAAAAACCCTTTTTAGATACCTAATATGGTCTGTTCGCTGCTTGCCCCCATTCTTGCCCCAATTATTATTTCATACATTTTATCTATTATTCTAGCCATTACAATGAGAAAAATATAACTAATAAGAATTTTACACGTGTAGTTTCATTCATTTGTAACTATTAAGTTAATGCCCTTAAAACTTCAAAACGTAATTTTATTTTAACAGTGTTTTATGCTTGAATGGAAAGCTTTTGACCACTATCTATTTCGATGCAGGACTTGTAAGCTCAGCGGTTAGAGCAATAAAACATATTACCCTATGGCCGCGGATTCAATCCTTTCCTCAAGCGACATTATTCTTTGGCTTATGTTTACTCATTAGGCTTATTTTGTCAAGTCCGCTCTTTATATCTAGCTGAAACTGCAAAAATGACAATTTACTAAATTTGGTACCAACAAGCTGATCTGATTAATGATCCAAGAGGTGAATAATGAAACTCGATTATGACTGGATAGCTCATCAGACTTGGGCTCATTCGGCATAGTTCGGCGAGTACAGTTGACACTTGGTGACAAGTTGCCAGTGAGCAAAGAGCCGAAAACTTATATAGCCCGTTATATCTTTTTATCGGAACTGCCCCATGGCGTAATTGGTTACCGTCTTCCTTCTAAGCAGCAAGTATCAGGTTCGATTCACAAGGAGGAGAGGAACACAAGTTTTCGCCACATGGGAAAGTGTTTCTGTGCGTTGATTATGTGTGTGATGTGAATGTTGCTTATTTGTTTACCTACCCAAAATAAATAAAAATAATTTCCTACCTACGATTTGAATCATCAAATTAACTGTGAAGTTGTGAGAGCGTTTTATAAAAGGAAATAAAAGAATAAACTCATTTTAATTAATTTTTTGCCCGTAACTGTCAGCGGTGCTTTTTGATTCTTTAAACCTAACCTAAATATCTATTACCAAGACGAACAAACAAATCTATGTATACGGAAAGTTGAAAAGATTTCCTCACAAATGACTGTCTGATTTGAATAAATAGTCAAACTAGGTTAGTACTAAATAGAGTATAATTACTTTACCATCGCGTACACCATTCATCAAGTTATTGTTTGCTTTGAAAGGCGTTAAATTGGCTTAGTCAAAATGGTTGGTAAAAAAAAATGCGTATAACAACGTTATCGTCAGAATTTTATTCTTAAACAACATTTTATTGTCTTCCATGATAGAGCAAGGTCGTGGCATGATCCAGAGTAAAGATCTATGACTCTTATTCCAGACTACTCACTCTTAATCGATGCTAATATATCGTTAAGATGAGAAAGACTTCGCAATGAGTAATTAACTCACCGAAATGAGATCTTGCCAGTTTCTTCTCGAGATGGCTGAAAATTAGCAAATCTGGCAATTAGTCATTAACTTTCATTAGTGCCTGTGTGTGCCATGTGAATAAATGATATTGAAATTGAAAATAATACATTCTTTTTCTTCTTTTATGCTGCCCAGTGTTCGATTCTAAGCCACCCCTTGCAAGATCGTGCACTACTAACGAATTACGGTATATTCTCATTAATAATACTTAAAAACGGTTCAAAGAGCTTTTAACAAAAAAAACAGACGAGAAAAAAATTTTGGTCATAACTTACTAATAGGGTTCCATTTTGATCTTTTGAACCCCAAAACCACTAACACTGCGCTGAAACTTTCTTCAAGCGCTGAAATTAAAATATCGTTGATGATGCAGCGTTTGTTCCTGCACTATGATATATGTAACTATAACATACCACATACACGCGTCACGCCTTGGTGAGTTTCCCCCCTAACGCGGCTTAGCTCAGATTCCCGCACAATCCGGCCTGATTGCACAAACGCTTTACCCGAGGCGTACCCAAAGCGTAAAATTTTTACTACCACCCCGATAGCCAAACGTCCAACGGCAGCCGATCATTTTTTTATCGAGCCCTAGTTTCTTTCCGATTTATCGAGAACATTACATTGAGATGTAAAATTATTACGACCTATTAACGTCTTTACGACTGCTGACGACGATTAGACAAGTTTTCTACAAATATTTTTATCCTAGTAATGGCAACTTTGCGCAAAATTATACACAGCCGAGCCCGGTGTGATTTTCTTAATTCTGGTCCTTTTTGTCTTTATGCATTTAGCCAGGATCAGCAATAATTCAAGTTTATTATTAGTTAAAAAACTAGTCCTAGTTCTCAGTCACAGTTAAAGTCAAGTAAAAGAGCCATGGTTCAGTTATATATTTATCCAGTTATATTGTAAATTCATGCACTAGTAAAGTGGTAGAAGCTTTCCGGTGAACTTCTCTTGGAGTTTTGGAGCGAAACAAAAACCACATTTTTCAACTTATTAATATATTATATGATTCGCTTTGAATGCACGAACTATTAATGGTTAGTAATCCACCATTACACACTAATACTCAAAGAATCACAAGTTTTGGAAAACAATACAAATTCGACAACACCATTTTTTCACTATCATGGCGAAACTCAGCAGGCGCGGCGTGTTTCAAACGAAATAAAAAATCTACTTCATGAAGACATTACGGCTCTGTAACAGCCCAATTACACAGGCTTGTTCATAGTGCTATATCCCGTTTTCCATGTCAAATTAAATTAATACAGTCGTGTTTTCTTACGATTATTGTTACGTCATGACCTCGGAGTTGTTTAGTATTCGGAAATACGTTCAGGCACTCAATACTTTGCAACAAAGGATAACTTTTCCAATATTTTCCCGTGTCGTGAGGGGAAAGTTTTTAGATAATATGCGTGGGATTATGCTGGCTTCAGATCGCTGACGGCACAGATTTCTCCGGCGATGATTACACAAACGCGTATGGAATAGCTTTAAACCCGACACCGTTGATCAAAAGAGCCTTGAGCTTCTGCGGATATTTTAATGCCCCTTGCCGAGGTGAGTATCACAATTCATGCCTCTTTGTGGAGCTTCCTGAGCGGATTCGTGCGCGGAATAAATTTTCTGCTTTTTTGCTCGTTGCGATAGTTCTTAGATAATGCGGTCTGCGGTGATTTGGCTGGAATTAATTGTGCTGTTTTTTGTGTGGGCGTAACAGCGTCGTTAACTACATGACTAAGCAACTACAAGGCTTTCATGGTCAGGCTTTACAATTAAACAGTGAGGAATTTGTCGGCCGCCCTTCAAAACCAAAAGCCTCCAAAGCCTTTGGTTTCCCTCATCTAACGAGAGCTCTGAACTTTGAAGTGGGAGTTTTGATGTAATTTGACTGAAATGAGTTAAAAATTGATATTACCAGTTGTATCGCGAGTTTCAATTGAGATGAAAATTAGTATATATCCTTTTCCAGGGCTTAATCTATCTACTTACATAGTATATTTCAAATCTACCCAATACATAGATACACTTTTTCAAATTTACTTTCTCTGTGTCTCTCACACACTTGTCTGGGTATACACACAAACTTTCAAACTAATAATATCATTGTAATTGTCAGAAAAACTACACCTTTATGGTGACACAGTGGCACTTCATTGCTTGTAAACCAACGGGTACCAAATTTAATTCCAAGAACGAGCAAATTTTTCTCTCGAAGCAAAAGTGTTTATGATTTTGAGTGTGATTGTGTATGTGATGTGAATGTTACGGAGTTGTGAGTGTGGAAGTGATTTTTAGTTGGTTAAGGTGAACTTTTGGTACACTAATCTTACACCAAAAGCTCATATGCGAAGTTTAAATAGACCTGCTATTGATATACCTACCTACAAGTGTGTAACTTCTATTGAAATTCCAATTAGTTCTAGTTTGCCTTTATATTAATTTAGGTGTTAGAGAATTTCATTAAACTTCTACAAACCAATCAAGATTTGCATGAATTTTATATAAATCTTTCGATGGCTTGCTCTCAAGTGAAAATTTAGGATTACAAATTTAATATAATTCAGTAGTTATTATTATTAAAATACACAAATAAGACGGTTTTACAGACTTTAGTCCTTGAAGTAGGCCGTAGGACAGCAGTCTCTAAAGAACCTTAAATGAAATATCTTGACATTAAGACAAAATAACAAGTTCATGAGCATTTCATTACTAAAACGGATCTATTCTATCATGTATCAGAAATATATGATTTCATCTAAATCCACTCACACACAAGCTAGATTAGTGGAAAAGTAAAGTAAACTACTATTTGCTACCAATATTATAAATGCAAAAGTTTCGAAAGTGTGTGAATTATATTTGAAACGGGTAATTTCTGTAAGCTTAACAGATTTAGATAGGCTAAGAAAAGCAAGCTAATCCGCGGTTCACAGTTAGTACTCAATCAATATCCTAATAGCCCTCTTATAACTGAACTGTTCACTGACGTAATATTTGATTGACATAAGCGCGCCTTAAGCTTCGTGTATCGGGTTCGATGGCGGGTATTCTCGGAACACAAGTTTTCTTCCCAATGGAAAATTGTTTCTTGTTGTGTGCGTGATGTAAATGTTTCTGGCACCCACAATACAAGGAATTTAGAGAGGAACTGAATGTGCAGGTGTTTTAAAAAACATAAAAACATCACTTGATGTCACCTTTAAACTGCTCGTTGGCTTAGTTGAATGCGTGTACGCTTTTTATGCATTCTACAAGCTATCGAACTCGATTCCCGGCGGGAACACAAGTTTTTTCCTGAAACAAAATTTGAGTTTCTGGTTATGCTTGTAATTGTGTGTGTGATGTGAATTTTTCCGACACCCACGACACTAATCATCGAAAAAAAAATATTTTTGATTAAAACGGCTGCCTGTTTTAGTTTTCTGGATATATAAGCTTATGTCAACCTTAGCAGCAAAATTTAAATAATGTATGTGTATTGATAAATTTAGAGAGGAAATAAATATGGCCGCGCGGGTTCAAACCCCGCCTCAAGCGATAATTTTTCCCGTCTAAATTTATCAATATAGTTTTGCCTAGCATGGCTAATGCTATATAGACAAAATCTAATGTATGTGTAAACATATAAATGAGTTTTATAATAACAAATCATTTCCAGTAATAAAATAATTCATTAACACAACTTTATACAGTTAATTAAAAGTTTATTTTAAGGCCCTAAAACAAACCCCACATTTATGACGCGTACGCTCTAACAAGTCTATTTGCCTACAAGCGTTTACTACCGAAAACTCTAGACAAATAAACATAAAATAATGTAGCGGGTACGTTATTTGGGGCAGAAATAAAATTTTTTAGGTATTAAAGCAAAATCTCAACTTTTGTTTTCTTAAGACTCTACGGATATAAGAAAACATGATTGGTTTTGTTTTCTACCATATATTAGCTATACTTGTTGGTGACTAAGAGATTAACTTTGTGTTTGAACAAATTATGGTAGTAAATTTAAGTCTGCTTTTAATAAGTAGGTATATTGATATGAAACTTTGCAAGTGTTTGTAATAAAAATCAATTAATTAGCCGTTCCCCGCGGCTTCGCCTACGTTAATCAAGTAAAAAAATATCCTGTGTTAATCCTAGATATAAGTTATGTTCCAAATTTCACCCAAATCCGTTTAGTTACGGCGTGAAGAGAAACCAAACATACTTCGACACTCACACACAAACTTTCGGATTTATAAATTAGTGTGATCATTACTTGCGAACGCTGAGACCGATTTTGCTGATTTTTTATTTGTTGTGTTCGTAATTATCTGGACAAGCTTTATATGAAATCAGAGGAAGGAAAATACACCAGAAACTGCAACCGTGCAAAGCCAGGGCGGGCTTTTGTAACAATAAAATGACTCTTTATTGACACAATAACCCTTTCTATAATCGGACGACAAGACGAACTGACCAACGTTATTCATCTATGGTTGACATACCTCATGTCCGTCCATGAAG
Organism: Lomographa bimaculata; assembly: GCA_948107665.1. NCBI lineage: Eukaryota > Metazoa > Arthropoda > Insecta > Lepidoptera > Geometridae > Lomographa > Lomographa bimaculata. Next base: position 11,536,638 of record OX403599.1, read on the forward strand.
CGTTTTGCTTCTATATTTATCATCCAGCGTAGGAGTTGAACTCGCTTCCCGCGTCTTTGTTTCCTGAACAGTTTAATCTGGGTGTCTTGAAGTCTAGAGTGAATAGGTATCTTCTGGGTAAGCATCCTTCATCTTAGGCCGCATCATCACTTTCCATCAGGTGAGATAGCGGCCTAAAGCTTACTTACCTAGAAAAAAAAAAAAATTTTTAAAAACTAGATAAAATACTAAGATGGGCGGTTTTATCGCCAAGAGTATATTTTCATGTTGTTATTATTACTGACTTTATTGATTATTACATACATATATTGTCAATTTGAAATAAATTATCAGATTTTTTAATTACGGTGTATTAATACGAATATGTATAATTAGCATCTACCAACATACCTTATATAATTAGTGGTTGGTAAACATTTAACGCTTCGTCAAATGTTACTATGAAATTAATTAGGGTTGTTGTGGTTAACTAGCTCCCAATTAATCATGACATCATTTCCTTAACGAGGTGGTATACAACCTCTTAGTGGGATTTACTGGAAATCAACAATATTAATTATCAGCCTAATTATACGCAGTTCTCTTATATTCCATAATTATATATTGATACATATTCGGCCGATTCATTGCTTACTATCAGGTGAGATTGTGATCAAATGATTTTCTACCGAACATAAAAATATCCTACTAATATTATAAATCCGAAAGTTTGTGTGTAAATGTGTAAGTATGTTTGTTCACGCTTTAACGGCTGCACGGATTTGGATGAAATTTGGAATGTTTATAATACCTACGACTGTCACATAGGCTACTTTTAATTTGATAATAGCGGGCAAAGCCGCGGGACACGGCTAGTATTATATATTTCTCAATTTCTGTGTATTAAAACTAAAGATGACACATAGTAAGTATCTGATGAAAACCAACTGTTAAGAGAGTGGGTTTAATAAATGTTAGTAAGTTCCATTCAACTTATATGTAGCTTATAGATTAAATCAAGCGTTTTTTTTTTTAGAGCTGGTAAGGCAAGCATTTGCCCACTGCTTGCCTAAAAGGTACCTATTAGCTCTAGGACTTGAAGACACCCAATTAATAATCTAACTGAAGACCCAGTTGGCGCAGTGGACAGGTGCCCGCCCTCTGCGCCGTGGGTCCTGGGTTCGATTCCCGGCAGGAGCACAAATTCCTTCCCAAGGGATATTTGTGCTTCTGGTTCTGGGTGTAATGTGTGTGTGATGTGAATGTTTCCGGCACCCACGATACAAGTCTTTGAACTTAGTGTGGGGCTGTGAGTGTGAATGCGTTTATGCGGTTTTTTTTGTTACATCTAAACTAATATTATAAAGAGGAAATATTTGTATTTTTCATATGTAACGAATAAACTTAAAAACTACTGGACCAATTTCAAAACGTCATAAGAAATTTTGAAATCAGTCCAGTAGTTTATGTTTTAGTAAGTGATAATGTAGCTTGTAACGCGTTAGAAAGCTACATTATCACTGTATAACATGGGTAAAAGTTAATTATGAGTTCGAAATAATAATATTCGTAAGCCAATTCGGAGAAAAATTTGCCAACTGGCCGCTTTATCAGCGTACGCTGACTAAACAGTTAGACATAGGTGAATACAATATGTGGCAAAAATGTTGGCCTTTGTGAGTATTTCATAAAAATCCGCAACAGCATATATCTAACATAATATTTAGCTTAGAAAAATAATTTTCGTTATTAAAAATCAAATAAATTAGCAGCTTCTGTTTTGTTGTCTTTTTTAAGCATTAAATATAAATCCTTATCAAAATAAACTATATCATCGTCTCACATAGTTAACGTAGATACAATTTGTTCTTTACTGCATATAATATGGAACTATAGTCTAGAAGAAATCGGTGAAAACGATAGGACACAGAATGAGTAACTGTTACTTCATAATCCGGCATACTTCTACGTTTTGAACCAACTTACATAAGAAGGAGGATATAAAATGCTTTTTTGTTTTATCGGTAATAACTTATCATTGAACTTTGAACTGCCCGCTGGCGTAGTTAGGTGGGCGTTTGCCTTTAAAAGCATACCTATATTCGTCAAAATCCTGCGCGGCAAAGCACTGCGCTAGTCACTCCGCGATATTAGATGTTAAATCTCCTTAAGCCCTGTAATTAACACGGGAAACATTGCCCTTCAATCTGGAATACAGTAATGCTTGCACTCTACTGTTTGGAGGTTGAATATCTGGCGATGGTGTGGTACTACCTAAGGCGGAATCTGCTCAAGAGTTCTACCGCTACAAAAGATTAGTTCGTTATTTGTTTCCGTTGAAAAACTATGTAGACAGAACAAAACTCTAAGTACAAATAATGATGTTGTAAATGTAATACTATTGCCACCATGGAACTTCCCAACAAGGAACTATTCACAAACTTTTAACTAAGAAGGAAAGCTCGAAGTTGTTCTTGAAGAGCCGTTCTTGATGTTATTATTTCAGCTTATTTACTCAGTTTTATGAAAAGTTTAAGAGTGGTTCGCGGTCAATTTCGTGCTTCAATAAAATCATTATCATATTTTTCTCTCTCACTGGGTTTTGTACTCAAAGATTTAGTATTTTTCTTCCTTTGTTACTTTGTGAACAATTGGAATTGTAATGAGGTTCTTTTTTCTGTTAACTGCATATTATTATAGTGAGAAGAGAAACATATTTATTTATCCTACTAATATTATAAATCCGAAAGTTTGTTTGTAAGTGTGTAAGTATGTTTGTTCCCTCTTCACGCTCTAACGGCTGAACGGATTTTGGAATGTACATAGATTATACCTAGGATTAACACATAGGCTACTTATTAACTTGAACAAAGCGGGCGAAGCCGCGGGGCACGGCTAGTATTTTTATAAACGTTTATTTGTTCTTTTTAAAATAAATATGTAAAATATAATGATTTCTGAGGTTTAACCGAATTAAACAACTTATATTTAATTATATCGGGTATATTTAACATTATTTTCAGACTAAAAGTAATGTCGTATATACGCAATAAGAATTCAATATGCGTCATTGTATAATTTAACAGATTTTGATTTTATTTAATGCTCGATAGGCAAGCATTTGACCATTATCTCACCTGACGGAAAGTTAAGATGCGGCTGAAGATGTAGCATGCTTGAGGAACTGAAAAAAAAAAAAAATTTAATATTATCACATATATCTATACTAGCTGCGCCCCGCAGTTTTATCCGAGTAAGTTCCGGACCCACAAGAATTCCCGGATAAAAATTAGCCCATGTTCTTTTGCAAGCCTTAGACTATTATATACCAAATGTCTTTTAAATCGTTTCAGCAGTTTTGGTGTGAAAGCGCGATAGACAGACAGACAAAGTTACTTTCGTATCTATAATATTAGTAAGGATATTATTATTCACGTATTTTTCATTTTATTTTCAGATTAAAAACTCAGGGAAAAAACTGTGACAGTGAGCGGCGCAAATATATGAAGTGAATAAAAGTGACATAAGGGTGTGTTTCCACTAATGATGTGAAAAAGACAGTCGCAATGTGGCTCACGGCGGTGGTGTGCCTGCTTTGTCATTCTGGTAAGTGTAAATTAAACTATATATTTAAAAAATAATTCTTATTTCATTCACGCCATAACTTTTACGATTTTATTCATCTTTTTTTTAAGTTATCTAATACTTTGTAGAATGACCTTACAGAAAGATAAATTAAGAAGATTGTAAAATTTCAGAAAAAATAATGATGCTTTTTTCTTCAGCTAGTGTCAATATTAACATACTAGTATTAGGCACTAGCACGTAGTTATTACATTAAAATTTGACTAGAAGTTTAAATGGATGAATCGTGACATAAATGCAAAATCATGAAATATATTAAACTTACTTAAATGTTTATTAATATACATAAATAATGGCTCATAAATCTTTCGAATTCGGTCGTTTAACGTTTTGTGGCGAAATCTAAAGTTGTAGAGCCTAGTTCAGGTGTTGGTTTTGAGAAAACGCAATTTATAAATAAATCTAATATAATAGTTATTTTATTCTAATTTGGAAGTTGGAGTTGCGTTACATAGAATATTTCACTCTCGACATCCATTCATACTAACTTACATCCATTCATACGTTATTTGTTATTTTGTAGGGTTGCGTACCCAAAGGATAAAAACGGGACCCTATTACTGAAACTTCGCTGTCCCTCTGTCCGTCCGTCCGTCTGTCACCAGGCTGTATCTCAAGAACGGTGATAGCTAGATAGTTGAACTTTTCACAAATAATGTATTTCTATTGCCACTTTAACAACAAATACTAAAAATAAAATAAAATTAATATTTAAGGGGGGATCTTCCCTTACAACAAACTTATTTTTTTATAGATAATGGTACGGAACCCTTCCTGCGCGAGTACGACTCGCACTTGGCCGGTTTTATTTATGATTGTTGGGGTGGATTAATAATGTTTCTAATTAATTTAATGATACCAGGCCGCGAAGTGGTAGTCTATGATTTTGGCGGGGACCAAAATGAGAACAATGTGCACATTAGGCTGGTAGGTACAGTGACAATGCTTCCGGTGATATAGCACGTTTTAGGAAATATATACTTAAATAGGTGCCCTTCGGCTTTGCCCGCGTTTAAGTAAAAAATTAGCTTATGTGCTAAAGCTCCCTGTTTATAAGCTGCGTGCATACCAAATATAATGCCAATCAGCCGTTACATCGTGAAGAAAAAACAAATATTACACACAAACTTTCACATTTATAATATTAGTGTGATAATTTCATACCTGCAACCACCTATATTGTTATGGCTAAGGAAAAAGTTTAAGCTCTTTCGTTGAAATCACTATGGCTACTCTTACATCAAAAACTACATTTTTTTACTGAGATGTCCTTTCCTAAATCAACGGTATTCTAACGGTCTTCTTATTCATATGAAGAATACAATAAGTACTTGGAGTGTTTCAAACTGAAGATAAGCAATTTTCTTCTATTTACTTTTAAAGAAATAAAGGGCCCATCTTTACAGAGCTCGTTAAGGAATTGTATAAATTTTTGGACAAAGTTATTTTGAGTCCTTGACAAATTTAAAGACATTTTAATTTTGTTAAACTTGTTGCTGGGGGAAGTTCCGCGGAAGTTGCGAGTTAAAAAGTTGAGAAAGCAAGTCTTTTATGCAGAAAATTGTGATGATGAAGCCTTCGTTCGTGGTGGTTTTAGTTTTGTGAATAGTATCTATATACACCAAACGAGGAACTATCGTTGAATTCGGCGTCTACAGCAGAGTACAGTAGAGCAGGTTATGTGAATATCTATAAAAAATACCACCAAAACATTGCCATTTAAAATTTCATAAATCTATAAGAATATAGAGAAATAGGTATAATAGTATTTTTTCGCTGTACAACGAGGTAACGCAGCCAGCATTTTGGGCACACTGCCGACCAATGACTTTTTGTATTAGGTAAGTAGTTTATAAAATACCTGTTGCTGTTTTGTGCACTTATAGCATATGTTAAATTAATAATTGTGTTATCCGCATTCACATAAATACATCGGCTACCATCTTTGTCCGATATAAGGGGTAGATTGTAAATCAGCGCTGTGAGCACATGAAAATGTACGCACAGCATATGCTGAATCTACCCCTATTGCCCTATCTTTGAATATGACCCCATGTATGCACATGAATTTTGAAAATGTTTTCTTCTTTGTGTTTCTTCTTTTTTTTGTAGTTTTGTACTTATGGGCAATAAATATATTTTTGATTTGATTTTGATTTTTGATTTGATTTTAGTTATATCTGTATTTGGATTAATCATGAATGTTAGTATAAATTAAATAAATAAGTATATAGTATTTTTTTTGCGTGGAAGTATACTTGTATTGAGTGTTGGGGTATGGTGCTGTATCACACTAATATTATAAATCCGAAAGTTTGTGTGTTAATGTGTATGTTTGATTTCTTATCATACTGTAACGGCTGAACGGATTTAGATGATTCCAGATGTGAAGTACTGCCGGACCTTTGTTAGGATGCCAAGTTTCTTAGCAGCTAGTTTTACACTAAATTCAACGTATGGGCCGAAGTTAAGGTTAGAAGTCAGAGTGACGTCAAGCAGCTCGAGATGGTTAGTAATTAAGATGATATATTACAATCTTTAATTAATAGTTGTTTATACTACACTATCCCGCAAAGAACGGCATCATGTGTGTACCCTGTAAAAAGGAATCTGCATTTTGCAATCTTATCTTTACCAACCCAGTAGAACCAAACGAAAAGCTTTGAAACCATGACACGTAAAGTAATCTAGATCCACATAAGCGAACCACAAAGTAGCACTCCGAGAAAGTTAAAGCTTCCATCACCTTGTTAAGAAAACCACAATGACCAGACGGGGTTGAACTTAGAAGGGATAAAGACGGGCAATGCCCTTCAAGTAAGTTATATCGGGATTAAAAGTAGCGTATATATGTAACAAATGCAAGGATTAACTTGTTAAACTCTTTTGAGAGGATGTGTGAGTTAGTTTAATGTCATAATCATACTTTTTTCTCATTAGAACAGAAGATTAATTTATTATCTGCTCAGTTAAGCTGAAAAAATTGCTGCTCAAGCCAAACACTAACGCAATTTGTGTTACTCACCGGCTATTAATCGCTTTTTTTTTGCGTATACGACGCTCTACATCTGGGAGTAGGACGTCAACAAGGCGGATGATACCGACACGCCTGGCCACGCGATTCAAAAATCATCTGATTAATAGGTACCACAAACATGAATAGCAATCGCGATAGTTTTCTTTATAAAACTAACGCTTGGTATCTATAAATGGGTGTATTGTCTGAACGTATTTTATGTACCAAACTTTAAAAAACATCGACGGATTTCAAAAAACATAACTAACCAAAACACTAATATATTAAAAAAATATTTTACTTGATGAAATTTATATGGGACCAACCTAAAAGAATATCCTTTAAAATAAAAATTGATATTTTTCCTTATCGGTTAATAAATTACGTAAGGTAGTAAAAATAATTAAAATTTATACACGAATTTAGAACCTCCTCTTTTTTGAAGTCGGTTAAAAATCAAGACAATTTTGTCCGCTGTTGCCATCAGTACAACTGGAGATACGAGGATATAGATGTCCTCAAAGTCATTGTCATAGTTCTACACCTCTCAATGTCAGCTTTGGCGGCGATGAGCAAATATTCATTTTGCAATCATTGCATATAATTTAAAGTGCATTTAGCAAAATGTGTACATTTTGTATAGGTACCAAGATTTGGAAATAGTAATAAAAATAATAGATGAACGTATTTGTGTAAAATGATACGAAACAGATATAAACACAAATGTTAAATTTGAGGCACACGTTCGCTAAATGCACAGTTTTTATACTATGTAAAAATACAGTTTAGTGTAAGAAAAAACTGCTACCAAGATGCTTCTCATTATAGCTCAAGTGAAAACTTTCTCTCAAAACTAGAATTAGAAAGACTTGAGTTATAATTCGCTGCTCCCTCAGAGGGTTTTTACAGACCAATACTGGCCTATTGACAGCAGTTTGGATGCCAACGTGTTAGCATTTCCAGCCAAGCCACTCGATTTATTTGGTTTTCCTACTTTATACCAGCTTTGGAATGAGATTCTTTTTTCAATTTTCTTATACCGCTCCAATAATTAAGTATTTAAGTTTTAAGTTAACTTTACTCCATGTAACGAATGATTTCTGATTTTATGAAATTCAATGGATTTTGATTGTATGAAAGTAATTCATACAATCAGAACTTATCAGTTGCAGGCTAAACATTGATGAAACACATAACTAATTTGACTAATTAAATAAATCATTTATAAAAATGTATCCTTTCGTATTCCCAGTAATAACTCTGGCGCTTTTCACTCAGTACTTGTCCTCCGGTGTTGCTCAATTTAAGCATAAACAGAACAGGTTCTGTTTCTATGTGTTACCTTTTATCTATGTGTTATCTTTTAGTGGTTCTATGTATTTCCTTTGTTATATTGTTTATGTGATGGTTTTATATTGTGATTTTGCATATTGTTAAACTTTTCTTTCTTTCTTTGTATTCGTCTTTTGGGCAAAGGACTTGTAGAAAGTCTTATCATCTTATTCGTACATAGTAAAACCAGTGCCATTCTAAATTTAACGCATTTACCACCCTCGACTACATCATTTTTTACCAACACAGGTGAGATCATCAAACGCTAATGTATCGAAAACAAATAATTAAACGCAAGCAAAGCTTAAAAAAACCGGCTTCACCGCTTTATCTTCGGAACCTTGATCAGATTCAACGTATTAAATACGCATTTAATACGTTGAATCTGATACGGACAAAAACCTTACAATTTTATCTGTATAGGCGACGGTGACTCTATACATGAAAATAATATGGCATTAAAAAACAATGGTGCCTAACTTCTGCAATCCTACGAACGTAACAACAAAAGTAATCATAGCAACTTCGGTACCTACGCCAAAGTAGAAATATACACATACAAACGACGTAGAGTAGGCATACAGAGAGCCTCTCACATAATTCATGGAAGTGGCTGACTGATAACCCCTCGGGATAACCGCTCTCATAAGTAACTCAAAGATAAGGCAAGATTTATGACAATCGTAATTTTGTTGGCTTAATAACAATACGCTTGGTAGAGTTAAGGAATTACTCAAGCTTAAGCCACGGATAAAGAAAGAGCACACTAGATAATAGCTTTTATATAAGAGCGTCTTAGGAAAGTAGGTTAGTTTTCACAGTAAGTTGTTTGGTTTACATCAAAAAAATATCTTAAAGTTTGAACAAGGTTCTTTTGAAAAGAAATCAAGAATAATACTGGTTTACATATTAATTCCATGAAAATATAATGTTATTATGAGATAATACAATATTTTTAATTTAATAGTCCTAATTGAACTGACTCTGGCGTTGGTAGTTTCGCATCTTCCTACTAAGCAGCGGGTATCGCGTTCGATAACCGGTGGGATCACAAGTGTTCTCCCCGTGGAAATTTTGTGTTTCTACGTTTTTATGTGATGTGAATGTTTTCGGCACGATACAACAAGTCGAACTTAGCGTGAGGTTGTGAGTGAAAGCGTTTACATTACATGGCGATAAATAATGCACATCGAGCTATAGAGAAACTATACAGTACCCGGCCATAAATAATGCACTTCGAGCCGAAGAGGGAGAAAATATTATTTTCTCTGTAAGTTTAAAATATTTTTTTTACATCTTGTACAAAGAAAGAGTAACATTGATAAATAAGCTCAAGTAACGAGTTCCGCCCAGCGGCTTTGGCCGCGTTAATCAAAATATTAAGTACACTATACTCATGTCAAGCACTATCCAGCCATAACCCGTTGACAGATCTAGACTAAAACAACATGTCTTTTGAAGCATGAACTCACACAAGTAATTAGTAATTTCGTAGTCGTCGCTGACAACAGTCGCAACGGCCAATCACAAGCATACATTTATCTTGTCCTCTTCTCTCGCTGTTAAATTTTTTAATGAAAAAAAAAACTAGCCTTATCCGCTATCAACTGCTTTTATAATTATTGTATTTTAATGTATTTACATATCAACTGTTTTCAAAAACACACCACATCGCCCAAAAAATTGCAAATCTTAAAAAAACCGGATTGGGTATATACAGCCATAAATTGCTAGCAAATTCTCTAATGTGTATTCAACGTAATTTGAGCTGTACACAGCAAACGCTTGCTCGCTTTCAACTGTGGCACATTCCGAAAAGTTGAGTGAACTTCCTTTCATAAGTTGGGACTCAGGAGTTGCGAGCCGTGGCTTATTCAAAACGTTGTTTTAAACGACAATCCGCCACAAAATCTGTTAACTCCAAAATGTTTCGTGAGAAGTTTAGCTTCATGATAAAACTCATACGAATTACCGAGGCGCTTGTGGTGACAGTATTTGGGTTAACTCTCGTTTCAATGTGCCACGTTTTCAGACAATTTTTCATACTGACATCTTTATTTGTTTTTGAAGTGAAAACTTTTATGGGAGGGCTTAGAAATTCTGATCCGCTACCTTTTGTGTGACGAAAAGTTGTGAAGGTAAACACTGTGATGAATAATTAAGTTTCCCTTTAATACAGGGTAAAGTTTCACTTCAATCGTGTGTCTTTATGACACACACTGTTTAATTACAAAATAGATCACATAGAACATTATTTAACTAGAAATAAAATAGTTTTACTTCGAATTATTAATTGGAAATTTAGTAATTTTATGAAGAAATCGAATCATAATTTTTTAAGTTTTGTGGCACGGTAGAGGATGTCCATCATTTGTTTTTGAAATGTCTAAAGTAACGCAAAAGAGCATGATCATTTAATAAGCAATTTTGGCTTTGCTAATTCTATGGTAGCATATTTCCAAATACTCGTAGGCGTTGTTGGGTGCTTGTCAGCCTACTAAGCAGCGGTTTATTTATTTATTATATAGCGGTTATCTGGTTTGGTTCCCAGAGGTGATTCGAGGAATTCGATTGAATATTTCTCATGAAGAATAAAAAATTTTTTTTTATCTTTTTTACTTTTTATGGGAAAAATTGTCTGTCAGAGTTAGCGATCAAATATTTTTTTTATACTTGAATTATAAAAACAAATAAAATGGGTGAAACAAGTGAAAATCAGTAAAACAAATGAAGGTCGTCAAAAATAACTCAAGATCGGAAAACAAAAGAATATCTTCTTGGGTACATTATTAAGATTACGCGTACTTTAATCGATTTGGATAATTCTTCTTTTGTTTGAAAGGGATTGAAGTAGAATTTTAGGAACCATCATAAAAAAAGAATCAGATAAAAGGTTCCGGAGATAATAGCGGTGATGTCGGTTTTCGTCGTAAAAATGTTTGAAAAATGCCAAAATGTACTAAAGTATTAATAATTTCTTTACTAGGATTAATAATTTTCCTTTGAATATTTAACAAAGACCTTTGAATTATTGATGAAATTATTTCCTTTGAACAATTTGTAGATGGAACTTTGGAGTTGCTGAATAACTTACGATGTCCACTAGAATTTCTGTCGTAGAAAGAATTATGTATTATACGAGTATATTATTGTTAGTATAGCTTTTGTATTACCTACACTGAGAATCAGCGAAGGAGTAGAACTTATTGCACTCGTCTTTGTTCCCCGAACGGTATAATCTGGGAATCTTCAAGTCAAGAGTTACCTTCTAGGCAAGCATGCTACAACTTCAGCCACATCATTATTTTCCATCAGGTGAGATTGTGGTCAAATGATATCGGCCATAAAATAAATAAATATTTGGTTCTAGTTATTTTGTAAATAGAATTTAATTACAGGAGTTTTGACTAAAAATATGTTTGAGAACTTCAGTAGTTTAGTTGTCCCAATATTTTTTTCTTCGAGTAGGAAGCTATAGAAAAAGTACACGGTGATGGTATAAACAAATCGAACAATTGTCCTAGTACCATTCGCGACCGGGCACGATTACCATACATCAATATCAGGGTCACATGTGGTATTGTCTTTCGTGATATAGACCGTTTTATCGGTATTCTGTATTGTGGTGGTACACGACGTAAATTGTTTTTCGATGGTATCTTAAAATTGCGTGTCAGAAGGGTATTGTGAATCGTTGACATACCATTCAGTACAAGTCTATTATGTTTTACGACTGGTAGACATTGGTTATAGAATGTCACACAAAATAATTAAATGAAGGTCAGACTACAATTGTATTATTCTACAAAGGGTATTTGGGTTCGACATATATGTCAAAGTTCGACGAATAAAAAACTTCTGTAACAATAACTATCCAATTTTAATAGTCAACGAGTCAACATGTTTTTGATAAGAGTACTCAAAATTACACACTATATGCTCTAAAGAATTAATGAAACTGAGTTCGTTTAGGTCATCTCTGTCATTACTAACAGATCTATATATATGAGTAACTATATATAATTGTTCATGTAATAAAATTGACATACATTAGTGTCACCATTGGGAGAAGCCACTGACATCTGAAATAAAGTGTACTCACTGTTCAGAAGAAGAAGAAGACTATGGATCAAATCAGTAAAAAAATATGTCAATAAATAATATATTTACTTTTCTTTAATAAATTATTGTAGTTTAAACAGTTATAAAAACTACGCGCTTAGAAATGTTATAGATTGAAAAAATACTGAAAAATATTAGGGGTACTCTTTTTGAACTATTATTTTTTTAAACTTCGACGCTGCCGCTACTGGTTGAAAAAATTTGCAATTTTCTTAAAAAGGACTAAAACAACACAGCCGCAACGATGATATATTATCTAAATATGGTTTTAACGCGATAACGTGTATTGATATTTGATATCGCTTTACCGATCTTTATATCAAAGTTATTTTTTTCTCTTATAGATAATAATTTTGATATATTTTTTCCTTAAGGTACACAATATTTTCGTACAATCATTTTAGTGTAGAAACATTTTGAACTAAAAAAAAAAGCAGTGTCCATAAGGTATTGCATTATTTTGTCTATAATTGAAAGTCAACAATTCTTCCTCATATTATGCTTATGTCAAAAAAAAATTTAAAGAGTGTAACAGACTTATCTAAATATATATAACTCAAAGGTGACTGACTGACTGACATAGTGATATATCAACGCACAGCCCAAACCACTGGACGGATCGGGCTGAAATTTGGCATGCAGGTAGATGTTAGGTTGACGTAGGCATCTGCTAAGAAAGGATTTTGATTAATTCTACCCCCAAGGGGAAATAATAGGGGATGAAAGTTTGTATGAAACTTTGTCAATTTTAAAATAATACTTCTTAACGCGAGCGAAGCCGTGGGCAAAAGCTAGTTATAGTATAATATTATAGTATAATAGGCCAACTATTGGCAAGAAATATCATTGTCAAGGCAAAAATAAAAACTTGAGCTATTAATTCTTCTTTCCTGAGCCTTGCTCTATACTAGTATTGATTAAAATTCCTTAATTAAACGTGATCATCAGTAATATCAAACAGCTGCCGCTAGCTCGTTTCTATTATGGCAACACATATAACATTGCTAATAATCAGTTTATTGCTATTTACTATTCAGCTACGACATCAATTGCTTCTATTTACGTAGACGTTCTAGTTTGTTGTTTACGCCTTTATACACCACAGCTTTCGCATCGTAGAGCATAGCTGGTTCATAGCCAGTGACTCGGTAATTTTCCGATGAATGCCGTCCCATACCACACCTCATACCTCGGTTAAATGTGTGAATCTATTACTTTCTACACAGTGTTGATACTTGTGTTTATATGAAGTGCTTTTGGTATGAGTCGCAGATTTATCAGTAGAGATGTTTTAATCTACTGGTAGTAATTGTCACTTGACTTAGTTCTTTTTCTGATGAAGGCAACGTGATTTTTGTGCCCGAATAAGAAAAGAAAAAAAGAAAATCAATCAAATCAAATCAAAATCGTTTATTCACATGGGCCCCAAAGAGGCACTCATGAAAGTTAATGAATCTAAAAAAGGGCTACCTAGGCTATAGAACTACAATTCCTTATCAGTTCGCCTTAAGACAAACACATAATATATTTCCATGATTGTAAGGCAATTTGCGCACTGATTTAGCCTTAGTACCTTGTACCGAAATACATTCGTAATCTACCCTCAAATAGAAAAAAAATACACCAAGCTTTTAAAAAGCGTCCGGCAGCTACCGAGGACGCCAAGCGTGTTTAACACACTCGTCCACATCATCTCTTATAAACATGTGAAATAGTTGTATATCAATATATATAAGTAAGTACTGTGAAATTTTATGCAAAAATACCCCCAAATCTAAGATAAAATCACACATTATTAAATCTTAACTACTGGCTCAAGTTATTTATCCTAAGTTTGCTCACCGTCATATATCTGCGGCACATGTATTATTTACTTATTATAAGTTTATCCCAGCAAGTGAATTGTTCATTCTTATGAGATAATAAAGAATTCTAAACACATAAGTCTGTGTGTATTTTGAATAAGTATTGTGTATTTAGATAGTCTAAAATCAAATATTGGACAAAGGTCTGATTAACGCGCTCAAATTCGTGTGCCTCATATAGTGAACAGCATACAGAACACGAGCCATATTTCTTCTGCTGACCCCAATCACCGAGATACTGTTATATAAGTTCTACGTACGTTTATTTATTAAGATTATATAAGTTCTACGTTTTCCACGCTATCGAGGTCCACAGCTAATATATCTGTTTTAATTAGGAATGGTGCTGAAATACGAGTAAAGGTCAAGTTGAATATCTCACACTTTAAAGAAAGGCAGAACCATATTATTATAAATGTGACGTAAAATCAGCATGCCTTTTAAAATAATGACATTTTGTGGTTTCTTATAAAAATAATCATGAACGGCACTGAGAAAGCAGTAATTTTTCTGGTTTTATGGGCAAATTAGCTACGCCCCGCGGTTTTACCTGCGTAAGTCCCGGACTCGCGGGAATTCCGAGATAAAAAACCTATGTGTTAATCCAGGGTATCAGCTACATTCATACAAAATTTTATCAAAATTACCGTTTGAGCGTGAAAAAGTAACAAACATTTTTTTTTTATGTTGAAAAGGCAAGCATTTGACCACTATCTCACCTGATGGAAAATGATGATGCGGCCGAAAAATAAACACAAATACACAAACACACTCACAAACTTTCCCCTTTGTAATATTAGTATGATGTTGGCACTAAAGTTACTAAGCAGAATGAGATGAGATTTGAGGTATAGAGTGAAGAGCGGGTTTACATCCAAAAACGTAGGACTTTGTTATCAAACGGTTTGGGTCGCAGTAGGCACTGCTGAAAGTGTAGGCAGGCATATAGGACAGCCTTAGAAGCGATGGTAAAGAAAAAAATTTGGGACAACTAAACTACCAGAAAGTACTTTGAAACATATTTGCTAGTTAAAAGTATTACTTTTATGTTACGTTCTTTATACAAAATAAGTTTGAAAGTCTTCTCTATTATGACAATAAGTTTAGCTACGACTTCACAGAATAAGTCGATCTGCCATGTAGACTATATAGTTTACCAGAAGTCAAGTAACTAGAAAAATCTGGATATATAAAATGAAAATGAAAACGGGAATTAGCGTGACTTACGCGTTTTCGATGTCTAGATCGACAATTGTTTCGGCTTCATTCAGAAGCCTTCTTCAGGATGAATGCGGAGCGCTCGCCGTCGCGTATCATCTCGCACAATGTGGTAATACGTATCTCTTTTTCTTGTTGGATTAAGAAAACTCTTTTAATAAAACGAACCAGACTAAATTTTTTGATTGCTACTAATAAATATTATATGTCACAAATAGCACTAGAATTTTATTAACAGCAACAAATGTTTTTTCGGCGCAATGGTAATATAGTCCCAACACTTGATCTGGCTGTCACGATTACAAATCCTACCGCGATCTTGATCTTCCTGTGAAGGTATCGTTGTAATGAAATCCACGATTATATATATACTTAATTAAATAATTTTACCTTTTAGAAATCGCCCTTGCTGCAAACAAAGATGATTTTCCAAGACGTATATGTACTTTATTTCATTTCTCAAACACAATAACAGTACAAACTGAGCAGAAAAGGTGAAAAGGTCCGAAAATGGACGACCATAACGCAGTTACTCGGTCCTCAATCTTCATATACAGAAGGCACTCTTGCCCTTTTGGGCTGCGTGATTTAACACTCTTAAAAGGTCAGCCACGTTATACTGCACGTTTCCTCTTCTCATGTAATTTGGCAGCTTTTTCTTAAAAGGATGAGGGATATGAGATTTTCTTGGAATTTAGAAAGTGACATTTGATAAATGAGAAACTAGCTAGTAGGTACGCGTGATTCTGTCTTACACTATCTTTCTCTTTCACATTTGTTTTTTACATTTTAGTGATCTACTTTTATCAAATCAAATCAAATCAAATCATTTATTTCAGAAAGTCATCCATATTATGATTAATTTAAAACATTACAAATTAAACAATATTACACACCGATCAAGTTAAAAATTTAAATTAGAATGTCAAAATAAAAATTTATGCATCGTTTGGTAGGTTAGTGTCAATAAATGTTTGACTTCACTTAAATAACAATTTGTGTGTGTTTGATTTCCTTTCACAGTTGTGCAGTGTTGTTATTTCGTGTGCGACGTCACCTGCCGTTTTAAACGGAAGACCAGCGCTGGTCTTTTAAACCAGCATTATGCTGAGTTGAGGATTTTTTTTTAGATTTTTACCATAAACGGTAAAAATGAAAAAAATATATATTTGTAAATTTTTGTCAAATTTAATTTTGTTTTTCTTTTTGACAAAAATAAATATATGTCTATGTCTATGATAATAAGCCCTATTGTATTTATAAGAGTGCTTACATTGTACGACCAAAAATTGTAGACTCTCGACCTTTACGTCCATTGACAGGCTGGAATAATTATATGTATAAAAATAAAGTTACAGGTTAAATTGAACTGCCCATTGGCTGAGTTAAGTGCGCGTCCGCCTTCTAATCGGGGTATCGGGTTTGATTCCCCATGAAAACAAAAGTTTTGTAAAACGTACCCGATAGTAACTGTGCGTGTTATGTGATTGATTCCAGTGTCCACGACAAGAGTCGTTGAACTTAGTGTGAAAGCGTTTATGTTTAAATAAATATCGAATAGAATGTCTGCATAACTATGTCGGGATATAATTTAACTCAGCTGCAGATATTTATATTTCGTGTAAAAAATGCACACACTCACACATTTTCTGTGTACAGATTCCACTGTAACTTTATTTATATAATAATGTTTAGTATGCGATGTTTTTCCTTTCTGAAACTTTTTAAATTCTTACTAGAATGGCTAATACTATAACAGATACAAACATGTGTTAGTCTACTAGACCATAGATATAGAACGAAGGTTATACTATTTTTAACAGGCGTACAATATCCATTGTGGTAAAATAAAGTAACTGATATCTGAACTGAACGTACAGATTAATAAACGCATAAACCGAAACATTTCCATCCGGACACGATAAAGTAATCTCACTACATCAAAACCAGAGCAATGATTTACAGCCATCGTAACAGCGTTGATTTGCCAAACGATGAGGAAAATGCTATTCCATATGGTCCGACCAGCAAATCACTGCCATAACCGGTATAATTCGGAAGTCTAGGGTAGGTAGGATATATATCGATACTCTTAGTATGTTATAAATTGAATCTTATAAAACTTGTCTGTTTTTATACAAAATAAAAGAGCAATGACTAGTGAAACATGGGCACAACCAATGCATTCGGACCATAGATCCTGAATGCGTTAAAAAAAAGGTTTCACCGAAGCTCATAACATAGACTTCATCATTATGTGAATGTTGAGAGAAAATCCATAATAGTGATCGTAATTTCCGGTATCGACTTATTTCGATCAGATATATCGTCTATACACAACACTACCTAACAGAATTGATACAAAGAATCAAGAGGAACTATACTATGTTCCAGACGAGCTACCGATATCGACAATCAACATCGATATATCGAGCTCTAGTATATATCGGAAATCTGCTCGGTTCCATATCCGATCGTTTGGAGTATTTGAACGCACGCGGCGTTGGATTTGTCGGAGGAACGCTGCTGATTATGTAAATGACATTTTGATGTGGTCTTTATGGAACTTTATTAGCGAAAGTTTATGGCAAAGGTGTTACATGCCTGGAAAAACAAACAGGAATATTTTCTTTCAATTAAGAAGAAGACTAGACAGTCACATATGAAAATAATTTATGCCACTGATGGCCATGACGGGTCCTTCTTAACACTTCTTCTCTTCTTACTTTTTGGCTAGTTTTAAGTTTTATTATTTATAGTTTTTTTTTAATAAATTTGACTTTCTACTATTACCCTGTTAATTTATTTGTATTGTGACTTGTTTGATATTTAGTAGTGCTTTTATATTTTTACAGACTTCAAAAAAGGAGGAGGTACTATCATACCGCCCATCACCGATTTTTCTCACATTTGTGGACCGATTCTCAAAATTATTTTTTGTTAGGTAGATTCCATACACATTCTTTCAGAGGTGATCCCATGTAATTTCTTTCGAAATCTATCAAGGCAAAACTAAAATATAAGCGGTGAAGTCGGTTTATTAAGCTTTGCTTTCGTTTAAATAATATTGAATTGATTGAATTTATTTTTAATGAGTAATTTTTATACAATTTGATTAATTATTATCAACTCGTGGACACAATATTTGATATGTTATTAACAAGTATATAGGTATAAAAAATACTCATACGTGAGTATGACCATTTGTTAGTATATAATGTAGTAAACAACCCATGCGTAACAAGACTAGTACCTAAGTGAGAAACGGCACGACAACCGTTCTGAAAAATTCTACCACATTTTATTTTATACAGCTGACCCAGAATTCTAGAGCATTCAAATTAAGTTAAGATTGCCTAACGTGTTTCTCGTGAAATAGGTACGTCTGAAAATACCTTCCTTCGATCTTCTTCTTTACGACGAAACTTCAAGGCTTATTTATTTCTAGTATTAAACGCGGCGTGTGAGTTTCCAAGTAACATGTACACATTTTTATTTTTCTTGAATATAAAGCAACCAGTGCTTTTCTCTGAATGTTAAAAGAAATACTTTATGCTTTATTTAGTCTCCACTATAACATGACCTGTATCATCCAAATTAGTATCACCTACTTAGAGCACTTCTTTATGGTCTATAGTTGCTTACTGGATTACATATTTTATGAACAATTTATGTAAAGTCGGTGTAGTCTCAATCTCACACATACTCATTTGAAATGTTTGTGTTTACATGTATTTTGCTGTATATAAAACAAGCTTTAGCCCTATAAGTGGTAAACAGATTTGAGTGAAATTTGGTATAAGAGGCAGATTAGATCCCGAATAGAACTTATATTTTGAGTTGTTTCTGACTCACACAAATACCTTATTAAAGTCGCTGAGTTTGACTTGAGAAAAAGTGGAATGGACAGTTGAGTTCAAAGGGTTTCGAAATAAACTACTTACAGAACATCATTAACACGGAGTAAGCCGCAGATCATAGCTTGTTGATGTGTATACGTAAACTTCCATATGTACAATAAATTATTAGCTAAAATTTGGAAATGGCAATAATTACCTGGAAATGTTGATAACTCTACAACTCAAACCCTGGAAGTTCAGTCAATCCCTGT
This sequence comes from Lomographa bimaculata, assembly GCA_948107665.1. Lineage (NCBI taxonomy): Eukaryota > Metazoa > Arthropoda > Insecta > Lepidoptera > Geometridae > Lomographa > Lomographa bimaculata. Next base: position 11,555,926 of record OX403599.1, read on the forward strand.
TCTAGTTCCAGAGTCATGACTACATCATCACTTACCAGTGCAGGTGGCATAAAGATCAAATGATAGCACGAAGAGATGTAATGATAGCTTGTCAAATATAAAAAAGCTATTTATATCTTCTGTTTCATATACCCTACTTACCATTATGCAGGGCTGGCTACGAAGGACGCGGTTGATTTTATAAAACTTCAGTCCGAAGTCGTAACGGAAATTGACTTATTCCATTTTACTTCAAGTAAACGAGTCAGTGTGACCCCCAAAGCCACTTTATAAGGGATCGGGCCTAAAAGGATAAGAAGAACCCATAATTTTCTATTTTTATGACTTTAATGTAGAAGAATTTAAGATATGCAAGCGTAGTAAAAATAATCCTATTTACGTTCCAGTATAAGATTTATAATGGGTACTTACCAAAGATCAGAACTGCACGCTGGCTAAGTTGGGTGCGCGTTTACCTTTTAAGCAGCAGGTATCGAGTTCGATTTCCGGTAGAAACACAAATTTTCAATCTAAGAGAAATTTGTGTTTCTGGAACAGAATGTGATTATGTGTGTGGATTTAAATTGTGGTACCGGAAACATTCACATGTATAACACCCTGAACCAGAAGTACAAATTTCCCACATGTGATCCCACTGAAAATCGAACCTAATACTCATTGCTTAGAAGGCGAGCTCCCAACTACGCCAACGGCCAGTTCAACTTATTTCAGCCTATTTCAGCAGTGTAAACAATTCGCTTCCACTTTAATAATAAATCATTAACAGGTATAGAACCCACATCTTCAGAGTTTAGGCAACGTACTTGGCGGGTAAATTTCACTTCAAAGGGTCAAGTGAGATGGTGCTAGGTCACGTCTGAATAGCTTCCGCTTTGCCGGGCAATAGGTAATTTCCTACCTACCCTCTTTCTCGAGTAGTACAAAAGAGTTGGATTAATATTACAGTTACTATTTTTCTAAAGCTTCGTTGATGAAAGAACAAGGTCGTTCCTTGATGGTTTTAAACGATTTTCGAAGAATGTTCCATAGGCATTGGAGAAGTTATTTCAGAAACAATATAATTGGAGCCAAAGTCAAGTCTGTCTCTGTACTAGAAACTTTTGTTAAATCTTTGATAACCGTATCGTGTACTGTACTTAGTCCTCGGTACGCGTCGAGACGCCGGACTGTCTACGCGCGTACTCGACTGATGAAAGAACACCGAATGTTCCGAAACTAGTCTCGTAATAAAACGAGTAAACAACCGTGATTTAAGTCGTATAAATCCTTATATATTTATCAAGTATAATTAACAATAATAAGTATAATTATCGTATAAGTATAATTATCAATACCTCAAACAATTATCAAGCACAGCCAAAGATTTTCGCTCCAAAACAAAGGGGTTGTAAGCGTGAACCGTTTTGTTTTGGTTTAAAAAAATCAACCAGGTGATAAAACTATGTAATTGTAGAGTGATAGGTATCTAGACGGGATGATATATGTATGTTAACTGATAACACTACTATTTTCATAGACCACAAGTCTGTTATATTCGTCACTCTACATTTGTAACATTATATACACATACTAACGTACTTGGCTCAGAAATCCTAAATTTGTCTACTAAGATACGCTTTATTGGATCTTAGTTGATTGTTTAGGACTTGTTTATAGTATTAGTCGCTTAGTTAGATTCTAGGTTGAAATTAAATAGCAAGGCTTGAAGCCAGCTCTGTTCTATTTGTGTTGACTTTACGAACTGTCTCTCCGTTGTTTTATTAATTAAGTAGAAATTCACGAGACTGTTTTAAATTATTTATATCATTGTTTGCATGACAAAAAGTTACTCACTTTGTCTTTTCCCACTAAACGAGGTCAGTATAAAATGAATGCGCCAAACTACACGGCTAAAATCTGTCCCAAGAAGAAACCGATCAATTTATTTTTACCGACTTCCCAAAAAAGGAGGAGGTACTCAAGTAGACTGTATTTTTATTTATGTGACTGTTAAAAAGTGTTGAAATAAAAAGGAAATTTGTTACTTAACTATTTATTGGTAAACATAAAATTGGAGTAAGTAATATGTTATTCCATAAAATATCACGCACAATCTCAGATTTTCACTTGTAGATCATTTAAACACACTATAATATCAGTCTTAAAACTGTCAACACAACCATATGGCTATCAAATCTCAGCCAAAATACTAGGGTAGCATATTCTTCTACACCTGATCTGATCTGATCTCCTGCTTCTGATTTTAAAACTTGTTTTGTTTTATCATATGTTTCGTGAAACCTATCTGACATCGATCTATTTTAATAATAGAAAAACTTTTTACTGTGTACCAAATAAAAAATAAATGACAAATAAAACATTGCTTTTTAAAATAAATGTTTCTATCGCTTAAACGATCTTTTGGTAACTTAAGGATGGGCAGTAACAGGAGGAGGATGGTAGGAAGATATTGCACAATAAAAACAAAAATTATAATAAAACATAATATATGTTTCAGATCTAAATTCTAATAACAAAAATTTATTTGCACTAACAAATATAGAGGTTAACTTGCTGGTTTTTCATAAATTCTCGCTACAAGACTACGGAGAAATAGCCTGTATTCCCTTAAACTATATACAGCAGTCTATTGCATGTCTCCGTACCCTTAATTATTGATCAGTAGAAGTACCACGTGCAGGTAAAGCTTGAGTGGCTAGGTTTTATACCAGATACAACATTACAATAAGAGGTTTAAAATATTTAATCTGAGCTAAAGCAGCTAACTTGTACAGATAAAACATGTAGATAAATACAATTTGTAGGTATTTAAATTAAACATGTTACCGAGCTTCATAATTAACATCAGGAACAGGATGAAATACATTCTGTGGAAATGGCCTTTATTAAACTATGTGCCATAAAAAGTTATCCACTCAAAAATATTAAAATCATCGTCATGAAATAAAATGTTTCTGGAAATATATTTTTGGGTTATTGCAACTTTTTAACTGGGTTATTAAAACCAGTAGGTATATTTTTTATTACTGGTGCAGGAAAGTGTTTATATTTAATGTTTGTTTTTTATTTGAAATTTTTTAATGTTGTTTATTTAATAAAAAATACTAGTTTTCGGAATTGTACAGACAGTCTAACGTGTATTTCCCTGGGTTATCGTCATTCAAATTTCACAATTATTTTTTTTAAAGCGCCTGTTTGATCGCGCGTGATCAAAATGCTGGCACTTATTTGGCTCAACGTATTAGCATTGCAATTCAGAGAGGCAATGCCGCCAGCATGATGGGAACGCTACCCACTGGTAGTGGATTTGAGCTCTTAATGTCTTGTATGTAACTTAGTTCTTTGCTGTACATAGTTTTAATCTAGTTTTAGGAAATATAGGCAATTGGCCCGTAGATAGCATTTGCCTATGAAAAAAAATATATATATATATCGGCTCGGACATCGCACAAACGAAGATTATCTTTATTAAAACACAGTTTTATGTATGTTTTTTGTGGTAGCATTTGTAGCCGATTCATTTGATATACTAGAAACTCCTTGGTGAAAGTCTAAGAAGTATAAGTAGCTTAAGATTTAATTGTTATTGTTGTCTTTTTAATGATAATAATCAATTATAATATTAAATCTTCTAAGCGTGGGGTATTGGGTTGGATTCCCGGCGGGAACACAAATTTTATCCTCAAGGGAAATTCGTGTGTTCTGGGTGTGATTGTGTACGTGATATGAAAGTTTCCGGCACCCTTAATACATGTCATTGAACTTAGTGTAGGGCTGTGAGTTTGTAAGCGTATTATTAAAGAAAATAGATTAGTCAATATTTTTATTAGATAGTTTTTAAATAACTGTAGAGAGAGATTCGGGTATCAATATTTATGGGATTATGGTAGGATTATGGTGAGGTACTTTAAATTCTTTTATAAACAAAATGTAATGAATTACTTCTGTGATAATTAATTTTATAATTTTTGTTTATATGGCTAACACCATCTGTACGCCAATATAGGCAATATAGACAAAACATTTATCGACCCAAATTGTTAGTTCCATCTTCGGCTGCATCGTCACTTTCAATCAGGTGAGAGCGGTCAATGCTTGCCTATCCAGCATAAAAAAAAATCACAGCAACCTGCATGTTAACATTTTACTTCTAGCAAATGCATGTTTTATAAATAAATAATGTTTTTCTTGAACTCTATTTTTGCAAAAGCTTAGAATAGCAATGCTCTTGAATTTAAAAGTGGTGGTAAATAACCTTAAAAAACCTTGAAGGTTTTTGATACTGTAAGATAATATCATCACCTCCCTGTCCTTTTCACGGGATCTCGGCATAACATGTTTTATTCTCCCACTCTTTATTCACCATCTCCACAACCGCTCCTTTCTTACTCATATTATCTTTAATATAATCCTTTGTTACTTTGTATTTAACGAATGCTGAATCAATCTCAAAACAAAGATTAAATATCAAAGAAAACTTTATTTAGTAACCAATTTAGAAATTCTTTGTTGCCATGGGCATAGCGCCAAGGAAGTTGAGAGCGTCAGACACAACTTGATCAAGAAACATGCAACTCCACCAACACTCCAAATAAATAAGTCTAAACAACTCTACGTAACTTAAGTCCCGACTAAAGAACTACATGGAGCGGCTTGCCAACTAGTTCGTAAAACAAGCGGAGTGAAAAATTTGCAAGCCCGTTCCCGATTCCTCCAACTTCCGAACTTTTCCATCTGCCGAAATTTTTCCTTTTTATATTTGTTGAACAGATTTAGGGATCACCGTCATTATTTATTTAGGTACTTGGGAATATTACGACCAGACGCTGTATATTTTTATGATCTACTTAACTATGCCTTACGGCTTTGCTTGCGTTAAGGGGATAAAATGAATTGTATCCCACTAGATTGGTGCAAAAGTTTTTTGTACCCAATTCTTGACAGTCAACTGTTACAGAGATACCTTGTTACAGAGATACATTGTTACAAAAATGCAACTCCAATTAAAAGAACCACTAACAAATGGACTTTGGATCTAACACAAACTTTACAAAATAAGTATACTAATCTATACAAACTTGTGTATATTATGATTATAAAAAGACTAAAACTTTAAAATTTTATTACTTAATCTCCATTACTACACAGTTTATTTTGCTTGCAACAATTTATCAGCATAAAACATGCTGCTTTGACTTATGACGGTTTTTATGCTCGATAGGCCAACATTTGACCACTATCTCACCTGATAGAGATTGACGCACTATTCAACCAAGGTTTTAGCGAGGACGGATTGTCGCTTAAATACTATTTTGTTTTATTTAAATAGGACTCGTATATTCCGTGGATATATAAGCGCGCAGACCAAAAATCCTCGTATATGTAGATTGGTGCAAACAAATAACAAGTTTTATACCAAGTTTGAGACACGATCTTATAATATATATAATATAATATCATAGCCCAATATTATAATAATAACATATCGTAATAATTTTCTTACAATTCAGATACTCAATGCCGCCACCTTGACCATTTGATGTTTTAAATATAGATACCAAGTTTTTGTCGTATAGGTGTATATAATTTTAATATTGTTTTACAATAATTGTAAATTTTTCTAAATTATTTGGTCCGTAGTATAACGTAATGATCAGAATAATATATAAAATACTCTTTATGATAGATCTTGCTCTTTTATATGTATCTAGAACACAAAATGCAGACAAAGTTAAACCGGCGAACTAAAAAGGTACAAAAACGAGTTCCTATGCTGATGAATTCATAAAGTTTACGCTCCATCGCCCAATCTCATTAGAGTTAACTAATCAGAAACATTCACACATCGCTTCCCACGATTCCTGATTCAGAGTTGTCGAAATAAAATCCCATTGGAGAAATCTCGAGGGCCTAAATGCGATGCGATGACAGTAATAGTAATAACAGTAAATGGATGTGGGGTGCAAGGGACCTCTTGGGCGGCCTTTGATGCCTCTCATCCGACTTTTCCAGCCTAATGGTGATTTGTTTTGGTCGTGATCTCTTTATTAATGGGCACGGCTGTTTTGCTGCGATAATGTTCCTCGTAAAGCTCACCAGAAGGCAAAATACCGCTATAAAGATTTACTTTGAGATTGCTGTTGGTTGTTTTGCTAGGGTTTGCTGTTGCTAGAGCAATCGTCTTTGCTGCGATCATAATTTAAAATGATGTTTCGACGGTAATTTTATGAATATTACTAGGTCCACCTACTTGCTGCTAATAATAATAAAATTTAACGATTTCCTATTTACTGAGACTCATATATTTTATATTTACCTATGTCTTAAACGTGTACCTACCCTACTTGAATTTAGTATTGGGTTAGTATTTAGTTATTGGGAGATTTATAAATGTATACATAAAAGGCTTAGTGTCAACTGGACACTCGGACCTGAACACACGTGTGTCCAGTTAGTGAAATAAGAAATGTATTACGGTTGTTATTTCAAAATAAGGAAACACTAAATGTTTGAGCGTATTCAGAAAGTGAACCTCAAAATAATTTGATTTCTTCAATAACGCAGGCAATTTTTTTTTACAAAATAAGTGTAGTCGTAATCAACCGTTAAACTTTAAAATATATTTATTAGATGTATGTCAGAAGCTATTGATCAGATTTACCATAAAACTTAAAAAAAAATGTTGAATCATTACATAATTAAAACGCAAGCATAGTTTAAAAAACCGACTTCACCGCTTATATTTTGATTTTGGCTTGATCGATTTCGATAAAATTTATTAGGACCACCTCTGAAATATAATCTACCAAAAAAAAACATCAAAGTCAATTTACAATTGGCGGAGATATCGCTTAACATACATACAAAAAAAAACATACAGTTGAATTGAGAACCTCATTTTTTTAAGTCGGTTGAAAATAAAATCTTATTCTATATAATTTTCTATTTTATACACAAAGAACATCAATTTCACTGTATGCCCGCATTATTTATTTTTATCTCATATAAAAAAAAACCACATGGATCGTAGGCATAACCTGAACAAGATCTAACCTTAAATAACCTCTCACTCGACAAAAGATGGAAAATTTGAAAGAGCTTTCTGAAAACTATTACTCTACCGTCCCAAGCGCGAGCAAACAATCTCGAACTACCCGCATACATCACAAAATTTTGCGTGAAGTATCAAGTGAGTTATACCAGTTATACCTGCGATGTAAAGGTGCGCGCCTGACTCAATTTCCTCTTGGTAATGTGATCGATCACCGCGCTCCGTAGGTATTGAAACTCGTTTTAGTATGTGCGGTGCCTTATCTACATATGCGACCTGCTTCTGAAATTGAAAGAAAACATTCTGTCTTTGATTTTGTGTGCTTGGTTGGCTGCGTTCGCGGTAAACTGCTTCGAATGTGTATATAAGATTGCTAATATTCGATTGTATTTTGCTTTTTTGTTTTCTCGTTATTAAATATTCGTCATGAGTATCGAGTACGCGGAAAATGATTGTTTTACCTACTATGTATACGAAGAGTCCTTACTACGAGCCAATTGCCTATATTTCCTAAAACTATATACAGCAAAGACCTATATTAACTACAAGACGTCGAGCTTATAGGTAACTCAAGTGCTCAAGCCCACTACCAGTGGGTAGCGTTCCCATTATGCTAGCGGCATTGCATCTCTGAATTGCAATGCTAATACTTTAAGTAAGTACCAGCATTTTGATCACACGTCGCCTCAACCAGGCGCTTTGATAGATTTTAAAAAAATAGAATGAGCTCCCGGTCCCCACGGGCCCAGTGTCTCAACACCAATCGGCTCAAATATGTTACCATTGCCTATTTTTACCGACTTCCCAAAAAAGGAGGAGGTACTCAAGTCGACTGTATTTTTTTTTTTTATGTGTGTTACCTCATAACTTCTTACCACGTGAGCCGATTTCGAAATTTTTTTTGTATATTTAGTGGGTGAGAATTGGACGTAATGTATTTTTCCCCCTTTTACACATAACCCCTCACTTTCAATTGACTTCAAAAAAGAAGATTTTCAAGACGGAGAAATTCGTCTGTATGTTTTTTTACAGACTTCCCAAAAAAGGAGGAGGTACTCAAGTCGATTGTATTTATTTTTTTATGTGTGTTACCTCGTAACTTCTTTCCACGTGAGCTGATTTCGCAATTTATTTTTTAGTTTGAAAGATGTTGTTTTTTAATTGGTCACATTTAAATTTGATCAAGATCTGATCAGTAGTTCTTAAAATATCGTCAATAATGCCTATTTTGTGACGAATGACGTACTTTGACGATGTTCTCGTTTACCAGACTTCAAAAGTTACCTCATAACTTCTTTCGTTGTCAGCCGATTTTGATGAATATTTTTTTATTTGAAAGCTGGTGCTTTTCTTGTGGTCCCATTGAAATTTTATCAAGATTTGATCGCTAGTTATTATTGAGTTATAGTCAATGATGCGTGTTTATACATTAAATCTGATCAAGGTTCCGATGATAAAGCGGTGAAGTCGGTTTTTTTAAGCTTTGATTATGTTTATTATAATCCTTAATGACAACTCTATTATACCTTAAAACTTACTATTAATAACTTACTACTATATCTAACGTGAAGAATGTCAGACGCTTACAAGCGACGACGTGAAAATTTGATACAAGGCTGTGCTCTACGTCCATACTATAAAATATATTTTTTCATCTTTTTTTTTGTATTAATGATGAAATAAATTAGTTTTATGATAAGAAAAAAACACGGATTTCTTGTGCGTTTTCTTATGTTAACCTGTTTAACTACATATTTACTTTAAATTACAGCCTTAGTTTGCCACATACAAGTAAAACATACGTTGTATATTACAACTTTTTGCGCGGCCGGGTAAAACAAATGTGGTTTTGGGTAAATGCTTTTAGCTAGGTTGTCCTTATTTCATATGCAAAGAACGAAAAAAATACAGAGGGTGCATATTTGAGACGGTTTGGTGTTGAAACACTGGGCCCTTAGGGATCGGGAACTTATTGTGTTTTTAGACTTAAAAAAAGTTTTCTCATAATTTTCATAAGTTTTTCCCTTGGCTTTGTCATCTCATTATATACTAAGAGATCCAAGCGTAAGAACGACAACGAATGATGATTATTAACATGTATTTGTTCGAATGTGTCCAGTTTTAAGCGGGACTCTGATCATACCTTTCTCAACCATAGTAATTTCTGACCAGTTAATAATGAATGATTCAAAGTGCCTGTCTATATTTTGAATAACATGTTTATAGAATCAAAATAAGAATAAAAACCTAGACTATTATTTTATGTATTGAGTTTATTCGCTGTATTTGCACAACAGGCGGCCTTATCAAAGGGCAATATCTACCAGCGTTCTTTTGTAAGAAACTTAAACAAATTAAGATACAGCATAGGCAAACAAAACCCTTATCTCACCTGAAAATAAGTCGTGATGCGGTCGACGATTGATTTTGCTTCAACTCTTACAAATGAATAGATTAATTGACTACTAACCTAACTAATATATAAATGCTCTATGAATAGTTTCTATACATACGCGTATTTCTTCGTTTCAAAACCACCAGCAATAAGACAGACACACCCGGAAAGGTAATTTCCTCTATAACATGACATCATGCTATGAATTATGTATGATGCTGGGTAGAGATGTAACTCTGAAGGTTGTACTAATTGTGCGCTCCTCGCCTCTGTCGTAGCTAGCAGTAAGTAAGGGGCTACTGTGAAAGAACTCGTAAGTGGGGAGCCATGTTCTTCTCGAGATAGCTGTATTTTTGCGAATCTGGCAGTAGAGTCTTAACTTTAATTATTGCTTCTTTGGGGCTCATGTGAATAAACGATTTTGATACTAAATTTGAATTTGAAAAATTTAAGCCAAGCTTTTTTTTTGCGAGAGTATCGTTGAAAACATCTGTCCAAGTAGAGTACGGAACCGAATATAACAATCTAGCAACCTTACAACGATGCTCTAGCTTAGGCTAAAACTTTATTGAGTTTATACCAACCCGTTTTTTAAATATATGTTTTAAGGTTCTCTAACTTTTGAATAGCTAACTAGCTGAAATTATCACGAATAATGTGGTATCATGGTAAAACTTCTGTAGAATTAAATAGCTAAAAGTATTTGTGGTTCTCATAGAAGAAAAAGCTTCATGCGATTACTGTATTGGCAAAACGGCTACACACACAAGCTTTGAACTTGGAGTGATAATAGTAAAAACTCTAAACTGTAACAACAAATAGTAAGAACAGCCAAGTGCGAGTCGTGCTTCTGGACATTATGTGGTGATACCAAATCAGTTGAGTTTTTTCTTGGGCTTTAAAGATATTTAACATAATTATACAAAATTTACTCCCCGTAAGCTTAGTTGGGTGCGCGTTCGCCATCTATCGGGTTTGATTCTTGGCGGGAACAATTGTTTTCTCCCTATGGAAAATTTGTGTTTCTGGTACTGGTTGTGATGTGAATGTTTGAAGCACTACGACACAAGTCAAGTAAGTGTGAGGATGTGAGTGTGGAAATGTTTATGTATAAAAAATGGTCCATACAGATTTCATAGTAAGCCCCTGCTTAGAATTCAATTCTATTAGAATTCCATCTGCAATTGTAAGGTTAGTAGCACAATAGAGCCCGCGGGCAGTTTCCCTTGCAATAACAATGCGGCCCGTTATACCACTCTCTAGTTGATATCTGTCTTGTTAGAAAAGGTATAGATCAAATAGTGCGTTGTTCATAAATTTAGGTAACTATGATGGATAGTTTAATTAATCATCTACGCAAGCAAATCTTAATAAAACCGACTTCATTGAGGATATCTCAAAAACTACTAGTCAGATCTTGATCAAATTAGGGACTACATAGAAAGCACCAGCTTTGAAATAAACCTATGAACCACCTAGAAAAAAGTTATGAGGTAACACTCTAACTCGGTAAACAAAAAAATACAGTCATATGACTGTCTCTATATCTGTGTTGCTCTGTTTTCAATATTTTATAGGAATGACTCTGATCTCTTTGTCTGGTGACATTTATGGAAGCCGTTTCATAAAATCCTTTCGGCCGCCTTCATATCTTTGTTCGAAAATGACGTCAGTATTTTTCACAAATATCTATTTATCTATTACTTTTAAACGAGCAATTCTTGTATATGTGTAAATATATAATCTAAATCTCGGAAACGGCTCCAACAATTTTCATGAAATTTATTATGAAAGGGGTTTTGAGGGCGATAAATCGATCTAGCTAGGTTCCATTTTTTGAAAATGTTGTTTTAACGGGCAAAGCTCGGTCATCCAGGTACTTGTTATTATTTATTGACACGTGTATTAAAATTATGATATCAAGGCGTAGATAAAATTGTAAACTGTTTATGATGCGAAATTAAAAAGTTAGTAATATTCAGTACTATTATAGCTCAATCCCAAACTACCCAATGTCTTATTCTAGAGTCTAAATATATACTAAAATTTACCCAAAACTGTTCAACTATTGCAAAGATGCTTTGTTTTAAACAAATACACAGACAAGCTCACTTAGACAAACATTCAGATTTATAATAATAGTGTTAAATATTTTATATTTTTAAATTTGTAAATTATTTAGTAAATTTACCTATAACAATAAAACATTATATATAGTTATTCTTGTCCGGACATTTTTAATAATATCAATGTTATAATTTAATAATGTTCAGGCCAGCTTCATTATTTTTTTTTCTTTTATAGAATATTATTATTTTAACACATAAATAATTTTAGTATCTAAGATGCAAATAATTCTGTAGCATAGCGAAACAGTCTCAGTTATAACGTCCAAAAATGCATTTCATTTAATTTATAATCAATGATAATTTTATGTTTAAAACTGCAATTTTAACAAATAAACGACTTGTTCAACGTCAGATTCGTATTTACAAAATCTTATGACCTGAAACGTTATTTTACAATGCGTTAAATATGTTAGTATTGCGGTGGTATTACTCACACTGATTTCACAGTAAGCCCCGTCTCAATTAGAATTCCATCTGCGATTGTAAGGTTAGGGGCACAATAGAGCCCGCGGCCAGTTTCCGTTGCAATAACAATACCAGCCCGTTCTGCCACTCTCCAATTAATATTCACCGTTTGCTTAATTATTTTGGAGAAGCTGGATCAAGCTGTGGATCTAGAATCTTGCTAAGCTTGGCAGTGGCAGTTTAAAAACCTAACAGCTATAATTTATTTCTTCAATGTTTTGCTATAGAAAGGGATAATACATTATTGTGTTTCTTGTTTATACTACATTTAAAGAAGCTGGATTTTTTTATAGCAATTAAGTGACGAAACGAGAAAGTCACTCGCCTGATGGTAAGAACTATAGTTTTGATTTTAAGTCATAATCATGCTCGGCAAAAACTACGTTTGTCACCCTGAGATATTTGATGAGTTAAATCTCTTTCAGCCCTGTAGTTGCACTAGAAATATTGTATCTAATGCCTTTAAACGAGCAATTCTTGTATAAATGTATATATATATATTATACAAGAATTGCTCGTATTGTAATTGCTACTATATATATATACATATATATATATTTTTTATTTGTGACAGGCTAGTGTTTGACCACTATCTCACCTGATGGTAAGTGACGATGTGATCGAAGCTGGTAAACACACTAGACCTGAAATACGCAGGCTATATTATATATATAATATCAATCTCGGAAACGGCTATAACGATTTTCATGAAATTTAGTATGCAGGGGGTTTTCGGGGCGATAAATAAATCCAGCTATGTTTCATTTTTAAAAACGTCGTTTTAACAAGCAAAGCTCGGTCATCCAGGTACTTAATTAATTATTTGCACACTCCCGCTTAGCGGTTGAGTGATTGTTGGATTTAATTTGACTGAACTGAAACTAGGTTAATTCGGTTTTTGTTTGGCGCGGACATTAAAAAACAATGCTTTGATTATATAATAAGATTTAATTGACAGTTTTTAAATATAACGATATATTAAGGCTTTCAACTATAATTGAAGAATAATTTGAACGCATGCAAAGCTTTAAAAATGTCGACTTTTCGGCTTATATTTTAGTTTTGGTTGATTTTATAAAAAAGCGCTTCAATTTAGATAAAATGTATATGGAATGACCTCGAAGTATCTTCGGTGATCAGGTTAAATGTACTGAACACGCATTATTGACGATTACTCAAAAACTGCTAAACAGATCTTGATCAAATTTAAGAGGAATGAAAAATTTAAAAAAATCAAAGTCAGTTCAAGTGGAAAGAAGTTATGAGGTAACACTCATAACCTCCTCCTTTTTTGTGAAGTCGGTAGAAAATCAGAAACGGGAACAAATTAACGTCGGTAAAGAAATACTATGGTGGGATAATGAATGAAAGTAGGCAGAGTAAGTATTGCTTCGGTAGCCTGTTCACCCTTATTATGTTAATATATACCACTAAGAACCTGCTCATTACCCATAAATGGTATGTGGAGTATTTAATGATTGTGGCCAAATTTTGCAAGCAATTAAAGTAAACGTGATTTCGTAACTTTCATAGAATAATTACAACATGATACCGTTGAGTTGATCTGATAACAGAGCTGAGAGGTGTTATGTATAATTTAATTCTTTCAGTTTGTTTTATAAAAATACTAGCCGTGCCCGCGACTTCGCCCGCTTTAATTAAGTAAAAAGTAGTCTTTATGTTATTCCGGAACCTAAACTACCTACATTATAAATTTCATCTAAATCGGTTTATTTGATTCGGAGTTACGTGGTGACGAGCACTCAAACACGCGTACACACAAACTTTTGTTTTTCTAATGTTACGTTGCAAATAAAACTTATTATAAACGCTCGCACACACAGCCACTCTCGTACTAAGTTCAAGGTATATTTTTTTAGTGCTGGAAAGTATTTTTTAATAATTGAGAGACAAGACGATCAAGTCTCTCGCCTGATGGTAAGCGTTTTAGCTTTCCCATTATAATTTATGGTCACCTAGAGGTTTTTAAACGTATATGCACTTAAAACCGGATTAAATTTTCTACGCGAAAAAAGGAAAATAAGAATATGACATGAATTTCCTTTCGATTGATACTAGAAGAGAAGGACGGACAGATTATATAGTCTTTGAAATAGCGTTGTTTGCACCCTTTAAGTAAGGAACTCTAAGAAAACCAACTTACTGTTTTCACTTAGCGTGCTAAGTAGTCGTTTCATTTGTTTATACATTTAAAACATATGAATTACTTGACAGGAACATGGAATTTGTACTACGTTAATTATTTCTGAGCCAGATAGCTTGCACGATACTGATAAACAACTGGCGTAGCATGGTTGCTAATAATTAAAAACAACATAATTTAATGTGCTACTTATTTTATATAGTTATCTCTTTCTAGAACAGACAACATTTCTAATCTATCCTGACCTAAACCTTTCATAATTTTTTTTTTAATTTTTTATTATTCAGTATAGACAAGCGTTTGACCACTATCTCACCTGATGGTAAGCGATGATGTGGTCGACGATGGAGCAAACTTGCCTAGAAGATACCGATATAATTAACCGAGGGAAGCGAGGTCTCTAAGTTGAATTGAGAAGTTCAACACTTTATTCGTCCTGCTATCATATTTAGCGTCTAAGCCATACAAGCGTATAACTTCAAATTCTCAGAGTTTATGTATACTTGTGGACTAAGGCTAATCTCTATTCAGGACGAATGACTGGTCATATTTAGCTTTGATGTTAGTTGCTGAAAATATTAAAAAAACAGCAATTAGGCCCGGGTTCACATAAGTTAACCATTTTTTTAATGCAGAATAGGCGAGCTAAAAGTAAATCAAACATCATTAATAGGTATATCCCAAATAAGTCATATTGAAAAAGAAGTCTGTACTCCATAAAATATAGGTAAAATTTACAGCTTTATAAATATTTGCTATTTTTCATTAAGTTAGTGACGTCAAAAATGACTAAAACCCAAGTCAATAACAAAAATGATACTCACGTTGAATAGAACGTCAAATAAGATGCTTGGGTGTGTGTGACGCTGTCGCCTGCAATCTTACACATGTTCACAGATACAATATTTATTCACAAATCATATTTTTCAATGAGTCCTAAGTTAGGCCGGGGCCTGTGTCTTGGGATTCAGAGTAAGTATTACAAAACACTGAGATTTATGGTATTGTGTACCAGTGTCTTATAACAATACAATACAATACAATACAAATACTCTTTATTGAAAAACCAATTCAAAAATCTTAAGAACTAACTAAATAAATAAATCTTAAAGAGGTTTCACAATAGGCGGTCTTATCGCATAAAGCAATCTCTTCCAGACAACCTTAGCATGGATGTATACTTTTTTTTGTAATGTAAGTATAATTATATAACAAGTGACATTTTATTAGTTATTTTAGGTGTGTGTGTATGTTTGCCAGTTGTTTGTGTGTATGTTCGTGATATTAAATAGTTTATCGAACGATCTAAGGTTATTTTTAATATCTCCGGAGGCGGTACAGTAAAGTAAGATGTTTGATTTTTATTTCATTTTATTACAAAATATATTTATAAATTGAACAGCACTTTGGCTTATTTGGGTGAGTGTTCGCTTTCTAAGCATCCCTGCTTAGAAGGGCATAAGCTTATCGGGTTCGATTCCCGGCGGGAACACAATATTTCTTGAGGAAAATTTGTGTTTCTGGTTCTAGTTGTAATTGTGTGTGTGATGTGAATGTTTCCGGCACCCACAACTCAAGTAATCGAACTTAGTGTTGAGCTGTGAGTGTGAAAGCGTTTTATTTTTAATTCGATGATTTTGTATAAAAAATTCCTCATAAAATCGTCTTGGCTTAGGCTGTAATGATGCTGTGTTTGCAATAAATGAAATGAAAAACAAAATGAAATATTAATAAAATTATTTTTAACAGATTTCTGTATCCAATGGTAACTGTTACAAAAATGACAATACCTAGGTATTGTTACTTAAAAAAATCACTCAATATCAAAATAATATGGTGAAACTGAACATTTTGTTTATTTGGTCTTATTTTTTTTATTTTTTTTTTTATTTAAAATAGGCAAACGTTTGACCGCCATCTCACCTGATGGTAAGTGACAATGCGGTCGACGATGGAGCACGTTTGCCCAGAAGATGCCTATTCACTCGTGACTTAAAGACTCCCATATTGTCTATATCTAAAATAGATAACTTTGCTTATTTCAAAGTTAATAATGTGTCCTAAGTTATTCTACTTATTATGCGATTATTAAAAACAGTTTTAACATTTCACTCGACAGATACTCTGCTCAACAAACAAAGAAGATCGTTTCAGTTTCAACTTACAAAACCACATAGACAGAACACACCTATTATTTAACTAAATCGTAATAACTGAGAAGCAGCAACGTCCATATTTCGCCTACGAAATGTAAGCAAATGAACCAACCAAGTTGTATAACCGCTTGCTTCGAGGCAAATATTCGGTGAAGCAGACAGTTATGTCTTTATTTCATTTGCTCTATTTAGAATAAGTTTAATTGTAGAGCATTGAGATTATAAATATAATGAATTACAAAACACTGTGTGGTTCATCGAATTTTTTCACAATAGCGGGGAAACGGATGTTAAAAAACATATTTTATCCAAATCAATTTCAAAAATATTATTAAAAAATTAACCTTAACTCTTTTTCTCAATTAGGCAAAATGTAGACGCAAGGTCTCAGTTCGAGACGAATAACTAAATATCTCATTTGTTTAGACAATTGACGCAAGCGGTGTTGCATTTTTGATAATGTCTACGTTTATAGATTAGATAGGCAGGGAAAATAATTATACCTAGCTATCCTAGTTATTACGTAGGGTTGCGTTTGTTTTGACAGAGCATAGCCATAATTCTCAGTGATCTGGTTTACAGTTGTATCGTACCACTGATGATTTGTATTCCATTAGCGCTGAACAAATTACAAATAACAGCAAACAAAACCAAATTAGCGGCAAGAAGCCACTCGGTCCATCAAAGCCTATAAAATCCTTTTACGGCACCCATTATTGCGGAACCAGCGTATTTTTACTGTTGATAGCTTTTATTGCATTGTAAATATCGATTTATATGAATAAATATGACGGAGAACATTGTGTTTTGTTGAGGGAAAAATATTCTTATTATTTTATCTTGACTATGTATTCTGTCATAGTGACATTTGACGTATTAGCATTGCAATACAGTGAGGCAATGCCACCAGCGTTATGGAAAGGGTAGCGTTGCCTGGGAGTGGGCTTGAGTACTTGAGTTACCCATAAGTTCAGTGCCTTGTAGGAAACTGAGGTGTATGCTGTAATAGATGAATTTATAGTTTTAGTTTAGTTTTAGGAAATATAGGCAATTGGCCCCTAGTGAAATGTAGTTAGAAATTTGGAGTAAACATGGAATAACGGTTTGTTTGATAAATTCATCGAAATAGGAGACAAACTTACGGTTTGTGATAAATTTCACAATGACAGTCAAAGCATATTGTTCAGTTTCGTGGTCGATTTGACAAATAATAATTATAGACGTCAGATATGACAGCAATCAAAGTTACATTAGAGTAATTGGTTTTGTTTTACATTTATTTTTTCCATTCTCTCTTTTTTCTCGAACTATAAAGGTTAAAAAGTTAGAAATATTTTAATTTTCTATTGTTTAATTATCTATCTAATCTATCTAATACCTTTAAACGAGGAATTCTTTGATATATATATATATATATATATATATATATATATAATCTGAATCTCGGAAACGGCTTCAACGATTTTCATGAAATTGAGTATGCATGGGGTTTTGGGGGCGATGAATCGATCTAGCTAGGTTTCATTTTCAGAAAAAGTCGTTTTAACGAGTAAAGCTCTGTCATCCAGGTATTTATCTGGCCAATGGAGATAGGAATATATTTTTCTCATAAGTGTATTTTACCATTCGCATCCACAATAGGTATATTTCCTGTTGTCTTCCGGACTTATCTAATGATTTATCCATTCACCGTTTAACCGTAAGGTTGGAAGGACCATGGGAGGTGGCGGGTGTCTTCTCTATTGATTTTTTTTTTCTACTATAAATATTTTTGAGGCTGGCAAAGTTGTATCATGATTATTAATGCTGAAGTTAACAATATTCTGATTCAAAATTGTTTCACGTAGGTCCAAAAGAGGCACTACAACCAAGAAAACCAAGAATAAAGCTGATAATGATTGTTAGCAAAATGCAAAACCTTTGAATTTATTTGTGAAAGTATTTACAAAGTGCCATCAACATATTTATGTGACGTTATGGTAAAATGAAACGAATCTCAAAAGTCACTAGCACATTTCACACCACTGATGGTAAAAAGATAAATTTTACTATATTTGTATCTTCCAGCATTATCATCAATAGGAAAATGCGATATTAAAGACCTGCCCCCCTATTACGTATCTTTGTTGCACGCGGTTTCTATTTGAATTAAGCAAAAATGAACCTTATTTCTTAGGAGTTTTGTCAATTTAGTATTGAAACCGTTTGCAACAAATATAGGTAATCGGGGGGCAGTTTAACTATCACCAGAAAAGTATCACTCAAAATATTGACACCATCATCCACAGCCCTTTTGATCCCAGTGCTTGGTAGGCCTCTCTCATCATTCGCCTCGGACCTGTGCTAGTTTTATCCAGGCTCGACAAAATGAAATATTGACAAAAAGTATAAAATCATATTGTATTACGTGTGTTAAAACATGACATGATATTTTTATCCAACGATCTACGGACTTAAAATTTATATAAAGCTCGCGGAAATATTTAACACTGGCAATAACCTGCTGTTAAATGCCAAAATTAATCCCCCGGGTAAAATAACCGCGATGCATAGTGGTATAATCAAAAAGTTACTTTCAGTTTCAGTGTTTGATTAAACCGCTGATATTAAAAGCTGTTAATTCCGCAACGGTGTGAATATTTTAGCGTGAGCTAGATTTTTCTACGTCCACTCGCGGACTGGAAAAAAATACGGACGGATACCTTTGCATCTCGCTACAAACTGTCATGGATGACATAAATAGTTACTTTGTGTAATGGCGCCGATTGTCGGACGTTTGGTGTATTTGTGTGCGTTTAGCTTGCGTTATGACAGGTGAAATTTGTTGTTACCACTTTGTGGCGGCGAGGAGGGCTCGAGGAGACCCCCCAGCGTGGGAAGAGGTCACCCGCATGCGGTGGCGAGCGCGGGCTGCCCTGTTGCGGCGGTGGACGGAGGACCTGGCTCCACCGGGCCCTGGGCTGTGGACGGTGGAGGCCATCCGCCCGGTCCTTCGGAGGTGGGTGCGGCGGCGTTTTGGGTCGCTTACCTTCTGATTGGTGCAGGTGCTTTCCGGACATGGATGTTTCGGAAAGTACCTGCACCAAATCGCGAGACGGGAGCCGACTCCGGCCTGCCACGAATGTGGGGCGCTGGAGGATACGGCGCTCCACACGCTGGAAGTGTGTGCCGCATGGGGCCCGCAGCGGCACACGCTTTCAGCGATCATAGGCGGTGATCTCTCCCTGCCGAGCGTGGTAGACGCCATGCTCGGCAGTGAGAGATTGTGGCAGGCGGTGGTCTCCTTCTGCGAAGCGGTGATGGCGCAGAAGGAGGCGGCGGAACGGGCCAGAGAGGTCGATCCCCTTTCTGACCCGATCCGTCGCAGACGGATGGGGGGGAGGAGGTGGCAGTTCGCCCGCCTCCTCTCTCCTCCTCTGTAGTGGGGTCACCGGTGGAGAGTCAGGGAGCTCTCCACTGGCTTGCACGGCCCCACAAGTCTGAGGGGTGGCCTTGGTGAGCAAGGTCACCCCTACATGGGCGCAGTGGCCCGGTTTGTATTCGGGCCTACCGCCGGGGCAAGATAGTGACTGCTAGCGCGACCCTATCTTGCCCCACCTCGGCGAGGGACTGCTCACGGGGGGGTTTTTAGTGGGTTCGAGCCCCACATACCCCCTTCCTTCACCCCTGGGAAGGAAGGGAAGTGCAAGGCATTTTCCCCCCCACAAAAAAAAAAAAAAGGTGAATTTTGTTGGACTATGGTTAAGCACCATCCGTATTTTTTTACGGCCTTGCGATCACTATTAAAAAAATCTGACCAGAGAGGGTTGCTGTAACCCAATAATACAGGTTCAAACGAGACCTAGTGTTGGGGATAAAGGTTCACGAAGGTACTTACTTATTGTCCTACTTTTAAGTACTACTTCTTAAGAAACAATAACTATATGTACCGCGAATTCATTTTATGTTTTTTTTTTGTATTTAAATAGTATTTTGCTGTTTCTTGTGCGTTGCATTTTAAATGTTCTGTTATCGCTTAAATGAGAAGAATTAAGACAATCTCTATTTAAACTGCTCGTTGGCTTAGTTGATTGAGCGTTCGCTTCGATTTCCGGCGGGAACACAAGTTTTCTCCCAAAGGAAAATTTGTGCTTCTGGTTCTGCTGGTATTTGTGTGTGTGATGTGAATATTTCCGGCACCCACGACACAAGTCATCGGACTTATTGAGGGGTTGTGAGTGTGAAAGTGTTCATGTTTGCGTCCACTTAAATCCCTTTTGATTTTAACTTGATAATTTTCCCTTATTTAAAATGCAGTTTTAAATTTAAGTTAGCCAATATATATTTTAACTTATTAGCAATTCTTTTTGTTTTTGTGATTACGAACTTTTTTACTTTGTTTATGAGTACAAATCGGTTAAACCTGGAAAGACTAGCACAAGAACAGAGCGAACGGCAGAATATGAGAGAGGCTTAAACCCAGCAGTGGGATCAAAAGAGCTAAAGATGATGATGAGTATAAACATTTTGCCGTACTACTGCTTTACAGCTACTGTTAGTTATAATAATAGCAATGTACATATAATTCTCCAAAAGAATCTCTTTGTATAACAATGTATACGACGTATGTAAAGGTATCGGTAAATAATCAAATAAGTTTTCTATTTGATTTATCCAACGTAAATCCTACATCAAACTAACACGATCCCAGTCTAGACGATACCAGCTCATTTTGCTTACACATAAAATTGATACGTAATCCCTCTTTATCATAACCTTTTGGCCGTCTCAGTTCCGAATATCTATTTCGGCTTGTTATCCCTAGTCAGAAAGGATCCGAGCCCTTTGTAACCCTTTTATTGTGGTTGATATGCAATATACCAAATAGATAGGAGCAAGGCCCTCAGGCTGTAAGGCGAAACCATTCAATGCTATTTATTATCAAAAGACTATATTCGCATCGAATTCGAAACAAAATGATCCGACAGAGTACTAAAATTATTGAGATAGCCCGCAGGTTGTCAGCTTGGAATTATTGTGGCTGGTCTTGTATCAAAGAACATTATAGCCGTTGCTTTCTTGACAAAACAGATATATTTTGGTGTGTGGTTGGTAAGACATTGTATACTTGTACACGTGACCATACAGTGACGTGACTGTACTATTACAGTAACGTAAAAAAAAATACAAAGACTATCTATTTTTTTTTTGTAGTACGTCATAACGAGAGCATGTAGCAAGGAAAAAACAATACAATCCAATTTTTTTTAAGCCGAGTGAACTACGGGGCAAATGCTTGCGTTTAATCAGTTCTACATATTTAAATAATACTATTAACACAAACTGATAACTTAAAAATACACAAGTAACACTTACTTATCCAACATAATGAGCGTAGCTCAACTTACGCAGCAAAGTTTATTACAATCCTAACCAAGTTAGCACGAATGTTAACAACTAGAACTGCAACCACTTACTCAAACAAGAGTTGCAATCGAATTAAGCAACCAGTTGCAAAGTACGCAGTTGGCCTAATAGGCCTAACTTACCTCGTTATCTCGAAACGCAACACCATACAGTATAATACATACTTGAGAGTAATACGTGTTAGCGTATTAAACTAACATTTAAATGAGAACATTTAAAATAAGGCTCAATTTATAGCTATTGGTAGTATCCAATAATTATAAAGCCTTTTCTACCGACTTCACAAAAAAAAGGAGGTACTTAATTGGACTGTGTCTTTTTTTTTATTTGTGTTACCTCATAATTTCGTCCCACGTGAACTGATTTAGAATTTTTTTATTGTGTTTGATAGATGTTGCTTTCCAATTGGTCCCATTTAAATTTGATCAATATCTGATCAGTAGTTCTTGAAATATCTACAATAATGCGTGTTTAGTACATCTCATATGATCAAAGTTCCGAAGATAAAGCGGTGACGTCGGCTATTTGAAGCTTTGCTTGAGTTTAATTATTTAAGCTTTGCTTGCGTTTAATTAATTTATTCAAAATAGGCAAACGTTTGACCGCTATCTTACCTGATGGTAAGCGACAATGCGGTCGACGATGGAGCACGTTTGCCTATTCACTCGCGGTTTAAAGACTGACACATTGTATTTATCAGGAAACAGACTCAGGTAAGGAGATCCATTCTCTTGCGGTTCGCATAATGAATCTGGAAGCAAAACGATTCGTCGGCATTTGTGGATTTTCTACCATATAGTGGTGTCGCTTCTAAGAGTCTGTCAAAATTTCAGGCATAGATTAGATGAATATATATGTCAGATTGTATTAATAAAGAGAAGTGTGGCTCGTACGATAGAACATGCAACGTAAAGTCCTACGCAGCCTGGTTAAAATTCCGCTCGACCCTTTCAAATTTCTCAAATGATGTTTTAAGTTTGCACTCGCTCTAATAACGATGAAGAAAACCGGCATATCCAAGAATCACAAAAGCTTTTAAACATATTTCACTAACGGCTGTATTGTGGCCTGGAGTCTCTCCCTGTAAGAGAAAGTCCCGAGACCTATTGGTGAGACAAGAATAGGTTATTGATGATAATAATGAGTGATTAAATAAAAATCATCCATTTAGTTATTAGTTACAAAATAGTTAAGTTATTTACTATTTTAGCTCATCTTTTTGACCTTAATAACAACGATGATAAATTGTCGACGAATAAACAGTGGAAGTATTTCTTGGACTAGAAACTTACTCAACGAAATTTGCGCCGCGGTAGGCGGGGCTTACCAATTGCGCCTTGAACGAATTTATTTCGTCAATAGTCAGCAATTCAGACAGAGGAGCCAAAAATTTAAAATGCGATGTATACATTACACGGTACAATAATTCCTATCTGAAAGATAAGATTGACTTTCAATTGTAACACATTCTTAGGTTAATGAATTATAAAATTATGAGCATTTCCGAGTAATTTCAACGACGTGTCAGTTCTGTTCGTAATTACGGATCGAAATATTCACTGTGCTCCTTTGAAGAATCATTTTCATCCACTGCAAATAAGAGTTGTCGCATTGTAATCAAGCTCCTAAAACATTCGCACGCGCAACTTTGTCTCTTACTCCAATTCATTGAAGGGCAAAATGCGAACTCGAAACTTTGTTTATTTCATTTCATTCAATTTGAAAAGTTCGCAAATACCGAGAGCGTTATTTGCGAATGAGAATTGTTCGCAAATGTTTAATTGATGTTGCAAACATATTTGAGCGTTTATCAGGTTTATTAAACAAGATACGAGTACCAGTGTCAAACAATTACGCAACTTTGGAGGTTATTAACGCTTAGTTTTAGATTAGTTCAACTAGATGCTACTTGCTTTGATGATGACTTGTATGTTAATTTCACAAACTTTACAGTGAAATAAATCAAAGTATGTTATATGACATTTGTTTATTTTTGGGTTTCTTATCTCAAAAGGGGGTTCCTTTTGTAAAGGATTTTTTCAAGTTTTCTTCCAAAGGTTTATTTTTCGGTTTTGGTTCTGGGTGTGATTGTGTGAGTGATGTATCCAGCACCCACAATACAAATCATCGAAAAGTATGGGGCTGTAAGTGCGAAATTGAAAACGTTATCACTTCGTTAACACCGTCTGTCTGTCGGTCTATCAGTCAAGACCTTTATCCCAAGGGCGCGTGGAGGTACCAAATTTGAAATATTTACTTTTGTTTTCTAGCAATAAAAAAACTAATTTAATACATTAATTTATTTTTATTGTATTAGTTAACCGCTTTACGTATATATGCTTTTTTAGTTATAATACAATACCTATAAAATATTTAAGGTTATAAAGCAACTAGCGGTTCTATCGCATATATAAATTTCTTTGAACCATTTTTTAATTCACCTGAATACACACAACAATTTATCAAAATCGGTCCAGCCGCTTAGGAGTAATTCAGTCACATATACACACGTACAGAAGAAATATGTATTTATATATAGATTGTAAGATGTTACAAAGCATTAATTCGTATGTAAATCACTGCTCTAAATCTACAAGCACCAAAGGCACCAAAACTGCTGTGTTCACATCCGTTGCGCCTTTCAGCCAACTAATTGATCCTAACCGGTCCTTGAAGGTCCTAAACTCGGTTCAAGTGTTCTAGCGTGTACCGATGAGATTCTCTCACCCTTTTGCTCAAACTGTTTTCTCTGTTGTGCGGTTAGTTGGGATTTGTTTGTTAAACTTGAGGAAAACGGGCTAGATAAAAGTGAACAAAGAGTTCGTCGGCGTCGTCGAGCTTAGAGAACATATAACTAATTGTACTTACTAAGTAATGTAAACAAAGGTATTTGAAGGAAGGTAGTGAACAATATTATATTAAAATGTACTTAAGTTTGTTTGATGATCCAGTTGGCGCGGTGGGCAAGTCACTGCTCTCTGCGCCATCGTCTGGGTTCGATTCCCGGGCAGGAGCACAATTTTCCTTCTCAAGGGACATTTTCGCTTCTGGTTCTGGATATGATTGTATGCAATAAATGTTTCAGCGGGTATCAAACCCAATACCCGCTGTTTAGAAGGAAGTCTAGGAATCTAGGTACCCTGGTAACGGCTAGATGTACTTAGTGGACATATTTGATTGAAAATGAAATGGTTTATAGATAATTAGCCGTGCCCCGCGGCATTGCCTGCTATTATCAAGTCAAAAAGTAGCCTATGTGTTAATCCTAGGTATAAACTAATCCAAATTTCATTCATCCAAATCAGTTCAACCGTTAAAGCGTGAAGAGGAAACAAACACACTTACACATAAACTTTCAGATTTATAGTATTATAGGAAGTAGGACCCTGGAGTAGGACGTAGGATAAATACACAGATTTTGCCCAAAAAAAAAATTCGTCCTGCCGTTTGTGAGCTATGATGCCACAGACAGACACACATATACATACATGTACACCACAAACTTATAACACCTCTCTTTTTCGTCGTGGGTTGAAAATGTAACAAAATTGTGGTCACGTCGATCAAACAACAAATATTTCAATTGTAACAAATCATTCTATCAAGCACCGTTCTAGATAGCTAATAATATCAAAATCAATGGATTACACACAGTCAACTGTCATAAAAGAACGACTCCCAAACAAAACATACAATGCTGAAACAATACTAGTCGGTATATTTTTAGGGTTCGATTCAAATAGCGACAAAGGATCCCTATCAATTAATTTAAAAGATATGTCATACAAGAGAGACGAAGAAGTGCGCACGTAATTCACCCGCGCCTTTGTTCCCCAAATAATATAATCTGGGAATCATCAAGTCTAGAGTGAAAAGGTATCGTCTAGGAAAGCATGCTACATCTTCAGCCGCATCATCGTTTACTCAGGTGAGATAGTGGTCAAATGCTTGCCTATCGAGAATAAAAATACATGTCTTGTTTGTTCTGCTCCATCGTCGTTAAAACTGTTATACAAACAGCCTTCAACTTGGAGCGTTGAAATAAACAAAACAAACAAACGCATTAACTTACCAAATCATGCTAAGTTCAAAGAGTTGAAATGTGAGTACTGTAAAAATGTATATACCACACACCCAATCACACGCAAAATAAAAATTGTATGTAAAAAAAATTATCTTCTACTTATTATTGTGATGAGACTACGAGTCATAAACTAAAAAGGGCTTCATAAAGGCTTTTTTAAAATAGGGTCATTATGTAGTGTTCCTTTATTTTGTCTTATTTATTAATAAAATCCACATGCCTTAGTTAATGGAGTTTGATATATCCGAACTGCCCGTTGGCTTAGTTGGGTGCACGCCCGCCTTCTAAGCAGTAGAAATCGGGTTTGATTCCCAGTGGGAACACACGTTTTCTTCCCAAGGAAATATGTGCTTCTGTGATGTAAATGTTTCCGACACCCATGACACAAGTCATCGAACTTAGTGTGGGAGTGTGAAAGTGTAAATGTTTATATGTAAGTTATAAGGACATAAACTGATTTAATTTTTACGGAACACTCGGTACGTTAATCCAACTTGCATTTGCCTGTTTTTTTAGGTGGATATTGTTCTCTCAGTACCCATACATAGCAATAAACATTTATGGAATGAGATATTCGATTTTTACATTCCACATCATTTGGTTCTGTTATAGGCATCCTACGATTACACAGGATGTCCCAAAATAATAAACAAATGCCTTCACGCAGAGGGCAGAGACTTGTCCACTGCGCTAACTGAGTCGTCATTTATTAACAAAAATAAATTTGATGTTACTACAAATTTTTATATATTTTTTTAAGTTATTTAACCAATTTTGGCAAATTCGACTAGAGATGGCCATTTGAATCAATAACTTTCGTGGGTGTATCTTTGGGAACCATGTTAATAAAGCATTTAGACGTTGATTTTTATACAAGCCTTAGCAACAAATGTACTACTATTGGTTTTATATCGGTTAACAATAACTGATTCCTATTTGACATAACCTAGCAAGAATCTAGATGAAAAACACGCAAACATTTGGTTAGATAAGTAACAGAAAACTTTTCTGAACTAGTTTTTTTTTAATTTCAAAATTAATATCTTAATCTCAAAGGTATTTTATTTTTATAATTTTAATGAATACTTTATTATTTTTGTAATATACTACATCGATTTGTATATTACGTCACACATACCTACAGCCCACACCACTCTATACACAAACAGAAAAACGCACTCATAAGACTTAATTTTGTGAACAATAGGGATCGTTTTGTTAACGACCCAGTTGGCGCAGTGGACAGGTCTCCGCCCTCTGCGCCGTGGGTCCTGGGTTCGATTCCCGGCAGGAGCACAAATTCCTTCCCAAGGGATATTTGTGCTTCTGGTTCTGGGTGTAATGTTTGTGTGATGTGAGTGTTTCTGGCACTCACAATACAAGTCTTTGAACTTAGTGTGGGGCTGTGAGTGTGAATGTGTTGATTTTTTTTAATAATTTATTTTTGTTATTTATTTATATTTGTAAACGCAGTTGGATTACGAAAGTAAATAAAAAAATTAAAGACATTGTATTGTATGTCTCGGTTTTACGTCGAGTATCGGGACATCCTGTATATAAGTAAACCGTACTCGTATAGCCAGACATAAACATGAAATACACATTTCACATTATTACGTTTTGGTTTTGTTTGATAAAATATATTTTTACAGTAGAATCAGATAAGGGGACCATATAACTTATTAAATACAGTATATCATGTGTAATGTATTTAGCTCAATAGATAGATAAATACCTAATACTTTATTGATCCAGTTCATATAAGAAACAAGCTTATATGTAAGGTAACACAATAGACGGCATTATGACTAATAGCATTTACCAGGCATACTTCGAATGCAGATAACTATGGAAGGTAATAGACGGGGCTTAATTAGTTGGTGTATGGAATAAATAAATATCATTAGTAATACTAAAATAACATATATTTTATGTACAATAATTACACATAAATTAACAATATGTATATATATATATATATATATATATATATATATATATATATCAAATAGTTACATATTTCGATAAATATACAATATTTATTTTAAAAAGTTTAGAGTAAGTACTGTTGGGAATATCGAAAGTGTTAAGGCAGATATAATTATAAAAATAAAAACAGTGTAAAAGTTATATCTTGCAATAGGACGAAAAAGGCTGATGATGACTGAGACCTGAACTGAGACCTCACGCCTACCTTTTAATAGAGAAATCCTTTTGAAATTAATTGCTTTTAACTTTTTTTCTTATTCATAATTGTTTGATTTCTTTATTTGTTGTTTATTAAGAGGATAAAATTGTTTTTGAATATAGACCTGGGCACAAAATACTTACTTTGTGCCGAGGTCTATCTCAACAGAAGTGATCTAACAGTGACTTTCGTGTCATACCAAATCGTTATTTTCCAACATAGTTAAAAAATATCAATTTGGTAGGACACCAAAAAAGTTTCGTACTCTACTTGATAAGAATTTTTTTTTGACTCTACACGGATATTTAAAATTATTTTATCCCACTTTAGTGTATGCGTGCTTCCTTCATATTTACATTTTTATCTTCTTATTTGCAATTTTCGACTTTGGCACAGCCTTACGGACTCTCTAAGAACTTCGGCTATTTGCTTATTTGGTTTAGACGCTAAATGCTTCTGACAGACGGACAAACGGACGGACGGGCGGACTAAGTGATGGCTTAACACTTTGTCCGCCCAAGTCAACTTAAAGATCTCGTTTCGCTTTGTCAATTACTACATAAGTTATGTATTCTAGAAATGGTATTTTCAAACTCTTAACTTGATACCTAAAAAAAAAAATACAGTCGACTTGAGTACCTCCTTCTTTTTTGTGAAGTCGGTAGATGACGATATAATTATATGACAAACGGTGCTAAAATCATGACCTTCTTTTTTATTTCACCGTATTCGGGTAAAAATTGCTGCACTAGAATTATCACATTCGTACCTAACCTAATTAGCTTTATTAATTACCTATATCTCTTTTGTTCTTAAACTGATCCAAGAAGTGGCAATGTTTCTTATCTTGTTTTAATAAAATGTTTCATCGCAATTTATGAAAATGAAAGAAAACACTTTACTCCCCACCTTTCTTACAATATGCCCGGCATAATCGTATTAGAGAGGTACTTGTTGTCGAGTGGAATATTAATCCAACTTTAATCTCAAGTGAAAAAAAGAACAAAAACAATGCTGTATTTGTTAGCTTTTGAATGGTTGTTGTAAGGATTACTGAGATAAGATTTTTAAAATCCAATCGTTGCAATGATTGGAAAACAGAAAAGTGGTCAAGGACTCCTTGATAATTGATGGGCAGGTAAGATTTATACAAATGTTTAAAGAATTAGACAAACTTTGAAAGCACGCAAACGGAGACATACGAATACAAATACATTGATATTCCTACCGTGATTTTATTAATCACTGGAAGTGTTCAGTGGCGTTAGCCGCGTCCATGATGATGATGTCCGTTGGCTTAATTAGGTGCGCGTCCACCTCCTGAATAGGGGTATCTGGTTTAATTCCCGATGGAAACTTTTGTCCCCAAGGGAAATTCGTGTTTATGGTTCTGAGTTAGATCGTATGTGTGTGTGTGTGTGTGTGTGTGTGTGTGTGTGTGTGAAGTGAAGTTTCCTTCACCTACGACACAAATCTTTGAACTTAGTGTGGGGCTGTGTGTGTGAAAGCGTTTTATGTAGCTAACTTTTTTTATCCTTCATAAGCAAACATTTGTCCACTATCTCACCTGATGGAAAGTCATGATGCGGCCGAAGATGTGACATGCTTGCCTAGAATATACCTATGCACTCTTGACTTGAAATCTCCAGATACCCCTCGGTGAACAATGACACAGGCAATGAATTCCACTCCTTCGCTGTACGAATGATGATCGTACAAGCAAAACGCTTCGAACGTGTCTACTATACATGGATGACGTTTGACAGTTTGTCTGGTTGATAGATGGTAAAAGGGGCATGGTGGAATTAACTCATGTAACTCCTGCACACATTCTCCAAAATGCAAACGATACAATACCGATAGGCTTGCGACCATACGTTTGTGATCGAGGCTCTACAATCTGAACTGAACTAGCTTATTATCGCCAATGAGTCTTTATGCTCGTCTATTTGCTCGTTTTTTTTTATCGATAATACATTGACGTAAGCAATGTCTTCATTGTCGTGGACGTATAGCAACGAGCTATACGTAATCTGTTTTACTATCAGCAGTAGAAATCATATATTAAAATATATATGATTTCTACTGCTGATATAATATTAATTAGATAATAATACAAACAGAAAGCCGAGAGATAATGAAAAGTAAAAAAAAAATGTGATACCTGTTAATATTATTACAATAAAATCAGTTCTAATTTCAATATATGTCCGTACTATTTAACAAAATATATAAAGCGAATAAACAAATCCACAACCCTACAAACAAATCTATAGGAAAAAAGCTCTCTCTTGACTGTAATCAAATTAGTTAAAAATACAATACCTTACTCCTACTTGCGCTTGAAAGCGGAGATAACGCGCTAAAATCTTTTCCAATTACTACCTCTCCTATATTTGGCAAGGTAAAGGCCTACTTTGCAAATAAAGGCTATACTTACGCAAGTTGCCGTAATTACAGTAACCTTATCTTGCGCGTTTGCGATCAAAGATCATCTGAAAGGTGCAAATCTTACGGAAGACAGTGTGAATCAGTAGCTTGGTCTAAAACAAATAGAACAAATGCCCACCACAGGATATTGGCTTGATCTGGTTGTTTTTTTTCGAACGTGCTGTTGCTGCCTGTGTGCTTAGTGACACAGGAAAGCTCTGGAACGTCAGCATGCGTAGTTTGGTCGTATATCTATCTATACTCTATACATCACACTGAGATAGCTATGACAGCATTCCAGGGCCAAAGAGTTAGAGGTTAAAGAGTTTGCTTGACTTAAAGTCGCTTTCTAGAGCAGCATATAACAAACTAAACTCTACCAAGATTTTTATACTTTTGTTACTAACCATACTGACTACAGTACCATCTGAATTATTAAGCTCTACAGCACTCATCAATTTTATTCACACTCTCATGAAATGTTTTATCACTGAAAGACATCAATATTTCAGTCCTAAATCACTGGAACATCTGTTTATGTTACATAAGAATCTTTATTATGTAATCTCCGATTTATTAAGAAGTTGTGATGATAAAATAAAAAAAGTAGAAAAGTGCTCAAATGGAATAGAACGTTGCTTCAGCAAATACACGAAGTGGTATTCGCTCAGTTAAACAAAGTAAAAACTCCCTTTCAACCGCAAACCATTTACTAGCTAGTCTCATCTGTTCCAAAATTGCAGAATTCGTAGAAAATAATAAAACATCCAACAGTAATTACGTCATAGTACCAGATAGCTAACCATCAGATTATGGTGTGAAACTGGAAGCTCATATTGTATTTTGCCTCATAATACGGCTTTTACCGAGTGTAATGAGTGTTGCGGTTCTATTTGCAACGAGAAAATGAACAGTTATTTCACGCTGGATGTGATATCTGTGATTTTCATAAAACTAATGATACCACATTGTGTAAATACTACGAAAAGTTACGTAGAATATGTAATTTCCTTCTCTTCAACTATAATCTTAAAATTGAGTGACAAGAAACAAAACAGATTTAGAGAGCTATTAATGCTTGAGCAATTTTAATTGATTAGTCACGCATCACATTTTACTTGTTATTGGAATGATTTTATTTTAAGTTAATGAAACAATAGACATATTATTATTATATTCGACTTTAGGAGTTTTAAGCCTGATCCCAATCTAGTGTACTCAGTCTTACACGTTTGTCCTACTGGCCTACGAATAAAATATATCATAAGGTATGCTTTATTCCTAGCAACTGGCTCGTAAGTCTTCTTTCACTTCTTGTGGACGTTTACAAGTTTGCAGCATTTGTTCTTTTGCATTCAGTTGTTTAAATATTTGGGTATTTCACTTTCCTTCTTCTTTAAGGTAGTAGTGATGAACTTTACAAAACTTTACAACTGTCTCTATGTTTGCAGTGTACTGAAGACTTCCCCTAATGAAGCTCTAATCAAACTCGCGCTCAGCCAGCGTTTCGCTTAATGTCTGACATTAAGCCAAAATACGAGATAAGTGCCACCTTCATTGCTGTCATGTAATTAGTGAGGTTTATTGTCTTTAAGAGGCACATTAAAAGTCGAAACCATTTAAACGAGAGAGGTGTAAAACTTAGCGCAATCTTTGGTCTGTTAACTTGAGAAATTTTCATTGACGTTGGCATAAAAAAGCATTGTTCACCACGGTTTGAAAACTACCTTTTTTGGAAGTTGGTTTAAAATTATATTCTTACATGTTTTTGACGTAGCAGTAAAGTAAATTTTTATTGGTTTTTTTTTCTTGCAAAAAATAAAAAGTTGAGGTAAAAAAATCAAGCTGAATTGTGTCCCTCGAATATAATAAATAAAACATATTCGTTTGTGTTTTTTCACAATGTCTATTCAAAAGGTGCCTAAGAAAAATGCTTCTGATAGTCTTATTGTTCGCAGCTCCATTTGCTCTATTATCAAGTCGTTCCACAGAGAATTACTAATCTTAACGTCTTTAGAAGTGATCCTAATAGCTTTATCTTGTCTTAGTTAAAGTTATTGAATTAATCGAGGCAAATTGGATTTATCTTATAAGAACGATTATAACGAATTTATTGGGACGTGGCAAGATGTGTTTTCATCACTTAATAGATTTCAAAGGTAATTTCTTCACTTGTATCATCATCATCATCATTTTAGCTCGATTTTACCCACTGATAGCGATAAGCATATCTAATTAATATTGCATACCCAATATAGATATTTGACGCCGTAAAAGAGTTGACAATGTGGTACGGATACCAAGGCTAAAGTAGAAATGATGTGGAAACCTGACGGCAATTGGACCAAAGCAGTGCCAAAATGTTGGCGTGGACGTTGTTAAATTGTGAAGGTGAAAGTGGCAGATTCGTTTTGCACTAGACCAGAACAAGAACCGTTAAAGAGAGGAGGCCTTTGAACTACTTTATTATACTAGTGCTAAAAGTACTCTTCTTATCTTATCAAATAGCATAAATAGTCAAAACAAAAGAGTTTGAGCCAAGCCTGTATATAAAAAAAACGATAAAAGTTAGGTGTCCCGAATACAACCTATCACTTCACACATCCTTGGATTTTTTTGTTATTCTTATTCGAGTTTTGGCAATACAGTATATTAAAATTTTACAAACTTGCCTTACTCTTCTTGAAGTCTTCTAACAAAGACAATTTCTTCCAATAACAAAACAGCTCTGGAGTGACAAGATTCCTAATTTACATAATTTAGCACTCTCCCATTCGCACCGACCCTGAAGACGGACCGTTTCACTTTCAACGGTCGTCGTCCATCATCCGGACAGCTGTCGATAGCAGTAACCTCTTCTTTTATCACGAAATTTGTAATGAAATAACGTTCGTTCAATTTGTTCCAAGATAGGGAGATTGAATCGTTTCTGATGACTCTCGTTTACTTAGGCTTGTGATGGAATACTAAGGGCAAAAAGTGTAAATAATGCCAACCAAACTAGGTCATTTTGTTTCTGGCTGGACCCTGTTACTCCGATTTTCACCGTATACTTGCGTATTCATTTACAATAATGTAGTCAATCATAAATATAAACGCTTTCTCACTCACAGCATCACACCAAACTCGAACCCGATACCCGCTGCTTTGATGGCGAACGCTCACTCAATTAAACCGAAGGCCAGCTACTTATTTGAAATTTACTTTAAAGGTAGCCGACAAATCTTCATCAGTTTTCCATATTGTATAAGTATTTTTTCCAATAAGGAAAAAGTAATGTGCCTTTGTTACCCGTATCTGCATAAGATTGCGTTGAGTTGGATCTTCGCTGCAAGGCTAGTTTAAGAGAAGCATTATACGCTGCCAGTACAAATTAAAATGATATGAAATACCATGTCCTAATGAAAACGCCTTATAAATATACAAAGTAAAATAAAATAAAAATTACACAGAGCGACTTATTAATAACGTCATATTATGGCTATAGTAGAACAATGCCCCTCATAAATAAAAACAATATTTATACCAAAAAAACCTTGCAAAAAAACAAATTATAAAATTATATTATGCATGACGAATGCGGTATCATTTAAAAATATGCTAAAACTACGAGTAGGTATATAATTTATTTTTTATTCATATACATTTTTAAACGTTATCTTATGTACTAACGTATCCAATCATACCCATACTTACCAGGTGAGATGGCGGTCAAACGTTTGCTTATCTAAAATAAAAAAAATTAAAAATTCTTGGTGATATTTAAACTTGTATGGATGTTTATTGTGCAAAAAAAATATGATTTAATAATTTAGATTATAAGAAAAGATGCAAGACTTTTGTATGACTCTAAATCCCGCTGGCGTATTTCTGCATATCAGCTATTTAGCAAAGAAAACGTACCACCACTATCACCACAAGCATATTCGCCATATTTCCCTGAGGTATCTACCTCGATAAATACGTATCTTATGCTTCGAGCATTTACCAATGGAGATGTCAACGTTATAATCCACAAACATTATTTTGTGCCGATGTTTACGGGGGACGACGTAAACACACATTGCACACGTGCAAATCAAAATCTTATTCATGTAAACGCACAATATAACAATCCCGCAAACCATGTTAAACTACGCACACTTTTATAAAATACAGCGTAGTTGACGCACACTACGATAATCTCTAGTGATGGGCATTCATTAAGACCGGTAAATCTGAACAATAAATGAATTAATGACATGAACGTGTTTTTAGGGTTCTGAACTTCAAAAGGTAAAGAGCAAACTTCACTGCTATGAGGTTATCCCTACGTTGTCTGTCTGTCTGTCTATCTCAGTCAAGGCCCTTATTCTGAAAAACGCGATTTGCGCTCAAATTCAAAATATTTAAAAGTATTGGTACAAAACTTGTTGTGTGCAATCTAAGGAAGTTATCTAAGTTTTGCGTAAATTTAAAATAATGCTTTAGGTAGATAAAGTGACATTATTTTATTTATTACTTTTTCATACTTCCCATGCCCCGCGGCTTCGCCCGCTTTTATCACGTTAAAATGTAGTCTAAGTGTTAATTCTAGGTATAAGCTATGTACATTCCAAATTTCATCCGTATCCGTTAAGTCGTTAACGTGAAGAGAAAACAAACATACTTACACACACACAAACTTGCGGATTTATAAACCCACATCGAAATCGGATCATTTGTTTAGCAGTTACGATGCACAGACAAACACACTGATATACATAGACGGATAGGTCAAAATAAAAATAAACCCTTTTTTAACGTTGGGGGTTAAAAACTAAAAATGTTTGTACATCTTCCATAATACTTCTAATGAGCTCTGAAAAATAGTCCAATCGTTACCAACATCAAAAGAAGTATTTAAACGACAGGTGCGAGAATACTACCTAAAACAGATAAGCACTGATATTACATCTTAACTACCATACGTTCTTTTTAAGCACATATTATATTTATTTATGTATTGTATATATCAATATATTATTGAATATTTTTATATGTATATATATTATATATATAAGCCATATAATATCATATGTAATAAATAATATATTATATATTATAATTATAGTTTAAATTATTGTCAATACACTGTTCTGATGCACGCTTTATTTTTGTTCCTAACATTGCTGGATGACTGGTAGAAAATGCTCTTAGCATTAAGTCCTCCAATTGTACATTGTTTTTGTTGTGCAATAAAGTATAAATAAATAAATAAATATCGCATTTTGAAATAATTTATCGTTCATCCCATCATTCATTCAATGCATTTCACTCAACTTGTCCCCACACTACGCCTTCTACCAAGACGATGGCGTCGTAAAACCAAAGATAATGTAACCACTCCGTTTACGTAAAACTGTCGCAAATGGTATTTTGTTCGAATCAAAATACCGCAAAATTCACAATTTTTACGGCGCACTACTTCGCGACACGAAACGATACATAATGGCCGCGGTTGCGAGTGAAATTGTTTTATATTTTTATATAATGGACATGGCCGAGTAGCACCAAATGGCCAGTAGAGGGGCTTTGCGATGACATCTCCATTGGTAAATGCTCGAAGATGTTATGTAAAAAGAAACAGCAACAAATTACCTACTACAATAATTAAATAGTTTTCCACAAAACTATTCCCATAAATCAGCCATGACGGCTATCGTGGTTGTGGTTCTGCCTGTCTGGAACAATTTATCTTCCATTCTGCCAATTTTGGGCACATGTCACGCCGCTATTGGATTTTATATCGCATGCTATTTGTCAGTCCATAAAACTCTTTTAAATTAAATTAAATGGATAAAAGATCAGCTACATCTAAAATATACGTAGGTATACGTTTATTTGCAAAATAAGTGTTACATCCAAGAAAGGCGCAGACGAAATACTTGATAGGCTTTTATTCTGAGTAGTCAGAACTTGAAACTTCGCCGCTTTTCACAAGCATAGCAAATTATTATACCTTTTATAATAATAATACCGAATATACCTAATAAAATTATAAATTATACAATAACATACCTATACCTAATATAATAATATACAAAAACAAAAAAAAAAACGTAGTGGGAGTATGACCGACTGTCATATGTCACTGACTAGCCGTACCCCACGGCCGTGGGGTACGGCTAGTCAGTGACATATGACATATGACGGTTTGTCCGTGTTATTAAATTAAAAAACCTATTTGTTATTCCGTAACCTAAACTATCAACTTTCTAAATTTCATCATAATCGGTTAATTCGTTACGGAGATAAGTGGAAATAAACACAAAACATCACAGAATTTTATGCAATTTTAGATAATGTATCATAAATGTGTGTTTGACTCATGGAGCCGCCTTAATACTATCAAAGTAACAATCTCTTAAAAGAATTGCTTTCAACTACGGTAGGGGTTTTCTCGTAAAAGGTCTCATAAAGTTGATATTCGTAAAAGTCAGATTGTAAACCTAGTTTCAGTTTTGCGCAATTTTAGTTGATCACCCGAAGTATTTTGTTTCTGAAAACTATCGCGAATGATATATTTGTTTACGTTTTTCTCAGATTTTCCGACTTTAGACTAGGCTGCAACATTTGTGACGCCACTTTTAGTGCCCCCTAATGACGAGAGCTGGGGAAACTTTTCGAAAAGGCAGACAAAACCGCTCTTATTCCTAAACACCCATAAACGATATATCCTAATATTATACTTAAATGTGAAACTTTGTGTGTGCGCAAGAATATTTATTACCATGTATCACATATGTGGTAATAATAACGAATAAATACAAACAGAAAAGTGTCTAAACTTGCGACTTATTGATAGCCATAGCAAAACATACGCTCACGAAAAACTGCCAGCGTTAAAATTGTAATGGGAAATTGTTGAGAATGAGAGGTACGCGTGGTTTTAAAACGATATCACCAGCTCTACAACCCACCCGTAAGAATTTCGGCTTCAATAGTATTATATCGAAGCAACACCACATGGAAAATAGCCAAAACATTTTGCGTTCTGGCATGGCCACCTAAATGAGCCCCCAAGTTCCTATCCTATGTGTTAATTTAGCAGCTTTAAGTTCGAAGTTCATTAAAATAATCAAGTTCTTATAATAAAGCTAGTTCCAAAATTAAACAGATTTCTTGGCGACCTATAAATGAATTACAAATGATGATAACTTTTTTTTCAACATCCCATTATAATGAAATAAAGTTTATTTGTCGCTTCAGGCAAAGTTTAATCGACTCGTAAAAACCGTATGAAAATGTGTTTAGTAGTTTTGAAGATCCGCGTAGTAGTTTCTACAGAACGTGGATCCGGACAATATTAATTTGAAAGCAGTGGCAATAAGATATTTTTTCTCCAGTAATATGGAGCTTAAATTTTAAGGTAGATTTGTGGCAATACATTGGGAAACAAGCGTTCGCTTCCATGCAGTAGTTTTTGCGCGATGCGCCTACAAACACCCAGACAGACAGACAGTGCAATAAAATGGAGCCTATATTTTAAGTTAGACCTGTAGCAATACATCGGTGAAAACAGCATTCAATTCCATTCATTAGTATTTGCGTGCTTAGCGTACAAACATCCAGACA
This sequence comes from Lomographa bimaculata, assembly GCA_948107665.1. NCBI lineage: Eukaryota > Metazoa > Arthropoda > Insecta > Lepidoptera > Geometridae > Lomographa > Lomographa bimaculata. The sequence continues at coordinate 11,593,990 of OX403599.1, forward strand.
GACATGAATTCTAAAAATGGTTGTTTTGGTTTCTGTTGCTCTAATAAAGACCCCTATTAGTTTTTCTTCAATATCTTATGAACATACATCTGTCTGTTACAATTTAATAATAATTATAGATATATGAGTACATTTCTAAGATAACTCTGAAATGATACAAAATTGTTTACGCTTCAAAAAACATCTTTGTAAAAGTAATAAACAAGCAATAACGGATTGTTTCCTGTTTACAGTATTATTGAAATCAATCTTAGCTTCATAGCTTTCATACATGTTTACGTATTGGATAAGTGTTTACAATAAAAGATCGATGAGCACGATAAGTATTTGATCTAGCTTTTATAATAACAGGTAAAATTGTTTGTTGGCGCATCTTTTTTTATCTTTGACAGGCAAGCATTGAATCTATATCTCACCTTTTGGAATATGTGGTGGAGGGTGAAAACACTTTAGGCCTACAATGGCTGTCCCTCAATGATAGCTACCGCAAAGTATATTTTTTTGTATTTAGCGACAGATTTTGAACTGCCCGTTGGCTAAAATGGATGCGCGTTACCTTCTAATCTGGTTCGATTCCCTGTGGGAACACAGGGTTTCTCCCCACGGAAAATATATGTTTCTGGTTCTGTTTGTGATTGCGTGTGAGATATAAATGTTTCCTGTACCCACTACACAAGTCATCGAACTTATTATAGGCAAGCATTCAACCTATATCTCACCACACTTTCCAGCAGAAAGTGTGGTCGAGGATGGAAAACACGTTAGGGCTAGAATGGCTGGCTCTCAATGATAGTTATAGTGATTTGGCGGATTGAGGTACTGTACTTTATTTTAACTTGATTTGTCTTTTTCGTTTATCCTAGGTCAAATTGTGTGATTGATTTATCAACTGCTTACATTGAAGTTAACAAACTTCTCTGAGCACAGTTATTAGTATATTATTTATGTTACATATTTTCTTATATATTATATTTTTTAGACAGTATGTATAATCTTAAGTATTTTATATTTATGTACAGTACAATTCGATATACATTTCATGTACATATATTTTCTCATCCTCATGTCATTTCCTTTTCCACCGCTGGATGACTGGTAGAGAATGCTTTTAGCGTTAAGTCGTCATTTTGTACACTTTTTACTGTGCAATAAAGTATTAAATAAATAAAATAATAATATTGGTGCCTGTTAAAGTTATCAATTATTATGTTGATAAAATAACCGTACAAAAGCTGAAAATATGTGACTTTTTGTATTAGGTAAGTAGTTTAGCTAAATCTGTATTATGATTAATCATGAATGTACTAAAATAAATGTACAACATAATTATGAGATCATTTTCATATGTCTGGTTGACTTGCATTTGGCCCCTAAATAATAATTGTTATAAATATATATTAATCCACAAAAACTTTTCTCACAAAACGAATAACAGTCAGATTTATTCTTTCGATGCTTATATAAAACCCTGTCAAATTGTAAATATATAAAGTGCAGAGATTAGCGTTTGGGATCGTCTATTTCCGTAGCTTTAAGTAATTTGCCTGTGACTTCACGTACGGCACCTGGGGAGGTTCTGGGGTAGTTCTCTAGATTTGTGTGTCACGTACGAGGTGCAATGCAGAATGTCAATGAACCTATAACCCCTTATGAGACATTTGACCCCTTTCAATGCTAGAAGTAATGCTCCAACGTTTCCATTATCCATTTCCGACTACCGAATATTTTTCCTATCGAATATCAGTCCCTCGATAGAATGTGCAAATTTAATTAGTGCTTTGGGATGCTGTGTACTGTGTAATTCAGTGTATTGCTCATCAAAGCTGAAACAAACATTTGGCTACATACACAACTTAGTTATATTGAGTTTGAGTTATGCTATCTTTGTCATAAATTGTGGCTTAGAAGAATCTGCTTTTGTTTTTGACAAAATATCTAATTCACTTTGACTGGAATTAATTCGCAAGTAATAATTACATTAAAAGTGATATAAATGCTATACAAAAATTACTAGGGCTAATTCCAAGCGCCCGAGGCGCGCGCCCTTTACAAAACGGCAGCGCAGGGGGAGGAGTCACCGCGCGCCTCGGGCGCTCTGTAATCTCTCTGTATCAAGGTCCCTTTCGCGCCATTACTTTCACAGCGGCCAGGGCGCGCGCCTCAAGCGCTATGCATATCATGTCCCTAATTAATTAATTATATCCTTGGCTACTAACGAAAATGAACGAATTTAATTTATATGGTAATGTATACGTAGGACACAGCTAGTTGTTAGTACAAGGAAAAAGTTATCACACTAATATTATATAGGCGAAAGTTAGTAAGTATGTTTCTTCTTCACGCTCAAACGGCTAGACCAATTGTGACGAAATTAGCATGTACTTTTTATTTATATTTTTAATGAATATGAATTTAATGTATTGATATAATATGTAACTTAAGATTATATATGACGTAATTATTCTTAAAGTACAACATGTCTTCTTATATTTAAAAACGGTTGCGCGAAAAATCGATTAGAGTTGATTCAACGTAACAACCTTCAATGTAACCTTGCACAAGAAATTTCTAAGAACATTCCAGAAACAGCTCCTCACAACGAAACCGAACAAACGAATCATTTGTTCAACTTTCCACAATGGTTCTGTGATTTATAAACTTCACAAACTTAAAGCCAAGTCGGTTGCGACAAGTTTATATACTCTATCGTCAGTTGGTGAACGTCTAAAGTCTGTTTTATTTGAAAGACACTTAGCTCTAATGTATATAGTCGATGGCTAAATGAAATAGTTAAAAATGTATGGTTAGTAAGTTACACAATTTGCAAATCAAATTAAAGATTTGATAATATGTCTGACAATAATAAACGTGCCAATGATACTATATTTTCTTTAATTTGTCATTAAAGAAAAGAGACGCTTTACATCACAAAAATGTCTTGTCTTTCAACATAAAAGATGTTACGAAACAGAAGGTTACCCAGCGCGAATGCTAACGCTATATCTTAGTATCGTATTCAACCGACTTCAAAAAAGGAGGTTCTCAATTCGACTGTATGGTTTTTTTTTGTATGTGTGTTACGCGATATCTACGCCAATAATGAATCGATTATGATGATTTTTTTGTTAGGTAATCCATATAAATCCATATGTTGTAAATAATTAAAAGAATATTCCTATTGACTATTATTTCTAGTTAATCAAAACACTGCCTTATTTGAAACATTAATAGGCAGTGTTTTGACTTCCGAGTTGCGACTGCCTGCGTAGGTTAACTTAATCGACGACAGTGGGCGCCACCGTCGTCGTCAGAAAAGTATTGAACAGAGGAGCTCTCAGAACTCGACAGATTTTGAAAGGGAAAGGTATCCCTACCATATTACAGGCAGAACGTGGCTTAGAAGTTGTTAAAGAAAGTATTGTAAAATGGTTTATAGTTTTGTATGGATTATTATTGAAATTATAATCGTGATCACATGTGAGTATTACCCTGTTTTATTAATTCCATCAATTTGAAAACCTACTTAGTTGACGCATTTATATTTTAAGTAGAAAACGTTGGCATAAAGCTCGATATGCTAACATTTCAGAATAGGGATTCGAACAAAAAGTTGAACGGAATTTTCTTTTTTACTCCCGCCTACCCTTTTAATTTTTTTTTTGTTTTTGTTAAAAAGCATATTGACGTTATTTAAGTAAAACGAATGGAATAACATTTTATTAAAATTTACATTCAACATGCTTAGTACTTGAATCATTCAATATTAGTCCCCTTATTTGTATATAAAAAAAAAAATTATGGGTTTTAGAAATATTGAACATACATATATTACGAAATATACTATTTATATTACGGAACTATTCACGGCTTAAGCTTTTCCAAAGCTACGAGTACTTGTCGAGATATCTTTTGCAGTTGATTCACATGGAAAATAAGTGCGACATGCCAAATGTGGCGCAACGTGTGACATCTCGGCAAAGCGCGCCCGCTCGCGTGTCCCAGGTCAGTGTGCCTGGCCGCGTACCCGCAGTGCAGCGTGTTTGCTTGCGCGGCTAAACTCGTCGCGCCTGCTCGCGTGCCCGCAGCGCAGCACGTCCGCATGCGTGGCTGAAGTCAGTGCACCTGCTCGCGTTCACGCAGCGCATCCCATCTGCTTGCCTGGCTGATATCAGTGCGCCTGCTTGCGTGCCCGCAGCGCAGCGCGTCTACTTGCGTGGCTGAAATCAGTGTGCCTGCTCCCGTGCCCGCAGCGCAGCTCGTCTGCTTGCCTGGCCGAAATCAGTGCGCCTATCCACGAGCCTGCAGCGACCCACTTCCCAGCGGACTACGTGCAATTTTGCAACGTCTGTGCAGCAGTCATGGTATTTTTTGAGTCTACTATTTATATTTGCAGGAAACTAAAAGTTCCAAAAAAGAGTTATGCAAGCAGCTGTGGCTATGGGCCACAATATTTGATATTTAAGTACATGGGTAATGTTAAATTGCTCTAAGTTCTATCAACGTGCCAATGGCCTATATTTTCTAAATTATTTTTATTTATGTAATTTGATGTATAGCTGGAATATTTTTCATTAATGTATTTTATATCTTAATTGAACATTTCACAAATTAATCAAACAGACCGCCCCTCACTGTTCCACAAGCAAACCTGAAACTTAACTGAAACTATGTATACAGCAAGGACCCAAGTATGGCAATATGGCCTATAAGGCACCGAGATTATAGGTAAATCGAGTGCTCAAGCCCACTATGTTAAGGTAGCGTCCCCGTAATCCTAGGCAACATTGCCTCTCTGAATTGCAATGCTAATACATTAAGTCAAATAAATATTTTGATCACGCGTTGCCTCAACCAGTCCGATATATTATTTTAAATTAAAGATATTTTTAGGAACCAATATTTGATAACAAAGAGTTTACGGCTGATACAACTTATTAAGACATTAACATACATAAACATAAACGCTTTCACACTTATAGCCCCACACTCAGCACGATGAAATGTGTCGTCGGTGCCCGAAACATTTACATCACACTCACAATTTCCGCAAATTTCATCATTATGTATGTCAACAAAATTACTATATTGATTGAGATAAAATAATAAGTATAAATAAAGTTAATAGATTAAAACAGAAAAAAATAACTAAAGTCCGCGTAATTCTATTTCTATATTGTTTGCAATTACCATGATACGTAAACTGAAGAGGTAACTGAGTAGAAGAACTAAAAAGTACTAAGTATGGAATTGCCTGGTCTTATTGGTTTTATTTTAATAATAAATTGGTTGAAAAGGTTCATTTTTGTGGTTTAGTAAATTATATGTTCTATGTACTATTTTGTAAGCTCTCACTTAAATGAATTAAATGAGCATACATTTTATTTTAACGGTATATAAAATATATACATACTTACTAGTAATGAGATTACTTAGCATTTTAATATTGTTCTGAAGATGTAGAATCGTTTTATCTCTGCTAGTTTAGTTTCTTTCTATATTTTGAAAAAAAAATAGATTAAGTGTGGCTTAACGAGTGAATTATCCCAATCCATTATTAAAAGAGATGGAAAAGTTTTGATATTGAGATTTGTGTGTTACTTAATCGTACTAAAACCACTGAACCAATTTGGTGAAATTTGAAGATAGGATCGAAATAGGCCTGGAAAATTGTAACATTACATATTTTTATTATAATAACATTAATATTTTAATATCATCGTTAGTTTTTTTTTATTATCATCATAATCGGCATTCGTTATTGACGCAGGCTAGTAAATACTATAGGAGACTTGACGTGACAGACGCGAACAAAACGTCGCCGAAGAGATCTAATGAGAGATGGGATTTAAGTTTTTCGATGGTAATTTGTGATGGATTGGAAATTGATATCTTATTCTCAGACCTAAAAGATGTTCGGTGATTTATCTCTAAAATGAATCAATCAAAAATCAAATCAAAATCGTTTATTCACATGGGCCCCAAAGAGGCACTCGTAAAAGTTAGTGATTCTATTGCCAGATTCGCAAAATTACAGCCATGAATATGTTTGACGAGTCCATGCACTATTAAGAGTACATATCTTTCTTATAAGATGTTATTTTTCTGTATGACAGTAAATTAATTATATCCTATTCTTCTATTCTATTAAGGTCGAATGACATTCTGTGCATACATACGTAAAAGCTACCATAGTAGTATTACATACCCAGAAAAATACAAGATGCATTGTATCATAGCTCTCATAGCTTTAAGTATCTTGCGATTAGTACTTTCAGTAAGTTTACATTATTAATGCTGGCTATAACATGCGCTACTGATTTTGGATATTCTTTAGAAAGAATACTGGAATATAACATTTTTTTCTCGTAGACTCGTCTTTTTGAGTTACCTACTACATAATTTAGATTTATACATCGCTATATTCACACATACTTACAAAACATCGTGATGTTTCGCTAATGTAACAAGAATTAAATAATATTAATTACTCAGCGGGCACTGTAACTGTAATATTTTCCATACACAAATAATTTACTTTTATTCTTAAATATTTACAAAGACCGTACATTATTTATTGTTTTTGAAGGCTTATTATAACATATATAATTATGCCCCTTCATAGTGATAAAAGTGTTTCTTCCCATAGTTTGTCCTTGGAGATGATATATTATTTGCATTTCTCAGTTTAATTTTCTTCTCCTTTCACCACCTTAACTTGAGATTCCAATTACGGTAGCAAAGCCTCCACTACACAGTGCAAACGCGAGTAACGCCCTACAAGAAGATATACCTTTGTTTACTAATGAGGGCTTGGACATATACATGTTTCTTTTTAAAATATTGATTGAATCATGCCACTAACTACCAAACTTGGCAATTGCAATCCATTAATTCTTAGGAAATTTTTATCATAGGAACTTCAATGTTGTTAATTTTAATATTTGAGACTATTTTATTTTAAAAAGCAAACATATTCTATAGCAGGTCGTCGTGGTTTAGGGTATCCTTATAATTTGAAGATTTTAAATATTTTGTGTGGTTACCAAAATTAAAAAAATATTTCACCCGTGTCTGTTTATTGAAAGTACGAACATTTGCAATTAAATAAATATTCGAACATAATTCAATATGTATTTGCACTGAAAACGTATACCTACGTTAAATGGTCTGACAAATCATACTTACTTTGAATCCAACACTATATACGTGCCATTTCTGTCGTGCATTTTTTCGATTAAGTGGGTACTGCATTATTTTTTGTATATCTCATCAAATATAATAATATTAACATCAAATACTCGCCAACACAAAATGCAATCTAAGACTATTCATGACTATTCGGCACATGACCAAAATGCTGGTTTGTATTTGGGGCAGAGGATAAGCCTTGCTATACAGCGTGGTAATGCAGCAAGCATTTTGGGAACTTTGCCGAACATTAAAGATCGTCTAAACCATCTTTAACATTTCTTTAATTAGCTATATTATTAAAATGTTACATTAAGATGATTTGTCATTTCATACAATAACGTTGCTTTTTATAATTAACCTTTCATGATTATACATCAATATCCAAGACCATTAATTTATTAGAATACATTTTTTCGTATTCATATTCAATCGTTTATTACGTTATAAATGTTACATAGTTCTTAAAAAAAAAAAAACAACTGTGTATTGTCTCAATATAATATTATGTACCCAGTACGGGCATAGAAACACGGGAAGTAGCTGGATCGATATATTTTTTGTAAGTAATGTCAATATTGATTTTTATTCTCATTTGAAACAGTAAACATACATTATATTTGATTAGTCTATATTATGAAATATACACAAAAAACTTATTTCTGATTGTGTGGCAGGACGAGCTGTGAGATTTCAATTATCTTACTCATAAAAAAAAATTGCGTGCATAATATAGATTTTAATAGGATCTACGTGAATTCAGATTGGTCTTACTCATGTGCAAGTAATGAATGTTTGCATATATATACCTAATATGTAGCCTGTTATGGTACTTTTACTGATACTTACCGGTAGTACCCAAATAATTTTCATAAGTGAGTCAGTAAGTCAGTGAGTCGGTAATTAAACATCATCATTCCTATATATTACTCGTCGATTTCACCAGGTGTGTGGTGTTCATGTTTAAACAATATTTGGGAACACTAGAAACATGTGAGACAAACCACACACGTTAGTAAAATACCTTTGCTGGTACCATAAATAATAATAAAAGAAAAAAAAAACCCTTATAATTATCAATATAATAATATGATTTTGCTCTATCCACATAAATCGGCCTTGTATGCTGACTCCGCCTCGTATGTAGATACGTATTTGACAGCCGTGTATGCTGATGTGGTCTTGAATGCAGATGCGGCCTTGCATGCCGATCACGCCTTATATGTAGATACGTCTTTTTTTATTGAAACGTCTTTTTTTATTAAAATCGGATGCGGCCTTGTATGCCAATCCTATGATCTGGTCTTGAATGCAGATGCGGCCTTGTATGCCGATCACGCCTTGTATGTAGATTTGTCTTCATTTTTCAACCTGACAAAGCCTTGTATGCTAATCTGGTTGAAATCGGATGCGGCCTTGTATGCCGATCCTAACTTGTATGTAGAACATACATACATAGGCAGAGGCCACTTTTCTCCACCTGCTACGATCCTGACACACATATTTTACTTCTCCTACATTCATGAGTCTTTTTATACATGCTCGTTGGTTTCTCAATTTTTGTCACTACATCTTCTATCACGGCGTCCATCAGAGTCACTCCAGCTATATTTCTTAGCCCTCCCATTTCCACAGCATTTATCTTCCTTTTATGCTTTTTCTGCCAAACCTAACACTTGCTACCATACATAATTGTTGGCACTAGCACTCTATGAAGATCTTGCCTTTTTAGACACTTTATTACTGTTAATAAAGGTATGTAGGGCCCCATTTACTTGGTTCCCTGCCAACACTCTTCGTACAATATCACTGTCATATTTGCCGTCTCTTGTAAACTTTGACGCCAAGTACACAAACTCTTTTACATGTTCCACCTTCAATCATAACGGTGCTAACTGTCATACTTTCAAAAATCAATATTTTCGTCTTGCTCACATTTATTTTCATTCCTTTGCTATTTAAGGCACCATGCATAATATCGACCAACAACTGCAACTTCTCCTCTAATGAAACCAAAATGACCTGATCATCGGCGTAAAGTAAGCATTTGATGGTCAAGTCATTCATTTTTAACCCATGTGCATTCTCTTTCAAATCTTTCATGCAATTGTCCATGAATAGGTTGAACAGTCCTGCTAAACATCCCTGTCTAGAACCTTTATCGACGTTAAACCACTCTGTGTAAGCCCCGTTGATCCTAACACAAGCCCTGGAACATATGTACGTTGAAACGGCTAAGTAAGCCAATACAGCCTTGTATGCTGATCTAACCTTAAATGCTTATCCGGTCTTGTATGCCGATCCCGATTTGTAAATTTTCTTTTCAACCTGACATAGCCTTGTATGCTGATCTGGTTGAATACGGATGCGGCCTTGTATGCCAAACCTAACTTGTATGTAGAAACGGCTTTGTAAGCCGAAACAGCCTTATATGCTGATCTGGCCTTGTATGCCCATGGGGCCTTGTTAGCCCAAACACCCTTTTATGCAGACCCAGCCTTGTTAAGCAAACAGGACTTGGTGCCGAATCGGACTTGATGCTGAACCGGACTTGATGCCGAAGCGGACTTGGTGCTGAACCGGACTTGGTGCTGAACCGAACTTGGTACTGAACCGGACTTGGTGCTGAACCGGACTTGATGCCGAACCGGACTTAATGCCGAAGCGGAATTGATATTGAAGCGGAGTTGATACCGGACCGGACTTGATGGCTATATACCCTGCGTTCTACATAGTGCTTCCGGCGTTGGTGTATTCTGTTATTATGGTATTTTGATGCTAACACTCTATGATATTGTAAAACGACATAGTTTTTAGAAATGTTTAAAGCTTCTTTATTTTTCTTTAATTTGCTTTTATATTTTATATAGATAACAAGTTAAATTTTAGTTTAACGTACATTATACATTCCTAAGGATTATAATTTAAGTAACTTGTAATCTCCTTTTATTGTAATTATGAAATTTCGTTATTTTGCTTACTTACTTTAAAGCACGAGGTCGTACTTTATTGTTTTGGATGGCCGACTGTTGTAAATAATTAAAAGAATATTCCTATTGACTATTATTTCTAGTTAATCAAAACACTGCCTTATTTGAAACATTAATAGGCAGTGTTTTGACTTCCGAGTTGCGACTGCCTGCGTAGGTTAACTTAATCGACGACAGTGGGCGCCACCGTCGTCGTCAGAAAAGTATTGAACAGAGGAGCTCTCAGAACTCGACAGATTTTGAAAGGGAAAGGTATCCCTACCATATTACAGGCAGAACGTGGCTTAGAAGTTGTTAAAGAAAGTATTGTAAAATGGTTTATAGTTTTGTATGGATTATTATTGAAATTATAATCGTGATCACATGTGAGTATTACCCTGTTTTATTAATTCCATCAATTTGAAAACCTACTTAGTTGACGCATTTATATTTTAAGTAGAAAACGTTGGCATAAAGCTCGATATGCTAACACATAATATAAATAAAGGGCCCATATAAATGTTATCGAAATCGATCAAGCCAAAATCAGAATATAAGCGGTGAAGTCAGTTTTTTTAAGCTTTGCTTGCGTTTAATTATTTAAATATAATATAGTTAAAGTATTTTTTTTGTACTAACATTTTAATTCTAACTTAAACATATGTATTGTGTTTGTTTGCTTAAATTGATTAAATTGTTGTGTTTAATGTGATAGGGATTCATGTACAAGGAATTTAAATACCGCAAAGATTGTAGCACTTTAAATTCAATTTATTACCTTAAAATTTTCTAAACATATGTGTTTGTTCCCGGAACGTGTTATAGCGTATATAAACCACCAAACAAATTTAACAATTTATTAGCGCCTGTTGATGATCAAATATAGATTAGCGGCGTCACGGTGGCGTTTTAAACCTAACCCTTATCAATAAGTAAAGAATATAAAAGGATGTAATGAAGGCAAAAATTTGTGACCTTTTCTGGAAGAACCCTTTTACTATGACAGGCGTTGGAACGTTATTATTCCGACAATAGGAGCATGAAAGAGTTTTAGCTGACCTTTTGCAACACATAATGAACGGTGTCTATCAAATAAGTTGAAATTGCGTAATTAAAAAATGTGGTATCTTATGTTCTATGCAGATAATAAGTAGGCCTGAGGATTTTTGTTCAAAATTCTGTTTTTGAATTTGATGTTAGATTACTTATAAGAAGATGGCTGGATGGAATTAGATGTTAGACTACTTATAGGTATTATGTAGTTAATAGAAACCCACGGCCGACCCCATTTCATAAATTCGACTGACTGTAAAAGTGGGCTATAAGGTAACTGCATAAACCCCTTTTCAAATCTTTTTGCGAGATACCGTAGGTTTGTGTCCTACACAGGTCTCCTATCTCAAGGGCTGATCCTACTCAGTGAGAGAATGATAAGATGATGCTACTAGATTTCTTGCACCAGAATAACGATGAGACTTCGATATCATCCATTAAAAACTAAGATTGACTGCCTTTCAAACAGCTATCTATAATTGATTGTTAAAGAAGAACTTATCGAGTATTCATATTTTTTTCTAATGCAAATATAAATAATTTAAACGCAAGCAAAGCGTAAAAAACCGACGCTATCTTCAGAACTCTTGATCAGGTTAAATTATTTAAATACGTATTAATGGGGACATAGAAACTACTGGTCAGATCTCAATCACATTTAAATGTGACAAAATTAGAAGCACCTGCCTTAAAATAAAAACATCAATATCGGTTCACCTAGAACAAAGTTCTGAGGTAACACATATAAAAAAACAAAAAATAAATTGAGTCGAATAGAGAACCTCCTCTTTTTTTAAAGTCCTTTATAAAAGACAACCAAGTCGTTCGTTTCATAAATAAGAAGTACTCGGTCTGCCTTTATGATAACCGATACTTCAAGTACAAAATCCTGTCAAACACTGCATTTCTTTACCCAAGGCTTCCATTAAACAAAAACTTGAATCGCAACAAAGTTCTTACACGGGACTTAAACGCAAAGCTTAAAAAAACCTTGATTAGATTAAATTAATTAAACACGCATTATTGAGGATAACTCAAAAAGTACTGGTCAGATTATGATCAAATTTAAATGGGACCAATAGGAAAGCTACAGCATTCAAACCAGAAAAAAAACAAATCGGTTCACCCAGAAAAAAGTTATTATAAAAAAACTGAATTGAGAACCTCCTCTTTTTTTGTGAAATCGGTTAAAAATTTGAAGTTCACCAAATATTTGTTCCAGGTATATCAGCCGGGGGCGAGGACGGTCATGAGGACTTCACCACCACGACCGTCGACCCCGGCAACGTGACCGTCGTAACCGAGAGCGTCGGGCAGCCATACTTTGACAACAACACCAAAAGGGACTATACAGCCGCTGTTGGGCAGCCGGCATACCTTCACTGTAGAGTGAAGAATTTGTCAGATAGAGCGGTAAGATATATTTTAAGCAAGGATTTTGTAGCTAAAGTAATCCGTAGGTTCGTTTCCTAGTTTGCGGTTGTGTGACGTCATCATATTGGCTTGTCGCACTAAAGGTTTCCGAATAATAACATTTGACAAAATAAAAACTATTGTCAAATGTTTGATTGTTAGAAGGTTGTTCGTTAAGTATATTTATTAGACATTAAAAAATTGATAACGGATTTATTTAAACTAAAAAATTAGGAAAATTTATGAGCTTTCACATAGCTATCAAATCGGTTTATGTTTCTGTAAAAGAAAATCATTTATTCACATGGGCCCCAAAGAAGCAATCATGATTTTAAAAATAAAACTCAAACTCAAAACTCAAAATAAAACAAAATATATTTTAAATAATAGACATTAAATTGAGACATTGAATTATTTTATAGAATAGTGAGTGTATACTTTTTCTGTGGAGTATACTGACAACACTCCACATTGTCAAGATGTGTTGCTACAACGAATCCTGCTCCACAGGGACATCGATATTTTCTATCAAAATTTGAGTCAGTTCCAAATAAATAAACAAAAATGTCAGGTGTTTGATTACAATAGTAATTTTTTGCTGCTTATTAGATAAGTAAGGTGAGCCAAAAGACTCATTGGCGATAGTAAGCTAGTTGAGTCAAAACTGCAACTGCTCCGACGTAAGGTAGCAAGCCTTATGAGAGACCTACGAAATGCTGCAATATCGTTGATAAATAGACATCGTTGACGTACGTGATCGTAGTGCGCTGAGATCGTTGACAGAAATGTCTGGAAATCATACAGACAGGGACTTGCCCCAGTGAGACAGCTGGCTTACCTCTACTGTACATTGGAGAATCGAGTAAACTATCTTTATATATATTGTTCCTCTGTACGTGTAAGTGGGTATGTAACTGAACTCTTCCTATTTAGGAGGAGTTTAGTCATTTGGCTGGACCAATTTATATTAAATTTTGTGTGTGTACAGGTGAGTTTAAGAAGAAGTTTAGATTCGAACGGAATAAATATTTATCATTTAGATTTGGTACTAGGAAAACATAAACCTGAAGGAGATAATAATTTAGTTTGAGAGGTGGTAGAGCATTTTGTGAGTTGCTCGCCTGGCTTGCTACCAAAGTAGCTTACCACCATCAAGTTGAAAGTCTGCCGCCAAGCCAAATACGGTGTTCCAGCAGCTATCCTTGAGAGACTGCTTATTCCAGGTCTAGTGTGTTTACCAGCTTCGATCACATCGTCACTTACAATCAGGTGAGATAGTGGTCAAACACTAGCCTGTCACAAAAAAAAAAAGTCAGTATGTTCTAGTATCTTGTTAAAGTACTAGGCAACAAAAAACATGAAAAATATAAAATAACGAAATCTTATAACGTGGCATTGCAATGCATGCCAGTATAGCTAGTTTTGTTGCAGAATCTGAGATCATTTTTTTTCTGGTTTAACTATTATTTTATCTGTTGGTCAGGGATTGTGGACACGCTGAGCTTATAATGTTACTACCTCTCAAAAAAAGCTGACGGAATACCACTTACAGCATGATTACATAATTCGGTTTCTGTATTATTTTATTTTGGTGACATTGTTATGCTTACCATAAGGTAGTATATAAAAGTTTACTAGTATTCAAAAGTTTACCTATCTAAATATATATAAGTCAAATGTGACTGACTGACTGACTGACATAGTGATCTATCAACGCACAGCCCAAACCACTGGACGGATCGGGCTGAAATTTGGCATGCAGGTAGATGTTATGACGTAGGCATCCGCTAAGAAAGGATTTTGATTAATTCTACCCCCAAGGGGATAAAATGGGGATCTATCCCTAATTAATAATAATACTTCTTGACGCGAGCGAAGCCGCGGGCAAAAGCTAGTCTATCTATATATGTATTTAAAAATGAATTGATGTTTGTTAGTCTTACAAAAGCTCGAGAACGGCTCGGTCGATTTGGCTGATTCTTTATTTGTTCTATTTGTAATTGCCTGGGCAAGATTTGTATGCACTTTTTTAAATCCACTGGAAATTGCACCTACACGATGACGGGGTGGATCGCTAGTCCTGAATAAAGAAAACATGGGTGTGTCTTATCCTCATCCACGACCTATTTTGTACTGAATTTGCAGTAATAAGAAGTAGAAAAGTAATTATATTTTAATTGCAACACAGGTATAATATTACGGTGCTGTGAGAAATTATAGTTTTTACTCTGTACATGAAGTTTTTTCTGACAGATAACCGAGTTTTTTAATAAATTACTGCATATCTCTTTTTTTTTTATTTTAATGAAAAATAAAGTAAGAAAATACTCATTTTGGGGCTTTGTACCACTGATACAACACTTTAGTTATAATTGGATATATATATATATCTGGACGGCCCATACTTTTATGGGTTTTAGTAAGATTTTCAACTGACTGAGCGTTACAGTGCATTGGAGAGAAAATTATTCCGTCCCGGTTATTAGTAACTAGAAAACAACAGTTAAGCCGTGTCGGATCGATTCCTTCAGACAGCTTAAATCCGGCAATATAACTTACTTACACTATATCAAATAGGTTAGTAGTAAAGTTTTTAATGACTATCTATTATACTCAAAAATGCAGAAAGATATTAATATGGTCTAGTAGCAGGCGTTAATTTGACAAATCATGGTTTTGATATCGATTTCAACTTTTTATATCGGTTTCCCCATTAATTTATTAATTACCCTCATTTTCTGTCCAGACAACATTATCAAACAATAAGTCCACGCTCCATATTTTTTTCTGCTACGTAATTACGTCTCTAGCTACGCCGCTACGTAATTTCGTAACGAAACTACGTAAGCGCTACGCAGCTACGCGTTGTAGCGAAACCGTAGACCGTCGTAACCCAATTATTGCTTTGTCCTGGCGGAGCGGCTATCATAAATAATAAATAACATTTTTATGGCACTGACGGACGACAGTAACAGTAGTTTTTATATAACACTGCTATTTGACGTGGCCGGTATATTTATGAATTAATGCTTCTTTATTCCTTTTAGCGTTAAAATTAGCATATCATCTTTAAAAGTCGTGATCTCCACCAAAAACGTTATAGCGCCATTGTCATCTGGTGGTAGCTATTTGTAAAGCCTTGTTTAAAGAACCTCTTAGTGCTGTTCCAATCTCACCTTTTTCCTTCTATTTATACACTGACCAGACCTCTTTTAAAGATTGTCACCGGCATTTCTGACATTATATAATATATTATGTTTTCGATACATGTATTCTATAGTAAACCTCAAAACCACATAAGTATTATAAATCCGAAAGTTTGTATGTATGTTTTCACGAAATAACACCAAGAGGGTTCGTAATAACATTTTGAATGTTGTGTAAAAACTTTATCCTTGTTGTAGGCCCTGGAAGATATTGTGTGTTATTATATGTTGCCTAGTTATTTGTCTGTGGATAAACCTTGTTTATCATTTATTATACTGATGAACATGGGTAAAGCCAGCATGCACAGCTCGTAAGTTTCATTTAGATAATATTAAGTACTTGCAATTTTAATCAAGTAATTAGCAATAAGTACATTTCATTAAACGTTATGACAAAATAATTAGTTAATATATTTAAAAGCATACTAATAATGTGCTAGTATTCACCGCAGAATCCATCAAGGTTATTAGCTGTAGACTTAAGCTTGCAACTAATACCTGCTAAGTTAGCGACTAACATAGCAAGCACCTGGTTTAACCTGTCGCGCCAAATCTAGAGGTGACTGACACCCAGTTGCCTCTTGATATGTCTAAACCCAGCTAAGCAAGCATAAACCTTATTCAAACTCATTTAAGTCTAAATTATAATTTATGTAGAAGTCATCAAGGTTTGAGATTAACAAACGTTAATTTCTATTTACGTTAGCGGCTTTTCAATGTAATTTTGTTGGAGGATTTATTTATTCAGGCAAGATTCAATATAATTTGTCTTTCTAAAAGCATACAGTCTTTTCAAATAGTTTGTGCAAAATTGTAATGAATGCTGGATCAATGAGCTTGGTTGAAAGTTTGAAGTTAAAACTTCAGTAACTTAGGGTCTAAACAAACGCTGAAAGACTTTCAAATGAAAACACAGACCCGATGTTTTGATGAAAATAGGGATGCGTATCAAAATACTAGCTTGGCATACATTTAATTAATTAAATAGGAGTAGTTAATAGCTATAAATAAATCCATGAATTTATATTTGGAAATTAATTTGGTAACTTAAACCATTTTTTTTTCTAATATACATTCTTTCTAATTAAAATATATATTTTTTTATAATATATAATATACGTCGAATAAAACAACCCTTAGGAACTTGATATGCAAAGCGCCCAAGAGGCCTTCAGGCGCGCCTTCAGGACAGCGCCCGGACCGCGCGCCACGAGCGCTGTCCTGAAGGCGCGCCTTGTATCACTTTTCTGCTTGTGTTCTAAAACATGCATTGTTTAACTTACATTTTGCAATATCTTGGATTTACATAAAATTATGAAAAAAAATATCACATTAGGTAAGTATATGGTCTTAAATTATGTAGGAATCTTGGATATATTGCTTTAAAAAAACAGTATATTGCTATAGACGAGGGATTTTTTCTTTATTAATATTTAGTTAACACTAAGTAGTGGTACTGTGACTCTTATTTCTATTAAGCATTAAGTGATTACTACGAAATTCTAAGCCTGTATTCCTAACTATTAAAACTCAGCAGCCCTTGGATAACTTTCAAAGTTTTTCTTCTAAACAACCGATCCACCTTTCGAACTAGACACCAAACGTTTTCTAAATTAAACCGAACCTAGAAAGACAGGCTGACGGGAACCCGTCTAGCTACCTAATAAAACTGACGCTCCTCTCGTAATTACCCACGTTATCTAGAGCAGCAAAGTCTAGGTTCCCCGTCAGACAATGTTAGGAAACGTCCAGATAAGGAAAGTCATTTATTTCAATGAAAAATTGCCCTCAACATTCCTCACCGCAAAAACTTGTATCTGTCACCCGTATCTATGATATATTCCTCGGAGCATTTGGTTGAGTTATAAAATGTTTTATGTATAGAGAATTTTTGCGACGTCAAAAGATTTTTGTACATCAAAGAGGTATTGAACTCTTTGATATTTGATCAGAAGGGTTGTTCGGTAGGCGGGAAAGTATCATATTGTGCTATATTAAGTAATATTTAAATGTCGGATAACAATTTCTTTGTATGCCTCTTATTGGGAGAATTTAATGATACAAATATGTTGAACGATGTTGTTACTATAATAATATGTCAGAAAGAAACTCATTATTTCTTTTTACGGTCCAACTATTATATAGTCTACTTGATACTCGACGGGAACATAAGTATTCTCCCCAAGGAAAATTTGTGTTTCAGATTCTGGTTGTGATTGTATGAATAAATATGAATTTTAATGTTTCCGGCACCCACGATACAAGACATCGAACATAGCGTGGGGCTGTGAGTGTGATAGTGTTTATGTTTATATTAATAATTTTAAGCTACTTTTTGTCCTGAAAACAGGTGGAGACAGGCAGCTGTTTTTGATTTGTATTACAGGGAAAACTGTTTTATACCACTTTTACTACTTAAACGTCTAGCGTATAAAGCCTAAAATATTCGAGGCTCACGTTTATATGCAGACTTTTTTAGCCTAGTAATTATTAACTTGATTACACATTGAAGCATTAGCTTAGATACTGCCGGACAGACCAATGGGAACCTTAAACAGGACCAATAGAAAAGTAGTTCAATCAAAATAGCTAAAAAGTATATCATCTGAGTGAACAAAATTTTACACTATTTAGTTAATATTGACTTTTTCTGTTTTTGAAGTGGATATATTTTTAGGTTACGTTTTAAACTATTGTTGTAAAGTATTTTTTTTGTAGTAAACGCACGTAGTTCTACCATCTAATTTAATTATTAACTTCAATCTCAAACAATGATCTCAAAGTAGAAACATATTATTAACCTCGTAATACATTAGTCATGTCACATAATTTCACAGACGTATGCATTAATAATTTTGTATAATGGATATTGTTAATGTAACACACATTAGCCTAACACGTTAGATCAGACGTCTGCGATAGACATTTCCGTTAGTAGTCATGTCAGAACAATACGTTTACCTAAGCGCTGTTTCCGTGGAATAACTCGGATTATATTACATTTATCTTCTTCGTGCATATAGTAAACGGCATGCTTAGTAATGCCACGTAAAGAAAAAGTTTTACCTCCTTCACGTTCATGGTTGCCTAGTACTTTAATACTATATTAACAACTTATTGGATAAAATTCATACAACAACACAAAAATCACGGTTAAATAATTGTATCACAAGCAAAGCTTAAAAAACCGACTTTATAGCTTATATTTCGGTTCAAATCATCAAAATCGATTAATAATTGGCGCAGATAAAGCGTAACATACATACAAAAAAAACATACAGACGAATTTCTCCATCTCAAAAGTCTTCATTTTTGAAGTCGGTTGAAAATGAGGGGTTAGGTATATAATAAGAGGGTGAACAATACTTACGACCCACTAAATATACAAAAAAAATAAATTAAAATCGGTCGAGCCGTTTCGTAGGAGTTCGACCACTAACACCGTTACATAAGATTTTTATATATTAGAAAGAAGATATTCACCAAAATAAGTTATTTGAGCACGAATTCTCAGTAATAATTGTCTCGGATAGACAAATTCAACCCAAATTATTATACGAAGTTATTTATTTAAGCAACGTGTAGTAAAAGAGATGAGCGTCTGCTCTTTTGATCTATATTTAGACAGCAAAAAATAAGATATCATTAATTTCATGAATCTGAATGTTTGAAGTATGTTTGTCCTTGGTTCATGCCACAGCTCAAAGTATTTCGGCGAATTTTTTGTTAATGGAGTTTTTGTCATCTATACCTACATCTATTATTTTCGATAGAATAAAAACTTCAATAACAAAACTGCTATAGAATAAATCCTTCTAGGAAAGCATATTCCATATTCAGCCGCAACGTTGCTTTCCATCAGATAGCGTTCTAACTTTTGCCTATTTAGCATAAAAATAAACTGATAGTAATACAAAATTTAAAACAAACATGATTACCTTTCACTCACAGTCACGCAGTATATACGCAGACTGCATACAGACTCACCATCATTACTTTATATCTGTCAATAGAAAAAAACAGAACAAATAATGTAAAGAAAGACGTGAAATCTATGAGCTCGGTAAAAGCAGTTTTTCTACACAAGAGAAAAACGTGCCATAAGTTCGAATATATACGTAAAAAGCCCAACCATTATTCTTTTAGCCCTCAGCAAAAGTTTCTCTTTCAATAACTTTTTTACGGCGACTGGTTAACTTTATTAAAGGGCTTGGTTTATATGATGAAGTGGTTAGCTTAGAGTATTGAGTTGAAGTTTTATATTGTTCAATCCACTGGCAAATTAAATGCCTTGAGGCTGAGAAAAGCTGCACAATCTTTATGGAGAAATAAAACTGTTTCAGCAAATATTTCTCAAGAGATTGATTTTGAGTTGAACCTTGATAAGATTTTACATTCCTAATCTTATTGATTTAATCAAATAAGATTTACTGAGCTAGTACTCTCATAGTTATTTTTATTGACCGATCAAATGAAGGTCTCTAGGATGAATTGGGTGGTTTAGCACTATGTCAGTCCGTCCGTCTGTCGAGTCTTTCGAAACAAAGGAATAACTTTAAGTTCACAGGTAATATTATGTATAGCTGTGACCCAAAGCCGAAACTGGCAATTGAAATTATATAAATAAAAATATTATGGGGGCATGTGGGGCAAAAACTTTTTATTTTAATCTGTCCCATAAGGTTATCGTTGAATAAAACTATGCGATGAGAGTACGAAACCGTTTCTTTTTTTCATATTGGAAAATTATGAAGAAAACCGTTTTTAGACCTATTTCGTCCCGGGTTCTATATCAAAAACGCCTACACACTTAAAACTGATACTTGTGTATACCTACTAATATCTGTATTATATCTTAAACTTGAACACCAAATATAAAAATCAAACAATTATTATTAAGAGGCTATGATAACAAGACTTGCTCCATAACATAAACACCATATGCATACGTCCATGTAATTCAGATAAAACAATAAAAACAGTGAAAGTGTAAGGAAACAATTAGTTAGCCAGTTACTTTTATTTTATTAAAATTCAGGGATATTTTAATCTTGTAAATTAAATTAAATGCAAATAGGCATTACTTACTCGACAATTGTTTCAGCTTTCATTTGAAAACATTCATCAGAATTATTGTTTTTTACATTTATTTCTGATTAAAAAGCGTATAAAGTAATTTAATAGGCTATCATATTTAGGCAGTTATGTAGACTAGAGTATTTAGAGATATTAATGAAGTGATGTCAAATTAACGTATTTGTGGCTACCAAATAACATCTCACTGAATAAGTAACAACAAACGATGTCAAACTAAGTTTGAAGAATCATATCGGGGTAGCCGAAAACACACATCATAGACACGATTACAACAAGAACCAAAAAAGAGTTGATACCTGACACCGTACATCGTAGCGTGCGTAGAAGGCAGATTTATAACAACAGCCGGCAGCAATAATAATATGTGCATTTAATAATAGCTTTGAAACAGTTAAATTAATCTGTAATTAAATATCCCGATATGACCGCACAAATACAACGAGGCGTATTCTAATCAAAAACATTTGACTGCCCACGTTATTGCACAATCCGACGTAGCGAGCGAAACCCAGTTGTTTCGGCTTATTTCTGAATTAACTCCCAATTTACATACTAATCCTCTAAAATTACACTGTACGGTTTCGCGTATACGTTGCAACGTATACTCCAAAATGAATTATAAACGTGGCGTATAACTGTCACGTCGTAGTAACGTGACAATGGAAATGTCGTATGCGACTGTTTCTGGTGAATTGCAACGAAATACTTTGTTCTTTGAAGTCATTTCGCGTGAACGCAATGCATACATTATTGCTACAGTGGCCTGTGTCTTTATCTGTGTTTAAAAGTCTATTTATGTGCAATTCAAGATGTAAAGGTTCTTCTACAAGGATGCATGAAGGCAAACTGCACGAGCGCTTTCTAGCAGCTACATAATGTATATATCTAGGTTAAAATAATTATTGTTTTAGTCATTTGAGAATGTTTTAAAAAAATAATGAAAAAATGCGCCACCGAGTTTTTTGCTAGGTTCTTCTTGAGATGGCTGTATTGCGAATCTGGGAGTAGAGTCATTACATTTTATGAGTGCCTCTTTGGGGCCCATGGGAATAATCGATTTTGACTTTGATTTAACTTCGTTTATCTGACAAATGGAGTCGTTAAATTTCATAAGTATCTTTTTAAGGCCTATGTAAATAAACATTCTGATTAAATTATATATTTTAGCTACACCTACATTGTTGACGTAGAAGTTCAACCTTCGAATTTAAATGTTGCGATTACTAGTGTCGATTCCTGGTAGAAGCATGTTTTCCCAAGGAATATTTTTTACGTTTTAGTCTGGGTGTAGTCGAATTGTAAATAATTTCGGCACCAAAACAAGTCTTTAAACTACTAAGTTCGAAATTTGGCTGTGTGAGTATGAAAAATGTTATTTAGTTGTTGGTAACTTAAAATTTGCTAAGTAATTTTTAATACCTTCAGAAGTTTCCATCTAATAAATTAATTGCGTTGGATAAGTCATAGAATTTGGTGGGGAAACACTAAAAATTAATATTTTTGCAGCGGATGATAAAGACAAAATATATAGACTTAATTTGGGTGACAATGTCGACGGTTATCATACAGTCTTTACTTTGTATTTTTTTTTATGTAGTTGAACCACAAACAAATTTTACATAAATTCTATGTTTGATAATGACATCACACAAAAACATTAGAACCATGCTTGTCAAACAAACGAGTATCGTATAAAAAACCTTTAGCAAACAACTCTCTGCCGAGCTATGTTTTGCCAGTATAAATATATACAAAGATTTACGTAAACGGAATACATGAATATTTTCCTTCTTATGTTGAGTACACACTAAGGAAACCAAAGTAAACACTCATTACAAAATATACTGTTATTTGTTTAGTATTTATCCATCAAAAATTTATAATTTTCTACCTTGAGACTATGAAATTAAATTCAAATGCGGGCGTGACTTAGCGTTTAACTAAACTCGAAGGTCAGAGTTTAACTAATTGTATCAAATATGATGGCCCTACGCTGCGGGTCTTGGCTTCGATTTCCGGCAGGAGCACAATTCATCTCTTCACAGGATTTTTGCTTCTGATTTCTTCCTGCATCCATGATACAAATCTAAGGATTATGTGTGGCTTATAGTGTGAATGTGGCTGTTAGTTGAATAAGTCATAGTATGAAATGTATTTCTTTAAAGAACAAATAAATAAAAAAACGATACAATACTTTGCTACAATTTTAAAGTCAGCTGTCACCTGAACTAAGTGGTATAATCAGAGACGGTGGTGCCATTTTTATTGTAAAAATATTTTCTTGTCGCTTTGATATTTTATAATAATAAAATAGAAATTAATCTGTCAGATCTTATAGAAAGCCAATCTATTACAGGATATAGACAATCTACTTTATAATTCCTCATTTCCTCAAGAATACCGCATTTGAAGTTGTAGAATACCAATTGCCAATTCAATTTTTTTTTTAATAGGTTGGCTATATAATAATTACAGTTGCATCGCAGAATAATTAAGGTGTTACAAATTTATTTATAAACTATCTAAACTATCTTGTCTGCGCACTGAGAAAAACAATATTGCATCTGGATATAACACATTTTTTTTCCTAGCTATTGAATATATCGGTTATTATTGAATTCCAAATAATTTTGATTTGTAAACAGAAACTTTTACAAGGAATTTGACGCTTTCACTATTCAGGTGTTACACGTGAAAAGTAAATCCTTTCAAAGTAGGAATTTCTTTGCCAGTTTTGCTGGAATCGGAGTGAAATTCCTACACATAACTAAATTGTATACGATGAAAGCTGATAGATAGTATGACAGAGATTCCCAAGCCTTTGCAGTCTAGATTCCCAACCAGACGTCACATATTAGTTTTCTAGCTCGTCTGTCGATTGAGTCATGAGCCGCGATTATTTGCATCAGCTCCGATTTCCTCAGTGTATACCCGGCTGAAGCTGTAAAGTTACGTTTGTCTCCGAAGCGCTAGTGTGGGTAAAGACAAGCTATTCGCAAACTCTTTACTATAAACTACGCTTTGAATGTCGCGTGCTTACTAAAGAAATTTCTTCTGTATGAGGGTTGTTTTATACGTTTTTGTATTTGCGAATAAATGTTGTGTAGGAAAATATTTGACGTGACTAGGGCAGTGAACTTGAATGTTTGATGAACGAGGAAATGCGGGCATTTGGATAAGTAATAAGTCTGTTAATATTTTTTTATAAACATTACATTACGCTTTCACACACACAGTCCCACACTAAGTTCAATGACTTGTGTCGTGGTTGCCGGAAACATTCACATCACACAAACAATACACCCAAAACTAGAAACACAAATTTCCCATGAAGAGAAAACTTGTGTTCCCGCCAAGAATCGAACCTGGTACACGTACTTAGAAGGCTTAGAAAGGCGAGTGGGTAGTTAAACTAAGCCAAACGGGCAGTTACTCTTTTTTTTCCTAGTTTTCGTGACCAAAAGACACAACTTTGATCTTAAGTATAGGTACTCACTACTCACTGTGCAACGTTCATGTAGTCATTATTTCCAAATTCCCTTCTAAAATTTTACCTGAAGCAACCTCCTAAATCCTCCCAACGTAAACTATTACATTGTTCTTAGCGACAAATCCTCACACACGATGCAGGTATGTCAGCAATTCATTGTGGTATTATCTCAGAGGATTCGTACGGATTATGCCTTTACGTATTCATTTGGACCATCAAAGCGTTGTTTCTAACATACAGGTACGTAAAATATCGTTAGACGCAGAAGCTTATCTCCTAAGAAAGATATAAAGCTCGAGCCAGACGCTGAGATGCTTTTAATCAGTGGATTTGTTGATCTTCTTTTATGTCACAGTTGTTCATGGGTACAACAAATGTTTAAAGCCGTAGCAAATTTACATGTTTATGTTCATTTTTATTTTATGCAAAGTGAAACAATAACACCGACGGCTCGGTTGATCGAAAGAGTCATCATTGTTGGCTATTGTAATATGAGTAAGTACGTAATTTTAAATTTCAAATGTCAAGAAGTTTCTAAAATAGGTCTGAAAACGGATAAATATTGCTTGTCCATAAATTGTTAATTTAAATTGTAGATTTTTTTTTAAAATTTTTGTATCAAAGGCTCTTTTCAAAGATATCCCATACATGCTCTTTAGCTTTTTTTAATTTTCACTCATATGCATTTATGGGCATTACCTTCATATTTTTATTATATTATTTATCAACCATTTTCGGCTTTGGGCCAGAGCTTTACATATTTTGTTGGATCCATGAACTGGATCGGTTTAGAAGCTGAATAAGAATATGTCTGACAGATGGACGGACGGACCAAATGCCGAACACCTGAGTAAACTTAAACACCTTTGTTTCGCTCGGTCATCTAAAAATAATATTATGTAACATGATTTATAAGAATCTATTTGATAGAGTGAGATTTTTACGTATCGATAGCAAAAAAAAATACATATATGTAATGTATTAAAAGCAAAGAGTGAAGTGGTAAAATATGACAACAATTTTGCAAACAACTGATTCCCTTTAATCAGAACTGAGTCACCCACGTCCGTAGGAGGATACCCCTTAAGTCTGACTCTCTACACGTGGTCCCCGGGTGGTGCTAATCAGGTGACATTTGAGAGGTGGCAGAGCATTTTGTGAGTTGCTCGCCTGGCTTGGTACCAAAGCAGCTTACCACCATCGGGTTGAAAGTCTGCCGCCAAGCCAAATACGGTGTTCCGGCAGTTGTCTTTGAGAGCCTGCGTATTCCAGGTCTAGTGTGTTTACCAGCTTCGATCACATCGTCACTTACCATCAGGTGAGATAGTGGTCAAACACTAGCCTGTCACAAATGAAAAAAAAGAACTAAGTCATGTTAGCACAATAAAGATGGAAATATGGATGTTATTCTAGATTAGAAATCAAGAGATGTGGAAACCGTTACAAAGAAAAAATATTAGAAAATAGTTAAGTATTAAAACAAGGCACATACAAAGACCTACTCCTATATGGCTATTTTAGAAGACTAAACCCACATTGTAATAAACTGGGCTAAAGCTTATCGTTTTATCATCGCCATAAATTACTCCGATATAACATACTGTCTGTTACCAGGGTAAACATCGATTACTACCCTTACCCTATACTGTACCACCCCAAATCACTAATTGGTTTCATTTACACGTCTTTGCTACCCAAAACCACTATCATGAGCTATAACGTAGATTTATAGTTTTCATAAATGTTAGGAAAATTAATTAATTGCGTAAGTTTGTATACATTTTCTCATTCCGCTTCGGTGCGCTTGAATACTTAGTTATTAGTGCCAACGTTTTAAAGGGACGACTTAACTGGTACACACCGAAAAAAAACGAAAAGCCATAAAAATGTGTGACCGATTTAATGTTGCTAGGTAACTATTCCCGGAATTCTAAAGATTCGCTTTCAACGACTAAGAACGACTTAGAATGTTAAAAATATTTTGATACGGAAAATTGAAACTCCATTTATCAATAGAAATCTTGAAGATTTGTTTTAATTTAAAACCTATGGCTCGCTTTGAATGTTCTCAAAAAAATTTAATCATCTGACACACTAGTGTAATTTATAGTGAATTTGTTTTGATTACAAACATAATAATATTTTAAAATTAACATAGAATTCAGATTTTGAAACAATTGCTGAAAAGTTGTTTTAATTAAATTTGGATTGTAGTCTACAGTAACAAGTTGTAGTCAGCATATTTACTTGTACTCACAAGTTTAAATTGCTGTGCCATGTTTACTTGTAAAGTTGAACGTTCTTGATAACTTATTATTTTTTAAAATACAAGTCACAGGATGTCTCCGCGTGGCGGTAATAAACTTATGCAAGGTTATGTACCTCAAACGGAACCATTCTGCGAATTGGACGTACCGCGAATTGGACATTCCGCGTATTGGACATGCCGCGTATTGTCCATTTCGCGTATTGGACATTTCGCGAATTGGAAATATCGCGGATTGGACATTCCGCGAATTTGACATGCCGCGTATCGTACATTTCGCGTATTGGACATTTCACGAATTGGAAATATCGCGGATTGGACATTCCGCGAATTTGACATTCCACCACCACTGGACATTTTGCAAATTAACATTCTGCGACTAAGCGGTTGCGTATTATTTTATTGCAATTACTTTTGCCGTAATTATGTATGTTAAATTAAGGTTATTTATAAATTATTTACCAAGCCAAATTTCATAGAATTTATCTAACAATAGAGCTGTTAGCTCAACGCTTTACCATTAAATTGGGTAAAAGGCTTTTAGAGCTCCTAAGTTGCACGCAACTTTATTTTGCTTAGAAAACGTAGAATTTTGTAGAATTAAGTGAGATACGCTATATTTATGAGAATTCCCATAAAAAAAATGACAAAATTAAACAGGTGTCTATTTGTTACATTCGCCATCATAGACCAAATCCAATGAGTTGTATCGTTAGGGCCGGAAAATATTTATAACTCTCACGCACAATAACACCCTTGAGAAGGAAATTTGGAAAATACCAGCACCGTTACCAGATTTTCCATCTGTCTGTTGTGGTAAAATTACTAGTTTTACCATTGAATTTTCCCATTTATGTAATAACTATTTCTAGTCATATCAGACGTGTATGTTACACGTTTGATTTGAAAGTTTCTACCATTGATGGTAACCTCAATCCTTAAAACTAATACAATTAAAAAATCTCAACTAAAATTCCACAAATCAAGTTAACTCGCGTGATCAACACGCTGTCTCTCCATCCGTCTGTCAGACATTTAAGGCTTCTTAACCAATCGAATTTATAATTCCAACAAAGCATGTAAAGC
This sequence comes from Lomographa bimaculata, assembly GCA_948107665.1. Taxonomy (NCBI): domain Eukaryota; kingdom Metazoa; phylum Arthropoda; class Insecta; order Lepidoptera; family Geometridae; genus Lomographa; species Lomographa bimaculata. The sequence goes on from OX403599.1 coordinate 11,621,758, forward strand.
TGGCTCATAGCCAAAAATGGTAGTTATTCACAAGTACAGAATACTTGAGAATATACTACCACAAGGTAAAATCTCTGAACGGTAAAGAAATCGCATTAACGCCACGTCAATTGAAAGCTACGTTCTGGTAACGTGGTTTGGCACTGCGGATTGCCCGTTCAAATAGATGATTGAATTATACCATAAACTAGAAGTCACTCTTCTTTATATTGTATTGAAATTGCTGACTTTTTTTCTAAGCATTCACTGAATGCCTATTTAAGATACCGAATATCAAAATCAATCAAATCTTTACAGGGATACCTCATTTTGAACCCGTACGGTACTTACGTAGTGATAACAGCTGTTTGGTACCTGAATAAGTAAACTACTGAGGTCAGTTGTAATGCAAGAGAGGAGAAGACTTTAAAAATATTTATTAATACATTTTTCTATTGAAATTCGTTAGGACTGCATATTTTATACAGTATATTAATCTTTGTAGAAAATATTATACCGTAAGCTTGTAAAATATATTATTAAACGAGCCAGCGTGAGACGCGAGCGAAGCGTCTTCGTTTAAGCTTGAGCAAAAATGCTTTCGTAGGTATTTCCGACTGTTCTCATCTACAGGATATATTCTGAACAAATTCTCGTAAAATTTTGTGAGCAAGTTCTATAGACATTTGGATTTTTTCCGTCGATTTAGATTATATAATTTAGCGTTACGAAACACACGCGAGGGCTTCAGCTCACATAGTAACTATATAGCATTTAGAAATGAGGCGTTTATTTACCACCTCTAGCTCAGTTATATAGTTCAACGTCTGTGGTCTTCCACAGCGGTTTGATTTCCTGTTCCGAGTTTAATAATGGCTGTTTCCAAACACATGTTTTTTATTCTAGCTCGTTTGCAGCGCAACAAATATTAAATTGGTACAAATATTGGAGAATTTGCGTTGGTTATAAAATTTTATACCCGTAATACACACAAGTCACACTAATATTATATAACCGAAGCGTTCTTTGTGCGTGTGTGAAAAATAATATGTTTGAAACGAGATATCTCTGTCAAGACTAAGTGGATTTTTATTAATTTTGCAAGGCCTGTGCCATATAATAGTCAGCTTTAACATTTTCCTATTATTGAAACGAGAAAAGACGCGGTGCCCTGGGTCGGCAAGTAAAACTAACTAATGATATCTGATATCTTTATATTTTTGCAAACACATTTACACTGTCACAACTCCACACTAAGTTCAAAGACTTGTATTGTTGGTGCCGGAAACTTTATCAATCATATCCAGATAATAAATTATTACAATGATAAGCTAGTCGAATTCAATTGCAGAGTCTCAATCACCGACGTAAGGTTGCTAGCCTATTTAATTTGGAGAGTACGCAGGAATTACACGAGTTGATTCATGCGTGTTTAACCAGACAAACTGTCAAAACGTCATCCATTTATGATTGACATACCTCCAGTTTGTTAAAAGCGTTTCGTTTCTACGTTTATCATCCAAACTGCGAAGGAGTGGAACTCAACGCCTGCGACAATCTTCCTCGAATGGTAAATTTGTGTTTGTAGTTCTGAGTGTGCTTGTATGTGTGATGTGAATGTTTCCGGCACCCATGACACAAGTGATCGAACTTAGTGTGAGGCTGTGAGTGTGAAAGCGTTTATCTTTTTTTAGCGTTTAATTTGGGAGTGTTCAAGTGGATAGGTTTTTTCTGGGTGTGCATGCTATATTTTCGGCCGCATAATCGCTTTCCATCAGGTTAGAATGTTGTGAAATGCGTGCCTCGATAGGTGAAAAAATAGAGCCAGAAAAACAATTTGTTTACTTATGTTCTACTCACAATCGTTAATGTGGGAACTAGTAATTCAAAGAAAGTAAGCCAAATTCCTATAAAAGCTAATAATGTTGATGGACTAATTGTAACTAACAGCTATAAGTAACAAGAATGGCTGTCATAAACCTGTCAGTTAGGCGATAGCTACTAATTCCAGTGAATTTCGTGGCACTTGGTAAATTATTTATATTTCCAAAAAGCGTCAATAACTTGCCCCCAGAATAGGTTAAATAAATATGAATACAAACGTAATTTTTCTATGATCTCACCAATATTAAGCTACTCGTACAATTCGAAGTCACTGGTCATACTAGGCCTAGCTTGAATAAAACCCTCGACCACATCATCACATATAATCAAGTGAAAAATATACCTTATCAGATTTGGTACATCCATACAAAAGCTGCGATGTGGCAGACAGACATAGGCTTTGATACCCATCGTTTTAAGACGTCGGAATGCTCAAATGAGATATGATCAAGATATGACTAGTAGTTTTTGAGCTATCCTCAATAATGCGTATTGTGTTCAAAAGTTACCTCATAGCTTCTTTCGTTGTAAGCCGATTTTAATGATTATTTTTTTATTTGAAAGCTGGTGCTTTCCATGTAGTTTCATTGAAATTTGAACAAGATATGATCACTAGTTTTTAAGTTATTGTCAATAATGCGTGTTTAATACGTTGAATCTGTTCTATATTCCGAAGATAAAGCGGTGAAGTCGGTTTTTATAAGCTTTGCTAGCGTTTAGTTATTTGTAGTCTTCTTACATACAAATAATTTTAATATACTTTGTGAAGAACAAACATATATTAAAAACGACGGCATCCCACTAGAAGACGTCTTATCATGGAAGATAAAACGTGTTCTAGTGTGGGATGCAACCGTCACATCTTCCTGAAACACAGAATGGAATTTGCGCCACGGCAACTTCGGCATAGCAACGCATACGGCGAAATTATGGAAACCTCGGCAGTGATTAAAATTTGACCCGTTTGGTTTTGAAACACCTGGACTCGTGGAGACCTCGGGATGATTCTATTTTCAAAAATCTATCAGACGGCCTGGATGAGGCCACGCGTGACCAAAATGCTGGTACTTGGAAACGCTACCCACTGGTAGTAGGCTTAAGCGCTTTAGTCTATAAGCTTGATTGTCGGTAACTTTTGCTGTATAGATGTATATAATGTTAGATTAGTTCTAAGAAATATAGGCAATGGGCCCGTAGACTGTCAATCCAAAAATGCTTAAATTGCTTATAAGCTTAACATTGCTAACTTTTAAATAATAAATAATATAAAGTTTAAGAAAACACTTATTACGCTCTAAAAATTATTAATTGACATTTGTAAATATCTTTATGTTTACTTTTGTCATGCGTGAAGCTTGACAAAGTTTTGTCACGAAGCCACTGAAGAGTTCCACTATCCATCTCCTGCCTCCATCATCGAATCAGCTCGAAAAAACCAAAAAATAGTTTTGTCATCAGTCATCGTTAGTAATATATACAATGTTTCATTTCGATATATACAACAATTAGAAGTGGGTTAAAATTTATTTCATAATTTGTAGTGTAAAAATGACCTAGATAGCATAATATGTAAGTTACACTAAATAAAATGAAAAACCATTTAACTCAAAATATTCATGTCATGACGCGGTACATTCTTGAGTTTCTAGTTGACGACGTTATTATAGGATCTGCGTAATGTGAAGACATTATTAAACCGTTGAACCTTAACAAGAGGAAAATAAAGAGGCATATCTAATGGAGCCCGTAATGTTCAAAGCGAAGCCGGTTTTACAGTGAATCAATCGATTTTCATGCTAACAAGGTCGCGTCTTCCAAAGAGGGATCATAATTTTATTCCGCTAACTCTGTGATATTATAAGTCCCTTTCGCAAGCAAAGATATTAATGCTAAAACTTCGCTTATAGCATTTTTATCTGCGTGTTAATAAATTGACTGGCACAGTTCTGTGCCACATTGAGCGATAAACAAATCCCAGATGTCATTTTATTTCTTAAAAATGGAACAAGAAAGCTAAACTTGGCAGCAGAACTGGCAGTTTAGCCTCCACGACCAGTTATTTTAACGACATGGTTAAATGCTTCCAATTAAGTTACGTAACACAGTTACACTGTGACAGCGATACATGAAACATAGTTAGTGCAGTTTTAAAATGTTGCAATCGATCAAAGAGCGCTAAACTCCACGTCAAGATCCGAAACTCAAGTAAGTGCAGTAGGAAATGTCTCGTGAACGTCTCTTAGAAAAGGAAACGGAATTGGGTCGGTGGCCGCGAAAACCCACATTTTGGAACAGCGCCAGAAAACCGCAGAATTTGTTTTATTTCGTTAGAGCCGTGTGACGGCTTACCCTTTGTCACAGTGAATCGACAGTAGCAAAACTCTACAATGCATTTGTGGGTAAGATCTATTGCAACATTTTGCGATGTTGTAGCTACAACGAGAGTTAGTACAACTTTAAGGCTTTACTTAAAAGTAAACCATTACTTTTAGGTTTATTTTGGGTGGCATGAACTGACGTTCTATTTACATGCAGGACATGCCTACGTTTAACTCTCCGAATGATATTATTAAATGATTGGGCATAAAAATACATTCAATCTATTCTCATATCTATATATATAAAAGAAAGTCGTGTTAGTTACACTATTTATTACCGAAGAACGGCTGAACCATTTGGACTGAAAATTGGTGGGGAGGTAGCTTAGAACCAGGAGACGGACATCGGATTTTTAGGAACATCAAATTTTTTGAGGTTTTGATGATATTTTGAAACTTAACGCGGGCGATAGCCGCGGAGAACAACTAGTTGTTCCCCGCGGCTGTTTGTTTTTTTTGTGTAAAATTTCGTTACATATTCGTATCATTTACGTTAAAAAGTTTCCAGGACTCAAGAGTTTTTTATCATTTGAGAGAACTGGCGTTATCATCTCCATTTTTTTTCTACAAAGTATTGGCACCATAAGTACGCATTTTTCCTAGAAATAGAGAATAAGTGAAAGTTAGTGTAAAGTTAAATTACATGATGTATTCAATGACCGGCTTGCCGTTTGCTTAAATAGTTTTATAAGAAATAAAGCAATACATAATATCATATGCGCTTTCACACTCATAGCCCCACACTAAATTCAATGACTTGTGTTGTGGATGTCGGAAACATTCACATCACACACACAATCACACCAGTAATCAGAAACACAAATTTCCATAGATGAGAAAATTGTTGTTCCCACCGGGAATCGAACTCAATAATCGTTGCTTATGGATGTGCACCTAAGTAAAAGTGCAGTTCAATAGGTTCCTTTCTGCGTATCTAAGGGACTTGATATACAAAGCGCCTCAGGCACGGGGCCCGGACGCTGTGAAGATAAAATGTATGGCGCCTAATGCCTTAATGCCTTCATGTCGAAGGCCAAGGCGCGCGGCTGATTGGCGGGCGCCCGCCTGCGTCGCTTTCCCCCGCGCTGCCGACATTTTGTATAGGCTCTAGTGTTACAAAATATACAAAGCGGACAGGGCGCGCGTATTTATACAGTGGCAGCAGCAGCGGCCGAGGCGCGCGTACAGGGCGTGCGCCCTGTGCTTTTGGGGCGCTTTGTATTTAAAGTCCGTAACTCATATTTTCTGTGACGCGAACATAATATTGTAGCATTTACGAGAAACGCCTAATGGCGCTTATTGGGAGCACGTAATGGCGACTTTTCATCCAATTTTCGGGTTAACAAAGGCATTATGAGTGCGGACGATTGGTTTCATTTATGGGTATATCCAATGCGTAAACAAGATTATTTACGGGAGCCTGGTATTAAGTATACGTGAGTTTATTAATATAACGAATATGGGACGGAAAAATTAAAATCTCGTCTAATTGGCAACTAGAATAAAATCAAATAAGTTTTTTTATGTACTAAATAAGTATGTGTCATAAAATGTTTTTTTTTAGACTACACACTACACACACGCACACACACTAACACACACACACATACATTTCCCTCACACACACCCACACCCACAACCTATTAATAAATATTGTTTACGCAAAATTAATGTTAGGTACATTAATTATTTAAACATTTGTGACGTAACAAAATATAATAAGATTAATTATTGGGAGAAGCCACTGGCACCTGAAACACAGTGTTCTAACACTAGTTCAGGAGCCTATGGATTCATGAAATTTTATGGGAAAAACTTATGTCAATAAATGTTTATTATTATTTATATATTTATGTCAGATATGCAAGCATTTGAACACAATCTCACCTGATGAAAAGTGATGATGCGGCCGAAGATGTAGCATGCTTGTCTTAAAGGTACCTATTCACTCTTGACTTGAAGAGTCCCAGATTATACCGTTCGAGGAACAAAGACGAGGGCAAAAAAAAATATTATGTGTAAATAAATAAAAAATGTTTAATAAGTTTTTATATATAATGTTTAGCTCTTTTAGTTATTATATAATAATACATCCGTAATTGGATACATTATGTATAATAGTCATGAAATACCTTACTATTTTAAGAGATGTGGACTTTATAACATAAATAAATAAATAAAAAATATTAGATATCTGAAAGAGGTTAGTGAGCATGATCAAAATGAGAAATGCTCTCTACCGATTGCTTTTGGTTTTAACTTTGTCTTTGTAGATATTCTAGAAATAAACTTTAGGTAAAGCCGTTTAGAACAGTTAGTATTTGAACTGCCCTTTTATGTTATTTTAACGTAGTTACGCGCCTTTTACGCAGCGGGGTATCGGGTTTATAAAATAAAAAATAAACGCAAACGCATTCACACTCACAGCCCCACACTAAGTTCAAAGACTTGTATCGTGGGTGCCGGAAACATTCACATCACACACACATTACACCCAGAACCAGAAGCACAAATATCCCTTGGGAAGGAATTTGTGCTCCTGCCGGGAATCGAACCCAGGACCCACGGCGCACGGTTTGATTCCCAATTGTAACTTAATTTTTTTCCCAAGAGAAATTCGTGATTCAAATGACAAAATCACTTTTAGAACCAATCTTAGAGTGATGTTTCCGACTTACTAACAAACACACACACACTCTCAAACTTTCGCATTAATAACTTAATGTGAAGGTGATAATATGTTAGGCCATGATATTTGCTTCTCTAATATAATACTAATAAGACGAAAATTCATTTAGCAAATATCATTTATACGCAAGTTCTTAGAAGAGGAAATTCTATTATGAGGTAGATAGTTAGATATTTGTGGTTTCACCTAATAGGGGTGAAGTAATTTGCTTTATTAATAACTAGCAGTGCCCGCGACTTCGTCCGCGTGATTATTGGGCTTTTAGTAAGGATCCCTAATTTTTTTGACAATATAATATAGCCTATAAATGTAGCCTCGATAAATGTTCTATCCAACACTGAAAGAATTTTTCAAATCGGACCAGCGGTTCCTGAGATTAGCGCGTTCAAACAAACAAATAAACTCTTCATTTTCATAATATTAGTATAGATTAATAATTCATTATAATATCTTGACATCGACAACGCGTAGACATGAGAGATACCAATTTCTCCAACTTATAATGATGGGCAAAGTGGACAGAAACAGACGCGCTGGAAGAAGGAAGAAATCTTGGTTAAGAAACATCCGGGAATGGACCAGCATTGCCAACGTCGTACAACTTTTTCGCTTGGCACAAGATAGGAAAACATTCGCTGACCTGACGGCCAACCTCCAGTAGTGGAGAGGCACCTAAAGAAGAAGAAGAAGACAACGAGTAAGACAGCCAGTACCCGTTATAATTTAGTTTAAAATGTACGTGAGTTTATATATAATTATATCAAAACTGAAGAACGAGTAAGTTTAGGGAGTATTTTCTGGTGAGTACTAGGTACTTCCCGAGATATACAATGTGTAACCGAAAGGTGTAGTAATAATGAAGCCACGCATCTTGCTACATGTATGGAGTCTAATAGGAACTTTCTGATTCGCGGCAGCAGCATGAATATTAAGTGATGATGAATTAAAGTTCCTAAACAATTATGTCATTTGCAACCCTATTTCATCAGCTACTGTTTTAAACAATAAGAACTCGCAAATACTAACACTACAGTTTTAGCCAATAAAGAATTATCTTATCTTATCTTATCTTATCTTAAACCATAAAGTCTTTGGACCGAGACGTCTGACAGTGTTAGCCATAAGAAAGGTCAAGGTCACGAGCCACAGGTTTAACCGTAGGGTTACCAAAAATATTTGAAATATATAAGTTTTAATTTTGTATGGAAAAATGATCTCCGAATTCGAATTTCGTTCTCTGGCATACGATACGCATATACACCCCCAAATATTACTACGCCTTTTTTGTCATAGGTTTGTATATTGTGACTTCCACTTGCGATCATCAAATATTGAAATGTAAAAAAGCTCGAGACGTTAGATATTTTTATATACAATATAACAAAAATCTATTTAGCTATCAAACGATGAAAACCGCATTGAATTAGGTCTATCCTTTTGAGAGTCACGAATCCAAACAAATAAAACACAAATATACATAGGCATCAGCTTTGTGATGTTTTGTAAAATACTATTATGTAAAAGTGGTTTTTAACCGACTTCAAAAAAGGAGGAGGTTGAAAACCTTTGTTTTTTTGTATGTATGTCAAGCGATCATTTCGCCAATTATGAATCGTTTTTTATGATTATTTTTTTGTTTGTAGATCTAACTTCAGAGATGTTCCCATATAAATTTTATCGAAATGATTAAGCACTTTTTGAGCAAATCAACAGAAACAAAAATATAAGCCGTGAAGTCGGATGTTTTAAGCTTTGCTTGCATTTTAATTATGCAATTACATATGTTATTATAAACGAATGTATATATGTGCGTATATGCATTAATTATGTGTCTATATATGTGACTCGTCTATCTGGTCCTTGGCTTAGTCGGGTGGCGTTTGCCTTCTAAGCAGGGAACACAAGTTTTCTCCCAAGGAAAATTTGTGATTCTGTTTCTGGTTGTGATGTCTGGTACCCACGACACATGTCATTGAACTTATTTCAATTCGTTTCAGCTTATATAGCCTAGTCTAAATAAAATATTTAAAAGATATCTATAGTGTCCCTAGGCGATATCTTAGCCTGCTTAGTTTACGATCGCGGTTTTGCGGTTGCGGTTAGCTTCTATTAAGTATTCTGTGGTAACTAGTGTAATCCGAAGCTAATACTGCCTTGCTGAAGCTAAAATAATATGTTAGAATATTTGTTCTAGGTATATATGTGTCGGTCTCGGTCATCATACTTATAATCATACTGATAATATAAATCCGAAAGTTTTTGAGTAAGTGGGTATGTATGTTTGTTTCCTCTTCACGCTTTAACAGCTGAACGGATTTGAATGTACATAGATACCGCGAGTTAACACATAGACTACTTTTTAAATTGACGATAGCGGATATAAATATAAGAAATTTAGACGCGTATTGTTTAATTTAAGTAAAAAAAGACTTATCATCCTACTGTAACAACCTATTTTACAAGCTTTTATTTAGTTTCACCTCTCCCGTTGGCTATTTGTAATATATATTTGTAGGCAGTAATTTAATCTTGCAAGCTAAATTAGACCCACTTCCCGATATCCGATTGGACTAAAATTTTCGATACAAACTCATTCATACTCACAGCCCCACACTAAGTTCAAAGACTTGTATCGTAGTTGCCGGAAACATTTACATATCACACAATCATACCCAGAACCAGAAGCACAAATGTCCCTTGAGAAGGAAAATTGTGCTCCTGCCGACATTCAAACCCAGAACCTATGGCACAGAAGGCAGGTGCATGTCCACCGGGCCAACTAGGGCATCAGATATTATATATTATAATATTCTTAACTAAAATAAAATTATAATATAACAAAAATAAGTAATACAATTTATATTAAAACACGTAAATCAAAGAATCCATGTAAAGCCATATGTTTATAATGAAGAAAACAAATTTCCGAGAACATCAATGAAGTTATTCGTATATCATTATGACTGTATATTTGTCAAATCGGTATATTAAGCTGAATATTACCAAAGTATCTGGCAGACGGGTGGGATCAACATGTTTTCCTCGGAACATGTAAAAAAGTCGAAATCCGAATAATGTTCTCCATTACTCCGCGCGCCAATCTAATTCCCTCAAAGAAACATGGGAATTTCCCAAAGGTCAAATTATGTCAACATGTGTTGCAAGTACAGCGTTTTTCTGTCTCGGCTGGAATAAACGGCCTCGATGTTACAGGAAAATTGTTACTGAATTGCCTTTTCAAGTCGCAATTTGGGAGATGCCTGAAAAAATGACGATGCAAGATATATACAAACATATTTCCCAAGACGTGGTTTACGCCTTGAACCGTGGCAGAAAGGATCAAATATTTTACGGTTAAGTTCATACAAGTAATCAAAATGTCCTTAAAGGCACTTACTTAATACACGACTATGGAGGAGTTATCCCACATTTCCACATTTTTTTACCGACTTCCCAAAAAAGGAGGAGGTACTCAAGTCGACTGTATTTTTTTTATGCCTATTAACTTCTTTTCACGTGAACCGATTTCAAAATATTTTTTTTAGTTTGAAAGATGTTGCATTCCAATTGGTTCCATTTAAATTAGATCAAGATCTGATAACTTCTTTCGTTGTGAACCGATTTTGATTTTTTTATTTAAAAGCTGATTAAGTTGTGATCTCTAGTTTTTGAGTTATCGTCAATAATGCGTGTGCAATACATTCAATCTGATCAAGGTTCCGAAGATAAAGCGGTGAAGTCAGTTTTTTAAGCTTGCGTTTCATTATTTAAAATGTAAAACCGAGGTTTACGCTCCAACACACGATATCCAACACCAACTAATCTAACTGCGTGATGTGACGCAAATGTATCCTTTCCTTAGAATGGACTAACGGGATGCTCAAAGTGACATATAAATTCGAATAGTGAACATTAAACTATTAAAATAAAATTCCAAACAACACACGATATTGATGTTTTTAAATAGATTGCTTGGTATTATCGCTATGATTAATTTTCCAATTTTGAAGCACTCTGTTTGATTATACAAATCCGATTTTATAAAGCTTTGACTTCGATTATGAAGCATAACTATGTTTTGTTAAATTTAAATTGATAGACAAATAATATTTTAATGAAAATAAAGTTTTGTTTGTACAACAGAACTAATTAGTTATACAGAACAATTATGTGCAAAAATATTTATTGCAAAGCATAATATGCACAGCATAAAACATAATTAAACGCAAGCAACGCTTTCTTATATTTTGGTTCTCGCTGGATTGATTTCGATAAAATTTATATGGGACCACCCCTGAAGTATAATCTAAAAAACATCAAAATCGATTCATAATTTGCGGAGATAACGCGTAACATACATACCAAAAAAAAAAACGACGAAAAATACAGAACCTCTTTTTTTGAAGCCGGTTGAATAAGTTTCATTTTAGCGCTTCACACGTCTCTTTCTTATTACGTTATAGTCGTGCCCCGCGGCTTCACTCGCGTTGATCGAATTAAAAAGTAGTCTCTGTGTTAATCCTATGTATACTTATGCTATATATATTCCAATTTTCATCCAAATCTGACGGTACAGCGGCTGAACGGTTTTGGATGATATGTTTATATATTAGTATGTTTGTTTTTTCACACTGTAGCGTGAAGAGGGAACAAACATACTTACACACAACTTTCACAAATGTATGTAATATTAGTACGATGAGAAATTGACAATGATTGATTTAATTGGAATCTCGACACTCAAAGTCAATATTATAAAATATCAAATACTTAATCTCTGTATTTTTTCAGATATCGTGAAAAATATCGAATAATAAACATACATATTTTTCTTAGAAGGCCAGACCTAATAAACACTTAAAGAGAAAAAAATTGTGGAATATTTGAGGATTATTTTTCTAAGATTGCTAGCGTGCTAAAGATCAAACAAGACTAATAAATTAAAAAACACCTGGCTTTCACTTTCTGTTTGCTAATTAATGAAAGCGATTTTTGTACTAAAACCTACTAAAATGGTGTTTTTAAATTTTAGGCACAGGAAATATAGCGTGTAGTAAATTTTTAAAGGCATCATGCTGGAGTAATTACATTTTAAAAGACTTGTGAGTCCAATTTTGATGATGTTATTTTTTTTTCTTTCTATACATTACCTTTGTCTAGAATGAAAAGGTATCTTCTAGGCGAACTTGATACATCTTCTACAGAGTTGTCACTATCCCTTAGTTGAGATAAAATATAAAAAAGAAATACAACCGGTTTTTACTTTGGACACAAAACATTTGCTTCGCTGTAGTCATGTAAAAACGGTGTGTTTTAAAATTGGTAATCATATAACATAAACGATTTCACACTTACAGCCCCACATTAAGTTCGACGACTTGTGTCGTAGGTGCCAGAAACATTCACATCACACACAAAATCACACCAGAGACAGAAAAACAAATTTTCCATGAGTAGAAAACATGTGCTCCCACCGGGAATCAAACCCGATACTTGCTGCTAAAAAGGCGGACGCGCACCCCACTAAGCCGACGTGTAATTAGTTTTATTATTGACTAACAATAAAATTTTACGCAAGCAAAGCTTTAAAAAACAGACTTCAACGCTTATATTTGGTTGGATTGATTTCGATAAAATTTATATGAGACCAACTCTGACGTATAATCTACCAAACAAAAAAAAACATCAAAATAGATTAATAATTGGCGAAAATATCGCGTAAAATACATACAAAAAAAACATACATACGACAATTGAGAACCTCCTTTTTTGAAGTCGGTTGAAGATACGATAAACAGTGATATAGTATTTTTATAGCAGGCCGAATATAATACCATGAAAAGGTATTTACCAGACGAAATTTGTTTACCACTACCTCTCAATTCAAGCTTGACGCATAATCCCCGGCTTCACAAACTCCTAAAGGTAACGTCGAAACTTCAGTCCAAACTATAAGTTATAATTATAACTAATACTTCGACAATAACAATACCGAATAGTTGTTGTGAAATACGAGTCCAACCGCAGTTTAAGGTTTAACTAACCACTCGACTTTAGATGAAAACAAGGAACGCCGCCGAGCACCACTCGTGAACTTCGCAAAATTACAAGTCTAGTAATACTAACGAACCGGTGGAATTTAAAATTTGTTTTGAAGTTAACAGCAGAGCAAGGGCGAAAGTTCGACCGACTTTTTAAATTACTTAAAAATTATAAGTTAACAATTTTAAATAGCTAAAGTTACGTACTTACACGCGGTTATATGAACGTTTGAAAAATGTTACGAAACTAGAAAACTAACCATATTTCATACGTTAAAAAGTACATTAATTGGGATTGTTTTTGCAATAATTTCTTAATCTTTTTATTTAGCCGCGGGGAATGTCTAGTATTCTAGATTTTCCTAGCGGCTTTGCCCGCTATTATCAAGTTAAAAAGTAGCATGTGTTAATCGTAGGTGTAAGCTATGCACATTCCAAATTTCATCCAAAGCGTAAAGAGGGAACAAACATACTTACACACTTACACACTTACACACAAACTTTCGGATTTATAATATAAGTAGAATTCCGCTTTGTATCCGGTTGTAATTTCAGCCTTTTCAAAGAATTTATCTTACAATTTTGCACAATTTTCTTGAGTCCGTATACTCTACAAAATCGTAACATAACGATTACAACGAAAAAAATAACTTATCCGAATACGTTCAATCAATATAAGTCACACATATAAAACAATAAACAAAAGCTATATTTAAATTTAGGCTTATCAAAAGAATTTTGATCATTATAATACAAGTTTTTATAACAATACTTAAGTATGTTTTTGTAATTTCGAAAATTGTTTTTATAATTGTAAGCTTACTTAATTTCTCAGGTTCTTCAGAAAAAAAACAAGCAACAAATATAACTGTAATCGGTTTTAAATTCTTGAACATTGTTCTTATTAATATCAGCAAAAGCTGAGATTTTTGTTAAAAACTTTTCTAATATTTTCTTACGAAACTGACTTTCGTCTATCTAAAGTAGGTTTATTTTTGATGGCACTCTCGCGCTAAACTAATAAAACAGACTTACCTAAGTCTAATTGGAGTTCAACAAAATAAAGTCAAAGTTAGTTGATTTCTAGAAGTTTCTCTTCTTAAAGTTTGTCGTCCTGAGATAAGATCAGATAAGATATACTTGTAACGTTGGCATCGGAAACATTTACATCACATTCACAATCAAATCAGAGCAGAGCACGTCTCTTGAGACGGAAAGTTCTGTTCCTGTTGGGAGTCAAACCCAGGACCCGTGGAGTAAAAAACAAATAATTAGCTAGTACGACACTAAAATTGTCAATATTACAGGCACGCGTGACGCTCACTATTAGACGAACTACTTGCTTGTCTTTTATTTATATAGCATTAACCATGTTAGGCAGAACTATAGTGATAAATTTAGAAAAGAAAAATTATCGCTTAAGGCGGGGATTGAACCCGCGGCCCCAGGATGTCATGCCATATTGCTGTAACCGCTGAGCTACTCAAGCCCTACTTGATTTCGTCGCTTCAGGTAGGGCTTGGGTAGCTCATCGATTAGAGCAATAGGGCATGTCACCCTTTGGCCAAGAGTTCAATCCCCGACTCAACCGATAATTTTTCCTTTCTAAATTAACTTGTCTGTCATTTCTCATAATAACTAAAAAATTCTAGATAGACCCTGTAATGCTGGAATCTAATAGGCTTATTACTTACAACATATACGAAAAACAAGTTTTAGATGCTAATTGTTTCAAATCCACGCTTTTTGATATTTACAAGTACGATATGAGAGCAATAAATAGATGTACAGACCAGTAACCATCATAATACAATACTGCAAGATCTATTCACTAGTATGTCCATTGTGTCCACGTACAGCGGATAATATTCTCACTACAGTTACTCTGCTCGTATCCTAATTATTCACGTGATCAGCACACAATGGGTATTTGAGAATAATGGTGCATAAGCTGGACATTCCTGGATTTATAATGGTTACTATGCACACTACACTGTTTAACAAGTAGTCTATCAATGTAAACAATCAGTGTATAGTAGAAGGAATCTGTTTATTGGAAATAATATCTCGCATAGGGTATTGACCTATCCTCTGAAGTCGTCTGAAAGTGTGAAGTCTCTGTTTGCGCGTTTGTCTACTAAGGACCGGGTTCGATTTCCGGTGGGAACACAAGACGTTTTCTCCCAACGGGATATTTGTCTTTCTGGTTCTAGGTGTAATTGTGTGTAATGTTAATATTTCTGGCACCCACGATATATCTTTAAACTTAGTGTAAGACTACGAGTGTGAAAGCGTTTTTGTGTACGTCAAGTTCCCATTGGCATGAGAAAGAGATATGTATCACAGACTCGAAAACATTTTCATCACATATACGATACGATGGAGCCAAAAGATTTTCGAATGGAGGCCACAGGCTGGCACGCACAGTGCCGAAAGACCGCCCACAAGGTGGACGGACGACATAATGAAGGTCGCAGGAAAACGCTGAATGCAGGCCGTTAACAACCGTTATTTTTGAAGATTTTTGCGGGAGGCCTATATCCAGCAGTGGACTTCTTGTGGCTGAGATGATGATGATGATACGATAACAAGTAAAAGCACAATATTCCTTGGTGAGAAAATTTGTGCTTCTGCCGGGAAACAAACCCCAAGACCAGCGGCGTAGGAGGGAAGTAGCCCACTTCGCCAATTGCGTCGTTTGAATAAGCGTATTCGACATGAAGTATCATTAAGCCTGTAACACTCACTAGACGAGGATGCCTCACATGAGCCGCATTCCATCTAATCTCCAGATGCCACATCCCGGCTACTAACCAAGCAACGGTCCGATATATTGAATTCCTTAGCTTTGCACGAAGCGAGCAAAGTATCCACTATGGTTATAGAGTAGATTACTTTTATTTTTAACTAGCCGCAACCCCGCGGTTTTGCTCGCTATGGTCAAGTCATAAAGTACGCTTATGTTTTACCCCTAGGTATAATCTATCTACATTGATAAATGTTGAAAGGAAAAATTATCGCCTGATGCAGGGTTTGAACCATAGGGTGTCATGCCCTATTGCTCTAACCACTGAGCTTCTCAAGCCCTGCCTGAAGCGACAAAATTAATCTTTCCTTAATATTAACGTCTTACGGGGATGTGTGACGTCTTCTACCGAAACTATATTTAGAAACTACTACGGTCAACGAGTCAAACATTGCACTTGGCTACGAGTTGTGTTGATAACCACTACCCAAATCAATTATTTTTGTTAATATAGCATTAGCCATGCTAGGCTGAATTAAATTGATAAATTTAGAAATTAAAAATTATATGACACCCTATGGCCGCGGGTTCAAACCCCGCCTCAAGCGATAATTTTTCCAACACAACCAGAACCAGAAACACAAATTTGCCATGGGGAGAAAACTTGTGTTTCCGCCGGGAATCGAACCCGATACCTCTGTTTCGCGTTTCTACACTGACATTTTTGGTTATTTTTTCTAATATTTTAGGGTATAATATATATCTGTTAGGGTTTAATCATACTTTATTCGTAGAGTAGACATTTTATCCAAACTGTAAAATTTTATACTGTCTCCTATTGTGATGGGTTTGTCGAACCATTAAATAGGAACACCAGACATCAGGCATCATGCATTCAAGTGTACGCCACCGTACATACCATTACTTTATCCCGCAATTCTTAACCTTAGCCATTGTCAACAGGTATCTTGGATCCGCAAGCGTGACCTCCACATCCTCACAGTTGGAGTTCATACTTACAGCAGCGACGCTCGTTTCGCTGCCCTTCACACGGACGGTTCTGACGAATGGACGCTTCGAGTGGCTCCAGCTCAACCGAGAGATTCCGGAGCCTATGAGTGCCAGGTGTCTACTGAGCCGAAGATCAGTCTATCTTTCAGGCTCACTGTAGTTGGTGAGTAGATAATTGTTTAAGTAAGCTGTATATGCATGCTGCGTTTTATAGAGATGTACAATCAAACCCTATTAGTTAGTACACATTCTTTGTGTCTTTCAAAATTTAAATGCAAAATTGTTTATTGACATAGTATTCATATAAGCATTTATCAAAGTTGACACTAATTGCCTGGTTCACAAATTTACAGCCATCTCGAAAATAACCTGGCAAGACACTCGGTAGCGCATTTTTTAACGAAAAATTACTCTGTTATTTGTTCTTACTTGTATTTTCTTCTAACACTAAGCTTAGGTTAACTGTGAGTGATTATATAATAAAATAACTGTTTGAAACTGTTAAACATATTCAAATAATCTACATAATTGGTAGGTATTCGTATTGAATTCAATCCAACAATCTTGATTATGGATCAAACACAATCCAAACATGCAGTTTGAATATTCATTGCTCAATCTCCACGCCGACTTGGTACCTATCCAATCAAAATATTACATACCCTATAACTGAATGGGTCGCCAATTACATTTGGTTATCGAATGATAGCAATTTGAATATCTGTTGAATTTATTGGTTTATATTGTATATTTTGTGATAATTGAAGATCACACGATACTTTCGTATTTTTTTAGGAATCAAATAACTATTAATTATGTCCAAGATATGCGCAAATGTAGCCATTTAGTAATACAACCTGCTAAGTACAAGATAGGCTTTGTTTTTAATAATTGTGAGACAAATCGAGCAAATCGCTCGCATGATGGTAAGTGTTACTCTTGCTATTATAGTTCAGTGTCATCCAGAGATTTTTGAACTTATTATAAAGGTCAATATCCAGCGCGCCAAAACACTGCGCTCAATATATCACCACCCTGAGGGATATTAGATGTTAAGTCTGTAAATTCACTGGAAATGTTGCCTTTCAATCCGTAATATAGTACTGTTTGTTTGGTGGCTGAATGTCTGGCAATTGTATGATACTACCCCAGGCTGACTCTGCAAAAGAATGCTACAACTAAATAACTCCTTGGCAGTTCATAAAAGTCAAGTCAAATCATTTACAATGTTGACCCATAGATAGATTACAATGATGAAAAAGCATTACTTACTATGCTTTGAAAACCTTCTTTATTTTGGGAGATTAAAACACAGAACTTAGAGTATATAAGAAATATTCAGCGAAATAGTAGACAGCTTGAACAAAAACAGATGCTTTGAGAAAATGCGCAATTTGGCGAACGACATAATTCCGCTTACCAACAGAAAACCCTAAAATCTAACCTGGAAACGAGCAACCACCGAACATTTTATACACCACATTATACGAGAACAAGCATTTACAGTGCACGGTCAAAAATCACACTCATTTGGTCTATCTTTAGGTATAGTTTCGTTTCTTTCAGACATATAAGAGCATTTTTACTTTTTCTCTGTTTGCATTGCGAGATAGTCAACGTTGTGCTTAAATGACTGTTTTGGCAATGTGGAAACTGGGGAACTTACTAAGAACTACCTATTAGATAAACACTACTAAAATTCTTAGAATTCTGACTAGTTTATAAGTAGGTACAGATATTTTCTCTCACTTACACTTGAAAAGTGAGAAATGATCAAGGGTGGTATACATTCTACGCATAGAATGACTGGCTCTCAAGGATAGCTGCCGAAACATCATTTACCATCGCGTGAAACAGTGGTCAAATGCTAGCCTAAAGGAGATAAGAAACCGTTAAACTGAGAAGCTCCTTATTTTTACCCGACTGCGCGACGCAAAGGAGGGTAATGTGTTTATCAGCTTATGTATGTAGCTTTTTTCCTTTATGGCACTCCAGAAACCTAACGCGTGGGCCGATTTTGATGATTCTTACGTCAATCGAATTGTGTTCATTGTGCGAGTGTCAATAAATACATGAAAGTAATCAATATGGCGACCGCCAGATGCCATATTGTGAGTAATAATAATTGAAAAATACATAACAGTAATTAATGTGACGACCTAGTTGGCGCTGTGGGCAAGTGTCTGGCCTCATCGCTATGGGTCCTGGGTTCGATTCCCGGCAGGAGCAAAAATTCCTTCCCAAGGGATATTTGTGCTTCTGGTTCTGGGTGTAATGTTTGTGTGATGTGAATGTTTTCGGCACCCAAGATACATGTTTTTGAACTTAGTGTTGGGCTGTGGGTGTGAATGAGTTTGTTTGTTTTGGGTTCGATTTCCAGCAGGAGCACACTTTTCCTTTCCAAGGGACATTTGTGCTTCTCGTTCTGGGTGTGATTATATGGGTGATATGTAAATGTTTTCGGCACCCACGATACAAGTCTCTGAACTTGGTGTGGGGATGTGCGTGTTTGCGGTTTGAAATACGATGAGCTGTATCAATTGCAGTATCATTGAATAGGTATTTAAAATTATCTTGAGCATTCCATTGTTAATTTTGAATGACCATTTAGGATCTATAACACGCATGACATTCACATGGTGGTGAAGTCTATGTTGGTAAGCTTCAGCGTATTTCTTAATAACTAGGTAACGAACTCTGTATAATGGTTCCGATAAGGTCTTCTTGTTTCATGAATACAAACACAGGCGTGTAATCCATATCTCTTACTCTAAAAGCTTTGTATCTATTTGTAATAGTTTCTTTAAAACTATTAATCTTTTATTTATTTATAATATATGATCACAAGTCATTAAACTTAATGTGGGGCTGTGAGGGTGAAAGCGTTTATATTTATGTTTTATGAGATAGCTATTGGCTATGTAATAAATAAAAAAGAGATGTGCTCTATTTTTGATCGTGCGCTGTAAGAACGAATAAGGCCTCCGTAGTAAGCTAAGAAAATATTAGACCCAGCGATTTAACTTAGGTTATGAGGGTAATATTTAACTCGGCATCAGCAAGGTATATGAAGGCGTCAGGTGCTAGTGATTGTTCTCTTCGTGGGCTGTGCGTTGTATTAAGTTTAGTTTAGCTTTAGAACCGAGTAACTTAGGCGAAAATGTTTAAGGTTGCGGACATATTGTATTTATTCCGGCATATGTTTTCGTTTTTGCCAGATAGGTATTTGGCCGCTATCTTACCTGATGGAGAGTGATGATGTGGCCGAAGGAGTTGCATGCTTACCTAGCAGATACCTATTCACTCTAGTGTTGACTCCCAGATTTTACTGTTCGGGAAACAAAGTCGTAAGCAGTGAGTTCCACTCTTCGCTGTACGGATGATAAATGTAGAAACCAAACGCTTCGAGCGGGTATGAAGTAAGTCGACCATAAATGGATTACGTTGGTCAGTTCGTCTTGTGGTCCGAATTTAGAAGAGGTATGGGGAATCAAATGGTGCAATTCGAGTGCACTCTCCGAAATGCAAGCGATATATCACCCACAAGCTTGCTACCTTATGTAAAAAAAAGCTACCTTATGTTGATATATACATAGGTATATATTATACATATTTGGTTGAAAAAATATAAAAATCGTATCTTGATTAGCTTAAATGTAATGTTTACCTCTTATTATTTTTCTAATTTATTATAATTATGTTGTCTATTGTATGTATATATGTATTTTTGTTAGTATAAAATATGTATTACTAATATATACGTACATTATAATGTTATATCGTAGCGTATATTATTGAAATTATTTTGATTTACCTCTCATTTTGTTAATAATGTTTTGAACTACCCGCAAGGTTTAACTAAAAACCAGCGTCGAGTTCTAACTCGACATAATTGCTGAGTTAAACCTTTTTGGCATAATTATTGTTTATATATATTTTTTAAACTTAAATACCTCAGAAATGGAATAAAGGGCGCCATTTATCATAATCAGGCTCTACATTATCTACAGAATAATTTGCATCAATTACCAAATATCTAGAAAGATATCCTGTGTCAAACATATAGATAACTCCTATAGATGATTTAACATAAACGCTTTCACACGAAGCTGGCAAATGCTAGTTGTGTTTTCGGTATTCTAACGCATTGAAAATGATAACACAAAATCAAATCTACTGATACAGGAATTATTTGTCAAGAGATCTTTTTGAAGAAGTTTCGGGTAAGCTCAAAAATAAATAAAATAAAACAATATACCTTAACATTGTTATTAAAAGGATAACAACCATGGAACATGCATACTTACATTAAAACTAGAGCTCAACTGGCCGCTAAGAAGCTGAGTATCCTCGCCAAGGTCCGACAGTATTTCACACCTCGCCAGCTTCTCTTATATCAAGCGCAAGTCCGATCGTGTATAGAGTACTGTAGCCATCTCTGTGATGGATCCGCTAAGTATCAGCTCAAAGGATTTGAGTCTATTGATCGACGAGCAAAAAGCTTCATTGGCGATAATAAGCTATTTGAGTCTGGATTGCAGAGCCTCGGTCACAGACGTATGGTCGCGAGTCTATCGGTATTCTATCGTTTGGATTTTGGAGAGTCCATGCCCATTTTACCATCTAACAACCAGAAAAACGGTCAAACGTCATCCATTTATGGTAGACATACCTCCAGTTCGCTCGAAGCGTTTAGCTTCTACGTCCATCATCCAACGAAGGAGTGGAATTCATTGCCTGCGTCATTGTTCCCTGAGGGGTATAATCCGGGAGTTTTCAAGTCAATAGTGAATAGGTAAATTCTAGGCAAGCATGTTACATCTTTGGCCGCATCATTGCTTTCCATCAGGTGAGATAGTGGTCAAATGTTTGCCTATTTAGCACAAAAAAATTTTTTTTTTTATTTTCATAGAGATAGCTCGTGGAAATAACTTAATTATTTAATTTTCAGGACTTTTTTTGCGAACGCTACTTGAGAACTGTCAATTTCGAATTACATTGACAAGATTCCATCCCATTCTCATCGCGCGCAAATATTGTACCAAATTATTGTAACGGTTATTTATGTACATAATTTACAACTTTGATGATAATATTGGCTTACAAAATTGTAAATGAACCGTATGATATTGGCTCTTGTTCCCGAATTCATCTCGTCGACCCCTAATAGTTGACATCCAGAACGGAAATATAGGAAGTTGATGTCACGATGTCTGACAGCATCTTCCGCGATGTCAAGGCGAAATATTCTTGTTCAAATAATAAGTTATGCTGCTAGAAAATATAGGTCAACATATTTCCAGTCCATTTTTGTGCAAAATAAAATAATACTTCTTGTATCTCTGTTGAATTTTTATTAAATATTTATCACTGGCAGTTCCCCGCGGCTTCGCTCGCGTTGTTGAAGTAAAAGTAGCCTCTGTGCTATTCCGGATCCAAAGCTATCTACATTCAAAGGTTCATTAAAATCGGTTTATTAGTTACGGAGATACGTGGTAACAAACATTCACATACACACACACACAAACTTTAGAATTTTTAATATAACTAGGATAATATTTATTGTAAATTTACGGTTAGGTAATTGATATCCAAATTCTATTATAAATTATACTAGCTGCGTCCCGCGGTGTCACTCGCAGATAAACAGCTACTTATTCAACTTTATTTTGGGTCCAAAGTTTCATCACAATTGGATGAAATCGGGCTAGATTCCCAGCGGGAACACAAGTTTTCCGTCCAAGGATAATTTGTGATTCTGGTTCTGGTTGTTATTGTATGTGTGTGATGTGAATGTTTCCGGCCCTCACGACACAAGTCATCGAAGTCTTAGTGTGGGGCTGTGAGTGTGAAAGTGTTTCTTTTATGTAAGCACTTCCTCGGAACAACAGTTATATAAAAAAAATTTTTTTCTTGTTACAGTATCAAAAGCAGAAATCCTCTCCGGGCCAGAACTGTTTGTTCGAGCCGGTTCCGACATCAACCTCACCTGCATTGCGAGACATGCACCAGATCCCCCGAGGTAAATATTTTATCAAACTTTTATAAGGTGTAGGATGCGATTAAAGGTGGTAAACACGTTAGATTTGGAATGTGACGGGCTATCTAGGAGCTGCCGATGCACTATAATGCTCGGCGACACATTTTTCTATTTGTAGGTGGTATAAATACTATTATATAAGGACTATACGTATCCCTTTTTGAGAGGGATAATACCGTTCACTTTTCCGAGGTAGGCGTATATGGAGCTTGAACACACTAAAAACCGTCCCGCGACAGTCCCTCAACGAGGTGGGGTAAGATAGGGTCGCGATAGCAGTCACTATCTTGCCCTAGCGGTAGGTTAGAATGTAAAAGGTGCTACTGAGCTCAATGGTGACCTAACTCACCGAACACACATTATGGGGCCGAGCAAGCCGACAAAGAATATTCAGACTACCCAATGTTCAATATGGGAAAGAAGCAGCTAATCAGGCATACTTAGCAACGCCCTACAATCTTGTTATTTATAACTGAGGTACCATCACTGAAAACTGGAGCCCTTAGTAGGATTCAAATCCACGACCGCCACGTGAGGTGACTTTACTACGGCTGAACAATTGAGCTTTTTCTGAGTACTTTTCTACCGACTTCACAAAAAAGGAGGAGGTACTCAATTCGACTGCAATTTTTTATTTTTTTTTATTTGTGTTATCTCATATCTTCTTTCCACGTGAACTGATTTTGATGATTTTTCTTTGGTTTGAAAGCTGTTGCTTTCCCATTTAAATTTGATCAAGATCTGATAAGTAGTTCTTGAGTAATGGATAATAATTCGTGAGTAATGGTCAATAATTCGTGTTTAATACATTTAATTTGATCAAAGTTCCGAAGATAACGCGGTGCAGCCGGTTTTTTTTAACCTTGGCTTGCGTTTGATTATATAGCTCTTTTCATATTAATCGCAGACCACTTACATTATTTCCTCGCTGATCTGACACTCTGACTTTTTTATGTGTATTTTAATGCGGGTTGACATTTGTAAAAAATAATTGTCTAACGAAATATCGATGTAGCTTGTAATGTTATTTAAGGGTTTGTTGCCTGTTTTCTTTGACTTCGTATATTTTTCCACATTCAATATTATGTTGAGCCGCAGGGTATCGCATAACATCAGATTTTCCATAATATACAAGTAGCATAATAGGCACAATGTACAAATACTCTTAAATATATATTTAAGCCTATTATATAGGAAAAAACAGTGCGATAGTACTGTACATCAGGATAGTTGCTCAACTTTTATCAATCACAACACATTTCATGTATGGAATACTTTTCTTATCTTTGGGATGGTTCAGGTAAATAAGCAAAGAGTCAAAAGACTTATTGACTGCAACCATTTAACTGATGCATGCACCAGAGCAAAGAGCATCGTCGTAAGGTACCGAGTCTCACGGTATTTTTTCGGATACATTTTGGAGAGTGTGTCAAGGAATTTTAATTCCCCTATCCCCATTCTATCATCGGACATCAAGACAAATTTCTAAGCTATACCGTTATGTGGTAGACATTCCACAAAAAAGGATGAAGCGTTTTGATTCCACATTCTATCATCGGACATCAAGACAAATTTCTAAGCTATACCGTTATGTGGTAGACATTCCACAAAAAAGGATGAAGCGTTTTGATTCCACATTCATTAAGCGAACTGCAAAGGAATGGAACTCCTTGCCTGAATCTGTGTTGCCTGATAAGTACAATATGGGAGTCTTCAAGTCGCAAATGAATAGGTATTTTATAGAAAAACGTCTTCCATTGTCGACCGCATCATAATTTACCATCAAGTGAACACAAGTTTTCTCTCTAAAGAAAATTTGTGTTTCTGGTTCTGTTGTTGAAAGTGAAAGCATTTATATTTAAGTTTAATAACAGTGCATATTTCGAATAATAAAAAAATGGTATATAAGTTAATTTGCTAGATATATTTTGTTACAAAATATACATAGAAGGGTAAAGCAATTTGCTTGTAAATATATTTGTAGAGAAAATCCGTTTTCATAAACACAGTTTTTGCGATCACCTGTCAGTTTCATCTTATTTCACTAGGTAGGCTTAAATTCACCGTTGCGTGGGCAGGCTTTCAGTTAGGCGTAAATATTTTACGCCGACGCGGCTATTTTCGGCATTGTGTTTACTCGTTCATACATATTTCAACGCCATGTTCCCAGCTATCGGTTTGCGATGACACTGTTTGACATAATAGTATCAACTGCATCGGATATTCACGAATGTCGAGTACTATTCGAGGACAATAGGCACACGATTTTGACAGATAGAATTTGTGTATGAATAGTAAATGTGAATGACACGTAATCATATCGCATTTTTTACATACAAAAATAAATTTTTGACAGTAGGTATCGTCAGCGACATACCTATTTAGCAATATTCAGCAACTTATGTCGCTGACGATACCGATGTCAACATTAAATCTGGTAGAATGTTTTAAAGCAAAAAAGGAGTTTAAAAAAATACATACAGTCGAACATAGTAGGTAATGTTCGACTGTATGTATTTTTTTTAAGTATGTTCACCGATTTCTCCCATATTTGCGGA
Source organism: Lomographa bimaculata (assembly GCA_948107665.1). Lineage (NCBI taxonomy): Eukaryota > Metazoa > Arthropoda > Insecta > Lepidoptera > Geometridae > Lomographa > Lomographa bimaculata. The sequence continues at coordinate 11,647,084 of OX403599.1, forward strand.
CCAATTCTCAAAATTCTTTTTGTGTTTGGTAGATTATACTTTACAGGTGGTCCCATATAAATTTTATCGAAATCGATTAAGCCAAAACCAAAATATAAGCGGTAAAGTCGGATTTTTAAACTTCGCTTACGTTTAAATTATGGTTAGTATGAAATATAATATTTGTGATAGTACTTGGTAAACTAAATATACCCACTGATAATGTAATTCTGAAAGTTTGTGTGTAAGTGTGCTGTTTGTATGGTCTTCACGCGCGCTGTAACAGCTTTACGGATTTTTGGAACGTAGATTTCTCATACTTAGGATTAACACATAGGCTACTTTTGAAATTGAAAAACGCGGTCTAAAATAAAACTAAATTAAATAAATTTAATCAAACGTTTTTATACATTTAGATTTCTTTTTGAAGTTACGAACCGTTCAAATTTTAATGGACTCGTTTGGTGACACAAGGCCTCGCCTGGCAGGCTTGTCCCCTTCAGTCAAATTATGACATGTCTGACAAAGGGCACCTTTTGTCTTTGATATGTATCATTGACCCTTAAAATCTTGTAGTCTCATTTCAGGTCATGGAATTTAATATATAAATAAAACATTTCTAAAGATGGACAGAATAAGTGTTCATTTGAAAATAACCTTTTTAATATTATTCACATGATATCGAAATCCACATTCATATTATAAATACAAATAGTGTTTTTTGTGTTACGCTACATTTTAAAGTGTTTTTCTAAGAGCTAGAGAGGTTTTAATATTTTTTTGTATGTAGAAAATCCTACTATTCCTTCTAATATTATTCCTACTAATATTATAAATACGAAAGTTTGTGTGTAAGTGTGTAAGTATGTTTGTTCCTTCTTCACGCTTTAACGGATTTGGGTGAAATTTGGAATGTACATAGCTTATACCTAGCATTAACACAAAGCCTACTTTATATATATATATATTTTTTTAATTATTCCGATCTTATATGTAGAATCAAATCACTACTATTAACTATTATTTTATTAGCAATCAAATTTATAAGAATGTCAATTGCTACTTGCTCTAAATTAATGTGCATGCAGTCTTCACCTGTAATTGTAATGTCACTAACATTTTCCACAGTAACATGTTAACTTTATACTTGTAACGGTGTTCATTGTGTTGGTGATCAATAAATAAATAAATAACTTGATAATAGCAGGCGAAGCCGTGAGGCACGGGTTATCCCAAATTACACGGGTAAAGCCAATGAGCATAGCTAGTGTTTTGTTAAAAATTCGATGGAATTTATAAACTCGTTAGGCAAGCATTTGACCACAATCTCAATTGATGGAAGGCGACGATGCGGCTGAAGTTGTAGCATACCTATCTGGGAGATATCTATTTATTCTAGACTTGAAGTGTTTTAGATTATACCGTTTATAAATGTTATTATCTTGAAGATGGGTGTAAATTTGTATATGATAATCAAACGTTTTCACAATCACAGTTTTATACTAAGGTTGAAAACTTCTATATCGTAGCAGCCAGCGCTACTAAAACTGGTATTCCACTCAGGTATATCGAAAGGAACGGAAATCGCTGCCTGATTCGGTATTTCTTGATAAGTACAATATGGGAGTTTTCAAGTTACGTGTGAATATGTATCTTCTAGGCAAGCGTGCTCCATCGTCGACCTCATCGTCGCTCACGATCAAGTATATTAAACTATAATACACGGATTGCCACGTCATTTTATATCGTACTAGCCGTGCCCCGCGGTTTCGCCCGCTATTATCAAGTTGTTAAGTAGCCTATGTGTTAATGCTAGGTATAAGTTATGTACATTTTAATTTCGTCCAAATACGTTCAGCCGTTAAAGCGTGAAGAGTGAACAGACATACTTACATACTTACACACAAACTTTCGGATTTATAATATTAGTAGATAAAGTAGCCTATGTGTTAATCCTAGGTATAAGTTATGTACATTTTATTTTCGTCCAAATACGTTCAGCCGTTAAAGCGTGAAGAGTGAACAGACATACTTACACACTTACACACAAACTTTCGGATTTATAGTATTAGTAGATAAAGTAGCCTATGTGTTAATCCTAGGTATAAGTTATGTACATTTTGATTTCGTCCAAATACTTTATATAAATGAAACGGCTTGACTCACGATTTAAGGTCGACTCTTGCGACCTAGGTTTCGGGGATGTCCGATACCCAACATCAGGCGAGTTCACGACGGAAGGTTACGGCGGCGCTCACTGCGGACGCGAGCACGCTCGGCGCGGCGCGAGAGGGGCGCGCTTGGTGGGTAGTGGGGGTGGCAAGCCCTCGTCGACACTACTTGGTCGCGATGGTCCTGGCGCCAGCCGAGATTGTCCGAGTGTGTCGTTCAAATACGTTCAGCCGTTAAAGCGTGAAGAGTGAACAGACATACTTACACACTTAAACACAAACTTTCGGATTTATAGTATTAGTAGATAAAGTAGACTTTGTGTTAGTCCTAGGTATAAGTTATGTACATTTTAATTTCGTCCAAATACTTTCAGCCGTTAACGCGTGAAGAGGGAACAAACATACTTACACACTTACACAAAAACTTTCGGATTTACAATTTAAGTAAGATTACCTTTCATTACATTTATTTAGTTGTTTGAAAACCTAAAACCTTCATCAGCAAAAAACACTCCTATTCCCATGTCTAAACTAGGTATTTGATTTCGAACCAATTTCTTTCATCACTGTTTAGCCGCTGTACGCACACCAGAACTGTCACATTATATTCCTTTGAACTAGTTCGAAATCCAAATCTAAGCGAATCTAGTTTCACATTCGAAGAATTCTTTTCTAAGTCTCGTTTCGCCTTTACGTAGCTACTGTCAAACACACGCGCTAGGACTAAGTATTTTTTGTAACTCAGATAGGCTATGGCCTAGAAAAAGGCTCCTGGCTTGAAAGAGCAGCTTCCGAAACAATATTCAGTGATTTTTGTAGCAGATTTTTCAACTCGAGGTTGTGTTCTACGTTTGTATTTCGGTACAGGTTAGCAAGCAAGCATTAAAACAATACAAAACTCCGCAGAGCCTGCGTATTCCAGGTCTAGTGTGTTTACTAGCTTCGATCACATCGTCACTTACCATCAGGTGAGATAGTGGTCAAACACTAGCCTGTCACAAATAAAAAATAAAAAACTCTTTATTGTATATCAAATAAAACAAATAAAATATTTAATGTACTATGTAGTACAATGGTTAGTCTTATCGCTTAAAACAATATCTTTCAGACAACCTTTGAATGGACAATAACAGAAAAATAAATAGACGGTGGTGTAAAAAAAAAAGTAATAGTATATTTATTATGCACATACTAAGACATAAATAAAAGAATAAAGAGTAATAATTTAAAAATATTACTTAGTATATTATTTATGATCATAATAAAATATCTGCATTTGAAAATACAAAAACAGTAAGTAATAGGGAGCTGTTTCAAGTTTGTTGATAAATTAGTGTATCTTTACTTAATTCTTAATTTTCGTAGGATTGTTAAACTATGACCAAACGATCGGCAACCAGGCTTATATACGATGATGATTCTATCACAGCTCCAAGGATATATAAATCTAGTTATATTTTCTTCTCCCAACAGTTTCATCTACTGGTACCGCGGCACAAATGTGGTGAACTACGCTCAGCGTGGTGGCATAAGTGTGGAAACGGAACAACGTACCCGCACCAGTCGATTGCTTATCGCACGAGCTTCTCCTCGGGACTCTGGGAACTACACCTGTGCGCCTAGTAGTTCTGGTAAGATACTTTGATTGATACTTATCCGTAGTAGTACACCGCGATGTTCAATCATTTTATGTAACATCATAGACCTTTTAGTACGATCGACTGATACTATATCCAGTCGATCGGTCGAAGTTCAGTCGATTCGATGGTTCTTAAGACAAGAAAATCGTTCAATTTCGACGTCGATGAGATAATTTATAATTGATGCCCTGAATAGACCCCCAGATAAAAAGTATCGTTCGATCATATCAAAAGTTCGAATAATCGAAATAAGTTTAATATTTCTAATACTACGATACGGTGGGAAAAGTTGCATGAAAACAGCCAATAAGCCTTTGTTTTTATGCTAGACGCGACCGAAGTAAATCTAAAAATGGAACATTTTCGCTTGAGGCGAGGATTGAACCGTGGCCATAGGGTGTCATGCTCTATCGCTCTAACTACTGAAGCCCTGCTTGAAGCGACTAAATAATCCTTTCTTTATTATTAACATCTTATGGGGACCGGTTCTATCCCCACGTCAATCGATGAATTTTCATTTCTAAATTTACTACAATAGCTAATAAGGCAGCACTCGCAACTAATTCAAAACATTCTTTGTATGTCGTATACATTTTAGAACTTTATTATATAGCAATAAAACAACCTACTTTATTTACTCACTCGGCTACATTATTACTATCTCCGAGACAGCTTCAACTAAGTAAATATCCTCACACTTCGGTCCCATACCTAATTTGAAGAATAGCTGGCGCTATAAAATATAAACGCTTCCCGTGAGGTAGAAATAGGGCTCCCATCGGGAATTGAACCCGGCCGGCGATGGCCATAATAACTTACTACGGCTGCGTAAGTAACAGAGCAAACAAACACTCTTTTCAACTGACTTCAAAAAAGGAGTCAATTCGACAAAATGTTTTTTTTTGTATTAATGTTACGCGATAATTCCGCCAAAAATGAATCGATTTAGATTTTTTTTTGATTGGTAGATATACTTCAAAGTTGGTCCCATATAAATTTTTTCGATATCGATTAAGCCAAAACGAAAATATAAGCGGTAAAGTCGGTTTTTTTACAGACTTCACAAAAAGAAGGAGGTACTCAAGTCGACAGTATTTTTCTTTTTTTATGTGTGTTCTTGAAATATCGTCAATAATGCGTATTCTGTGGACTACATTGACAATGTTCTCTTCAAAAGTACACATTATAACTTCTTTCGTTGTGAGACGATAATGATGATTAGCCGGTGCTTTTTATGTAGTTCAGTTGAAATTTGATCAATATCTGATTTCTAGTTTTTGAGTTATCGTCAATAATGCGTGTTGAATACATTAAATCTGATCAAGGTTCCGAAGATAAAGCGGTGAAGTCAGTTTTTTTAAGCTTTGCTTGCGTTTTATTATTTTTGTGAAGTTCGCAAATTGCTAGAAATTGTACCCTGTGTGGGACGCTACATTTATACAAGTCCTTATTCTTTGTTCTTTGCATTTGAGCAGGTAATTACCTGTAAAAATAAGGCGCAGGAGCCATGAGGAACTTTTTGCGCTTGTTTCGTTGAAGCGTATGTTCAAGTAAAACAACGAATGAATAAAAATATAGAGCCGTTTTGCGAAAAAATATTGCCGTACGTGCACAAAAAAGTACGTAAGAATTTTATCATTTTTCTGCAAGACTGATCTTTCTTGAATGTTACGCGGATTGTATTTATATAGAGATACCTATTTACCTTTAAGGAGCTTATAGATAGTCACAAACTCAAGAGTGTAGTTTGTGTGTGTTTTAATTGACGACCCAGTTGGAGCATTACTACGATACGACTACATTATTACTATCGGATTCTGGGTTCGATTCCCAGCAGAAGAACAAATTTATTTTCAGTCCAGAGAGACATATGCGCTTCTGATTCTGGATGTGATTGTGTATGTATATGTTTATGGCACGTAAAATACAAGTCTTTGAATTTAGTATGAGGCTGTGAGTGTGAATGCGTTTATTTATTTGTTCACTTTTTTTTCATTATTGTAGTTTCAATAAAATTTTCGGTTTATTTAATTACAGTCTTGCTAAGATCCGAGTAATAAGAGAATAACTTAAGTTAAACTAGTACTGCTAGATTCAAAGTACCCAAGAATATGTCCATGTACACTTTTTTATTCTTTTAATTTTGGCTTCGCAATCTTGAGCATTTAGCCAGTATCAAGTAAAAATATATTTTAAGTGTATTTCATATTAAAAGTCCTAATCACAGGTCACAGTCAAAGTCAAGTGTAAAAGAGTCAAGGTCCAGCTATAATCAAGTCATGCCCTATAGTAAACTGGTAGAAACTTTACTAGAACTTGTATTGGAATCAAGTTTTTCATCTTGTTATCATTTGCCTACAGTTATGCACGTTTACTAAGTATTAATGGTTAATAATATAATCCACCATTATTACACATTAACACTCGAAGAATCACAGGTTTTGGAAAATTATACAAAATCAACAATGTCATTTTTTCACTTTCGCGGCAAAACTCCCCATGTACACTTATGGCTGGCTGGCTCTGTTACGTTATGCAGCGTTTAACCATGTGTTCCTTATGAGCAGCACTTATAACAACTACTCTACAATAACCCCATCTGTTTCGTAATGTATGTTAAGAGTTTCAACCCTTTGCAGTAAGTGTTAGAAAAGTGTTAATGGATTTGGACTTTTGTTCGAGCACAAAAAGTTAAATATAAGTTACTTCAACGTTTTATCTTAATTTTATCAAAATCGATCAACCCAAAACCAAAATACAAGCGGTGAACTCAGTTTTTTAAGCTTTTCTTACGTTTTTTAAATTATTTTGTTTGTAATTCTAGTTCCATTTACCAATTGCCAATATTTCCTAAAACTAAACTTAAACTAAATGCATCGATACAGCAAATGCCTAAGTTGCCTTCAAGGCACCGAGCTAATAGGTAACTCAAGAGCTCAAACCTTGATTGTAATAAAAATAGAATGCTATCGTGATTATAGCAATACAAAATTGCGTTGGATAATATAAACCTAAGTAAATCGACTCTATTTTAAAGTAAGTAAGATAAAAAATTTAACAGATTATTTGTTTCCAAAAGAGATCTTTTACTGAAATTGATAACACTGCACTCTACCTCCCCTAACAAGCGTGTCGTAGTCCCAACTCTCATTATAAAGCCTACATTAAGATACGAAACCAAAAACCAACATTGCCTACAGCAAGTAACCGTTCGGAGTGGTAATTAGGAAGATTTGTGTCCCAGTTTCCTGCTTCCCACATCCACTGGATACAAAATATTCGTTGCCCTCGACAGGTATTTGGCTCGTTTGTGTACAAGCTGCTTTATTCGCGGCCTCTATTGCTGTTATAATTTGGCAGTAAGCCACTGGATGCCGCCCGATTTGGCTACATTATTATAAGTTTGCTTATTTATAGTGGTCGATGTCCAGCTGAAGTTATGGTTTGAAAGCAACCGATTTCTTAACGGCATATACACAGGTTGTTTAGTCAGGTTTTATAATATAACTAGCTGTACAAGGCATTCGTTGCAAATAGTTGCAATGCCACGATGAAAAAGTGTTTTATCTCTTTAACGTTTATGCTCGTCTAGTATTTTAATACCATACTAAAAACTTTTTTGAATATTTGTTACCTATACTAAAATCGCGATCAAAAAATGGGGGGTGGAGGGTAAAAAATACTTATGTAATAATTAAACGCAAGCAAAGCTTAAAAAAAACGACTTCACCGCTTTATCTTCGGAACCTTGATCAGATTGAATGTATTAAACACGCATTATTGACGATAACTCAAAAACTAGATATCAGATCTTGATCAAATTTCAATAGGACCACATGAAATGGACCAGCTTTCAAATAAAAAAAAATCACTGAAATCGGCTCACAACGAAAGAAGTTATGAGGTAACTTTTGAAGTCGGGTAAACGAGAACATCGTCAAAGTAGTTCACAAAATATGGATTTTTGACGATATTTCAAGAACTACTGATCAGATCTTGATCAAATTTAAATGGGACTAATTAGAAAGCAACATCATTCAATCTAAAAAAAAAATTCGAAATCAGCTCACGTGGAGAGGAGTTATGAGGTAACAAACATAAAAAAAAGTACTGTCGACTTGAGTACCTCCTCCTTTTTTGGGAAGTCGGTAAAAAGGTAGGTATACTGACATAACTACAATAGTTGGACATATGGGGACAAATGGTCTCGCGAAATTATTTCGTTTTGAGACGAAAGACATTTTATGGCTAATTTTTTACACCTGGGATTGGTTTTAGTAGGTATATAAAAATTTTTTTAGTAATAAATATAGCATATGTTACTAAGTGATAATGTAGCTTTCTAACAGCAAAATAATTTTTGAAATCGGTCTATTACTTTTTAAGTTTATTCGTTACATACAAAAATACAAATCTTTCCTATTTATAATATTAGTGTAGACAAACTATTATTCCGTATGTATTTTTCTAAACTAAAAACGAACTTTAATCGCCACTACGATATTGATCACCTTTCATGGTCTGCTACAGAGATTATTAAGTCATTCATATACAATTAATACAACTTAAACCTATATTATTGACTTTAAACACACCATTGTAGACATCACTGAAAAATAACAGGAAAGCGAAATCCGTTTGAGCTGCTCGTTGGCTTAGTTGCTTGACTGTTCGCCTTCTAAGCAGGGGAGTTCGATTCCAGGCAGAAATACAAATTTTCTCCCCAAGGAAAAATTGTGTTTCTGGTTCTGGATGTGATTGTGTGTGTGTATATATATAAACTATATGACTATTACTTTATATTACTATATACTATATCCTACTAATATTTATATCATAAATCCGAAAGTTTGTGTGTAAATGTGTAAGTTTGTTGTTCCCTCTTCATTTGGAATGTGCATAGCCTAAAAGCCTGTATACCTACGATTAATACATAGGCTACTTTTTAACTTGATAATAGCGGGCAAAGCCGAGGGACACGGCTAATATATAAAACGTATTGACGTTATTAGTCTCCTAAAAACTCGAGAACGCCTCGACCGATTTGACTGATATTTTTTTGTTGTGTTCGTTATTTTCAAGGCAAGGTTTGTATGTAACATTTTTTTTAATCCACCGGAAATTGCACACATGTGAAGGCGGATTGCTACTATTTTATAAAAAGATAATAACCACTTTCACACCCCACTAAATTCCTAGCCACATCATTAAAGTACCCACACTGGTACATTAATACACGTCTCACCACTACATCTCTGTCGGCATTTGCGGCAAAGCCATTCATCTTCGGTCGAAGGTAAGGACTGAATCAACGCGTTAGAACTCACTGTTAACGTGATGGCTTTCCTCGCATGGGAATAGTAATTACCTAGTGTGGCCATGATTTTCAATATATTCGTAATTATCAGTAGTGCTGGGCTATCAACATAATAGAATTTTATGGTGGGATATCACGCTATAACAATGTTTTATAGAGGCCTGGTATCGATTTAAATAACAAAAAAGACTTCGTCGTATTTTGAAGAGAAACTTCTTATGGAAAGAATTTGAAATTCTGATCCGCAAACTTTTTTTTGCGAACTGCCCGTAGGCTAAATTAGGTGAGCTTTTGCCTTATAAGTCGGGTTCGTTTCCCGGCGGGAACACAAATTTTCTGCCAATGGATAATTTGAGTTTCTTGTTCTGTTTCGTGACAGTGTGTGTGATGTAAATGTTTCCGGCACTCACGATACAAGTTATCGAACTTTGTGTGGTTGTGAAAGCGTTTATGTTAACGTTTATGTTTTTTTGTATGACGAAAAGTTGTAGAGGTAAACACTGTGATGAATAATTAGGTATGTAGGTTATTATTATTTTTTTATTACATAATTATAATTTCATAAGTAGTTATTTTTTGATGATCTTCTTCTTCTTAGCGTTTGTTCCGGTTTGTGCCAGGGTCCGCTTTCCGACTAAGTTTTCTCTACTTCGCACGGTTGTTAGCATCCTCGCTATTTAGACCGTTGGCTCTCATGTCATCTTTCACAACGTCAAGCCATCGTCGTTTAGGCCGGTCCTTGGGTCTAGCGCCTGACACCACGAGGTCTAAGCATTGCCTACCAACATACTCGACCGGTTTTCTTAAAACGTGTCCCATCCACCGCAGACGACTTTTTATCAGCTTGTCCGCTACGTCACGAACTCCAATGCTACCGCGGATATGCTCGTTACGTATACGATCCATACGTGTAACGTTGCACATCCACCGCAACATCTTCATTTCAGTGACGTGAAGCTGACGAACATGACGCTGTAATATGGGCCACGTCTCACTACCATAAAGGAGCACGGATCGGATAATGCTTTTATTAGATTAGACCTTTAAGTTTTGGTGGTATCTTCTTGTCACAGAGAACGCCAGTGATTTCCTGCCATTTAGCCCAAGCGGCGCTAATACAGGCTTTGACGTCATTAAACACCAAATAACTGAACTGTACTGTACAAAATAACTGAACGGAAAATTATTCGACGAATATAACCAATAACATTACAAGGTAGCCTTGACTTTATAGGTTAGTTTTTATACATACACGTCTGATTGGTGCGAGCGCCATCTATATATAGACTGCCCGTACGTTGCAACGGCCGCGTACAAGCATGATTTGGGAAGACGTCACACTTGCGTTCCGTACGATCGGACTCGAATATCCAACATATTAATTAAAGAATCTTTATTAACCACCTTGTTTAACGAAATCAAAAATAGATTTTAAAATGAAATTTGCAAAATCGGGATAAAAAATTGACGCAGGCCTCCTTAATTCTATATCAAGTCCTTTGGTTCTAGGTAAAGTTGGTCCTAATAGCTCCCGCCACCTTGACGATATCGTCACGGCAGCGTTTCCTTGATCGCCCCATGGGACGCTCTCCGTCCTGCGGATGCCACTGGACAATGCTTTCACTCCAACGACAGTTGATTGATCTGATGTGTCTTGCCCATTTCCATGTCATCCAACAAAGCATTAAGACGATACACGAATTAACTTCAGCTGAAGCTGTGAAAATTCGTACGAACTATTTACTCACTATATTATATTAAAAAAAAATAAACAAATAGATCAGGGCCACGTCTCAATATCTTAGTTAAGCTATATATTGTAAAAACTCGTTTTGGCGTGAGAGCTACAAAATTTTTAATAAGATTGGTTATTAAAATTTTAATTATGTAAAATTTGTCGTGAAATTTATTTATTTATCATTTATTGAGCCGATGTAAGAACCAAATTACAGTTTCGAAAGACCCTACATTGAATAAAAATTATATCAAGAAAATTTTCACCAATCATGCTTCTGAATTCCATTTATTAGGATTAAATGCTCAAGTTTATTGTGTATAATTTTTTCAAATCTCAATTAATTTCCATAGCATCTTACACAGCGTCTGTCATTTTGGTGGCCTAGCTAGAAACTTATAGTTAGCAAAACTTAAATTACATATTATGTACTCGTAACCTTTACTCTACTCAAGTTTTTTTAATTATGTATAGAGATAGAGTCTTTCGCTGCTGGTTTTTCTAAAGATGTCTATTTTTTTTTATTACAAATTCCTGATCCAGTATACTTGTATATAAAGCTCTTAACCATCATTTTGTATTCTTTTCAAACATTTACCCTTTTTATTGAATTTAATCCAATAAAGTGTGGATCGTAAAACAAGAGTTTACTCTCTGTAAGAGAGTAAATACGGTGTAAAAACAAAAGTCGGTGTTATCTTATGAGAATATCAGTTTTTATCAGACTTTTATTTTTTGATTAGAATAGAAAATAAGCTTGAAAGTGGCTTTACTTCCCTAAAATATTTTAAAAATACTAAATCAAATAATTTCTTTAACCAGACGGTAGTCGTTTATGTTTTCATAAAATAATTTATGGCTGATATTATTATTATAATGTTTTTAAAACTTTAGTATAAAGTATAATTGCATTTTTTTTATCAGATTAAAAGGTGTGAAAACTATACACGTACTCGTATATACAACGTTAAAAATAATTACCTAAGTTTGGTATCTTCGTTATAAGTCAGCGGGATTTTTTTAATTATAATGGTTCCGCCAGATTTTTGCCTAGCAAGTGTCAAATAATTTATTACATATTAAAGTTTATATAAATTGCTAAAAAGTCGAGTCATAATCAAAGTTCAGACATAGCCATGTCGTGCCCTAGTAAAGATGTAGCTACTATAGTGGTACTTATTTCCTTTACTTTTGTTGTTGTAGTTTTGGAGCAAAAACAAGTGTATTTCATGTTTACTAACTTTGTATGATATGCTTACACTCATGTACGTTCAGGATCTACTAACAGGTCCACCATTTGATTATTATAAGAACTACTTGAATGATCACAAGTTTTGAAAATATAAAAAAATTAAAAACGCAATTTTAACACTTGCACAGAAAATATCTAATTTACATTATTCTTTTTAACAGATTCCGCATCGGTGGTGGTCCATGTGGTGAGTGGAGAGCGACCTGCAGCCATGCAAAGCAACGCTGCAAAAGTAACTCCACCATGCCCACTCATCCTGCTTATTCCCTTGGCCACGTACCAAAGTAGAGCATACTTCAACGATATCATGATAAGGTTCTTCATATTTTTCCATCGAAATTTTTCATTAGAACAACTCGTTAAAGTGTGGCGTTTTTGGAATGACCATCAAATAAGAAGGTTCGTCACAAGATGACCAGCGATCTTCGGATATCAAGTATCTGAAATTATAATAGGTTAGTAATATAGTAATTTGATGGTACCTATAAAGAAACGAATTATTGTAATAAGTCTTTGCTAAACGTAATGCTATCGTATCCAGAATTTTATCCAACACATGTTAAAAGAGAATTTTTAAGTTACTTAGCTACATTAATAACTCAACTGAGGCATCTACCGAAACCTTATCATATTACTTCTTATTTTATCTGTATAAGGTAAAAAGGATTCCCATGTATTTTATCTTAATACGTCGTAAAAACGCATCTAGACTCATAACTCGTCGTGGCACCCGATATCATGGTTTTATTTCTTCTTAATGTGAAATGTATAAAATGTTGAATTATGTTTTTGTTTGAAAATATAAATACACTAATTTATTTATAAGATTTTACGAAATAGTAAGTTAATCTCAAGTAAAGTTACTGTATTAGGCTGCACTTGGAGTTCAACTGCTTTCAAAACTTTAATTAACTTTTAGAATTATGCAGCCAACAGGTTAAACAAAGATTGTTTGTCTCACAGTCACTTATAGCTAACAACAATCATAGTCAGGGATGATGGAATCGTCAAGAAACGACCCACTCGTGGACGCCAAGTAAAAATAATAAAAGCTTTTCACACAACCATCAAACCCAGTTAGTAAGTACCTGCTATTAAATTTCTACAAACTTGTAATTATTTCTGCTGGTGTATTGTTTCTGACTTACATAGACGCAGTCAATAACTTCGTATGATTTAATTACTTCTACTCAATGTACGCTGCCATTTAATTACTTGTTAAAAGCATACGTAACTTCATTACTAAGTGTCAGCCTTAACGAAGGCTGCCTCGTTCCTCGTGAACTGTGTATGTACAGTACCTAACATTAATATACCTATAATGTAAGTTATTGTTGAAAACATTAGATATTCATACATTCATGCTTCAAAATGTTAAATTAAATTGGTTGGTCGGTCAATTAAGTACAAACGATTTGTTATCTACATGTTGACATAAATAAAATTTATTGATTTTATAATAATGTACTATTAAATGTACATTAGGCAAATCAAAGTAGCTCTTAATCTCTTGTTTTTCATTTGCAATTAACTGAAGTTAATTAATGTATCTATCAATATAATGTATAACACAATAATTGTTATTTGTTTACAATATTCTTTTTCAAAAGTCTCCATAATACTATTCTCTTGTAATTCTTCTTCCTATGAATATTGGATTATGTTTTAATGTTATATCCGGCTTAAAACACGAAAATTTCGACTTACTTTGTAGTCGACTAGTTTCACAGTCAAGCGCCGAGGCCCGAGCCGCACGCCTCCGCGTATCGCGCGTCTGACTCATCCTGATGAAGGACAACTAATTTGTCCGAAACTAGTCGACTATAAAGTAAGTCGGAATTTTCGTGTTTTAAGCCGGATATAACATTGAAACATAATGTGTAATACTCACGATAGTTTTAACATTGGAATTAGATTATTTTTGATGATATAGAGTTTAATGAAAATAAATTAAATTTACATTAAGGGAATTAATATAGAAAGCACCTCGGGCGCGCGCCCTATCCGCTTTGTATATTTTTTTGCACAAGAGACTATACAAAATGTCAGCAGTGCGGAGGGAAGCGTCGCAAGAGTACTCTCGCCGCTCAGCCGCGCGCCCTGGCTGCTTTATATATTATGCCCCTTAGACGCCATATATTTGAGAACACCTGTGGCGCTTTGTATATCAAGTCCTTAAAACGCTTTCACACTCACAGGCCCACACTAAGTTCGATGACTTGTGTCGTGGGTGCCGGAAACATTCACATCACACACATAATCACACAGAACAATAAATACAAATTTCTCTTGGGTAGAAAACTTGTGTTCTCAACGGGAATCAAACCCAATACCCGCTGCTTGGAAGGCAAACACGCGCTCAACTATGCCAGCGGGTAGTGATGATTAACTTATATTTCACACATTCTATTATTACGAGGGTAGCTTATAACTAAATAGGTTCCTGCGCTAGTAGAGCGGAGCAAGATGGGTTCAGTAGTGGATCGGTGCGGAAGAAGCTTGCTGACGTCACGTGAATAGTTTGCGACGCGCTCCACAACCGAAACCAACCTACTTCGTTACACGCTACCCCTGTACTATTATATTTTGTCTAGGTACTGTAATCTAGTTTTAAGAACTAACAGTTATATGAAAATTGTAAATAGTTTTTCAATCAGGTATAATGATAGTCTTTGTTGTTTTTCTAATAAATAATGTACCCGAACATATTAGCCGAACTGGATAAATCCATCGTCTTTAAGACCTTAGTATAAATAATGTAAATGGATACAATTAATTGTAAATACTAATTATGTTTGTAAATAAAAACATTTTACGTGTTATTTCCGTCGTTTTATTTGCGTTGCAAAGTTTAATTAATCTCATCATCAAGATCATCTGTAATTAAGTTTTCGTTTAAAATATTGTAGAGTTCAAATTTAATAAATTCCAATTTTTATGACTTTGACTGGGCTTATCTCTTGAGGAAAGTTTGAGTATTTTTATAGGCACTTTAGTGAACAATTGTGAAATAAAATAGGTCGGTAAGGGCCTCCAATAAGACGTAAAGTTATGTTAAGAGGATCTTCTTAAAAGCGTTTTGCGAAACATCGCTATGTTTTATGCTAAGTAATACCTCTATTTACTAAACTTTACTGCTTTTAGCAATGAATATTAGAGTACTTAGTAGGTAAAATGTTGTAGTGTTTGTAAGTTTATTGAGCAAAACAATGTTTCCTTTGATGAGAATATAATAACGTGTGTAGATATAATAATACGTTAGACTTGTTTTGCACACTAATAGCTACTAATAATTTCTTTAATAATTAGATTCAACTGTTTAAAAAGGATTACACTATAATTGCTATTGTCTTTGCTGGGATGTACACTCAAATTTTGAAACATTGTTATGTATTTACTTTTTTTTCTTTGTGTAAAGATGCGTGTTATCGTGTTAAATATTATATTTCTAGTCGTGAGGACCAGTAATTGGCTTCGGCTGTTGGTCTTTCTTATGAATGCATAAAAATAAATAAAAGTAGAGAGTACTTATTAAATCACTTTCAAGCTTACAACTTTGAGTTAAGCTTCTACATTACCGTTATCTTTTAGCCTTTACACGAAGGCATATAATTGCAGGATCTTCTGGTATATTTCAAGTAAACTTTGAACAAATATGAATAAGTGTTTATGAAAAATACGTACACAAGTACAGCACAGAACACAATTACACTGTGCTGTATTAATTAGAACTGTAAATAAAAACAATAATAAAGAAAGATGTTTTAAATTAAACAACCTATTGACAGTTTATTTCAAAATACTTTCATTTTGATTCAGGTATACATTTAAAAAGTAATAACATTATTTTGGGGGCAGTCAGTTATATGGCGGATCGGTAACAACTCAAAAATTAAACACTTAACGGATTTCAGAGATTACAGCAGGAACATTGCTTAAACTAAAGTGTTACTTTATAATAAGTGCCCCTACTGTAGAGCTTTTACTCTAAACAGGGTCTATATCTATGGGTAAAGATGTATATGTACCTGAGTACGGCTTACAAGGCTACGCACCCTTTCGGCAAACAGGCCTAACCTAATAAATCGGTTGCTGTTCAACTTGACCCTTCACCGATTAGCCGCCTAAACTCGACTAAAACAAATATATCCTTGGATAACAAGGTAGATAGTGAAGTGAAACTTGAGACTACTCAGGGGCTTTCTACAATTAGGATAGAGTTTACAATTTCTCGACAAATGCCATCTAAATAAAATAGTTTTTTTCTCAATGTCTAAAGTTTGAGCACGATCTTTTGAAACCGTTTTCGTAATGTTAAATGACTGTTAGAAATAGTTTTTTTTTAATAAATATTCAATTATTTATCTTAAATTATAAACACAACTTCGCTGTGTCACGAAATTGTACAAAACTGTAATTGTTTATAAAAGCAATTGTGTAAATAACTGGCAATTCTTATCAATGATACTCCACATGCGCTGTAAAACTTTTTGTACCCCATATATGCCCCATACATGAATGCATATGATGCTCTCATTAGTTTATTTTTAATTATTAAATCATTCTTACCATATTTATTGGCATTGGGCTAAAGCTCCACATTTTTTTTTCAAGATGGCTGTAAATTTGCTTTTCTACCATCAGAGTAAAAAAAAATTCATGAGTGCCTCTATGGGGCTATGTGAATAAATGATTTAGAATTTATATAATATAGTAAGTAGAAATATATAAACAATTTAATTTTTAACAAACACAGAAGTTAAGTGATACCGTCTGAGAATAACAAATTTATAATAGAATAATTAGAAATCTTGGGTTCGCTTAAGATTATTTACATTATAACAGACAAATTAATATTAAGAAACTAAAGAATATAAATTATGTATGTATAGTTTATAAGATATTAGCAATGGGTCCCAAACTAGGAGAAGCTTTTATCTTGGTGACCCTTGTTTTATCAAAGTGAATTTGAGAACATTGTTAGTTAGTTTATCATTCATTTTTAAATTGTTTACATTCGACATACGTGCTGTGTGTGTGTGTGTATCCGTGTACGTGTGCGTGTGTGTATGTAAGAATGGTTATGATGAAACTGCGATCATGTTTTCCTTTTCTTCAAAGGATAGAGTTAATAGCTATTAAGCGTATACATTATGCAAACATAGGCATTAATAGCATCTGCGATAGAGTCAATTGCGGCCGTACAGCACTTATCTGTCAAAATTAATTTGACACCAGTTTTTTATTTGGGAAGCTTATGCCAGATGCGTTGTTCCTCTCAAACCTAACGTCATCATCACTCACTCTGAGTGGAATGTCAATTTCAGCGCCGTGAGCGTGGATATCAATATCGCTTAAGGTATTTTATCGATACGTACCTAGCCTACCATTTGTTGTCTGTCGAATTGAGGTAACGCATGGGTAGTAAGTTTTTTAAGCAACGAAAATTTTTATTCCGAAAAACTAAACCAAACTCATCATGGGTAGCTAACTACTTCACTGATAATATATCATAAGTTTACCATCTTCAAGTAGAAAATCTGTCACCTATGACCAATCTGTATACGTCCAGGATAGATTCAGCTAGATCCCATTTTAGGCAATATGAGGTATTCGAGCGTAGTAAAGACTCTGTTGTGCTGACTACTCTCGATCACACACTCACCAACAGGTGAGATGACAATTAAGACTTACTGAAGATTAAAACAAAGGTGACTTGTCTCGGTAAATACTCTATCCTTAGTAGTACACTTATCTACTATATCTTGGTGTTCTTAGATGCACTAATGCGTTATATTCGAGCTCGTAGCAATTTGGCAATGAGTAAACAGATGCTCTGGTACTACCAAAAGAGTATTATAATTTCAAAGAACATCCAAGTAATACAGCTCAGTTTGTATTTCATATGAAATTCATAAAGTAAGCTGCGAACATCGCTCTCTGCTGAGCTTACGCTGTGCTACGGTCTACGTTAGCCCGTAGAAAGGGCAGCTACGGCTACAGATTTCGTTGCACATGCACCCTGTAAAATATTTTATGTAAAGTTTTTATTAAAAGAAATAGTGATTGCTTTTGGGGGGGATATTCAAAATTTTAACAATATATTTAGATATAGATACAACAATTTTAGTTTGTATCTAAGCCAAGAAATGTTTTACTCGGTAATGTGATTCGCCACATCCGAAATATATAATGTTAATTTATTTTCAGTATTTTTTTTTAAATAGTCAAATGGCGAATGTTATAAATTGTATCGTTAGCGCCGAAAACATTTCCGTATAACACACAATTATATCCAAAACAAGGAGCACAAATATGCCTTGGGAAGGAAAATTGTATTCCTCCCGGGAATCGATCCAAGGACCCACGATGCAGAGGGCAAACACTGGCCCAACACGCCGAATAGGTCGTCCTTAGAAATGAGATTATTTTATTTAAAGAAAATACATTTTTGAAATCACTAATTTAATTGACACCTCTGTTTTGATCTAGATCGGGAAATGCTGCTTTCCGGTGTTCTTATCAAGTGATCATTGAACTTATTTTTCGAGCATGTAAAAATAAGTCACATTCTATTCTATTCATTCAGTCATCTCTAGAATAATATCAGCTACCAAAAAAGTTGATTATAAAACCGTAACCTGGTTCTACAAATCTCTAAGCGACAAAGTGACCTCGTTAAAATAGGCTTAAATAAACTTAACAGTTGTTTAACTATGTTCCATTCTGCCAACCGTATATTTAGATGGTTAACAAAGCACAATGTAAAGTAATGAAGTAGGTAAATAGAGAAAACTCTTGATACCTAATATTTTTTGACATGAAGTTCAAATTAATTAAGAGCTCCTATTTTATTACAAATTCCAGCAAGACCTCCAAGGATCTTTGAAAATTGAGCACGGTTTAAGAATTTAACACAAAATTGAAGCTATTATCTCCCTTCTTAAAAATTCATAAACAAGGCACAATTTTCCTTAAGGTTTTCGTTTCGACAATATATATAAAAAAATATGAAATAAAAGTATCATGTAATCAAAAATCTGCCCTTTTAAATAAATAATATTTCAACAGCTATACTTGATTGCTTACATTTTAGAGCTAGCTGGATTATTACCCTCAAGGGTCTCAAAAATATATAAAAAACACATTATTTTAAGCTCTCTTTTTCTTGGTTTTAATAACCAATTTGAATAAAAATAGCTTGAATAACATCATATTCTCAGAATTTATATAATTAATTTAATACAAAATAATAAACTACAAAACAAAGTCGAGACGAAACAATAAAGATATAGAGTTACTCCCTTGTTTACTCAAATTAAGCCACAATTTGCGAAAATTCTTAAGAATTAACAATTTCTTCACGAAATAGGTGGTTAAGATAATGAAGGTAGCGAGCATTAAAATTAATTAGAGGATCTGAACATAAGAGATTATTATCAAAACGTACCATTATAATAATAGCACATTATTTTGGAGCTCTCCTTCCTTCCACACACTGGGGGTAACTACCTATCTCTTTTAACTTAAATTGTTACTTATTAGGGTCCAATTTTCCAGTTTGCAAATGTCGCAAATTAGGTTTTAATTAAAATTATGCCTTAAATTTACGTCATTATCTCGTAGTCCTTTGTGATTGCGACCCTTTTGTGCCCTTCCCTCTTCTTATCTCCGACGATAATGGAGCTTACGGAAAAAGTATAATAAATATTCAACAATATTTTTATTCAAGCGTCGTTATCTTTAATTTTATTTTTTCATTTTGCTGCATTATCCGTTCGTGTTAAGGCGTTTTAATCATGGCGAATGTCGTCGTTAGGGCTGAACCCTACTTGTTGTATTAGGCACTGCAGGCCGCTTATTTTGATTTTATTATGAGTGAAAAAATGAGAACATGTTTGCCAATGCTAATAGATTTATGAGAGTTTATATTATGATTTATTGAGAATACATACAAATATCATTTGAATCATAATCATTTTATTATTATGATGAACAGGTACTTACACGCGTATTATTGTCGGAAAAAAATTTAATGTCCTACTTCTGGTTTTCTTCAGATCGCACATAGTTGTGTTTTTATAGTTAATAAAAAAATACAGTTAGACTTTATAATTATTAAATAAATATACTATAAGTATATTAATAAAAAACAAATCAAAAATTGTGTATAGATTTACACTGATGTACTTATTTTATTTTCTTTATCGTAATATTTAATCTAGCAGACTAAGTTACATTTGAATGTTGTTGCTCGTGTATAGAATAATAAATTGTAATAAAAAAAACTAAAGCCCGGTAAACAAGCGGGTCAATGAATGAAATTATTTCAGTACTTAAACTGCCCAGTTAACATTATATTCGTGGAAGAACCTTTTTTTTTCCCTATAGAGAAAACTTAATAGAATCGTGTTTTTCCAACGAATAAAACTTATCTCCTCAACCTACAATAGGTACATATTTTATTGCAAAGTAAACGATACGGTATATTGTTGAAATAAAATGGGATGAAAGTAATTTTACTCACTTTAGATATTAATAGATACGACAAGGTAATTCAAAATTTTAATTAATTTGCTATTACCATATTGGCTAATGTGTCGAAAATCTTGTTCCATGCAGCAAACCGCCCCGGGACGTTCCGATGTCAATTAAATGCTTAGCTAACAACGTTGAGATTTTAGTCAAATAAGCTATGACATCAATTAGTTAATTTACGAAACAATGCGTTTAGCTAACTAACCGTATGAAGTATCTGAATTTGTAACTATTATGAAAGTATTTATCTAATCGGTGCCGGGTTCGATTGTGGCCCTATGCAAATATTGTACCTACGACTAAAAACTAAAAAATAAAATGATCAAGTTTAATTGCTAAATTTGATCATTGTGACGACTTTTTTAATTCAATGTTACTAATCTAATGTTATTATTTTGACGAGCATATTAAAGTAGGTATTCGAGTAACATAGATACAAGTGAATTTCCCTTTTTTCTATTATTAGATAACAACAAACGATCAATATCTATTTATGAATGATATACGATTGAAATTCTTTGATTTTACTTTAATCATCCGTAAAGTAGTTTAAGCCTACGTTTAACATTCTCTCTCACCGATTCGCTCAAGTGACTAAACACAAACGTATCAAGCATAAAATGAATTAATTAATAAGCACAGTTGACTAGACAATCTAATGTTTATACTTAACATTTCTCTGTAACTCTCAGCCAATGAGGATGTATAAGTGTTTATATATTATTCAAGCAATGTTCCCAGCATAGTGTCATATTGACAGTGGCAATTTACCGTTCCGAGTGCGTGCACAAAGGGATGAACATATTCATGCTCCCTAGCCTAAACCAAAACATTTTACCTCGATTTTATGAAAAGAAACGCTATCTCAAATACAATAGACTTTAAATCTTGTGCACAGAGGTTTCAAGTTATTTGCCTAGTTATTTAGCGTGAGCTGAGATCGCAAGGTAACAAGACAAGCAGTTTAAAACCTTTATGCACCAGATTTAAGGTCTATTGGATTTGTGTTAGCATTTCTTTTGACAGAATCTAGACAAATTTGGCTTTTAGTGAGGGAGGAGGATGAAGCTCTTGTACTGCATTTTATTGCTGTACTGCATACAGTAGAAGTACTGAATAGATGTCTTATAGAGATAGGCACAACGCTTCGTACTTATTTCATAATCTTGTTCAACGTAGAGTTATTGAATTTTCAGATACCCGGGTCTTCTGTAATGGAAATGTCAGTTTGACATATTGGTGAATTTAGTCTGGCTTTTGCGAATGCAGGCAGCAAATCATCTTTTGGAGCATACTCGTAACCCAATGGTTGCTTTCAAATTTGATTTTAAAAATGTATTTTAGATACATTTTTTGGACACTAAGATTCAGGTTAGTAACATCCTAACATATTGGTTACTGCTAACATAGCACCATAGATAGTGCCATGCTGGTAATAGTTCATGTTATATTCTAATATCATACTTTGAGTTTCATTTAACATATTTTTAATGTGTCACCAAGTAATGACCTTGATAGCCCGTCAAAATCAAAATCGTTTATTCACATGGGCCCAAAGAGGCACTCGTGAAAGTTAATGATTCTACTGTAAGATTCGCAAAATGACAGCCATCACGAGAAGAACCTGGCAAGAAACTCGGCGGCGCATTTTTTTCATAGTTTTTTTAATCATTTTTTTTATCCGTCATTCAAGACTAGGGAACTAACGCTAGTCTATCAGATATCAAAAACTATATAAATGCAAATTGCTAAATCTGAAACTGGCGCTCAGAAGTATAGTGATATAAGTAGGTACAAGCAAATTAATTGTACGTAATATAAAACAACTAGCCGTGTCTCGCGGCTTCGCCCGAGTTAATTAAGTTAAAAAGTAGCAATTGTGTTAATCCTGAATATCGGCTATGTACATCAAAAATTTCACCCGAATCTGTTTAGCCGTTACAGCATAAAGATACAGAATCAAACATACTTACACACTAACACACAAACTTTCGTGATTATAATAGAGTAAACTTCAATATTAGAGTACTTATATCTAATTAACTGTAATGACTTATTCATAAAATAACCTTTCATTTTTCTACTCAGATACAATTTACATCTCTAACTTCATAAATAAAAAACTTTCCATATTATCAACTTTCATTCCCCTTTGCACCACCTTAATGCACCCCTGGCAAAAATATTGATAACACATTTTTTTAATTACAAATTAACTACTAAAATACTGATTTCCATCAGTGTAATTTCATAAATAAAGAAATGTCGACATTTACTTTCATCCCCCATTGCTCCACCTTAAAACACCCCTGGCTATTTGTCGGCCTCGTCATTACACTTATCATACAAATATTATAAATCTGAAAATTTGTGTGTAAGTACGTTTGTTTACCCTTAACGCTGTATCGTTTGAACGGATTTGGATGAAATTTGGAACATACATAGCTCATACCTAGGATTAACACATAGGCTACTTTTTAACTCGATAAACGCAGGCGAAGTCGGGGTTATAGCTAGTTAATACTGATCCTCAGATTAAATCACAATAAGTTTGATTTGTCAGCTATTCAACAGTTAAAATTATGTCCGTAGGTCGGTAAACTCAAGCCTAATTTATCTTGATTTAAATTTATATACACTTCAATTTCACAGCAACAAACAATTCTGAAAACTAGAAGTTATGTTGGAAAGTTTACGCGATGAAACTCATATATCATTTTTCTTACTTTTTATGCTCTACCATATTTAAATTATTCGTACTTTCAATAGAACACCTGGACATTTTTAGGGCATTCTACTTGCGGATCCTCTAATTTATTTACCACATATAACGTTCATATAGATAATATGAGGAAGCTAAAACTTTCGGGCACTTCTGTCAGGTGGGCCTTTATGTTTGAGTTACGTATTGGAAGGGATGTGGGAGGATTCTGGTAAGTTTCACAAAGTTTAGATGTTTCATATACCTACCTACAGATATATCTAAATTGTATGTCCCAAGCTACCTACCGTATCTAACTTCACTCGTATGTTTGATAGATCTTGATATAACCGAATGAACTAAATTAAATCTTACTTTATATACTCTACTTCAATATAACCTCTGCAATATGATTATTTGAATTATCAACTTAATTTCTCATTTACGGTGACTGTTAGTGAACGTGCATGAGTGTAGGCAAATCATAAAAAGTTGAAAAACGTGATTTCTGCTTTCGCTCCAAATTCCCAATAGAAGTTCTTTTAACTTGTAAGTTAACCAAGTGGTAGACTTATTCATGCCATGTCACTTAGTCATGCCCTTATAAAGTTATCAGGGCATGACTTGACTACGACTACCTACTACACTTGATTTTTTTATTGACACTGGCTAAATGCACAAGAAACGTCAAATTCAAATTGGTTCCGTTTGAAATTGCTTAAACCTGCTCGCATTTTCAAATATTTGATTTGTAATTAAATGTAATGCTTTTATGAATGTAATTTTACTTTTGGCAATATAATAACGTATTTGCGTTAAAGCATAAAAAATATGGTTCTTAAAGTAACTAATGAAATTTAATTTGTATAATTAAGTTTAATATCCAGGATTAACTTTATCCATCAAAAAAAATATGCCGTGTATAAAATACTCAACCTAAAATTCACATAATATAACCAATAGCTTCAAAACCTTTCAATCAATCTTGTTTACATTTTTCAACTAGACAGTCTAGATAAGTACTTTCAATGAAAAAATAACATCAAAAACGTTCACCGAAAATATCGAAAACCGAAATTGCGGCTCAAACAAAAAACTAAAAAACACAAGTAACATTCAATTGAGTTAACAACCTCCTCTTTTTTGGTTGTTTAAAACATTAATATATTCTTCCTCTCGACAAAACAACCTCAACTCTGCAACATTCTGTTTCTTCATTTGCATAGAGACTGACTGAGTATGGAATTTAAATGTTCTCATCACACGCCGAAGAGCTATTTTGGTTATTTTTACTAAAAACAATGGCTAATTCACGAAGTTGTGGGCATTTCATGCGTAGTGGCTACCAAGAGTATAAGTTACTAGCACGCTAACGAACCATAATTTTAGAAAATTAAACTACAACACGACAACTAAGAAACGTTTAATATTATACAGTTGCTAGGCTCTAATAGGTGATAGTTTTAAACAGACTTCAAAAAAAGAAGTTCTCAATTCAAGTGTATGTTGTTTTTATTTTTGAAGTGAAACCTTCTTTATGCGCGTTGGGAAATTTAAAGCACTTTTGTAAAGTTATGACTTATAATCATGTATTTGATACTTCTCATTTCTGACACCTTACTCATGAACTTTGTTTTGGTAGTAATTTGAACACAAATGTGGCTCTTACACGTCTATATGCGCTTACTTCTAGAATTACAGCATGCTCCGAATACTGCACATTGACGTGTTTACAACGGCCAGCCATTGATAGCGGTTAGGCGCGGAATTTAAATTTGAATGAAATAAAACGGTTTTTCTGCCGTAGTGGGTCTGACAGACTCTACCAGCCATTTTTTTAAAATTCAAGATAGGCAAACTTTTGACCACAATCTCACCTAACGACGACGTGGTTGACGATGGAGCAAGCTACCATAGAAGATAACAATTCACTCTTGACTTGAAGACTCCCATATTGTACTCATCAGGAAACACCGACTCAGGCAAGGAGTTATTGATTTACTTTACTTTTTGAGTATAAACTACTCAGAAAAAAGAAAAAAGCACGAGGAGTAAAAGCTTGACAACTATTGATTATTTTTAAACAGATATCAATCTATCAACTAAATGGCCTTTAATTACAAAAGGGCAAACATTGTCCCCCTAGTCCAAAAACGATTCCTTTGAAAACGTAGGTACCACCAAAAACTACGAGATCTTAGTTACCGTTACAGACTTCAATAACACGTAACGACTTCTGTTTATATTAGTTAATTATCTATACGAGCACAGCTCAAAGAAATAGGGGTCAGAAATTATCTTTGGTTGAGTAATACGCAGAGAACAATGTCAATGTTCCTTTCGTTTCAGGCAAATACGGCAATTTTACTATGAAATATTGGCAGAATTTGTGTTGTTGCCCGCAAAACGTGTTTCAGTTTTTGTGAGTGGCTGTTTGCGCATCGTTTGTGAAAACAATTTAGATTTTCATGGGACAATTTCAGTTTCATTGCTGGATAGCGCAGTTACGCTTTGTACGAAGTTGTGATATGAAATTTAATCATAATTTTATAGAAACTTTTAAGACACGCGTTATTTTACATTTTAGTTATTTGTAAGGAAACATTTAGATATATCTAATTTAATACAAAGCTTAAACAGTGGCTAGTACAGAGTGTTTTATTATGTATGACTTAAGTTAAGTTTGTATAGGTATATATGGTTATGCTTATATGATTAGGCATTTAATTTTAAAATATATTATTGGAATAATACCATTGTCTGGAGATTTATCTCGATTATATAATTCTTATTACATTATATAAATAAAATATTATAGCATATTAAGATATCACACACAGCTAAGATAAGATCATATATTGACATGATTAATTCTCTCCTAGAGAAGAAGACAGTCCTAGGTGCCGCACATATTTTTCACGATATATTACATATTTGGTATCTTGAAGAGGCATCTTTTAAATATATCCATATCGGTCGATATCATAAGATACTGTAAGATCAAAATATATATTATCTTCGCCATTTGTGATGGTTCTTATAGATTGAATGGCGAGCGATATTGTATCTTAACGTTAACGCATCTTCGTTCTATGTGACACACTTTACAGGACTAATATTATTAGCCGAGTGACCATAGGGATAATATGTGGCTGTGTAAAGTTTAAAGCACTTTGATTCGACTGAATAATATCGATGTAGGCTAGGTATTTAAAGGCGGGCCAAGCCACGCGGCGGTGGCTAGGTTCATAGTGATGTCAGAACCTTCTGATCATGAAATTAATTAAGAACTTCGGGAGATGCAATTAGTGCTTTTCCGAGTTTTAGTTATTATATTTTCAAGCAGACGCCTCGAAGTTTAAGGACTCGTCAATCTATATATTAATTATATATTAATGAATTGACGTTTGTTAGTCTCACAAAAACTCGAGAACGGCAATACCGATTTGCATAATTTTTGTTTTGAAATATTTGCAGAAGCCCAAGGAAGGTTTAAAAGGTGAGAAAATATAAAAAAGTCGCAAGGAAAGTAATAAAAACCACATATTTTATTTTACCTAGAAACTGTTCGCATCTGTCAAATATTAGACACAACATTAATTTCTGAACGCACCATAAATATTTGACCACAGATAAATGTGATATGTATGTGTGTTGTCAAAGTTCAAATAACTTTAATTGGCGGTACGAAGTGCGCCGGGTCAGCTAGTTATAACAGAAAAGAGTAACAACAAAGTTAATTTATTACGTTTAGTTGTTGTATTGTTAATTCCGATAAGGTTGTTAGGCTTTAAGCAGTATGCAACGACGAAAGTTAGTGTTATTGGAGTGCGAACGTTAGTATTATCATTGCGGGAAATCCGCTGAAGCCTCCCCGAACCCTGTTCGACACGTGTTTCGCCTCTACACGAGGCATCAACTTTATCGAGATTAAGGCTAAATATAATAAATTAGCTTTGTGGTTATGGATTTCCGAAAAGTAAAGCCTTATTATTTTTTTTTACAAAAGAGTAACTTGATATCAGAACTTCATCGAAGTGTTCGAAGGTGGTGCAAGTTTGTTTGCAGTAAGTAAAAGTACATGCGGAGCTTGCTTTTGTCACTTTTTTATATCAATTTAGAAAATGTACTCGTATTTAAGTATAGTTTATAATTATGTATATATATATTGTAGGTATGTATTAAATGTAATTAATATATATATATATATGCTTAATTTCATATTTATATTGTTTATATTTATATTTTTAATGGTATCTATTATAAAAAAAAAATTATATTTTAACATATTATTAGTATCTTGTATTGTTATCACATTTCTATGTACACAACAACCTACTCGCTCCTATAAATTATAACCTAATTAAAGGGTTTGCTGGAAGAAAACTCTGTGAAGGATTAAGCTCGCCTTTTTACATCTTTTTTTATGGCCTTATTGTACATTTTTTTATCAATGTGTGTACAATTAAGAATTTAAGAAAATTTATTTTTTGACGGAACGAAGAATTTTAGTCCCATGATAGTAAGTACTACTAGTTGACAGACAAAGTCGTTTAAAGAGTCATGTTCCAGTTAACGTCAAGTCAAACCTTGGTAAATTGTTAAAAAAGCACTAGATGGAATGAAAATGATAATGTAATTTTATATTATATTGGTGTATACGTCTGGAATACTACGAAAATCCCGGCGGCGTAAGCTAGATCACACAAATGCTCAAAGCTCATAATAATATGCTTGCATAATTAGCGAGTTGGATGCAATTGACATGCGCTACAACTACGCCAGGTAGGCTAGAACAGATGTCATTTATGTCGGATTTGGAACAGAACACATGTGGAATTATTATGTACTGTGGGTTTGGTTTAAATGCAAGCGAATAGCGTGTGCATACTACGAGTATGCTTTTCAAATAGGTATACCCAAATGATTTTATTTTTAATACCACAGCACAATTATAGTAAAACAAATTATGTCCTAATCGAACAGTTTGCCATACCGCTAAAGCATGAGACTAAGCATGTAACTGTCATCCCAAATACCAAAATTTGGGAGACATTAGTTTTAGCGATAAAAACGCCTACTGATACATTAAATAATAGTTTTATCTTAAATTTTTTACAATTATGATGTTAAAAGAGTAACATCTTTCTATCTAGGTAAATACAGTATATCAAATGTTTTCATAAAGATAAGTAAATTTAATTGATACCTACAAAAGTAATGTTTTTATTAGAAGATAAGTCAAGTAAGATGTACAAATTTGACTTACTCTTCAAATAAAAATATATCGCCGTCGTTGCATGAAAAGACAAGCCCTGAACAAATATTTTCTAAACAAACAACATATGCTGCATTTTTTGCTTATTTCATCGCGGGCTGTCATTTGGAGACGGCATGCAAGCGCGAAATCTGCATTTCTGAACACGGCATACATTACTCGGTACGTTCACTGGCAATGAAATGATCTTAATGTATATAAAGACATGGCGGTTTCAAATGCTTTTGTAGAATTGATTTAGTAGTAAGGTCTAAATCTAGATCTGTATGTTGTTGTCTTTTTTTTTTTTTTTATGCCTGATAGGCAAGCATTTGACCACAATCTCACCTGATGGAAAGTGATGATGTGGCCGAAGATGTAGCATGCTTGCCTAGAAGGTACCTATTCACTCTTGTCATTATACCTCTTGATAATTGATTTAAAAATCGTGCCGCAGATATTCCATTGGTCCAGAATCCGAGAAACGATATTACCGCCTCGTCTTATATGTGAGATAACGCTTAAGAAAGGCAAAGATAGTTGTACTATTATAGAAATAACTTTTTGTAATTATTGTATTCAATCGAAATATGGGTTTTTAATTCAATAGATATTTTCTACCCGTTTTGTGTTAAAAAAACCCATCCAACATTATTTAAATAAATTCTTACAGTCATATCTCGATCAGGTATTATTTTTGCAAGAAGAATATTCTCCGACCAGGTTTCGTACATAAACGATATCCGTAACCTGGTCGGAGCATATTCGACTTAGGATAATATCAAATTGGGAGATAACAGCAGCGCGCGTCTAACTTCGAAATGCCACTTATAAAAGCTAGACGCGCGCCGTAACCTGTCAATGTAGCTACCACAAAGACATCGTATAAAATATGTCCGAAACCTGATCGGAACATTTTCTTCCTACAATAATATGTGTGTATATAATATGAGTGCCAGTGAACATTATTGTAATGAATAAGTTCTTGGTAATTTTTATAGTAAGATAAATAAATGCGCCAATTTATACAAATAACTGAACGAAATACTATACTAAAATATCTGTTTAAAGCGCTGGTCTCATATACATTATAATAATATCATTAAATTTAGAACATTTCCAAGTAACCTGGAAATAGGCTAGATGGCTAAAAAATGTCTATATCGTGGGCCTTGAGCTTGGAGACCGAATCCAGAAATTCCGTAACGAAAATAACCTAACACCCCCCACTCCGACCGGCACAGCGGTGATACTTTTTAGTTATGCCATCTATCGATGAATAGCAGAACTTTTAATTACTTTTTTGAAATATCACGCTTGTCTCTTTAGTTCAGCAACTCGCCTCTATTTGATATTCAAACTGATAATTAGATTTTTTACCCAAGCATCATTCCTATTAGCATTTTATACTACACAGTTTTTCACGATAATATTTATTTAAGTAATCACTTGTACTGGGGCCTAATTTATCTAAACAATGCACGTGTCATGTCTGATTGTGAAATTGATGACGATCGTGAGTTTCTATTGATGTCCGATGATAGAATAGGCATTATTAAAGCTAATTCTATCAAGCTTATCATATTAGCATAAATTCCGTCCAATGAACGTAATTCATACAGGTAAATTCGCCAAAATTCTATAAGTTCCATACGTTGCAAGTAATCCCGACACAAGCAATAAAACATAATGAAAATTCGCCAATGGTAAGTAAGTAGTACCTATTTCTTTATTTCAGTACCAATTTTTTTTTTCTCATCCTTCACATTGCACTATAATCATTATAAAACTTTCGGTGTAGTGTGTTTTGTACTTTAAATAATTCAACGTCATCATTATGAACGCGGATGAGTTTACAGGATATTAATTCTTAGGACGTATTTCTTATCACCTCTTTTGTGTTTATACACGCCTAGTACTTTGTTTTCCACCGGAGATGCGTGAAAGAGAAATAAAATGTTTGTTTTCTCTGAAACACATACATTTAAGAGCAATTAGTTTGTATTTATTGTCATCTTTCGTGTTTATTTTATCAAACGCTTGGAGATGTATAGAAGAGGAATAAAAAAAAATCATATTTATGTTTGCCTAGTCCTTTCCATCAACCGAGATGATGAATGAGAAATAAATTGATTGTTATCACTATACATAAAAATATAAACTTATACATACTTACAGAGCATTCAAACGCGCATGGCTGCAGGCGGTTCTATGTATGCTAATATGAACCGTATTGTACAACTTGTGGTCTAGCCTAATGCACACAACTTCATTTGAAATACTGTAAGAATTAACGAGTAGTCTTTTGCAATCTTCTGACATACATGTACCACTGCCCCAGCAATGGTACAACTCTTTGTTCCCTGTATCGTACGTGCCGGGTTCGAATCCTGGCACAATTTTCCTTTTCAAAGCACATTTGTGCTTCTGGTTCTGGGTGCAATTCTGTGTGTGATAAACATATTCCCAGCACTCACGATACTCTTAAAATTAATACAACTTTGAACTTTTATGTTTTAGTTAGGAATTTGAATAAAAATTTGTAAAATGCATGGAAAATTAAAAAACAGAAAAGCGCACGCTATTGGCTAGACTGATCTGTAACGTCAATGCCCGCGTTGTTAATGTCAAAGACTTGTCGACTTTCCTTTACGGCAACCATTGGATCTTAGTATCTAACGTCACAGAAAAACGCTAAAATGGCTGCGTCAAAACTTTCCCGAACCTAGGGAACTTCGGGAACTAAAAATGAGGTGGCGGCTAAATCAGCAGAGGATCTCAAACGGCGCGAATATTATCTTCATAGTGGTTATATTTTATATCTTTTGTAGTTGAGACGTTGCATTGGGACCATACGGATATATATATCATACGGATTTTGGGCAGAAATTTATCATTCCCATTCAACGTGGCATTTTGTGCACTTGACCAACTGACGGTGGTCTATTAGATTAGGTTTAGTACAAGTTTATTCTAGATATAATTATTTTCAGTTTCATTTTGTTTCACATTTACTTTAATTTAGTCCTATTTTGGAAAAAGTCAGTTTTTGAAATGAAAAGAAAAGTTTCTACAATTCTTGATACTGATTCATCTATGATACTGTATTAAGTATTATCTTCAACAATTGACGCTTTTAGTCAATCGTTAATAATAAACGCTTTTACACTCACAGCCCCACACTGAGTTCGATGACTTGTGTCGTGGGTGCCGGAAACAGTCATATCACACACGCAATCACAACCAGAACCAGAAACACAAATTTTCCTTGAACAAAAAAATTGCGCTCCCGTCGGGAATCGAACCCGATACCCGTGCTTAGAAGGTGAACGCCTCCCGTCTAAGCCAAGGACCAGATCAAAATTGAATAAAATTACTTTATTAACGAAAAATATTATCTTAAAAACTATATCATTTATCCGAAAAGCCTACAAAACTAATAACGCAGCATAGAGGCAAAGCCAGTGGACGTTACGCTTCTCATAACTGTTCCAACAAAATGTGTTGCCGTTAAACTTTAACAGCTGAACGAGTATTTAACAGAGTATTAAAGAGTATAAATCAGCTGAAGTCATAACGGCACTGTGTCGCAGTTCCGAGTGGTAAGCTCGCAAAGCGGTCGTTGGGTCACAGTCACAGCGCAGCAATAATCCTGCAGAAGCAATGTCATTGCATTGCTTCGCGTTCTAGCCATTTCTAGCGTTGAACGGGAGACCGTGGCTGCATTAGTTACTAGTCGGATTGTGTATACTTTTGTTTCATTTTAGACCTTTAGTTTGTAGGTAAGCAATAGTAGTCACAGAAGTTACATTCAAATCGCAGCAATATCATTTCCACTCGTGGTTCTTCCGTGAATGTCATCGAAAGATGATTAATGTTTCGTGTAATAGGAGATATTTTTAATTATTTTAATGTTTATAGGTCATTATTTACATGTGTTTTAGGTCATTAATTAAATGATGCCAGTTATTAAATTTAATTCATAAATATATTACATTTCATATCAATACATATTTTATGTTTATATAATTTATATCAAAATATATATTAATATAATAAAATATTTATTGTAATAAACATACTTGTTATAACGTACTTTGTTATAAAATTAATAAATGATGATTATGATTAAAATTGCAATCTGGTGTCAATTTTAAACGTGGCGAGGCCATCATTAAATTATTTCTGTAAAGTCACAAACAAATTTCTCCCCTAACTCGATGGTGACGTCTACAACCCCATGAATATCCTAAAGGAAAGCCTTCTAAGCAACAAGTATCTGGTTCTTCCCGATGGAACACAGGTTTTCTCTTTCTAAAGGAAATTCGTGTTTCTGGTTCTGGATGTCCTAGTGTGTGATGTGAATGTGTCCAGCACCCACGACACAAGTCTTGAAACTTCGTGTGCGCCTGTGAAAACAAATATTATTATACACACAGAGTTTTAAAATTTGGATTAAAATTTTAAACAAAAGAAAATAATAGCCAACAGCACTTAACACCTTTCATTGTAAAAGTCAGGGGATTTGATTTGGTGTTTTGAATAGCGGCACTTCTAAAAAGGTATTTTTCGAGTTTGACATAGCAGTGCATAGCAAAACTGAACCCTACCATCTTGCTTAATGCTGTGTAAGAACTAAATAGACAACGTTTTAGCTATCGCAGCAGTTATCTTGTTATTTTTATAAAGCTTTTTATTTTGATGAAGCCATAAGAGATTTCCCGGGATAGCGAACAAACAAAGCTCAAGCACGCTTAAGGAACAATTTCCCCGCGTAACAGACACGTTATCACATAAAAAGACAGGTAATCGGATCCACCTGCCGCTCTCAATCCTGGAGTTGTTCAACACAAGCGGCCCTCGTACTGCGTTCAATTTTCCCCAGAGTTGTGTCCGACAGGGAGGAAGCCATTTTTGTGCAAACACAACCGAATAATTTTACTCGCAGACGCTTTGCATAAGTGGACGCTATTTTTATTGTGTACGGGATATGAGAAATTTTATTTGACAGAATTGGTTGCGTGAAAAGGGTTCTGGTACGTAAAGGAAATGGATAGTTCGCATTAGGTAATTTTTTGTGTATACCACTATGCATGATGTAGTGTTTCAAAACTCTCGTCAAAAACAACGATTTTAGTGAAAGAGATCCATTTTGTGCTTTGAAATGTATGTAATTTGACATTCGGGAACAAAGTAAACTAAAATTTAAAAATTATTTATGACTAAAGACAATGAAATATGTACAAGAAATATATATAATACTTGAGTAACTTTTTTAAGTTTAGTTCAATTATTGCTTAGTATAATTATACTTTTGTGAGCCAATTATGTTGATTAACATAATTAACATAACACATTTTGTACCGCTAATCTAATCAAACCCTAAAACACTCTCGATCAGTCACCTTCCAAAAGAAAAGAACTTAATAAAAATCGGATTATCCGTTTGGTAGCTACGATGCCACAGATACATGCAGATATACACTACAAACTTATAACTCCTCTCTTTTTCGTTAGGGGGTAAAAAATATATAATAATAGCCGTGCCCCGCCGCTTCGCCCGCTATTATCAAGTTAAACAAATTTCATCCAAATCCATTCGGCCATTAAAGAAAGCGTGAAGAGGAAACAAACATACTACTATTACAAACTTACACATTTAAACAGTTACACACAAACTTTCGGATTTATAAAATTACTAGCCGTGCCCCGTGGCTTCGCCCGCATTATTTAAGTTAAAAAGCCTATGTGTTGTTCCGGAATCTAAACTATCTACACTCTAAATTTCATCAAAATTGGTTTATTCTTTACTGAGATAACAAACATTCACACACACACAAACACTCACATTTATAATATTAGTAGGATAGTAGGAAGAATAACGCAATTATAGAGAATCAATATTATTACCAGCGAGGGTGTAATTAGACAATTACAACGACTGTCTTTGATATAATTTGCACTACGCAATAAACCTGATGTACTAAATAATCATACCAATCAATGTAACATTATAATTGGAAACCAGATCCTCGGGCTTGTTACTATCAGGTCAGATTTCAGATCATCAAATTCACTATCAAAACACAAAGGTACCGTTTAGCTGTTAAAACAATATCTCGAACCAATAACAACTTCAATTAAATCGTCAAAGCATTTCATCCGGTGTGATTAAGGAAATCGCCTAAACACAAAGACAATTCTTCGAGCGTTGGATAGCGGAAATTATTTTCCGACTTTACGCAAGTCTAAGTTAATCTGCGTAACGTGAATTTTGCGTGGGAATTTTGTGAGGTAGTGAATTGACTAGAGCGTTCAAATGGGCCGATGCCCGTTGCCGAGTGGATTGGAATGGCGATTTTATCTACTCATTTCACTTTATGCCAACCATCCTTATGAAAGCTGGCGCGACTATGCACACGCGGTTTCATTGCCTATCTACCCGGGACTCGCAATAAAAGTAATAAAGCTCCACCCCCACAAATCTGCGGTTCGTTGCGTTCTCGCAAACCTTTTATCTGCAAAACGTGTGTCGCGATTTACTGAAATAAAACTACCGAATAAAACATTTTCCATCTGAACGCGGATAAAAGCGGTGATTTGTCCGTTTCCGCGATTCCGCGTTAAAGGTGTCGGTAAAGATTGCGACTTACATTGTATTGAAAGTGTCGTTTCGTGTACGAATAAACTATTAACAAAATGAATTCTACGAATAAACTCGACGGTTTGCAACCGCATACGTAAATATTCTCCTCACGAAGGAAATCACGAGTTGGCAATAAAATTTCTGGGTCGCAGTTACGCGGCTCCCTTTACAACAAATACCTGTGTCTCCCTAAAAAAATAAATATCAGCAGAACAATACATGAGATGAATAATAGCCCCGAGAGGTTTCCATCGAGCTTGGGAACGTGGAGCTTGGATTCAACTCGGTCGCGGCAAAGTAACTATTGCTTTATCTGTGGTGTCGGTTCGATTGTGGTATCACTGCACGTTATGTTTTGAAGCGGTGTGGATTACAGGGTCTGGCTTTCAAGGTAGAGGAGATTTGAGGGAAACGTCCTTTTCAGTTTGAAAAGGGAGGAAAATCGTTTGATGATAAAATTTTATGATACCCTTGTGGTGACAATACTGAGAAGGGATAAGGACGGAAATAA
The DNA here is from genome assembly GCA_948107665.1 of Lomographa bimaculata. Classification (NCBI taxonomy): domain Eukaryota; kingdom Metazoa; phylum Arthropoda; class Insecta; order Lepidoptera; family Geometridae; genus Lomographa; species Lomographa bimaculata. The sequence goes on from OX403599.1 coordinate 11,682,831, forward strand.
AAAGTATAACATGATTTAGAGGGCTATTAAAACAAGCTATATTTACACTTATGTTATAAATACTAAATTTGTTTATGAGAAGTCTCTCATCAAACCACGACTGCTGAACGAATTTGAATAAAATATCGGAAAACACAATTATCTTGATTTATTATCAAGATAATGAATGCGGGCCAAACCGCGAGGCACAACTATATTAGAATTTAATTAAACTAACTTAAAATCTGCCAAACAGTTTTGTCCAATATCTTGAAGAAACACTCAAGACAATGAGCACAAAGAACACTTTAAAATATTAAAAATCACACTTTAAAAAAACGTAGCTTTATATATAAGTCGCAAACATTTCTCGCTTATACCTTTATTTTTAAGCCTCGGAAAATACTCAAAAGTTCTATCGATACTCATGAAAGATAAAGTGACTTGAAAGATTAGACTTTAAGCCACAATTTAGCCGAAGTTAGCCGTCGCAACTTCACTTGCGCAGCTAACTTTATAACAAAATGTCTGAACAAATCTGGTGGCAGTATTACAAGAGAATCTTAGTTGTAGTTGCATTAATGCAAACCAGATTATTTAAATCAGAGTTGACTGATTTCTTAAGGCCACGTTCTTAGGTGGCTTTCGTTTGGAAAAATAACTTCTTTAAGAAGGAGGGTAATAAAATGCTCGTCTACTACCGGAGTACCATGGAAATATAAACTTATTTAACAAGACAAATGGTAGTTAGTTAGCAGAACTTGTGGTGGTTTTGCCAATTTTGTGCATTGTGCAAGCAGATTTGGTTCTGGCGGAAACAAAAACGCTTTCACAGCACCATACCATTTTCTTGAACTTATTTCGTGGTGCCGGAAACATTCACATCACACACACAACCACACCCAGAACAAGAAATATACATTTCCCATGGGAAAGAGAAACAAGCATTCTTGTGTTCCCATCGGGAGTCGTACCCGATATCCGCTGCTTAGAAGGCTGACGTGGGTGCACGTCACTAGGCCTGCAGGCAGTAGAAAGATCAAAGTTGACATTACAATAATAACCATAAAAAAATGGAAGCAGACTGTTATAAGCAGATGGCAAGAGCTGCATTAAACATCAGGCGAACGACTCGTTTGTCTCTTCTATTGACAGTATAAACAAATGATAATAAGACTAAAATGAAATATACGAAACCTTACTTGCCTCAGAGAACTTAATAGTTACAAAATTAATTTATTATATTATTATTAATCCCGATAAGGTTGTTAGGCTTCAAGCAGGATGCACCATACGCCAAGAAAGTTAGTGTTATTGGGATGTGAACGTTAGTATAATATACGAAAATTCGTTTAGTATAATATGTGAGTTAGTGTTATTGGGGCGCGAACGTTAGTATAATATACTAACGTTCGTTTTGTATAATATGCTAACGTTCGCACCCCAATAACACTAACTTTAACAGCTTGCATCTTGCTTGAAGCCTAACAACCTTTATCGGGATTAACACTAAATATAATAAATTAACTTTGTGGCTAGACTACTAAAGTTGTCAAAAACATATTTTCTAGTCAAAATTACTTTTACTGCGTTCTTTTTACAAAATAAGCTAGTTATTGCCAACTATTTATTGTGATTGTTTTTAAATAATTACAGTTGTCACATATGGCACTAGAATATTAGTTACAGCAACGAGACATTTTTCTCAGTATATTTTTTCAACAAGAAGGAAAAAGGATGAAGGGTTTTATTTTTAAATCTAGAAATGGAATACTTGAGTACTATTTCATCTGATGCTAAGTGACTATGCGGTCGACAATGAAACACGTTTACGAAGAAGATCAGATATCTTCTTGGCAAACGTTCACTGCCGTCTTGATGAGATTTAACAGATATTGGCGACGAAATAGGTGGTTTGGAAAAATATATTACAAGTTATTCTTTAGATAAGTAATTTGAAAAATCTTGTTATTTAAAGTAAAGAAAATTGAATTACCAAAATCTAAATAATCCAAAATTTATAATGATGAAATGTTTGAGTGTGATGGAGTTTGAAGAAAACACAAATTCGATAGAGAGGTGAACCTTTCTATTGAATATTTCATTTATTTTAATTCTAAACCCTGATGTTCCATCTGAACATCAAGTTCTAGTTTAGGCGATATCTAAATATATTATTACTCAAATATGTGACGGCCGTTTCAACGAAAAGGAAAAAAAAACGCCCATTCAACATTTCTTCCAGAACATTTGCAGTTTCTTCCTAATGTACCTATCAAGACTTGAAAAATGAAAACGCTTACGCGAAAGCGCCGCAACGCTTTTTCATGTTAATTTACGAGAATATTCATCATATTATTTGAGCACAAGCACTAATGACGTGATGGAAATAAGAAAGCACATTACTTACAATCATTTGTAACAATTAATTGTTAATATTGGACTCGTGGAAATGAAAAGCGCTATTACTTTTTCAATTATTTTGTTCGGATGTGTTTCGAATTCGCCGGCTCGTCTGGTCTTGATTTTAATAACGTTATTGGCATTATTAATATGTATATATATATATATATTGTTAAGATTTGTAAATTCGGAGACATGCAAAATATTAAACCATTTTGCTTTTTTTCTTATTTTATGTACCTACCTATAATCAATTTGAAATCTACAGCGAACTGTAATTATCTATATAGACAAGAGTTCGTTTGTTCGGCTCAATATCACTCCCTATGTACCATGGTATGGTATATAGTGAGTTTAAGTTTTTGGTAACGTTTCACTTACCAACATTAAGACAAACGAGACCGCATATTTACGGAACTGGATCTATGAAACTATATATTATTATGTATGTTCTAGAAGTCTTTAAAAAGTTCGAATTCGTCGATTAGCGTCAGCGTATTCAATGAGAATGTCAACATCTAAGGCAAACATAGCAGGGCCACAGGGGTCACCCTGCTGACAGCGTGTTCTATAAGAATTAGTGGTTCAATTTCTAATAATACAGCAAAAGCACAATAGACCTAAGGTAGGTCTATTGTTCTGTCCTCGATGGCGCGAAGAAAGTTCACAATTACTAGATTTACCAAACACAAAACAACATCCAAGCTATCTTCCGCTCCATTATACTAAAAGCCAGACCACGCTCACATAAAAACAAGAAAATAACACAAATTGTTATAGTGTAGCAGTTTTTATAGTATTTTCCAGGAAACTTTCTTGTAACTCTATATAGAACTGCCAAACATAGTTCTAGCTTTCCACAATAATTAAGCCCAAGTTAATCATCATAATATATTCGTTGTATATACAACAGTTGAAATAGACAAGAATTTCAAGTTACAACGAGTGTTTCTAACTACCTATTGAAACAGCTGTGTAAACGGCAGTAGGTATGTTAATGATCTTGAGTCTTAGTGAATTTTTCTCAGAATCTACTAAATTTGTGCACGTTAAACATTGTAAATAAGGAAATGAGTTCTTCCTCAAAACCCTGTTGTACAGAAATAGCCATTCAGTTACAGTCCTATAAAAACAGCGATAGCTTTTTCAAGGAACATTTAAAAATATCTCTTTTCAAATGAAAATCTGCGCTCGTAGAAAAATCCCAGTATTTTCCAATTTATACTTTAATTTAATTAAATGTTCTATCAATAGGACAGGTAATTTCGTACATTACGAGATCCGAGCAATGTTTTTAATAGGAAACGTACGTTTCATGACAAGATTCAACCAATGGGTCACATTTCATTCCCAGAATTGTACGAGCACAAAAGTTTTTAAAAGAAAACCTTCGAACAATAGAGTCCAGTGATAAAAAGGCAGACGCAATTGGTCGTGAGCACTTGAAAACGTTCAGAATCCTCGTTGTTCGGACGAATTGCGGTACGAACGGAGATTTCCCGGACTAGCCCGGCCCGTAGTAAAATAATCTCGTGAGTGCTTAAGCTTGAGAGATTTACTTAACGCCGCGCCGTAGGTACTGTGGACGAGATCGCACCCGACACAAAAATGCGGGCAGTTTGTATAGTTTATCCTCGGGATAAAGAATTACTATTTATGAATAGAGCTTACACTTAAAAGTAAAGTAAATACAATGAAGTCCGAAATAAGACGAACAGAAATTACGAATGCATACAGCAGTACTGTTTTGATACATCTCATAAAGGCTCTTGGATCTTGCCTAATTCGGAATATGCATGATATTTAATATATCATAATATTTTTTTTTCTTTGTTGCTGTAGAAAGACATCTTAAATATGCGCATCTTATTTAAATACCTTTTTATTACTTTTAAGTAATACAAAGTTATATGAATGCATGAGAAATTCAATATAGCAAAACGCACGCTATTAGATAAACTGATTCGTAACGTTAGTGCCCACATTTTTGAAGACAATCATCAATTTTCTTTGTCTGTGGCCTAGAATATAGAACCATCGAGATAAGAAACAAACCAAACGGTTTGTAAATACAACATCCTTGTATAGAACAAAGTGGTTGCATTGTTGATATAAGAAAGAAAAATGGCCGCAGTTATTTATTTTGATATGAAATGTAATGTTTTAATAATTAAATTAGATTTTCGGTAATGATTTTACAAGTAAACAAGCAATTAAAAGCATATAAAAATATGCCTATTGCCTATTCCTTTCAGATTCCATAGCGATCCAGGCTAGAAATTAAAAAGCTTTGTGAACGAGGAAGGCCTATCTAGCAGACAGGGATAAATGATTGAAACAGAAATAGAGACGTTGTCACCCTCCCTTGATCGAAGCAATATGGTATTCTCGGGAGTGCAATATACATCTCGTCTAGACGCCAGGACTTAAGTGCACTACAGGCGCACTTAGCTTGTCAGTTGTCAGCCATACATCGTAAATGGGTAATGGATACTCTAATATTCTATAATATGTGCTTTTTGAATGAATCTGACGAATTTGAACTGGTTAGTTCATTAGCAATGATCTACTGAACATAAAAATGTTCTATTTATGCAAACATTGCATTAGCTTTAGATGTTTAATTGTGTTATAGTAATATGAAATGCTGGCTTGCTGGCACTCTATTGTTATACAATTAAATCATAGTTTACTGCACTCGTTAAGAAAAATCTGTATTAAAACACTGAAACGGTGATCTTTAAGGTTCCCGTTCTAGGGTCATGCGCTTCAGTCACCTATAGCATATACATAGACATATTTACAGCTAAATCATGTCTTATTGTGCATATATAGATAGATAAGATAATACCTTATTGATCAACTTCATGAGATGATATAAATAAGCCTATACGTGAAGTGTCACTACATGTGGCTTTATCACTAATAGCGATCTCTACCAGGTGACCTTCATATGGAGATAACTACAGAAGGGTATTAAAAAATAGAATTGGCGTAATGCGTACTTGTGTACATGTAAGAATATTTGGTCTTTTAACTGCTCCTTGGCTTAGTTAGGTGAGAGCTCACCTTCTAACCTGGGTTGTAGGGTTCGATTCCCTGCGGAAACACAAGTTTTTTCTCCAAGGAAAATTTGTGTTTCTATTTGTAGTTGTGTTTGTGTGTGTGACGTGAATGTTTCCGGCACCCTCGACACAAATCATTGTACTTTGTGTGGGGCTGTGAGTGTGAAAACATTATATGTCTGCATGTCGCGTGGCCTTCTTTTAGCCCCAAACACTGTATTATATTGTACGATCGTTCTCCCCAGCTATATTACAAGGATCCCCGCAATAACCGAACCTTCCATCGCTAGTCCTCGCGAAATGTTACCAATCTTTTTTTTAATTAAATTACTTGGATAGAAACAGAATGCAGGGAAACGTGTCGCGATATATTTTTCCGTGTAATGTTTCCGGGGAGAAAATGTAATAAGATTTTTGTGCGAAAGAGAGGGAATTTGTCAATCATAATTAATAGAGGGTAAGCATATTTGTTTTGATGAAATGGTGTGTACTGCGATATAATTCTGGCCTTCATATTTTTTTATCCTAATGTAAAGAATACCATATGTAGAAGGGAAACAGAATAATCTGTATTAAAACACACAACGTAAGTACCACTACCTAGTGGTACTTACGAAAACCCATCATTAAATGGGGTGGTAGGGCTCCTGACCATCTCTGGGGCTGTTCCAGATGGACTGGTTAAGAATGAAATATCGAGTTGCCAGTTGCAAGGCATATGAAACCTACATCGTTACTCACATTACGTCACCACAAGTCTTAGGGAGAACAGCGCATTGTAGTCTCACGTGGAACTCAATTTCGGGTGAAAGTGCAGATATCATGGTAGGAATAGGTATCCTTTCTTACAAGAATAAAAATAACATAAACATAGCTGTGAGTAAAGCTGTGAGTGTGAAAACATATAATGTTTTCACACTCACAGCCCTACACTAAGTACGATGACTTGTGTCGTGGGTGCCAGAAACATTCACATCACACACACAATCACAACCAGAACCAGAAACACATATTTTCTTTAGAGAGAAAACTTGTATTCCCGCCGGGAATCGAACCCCTGCTTTGAAGGCGAACGCTCTCCCAACTATAGGCAAACGGACATCATTGAAAATGTCCTATTTAAATTAGATCAAGATTTAACCAGTACTTTTGGAGTTATCTTCAATAATGGATCATCTGATCAAGGATTTCAAAGAAAAAGCGGTAAAGTCGGTTTTCCTAAGCTTTGCTTGCGTTTAAATTATTATAAACACATTGTTACTTTTTTTTATTGCTAAATAGGCAGGCATTTCACCACAATCTCACATGATGGAAAGTGACGAAACAATACTCAGAACCATAAACACAAATTTCTTTGAGGAAAAAACAACTGTTTCTGCCGGTAGTTAAACTTGATACTCTGCATATAAGCCAAACGCGCCACCAACAAAGCCATCTCTTTTTCGTTTTCCGTTCACTCGTTTTAATTATGTTGTAGAGGCGAAAAATTATCTTTATTCTTCTGATTTTGGTTTTATATATAGCATTAGACATGTATACGCGCCATTTATTGACGTTTTCTTTTTTTCTTTTCCTAGCCTCACTTTCCTAAGAAAACGGTGACTTTCGCTGGAATAATATATAATATAATATTACCAACATCTACGATGCCTGATGAACTATCAGAGATATCTTCAGAACACCAGAAGACCGAGGGTGCCACAGCTATACTTGTCAACCCGAGTATACCCAGGTTAGTTTTCGATCCTTTCAAATACAGTCTACTAAATCATCATATTTCCCCTCTAATACTTCTATTTACCAGCATCCTTCTTAAACCGCATTTACGTCAAACGCGCTCTGCTATATAGCTTGGTAGCCGCGTTAACACCATGCTAGGAAGAACTAATGCCACGGGTTCAAACCCTGCCTCATGTGATATTTTTTACTAACTACATTTTCTATCTTACCTCTTTGTTTTCAATTTCGTTCCAAATGTTCATTATACTCCTATATGCCCGTTCTTCGTTCGGTTCTTCTTATATGGAAGAAGTTTTACTAAGTACTTCTTCCATCCAATATATATCAAAGTCAAACGATTGAAAATTTCACTATCAATGTTAATGTTCCAACTTACAGTTAAAGCTTGCAAACATCTTGAAACTAAACTTGAAAACTCCAAACTCCACGAAAGCTCTCGTCTTAAGTGTGACCCCCAAACAATGCGACCTCAATACACTTCATGAATAGAATTTATAAATTATTCTCTTATTGGCGGCGACGGAATGTCTCGGGCGATATCTGGTTAATTAATATTCATGACCAAGGCGGCGGAAGCTGTTTATAAGAACCTACTAATGCCGCCTAATTCGGAAGTGACAGGAGCTTGCCGCATGAATATATTTCTTGAGGAACTTGAGCACGTGGAATCTAAGAGTTTCGGATTGTTTGAAATTGGGAATTGTTTTTTCTTTATTTTACCTTGATTGATTGATAGAATATGAATTATTTTATACCCATTACGTTCGAAGACTTGTATTATGAGTGCTGCATACATTCACATTACATACAATCTCATCCGAAATTAGAAACACAAATTTCCTTTCGGAGGATCCCAATTTCACATCGGGAATCAAACTCGCAGCTTAGTAAGCAGATGCGCAACAGCTGCGCTAATTTTAGTTCAATACAAGCAGTGTTTTGCAATTACGAACACTTTATTAGTAGCTGTATAGCTCAGAGAAAAGTATTACATACGGTAAAACACAATTGTTTTACCGTTTTACAATCATCATTATATCGTACAATACATCTACTCAAATAGCTCATCTCACTCACACTCAAATAAAAAAACACGCATCGATGTGCATCATTATGCAATAAATACACTTTCGTATTTTAATGTGTTCTAATTGCAAAAGTTTAAAATAAATAATTTCACTATTAAAAAAATAAATACAAAATATACGTCGCAAATTCCCATTTACTACGTAATGGGAATAATAAGATACGAAAGAAAATAATTAAACGCAAGCAAAGATTAAAAAAACCGACTTCACTGCTTTATCTTCGGAACCTTGATCATTGTCAATAATGCGTATTTAATACATTAAAAGACTTAAAGATATATATTTATTTGTGGCTAACAGAAAATCAAAATTCCAATAATAAATAAACATCGAAATAAATTCAAAAGCGGTTCACCTGGAACGAAGTTATGAGGTAACTCACATAAAAAAAAATAGTACATCCTCCTTTTTTGTGAAGTCTGTAGAAAATTAGCACATTCTCATGTGCAATTTTTTTTACCTTCCATATACTTACAATTTCTTTAATGTCGTAGTGCCAGATTCTCTTGGGAATGACATCACACTGTTTAAACTGAATTAAATTATGTATTTATTGGATGAGCCTTCATCCAACTCCAAGGTAAACCAGGTCAGATGCCGTAAGCTCGCCACCTAATTGTTCATTTGCTGAAACTAATCCATCAGATCCCCAGAGAGGTGCGGAGTCATGTCCAATAATAAATTAACAAGGAAGGATGCGTCCGCAGAAACTACCAGCCAATGCTGGGTGATTTTTTTAAATTATTATGGTCAAAATCATGACTTTGTTCTCTAATTAAACATTATTAATAATAATAATTTAAACGCAGAAGCTTAAAAAACCCGTCTTCATCGCTTATATTGCAGTTTTTAAAAAATTATGGGACCACCTCTAAAGTATACTCTATCAAACAAACAAAAAAAACATAATCGATTCATAATTGGCGGAAAAAAAACATACATACGAATTGAGAACCTCCTTTTTTGAAGTCGGTTGAAAAAGAAAATATAAACCTTCAAGAGTTTTTAAATGTTCTATTGTTTTCATGATGACAGATATTTTATATATATATGTATATATATTTAATAACCCTGGTGTCGTTAGTAAATACTTCCTTACTAAAAATATAGTTTACATGCGACACATTCTGGTTTCATTTCTTATTTTTCGACATGTTGTCAAAAATCCATGCTAGTTTCACTGTTTAGTGAATTCAATAAAATATCTAATATCCTTAAACGAGCAATTCTTGTATATATATTTATATATATATATATATGTGTGTGTGTAATCAGGATCTCGGAAACTGCTCCAACGATTTTCATGAAAGTTACAGATTAGGGGTTTTCGGCCCAAGGAATCATTAAATCATTTATCAACGTTCCAGGTCCGAGAAATGCTCGGTTCCCAAACTGCCGATGTAAAAAACTGTTTCTACTCGACACTAGATGGAGCTTTCTGAGGCTACAAATTCAAATACATTCTACCAAAAGCAAAAAACCGAGCAAAGCTCAGTCATCCGGATATTGATGTTTGTTTTAATCAACTGCGGGTACAAACACACTCGCATCAAAGAATAGTCAGTAATCACAATGAAAAAAAAATTCTTTCATGTTGAAGGTAAATTTACTTTCTAGTAGACAATCAAAGATTATATATATCTCATAAAATATTTTCTAAGCTCTCACGTCTCCATACTGTTGAGACAAGAACATATTCAATTCAATTCAATTCAATTCAAAATTATTTATTCACATGGGCTCCAAAGAGGCATTCATGAAATTTAATGCCAGATTCGCAAAATTACAGCATAGAGATGAGATCTAATATTGGACACATTATTATTACCTAAGTTCAATAACACAATTATGCGGACCTTATTAAGATCTAGTCCCGGCTCTAGTTCTTATCTCCCTCATTTTATTGAAACTAAAACTTTTCTTAACCATAATCTCATCCCACTTTTAGGTATATAAATGCCAAAGTTTATATGCATATTGTTTGTATGAATGTATGTTACTCAATCACGCTGAAACTACTGAAACTGAAAGAAATTTGCAACGTAGGCATCTGGAAAAACACAAGGTCTACATTTTAACTTTAATGCGGACGAAGCCGCGGTACACTAATAGTTTAGCACAAAAAAGTGTACAAGGAATCAGCTTAATTCCATGAAGCATTATCTACCAGCCTTCCTGGTGGTGGGTAATATCAAAAGTATATTTCAACACAAATTATTCAACTTGTTAGCTTAGATTTTATGTTTACCAAATTAGAGTAGCCTATGTGTTAATCCTAGGTATAAGCTATGTACATTCCAAATTTCCAGTAGATAATGCTTCATGGCATCGGTTGACAGTTCAATATACAGATTTTATCTATTAACACTTATCTGCTGTTACATTTAGCTTTATACACAAAATATGGATTGCCACATAATTATGCAGGAATCCATATTATTTATAAGACTCCATACATATTACTTATAAGACTACACTCAGCATAAGAAAATTTGTAGTACGTACAAACTGTTTACGATTAGTGCTTTGCCGCAGGAGCTCGAACTATACATATAAAGTTCAAAACTCTGGGCGGCACTGAAATGTAATAGGCAAGCGTGACGCTTACCATCAGGCAAGTGACTTATTTTTCACGTCTGTCTAGGACAAAAAAAAATTTTAGCCATAAACAGTAAAAAAAAGCATTACAATTGAGAGGCAATGCCGCCAACACGACGGGCTGCCCACTGTTAGAGGGCTTGAGCACTTGCGCTACCTATAAACTCAGTGACTTGTGTTGAGACGGCTTACCATGTAGCTATTTGGAAAAATATAGGATACTGGACCTTTAAATTGCACTATAGATAAACCAAATAAAACCGGCCAAATGCGAGTCGGACTCGCGCACGAAGGGTTCCGTACCATTATCTATAAAAATCAAGTTTGTTGTTTCCCATACAACAAACTTGATTTTTTAATTAAGCCCGCCTTAAATATTTATTTTATTTTTAGTATTTATTGTTATAGCGGCAATAGAAATACATCATCTGCGAAAATTTCAACTGTCTAGCTATCACCGTTCTTGAGATACAGCCTTGTGACAGACGGACGGACGGACGGACAGTGAGGTCTCAGTAATAGGGTCCCGTTTTTACCCTTTGGGTACGGAACCCTAAAAAAGAACTTATGTGAAACCAACTACTACAAGGCAAAAGCAGCGTCCGCCGTCCAGCGGCAAGATGGGTCGACGATATTGTTAACATTGCGTGTCGAACTAGGACAAGACAATCACAGGTCCGTAGCGAATGGCAGAATATGAGAGAGGCCTATATCCTGCATTATTGTTATGATTATTTAAACTATACATACCGCTTTTACGCTCACTTCGTTTCTATCCGTAATTTATTCATCAGCATAATCAACATCCTACAAACACACCATCTAAAATCTACGTCCATACTGCTCTTAATTTATGAATCTTTTGAGTGAAACGCTACGGGAGAAGTCAAGCGCTCTGAGATAGATTGCAATTAAATTAGTTTTGATTCTTCAGTTGGAAAAGCAGAGATGGAAGCAAGTGGCGCTAGTTCAGGAGTATTATTTAGTAGCCATTTATGTCTAAATGCTTAATTGACTTGTTGCTCTCTGTTTGGTTACCAAATAAAGGAGTCAGATTATTTGAACCACATTAACATACTTAAATGATTTCACTATTCACTAAGTTTGAAGTCTTGAAAGAATCTACCGGCTTAGTAAAGTGCGCGTTTGCCTTCTAAGAATCGGGTATCGGGTTTAATTCCCGTGGGAAATACTAGTTTTCTCCCCTAAGGAAATGTGTGTTTGGGGCTAGAAGTGTGAAAGCGTTTATATTTATGTTACTTATATTTTAGGTGCTAGAAATATTAACATCACACACACAATGACAACAAGACCTAGTAATATAAATTTGGCTTGAAGAAAAAACATTTCTTTCCACGATCGAACCTTATTAGTAACGTGACGAAATGATTATAATAATCAAATAAAACACTTTCCATGTTATGTAAACTTCACTTGCCAAGTATGACAATCTTTGTTATACTTATTCCATACAAATTTAAAAGACAAAGGAAGGAGAAGGTAAAATTATTTAAAAACTAGTTGATGCAAACGCTCGCTGCTTTCCAATATTATGATCAGACCAAGCCTTACCTAAATTTCAGTATCAAATTAATTTAGATTGTAATGATCTATTTTAATTTGATACCGCCAAATCTCCATAGCAAAAAGGTTTATTTTTGCTTAATTCAAGTAGAAACCAATCATAACAATGTAATATTTGGTGAATAGTAGGTCAGAGAAACCTTTACTTCGCTTTTATAAAAACTCGTCAATCCTTGTGAAAGCTTTGTTCGCTTGTTACTAGGATAAAATAATATAAAAAACTCCCATCTGTCCTTTAATAATGAGAAAACTGTTAAAAGATAAGTATTTCAATCGCAAGAGAAGTATTTCATTTCAAAATAACAAAAATGTCGGATAAAACATTTAAATTGAAGCTCTTGAATCCATTGACTGATTAGCGATAGTCAGTTAGTGGAGTCCAAATTGCAAAGTCTCGGTCACCGACGTAAGCTAGCAAGTTCAATATTCTATCATTTACGTTTTGAAGAGTGAGCGCATGAATAACATTAGTTAATCCCTTCATTCCTCCTTTAAAACAATAAGAAACCCTCCACACCATCCATTTATGGTTGACATACCTCCAGTCAGCTCGAAATGATTCCCTTTTACGATATTCATCTGTACGGCGAAGGAACGGAACTCATTGCCCCGTCTTTGTTTTCTGAACGGTATAATGTAGGAGTCTTTAAATCAAGAGTGAATAGGTATCTTCAAGGCAAGCATGCTACCTCCTCGGCCACATCTTCACTTTCCATCGAGTGAGTTGGTGGTCAAATGCTTGTCTATCTAGCATAAAAAAGAAACTGAATTAATTATTGATTTAGAACTGAAATTGTAACCTAATTGAAGTGTCATGGATATAATACTCTAGGCTCTAAACAGTAGAGTTTAATTACAATGGAATAATGTGCCAAAGGATGCCTCAACGATTGTTCTCTGCTTATAAAACCTGGCATCTCCTAATCTGTTCTGACGCCAGGTAATAAAAACGCGAGCAAAGTAAACGAAAACTTTCATACAAATGGAAGACGAGTTTCCGTGTCCTATCCATCGCAAAGTCGGCATACGGTAAAGTAATAACATAAACTTGAAACTTAGACTGGATTGAGGCTCGGAACCGAGAATCAATTGTGAGAGATTTGGAAAAATGGTTCACTGTTCTCAAGTAACACAGTTTGTCGGAATATATTCGTGAGCTTTGCTTTAACAAAACATAAGTCAGTTTTCCAAACCAAGAGTTATAACTTATCACACATATGGATTCTGGTTTATTTTATATATCGGTCTTAGATAATGTAACCATTTTTGAAGTGCAGCTTTTTATGGGAGAGCTTTGAAATTCTGATCAGCAACCTTTTTGTGTGACAAAAAGTGGTGGAGGTAGACATTGTGATGAATAATCAAAATGTTTTCCTGTACCTAATACAAAAGTATCACTTCTATCGTGTCTTTACGACAACCTGTTTTTTTATATAATTGATACGCATGCCTCGATTACCACCTCACGTGATGAAAAGTGTTAACGCGGCCGAAGATTTAATAGTAATATTTTCAATCAGTCTTAAAACTGACTATAAAAATAAATGATTTCAGTTTGACGTAACGTTTTCTATTATATTTGATTGGTAAGCGACTACTGTCTCATCTGTTGGTAAGTGATGGTTGTGGGTGGTAGCAATACAAGCCGTTGCTACGATTTTTTTTAATACTGGATAGGCAAGCATTTGCCCGCTATCTCACCTGATGGAAAGTGACGAAGCGGCCAGAGATGGAATATGCTTGCCTAGAAGGTACCTATTCATTCTAGACTTGAAGACACCCAGATTATACTGTTCAGGGAACAAAGAAATATACATTATAAGTCAAATTTATTTGTAGAGTCGTTGAGTATCTCCTTATTTTTGACGGTCGTCATAGATTTAATGTCAATTATATGATTTTTTTTACAGAGGGGTTTCTATTTCTATAAACGAACTCTACTTGACTACTTACCAAACACTTCAGGTACCTGTTGTTTGTATTTCTATTTTCCTCAAATTTGTTGCCGCACTGTACCTACCTACACAAAGCTTGGGAAATCCAAACATCCAACAAATTTGTTAAAACACACAAAACTTTGTTTAGGCATTTACTTTAATTTAGGGGTATTAAAACTCGCCAGGAGTCTCCTAACACAATATTTATTTTTCATTAATATTCTATTTAATTATTTATCAATTTTTCCCTTTTTTATTATGTTTTTCAACACGATGCATGTGAGTTACGACGTTTTAATTATAAGGGCTATTCTGAATTTAATAAAAAACCATGTCTACCGTTTCTCGATGAAATCAAATTAAAAGGCGGTGAACTACTTTTACTATTAAGCTTTCCCATTAATGATAAAACTGGTACTAATCGTGTTACAACATGGGTAAATTAGTGAGTGAAGAAATCATTTCTCCCTTGTCCTCTAGGAAGACAACAACTGATGCTGCATGCTTTATTTACCAACAAACCATAAATACCGATTCTCGATGAAATCAAATCAGTAGGTGAACTACTTCTAATATTAAGCTTTCCCATTAATGATAAAACTGGTACTAGTCGAGTCACAACATGGGTAAATGAGTTAGTGAAGAATTAATTATTCATGTTTACTTCTCCTCTAGGAAGACAACATGGGTTAATGAGTAAGTGAAGAATTCATTCTTTACTTCTCCTCCAGGAAGAGAAAATGTTGTGCCGCTTGCTTTTTTACTAACAAAACATTACTGTCGTTCCATAATTGCGCGATGAACCACTTCTGCTATTAAACTTTCCCATGAATGGTTGAACTGGTACTAGGCATGTCCCAGTTTTTCCATTAGTGGTTAAAATTGTATCTGACTTTTTATTATATCCCATTTTTTTTTGAGAAATAGACGTCGTCGTGCAAATGTGTCAGCAATTTTTGCCTACCATTTAATATGTACTAATATATAATCTGATTTAAAATTATTTTGTTCTTGGAGTTCGACGCAATTATTATAACAAGCGAACGAAATATTTTTAATTTCCTTGTTTATACCAGCGCATTTTCTTTTGTGAAATCGCGTCTTACTGATATTATTTATAGATTCTAATAAATCTTCATTCATAGGAATCGATTATAATGACGGTATAAAGAAATTCATTGAACTTAGTTGGGTGAGCGTTCGCCTTCTAAACAGGGGTATCGGGTTCCATTCGGGGAAACAAACCCCAAATACAACGCAGCATTTTGTATTTCAGAATTTATATTTAATTATTTATTTTATATTTTTATTCGTTGACTCTGACATCGTGTCCGAGTTAATGACCATCTGAGATGGGAACAAGTCAATCAAATAAACAACATAAAAATTTGAATTGAATTCAATAAACAACAGGATAAAAAACACAATATCTGAAAATCCTCCATTTTTTTTTTTACGATTTAAATAAAATATTTTTGTTATAAATAAAACACATTCCCGTTACAGTGTAGGAACCTATAAATTTATCATACAAACCAATTAGTTAAAATAATTACTGATTTTGCTATACGTTATCCATATGAATCGTGATTAATTGCATGTTTTCGACAACCGGTAAATATATTTGAAATTTTAGAGCTACATATTAGAAACCGTATAGTATAAAAATAATTGGTATGTATTATACACTATGTATAATAATAATAATATACTACAGTCGGCTCAATAAAGTTGTTTTGAATAAATCAACAAACTAAAAAATAATTGAAAAAAGAGCGCCAAATATTCCACTAAAAATAAAAGGATTGTAACCGAACTGACCGTGGTCTATTCATTCAGAATTAGGGAAAAACTAAGTACCTCCGATTATTTTAATTTAGTCGTCCGGTTCGCGGTCAAGATAGTCATTCTCTCTATTTATACATCTTAATTTGCCACAATTACTTTAAACAGAAGGGCTCTATTGCCGTGTCATCAATACTCATATTGGCTTATGACGTACGCGCGTGTTGTGTGTGTATTTTCGGTAGGTACCCACAATTTATAAGACTTTAATCTTAAGGTGGGCCTGTGAGTGTAAAAAAATCCAATCGTAATTTTATTTTCTTAGCCTTCATGCCCTTTTTACAATCTGATAGTAAGACAAACCGACAAATGTTATTCATTAATGGTTGACATAACTCCAGTTTGCACAAAGCGTTCCACCATCAGTACGGCGAAGGAGTGATAATCATTGCCTGATTACTTTCCATATGTTCTTCGCCTTTCGTCTTATATCCATCTAAGTTCATACATAATACTCTTTTCGTTAGATGACTTAGTTTTTGAAACATGTATAGTACTACCATTTTGATATTTTTTCTCAACATTGAACCTCTACCGGCTAGGAACATAACATAATGAACATTTAAACCCATTTAAAACGACGAATAACAAATAATATGTCGAAGCAAATAATTATCTCTATTTATCATCAGATAACGAGCAATCACGCCGGAATAAGTCAAACCAAAACCATCCACCGCCACGTTGAACCATCTGCTCCATATAAAAATATTGTACCTCAGCTCTGCATATTTTGATGGAACCGCATTATTAATTATTCATCCTGCGGTGGACACAATCAATAATTCAAGTAACAGCTGATGATACAAAAAACCAGGCCACTGGATTTTAAAACGCATTTAAAATGACGGGTATTGTTTAGGTCGATAGATTCGATGAGTACGGTAAAACAAAAAGAGTAGAGCTCGGGTCTCATAGCGATTTCTAATAGGTGACAAAAGGCATTCTGCTAGCCTACATACACACACACACACTATAATAAGTCGTTCCGAACAAAAATAATATCTATTTAATTGTTACTGATTTTATCGAAGCTTAAACGGTATTCTGCTGTCAATAAAATTTTGCAATTAAGAGAACAATATTGGTTGCTATGAGTAAGAAAGTGACAAATTCTATAATGCGTTTATTGGCGCATAGAATGGGACGGCGTTATAGACAACTTATATATACTGTCACCATCCCACACTCTATGTATATAATTGCCTCATTTAGACTGTGACAATGTATAGATTTATGTAATGTTTTATTAATGAAGATAAATGTTTATACGTAATTAAGATACACTTTCATCATCATCAGATCATTAAAAACCGCATAAGAAAATAAATTGTATAATTTCACTAGCCGTGCGGCTTTGCGATGCACGGTTAGTAAGTATACTGCTTTAATATCAAATTAAAAAGTAGCCTGTGTATTAATCCTAGGTATAAGCTATATACATTTCAAATTTCATTCCAATCGTTAAATCACAGAAAACAAACATACTAACGCACTTACACATTTACACACAAAAGTTTGGATTTATAATATAAGTGTGATGTGATCCTTGGATAATAAATAAGATTATACTAATATTTTCACTTTACACATGTAAATCATTAGAAATGAAAAAAAAAAAAAATTCAGTTAAAAAAAACACAAATTTTGTCACGATCCACGTCGCAAAATTTTTGTCACGATGCAGTTCTCAAAGATGGATAGCGATATCAAACAAAATCATCAAACGATATGTAAGTCTAATAGGCAGAAATAGTTCGCCTGACAATTGAAATAAGACTTTACACCTATATGAGCTTAATTATTTTTTTTTTCTTAATTATAACACTTAGGGACATGATATACAAAGCGCGCATGGCGTGCGCTCCGGGCGCTGTGAAGGTAAAATGTGTGGCGCGTAAGGGACCTTGGTATACACAGCGCCCGAGTTGCGCGGTCGTTCGGCGGCTGGGCAGCGGGCGCGCGCCGTACATCCACGCTGTCGTTTTATATACTGCCATCATAAGAAAAAAAAGATGTATCTGTAATTTTGACAAAATCGAGTTATATACATTATCGGAATCAGGAAAAATAGTATCTGCTACAAGTCATAACATAATAGCAAAGACATTTCTGAGGTATATAACTCAATTTTGACAAAAAGTGTTTACGTGCTTTTTTCCTTATGACGGCGATACAGGGACAGTACGCGCACCTCGAGCGTTTTGTATATCAAGTCCCTTAGATTTTTATATTTATAATTTAAGTGCAGGATATTTAATAGACATTAATAACTAGTAGTAAATAGGTTTGATTCGTTTTAAATAAATTTAAGAAATATCTTTTGATTTATATGTCGTTGACACAGCGAACAAACTATAACAATTGCAAGCCAATACGGAATGATTCATTTTGGACCACATAACAATGTGGTCCAAAAAAAATACGGAGAATTCCAATTTCATTCCAAAGCAAGTTGTTCAATTTCAGAACCATATTATTTGCCCCGGGTTAATATCAAAATACATTTCACTATACAATTTTCTTTCTTTATATTAAATCAAAACAAACCTAAATCAAAAGTTAAACTTCCAAAAAGAGCAAACACCGCTCAGATTTGCCCACAGCGCTTATAGAAACATCATAATATTCGTCTCCGCACAAAGATTCTGCATATTTCATACCTCCACGTAATCCCGGATATATTACCTCCACAGCAACCGGGAATAAAATAAAGAAACTCTTCGTGAGTACTCCAGTAATAAAGATTATGTTCTTAAAGCTGTGTGTATCTCGAACATGTTTCAGGTGAAGCGGAGACGTCTCCGGCGAATATTACATGTAATAAATAACAGTAGACGTAGCAACATTCCCGGAGTCTCGTTGGCTTCACATCGCAATTGTCCCGATATTACCCGGCGATAAATTGAAGGTATACATAAACGCGTCTAATACTTTGTAGAACGAGTCGGAACAAATTTTATTATGATTATAACGTCTCGGTGAATTTTCCAAAAAGATTTTTCGCCGGTAAATTGGCAAGGACGTGTGGCTGCGAGCGGTTTAGTGTCGTAATGTCAAAAAATATTGGGAGGTCTTTATTGAAAATGGAATGGAGCTGCTTTGAAAGATGGTAATGACATGGATAATTTGTGTTTCTTGTTTTGGTTGTGATCGTGTGTGTGACGTGAATGTTTCCGGCACCCACGACACAAGTCATCAAACTTAGTGTGGGGCTGTGAGAGTGAAAGCGTTTATGTTATGTTTTAGTTTGTAAAAAATGTGCGAATTTACTGGGAGAAAATAAGATTACTTTCTCCCGTCAACGTTAACACTAGTTTTTTAAGCTCGATAGGCAAGCATTTAACCATAATCTCACCTGATTGAAAGCGATGATGCGGCTGAAGATGTAACATGCTTGCCTAGAAGATACCTATTCTCTCTAGACTTCTTAAACTGAACTGACTCACGACATGTCACTCTAGACTTTCTGAAGACTCCCAGATCACTCATCACACATCACTAGACTTTCTGAAGACTCCCAGATTATACCTTTCGGGGAATAAAGACGCACCCAATGTCTTTTTTTTTTATTAAACTTAAATAAAACGTTTGACCGCCATCTCATCTGATGGTAATGGACGATGCGGTCGACGATGGAGCACGTTTGCCCAGAAGATGCCTATTCACTCGTGACTTAAAGACTCCCATATTGTATTTATCAGGGAACACAGACTCAGGTAAGGAATTCCATTCTTTTGCAGTTCGCATAATGAATGTGGAGGCATAACGCTTCGTCCGCATTTGTGGAATATCTACCATATAGCGGTGTCGCTTAAGAGTCTGTCTCGATGTCCGATTATAGAATGGGGATGGGGGAATTAGATTGTGTAATTCCATTGCACACTCTCCGAAATGTATCCGATAAAATACCGAGAGACTCGCCACCATGCGACGATGCCCTAACCTCTGAAGTTTTGCATCGGTAAACTGGTCGCTGTTAATAAGTCTCTTGGCTCTTCGCTCAATGATTTCAAGAACCTCAAGCTGGTATTTAGCTGAACCGTCCCAAAGATACAATACTCCATAAATGACCGCACCTGCGCTTGGTACAAGTCGAGCAATTGTTCCGGAGTGAAGTACCGTCTCAACTTTGCAAGGATTCCCAGCTTTTTGGCGGCTAGTTGGGCTTTCGTCTCAATGTAAGACCCAAAATTGAGTTTTGAGGTTAACAACATACCAAGTAACTCAAGATAGTCAGTTACTGGTATGGATACATCTCGAAAAGTTGGAGTCTGATCGAAAAGACTCCTTTTAGGGGAGAATTAACACGCCTCTGTCTTCCTCTTCCCCTGCTTCTCTGTGCGGATTATTAACGTAGAACCTAAACGGTTCTACGTTAATCAACTGGAGAACTGGAGGTAAATCAACCATAAATTAATAACGTTTGACAAATTGTCTTGTCTTTATAATAAAAAAAAAGAACATGAAGGAATTAACTTACTGCGTATCTATTAAATTAAGATTAAAATCCAAGCACAGGTGAGTTTTTTATTAAATTTTTTATTTAAAGACTTAGTACCCGGATGACCGAGCTTCGCTCGGTTTTTTTATGGTAAATGACGTTTTTTAAGAATGAAACTTTATCGCTTGATTATTCGATAAAGTTTCATCGCATGATTTATCGCCCCCAAAACCCCCTGCTTACTAAATTTCATGAAAATCGTTGGAGCCGTTTCTGAGATTCTGATTACATATGCATATGTATATACAAGAATTGCTCGTTTAAAGGTATATGATTTGGCGGGAATTAAAGGACTCACAATAAC
This sequence comes from Lomographa bimaculata, assembly GCA_948107665.1. Classification (NCBI taxonomy): domain Eukaryota; kingdom Metazoa; phylum Arthropoda; class Insecta; order Lepidoptera; family Geometridae; genus Lomographa; species Lomographa bimaculata. Next base: position 11,703,878 of record OX403599.1, read on the forward strand.
CTAAATTTAACAAAGTACATAACCGACATATCTAATGACTGAATATCTCAGTCGTACATTATAAATAACACGTGCCCCTTCATACATGTTTATTTATTCAATTCCTCGAAATCAACCTCACCTTCACACAACATTTCTGTAACAAAAACACCATTAATGTTTAAAACATGCCGAGCACAGTACTAAACTCATAAAAAATAACCCGCAGCCAAAAGTCACCCGAGTTTTAATGCAAATGGAAAACAAACCCGAGGAATGAAATAAACGTTTGCACTCGCCATAAACTCTAAAGCAATTAAGTCCTACATATTTTTTAACAATTACCGTTCAATTTTTCTTTCGTAGAAAGGAAGCAGGTGCATTTAAAGACATTTTCACTTTCATAAACATTTGGAGGGTTGAGAAAGGTATGGCCTCTTTGTCAGCGAATAGTAGTGCAGTATACTACATATATACGTCCTGGGAGTCCCCACAGTGCAGTTTATTATAGGTATACTACCAATATACTTATAAGCTTGAATGTATCCTATAACTTATACTCATATAACTTTCTAACAAACACTAAAATATTAAAATTCCCAAGGGGAAATTCATTTACTTCAATCTCCGATATACCGAAACCCCGTTCACCGATGGAATATTTCATCAGCTGCACTCTTTGCCCTAGCTATTACGAAAACATTTAAAAATGGTTTGTTTTGAAGCAGCAATTGTTATCATATGAAACGGACTCTTTTAAAGTATATTTTTTGTTATTTAGTAAATTATGGTGTAAAATTTAAGTTATTTTTAAATAATTGTTTTTCATGTAAATTAAAAAAGCGATTACAATCATAGTCATAATGTATTATCAATATTTCAACTTGAATGGGGTATGACCTAAATTGACTTTTTGTATACGCTGCCTAAAGGATGTGGAAGTTTCCTTAACGATTTTTCGGTGGTTTGAAACTGCATGTGGATCAAATTACTATCGTGGTTTTGGTGGATACGTGGCAGTTTCTACTAAATCTCGTTACGACGAAAACACACCCGCTAATAGCATCAATAAAATAATAAACATGTTAAAACAATATTCATTTAAACGTCTATCATTAGTCGATGGCAGAGGAACCACACCTCAAGAAGAAGGGTCGGAAGCTGACTTAATAAGGTCGGGTAGATCACTATAAAAGTGGTCTGGCCCGTGATATTGCAAAACTCTTTTTTACGATTTTTCTCTTCACTCAATAAAAACCTTGAATCTTTTTACATAATACATTGTAATTTTGTTGTTATTTCGGAATTGAATTTTTTTCTACCTCATCCTTTCACTGCTGAATGTAATATTTCTCAGTTCACTTGATGTAGACCTTTTGGCTTTAGTAACAGTTTTAAAAATGAAAATGTAAACTGATTTGTTGTGTAGTTGGTGTTCTAGATCAGTAGACCTGTAAGGAAAATGGATATAAACTAAACACAAAGTATGCTAAGAATTCTTATGTTTAAAGACGATACAAAAATTTGTTTTAGACGGAGGTTGAAAAAATCGGACGTGCTATTTTTTTGCTTTACATTAGAAAGATATAAACATATTATTATAGACCAGAATTAAGTACGTCTCAATATCTCCGATAAGCGATAAATAATAATTACTCGTATTGTGTGAGAACAATATCATTAAACAAAAATGTTTAAACTGTTTAAAATAGCTTAAAAACCGACTTTACTTTACTTTTTGCTGATATTCTCCAAAAACGCTAAATCTATTTCGGTAATATTAATATGGGACCACTACTGAAATATGATCTACCAAACAAAAAAAACAATCAAAATCTCCTTTTTTGAAGTCGTTTGAAAATTATACACGTTTTATATTTGCCAAATTCGGTTAAAAACTATGCAACAATAAGTGATGTTTTACACATACGGGAGAGGCAATCCCTATGGCTCTCTTTCATTTCTTTAACATAAACCCCACTTCATTTTATAGACCGTAAACCTTCCTCGTATAAAAGAAATATCTTAGCCGATGAATGATGTTAAAACGGACAAATGTATAGTCATATTTGCGTAGAGAAATTTGTAATCGTGGCCTAACCGTTGTGGCTTGAACCGACTTAAAAATATTAATGTGAATAGTCGTTATAACGTACAGCAATTAGTTATCTTCATCTAACAAGAAAATTTTTACTGACTTTTAAATAAGATTTGTTGTTAGTCATAAGACAACAGTCGTTAAGCCTTCGGATGCCTTTAGCCGGCCTGAAAATTTTTGATACAATGTCAGCCTACTAGCCCATACGACGAGCAAGCAAATCTCTGCTGACGAGCATATTGCACGGGTCTTTAGCAGTTAACATTCTAGCTGGATGGCAGTAACATGAACAAACTCTCAAGAGAACAACTTGATATGCTTATTTTTATATTGTTTTTTTTTATCTCATTATGATTAGAATTTGAAAACTATCTCACTTTATACTATAAGTGATATTATTATGTATCGAGATGGGAGAGAAACCTACGGTTGTGATTTATGTGATGATGTTGGTAAACTGGTAAATACACTTCTACTCTTTCCAGCATTTTTTTATCGATATCGATTTATTACTAGATTTTAATCACAAGTACTTTTAAATTTAAAATAAAAATATAAAGGTACCCTGTTCATTTTGACAGAAAAAGTTGTTGGCCATCGTCATTGTTCAGCACTCATTCAACGTTGGGGGGAATGCCTGGGTGTTTGGGACTCGAAATCGCGCGAGCAGTTACAATTATGCCCCGGCGGTAGGCCCGGATGCAAACCGGGCCACTGCGCCATGGAGGGATCTTGCTCAATAAGGCCAACAATCTGACGTGTGGAGCAGTGCTCTTATCTTTTAATTAATTACATTACCTACCAACCGAAAAGCGCATCAATTATTCAGTACAGACGCTCCGTTTCGTCGTTTCGCTAGCCGTGTGTCCAGACTATCAGCCTCGACAGTTTGCCAGCCAGACTTGACACTGAATGGCCCTGATGCATCTTGTCTGCATAGTTTAAATATTCAGACTGTGGCTCTGCACACATACACATTTACGTAACACATAAGTACCGGGTGTCAGATTAATGTCTCTTTGGTTCTTAGAGCGAGAACTGACGCATCTAAGCAAAATTAATAGAACAATTAGTGACAACTTAATTGTTTTACATATTATTATCTCGATATAATGAGCTTATGACTTAGCTTAAGTTATGAAGGTATGCGTTTGCTTTCTAAGCAGCGAGCATCGGGTTCGATTCCCGGTGGAAACACAAGTTTTCCTCCTAAGGGAAATTTGTGTTTCTGGTTCTTGGTATGATGTGTATGTCGTGTGAGTGGTGTTAGTGCTTCCGGCCCCACGATACAAGTCATTGATCTTTGGGGCTGTGAGTGTGAAAGCGTTTACGTGTATGTTTTTTACCAGAGCGACACCGCGCCGTGCGAGTCAGCTAGTTTTTAATAAAATTCTAATTCTTTCCCTTATTTACATTTATTCTTTTAAATCTTCGTATTTCACCTAATAACCTTCAACTTCGCATAGAGTTATTTGATTTTTACTGGGTTATCCAGGCCATTAGTTTTTTTGTTAAATATTATTATTAGAAGTAAAGCAAGAGAATTGAAGTTTTATTCTAAGTAACGAGCATAAAAGTACCCTTAATTAGGTCTGTCATGATGAAAACTTGAGAAGAAAACTAAAAGATACAATGGTTTTTTTTTATACTAGATAGGCAAGCATTTGACCGCTATCTCACCTGATGGGAAGTGACGATGCGGCCAAAGATGGAACATGCTTGCCTAGAAGGTACCTATTCACTCTAGACTTGAAGACACCCAGATTACACCGTTCAGGGAACAAAGACGCAGGCAATGAGTTCCACTCCTTCGCTGTACGGATGATGAACGTAGAAGCAAAACGCTTCAAGCAAACTGGAGGTATGTCAACCATAAATGGATGACGTTTGACAGTTTGTCTTGTTGTTTGATGGTAAAAAGGGCATGGAGGAATTATATCATGTTATTCCTGAGCACACTCTCCAAAATATAAGCAATAGAATACCGATAGGCTTGCTACCTTACGTCGGTGACCAAGACTTTGCAGTTTTGACTCTACTAGCTTACTATCGCCAATGAGTCTTTTGGCTCGCCGGTCAATGTGTTGAAGGTTGTACAACTTCAGTTTTAGTTTATTAGATTTTTAGACATATTAAATGGTGTAATAGTTCTAAAGTTATTTTTTGTAGTTTTGTATATGTTTGTGTTGTTCCAACTATTTGTTTTCTTCATCATTTGTTAGTTTGTCCCGATTTTTTTATATTTCCCGATGTTCCGTGACTGCACTTTAATCTGTATAGGGTATTGGTAAAAAATCTAAAATCACTAGTACCATTTTCACCAGTATTGTTAAAAATGGTTCTTGATAAAACGGTACATAGTTTTACCACTGTCAATTAGCATCTTTGGTGAAAATTATTACAAACAAATGCATTCACACTCATATGCCCCTCACTAAGTTCGTAGACTTGTGTCGTGGGTGCCGGAAATATAATTATTCACACCACACACTCAATAACAACCAGAAACACAAATTTTCCTTGGGGAGAAAACTTGTGTTCCCGTCGGGAATAGAACCCGAAGCAGGGGGCTTAGAAGGCGTACACAAAACCAACAGTCAAAATTAGTTAAAGAATAATTTGTAACTACGAGTACTAATATCAGTTCTATGACTAATTGCTATTCGTTACCTATCCAAAGTTATAAAGTTAACTTCCTTCTAAGTAAGTTAGATAAGAGCTTAACTTTTGAATAACTTGGGAAGTAGGCAATACTATGTTGAAGAGAACTTATTCCGAAAATTTCTACCTGGATTTCTAACTTTGTAAGCTCCATATCAGCAAATCAGCTGGCTTATCTGTCATGTATGTTACACCAGTCTCTTTAATACAGTTTTGTTTTTGTATAAGAACTTTATATAAGAATCTGAAAATAGAATTGTAAAACTTTGATCTTTCACTGATGGAGTTCGCAACGAACGACGTATTTTATTAACATTACAAGGTCTATATACATATAATATAAAACAATGATTTAGCTATTGACAACAATATGTGTTTGTTTTAACACCTTTTATATGGTTTATATTATATGTCCTTTTATATGTCTATAAGTTCTATTTGGTATTTAAATTTAAAGCAAACCAGTATCTAAAATTTTTTAATTTTGTTAGGACTTCAAATTACTTTAATGAAAAGTTATTGAGCATAGTATAAAACATAAACGCTTTCACACTCCCAGCCCCACACTAAGATCGACGACTTGTGTCGTGGGTGCCGGAACTTTACTCAATTAAGCCAACGAGCAGTTCGCATATAACGTTCATATATAACACAAGATAAATTGAGACATATTCTACGATACTTCACAAACGAAGTTACATGCCAGCGAAACACATCCACATTCACAGCCTCACACTAAGTTCAATGACTTGTATCGTGGTCGTAAACATCCAAGTTTCACACAAAATTTACAAAATACTCAAAACCAGGAACACAAATTTCCCGAGGGGCGAAATCTTCTATTACCACCGGTAATCGAACCCGCTGCCTTGAAGGCGAACATGCACACATTTTCGCCAGCGAGCAGTTCATAGTACAATAACGACCCGTCCGGCGACAGCCGGGTAGAAAATAATAAAAAACTTCCCATAAACGCTTTCACATTCATAGCTCTACACTAAGTTCAATGACTTATATTGCGGGGCCATAAACATCCAAGATTCATACAATATTCACAAAATATTCATAGCCAGAAATACAAATTTCCGTGGGGAAAAAACGTGTGTTCCCGGGAAATAAACCAGGTGCAATCAAGGCAAACGCCCACCCAAAACAAATGTATCCTAATTTGTACGTATCATCGATGCCGCATCAGTATTCTATGTACTATTTTTCCACTTAATTTCAACTATCGTCGGCTAAAAGATTTATCGTTCCATATATTGTACAAATTTGTAAGTTTTGCCTATTTTTATTTACTCTAGTGTTTTTGGTGCAGATTAAACTAGCAGAGCGCATTCGGCATTTGAAAAAAGTCTGGAAATGCAAAACTAAATTGGAATGTAAATCAAACCCGTTCGTTCCGTGTTCCAATTCTCGATACATACCTACGCCTGATTACTGAAACGTAACACAAACAAAACACTAATCTGAAATAGCAGAGCTTTTGTAAATTATTATTCTAGGAGAGATTTCGTAACTGACAGTTATGAAAGAAGAAAATATTGCCCACGAAAGAAGAAAATAGACCCCACAATACCTACTAGAACTAAGTCAGGCAATCATGCAATGTATAACTATCCACTCTACGTGACAATTGTCTGTAAAAAAATTACTTTATATATGAATTATCTTATCTTGATAAATATTTAATAAATAAAACGTTTTGCATAATGTCGAAACAAAAACGGGATCAATATAGACAAATAAATGTCTTTTTTTATCTGAAGCTAGAGTTTGGCAATAATCTCATTGTGTGTATGCATCGCATTGTCTTTTTTTTTTATTCAAGATAGGCAAACTTTTGACCACAACCTCGCCTGATGATGGTAAGCGACAATGTGCCTAGAAGATTCACTCGCGACTTGAAGACTCCCATATTGTACTCATCAGGAAACAGCGACTCAGGCGTGAAGTTCCATCCCTTTCTAGTTCGCACAATGAATGTGGAAGCATAATGCTTCGTGCGCATTTGTGGAATGTCTACCATGTAGCGGTGTCGCTTAGAAGTTTGTCTGCTTGTCCGATGATATAACGGGGATGGGGGAACTAGATCGTGCAGTTCTTTGGCACACTCTCCGTAATGTATTCGATAAAAAACCGAGAAACTAGGTACCATGCGGCGATGACCCAAGCTCTGAAGCTTTAAATTTGTCAGCTGCTCGCAATCAATGTGTCTCTTGGCTTTACACTCAATGTAGTCAAGAATTGAAAAAGTGGAAATGAAATTGATGCTTCAATTGTACCTTAATATAAGATTTACATGTAAACGTTATGTTACATGTAAAGAACATTGTACCTATCCTCTAAATTAATGAACAAACAATAACGAAGATCACCATTTTAAGCATTGCAAAATATCAAAAATGTATATATTTTAATTATTAATAATATCAATAAATGCTTTTACACTTGCAGTCCCACACTAAGTTCGATGATTTGTGACGTGGATGCTGGAATTATTCACATCACACACAATCACAACCAGAGCCAGAAAGACAAATTTTCCTTGGTGAAAAAACTTGAGTTCCCGCCGGCAATAATCCCGCACCTAATTAAACCAACGGGCAATGTATTACGTGACGTTAAAAGGTGGTGTAAGGTATGTAAAGGTGTATACATAGTTTATTTATTTATAGTTGAAACCAATTTATAATTAGAAATGACACCCAAACTTATGTTCTGAAACAAAAGCTGCCACAAAACCTGTCATAAAACTAAGCCGAAACTAATAAAGCCTCTCTGTAAAACTGTCTCGTTATAAGTTATCAGTGTCGGGGCACAATTTTTGTACTTTCAAAGAGGGTTACTTGTTATAAAGTTTCCTTTAACAATGTTATGGCAGGCGACGTATCGACTCCCGAGATATAAAGGGCGGAGCACACGAGATAAGGGCGTAACGACCCGGAGCGGAAAGTTGAAAGAATAGAGCGATAGCAGCACACTATCTAAGAATCCACTTATCTTTCGCGCTCAGATCGGTAACGAGTTTCTTCGGAGTCAATTGGTTTAGCTAGGATTTGCTATTTATTATATTTTAAAATTTTCTTTTAGTAGGTTGTTGCACGTTTTTGTAATAATATATTTTATGCAAAAGCAATGGTAAACAGCACGCCAGATTATTAAAATTCAAGGATTTTTTAAACTTTTCTGCCATCGCACCCTTCATGATGTAAAATTTCTTGATCCCTGGTTATTTTTATTCTGGCATTTAAATCATTAACTTTGAGGCCCGTGTGAGTAAACTATTTTGATTTTACTGGAAAAATTGCCTTAATAAATCCGTAGCAAAACGTATTACATACGTAATATTACATACTTGTAATATCCGTAAATTCAGAAGTAACATTTGCACGTAAAGGTACAATAATAGTACTCCTCTAAACGGACTCTGCAAAGAAATCCTACAATTATATGTACTTATGTTGAGGCTTCGGTTATTGAGCATACTCAACATGTCTAATATCCCGACACTACTAGAAACCTACTCTTGGGATACCTACATATGGAAGAACATACTACTTGTACAGATGACATAAACATAGTCATATTAATTAAGCACTTGGTAGCACCTACACGAAAATTAAGACATCAAATGAGTATCATGAAAACAAAAATATCGGAATAACAAATAAAAATCTAAAAAACAAAACAAATTACCTAATACCCGAACAAGAAACGGATATTAGAGAAAAAAATACACGATTAATTTTAATAATTACGGTCCATAGATACAATCCCCGATTTGACACACATATTTGCATTATTAAAACTATGATAAGGTATGTACAAGTAGTGTTTAATAATCGGTAGTAGTTGAATAAGATCACATTCATTGACATTACTCTTGACAGCATACAATACAGTAACTCTTTGCTGACACGAAATGAAAAATAAATAACAAAGAGATCGCTCCCAGTGATTGTTTCTCCCAAAAACATTTGAACATAGGTTTTGCCGCGAAAGTGAGAAAATGGCGTTGATGATTTTGTATAATTTTTCTAAACCTGTGATTCTTCGCGTGTAAATATTTAATAATGGTGGATTATTAACCGTTAATACTTTGTAAACGTGTGTAAGTGTAGGCAAATCATACAAAGTTGAAAAACGTGACTTTGGCCTTCGCTCTAAAAACTCCAATAAAAGTTCTTGTAAAGTTTCTACCACTACGCTAGGGCTTGATTTGACTATGACTGGACCTTGACTGTTTTACTTGACTTTGACTGTGACTTGTGACAAGGACTTGTAATATGAAATACCTACACTTGAAATATATTGATACTTGACACTGGCTAAATGCACAAGATTGCGAAGCCAAAATTTAAAGAAAAAAAACATTTGAACATGCTTATCATTCCGTTCTTAATCCAAATTATAATTATGGTACATTGATATTTACTTTCAACTTTTAAATATTTATATACTCCGTTTTTACAAAATCATGTGTATATAGCTTTATAAACTCTAGAGCGTCTTTATTCTCTTTAGAACTGTTACTATAGAATACGTACCTGTTCTTCGCGCTTCGATACCTTTTACAAAGGAAAGTTAGATAGGTATACATGTATTTGAGACCAGTCTTACAAAATGTCGCTATGCAATGCTTAGCGACCTCTTAGTTCTTAAGAGCTAAAACCTTTTTTTCACTCATAAACATTAGTTTTTTTTTCTTTTAATTATGGCTTCGCAATCTTGTGCATTAAGCCAGTGTCAAGTAATAATATGTTTCAGGTGTATTTCATATTAAAAGTCCTAGCCACAAGTCACAGTCAAAGTAAAGTAATAGAGTCAAGGTCCAGTCATAATCAATTCATGACCTAGTAAAGTGGTAGAAATTTACAAGAACTTCTATAGAGTTTTAGAGCGAAGGCGAAAATCACATTTTTCAATTTCGTATGATTTGCCTACACATATGCACGTTTACTAAATATTAACGGTTAATAGTCCACCATTAATACACATTAACACTCGAAGAATCACAAGATTTGGAAAATTTTACAAAATCAACAACGCCATTTTTCACTTTCACGTTAGAACTCCAAGGAAGTTTTGTATGAAAACCGTTGAGGCCAGTTACACACATGCAAGCGTCATATAATGTTGTACAGTACCTCCGAAATGTCAAGGAGCCATTCGTCATACTTAATATAAGTAACGAAATAAACGCCATTTTGTAACAAATTAAAATTGAACCTGATACTCGCGCAATACAGTTGGGATTACATAAACATATTTTTAAAATGTTTTCTGCTTTTAGCTGCCAGTCTAATAAACATACTATCATGCAGTTTTTATTTAATTTTGTTTTAGAGAATGTTTTTCCGACTTTCAAACTTAAATGCACTTAATTAAGTGCTAAAATGTTATAAACAATTAGAAATTAATCTACACGAAAAGTGGTATTTTAGAAATTATCAAATCACGGGTTATTTCTTTCATGTAATAATATGCAGAAATTATATATTATTAATTATATTATTCTCGAGTGAAAAGGTATCTTCTAGGCAAGCATGTCACATCTTCAGCCGCATCGTCACTTTCCAGCTGTAGGTGAGATAGTGGTGAAATAATTGCTTATTCCGCATAAAAAATGTGCTTACTTCTAAACCACGCAATGAATTTTTATGGGGTTTTCATTACCAGACAGACGTGAAAAATGTTTCACAAAGGTTTTTATTATTTAGGTAATTAACTATTTTGCAACCCAACCCAACCGACTGCCCAAAAGGACTTATACAAAAGAAATGTTTATAATATGTGCATATCAATTTTTAACAGTGTACCTAATGAAATAAAAATAAGGTAACATTAAAAAAAACTTTAACTAGCTGGCTTCTTATTCATTGTTTTTATAGTGTTAAGGAGTTTAAGAATTTTAAATTAGTCTAGATATTATAGTAGACATAGACATTACCATTTGCACGTCTGCTTGCAGACTGAATATATTGTGTCACTTTTTACATTAAGATCTTATGTACATGTATTCTAGCAAATAAACCATTTGATTTGAACCAAGTCGCCGAAAAATAAATGTACATGGCTTACGTAAGCTAAACCTTAAGAGGCCGGGGTGGCTTTGAACGAGTCTATAGGCTGTCTCTGTTTAACTTGCAAACTGTGCCCATGCTTGATGCGATAGCACTACCGAACGAACAATTATAATAGGTGCCGTAATACCAAAAATTATGAATGAAAATGTAATGTTTAGCCATTGTTTTTTGTATTAATAGTACCTTGAAATGATAGTCTATGTTCCTGTTGTAATGACAAAAGAAATGTGTTCGTTTTTAATACAAAACGAATAAGTTAAAGATGCGACATTTACGTCGTAATAATGTGTGAAAATCAATTGGTTTATATTTCGTTTTAGGTAATTATTTTGGAATAAAAACTATCCAGGAACCTAAATTAATACGTTTTTTATCTGAATAACAGCACAGTATGGTGGTTATATGCTTGAATTATAAATCATTTCGGTATTACGATTGTATGGGCAAATCAACCACTACCCGGCGCCTTAAGGGACTAGAAAGCGCTCGAGCCGCGCGTACGTGTATGACTGTGAGTGTGGATGCGTTTTATTTTATTTATAATGTATACTTCACATTTGACGTATTAAAGATGCCGTTTCCTTTGCCACCATTTCTGACTTTAGGCGAAGAAAACTCGATCAAGGCGCAATCGATAAGCGCCGGCAAATATCGTGCAGTCATTTTCTAGCGCAAGGAATACTTCCACGTTACATCCGTGTTCAATGGTTTGAACTCAGTTATTATTTTACGTAGAAGGCACGGCATCTCTGTCAGTGAATAAAATATGAGGTATTATTTATCGTACCTCATGTAAGAATTTATGTGAAGGACGATCCTTAAGAGCCTTTTATTTTGGGTCCCGTTTGGCATTTTACTGCTTCGAGCTGTGCCACATAATGAAGCCACGGAGTAAAGACCGTAGATAAAGTTACATTGATTCATTATAAACAAAGTAAAACCTGACTCGCGTACAGAGGGTTCTGTATAAAGTTGTATGTATATTGTTCGTCTATCACGGGAATCAATTCCGGAAGACATTTGCCATTTTTTTTTGCATTACTCGTGCTATGAGTCTTTGTTTCTTACTATTTCATGGTTCTAGGAATACAGGCAGTACAGAAAGTAGAAAGAAGTAAGAAGTAGTGTGTAATAGGTTACAGAACGAATCAAAAAACCCTAAATAGACGACATATGCGTCTTTGTTCCCTGAACGGTATAATCTGGGTGTCTTCAAGTCTAGAGTGAATAGGTACCTTCTAGGCAAGCATGTTCCATCTTTGGCCGCATCGTCTCTTTCCATCAGGTGAGATAGCGGTCAAATGCTTGCCTATCTAGTATTAAAAAAAAACATATTTCGGTCGTATCTTTTTACTGCATTGGCATAGATGCTTAATTTTTTACAGCTCCAAAATATAGACCTATTTAATATAGACGTATTTGATACCTTCACGCTTTCCTGAGAAAAAGAGCTTGACAGACGAAAAGAACGAAATAATTCTTTAAGAGTTCTTTTTTTCTTGAGGGACGGAACACTAGATAAGCGTGGTAGTCTCTCAGACATTACATAAAAAAAAGCATAAAAACTACGGGCCAATTGCCTATATTTCCTAAAACTAAACTAAAACTATGAAAAAGCATTGATCGTAACATCGCGTGACCTAGTACTGTCTTGCTTACTTTCCGAAAATGGTTCGATCTATCGGACAGTCAAGCGCGTATGACCGCGTCATGCACATGTTCGGAACTATGAGCTACTGGTGTCTCACAGGTCAGTTAGTTTAGACTGATTTGTGCCTGAATGAACCATGATGCGTCTTTGTTTGTAGCTTATAAATATAAGCCTGAAACGTATTATGAACTTAAATTGTTAAGATAATGAAGCCATGGAGTAAAGACAGTAGATAAAGTAACATATTTTTATATATTTTTTGTGCTAGAGAGGCAAGCATTTGATCGCTATCTCACCTGATCGAAAGTGATGATGCGGCCGAAGATGGAACAATGTTTACCTGAAAATTAGCTATTCACATTAAATCTTTATAAAACAAAGTAAAACCTGACTCGCGCACCGAGTAAATTATTAAAAAATACACATCGATTTAATCACAAATATTATACTCACATAATTTTTAAGGTCCTGATTTATTTTTGTAATAGCAAAACGCTTTAATATCCTTAATAAATGTTAAATAGTAATTTCATTTAATAATTTAAATACTAGAACTCCACTTTATTCAAAGTATAATCAACAACATATATTACATTAAACTAAATAATATAATTTAAATATACAAAGCTAATTAGTCGCGATGTCAGATAGACAACACGTCAGTCATATGTTTACAATAAAGTATTTAAAACCTCAGTCACAGAAGATTAAATCTATGTTGAAAAATAACAAATTTGTTAGCCGTCATAGTCACTGTTTTAGACCTTATTATCCTGGGGTTTATATCAAAAATGGCAATACATTGTAAACTGAAACTTACGTACAATATCTGTTATATTTTGTACTTGAACAACAAATTGAAAAATCAAATAACTATTCTTAAGAAAAAAGTTACAATCTTTTAAAATTTTCAGATCTCAGGTCAGGGCGAACAACTATTATATTATATAATAGTGGTCGTTATTGATTTAGGGTAACATTGAAACTTTGAAAAGCGAAATTTTATTTTTAAAAAATGTTTGCAAAAAGCGATGACTCACCCTCGTTTACACGGGGTAATGAAATCAAATACTCGTCCCGTATCCAGTTATATTTTGGCTGTAACACATACATTTTTGGTAAAGTCTATTTACATAACATACGAGTATCTCGGAGTGTGAACCGTAGCCAAACACTCTAATCAATTTAATTGGATAAAGTAAATTGATTAAATTTTATTTTGGTATATTTTGCTTTTCGGCTTTTGCAACGGCAGTTATCAATGTTAGATTGAGTTTTGGTTTGGATACATTATATTTTTACCCGATTTCTGTTAGGCAAACCTATTTATATTTATATATTATATACATATCTTCTTCTTTGTCGGTATCACTCTTGACAGAGTGGTCGTGGTCATCACTTCAGGTGTTGGTGGCAAGCTTGACAACACGCCGCCACTCTTCTCTGATGGCCGCCTTCCTCGTCCATTCGTGTAGTGATGATGAGCCATTTACTGCCGCTTTTACTGACCAGATAGGTCAGTCCACCTCATAGGCGATCTTCCTCGTACCCTCAACCTTTCCCTGAACCACAAGTCGCTCAATAGCCACCTCCCCTCGGCGGCATACGTGACCAAAAAAGGTGAGGATAAGAGACTGTACCAAAGATGATAAACGCTGCTTGATGCCGAGTTCTCGAAGTATAGACTCGTTGGTACGGAATTCAGTCCACGATACTCCGAGCATTCTCCTCCAGCACCACATCTCTAGAGCGTCTATCTTCTTTTTCTCTACTTCCCGCAGGGTCCACGTTTCTGCTGCGTACAAGAATATGGGGAATACAAGTGCCCGAACTAGCCGGATTTTTGTGGCTCTATATATGTTGCGATTCCTCCATATTTTCCTCAACTTGTCCATTGCAGATCTAGAAATCGCGATACGCCTCTTCACTTCGTCGATGCATCCACCGTTGTTCGTAATTAAGGCTCCCAGATAAATGTATGATTGCACCACATCACAATTAGCAATTTGTGTAATTTCTGGAGAATTGTTATTCATGCGGTCGACAATCATAATTTTTGTTTTATTGCGGTTTATCTTAAGTCCGAACTCAAGGCTAACGCGTTCCATCTTGCCGAGAAGTTCTTCCATGTGTTGGATACTGGTGGCGAACAAAGTGGTATCGTCTGCATATCGCAGGTTGGAGATCTTCAAGCCACCGATCGAGATGCCATCTGTCCAGTCCTCAAGTATAATCCTCATTAGGAGCTCTGTGTACACATTAAACAGTAGTGGAGAAATAATACATCCCTGACGGACGCCGGCGCTGGGGTGGAAGTGAGTGGATTGAATGTCATCTGCGCGTACAGAGGCTGTGCCATCCTCATACAGTCTTCGCAGGAGGTGTACCAGGTGTTTTGGAACACCCATCGCCGTCAGCGTTTCCCAGAGTTTCGGCCACTTGACAGAGTCGAACGCCTTAGAGAAATCCACAAAGCATATGTAAGCGGGCTTGTTGAATTCTCTGGCTTTCTCAATAATTTGTCGAACTGTCAAAATTTGCTCTCGGGTTCCCTTCCCCTTAACAAAACCAGCCTGTTCAGGAGCAATTTCTTTGGTCAAGTAGGGCTTTAGACGCTCGTTCAGAACGTGCAGTAAAATCTTGCTTGCGTGAGAGATAAGAGCAATAAGTCGGTAATTACTGCACGTCTTGGTGGAACCCTTCTTGTGCAAGGGGACAAAAACAGTGTGAGCCCATTCTTTCGGCCATTGCCCCTTGAGCCATATCTTATTGCACAGAGTGTGGAAGATTTGGACACCATGTTCACCCGTTATATACATAACATATAATAATTCATACACATATATATGGTGTAAAATCAAATCTCTCCATGTATGCCATGTGTGTTTACACTTTGGCGCCATCCCATCCTTTCCTAAAACAACGCTACAAGCTAGTGGCACGGCTATGGCAGCTGAATCTTTCAAACGGCGTAAGTATTCAAAACTTGATAAAGGTTTCATATTTGTGCCGTTTGGGGTTGAGACGCTAGGCCCATGGGGACCGGGTGCATTAGAATTTTTTATAGATTTGTCTAAAAGACTGATTGATTCGGCACATGACCAAAATGCTGGGTTGTATTTGGGGCAGAGGATAAGCCTTGCTAAAAAGTTCCCACAATGCTTGCTACATTACCACGCTGTATATAGATACAGCGTCGTAATGCAGGAAGCATTGTGGAAACTTTGCCGAACAATCTAAACTATCTTAAACCTTTTTTATAACTTAAATATTTATATTCTAAAAACTAGGTTATAGAATAAATAAATAATTTAGTAAATAGATATAGCATCTAATATCTCAGGGCAACGAGTGATTTGCCGAGTTCTTCTCTTTGGTGACACTGAACTGCAACGGGCAAGCGTGACGTTTACCATCAAGCGATTTGCTCGTCTCGTCTTTCAATGACAAAAAAGTATGTCTAAGTAAATTCGTTTGATCCCTCACTGCGTCTAAATTAATTAACTAATTGTAACGTACAGGCTATCGTTGAAATTGTCTCAAATCTCCTCGGAGAGTTTTTTTTAAATAAATAAATTAAGGTGGCGATACCAGAATTTCATCTAAAACGCGTTTTTAAAAAGTTTCGTTTCTAAAAAGCGTGTTTTTGTAACCGTTTTACTCGGCATTCATAATAAAACAAAATAAATAAAAATTCATCGTAATCTGTATGATACGAAAAATATCAAATCTCATGCAAATAACGTCAATTTGTATTTTTGTAACCATTTCGTTCCGCCATTTTATATAAAAAAACTGTAAATTTTTTTCATATACATATGTTTACTAGTAAATGATTTCTTCAGCTATTTTTATGAGGCGAGTTTCCACGTAATTTGAATATAACCATAAAAAATCAAAGATGGCAACGCGTGACCTTGCGTAACCGCCACGATGTAATTTACGCAATATACACCTTTATGTGCGACAGTATACGGGGGAGAATTGGCTGTGGTTAAATAAGGTGCTCGCATTGACGTATACCTGCCCCTTAACAAATACCATCATGAAATACAAAAATTACACTTCTATCGTGTATCTTTCCGACTCACTCACTTTTTTCTTCCTTTTTAAATAATTTTGTAACGAGATTTCAAAAACCACATTTTCAAGTATTTTCTTTTGTCTGAAACAAACTTTTAACAACCCTATTACACCCCTCACGTTAGGCAGTAATGTGTTCCAAATAGCTATTTAGCTAAACCTTTGTAACGTAGAAAATACATTTATATTTTCGGACACTGCGACTCATTTTGTATTCAAAAGGGTGCCCCAGTCTACGCAAATAAGTAACGCTATCTAAATAACTGTATTAATGGGTGAAAATATAACAAAACGGAAAATAATAGATACTTTGATCATTTGGTTTTGTGGTAGAGTATATATATACATATACACATGTATTATGCATACATATGTATTTCCTGAAAGATAAAATTTAGGTGTGTTAGGTATTTACTGAAAAAGCGTGCTCCACCTTACACTACATCGTCACTTTCCATCAGGTGTGATTGTAGTCAAACGTTTGCTTAGTCTGTAAAAAAAGGAAAAAAGTTGCTACCTTGAACCAATCGATTCGTAGTTTACCTCCCTCAAGTAGAAAAACTTCTTCAAATTCTTTTATTGATAAGTCAAGTAGAATGTTTATAACGAAATGTGTTTCAATGCTCATCAAGTTTAGTTTAGTTAGTGCTCGTTGATAGCTGGTGTTGCTAATGGAATTGAGGAAAACTTTTGAGTTATTCCCTCCACAATGTAAATACTAAGGTTCTCGGTATAACTTTACTTGTTTTGCGTAAGTACCTATAAATTATAATAGCTTCGTACTGTTAGGTAGTTGTTTATTACAGCACAAGCTGTGCCCCGCAGTTTCACCCGTGTTACCGATGATCGTCAGGATCAGTGGTACCTACCTTAAGTCTTAAGTCCATTTTCTATGACAATGCAGTTATTTATATATATCTCAATTTTATCAAAATCAGTACGGAGTAAAGATTTAGAGATGGTACTTCATTTCCAGGCCCAGAAGTTTAACCTTGAGAGTTACAAACAGACAAAAGGACAGACATTGTGACTTTTATATTGAATATTTACAGGCCAATTGCCTACATTTACTAAAACTAAAGTAAAACTAATATACATCTATACAGCAAAGACCCAAGTTACCTAAAAGGCATCGAGCTCTATAGGTAACTCAAGTTCCCATCATGCTGGCGGCATTGCCTCTCTGAATTGCAATGCTAATACGTTGAGCCAAATGTTTACCAGCATTTTGATCACGCGTGGCTTCAACCAGACTCTCTTTCAGATTTATGTTAGTGCGATGTTCTGTATTGTGTGATATGAGAATTGATCCATAATAGTAAGTTGGTGCAGTGGACAGGTGTCCGCCCTCTGCGCCGTGGGTCCTGGGTTCGATTCCCGGCAGGAGCACTAATTCCTTCCCAAGGGATATTTGTGCTTCTGGTTCTGGGTGTAATGTGTGTGTGATGTGAATGTTTCCGGCACCCAAGATACAAGTCTTTGATGTGTGGGGCTGTAAGTGTGAATGCGTTTGTTTGTTAAAAATATAATGAATTATATATAAATAAATACAAATTTTATTAATAAATTATATTATAAAAATGGTATCTACAGCTGTTACAGAAATATCTACCTCGTTTGAAACGTACACACTAATTTGAAAACTTTTAGATATGTATTATTACAGTACTTAGTGAGAGATAAAGTTATTAATTCTGTTCAATTAATTACACAGGTTCGATGTACATAATAATTCCTTTCAGTTAAAACATACAAAAGATTTAAATTGAAAAGTTTTTTTTTTTTATTTTTTATTTATTTATTTTTTGGGGGGAAAAATGCCTAGCACTTCCTTTCCTTCTCAGGGGTGAAGGAAAGGGGAAGTACATCAATCCATGTCAAGTTTTCTTTACAACCTTTGTTAGAGGAAAATGTTTATTAGAATATTTGGATAAATATAGAACGAAACCGTATAACTTATGGAGTAAGGTTATTACTAATAACCTTAGAGTATTTTAAGACGATATACAAATTTAGCTAGTGGTTTCAAAATAGGATGAACCGTTTACTCACCTTGCACTATAATTTAAACGCAAGCAAAGTTAAAAACAACCTATTTCGCCGCTTATATTTTGGTTTTGGATTGATCGATTTCGATAAAAATTATATAGGACCACCTCTGAAGTATATATAATCTACCAAATAAAATAAAAAATTGAGAATCGGTTGACAAATATAGGGGAGAAATTGGTGAAAATACATTAAAAAAGAAATACTGTTGAACATAGTACCTCCTCCTTTTATGAAGTCAGTAAAAAAGAGGTAAATATATTATAGATCAGAACCACGTCTCATTATCTCAGCGATCTTACTAATATTATAAATGCGAAAGTTTGTTCGTGTGTGCGAATGTTTTTTACCACGTATCTCCGTAACTAATCAACCGATTTTGATGAAATTTGAATGTAGATTATTTAGGTTCCGGAATGAAACATAAGCTACTTTTTAAGTTAAATAATGTGGGCGAAGCCGCGGGGCACGGCGAGAATGTTGATGAATCATAAAAACTCTTCAAGCGTGAGAACTACACCTACCACCAAAACTTACAATGAAACATATCCACACTCAAAGCCCCAAACAAAGTTCAAAGACTTGTAAAATACATCACACACAGTCACATCCAGAACCAAAAGCAAAAATGTGCCTTGGGAAGGAACATTTAAAGTAAAATTAGTTTACATTTATTTAAGTACTACAATTATCCAAAGATTAGAAGAAACAACCTCAACTATATATTTTTCTCTATAGTAGTAAAACTTTTTATTTTACCGTTCCTAAATACTTCCCGTTCTAAGCGGCTCAAAATGACACAGCGTCTTAAGTAGCACGTATACCTACCTAATTTTGAATATGTGCACTGGAATAGGAGCTTAGTGGCTGTAATATAGGTATGACATGGCACGGCCACCAAAGATAAGTGTACCTACCTACTTTGAAGTCTGAAAATTTAAATAGTATGGTGTTTATTCATGAAAAATATAAACAATTTTAAAACTTAGCTTAGATATACTTAGTTTTAACAATTTTAAAACTTAAGTTAGACATACTTAGTTAAGATTTAAAATTGTATATATTTTTCATGAATAAAAAAAAATATTTTATCTTATATAGCTGCTAGCATTCAAAAACAAGAACCCTTAAATTAAAGTAGAAAGTTTGCTCTTCTTCGCCCGTGCTCTCTGCGTCACTCAGCCGGCGGCGGCGCGGCGGCATTTAACAAAAGACTAGACAAGTTACGTGGATGGATTGCTGAAACTTAATTTAAGAACAAAGTTCGCTAAAAACAAATAGTTCATAATTGAAACGCAAGCAAAGTTAAAAAGAACCGACTTCATCGCTTATATTTCGGTTTTTCGATAAAAAATTATATGGGACCACCTCTGAAGTATACTCTACCAAATAAAAAAAAATATCAAAATCGATTCATAATTTGCGGAGATATCGCGTAACATACAAACAAAAAAAAAGATACAGTCGAATTGAGTTCCTCCTTTTTTGAAGTCGGTTGAAAACGAAGTACTCACTATTATAACGCTTATCGGCATGTCGCTCATACCGAAACCACAAACCATATGAGTGCCTACTAAATATGTTTTACGGTCCGGTATAAACTGTCAGTTATATCTGAAACCCTTGCAGAGAAACAACCGTGAAATCTTATAAGACAGGAGAATGACGTCCAGGATGTTGTACCAAAAGAACCCATTATTTGCTTATAGGCACTACTGAGCTAAGCTTTAGGGACTTGATAAACAGAGCGCCCGAGGCGAGCGGTCCGGGCGCTGTGAAGATAAAATGTATGGTGCCTAAGGAACATGGGACGCGCGGCCGAGCAGCGGGCGCGCGCCTTCGATTTCGAAGCGATTACACCGCGCTGCCGTCGTTTTGTATAGGCTTTAGTGTAACAAAATAATGTTGATGTATAAAATATAAAAAGCAGACAGGGTGCGCAGGGGGCGCACGTCTTGGGCTCTTTGTATATCAAGTTCCTTAAAAACTTTCAGTTTCAATCACCTGATGTTTTTTAGGCCAATTGTTTTCGATTTATTTGAGTAAGAAGACTGTTACTGTCTGCTCTTTTTTATGAACAAAACAACATCATATCTACCAACAATGTGAACTTTTACTTAAGGGTCTTATAGTCTTTTTAAAAACGTGTATGTTTACCGTGTTTTTTGTTTGAAGATGTTTCATTGAAATTTGGTATGTAGATATCCTAGAGTCTGACTAATAATAAAAGCTACTTTTTATTTAATTTATCTTAGCCTTAGCTTGTATTTTAAAGAGTAAGTAGGTATTATTCATAAATTATATTCAGAATATAAATGAGTTAAACTTTTGTAATAATGGATTAGAACGTCGTACATTGGGCTTAGCAATAAACATTGCTCGTCCAACAACTTAAACAACGCAATTGGATCTTGGGTAATCTCAGATCTATATTTATAGAGATACATTTTACCAGTATACATAAAAACAAACAAACTGTTTCACACACCGGGCCCCTCACAAAGTTCAATGATTTGTGTCGTGGTTGCTGGAAACATTTTAATGTAATTACACCCAGAACCAGAAACACAAAGTTTTCTTGGAGATCAAACTTGTGTTCCCGGTGAGAATATAACTGGTATATAACTAAAGGTATCTAAGCAGGATAGAAGGCGGACGCGCACCTTCCAACGGCAGTATAGGTATACAAACTAAGTTTATCGCGTTCTGTTATATATTTCGTAGTTTTTTTGTCTCAATATACATAACACAAGGTACATAGAATTTAACAACTATCTGCAAATAGCTGTGATCTTATTTTTTTTAATAAGTAAAATTTAAGTAATGTTTGACTGGATAAAAACTGTTTACCACTATTATAAAAATGGAATGATAATTTATCTATATTTATATCTAGGTATACGTATATACCATATTTATTTGTATTTTTATATTGTGTCGAACCAAGTTGTTAATTAATATGTTAAATGTCAAACCTGTATCAATCAAAATTATGGTCTAAAACTGGAAACAAATTTTGACAGCTGTCAGCAGATCCAAACGCGTCCGTAATTTAAATCAGGAATTCCCACAGACCTTGAAAAAGTTCCGGTTTCACCGCTAGGGATTCCGGATTACGATGGGAAAACCTGTATATCGTAGCGCAGAATAAATAATAATACAAGGCCGTAGGCACACAAGCAGATATATCTAAAATACTGTATCAAATTAAAATAACATAACTATGTATAATTAATTAAATTTAAACGGGAATTGCCGTAACTTACTTGTTGTAGATATCAATTCGAATGAAGCTTCGCACTCACCTGTAAAGCTTTCGCCGTCGCGTCCCGTTTTGCAAATCGATAAGTAACTCACGCCTAATATCCTATATCAATTTAATTAAAATTAAAAATATGCTTGAATTTAAAAAAAATATAGCATATGTGTGCATACTTAAAATATAGCTCAATATTAACAACAAACTAATCACATCAAATCTGCCGGATTAATCTTTTTGTTTCTTTATTTCTGTGCGACTAATCGAGTGTTTGATTTAATTTACTCACGACGATGCGAACGTTTATTTTAGGGAAATATCATTCAGTTCGAATGTCATTAAAAGTTTTATAAAAAGAAGCAAAAGCAGCGCAAGCGAAGCTTAAAAGAACCGACTTCAATATTTATGTTTTGGTTTTGGCTGGATCGATTTTGATAAAATGTATATGGGACCATCTCTAAACTATAATCATAGTAGAAATAAATCGTCCTGAGGCACGTGCGTACGGCCGTGCATATGTATGCAGAAGCCGCGTTTGGTACCACTCTATGAAGATAACATACTTATTTATTTATACTATGGTACTATTATTATTATTTATTTATACTACCAAAAAAACATCAAAATCGATTCATAATTCATATCGCTTCATAATTCATACAAAAAAAAAGCATACAGTCGAATTGAGAACTTTCTTTTTTGAAGTCGGTTGAAAAATAGCCTCCTAGGAGTCAACTTTGAGTATTCATGTCATGGTGACATTAGAATGTGTTATCATAATTGACTGCGTAACTACGGACCAATTGCCTATATTTCCTAAAACTAGACTAAAACTGTAAATTAACTGCGTATACCAACATATTTTCATGTGTGTGTCGCTAACCATTGAGGAGTTCCATAGTTAAGAACAACCTTGAGTCAATGTCATGGTGTCATGGTAAAACTTAACCGGCTATCATAATTAAATGCGTATAAAAAATTTAGTAATTCCTTTATCTGAGGCTAATCCTGGATTTCGATTCATGCTTACCATAAAAATGCATTGTCATCATAACTAAACACACATGTGAAAATTCAACTCCGTAGGATGAAATGAAGAGGTTCTATTTTAGCATACAAGACTTTAAACATAACAGCATATAAAATATATATTTTGTATGTATATATGTTTATGATGCAGTTCAAGGATGGACGAAAATAGATTGACGAAACAGATTTATAAGGTGAGTGTGAATGGGCAAGTTGGTAAGGGTCGATCTAGACGAACGTATACGATATACGTAACCTCTCCGTCGGCTTGCACGGCCCCACACGTCTGGGGGGTGGCCTTGGTGAGCAAGGTCACCCCTCCATGGGCGCAGTGGCCCGGAAGAGCTAGCATCCGGATCTACCGCCGGACTAAGATAGTGACTGCTAGCGCGACCCTATCTTGCCCCACTTCGGCGAAGGACTGCTCACCGGGGTTTTTTAGTGGATTCAAGCCCCACATACCCCTTTCCTTCACCCCTGAGAAAGAAAGGAAATGCCAGGCATTTTCCCCCCACAAAAAAAAAGACGAACGTATCAC
Source organism: Lomographa bimaculata (assembly GCA_948107665.1). Lineage (NCBI taxonomy): Eukaryota > Metazoa > Arthropoda > Insecta > Lepidoptera > Geometridae > Lomographa > Lomographa bimaculata. The sequence goes on from OX403599.1 coordinate 11,727,314, forward strand.
GACCAAGTCGAAAACGTTTTAAAAAAGGTCAGGTCAAAAGTACCCGCAACCGACGAGCATGTATGAAAAGACTCATGAATGTAGGAGAAGCGAAAGATGTGTGTCAGGATCGTAGCAGGTGGAGAGATGTGGTCTCTGCCTACTCCAGTGGGAAAGAGGCGTGATTATATGTATGTATGTTCAAGGTCCGTCACAAAATCTATGCACGCTTTCCGACATAATTAATTTTAATGATCAGTTGCTTCGGGTCGCTTAGCAAACAGTACGTTTTGCCAACGCAACTCGACCATTGTTAGCTTGTTTGCAGACGACTAACAAACACGATATTGTTAACTAGCTGGAAATCACTGAAATACCACCAAATATAGCTTTTCCGATGCTGGCTTTTATCTAATAGCAGAGGAAAAGATCGAATTACCGTTAACGTGGTCTTAATTAAGAGATGATGGGCTCTTAATTGGAGTGCCTATTTGCTTTAGAGACTGTTAATCAATACTTCATTTTGGGTTTTCTATCTGAGTAGATCTTTGAACAAGGATTTCCCATTAAGCGGTCAGTATAGCGTCAATTTAAGAGGTACTTCATGATAATCATTACTTATATTAGTTATTGGATACAAGTTCAAAAAGTGTCGGTTAAAAATATATTTTTATAATAATTTACATCTACATTAACACTATTGTAAAGACTTATTTAAAACACAATATCATCATAACATCATCTAAAATCTAAATACACAATATTTTAGAGTAAATTAACTAGGTAAGTATAGCGTATGGTAAACGCTTTAGGTACTCTAAAATTAAATAAGTATTGGAAATAGATGGAACCAAGTTATAATGTTAAGCTTTTGGCACCTGAGCTAATGTTAAACTGTTTTTTTTAATATTTTATAGGCAAGCATTTGATCACTATCTTACCTGATGAGAAGCGATGATGGGGCCGAAGATGTAGCATGCCCGCCTAGACGATACCTATTCACTCTTGATTTGAAGACTGCCAGATTATACCGCTCAAGAAACAAAGACGCGGGCAATAAGTTCCACTCCCTCGCAGTACGGATGATAAACGTAAAAGCTTTGAGCGAGCTGGAAGTATGTCAACCATGAATGGATGACGTTTGACTGTTTGTCTTGTTGTAAGATGGTAAAACGGGCATGGGAGAATTAACTCGTATAATTCCTGCGCACACTCTCTGAAATGCAAACGATAGAAAACCGATAGGCTCGCCTTACGTCGATGACCGAGACTCAATAGTTTTGTCTCAACCACTTTAATATCACGAATAAGTCTTTTGGCCCGGCAGTCAAGGGATTCCAGAACTTCAAGCTGGTATTTGGCAGAGTCAATGCCCTAGTTACAGGTGTCAATCCCCATCGTTTGGGTGAAAAACTTATAATAATCAAAATCTTGACTACATCAACATTTACGAGTAGCAGTGATGCTCCGTACAAATTTTGAATCCTACTACATATTATTTTTTATGCTCACTATCACACCTGATGGAGAGTGACGATGAGGCCGAAGATAGGACATGCTTGAGCTTCCGGTAAAGGTAACGTCGTGGTTGAAGTTCATGATTGTTGGGCGTTTTCCAAAGTTGACCTACTCGATCATTATGTTTAAAGCCAGTACTTCTAGGTTTTGCGTTTCGACTACATGGTTACTTACAAACAGATGAGAAATTAGTCTACCCTAATAAGAGTAAAAATGCTCAGATATCAAAGTTTTTTTTATCTTTGAAATTTCAATGCAATGGATTCGTCAATTGCGAGTTCTTTGATATAGGATCACACTAGGTTAGCGCTGAGATGAATAGAAAAGGTTGTACTTAGAGGTGGGTCATTGACAGTTTCAGCGTTAATGTAATGTAACAGTTTTTCATCAATGGTCAACAGGTTGAAAAAAACAGTTAATTCAATTATTAGGTTTTTTAAAATGCGAAAAATTGATTAGCGTTTTATATCAACGTTTTGGATCGTCAATGACTGTTACGTTAACACTATCGTTGACATTAACAGGAAGTTGAAAATAAAATTATAATGGAAAGCGTTTGTAATGAAATTGTCCTCCCTTCAAACTTTTTGGAATTTTTGCGCGACGCTGCAGACATGTTTATTAATCCGAACTTCTCACTCACGTCACAATACTCAGAAAATGACACAGTATCTATCTTAATTACAGTATTATTTAATTTGCAGTATTTACACGCACACTATTTTATTTTAAAAATCGCTAAAATTATCACCAAACTGTAATATGCACGCAACTGCATCGAACTTTGACCTTGACCGACTAACTATTCGTGTAATGTAAACAAACAGTAAAACTCTCCCAAAATAATATTAATAAATCAATACATTGAGTAAGATTTTGACTCATTAGGTTTTAATGTGAAAGCAATAAGTATCGTTTCTGCGTAATCAGTAAGCTTTCCCGTTTGCTCAAATGGCAAAGTGAGCGAGAATACCGAAGATCAGGCTCAGACTTTCGTCAATTGTCGGATGTATTCGTGTTTCGTACCTATGTCGAGTCGAGCCAGCAACAGCATTGAATAAACGAGACTGCATTGAGCGTTGACCAAATAACAGGTTTCGAAGAATCAACTGGTTTACAAATTAATGAAAAACTGTTAATGCATTGACGGATAAAAAGCCATTGAAAAAAACAGTTCGTTGAATCAACGCCCACCTCTATGTACTTCTATTTCTATTTTTCTAACGATGACGTTAAAATATATCCCAAGACTATTCTCTTCAAAACTAACGATACTTTTCTCGCATATACTAAGCAGCTTCAGTATTTTTCCACGACCAGAAAGTTCCGGAACAAACGCTCTGATTTATTTACGACTCTACGCTGCATGCTTTTTCCATCTTAAATATTTTGTTGTTTATCCTTCTAACGTAGTGATTACTCAAGAGACACTTGTGCTCATATACTTTTAAAATTGGTGTTTTCAAGGTTTACTAGACAAACAAAATGTACTTGACGTTGCCATCATATTAAATTGAAGCTGGAACGTGTTTAATATTTTAGAGCACTTTTCATCAGTGTAAAACAGTCTAGGTTTAATACTCGAAAGTAACATATATTTACTCGGAAACAGAAATCACTCCTCTGAGTCAAATAGAGACACAACTACTATGTAGATGAACTGAGCTGCTCCTTGTCAAGTTGCAAACGAAGCGTTCTCTATAGCGACCGTCTCGACTACCAACTAGCCAAGAGATATTAAGTCTTTTGTATCAAAGTTTAAAATTGCTTATTACCAATAATTAAATAACTAAGTGAGAAAAAGGAAAATAAAATATAGGCAAAATTATTAGTATACATTTATACATATTTTTTTGTTAAGGTATAATGTGTAAATTATGTCTGAATAAAGGGCTACAATCTAATATTATAAAGAGGTAAGTTTGTAGAGGGTAATCTCTGGATCTACTGAACTGATTTTGAAAATTCTCTTCCCAATAGAAAGAGACGTTATTTGTGAATATAGGTTGTGTTTTTTTTTTACCCAGGCAACGCCGGAATGGTCGGCTAGTAATAAAAAAATTACGTATCTAGCAGATACGTTATTATGATACGACAAGGAACATATTTTATTTTATTTAGAATTAAAGACGTGTATCTCTTTTTAAATGCGAAAATAGAAATCACTTCATTGCTACTTGACTAGTGAGGCTGATTATTGACAAACTGGAACTTTCAGTCACAGTCACAGAGAACTATAAAGTTAATTACATGACATAACAGTAGATACAAAAAAAAAGAGAAATATCAAACGTTACAAGAAGCACACCCATAAATGATGCGAGAAAACATAGTAATATAAATTAAAGTAGAAATCAATAAATTCAATATTGCGAAACAGCAATAGGCACACAATAAATATCAGAATGAAGTTGTAATGGCTCCTGTCTCAGCATTGTGCCTTCCGTATCAGATTAATGGCAATACAAACAATACTGGTAACACTCTGCAAATAGTTATTCAAAGCGCATCCCGAACAAAACACGAAGAGAACTGGATTGGGGATGTGCGAAGGAACAAAGGTGACATTTAGTCAAGTTTGACATATAAGTAATAAGAACTGAGTAATGCTATTATTGCGTGACGAAATACTGAGTACTTAATGCGAACTGCCCGTTGGCTTAGTTGGTGGTAATTGCCTTCTAAGCAGAGGTATCGAGTTCGATTCCCGACGGGAACACAAGTTTTGGCCCCAAGGAAAATTAGTGTTTCTGGTTCTGATTGTGTGTGTGATGTGAATGTTTCCGGCACCCACAATACAAGTCTTAGAAGTCTCAAGACTAAGTGTGGGGCAGTGAGTGCAAAATCGTTTGTTTAAAATTTAAAAAATATGTGTTGTATTACAGGGAAACATTTCAACATGTTGTTAACCCCACAACTTTTCGTCACACAAAAAGGTTGCGAATCAACATTTCAAAGCCCTTCCATAAAAGTTTAACTTCAATTAACACTTGCTTCTTCCGTTTTAATTTGTACCTGTGACGAATTTAGTTTCATTTCAGAGTTTTTTCACTTTGGAGTTAATGGGAGTTCATCAGATAGATATTTTTCCCTGAATTAAAAGTTGTCTTACTAAAACGTTTTTATGTTAAGGAACTTATAATTTTGTTTACTCTGTATGATTGCATTATCTAAAAGTATAGTGATTTACTACCCTTTCTTAAGCCAAGTAGGTCTATTCTGGTCGTCAAAATACGATTGCTCGAATTGATGCGACGTCGATACGACAGTCGATTGGTTGAAATTTCAATTGATTCGATGTTTATAACAAAAGAAAATCGTTCGATTTCGACGTCGATGTGACGCCCGGAATAGACCCCCTGGTTCTAATTGCGTTCGATTCTCAAGTTTTATGAAGAAAAGATAATTATACTCGCTCTAAACACGGGGAGAGGAAACTTCGTGACGAAAAAATTATAAAGCTGGAGGCGATTGTTATCTACCTTCCCATAATTTCCTAACGTAGTGAATTATGGCCTAAATCTCTCTCTCTCTCACACACACACATTGGGCACATACTGATGATGATAATCCAAACAGAATGACAAAAGGAATTACACGAGTTAATTCCCCAAACCCCGTTTTACCATATAACAAGACAAACAGTCAAACTTAATCCATTTAGGATTGACTTACCACCAGCTCGCTCGACGCGTTTCGCTTCGTTACGTTTATCATCCGCACTCGCTAACTCATTGCCCGCGTCTTTGTTTCCTGAATGGTGTAGTCTGGGGTTCTTCAAGTCAAGAGTAAATAGGTATCTTCTAGGCAGGCATTCTACATCATCGCTTTCCATCAGGTGAGATAGTGATCAAATGTTTGCCTATCAAACAAAAAGAAGAAAGAAGCTTCATATAGTCAAAGTGCTACTTTCAGACTCAGACTAAATAGACTTATTATTTAGTCTATGCTTTCAGATCGGTGACAAAACTATAACTTTATTACTTCATGTATTTCCTCTATACTGTTTGTTATTCAGTATGGCTCTTCTCGCAAAATGTCTGACTTCAATTAACGATGACGCAATTTATATTCATCCCGTGGATTATCCAGATTTACTCCGTTTTATTTGCATGTTTATCAGCAACTTTGTTTTCTGTCGAGTTCTTTGCTCGCTGAGTGCAAGACTTGATATATTATACTTGGTATATAAAATTTACTTATATGTTCGATTTCCAGCAAGAGCACAGCTTTCCCATGATTGTGTTTGTGTGATGTGAATGATTCCAACCTAAACTTAGTATAAGGTCGTGAATCGAACCTGAAAATGTGTTTTCTATTAATGTTATTCAAAGAAATCTGCTTTTTTCTTTAAAATAATTAAACGCAAGAAAAGCTTAAAAAAACTGACTTCACCGCTTTATCATCGGAACCTTGATCCACCAGCTTTCAAATAAAAAAACAATCATCAAAATCGGCTCACAACAAAAGAAGTTGTGAGGTAACTTTTGAAGTCGGGTAAACCAGAACATCGTCAAAGTACGCATTATTCATCACAAAATAGACATTATTGACGATATTTCAAGAACTACTGATCAGATCTTGATCAAATTTAAATGGGACTAATTAAAAAGCAACATCTTTCTAACTAAAAAAAAATTTCGAAATCGGCTCATGTGGAGAGAAGTTATGAGGTAACTAACATAAAAAAAAAAAAGTCGACTAGAGTACCTCCTTCTTTTTTGGGAAGTCGGTAAAAAAAGGAAATCCTCTTCAATACAAAAAAAAACAACTTTTTTGTATGTTCCCCGATTACTCGAAGACACCTGAACAGATTCGAGAAATTATTTTTTTGTTTTAAAAGAATACACTTCCCAGGTGGTCCCGTTATAAATTTAATCAAGATCAGATGAAGAGTTTCGAAAATATCTGCGTTAGTTTTTTAAACTCTTATATTAATTTAGAACGAAACTAATTGTCGAGTAGTGAGAAACCAACCCTATCCGAGCAAAAATATGTTTTTGTAAAGGAAATGCTTTATGAATTTTGTAAAAAACTTGGCATACACCCAACTGCGATAGTTAGCGGTCACGTCTGACTCTATAGAATAGTATTTGTCTTTTTTGCCGACAGACAACGGAGCAACGTCCGGATATTTGGGTTTAGTCCTAGTTCTGTCTGTTATGACTCCATTGACTATAAACGAATGACTAATAATGCTTTAGTTTATTTTGGAGCATTGATTACATTATTTAATGTTAAAAAAAGCATGCATTTGTGTAATTATAAAAAACAGTATTTAGTAGTACCCCACTTCTTTACATCATACAAAAAAGTTGCGCATCAGAATTTTAAACTCCTCCTATAAAAAAATTCAAAATAAACTTGTATATTTATAGAGGGTGCTTAATGATACAATTAAGAGACTATTTAATTATTAAGATAATTGAAACGCAAGCAAAGCTTAAAAAAACCGACTTCATCGCTTATATTTCGGTTTTGGCTTGACCGATAAAATTTATATGGATTCACCTCTGAAGTATACTCTACCAAACAAAAAAAAATCATCAAAATCGTAACATACCTACATACAAAAAAAACAATCGAATTGAGAACATCCTTTTTTGAAGTCGGTTGAAAATGATTAACCAACCTAAAAAAGGGGGTTCTCAATTCATCACATTTGTTTACTGTGTGATAGTGATATTGATCACTTTTATATTAGACCAACTTGACACTAAAGTAAATTTCTAAATCGGTCCAGCCATCCCCGGGACCGATTTAAAAATTTACTTTGGTGTCAAGTTAGAGTAAGATGGGTCAATATCGAGGCGAAGTAATGTAAGCTTTATAAAGCTTTACTTTCGTTTTAACTTGCGTTATTTTAGTCTGGCGAAGACGGTGTATGTGAAGATATGGTTGAGGTGGTAACATGCCAGGTTTAGAATTATGATACAGTTTATTCATAATTTGTTTTTCTGGTTCTGGTTGTGATTGTGTGTGTGATGTGAATGTTTCCGGCACCCACGACACATGTCCTCGAACTTAGTGACACACATCATCGAAAATAGTAGCTGTGAGTATGAAAGCGTAAAAAAAAAGAAGTCTTTTGTATTATTATTTACTTATTCTCTGATGTAAATGAAGTTTAAATTATTATGCTTCAAATTTGAATATCCAACTAACGACTTCTTATAAGATCGGATTGTAATATAAAGGCAGATGTAAAATATTTGACTCTGAGACGAGGATTTGATTAAACCCAATAGAGTGACCAAACAATTCGGCTTTGTTGCCGCTCTCGGAAGGTTCTTTGTCAGCTTTGTAGGCCATCATGGCTGCCTTATACGTACAAGGTAGAGTAAAGTGGATTACACAAATCAACGGTAGAGTAGTAACTTTTGTAATAAAATGTTTTCAAAATAGTTGACGCTAACTGCATAAGCCTGGATTTAGAACGTTGCACGCTGCCACGAAAGTTAAAAGCTAGCAGAAGCGTAAATATACATGTGGTATTTTATTTTTATATTTTTTACACTCCTATTTAAGCGAAAAAATCCCTACTTAAAAATATAATTGCGAAAATAACTCTGTCTGTCTGTAACGCTTTCACGCCCAATCCACTCAAACGATTTTGATTAAATTTTGAAGAGATATACTAGAACTTGGAAAAAGACATAGGCTACTTTTTATCTCGGAATTGCCGCGGGTCCGGGACCTACGCGGGTAAAATCGCGGGGCACAGCTAGTATAAAACAAAATGTCGCGAACTATTGGCTTGTAACTCAAACGACCACGACATTTTTTTACTAACCGAGCGAAGTAAGTCTCTAAGTTGATATGTGTGTTTCAGCACTTTGTCCGTCCGTCCATCTGTCAGATGTATTTAGCGTTTGTAAAAATAAACAGGTGCTAAAAGAATAATAAAATTAGTCTAAATAAAGGGTCAATGATGTTTTTAACTGTCACTAGATGGCATCATCGGTAAAATTGACACGCGCAAGGATTTTGCTTGAGGTTTATCGTAGCTATACAGTTGTCACGAGGTCTCATTCTGGCGAAGTACTTACTAGTTTTTTTTTCCAATTGTTCTCTCTCGTACCTATACTGTATAATTACAGTAGACTAAGGAAAATATATTTTTGTGACGTTGACCGTCTTGTCTATGTCATAAATGATTTTATATTTTTATTTTTATAGTGACGTCGTAAATATTATCTGCATCGTCTGAACACATATTATAGTCACTTATAATATACAACATGAGCTTGTTTAACGTTAGTTATAATATTTATTTATTTGTCCGGAGCAAACCTTAAAAGAACTTCTGGCATATAAGCGCACACTATTCCCTTGAGTAATCACAATGTTATTGTAGAAAGGGAAACAGGCAAATGTTTTGGTAGTAAAAGCATGTAACAAAATAAGTTGACAGTATAAAATGTTGATTCAGGAGCTTTCTTCTCGCCATAATAAAAATTCAAAAGGCTCAAAAATAAAGACTACAAACAGATAGAAGCATTATTAGAAATGCACATATAATAAAACAGTACCCGTATGATAGATAGCTTTGCTCGGTTTTTTTAATGGTAAATGACGTCTTCTAAGAATGAAACCTAATTTCATGAAAATCGTTGGAGCCGTTTCCGAGATCCTGATTACATACACACACACACATATATATATATATATATATGTGTGTGTGTGTGTAATCGGGACCTCGTATCGTAACAAGAATCGCTCGTTTAAAGGTATTTGCGCATCCGCCTTCTATTCATTGGATTCGATTCCCAGTGGGAACACAAGTTTTCTCCCAAAAAAAATTGTGTTTCTAGACTTAGTGTGGGGCTGTGAGTGTGAAAGCGTTTATGTTTTAAATGCTTTGATATTGATAGTATAGTTAACTGACGTTTTTTGTAGCTATCTTAATACTTGCCTTACGAGTACAAAAAAAAAGGTATTTTTTTATATGATGAATTATAATATATTTTTTTATATATGAATTTAAAAATGCAGCGGAAATGGAAAGGAAATTGTGACAAACGCCTGAATCCCGGGTAAGCCTCTGTTGTCTTATCTCTGATGTACCGCAACAGATGAACGCCATAGATTCAAATTTCTTGTTAGTAAATCTGCGATCATACAAGATCGAAGTAGTAAATGAACAATATCGTGTTTGTTAGGTGCCCGCAAACAAGCTAACAATCGTCGAGTTGCGTTGGCAAAGCGGACGTTTGCCAACTGACCCGATGCGTCATAAAAATGAATTGTGCCAGGAAGCGTGCATAGACTTTATGACGCAACTGTAACTGTGGAATCTTATTTGTAAGCAGTATTTTAGTTTAGTTTTTCATCGGCTCGGACAGCAGTCCAAGCACTTTGCTAAAATTGTCTAATGTGAAACAACGGCAAACTCTAACAAGTACATACTGAAAACTTAAACTGTACGAGATGTATCTATAGGCGAAGACATTTTATACCACACAATTAGTGTTTTGTTTTCGAGTTATCTTGCAAAAACATAGAACGGCATCGAAATATTTCATCAGTTACCGTTCTACACCACATAGCCTTTGGACCTAGACGTCTGGCAGTGGTGGCCATAACAAAGGTCAAGGTCACGCGCCAGAGATGTAATTGTATGGTTGGCAAAAAAATATTTTTTAATATTTGTATGGATCAAATATCTCCGATTGCTGCACATGTAACTGCAGGGTTGTCAAAAGTATTTGAAAAATATAATTTTTAATTTTTGTACGGAAAAAAATTATGTCCGATTTCGACTTTCGTTCTCTGGTAGACGATTCCTAGCACGATACACATACACACCACTAAGTATTACTACACCTATGTGTTATAGGTTGTATAATTAGTGCCCTAAGTGCACTCTTCGACCTTTTCAATGATAGCTATGGTGAAATTAGATTGTACCTACAGGGTGTGGCTAAATTAATGTATAATCCTATACCTACAGATAGGGGACATAATGATGGTTTTTTAATGAAAATTTATTAATTATACTAAAATTTACTTCTTCATGTGAAATTACCTACAAGTAATATTTTAATCAAAGTAAAAAGCAAAGATGTATAATATTAACATTTAAATAAAGTAAAATTTTAACTAAGGAAGTATATTTTAGTGTTATTTGTAGTTTTTACCGACTTCAAAAATGGAGGAGGTGGAGGAACAACATGTTCGTCTGTATGTATTTTTTTTTATGTTCATCGATTTCTCCCCCATTTGTGGACAAAATTATTTTTTGTTTGGTAGATTAGTAGATTACTTCAGAGGTAGTACCATATACATTTTATCGAAATTGTTCAAGCCAAAACCAAAATATAAGCCGTGAAGTCGGTTTTTTAAGTTTTGCTTACGTTTAAATTATTCAGTGAAGATTATCTTGAGAACTGTAAGACTTTTACTTGGCACATTTTTTAATTTTCTGAACCATCAATGTGTCCCCATCTGTAAGTATAAAGTTATCCATTAATTACGGTACATACCCTGTGCATTATAAAGATTTTTCCTTCAGGGTGAAATGGTCTAACTATCACTTCATTCATTATAATTTGTAATTTTGGAGCGATAAGTTGTTTTTTATTTTATACTAGCCATGCCCAGCGGCTTCGTCCAGTATTATCAATTTAAAAAGTAGCGTATGTGTTAATCCTGGGTATTTGTTATGAACATTCCGAATTTTGTTCAAATCCGTTCAGCCATTAAAGCGTGAAGAGGGAACAAACATACTTACACACAAACTTCGCATTCATAATATTACGATACTAGCCGTGCCCCGCGGCTTCGCCCGCTATTATCAAGTTAAAAAGTAGCCTATGTGTTAATCCTAGGTATAATCTATGTACATTCCAAATTTCATCCAAATCCGTTCAGCCATTAAAGCGTGAAGAGGGAACAAACACACTTACACACTTACACGCAAACTTTCGGATTTATAATATTAGTAGGATTTATCTGTTCGAAATACAAATAGGAACATCGTATTGTCGCGACAAACTATCAATAAACCAATTCAATACACGATCGTTTTACTTACATTACATTACTATACCAACCACTAGTTCTAACAACCTATTATTACCTACTGCATTTCAGTATTCAATACAATTCGCATCGACTGTAATCACTACAAACTACCGTCTAACAGCTCAATGCATTGAAGACGAACAATGGATCGTAAACGCTCAAATTGTTCGTATTAAACGTTTATTGTTTCAGCAAAGTTCTACCAAGAAAATTAATTACTCGAGCGTACACATCGATAGAAATCAAATGGGGCGTAAATGTGGAAAGCCGGTGTTGGAATGAACTCCGTCATACATATTGTTCTTGTATGAATCGTGTTTATATTGTTCCAGAGAGGCATCGTATTTGATTCATTTGAATTTAGTTTCAAAAGGAGATATTTAATAGATTTTTTTTAAAGTTGGGCCAGTGTCTGCCCTCTACGTCGTGGGTCCTGGGTTTAATTCCCGACATTGTGCTTCTGGTTCTTCATCCACGGTACAAGTCTCTGAACTTAGTGTGGAATTGTGAGTGTGAATGCGTTTGCGTTTGCATGTTGTACTTGTTGTACTACTACCCACTTTCTAAGCGAGAGTTGCGTTTTCAAATCCTTGAGCCGATTATACCTTCACTTCCAGTGCATCGTGATGAGATCCGTATTAGGTTTTCTCGTACCTGTCTGGATAGCTCTGGAGCTTGCGGCATGTCACTCTGTCCACAGAAAATTTAAGAATGACTCTCACACCAGATCGGTTTGGCGCTCAAAGGCCAAAAGGGTGGTTGCAAAGGTAAAAAATGCTCGCCTTTCTGAGTTAGACTTAAAAAGCCAAGTTCGTAAGATCTGACCTTCTTCGCTATTTGTGATCGGGTGTTCAAGACGAAGTTTTTGGGGGTCCATATTTGCTCACGTCCGTAGGATTTAGCCCTCGATGTCCTACACGTGGCCCCTGGGTGGTGCTAAGGAGCAAACGATAAGAGGTGGGAGGCTTTGGCCGACGGCCTTCATACCACCCCCCGGACAAAGTCATGGTGCCAAGCGATCAATTCGCGTTCCACCATGTTGTCCGGGCCAGCCGAGTAGAGGAAGAAGTGAGTTTAGTTGCGCTGCTTTTGAGACTGGAATGGCGTACGCAATAACGCTGCATCGGGTAATCAAACTCGGAGAGCAGCGGGATCCGAGGCACGGTTCTCCGCTGGCCGACCGCAGATAGTTGGGGGCCCAAGTAGTGAGCTAGCCACTCATGAAAGGCTGCCCCGCCATCTGACGAAAAATCCCAGGAGTGCGCCATCGTGCCGGTTGGCGACCGGATGAGAGGACCCAATGGACACTCTTGGGGGGGCTCGGGCGTCCCCGCGGTCTCCGGTTTAGTTCCCCACTGATGTAGTTATTTTTTTGTTGTATGCCCTGAGTCAAATAGTAGCGCCGCGACTCACTTCCATCCTCTTACCTACACACCTATATACAATATGAGAAACAGAATAAGGAAATCGTTAAAACAGCGGAAGCACGTCCTCTCCTTGCAAGTGCACCTCTCGAATATCCGAGGGTTGCACACAAATATCTCGCCGGTCCATCACCATCTGGAGACCGCTAAACCCCACCTACTGTTTCTCTCGGAGACGCAAATCAGATGTCCAGTTGAAGCGTCGTACCTAGCATACCCAGGCTACACCCTTGAGCATAAATTCAAGCCACGCTCGGGAGTCTGCGTGTACGTTCGCGATGACATCTGTTATCAGCGTCTCCGAAACCTTGAAGACCCCAGTTTATCTACCATCTGGGTTTTAGTGGATACTGGCATGCAGAAGATTCTTTATGCCGGTGTCTACCGCTCACACTCAGGAGACGCTGAGACAATCAGGCTCATGACACACCTCAGTGAGGCGGCCGATGTGGCTCATCAAAGGAATCCTTCTGCTGAAATAGTGTTTCTGGGGGATTTTAATGCCCACCATCAGGAGTGGCTATTCCCATACCAGACCACTGACCATGCTGGGAGAGAGATGCGCAAGTTAGCCTTGACGCACAACCTCACCCAGCTGGTCCAAGAGGCAACAAGGATACCAGATATTGATGGCCATACAGCCAATTGCTTGGACCTTCTGTTGACAACAGATCCGGACCGATATTCCGCGTCGGTATCTTCACCTCTTGGTAGTTCCGACCATTGTCTGGTGAAGTCTGTATCTGTCCATTCTCCGCCCGATCGCAGCCTCACAGGCACCCGGCGGGTATGGCGATACAAGTCGGCAGATTGGGATGAGTTGCGTTCCTTTTACGCTTCTTATCCTTGGCGGCATGTTTGCTTTTCTTCCAGCGATTCCTCTGCTTGTGCGGATGCTGTGGTGGATGTGCTGCGTCAAGGCATGGAATACTTTATTCCATTCTCAGACGTACCTCTGTCCAGCAAAGCTCGCCCTTGGTTTGGGGCCGAATGTGGTAGCGCTATAGCACTAAAACAAGAGGCCTACACCGCTTGGGCTGATGCTCGAATCCGCAAGGCTAAGGATATTCGCGAAAAGAAGAAAGCCTTTAACAAAGCCGCTAAGTCATGCAAAAAGGTTCTTAAGAAGGCACGCTTTGACCATATTAGCCGAATAGGGGCCAAACTTGCTTCCTATCCCACAGGGAGTAAAGCATTTTGGTCCCTGGCTAAGTCGGTTGAAGCGAACTTCTGCCGCCCCTCACTGCCTCCACTGCTGAAGGCTGATGGGTTATTGGCTCACACCGCTACGGAGAAGGCAAACTTGTTTGCTTCACTCTTTGCGGAATCTTCACGTCTAGATGCTGGTAGCGCTGTGCCTCCGAGCTTATCTGTCTGCGAGTCGTCCATGATAGAAATCCGCATTCGACAGATCAATGTTCGTAAAGCCCTACGCAATCTGGACGTGAACAAGGCCTGTGGCCCTGATGGCATACCAGCCATAGTGCTGAGGACATGTGCGCCTGAATTGACTCCGGTTCTGACACGCCTCTTCCGCCTCTCTTTGTCGTCTGGTCAAGTGCCAAAAGCATGGAAGTTTGCCAACGTGCAACCAGTGCCCAAAAAAGGAAGTCGTGCCGACCCTGCCAACTATAGGCCCATCTCAGTCACGTCCATTCTCTGCAAGACAATGGAACGTGTACTGAACAAGAAGCTCCTAGGCTACCTTGAAGCGAATGACCTCCTGAGTGACCGGCAATATGGGTTTCGCCAGAACCGGTCAACAGGAGACCTTCTTGTGTATGCCACTCATATATGGAGTGAGGCCTTGGAAAAACACGGCGAAGCGCTTGCGGTATCGCTTGATATTTCCAAGGCCTTTGACAGGGTACGGCATGACAGCCTTATAGGCAAGCTTCCTGCGTATGGTATACCTCCCAGTTTATGTGCTTGGATTTCGGATTTCTTGAGGGAACGATCGATTCGAGTTGTCGTTGACGGCTGCTCGTCCGATCTAATGGCTATTAATGCCGGGGTACCTCAAGGGTCTGTTCTTTCGGCAACGCTCTTTTTGCTCCATATAAACGATCTGCTAAAGCCCGGTATCTTTGGGTACGCAGACGACAGCACTGTTGTCGAAAGATACATATCCAATGCACGAGCTGATGAGATACAAGTCCAGTTACAAAGAGAGGCAATGATCGGACGATTGAACTCAAGTCTGATGGCCGTGTCCGATTGGGGCGATGCCAATTTAGTTCAATTCAATGCGCCAAAAACACAGGCGTGTCTTTTCTCCGCAAAACGGAGACTATTCCATCTATCTCCGACCTTCCAAGATGTAGCAATACCGATGGCGAACAAGCTTGAGATTCTTGGCGTTACCCTATCGTCGAACCTTAATTTTGGCACATACATAGAAGCTAGAGCACAACTGGCCGCTAAGAAACTGGGTATCCTCGCTAAGGTCAGGCAGTACTTTACTCCGGGACAGCTTCTTAACCTTTATCAAGCTCAAGTCCGATCGTGTATGGAGTACTGCGGTCACCTCTGGGATGGATCCGCCAAGTACCAGTTGGAGGCTCTTGAATCTATTGACCGGCGAGCCAAAAGACTAATTGGCGACAGTAAGCTAATCGAGTCCAGGTTGCAAAGTCTCGGTCACCGACGTAAGGTGGCAAGCTTATCGGTATTCTATCGATTACATTTTGGAGAGTGTGCACAGGAATTACATGACTTAATTCCCCCATGCCCTTTCTACCATCTAACAACAAGACAAACTATTAAGCGTCATCCATTTATGGTCGACATACCTCCAGTTCGCTCAAAGCGTTTTGCTTCTACATTCATCATCCGTACAGCGAAGGAGTGGAACTCATTGCCTGCGTCTTTGTTCCCCGAACGGTATAATCTGGGAGTCTTCAAGTCTCGAGTGAATAGGTATCTTCTAGGCAAGCATGTCACACCTTCGGCCGCATCTTCACTTTCCATCAGGTGAGATAGTGGTCAAATGCTTGCCTATCCAACATAAAAAAAAAAAAAAAAAAAAGCTTGGATTTGCCAGCCACTTACAAGCACTTTTAGCCAGGGTAGCTACTTATAATATGAATAAAAAAATATATTAGAAGGTTAAAAAAAAAGATTAGAATTACTACGAGGCTCCAACACGTCTTCGAAAATCTTATTGGAAATAAAAAAAAAAATTTCCTATAGCTTACCTATTTCCCGCTTAACATCAAATTCTATAATGTTAAGGTAACTTCGCAGTAGGTCGTGCTCGACAGAACCCTAAGCTAACTTCCTGTTAGTTACCGTGTTCTCTCACTATTTTTCTACACGGTACGTTTGTAAAATCTTGTTAGATCCTTTTTAGTTCGGAACGAATTGCGAATTGGATTTATTGTTGTGAGAAGTACCTACTGTTGATATCGAATTGTATCTGTTTCTGGTTTTCTTTAAAGTTCTACATACTTTAATCGTACTATCGAGTTTCTTTTTTACCAACTTCCCAAAAAAGGAGGAGGTACTCAAGTCGACTGTATTTTTTTTTTGTGTGTGTTACCTCATAACTTCTCTCCATGTGAGCCGATGCCGAATTTTTTTTTTTAGTTTGAAAGATGTTGCTTTCTAATTGGTCCCATTCAAATTTTATCAAGATCTGATCAGTAGTTCTTGAAATATCGTCAATAATGCCTATTTTGTGACGAATAATGCGTACTTTGACGATGTTCTGGTTTACCCGACTTCAAAAGTTACCTCATAACTTCTTTCGTTGTGAGCCGATTTTGATATTCTTTTTTATTTGAAAGCTGGTGCTTTTCATGTGGTCCCATTGAAATTTGATCAAGGTTTGATTTTAAGTTTTTGAGTTATAGTCAATAATGCATGTTTATACATTAAATCTGATCAAGATTCCGATGATAAAGCGGTGAAGTCGGTTTTTTTAAGCTTTGCTTGCACTTAATTATTTATTTAGTTATGATGAAATCTCGATGTTATGCGTGAAGACTGTTATCATGACATCAAGCGAGACAGTGGTCTATCAGAAATTAAAAAATACCTAAGGTAAGTAACATAACATAAACATAAACGCTTTCACAATCACTACCCCACACTAATTTGGTGCCTTGTGTTCCGGCACCCACGGAAACATTCTTGTGTTCCGGCACCCATGTAAACATTCACATTACACAATCACAACCAGAACCAGAAACACACATTTTCTTTGGGAAGAAACCTTGTTTTCCCGCGGGGTATCGTACCCGATACTCGTGCTTAGAAGGCGAATATCCACCTAATTAATTAAACGAGCGATTCAACAATATTGTAGTTGCAATTTTCATTTAGATTTTGCTTCCCATACTCCGTATTTAACCTTTATTCATTCAAGTATTAAATCTAAATTTCCTGTCTAATAAAAATCTCTGACTGAAAAGGCTGTTTCCGTCCCGACCTAGGAACCTCTTGCAGACCGTGTAATTTATCATAGACGTAGAATTGTGGGAATAGGTATTACCTTCGTGATTTATAGCGCATTGGTATGACTATAACTGTCATTTGTATAAAGGTTTTATCCTAAAGAAAGTAAGCGTCTGTTACAAAGTAATGCCGAATATAGAATTATGAATGCAACTTGTGTCGACACTTTAGCTCCGTCTAATTTTACTGGAAAAATGTGCACAGTTGAATCAAGTTAAATCGTGGTCAAACGCAAACCTATCAGAAATAAATGGAACTAATATTCTAAGAGCTTAACTATATTATAGTATTTATTTTAGTGGATGCGAAGCATCCATACTGGCTATAGATGTTATTATAGAGAACAAGCAACTTCAAAGTTAAATAAATAAATACATAAGTATCACACTTATATAATAAATCCGAAAATTTGTGTTTATTTTCCCTTCACGCTGTAATATGGTTTTGAAATTACATCGCTTTACAAACAAAAACAAAACATGTTGTTAGTATTATTATAGTACAAAAAATAGTAATTCTCTATGGGCCCCAAACTAGGCATAGCCTGTATCTTGGGCGCCCGTTGCTCGAAAGAATTATCACATGAGCTGTACGTGATCCGCATCAGTGATTGATTAGTTACTTGGACATGTAATAACTGTTTGTTCATGACATCGCGGTGGTGAACCAGTGGAAGTTTCATGCCATGTTTAATTAGAAGAATATCAGAAAAGTATAAAGCATAGAAACCATTAATACTTTTTTACAAAACACAGATTAACATATAGGCTTCTTATTAACTTGATAAACGCGGGCAAAGGGGCATGGCTAATTATAATTTATGTATCGGGTTCGATTCCCAATGGTAGCACAAGTTTTCTCCCAACGGGAAATTTGTGTTTCTGGTTCTGAGTGTGATGTGAATTTATGTTTACGACCCCGCGACACAAGTCATTGAACTTAGTGTGAGACTGTGAATGTAAAATCGTTTATGTGTATGTTTTTTACCGAGCAACGAAAGACGGGTCAGCTAGACATTCAAAAACACTACAATACATAAGTGTGATTACAATTACATACAATACATAGATGTGATTAATATTAAATAAAATTAGACTCTATCACATACAAAAACAAAAAATATACCATTATCAGATGAAACGTATTCAATACGAATTTGTTTCGCGTATGGAGGCAGGCATCATACGTCACGTGTCACGGCTTTCGCACCCATTGTGATGCTGCAATATACTACCGATGCAGTACAGAAGATTGAGTTATATTTTACAAGCTTTTATTTAACTAGCAATGTTTATATGTAAGTATGTATGTTTGGGTCAAATCTTGCAACTGAATTTTAAAGCAATATACGAGTATAGTTGACCGATGGACATGAAATTTTATATCCACGTTTAGTTTATACTACTCTATTTAACAGTTTATGTCGAAATTAAATTCTTATTAGTCAGTTTGGGGCTGAGTCACCCACGTCCGTAGGAGGATACCCCTTAAGTCTGACTCCCTACACGTGGTCCCCGGGTGGTGCTAATCAGGTGACATTTGAGAGGTGGTAGAGCATTTTGTGAGTTGCTCGCCTGGCTTGCTACCAAAGTAGCTTACCACCATCAAGTTGAAAGTCTGCCGCCAAGCCAAATACGGTGTTCCGGCAGTTATCCTTGAGAGCCTGCGTATTCCAGGTCTAGTGTGTTTACCAGCTTCGATCACATCGTCACTTACCATCAGGTGAGATAGTGGTCAAACACTAGCCTGTCACAAATAAAAAAAAAAATAAGTCCTAGGGATCGTAATTCCAATGATGTATAAATCGTATTGTTGCTTCAATACTAAATAAAAAACGTTTAGTTTGAATGACATTGGAAGGCTAACTAAGTGACATAATTCTAAATCCAATATGGCAGATAGCCCAAAGCGAACGATTTATTTTTTGTGCACACCTTTGATATGGATATCAAATAAAATCAATCAATCAATCGTTTATTTGAACCATATAAATTCTCAAAATAATTTTATTGAAAAAACGTGAGCTTTGGCCCAAGAGGCAGTTCTCCCAAAAGGGTTTGCCGAGTAGAATCCGAAAAAATGTAGTATAAATTAATATTTATGCATTTAACACGAAAATCGACAAAAATCACAGGTTTTTAAAAATAAATAGTACGTCATAAACGTTCCCCTATTTTACGTAATACCAACTCTTTGTCAGGATGTAGGAATAGTTTGACAGTTGTTAGAGTTAGCATTTGACGTCGAATAACAAAACAGGAACGCATTGGCATAATACACGAGATATTTTATTTAGTACGAAACTAAAATTACATATATCTATACAGCAAAGACCTATGTTACCATTTTGTGACCTTAGTCATACAACATTTTGTACGCGACAGCGAGCGTTGCGCACTCAACCTGAAGAAGGCTTCCGAATAAAGCCAAAACAATTGTCGATCTTTACATTTAATTTAAAACTTCTAAATGTGAGAGAACAATACTGAACTTAAATTACCATTGTAACCTGGTTTTCATGTAAAATGTAAAAATTTTAATTTCTTTATTGAACTTACAGCTTTCAGTCTTTTGGTGTCATTCTAGAAGAAATTCTAGAAGAAGCTTAGGTAGGTTAATAGCTTAGGTAAGCTTGTCTGGAAGAGATCGCATTTAGCGGTAAGACGGCCTAGTGTATTCAATAGTTTTTGTTTTCCGTACTTTTTATTACTAGTGTCAATAAAGAGTTTTTGTAATGTAAAAGCTTAAGTACTGCACAGGGATTTATATACCCCTTTCAGCTGCTGGAAAAATATTATAGTCTATTGAACTGAAAGCCTGTCGACTGCAGTTTTTCCGAAATAAATTATTTATTATATCACAAGCGTGTTCTACAAAAAGGTGTGTACTACTCTTTGAACAATCAACCCGGATTGTATATGATACTTTGTATTTGATCCTCGAACACAAAGGGAAAAACAGTTACCCCTATTATTTTTAAAAATATATAACGTTCGATAAGCGTTCTGTGTTTAGGATATTTTTTTTGGAATAAACTAACATATTAACACATTCACGCTCCACACTATGTTAGAATATTTGTATCGTGGGTACCGGTAACATTTACATCACACCCAGAATCAGAACTTTCCATCACTTTCCATCAGGTCAGAAATTGGTCAAATGCTTGCCTATCGATAATAAAAAATGGAAGCACAAGCGTCCCTTGGGAAGGATAATTGTGCTCCTGCTGGGACCCACGGCGTAAAGGGCACTTGCGTACTGCGCCGACAAGTCAATTAAAACTCTTGACAAGGACATGCCATTGTGCCAACTCGCACTTAGCCAGCTTGGTTCATGATAGCCCATAAACCATTATTATTATTATACTACCTTGGAAGAGAAATACCCGTTTCGCAGTAGTGGAAAACGGTAAATATATTGTACACAACGCTATTTACCATGCTATAAACGCTTTCGCACTAACAGCTCCACACTAAGTTAGATGACTTGTTTTGTGGGTGCCAGAAATATTCACATCACACATACAACTAATCACAACTAGAACCAACATCACAAATTTTATTATCATATTGCCATTACATGTTATCTGAGAAGTTATTTTCTTGTATGGTTTAGACGCAAAATGCCTCTGACAGACGGACGGACGGATAGAATGCTGAACCACCCAAGTCAAATCGGAGATGATCTTTGGGGAGAAAACTTGTGCTCCCACGGTAATCGAACCCAAAACCCCTGCTTAGAAGGCGAACGCGCACCGAACTAAGCCAACTGGCAGTTTGATTTATGTATTATTACTAAGTACATAATAATATATTGTTTTTAATGTATTGTTTTATTCAGATTATACGAAAGTACTTACATTTTAATGTTTACATTAACGCGTTGATTAAATCACGTTTGCTCGTAACATTTGTTTTGAATACATTTAATTATTTTCCATTAAATATGTACCCACAAACTCAATTGTGTTGAATGAAAACTTTCCTCATTTCTGCTTCCAATGAATTTGCATAAAATGATATGTATGCGGTTCAAATACTTCTATTCAACCCTAATATAATTTACGGATGTTTATTCGTCACTCGAATGGGTTTTAATGACAGAGTTAAATACGTGTATGAATACATACATTTTATGGCTACTACACTTAGGACGCAATTGTTTTGAACGGATCAACGTGCGGGGATACGGGTGGGGGCACTGATCTATTTATAGTCTAGAACAAAATAGTGTACAAGGAATAAAGTTGCTATGTTGCATTATCTACTAGCCTTCCTTGGCCTATTGGGCATGCAGGTAAAATAAACTTGAACAATGAACTAGAATAATCATACTCAATTAATAAATGTAGATTAAAAAAAACATTGTTAAATAAAAAAAGAAGTGTGGCACTCGGGGACTGCCGCGGTAAAGCTATTGCATAGCATTTTTTATCAACTCATGCAATTATAATTATTTGTATATTTTATTTATGCAGTATTTTTTTTCCTGCCACCTAGAGGCGAGTTGCTGAACAAAGAGACAAGCGTGATATTTCAAAAAGTCATTAAAAGTTCTGCTATTCATCGATAGATGGCAAAACTAAAAAGTATCACCGTTGTGCCGGTCGGAGTAGGGGGTGTTAGGTTATTTTCGTTACGGAATTTCTGGATTCGGTCTCCACGCTCAAGGCCCGCGATAGAAGCTATGCAATAGCTTAACAATATGCAAAATCATATACTACATACATATTTATATATACAACTTTCATATACTCAGAATACCTAGTTCAGGCCACCGACACTATAAAGACCACAAGAGAATGCCACTATTCCTCTACCCTGAGTCACTTAAGTTGGCAGCTTTCTATTTCAGGCAGTTCTGCCTGCATGGAGTCGTCGCGACGTTCGGTATGCGGGACTACAGAAGAGGGAAATCTTTTGAAAGGGATTTGAATCTCAGTTTCATCACAACCACACACACACGACATACACACACACATACACACGCAGAAGTATACTTATTATTTTTAACAAACTTCAAAAAAGCAGAAGCTTTTATTTTTTTTATTAGCTTATGAGGTTATTTATAACCCGATTTGTATCATTATTTTATCATTTGAAATATACATTCAGATTGGTCCCATAGAAATTAGAATAGTATTTTTTAAAGTCGGTTGAATTTTTTATTTAATTTTATCTTTGGTAATAAATAGTGAGGAGGAATAATTTAAAGAACTTAAGGTATTTAAATAGGCTTACAAAAAGTTCAATAGCATCACTAACCAATAATGGCTAATCACTTGAAAGAACCATTTGATGTATCCAAAACTATTTAATACATTATCGTCAATTACTTCATATTCACGGTTGGTTTTAGTTGTTTGCTTATTGTGGTTTTGCTAAATTGATGTTTTAATTGGCTAATAGTTCGGCTAACCGTAATAGCTCGGTAAAACTAAATACATACATATATCTAATACCTTTAAACGAGCAATTCTTGTATAATTCTTGTATATATATAATATATATATAATCAGAATCTCGGAAACGGCTCCAACGATTTTCATGAAATTTATTAAGAAGGGGGCTTCGGTGGCGATAAATCGATCTATCTAGGTTTCATTTGTACTAAGTGTCTGGCAATAGATAACGTGATGTCTAATGTTATTCCGAAGAAAATATAAAAATTGGTTGTTTATATTTTAAGGAATTTGCGGTATTATTTCATATACCATTACTACCTGATACCTGCCCAAGTAACCACAATCCGAACTTTATAGTCTCTTATCGTTCTTACCTGTGTTGGGGACATGCACAGAGAAAGTTTCAGCTTTTATAAAATAACGAAGGTCCGGCCGTCGCGCGGGCTCTTGGGCTATTAATTATTTTTTAGAATTTTTTAATTCTAAATCATCAACCAATTTCGCAGAATAAGTATTATACAATTAGGATTAGCAAAAGTATTGCAATGTAAATTATTATATTAAATACGAGTATTTATGCGAATCAATAGTGAACCAGAATTTTTCGATCGATTTAACCTAGTTTTTTAAGAAATTTGTAATTTCATCTGGTTCCATATACTTCAGGGGCGTTTATTTCGGTCTACTTATATAATTTCATTTCTAATTGAGAAAAATATTCGTACGTAGTTGATATTATTTCATTCCTTGTATTTTTGAATTAATGCGAGTGAATATCTCATGCAGTGAGAAAACTTCCCATTCAACTGATCCAATGAAGTGTGAACGTGGATAACACGAATGTCTAACCGGTTAGTAGAGTCTAGAGAAATTTCCATGACGTGGTATTTTAAACGGAATAATTGAGTACGGGTAAAAGAAGTGTACAAAAAAAAAAATAATAATTAGTTTAACATAATTGTAAAATGTATTTTTTTTTGTTTACCTACTTATATGGATGAGCTTTAAAGAACGGGTCCTACACAAGTAAATGTGCAGACTGGCCTCCGTTCTAATGATTGCGATTTTGAATCATACAACGGGTTTGACATTTTGGTGAAGGTAACGTAAGGAAATCCATGATTTAGTTTTTCTAATTCTAGCCTGGCTAGCTTCTTATAAATGCAGTTATTGTTTAGAGACTCATTGGTAGCGAGCAGCTGACTAATTCAAATATTCAGAGCTTGGGTCATCGCCGCATGGTGGCTAGTCTCTCGGTTTTTTATCGGATACATTGAGAATTGCACGATCTAGTTCCCCCATCCCCGTTCTATCATCGGACGAACTCTTGTTTCAGAGAGCAAGAAACAGAACTCCTGTTTCAGATATTCAAAGCAAAAGAGTCAGTAAAAATTGAAAAAAGCATATTTAAAAGTCTGCGCTTCCGTCTTTCATGGATTGGAAGCCATTTGAGTTTCGCCCTGAAATCTGATACGTGATTATATTTCCAAAGCCCATAGATGAAGCGAATGGTAGCGTTGAGCAAACGATCCAACTTATTTAGTAGTTCTTCCGAAACGTTAAGGTAGCATGTGTCAGCATAATTCTAAATGGGTAGAAAAAGTAAATTTACAAGGGCTATTTTAGTGTGGATAGGGAGAAAGGTAAGATAGCATGTAAAGAAGCTCTAAGGTTAGAATCGATGACAACACCAAGATTTTTAACGGTTGTAGAAAAGGAGAAAACACTGTCATTATAACGTAAGGTAGTTAAATTAGGGATACTGACTAAAGCAAGCTGTCGACTGCTTCCAATAACAATCGCCTGGCATTTATTGAGATTCACTGAAATTTCATAGCGTTGTAAAGTTGTTAGACCACGACAGTTGTTGAGCTAGATCATCATTGAGGGAGGAAAGTGAAAAGATCAGGTTATAACACTAGCGTGTTGAGAGCTGTGGCTCATCTGCGTCGAAATGGTAGTTACAATTAAGATAAACGGCAAGCATGTTGATAAAAATTTAAAACAACAGAAGTTATCAGTATTCCGCCTTGGGAACACTGGCATTCAAATCCGACCAGTCAGGTAGATCATTGTGCCAGATCACACTGCCTGCCGACGAACCTTTAAGTAGGAAGTGAACCACGAAATAGAAGAGGATGAGAAGTTTAAGTGAGAAAGAACAGCAAGTAGTAAGTCATGGTTTACAGCATTAAAAGCATTGCTGAACTCAATGAGCACAAGAAACAAAGTGAAATCAAAGTGACATATGACGTAACCATGTTTTTCCGTATATCTTCGGTTACTTTAAAGTCACCAGGCAGTTGTAGTACTATGCCCCAATCTAAAACCTGACTAGAGAGGATTCATTAAAGCCGATTTTGAAAGGAAATTAGAAGTGCAATGAAAAACCACAAATTCAATTCTTTTAGATAGAAATGGTAAAATAGAAATGGGCCGGAATTGGTTCCGATTTTAAGGATTGGGAACTTTTGGTAATGGAAGAACATGAGCCTTACGCCATTGGTCAGGAAATTTATCTGAGTCAAGTAACGAATTAACAAGGTGAGTCAAATAGGGGAGAATATGCATTAAGACGATTATAATCATAATTCAACCAATATCATCACATCCAACTGCTTTAAACTTGAGCGCCCAAATAGATTTACGTACTTTATCTGCTGACGGATAAAAAATCATAGAAGGATGCGCTGGGGCGCGGCATGTTCTGAATTTCTAATAAAGTGAAATCCTTTGAGGTCTCAACCAGCATTATGCTTGACATAAAATGCTTATTTAGAATATTCACGACATGAGAGGAAGTGGAGACCTGGAGCTTGCAAACAAACGACCTGCCGAACGACCTGAGGAATGTCCATACTCTAGCTGGGGAAGAAAGTTGAAATTGTTCTGCAATGTAACGACGTTTTGCACTCCTGCATTAGTGAATGTTTCCGGCACCCATGACATAAGTCATTGAACTCAGTGTGGGGCTGAGAATGTTAAAGCGTTTTTTTTTATTATGCTGCACCCCGATGCAGCAATAAAGATAGAAGGTGGTAGCATACATATGAATTTAAACTATAACTAACTGCCACATATTAATATCCACCTAGCAGTTAAAGAGATAACATCAAGTGCTTAAAGAGATTTAACAAGAGATCTAATATCTCAGGGTGACGAGCGTAGTGCTTTGCCGCACAGGGGTTCGAACTATATAAGTGTATGGGTAGTATTTAACTGTAATGGGCAAGCGTGACGCTTACCATCAGGTGAGCAACTTGCTCGTCTCGGGGACTGCCGCGGTAAAGCTATTGCATAGCATTTTTTATCAACTTATGCAATTATAATTATTTATTTATTTTATTTATGCAGTATTTTTTTTCCTGCCACCTACAGGCAAGTTGCTGAACTAAAGAGACAAGCGTGATATTTAAAAAAAGTCATTAAAAGTTCTGCTATTCATCGATAGATGGCAAAACTAAAAAGTATCACTGCTGTGCCGGTCGGAGTGGGGGGTGTTAGGTTATTTTCGTTACGGAATTTCTGGATTCGGTCTCCACGCTCAAGGCCCGCGATAGAAGCTATGCAATAGCTTAAAAGTTTTCTCATAAATGAATAACAAACAAATATCGAAACTTTCGTATTTATGATGTAAGAATACCTGAATATACCCAAAGTACTGTGAACAGCAATTGTCAATAAAAGAAGAAATAAAACATTATTCCGGGTCTGTACTATTTACAAAGTTCCAACGAAAACATATCGAAGTTTGCTCCAAGGTTTCACCAATACAAACCTCTTAATAAAGAATTATTCTCTCAAACATCGAGAGCGGAACCCAAGCTCTCTTCCTGTTTGTCGAAACTTCAAAAGAACTTTTAAATGAAATCAGTCAAGATGCCTTGTTATGCTCACTTATCATTTCGAATAGTCAATATTTATTGAACTGCCTGCAGGGACACACTTTTTACTCTTTCATACTTTATACGATGAGCTATTTTAGGGGGTAAAATTGATGCACATTTTGACCTAGGTATACTCTAAACGTGCCAAGCTGTTACTTATTAAGCATAGTTTTAAATTTTTTTATTTGGCTTCGCAATCTTGTGCAATTAGCCAGTGTCAAGTAACAATATATTTCAAGTGTATTTTAAATTAAAAATCCCAGTCACAAGTCACAGTCAAAGTAAAGTAAAAGAGTCAAGGTCCAGTCACAGTCAATGTCATGTCACAATAAAGTGGTAGAACGTTTACCAGAACTTTCATTGGAGTTTTGGAGCAAAGGCGAAAATCATGTTTTTCAACTTTGTTTGATTTGCCTACACTTATGCACGTTTACTAAGTATTAACGGTTAATAATCCACCATTATTACACATTAACACTCCATAATTATAATATGTCGGGTACTACATATAATATGTCCCTACACTGCCCACTAGCGTAGTTGGTTACATGTCAGCCTTCTACGCTGATACTGCCGAATTTGTTTCCCGGTGGGAACACAACTTTCTTCTGAAGGGAAATGTTTGGTTCTGGTTATAATTATGACTATTCTGGTTATAATGGTGACACAAAAACTAGTAATAAAAATAGAGAGAACCCATAATATGATCTTATGAATTAGAATTCCAAAGGTTACTAGTATGTAACTTGTTACACACTTTTTCCTCATCCTACTAATATTATAAAACCGAAAGTTTGTGTGTAAGTGTGTAAGTATGTTTGTTCCCTCTTCACGATTTAACGGCTGAATGGATTTGGATGAAATTTGGAATGTACATAGATTATACCTTAACACATAGGCTACTTTTTAACTTGATAATAGCGGGCGAAGCCGCGGGGCACGGCTAGTATGTCTATATTTTATCAAAGACATAATGAAAAATGTAATGAAATAATTAAACGCAAGTAAAGCTTAAAAAAACCGACTTCATCGCTTTATCTTCGGAACCTTGATCAGATTTAATGTATTAAACACGCATTATTTACTGTAACTCAAGAACTAGAGATCAGATCTTGATCAAATTTTAATGAGACCACATGAAAAGCACCAGCTTTCAAATAAAAAAAATTCATCAAAATCGGCTCACAACGAAAGAAGTTATGAGATAACTTTTGAAGTCGTTTAAACGAGAACATCGTCAAAATAGTCCACAAAATAGTCATTATTGACGATATTTCAAGAACTACTGATCAGATCTCGATCAAAATTAAATGGGACCAATTAGAAAACAACATGTTTCAATAGAATTTTTTTTTTTTAAACTTTCGCGAACTTCAATCATGTTTATGTGAGAAAACCGGGTCTTTCTGTACACTCCTCTATGTAAAGTGGGGCAGAAAATAAGGACGGCAAAAGATGTGATCCCTTTTCAAACACCAGGCGTCTACAAAATTGATTGCAGCTGCGGTAGTTCCTACATCGGGCAAACAAAGCGAACAATTGCGGAACGGGTCAAAGAACATATTGCAGCTGTGAAAAATCGCCAAACAAATAAATCTGCGATCGCTGAGCATATATTGGAATCAGGACCAAACCACTGGATCGAACTACACGACCCGAAAATCATCTGCACCGAACGACATTACTATCAGAGGCTAGTTCGGGAGGCTATCGAAATTAAAAAATATCCGAATTTCAATCGTGAAGATGGTTTTAAATTGTCATCATCGTGGAATCCGGTTCTGATAAAGTGTTCGCGACGCGATTTATCGTCGAGCGTATCCGAGGATATTGTTAGTGTTGTGTGTCGGTCCAGGGACTTAGAAAAACAAGTGCGGGTAGTTGTAAATACTGCTCGCTAATCAAGACGATGACACCCGCCACCTCAGTCTCTCGTGACCACGGCCGGTGCAACCCTGCCGAAACGTCGAGGTTAGTCAAAATAATGCTATTTTGAAAATAAAAGCGCGAAAAGACCCGGTTTTCTCACATAAACACAACATGTTTCAAACTAAAAAAAAATTCAAAATCGGCTCACGTGGAGAGAAGTTATGAAGTAACACACATAAAAAAAATGCAATCGACTTGAGTACCTCCTCCTTTTTTGAAAAGTCGGTCAAAAATAGAAATAACTAATGAAAAGCTTCAAGACGCGATTACAGTGACGAATGAATTATTATTATCTACATAACATTTTGTACGGAACCTTAGGTGCGCGAGTTAAACTCGTACTTGTTGGGTTTATTATCATTTATTAACTCGACTACTACCACCCAGGCCAATAAGGTATAGAAATAACATCGGTACACAAGTATAGAAATAGTACTCCTCTCACGGAGCGTTGGTAAACTTGGAGTATGATATATTTGTGCACCTTAAATTAAGAAGACATGTAGCCATAGATAAAATGCACAGCATCTCGTGTTCCCTTGATAAATGTTCGTCGCTTGTATCAAGCAACTAGGAGCGTGATTAAGCAGCCTAATGAGAGCCAGTGAAGTTGAAACTCCCATTAGACGTGTAAGGTAATTAAGATGTTACGGAAATTAACAGACAGTGAAGTATCATAATGACGGAACGAGGCAATCGAGAGAGACGGCGTTAAATAGGCAAGCATTTGCCCGCTATCTCACCTGATGGAAAGTGATGATGCGGCCGAAAATGGAACATGTTTGCCTAGAAGTTATATTATATTTGCCTAGAAGGTATCTATTCATTCTAGACTTGAAGACACTCAGATCGTACCGTTCAAGGAACAAAGACGCAGGCAATGAGTTCCACTCCTTCGCTGTACGAATGATGAACGTAGAAGCAAAACGCTTCGAGTGAACTGGAGGTATGTCAACCATAAATGGATGACGTTTGACGGTTTGTCTTGTTGTTTGATGGTAAAAAGGGCATGGAGGAATTATATCATGTAATTCCTGAGCACACACACACCAAAATGTACGTACTAGACTAACGTTTAGTAGAAGTCTTCGTTTAGTTATCTTTCTATAATTATTCAAAAACAAATTTATCGGGCGCATGCAATCAAGAAAGCTAACAATATATGTATTGTGTAATGAGCTAATTACATCCTTATATAATAATATGACACTCAATATAGCGTCATAAAAAAAAGGACTTTATGTCTCCTATAAGGCACTATATTATTCAATTTAATGTAACGTCATATAACGTCACCAGCGGATGACCAAAACGCTTCCAATGATACCTCATTTGTCAAATTATGATAAGTAACTTAGAAGTTAAGTGGGAACAGATGAACAACCATACATACATACCGGTCAAAAACATAACCCTCCCTTTTGCTTCGCCAGAGTTGGGTAAAAACAAAACCATGGTGTAACCATGTCATAGTGACACTTGGGATCACTTTGAATGGGTTATCATAATTATTACTGAATGTGTATACAAAAACACACGTGTGTGCTGGAGTTCTCAAGTCAGAACCCAACCATGAGTGCAGCAACCATGTCACAGTGCAACTTAAAACCAGCTATCATAATTAAATGCGTACACAAAATATCTGAATATTATAATTATCCTACTATAATATTAAAAAAGCGAAAGTTTGTGTGTGTGTGAATGTTTGCTACCACGTAACTCCGTAACGCATGAATTGATTTTGATGAAATTAAAAATGTAGATCATTTAGGTTCTGGAATAACACATAGGCTAATTTTTAACTTAATTAACGCGGGCGAAGGCGTGGGGCACGGCTAGTACTGAATAAATACTATACTAGTTCATGCGGCTCCAAATTTAAATAGTCATAATCAGCAGGAGTACCGTTATGCAGATGAGATAGATTTGGGCGGCTAGGTAACTTCTATAGTTTATATACTAAACCATACTGGTAGCTCATAAAATTACTATTAGGCATGCCCTATTAGTAATTTTAAACCATGTTATATAACTATTACACCCAATGGCCTCAGGTTCCATCCCCAAATCAATTATTATTTTTTCCTTTCTAAATTTACAACTTTAGTTCTGCCTTGCATGGTTAATGCTTTAGAAATAATTAAACGCAAGCAAAGCTTAAAGCGACTTTACCGCTTTACCATCGGAACCTTGATCAGATTTAATGTATTAACACGCACTATTGACTATAACTCAAAAACTAGAGATCAGACCTTGATCAAATTTCAATGGGACTGCATAAAAAGCACCAGCTTTCAAATATAAAAATAATCATCAAAATCGGCTCACAACGAAAGAAGTTATGAGGTAACTTTTGAAGTCGGGTAAACGAGAACATCGTCAAAGTACGCATTATTCGTCACAAAATAGGCATTATTGACGATATTTCAAGATTTTAATGGGACCAATTAGAAAGCAACATCTTTCAAACTAAAAAAATAATTTTCGTAATCGGCTCACGTGGAGAGAAGTTATGATGTAACACAAAAACAAAATACATTCGACTTAAGCACCTCCTCTTTTTTTGGAAAGTCGGTAAAAAGTCAATTTATTAAATTATTTGGATGGACGTCATCAACACAACGTATAGCTAATTGCAATTTTAAACTCGTTGGAAGTAGCAGTTTCAAACTATTGAAAAGATAGCGTCACACGGTTCTATAAGACGTTAATAATAAGGAAAGGATTTCGTCACTTCATGCACGGAGTAGCCCAGCGGTTAGGGCATGGCACTATGGCCGCGGGTTCAATCCCCGCCTCAAGCGATAATTATTTCATTCTATATTTACATCTTTAAAATTACTAAGTATTTTCCCAAATATGCGTGAAAGTATCACCGCAGACTACAAGTTGAAGTAAAACTTTTAACTGCATAAATAAATAGCCATAATAGTTTCCTAACTATTATACCTTACTTCATAATGTTGGCGATTCATATTACACTTTACATTGCTGTTTAGATGACTTTTGGTAACAATATTAACCTTTAATGAAATAAGTTGTGAGTATGGAAATCCCTCGCCTGCGTCCCTGCATGCTATCCGTTTGTGCCAGGTGATAAAGCGTATTGTGTGGCGAAGCCTTAACTTAGCAATTTTATGCATTTAGTAAGCAATAAATAATTGAATTTGGCCAAATATACAAATATCAGCCACTATGCTAAATATTCAGTGTTATGTAGGTACTATAATAACCTAGGTACATTTATAATTCAATAACTAACTTGAAAAGAAACGTTTTTTGCCAGTAGTGTCGTGACGGTCACGTCACTTGTCATCCTGTTACTACAGGAATACCATATTTTTAAATGATGTTTAAATTGTTCTCCTACCTAAACGTGATATTGGCGGAATTATGTTGCATGAAAAAATTATAATGCTGCCACTATGAGCCATCTTTTAGAACAAGAATGCTTCACAAGTACGACATCTCCATATATTATCAGGTTGACATAATAGGTAATAAGTAGGTACACAATATAACCTTACCTAATCAATTATTTTCTCCCAACTTCTGCAGAGTAAATGCTTTTTGCATATTAATTCTTATAGCATATGTAATCATTGACTAAAAGTATCTCAAATGAACGTAGCTTGCAATTGCCAAAAAGGTTGGGTCATTTAATGTATGTTTGGGACGTCGACATAATCCTATCATATTAATCGGTAAGTGGGTCAAATTTAACATGGGTCAGTGGGTCAAAAGCTTGTAAAAATTGCATCTTCTTTTTTCGCAAATCCACGTTTTTTGTAAGATTTGGCATAAGTTTCTTTATGACAGAATGCCTGCCTGATACTAACCTTTTGTGGGAAAAAAATACATTACCACGTTTTGAAGCTTGTCAAGGTAATTTAGTATCCGACAGAGAAAAAGATTAATGCTCGGCGGTGAACGTAAAACGAGTTACATACAAATCAACTGGTTACGAAACCAGTGGCTGGTTTCGTATACGCATATATACCTAATCTCCTAATTTTTCTGAGTTGTGACTGAAAATCCCCTTTGGCAGTTTTTCTATTGTTTAATGATATTTTTATGTTTATTTGTATGCTGCTTTTATTGCATCTATTTGTGTTATGTTTATAGTGCCAAATAAACATATTTTATTTCATTTCATAATCTAATCAAAAACATGAACTCTACAAAAATCTCTGTCTAGCTATCTAAATTACAAATATTGAAAATTTAAGTGAGAATTTGCTTACCCTACTTATTAATATAACCTAACTGGTCCTTCAAAATGAAAAATATTTGAAGAATATATAGATGATTTTCCTATTCAATGATACCCCACTTAATACATTTCGATGAAAGTCATAATTCATAATTATTTTTATTTTACACAGTTTGGCGTCTGGTTGTTGTCATATTGAATTTTGATTACTGTCATGTATTTAGTAATATTTGCAAGATTAATAATACAAATTGATTGACGCAAGAATCATCAAAATTGACCCATGCGTTTACCACCACTCATCGTGTGATGAGCGAAGAGTGTAAAAGCATGGGTCGCATGTGTATGCGAAAAGAAAATATTCTACTGTAAAAATTAAATTAGTTAAAATGTGAAAATTTGCTAACAAACCACGGCATCTAAGTAATTAGCACTCCTAACGATGTTATATCATGAAACCGAATTATGATATAACTAGTAGAAAGTAGTAACATAATTAGACGTGTTGGGCCCTGCTTGCCCTAGAATCAGAATTAGACTTGTTTTGTTGTAAGCCTAAAGTATTTTATAGTGTGTAATTTTTTTTAGTAACTTAATAGTTACTATTCTGTATTCGAGCTCCAATTGTTGTTGGCTTGCTGCACGCTTTGGCTAAGACTGTCAGTGCAGTAGGCAATTTTTATTACAAATAAATAAATAAATGAATCTTTGAAGCTAGACTCCTTCAAGTCCATGCTGACTAGGCATCACCTGTTTATGGACGAATAATGTTTTTTGAAACATTGCATCATTACCGACTTTATTTTATTGTTTATGAAGTACCGATGTTACAAAATGTATATAAAGGTATAAAAGAGTTTTCTACTCGTAGGAGAGTTACTAGGCTGATAATTTACCTGGCAAACACACATTTTGGAGACAGCTGAAGGGCGGTTAATACTTTAAATATGCCCTCCAATAACAATGAAGCCTGTTTATTTCGTCTGATACGCCCAAGAAATAATTGCGTAAATCTAAAACTCCGTAATGTTAAATAATAACCAAACCTAATTTATCATCTCAATTAAGGACCTCGAAAATAAGCCGTATTAATTGAGTAAATTATTATTAGATAATAACTCCAAGAAGCCTAATATTATTTATTTGATCGTCGCTGCTAATAAAATTTGTATCATCCATCAAATTTATATTATAAGTATCTAATATTATTATATAAACTATTTTGTAGCGAAAGCGTGCCACAGCTTTTGAGCTGCCGACAAAGTTAGATAAAATTAATATCTTATTTTTGTAAGCAAAGGGAGAACTTACTTAAATTAAAATTATAACGGAAATTAGCATGACTTACGCGTTGTACAGATCGACAATTATTGTCTATATGAATAATATAGAATGGGCTATTCTTCGAGTGGTATCCGCTTTTTTTTTCATGTTCCGTGCGTTGTGTCTATATATTTTAGCAAATAAATATCATGATTTTAAACAAAACATTAATGACTTGCTTGTTCTACAAGTTATTATTATTATTACCCACCAGTATAGGTAATCTACATAATACAAATGGCACTTAAACATTGAATTTCTATTTTTTTTTGTTTCAACCATGGAATGTAGGTATTTCTTTTCTACCGACTTCACAAAAAAGGTCTTTCGCAAAAAATAATTATATTCGACTTGAGTACCAGGAAGTACTCAAGTACAATTTTTATGTGTATTATCTTATAACTTCGTTCCACGTGAACCGATTTTGAAGTTTTTTTTTGTTTGAAAGATGCTGGTTTCTAATTGGTCCCATTTAAATTTGATCAAGATCTGATCAGTAGTTCTTGAAAAATCGTCAATAATGCGTGTTTAGTACATCTAATCTGAAGGGCAATTCTCGTAAATATGTTACAAATCGAATGACACTTGAATGTATCGAAACTGAATTTTGAATTGACTAAATTTCGGTATTCTGCTCCCATAAAATCTTAATCAAATTTGAGTCTAGTCTCGATTTAGTCAAGTTTCAGTCAATTCAACAATCTACTCATGGCCACAGAAAAAATGTGACAGTAGATCGAAAAAAAGACTGTTTTCTATGTCAATATTACACACATTTATGAAATTGATGAAGTTGTGGTGTCAATATTAAAGAATACCAAAACAAAAAAAAAAATTGAAATTGAAAAGTCAATCGATTTGTCAAATATGTACATTTAGTGATGCCAGTCGTACAAAATTACCCCATAAAGGTGCTTATTACGATAAAGAATATTTTCTGTGAATAATTATTTTGATGTTGTATTTATAATTATATTATATATATATATATATATATAACTAGCTGACCCAGCAAACGTTGTTTTGCCTTATTTTTTATATCATGCTGAATAAAAAAAAATGTGTTGGACCACTCGTAACATTTAGGGATATAACAAATAGATGTTGACCGATTCTCAGACCTACCCGATATGCACACAAAATTTCATAAAAATCGGTCGAGCCGTTTCGGAGGAGTGAGTAACATTGTGACACGAGAATTTTATATATAAGATAATTATGTTTGTAATTATCACAGATCACAATATAAATGCTTTTTTCTCTATAGTCATGCCCTAGTAAAGTGGTAGAAACTTTACTAGAACTTCTGTTGGAGTTTTGGAGCGAAGGCGAAAATCACGTTTTTCAACTTAGTATTATTTGCCTACATTTATGCACGTTTACTAAGTATTAACGGTTAATAATCCACTATTATTACACATTAACACTCGAAGAATAACAGTTTTTGGAATACAGGTTTTGGAAAAATGTAAAAAATCAACAACACCATTTTTTCATTTTCGCGGCAAAACTTGTAAACATATGCTTACTTACATCGCTCGAATGGCCCGGCAACAATTAAAAAGTCATCGAAAAGTCTTTTAGCCACGTCTTGAAAAAGACAGGGTCGTTAGTGATTGTTTAATAATCCTATCCTAATTTGATTTTTTTAAATCTAGATAAAGTGAAAGAATAACAAACATCCATACAGACTTTCACATTTATATTATAAAGACTCACAACACAGGTCGCCCTAGTGTGGGATTCAGGGATGTTTATTGTAATAAATGAACTTTTAGAATAAGCATCCATAATTGGTTTATTTCATATCTTAATGACATGTATGTCTTGTAATATAGGAGGGTAGTTAAAATTTTACTTACAACAAACAAACAAACAAAAAACGCATTCACACTTATAGCCCCATACTAAGTTCAAAGACTTGTATCGTGGGTGCCGGAAACATTCACATCACACACATATTACACCCAGAACCAGAAGCACAAATATCCCTTGGGAAGGAATGTGTGCTTCTGCCGGGAATCGAACCCAGGACCCACGGCGTAGAGGGCGGACACCTGTCCACTGCGCCAACTGGGTCGTCGACTTACAGCACGAGTGTAAACTTTTTACGTGTATTATACGTTATAGTAATCAGAGATGAAACGTAATTATTATTGTTTATGTTGTGCTGCATAATCAAAAGTTTATACTACAGTGAATTGTAAACAAACAAAAAATAAAAAAATATGTTAGAACGAGCAGTTACTGTTATTTTTTATTTTGGTTTGGTTTCGAAATTGTGTAGTTGTAGTCAGAAAAAGAAAACTGCCAACACAGCCATGATAATTGTAGCCATTATTTACAACATGTATTGTTCGTCTAACATATTGTGCCCTTTTATATTTAGCTATCTAAATAATGATGTTATACAACAACAGTGGCTAAGTGCACTTGAAATAAGTTCTAAAAAAAATACACATATAATAATATTATGGTTCGAAATGGCAGAAATATGGGAAATTTCAAAGTTTATACTGGCAGCACTTATTTGTCTTCGCGCGTACATAATTTAAAACTTATTAATTTTAAACTTAAAACTTCGTTTTTAAAGAAAAATAGAGTGAAGCATTGTACAGTTCATCGGAAAAAATGCCGCCTCACGTTTCTCCAAGGCAGCTTGAGCTACTCCTGGATTTCATGGAGGCGTACCGTTCCTTGAGAGAGTGCATAGAAAGGAGGGGAGCGCACCCTCCAAAAATATTAAAAACTGAATTTGCTGACGCTCAAAAACCGCCATAAGAGTGGAAGAAAGTAAGTTATGATAATAAAATTTAGTAATATGCTATGCTTTATCTTCATTGTATTTTGTACTAGTTGAAACTCGGTCA
Organism: Lomographa bimaculata; assembly: GCA_948107665.1. Classification (NCBI taxonomy): domain Eukaryota; kingdom Metazoa; phylum Arthropoda; class Insecta; order Lepidoptera; family Geometridae; genus Lomographa; species Lomographa bimaculata. The sequence goes on from OX403599.1 coordinate 11,764,348, forward strand.
ACACAACTTGAAAATTATTTATGTAATTACACTGTCAGTGACGTGAGATCGTCATCTACGTCCATGAGGACTGTGTTATACACAAATAAAAAACATTTAGTAAAACTATACAAATCGTTTATTTTACAAATTTCTATTATTCCACAGCATTTGCACAACATCTTTGTGGACTGCTCTTCCCTCTGTAAGTGATTGATTGGGATGTCCCGAGCAAGCGTGGAAGTGGAAGGCACAGCAGCGGGTGCCAATATTTATTCTTCATGCTGTTGCTGCAGTTGCACCCGCAGCTCTTCATCACACTCGCGATCCAAGAGTCGGGGTACTCCGAAGCGAGAGTGGATCGCAGGATGCAGCAACTGCCGTGCTACTAATAGGCATCTGTGTCACAAATAAAAAACACAAAGGTTAAAAAGTACTTTTGTATTGGATTTTAAAATTATAAACATTAAAATATTAAGGGGCATTATTATATTAATATTAATACACATCATTGAAGAGCAAAATATTTTGTTTTTTTTATCTACCCTTGTGTAACATTTAACAATCTTAACTTCTATCATCACATTGAGTTGAGAGAGAGATTATCTCTTGCGGCAATAGTAAGCCTCTTGCGTGAGATCTCAGTTCGGCACGAACGACTAGTAACTTAGAAGTCATAATTTGAACTGCGCACTGGCATAGTAAATTGGCCTTCTTAGCTTGGGTGTTAGGTTTTTTGAGGGAAACACAATTTTTCCATCAGGAATATTTGTGTTTCTGGATGTTAATGAATGAATAATGTTTCTGACATGAGCAATACAAGTCTTCAAAGTTGGTTAAATAAATTACTTTCTCCTAACACTTTCCCTCTCCTGTCTCGTAAGTGAAAAATAAACATATTTTCTAAATATGCTCGGGTGATTAAGAGCATTTGTCGCATATCCAACAGCCCTTGATACACTGGGCTGTGATACAGCATGTGACATGATCTGTCCGACCAGTTTGGTAAGATCCCTTTGCAAAGAATGCAAGGGAAATCTAAACCTAGAACAATCACACATATTACACATAGCAATAATATTAGAGAATCAATATGCTTTGGGTGCTTAAATTAATCAAGAATATAAGAATATTGTCTTACCTTAGCCGAAGCATCTAAGCCATCTCCTATTCGCTTTTGAGTAATGTGTGGCTTTAGCCCCGCGATGATTTCTCTTACCAGCGTCTTCGTGAGCCTATAAGTCTTTCTAGTTAGAGTAGTAGTTCCTATAAGTCTCACAGAGGCTGAGGAAAAACGCATCGGCAGGAAGGCGCAAATGTAAACAGCGAATGCGTTTTAGACGCTTTTCTCTAGCTGATGCTCTGTCAGCTTGTTGTTCTTGCCACAAATATTGCCAACGTAGGCCGTATGAATTAATTATCTTTGCAAACTAAATATAAATGATGAAAGCAATACTATTTTTATCAGTTTAGAGGTATCTTGTACCAAACTCATAACAATCAATTGTCAGTCAACGTTCAAACTCAATTTTGACATTTCTTATGGTACGAGAATACCATCGGTCAATTATCAGTCTATTTTTATTAACAGCAGAATACCGTTTTTGCTTAAATCAAGTTTCAGTCACAATTCAATCTAGCTAGCGCGACACACCGATATTTGTAGTTTAACAGAATACCGTTTTTGACAGAACGAGATCGATACTAGATCCCAACTTGAATTTGACTGTTTTAAAATTACCAGAATTGCCCTTCTGATCAAAGTTAAAGCGGTGGAGTCGGTTTTTTTAAGGTTTGCTTGCGTTTAATTATATTTTAACTATAAATTATCTTATTTTATCTGGAGCAAGTTTATTCAATTTACAACTTTAATTAACTTTGTAACGGAGTAGATAAACCAATATCTTATAGTATATTTTAGAAGCTTTATTTTATTCAACTATTCAAACCACATGTGTCGCATTTCCAAAAACAAACGCCAAAGTAAAATAAATAAATTTGATATATATACAATTTTCATTTTACTCAGAAAATCTCTTGGGCGTACCACAGCCAACTTTGCGGGTAATCAAAATGTAGAGAGTGTACTTTGGCGGCGCAAACTCGCTACTCAGTTACACTAATTATTGAAATAATGTATTTTTTTTATGTTTATTGAGTGACAAAAGGAGCAAGTATCTGGAATAGTGGTAAGCGGAACGGCTACCCAGTACAGTTCAGTCCCACCCAGAGTGAACTTAGGTCAAAATCCTGCTCAGCAAAGCACTGCGTTCACCTGAAATATTAGAAGAGATATTAATTTTCTTTAAGGTCTGGAAACATTACTCTTCAATCAGAAATTTAATTTCATTCTTGTTTGATAAATTTATATTTGTGAATTTATCAAAGATTCATTGTTACAATAGCAGTAATGAAACATTCAGTCTCAAACATAGATCAAGATTTGCATCATTACTGCAAGAAACATTTACACACACACACAACTTAGATAAGAGACCCAATTCCGAATCGTGTACAGTAAATACATTTATAAATATTTCATAAGTCTTAAATACATATTTTTCTGAACTAAGCCAAAGCGAACGGCAAAATTAAAATAAATTATACACACATATGACATATGTTAAAACTATAAAGTTGCAAGTGTGCGCGGAGCCTCTTACGCGATCCGACTTGAGCTAGACCACGGGGAGACATTTTATTGAATTGGGTGTAATTTGATACAGTGTCGATTTATTTCACTTGTTATTAAACGGTTTAATAGACATTATTATCTCTAGCCAATAAACTAGTGGCTCAGTGAGCTGAAGACCTTAGTCTGTCTTAAAGTATAGATAGAAGATAAAACTGAATAAATTACGTTTTCATCGCCGCCATTTTGAAGAATATACCAAAATGTAATCGACAAAACAAAACCATATTATTATCGAACATGTTCTCAGTAGTTCTTGAAATATCGTCAATAAAGCTATTCTGTGGACTACATTGACGATGTTCTCGTGTACCGACTTCAAAAGTTACCTCATAACTTCTTTCGTTATTAACCAATTTTGATGATTATTTTTTTATTTGAAACCTGGTGCTTTTCATGTGGTCCCATTGAAATTTGATCATGATTTGATCAGTAGTTCGTGTTTAATTGCAATAATACATCTAAGAGATATAAGAGATAGATCAAAGTTCCGAAGAGCGGTGAAGTCGGTTTTTTAAGCTTTGCTTGCGTTTAATTATATTAAAACAACAATAGATTTATGTGGATACTGAGTTTTCGTATTTACTTTAACATATTTGTAGCAATAATAACCGAAATATGGAGCTATATTGCATAGACTCACAACGTCAGTAGTGAATAGTCTCATTAATTTATGGAATTAACTAACGTAATTAACGAGTAGTTACGAACCACCTTCCTCATTCTTGCATTTTGTTTCACTGCGGGACTTTATCTCAAAGCTTAGGCCAAACTTTTACCTCGCTATATACGTTTATCTAGTGGATAAATCAATGTTCTTGGATTTTTAATGCCAAGTGAAAATAACACACGTTACAAAAGTCTTTGATGCGTACGGTGCGTACTATTTAGTATGTTGTTTGTCAATATTTTATATGTAGTAGCACAATTTACTAACGAGAGATTATAAATCAGTACAACTATAAAATTTAGAATCCTTACGTCACTAATATCGAATTGAATTACACAATTGAATTTCAAATACCCGACTGCGTAAAAACTGAACTAACTTATCTTATTTTATACTTTTTCGTTAATAAGTCCTATGTATTATGCGATTAGATAAGAATTTTATCACAGTTTTATTATAATTATGTATTGAAAATTAAAGTGAGAATAGTTGTTAACCGATTCTATATGAATCATTATAAAAGAAACCTATTTTTTTTTCAAATATTTATTCAATGATACCCCACATGACACAGTTCGTCGATATTGTATGTAAAACTAGTGGGTAGTCATTATCGCGCTCGTGACACATCCAGCTTAGTAACAGAGTCTCTGGGTCACCAAGATACAGGCCTAGCCTAGTTTGGGGCCCGCAGTGACAAAACTTAATGACTGTAACTATGTTTATACAGAATGCATGACTAATTCTAATGTATGTATAATGTGTTACTTAATGTGTTTTTTGGTAAATAAATAAATAATAAATAAAATAATAATAATATTTATTTTTCTTTTCGCTTTATCGAAATTAGATTACTGTCATGACCTTATTGACCCTTGCCAGATTAAGACAAAGACGTAAGGATCATCAAAATCGGCCCACGCGTTGGTCTAGTGGGTTATGCCACTGCGCTCTACGAAATAGTGGACAGCGCTCCACGAGCACTTTTTCTGAAATGAACAAACATACACACTCACATACATAGATAGACTGATAAACACATTAATATCTTTGCGTCGCCCAGTCGGATAAAAAGAAGCGAAAGATTTAAACACAGATTACATAACATTACCAAAGTAAAAGTCTGTTAACACGGCAAATATTTAGCGCAAATTATTCCGTGCTTAGACAACCACGGCACGTATTTATCATCTCGGCTTCCTTCCTACCAAGACATTACCGTAAACAAGTGTCTGTTACAAATAAAAATAGAACTTCCGTAATGAGCTCCTAATGAATATTCATAGAATCCTTACGGCTTTTCATAATATTAGCATAATATCAGCTAAGGCTCTCTTTCAAGATGGCTGCCATTGATTAACCTTCTTATTTAAGGGATTTTATTAATTGTAAGTTAATTTTAAATTAGCAGTAGATTTATTGCTCTTATCATTGACGGTATTTTATCATGGAGTGCAATAAATTTGTTAATTTGAAAATACTGTTATTGGCATTTGAAATATCACTGTTAACTTTTTTATGCGTATTTTAAAGCCTCGAGTGTTTTAAAACTCATTGAATAAGAATAAAATAAGATAATTTTATTGTGAGGATTGTGTGCAAAAACTGGTGTTAAAAATATAATTTTGACTTACACAGTTTGTGGTACAAAATAATAATAAATTACCAACACTGGACCAATAAAATCATCCATATTTTTGACAGACTAGTTGTGCACTGCGGCTGTGCTTAATTTTATTGGCCATTTTAAATTTTTTGAAGTATATTTTCTAAATTTCATTAAAATCAGGCTATCTGATCAACCGCAAAAAAGGTAACAATGATTAATATTAATATTTACATTTTTGCGGTATTATATGCAATATAGAGCTACTTTTGGGCTTGTTGATAGAGTGAATATATCCGTTATATCCACTATTAAATAACAAATACAAAAAAAAAAACAATGTTAGAGACGTTTAGAAGTTAAATGCCTCTGACAGACGGACCACCCAAGTCAACTTAGGACATGATATACAAAGCATCAGCCCCGGGCGCTGTGAAGGTAACATTTATGGCGTCTAAGGGACCTTGATATACAAATCTTCAAATCAAGTTAAATATATAATATCAATAACTAATTTGATGTGCCATCTAACCTAAGAGCTGTCTGCATCCGGATGTAAATTAATTACCCTTACCACAATCTGTAATTTGAAACACTGGCGGTCAAAAATGCGATGTTCATCAAAAAGTATTGCAGTGTCTTGCAACAAACGACATCTTGTCGACGATGGATCGTTGTTTGTCAACTTGTTCCTGCAATTACTCTCGCCTCGAGGTGCAGTCTCCTGGTTAATTGTCCTCCGTTGATTTATTAGCTAAGAGCATAATTAGTTGTACAATCACAGGCTATCAGCGAATTAGTGATGCGTGTAATACCTATAACACATTTGATTAAGTAGGTGTTTACAATGATTATACGCATGTAATATAAACACTTACATAAGTAGTTTTGTTGTTTTGTGCAACATAGTTCAGCATGAACTCTTCGTGGAGTATCCAAGGCACGCATTTGCAACTTGTATTTTTAACGCTTTGTTTATATAAATACTAGCCGTACCCCGCGGCTTCGCCCGCTAATATCAAGTTAAAAAGTAGCCTATGTGTTAATCCAAGGTATAATCTATGTACATTCCAAATTTCATCCAAATCCGTTCATCCGTTAAAGCGTGAAAAGGGAACAAACATAATTACACACTTACACACAAACTTTCGGATTTATAATATTAGTAGGATAACAAAACACTATATAAAAATAATTAATTTAATAAAATACAATGCTACTATACCAGAGCCTGAGAGCCTGAGAGCTTTCTGGTATTGGTACTATACCAGGAAGCTCTCAGGCCATGATCTTTTCTAACTCTTTTAGATCTACGAGTTTTTGAATGCTATTTTTTTGTAATAATTAAGATGATATTGTATTCTATACAATCTGTTATTCATAGTTGTATAAACTACATTGTACAACTATGAATAACTGCCGCGCCACGCCTCGTAATATCTGCATGCCAATAACGGCAGTTGACACTCATCTATGACGTCAACATCATAGACATAACAGAGAAGATGAATAATATAATAATATAAATTATAATATATATTAAATTAAAGAAAAACTATTGCTTTAATTTAATTAATAGAAACTGATACCCGCGCCGCCGCAGCTAAAACGAACGCGCTTGAAACTTAGCTAGCGGGCAGTTCAAATTTAAGTTGCACTTACTAATAATAATACCCATATTCCCCAAACTAGGTCAACCTGAGTCTTGGAGGACCTTTTTCATATATAATAGATGTCTTTATTTTCCTGATTTAACAAACTGGACACTTATTTGATGATTTTGCAAATTCTATTATAATTTTCCTCTAACTATTTCTCACCAGGCGTCTAAAAATAGAGGTCCAAATAAAACCTTGTCCACCCGGCACGGTTAAACTAAGCAGACTATTTTCGTGATATCTGCCTCGGCGAAAGTTAGACGTAGATTTTTAGGTGAGTTTATTTTGTAGCAGACTGGTTCCGGTAGGTTTCATGTTTAAATTTATTCTTGTCGGTATACGCTGGAATGTAAAATTTAGAAAAGTTTATTTTAATGGCGAGCATCTGTTATTTCTCGAGTTACAACCAAGTCAAATCTTACCAGTAAGAAAGGGTTCTCTGTCCGTGTTTGGTTTTGGCTTGATCGATTTCGATAAAATTTATAAGGGACCACCTCTGAAGTATAATCTACCAAAAAAAAAAAGAATTTTGAGAATCGATCCTTAAATGGGGGAGAAATTGGTGAACAATGTATGTACACCTCCTCCTTTTTTGAAGTTGGTAAAAAAAAACTAAGTTTGGTGAAAACAAGTTCAGAAAATCGTAATTTTATGTATGTTTTTAAATGAAGATCTACAGTATAAAAGTACTGGATATATATGCTTCACGTTGCTTGATTGGTATATGGATCTGGATACGGCTGTTTAGCTGGTGACTCTAGAAATTTGTAACGTTTATTATTTCGTTAACCGGACACACTTCAATTTTTATGAATGTAATAAATTTCAGTTGTTATCAATAAGCTCTAATGCTGGTGCGAACAATCCGTCCATTCTACAAGACACTAAGACTTCAATCCAATTATTATGAATAACTTTAGATTCGCCAATATCACCAAAATCGCTTCAATAGTCCCTAAAACAACAGATTTATCCATCTCTTAATTGGAAGTTGAATAATTGACACGCAATTTGAATGTCTAAGCGATTAAAGGCCCACGTTGCAACGTTCGCCGCCTGTAAACATAGGCGGGCTTTGTGCGGTACCCACTTTAGCGAACCGTGCACTTCTATTTAGCCTAGGTGAATTACATCAGGTAGGAACTGTATATGGGGGCTAATGATCAGGTATACTCCTAACTCCAAAAGTATAAGTTGTTAGCTCCGAACTGAAAATCGCGTCTATATTTTCTCTAATGGAGAAAATGTTTTGAAGTAAATTATTAACAATTTTTTTCATTATAATAATTGTTTAAATTTCTTGGTCAAGTACGGGAAATAAAGGATACATTTTATTTTACGCTCTGTTTTTTTTTATCTATCAGAGCGCCTGGTTGAGGCGACGCGTGATCAAAATGGTGGCACTTATTTGGCTCAACGTATAAGCATTATATTTCAGAGATTAAATGTTGCCAGCATGATGGGAATGCTACCCACTCGTAGTGGGCTTGAGCACTTGAGTTACCTATAAGCTCGATGTCTTGTAGGTAACTTAGGTACTTGCTGTATATAGTTTTAGTTTAGTTTTAGGAAATATAGGCGATTGTCCCGTAGTTTGAATAGAGTAGTAATAAAAATACGTCTGTTGTAGCTGTTTTTGACTAACTGAACAGATGTCACTTTGTTGAACATGAGGTATCTTTGTAACGGATGCACGCATAATTATGAAATTTGAAGTAAATAGTCGAAAATACCTTGTATAGGCTATTACAAATAGGCTACTTTTAAGCCTGACTCCTGCGGGCAATGCCGCGAGGTAGTCAAAAATATTATAGAAAACCAAATTTCTGGTCGACTAGAACAAACATACAGATATGCTTATGTTTCAGTTCATATAATAGATAGATAAAACCAGATGAAGTTTAACAAAATTTATTAAAAATACATTGGCAAAATTTTCGAATCTCTTTCAGATAAATATAGAATAGCTCTAGATGAAAAGGCCCTAATCAAATAACGTAAAAAACGAGCTTTTCGTCGAGACATTACATTCATATTCTATTACCTAATCCAGACCCAAAATGGATTTAAGTTTCTTCGTCTCGAGAGTGACCAAGGTCAGACCGAGACGGATCTAAACGTAGACCTATGTCATTGGAATATGTACATACTGTGATACGCAATGCGGATTACACGCGCGTGTCAATTCAATAATTCATTTTGTAAGAGAAAAGGCCTTTTAAATAATCCGATACTTCGTCAGCATCATACAAACTTTAAAAAGAGTCTGAGTCTGTGTTTCCTGATAAATACAATATTATGGGAGTCTTTAAGTCACGAGTGAATAGGCATCTTCTAGGCAAACGTGCTCCATCATCGACCGCATCGTCACTTACCATCAGGTGAGATGGCGGTCAAACGTGTGCCTATGTAGAATGAAAAAAAAAAAGATCATTCACAATTTTTGAACTAACTGTACACAGTGCTTGTGAATAAACACAGAAACAAAAATTTACTATGTATTTTCATTTTTATTATTATTTTATCGAGCAGATATAAAACTGGTAACCACCAAAGTTACCTTTCTGTGCCTAAATCAAGCCCATTCCTTTAGAAAGCTCCACCGTAATGGTATCATCGTCTAATTAAACTGCCCGTAGGCTTATTTGGATGAGTATTCGCCTTCTAAGCATATACATTTGGGGTATTGGGTTCGATTCCCGGCCAGAACACAAGTTTTGGCCCCAGAGAAAATATGTGTTTCTAGTTATGTTTGTGATTGTGTCTGTGATGTGACTGTTGCCAGGACACAAGTCATCGAACTTAGTGTGGGGCTGTGAGTGTGAAATTGTTTATGTTTATGTTTTTATAATAATAATATATTATTTATATATTATTTTTTTTAGTTCATTTATTTCAATATAAGATATACATCTTCGTATGTCAAATACAAACAGCTCAAAGGTAAGTGGTTTCTACTTACGGATGGTAGGTTTTACTAGCCGTTAGTCGCACTCGAGTCCACCGGATGTAAACCATTAAATGTTGTTCCGGTGCGATTTCCGTTTGACCAGTAAAGCTAGAACTGTTAAAATATATTTGAATTTTATAAAAAAAAATTCTAAAGTTTTCTTCTCAGTTATGGCTTCGCAATTTTGTGCATTTAGCCAGTGTTAAGTGATATTATAATATTTCAAGTGTACTTTATATTATAAGTCCTAGTCACAAGTCACAGTCAACGTCAAGTAAAAGAGTCAAGGTCCAGTCATAGTAAAATTATGCCCTAGTAAAGTGGTAGAAACTTTACTAGAACTTGTATTAGACACGTTTTTCAACTTTGTATGATTTGCCTACACTTATGCACGTTCACTAAGTATTAACGGTTAATAATCCACCATTATTACACATTAACACTCAAAAAATCACAGGTTTTGGAAAATTTTACCAAATCAACAACGCCATTTTTTCACTTTCAATAAAAAAACTACTCTAAAGTTGATTTAACTATTAGGTTATCTTATTAATTGAACTTCAATGTCAACGTCAAAATACTAACTACGGGCCAATTGCCTATATTTCCAAAAACTAAACATTTCTTCTAATTCCTAATACAGCAAAAACCTACGTTACCTACAAGGCATGGCAGCATTGTTTCTCTGAATTGGAATGCTAATACGTTGAGCCAAATAAGTACCAACATTTTGATCACGGGTCGCCTCAACCAGGCGTTGTGAATCGGCTCAGAGCTCCCGGTCACCACGGGCCCAGTGTCTCAACACTAGGCCCGTGGGGCCGGGCATGGGGAAACAACGAGCTCAAATTATAAACATATTATTATTTTATTATACTATAAGAATCTTTGTCCTCACATACTGATTCACCGATTGACTGACTGAGTTAGAGACAACGCACAGCCTAAGCCGCTATTCGCAGAGACTTGAAATTTAGAGGGTACATTTGTAGTTTGTACAGTACGTAGAGGTGTACTAAGAAATGATTTTTGGAAATTCGATCCCTAAAAGGGTTAAATGAAGTGAAAACGTTTGTATGAAAGTTCTTTTTTTTTTACTCAAAGCGATGAAAATGTGTATTAGAGTAGTTAATTTAATATAAAAAAATAAGTTATTAATATTTTTTGCCATGGGTGCATTGAGGTGATGCAATGGGGGCACAAAGTTTATGTCGAAAGTTCTTTATTTATGAAGTCACACTAATGGAAATTGGTATTTGAGTGGTTCATTTAAAATAAAAAAATGATACTCAAGATCTTGTTAGTTTACTCAAGATCAATGTTTTTTGGCAGAGGTACATTAAAGTCGTGTAATGGGGGATGAAAGTTCATATGGAAAGTTTTTTAAGTGATGAAAAAAATATTTGGGTAGTAAAATGAATAGCACCCAGTATTCTGGACACTTTTCCTTGGGCAAGCTGTTTATAAAATAATTGAGTGCTATTCGTTTTATTTTCCTTATTTAGTACTATTGAATAAAAATTACTTACTGAAGGGACTTAGGACTAATGGACAAACTACTTCCGGCTATATTAAACAAACGTTATCGTTATCATTTCGACAAATCATCGTAATCCACTTACTTTTTTTTTATTCACGTTAGGCCAACTTTTGACCACCATCTCACCTGATGGTAAGCGACGATGTGGTTGACGATGGAGCAAGCCTGCCTAGAAGATACCCATTCACTCGCGAATTGAAGACTCGAAGATATTGTACTGATCAGGAAACACCGACTCAGTTATATTCCTTTGCGGTTCGCACAATTAATGTGGAGGCAAAACGCTCCGTGCGCATTTGTGGAATGTCCACTATATAGCGGTGTCGCTTAGCAGTTTGTCTGCTTGTCCGATGATAGAACGGGGATGGGTGAACTAGTTCGTGCAGTTCTTTGGCACACTCTCCTAAATGTATCCGATAAAATACCGAGAGACTTGCAACACATTTAAATAAACCCAGTCCTATTTAAATTTGATCAGGATCTGACAGTAGTTTTTGAGTTATCCTCAATAATGCGTATTTTTAATTCATTTAATCTGATCAAAGGTTCCTAAGGAAAATAAAGCGGTAGATATAGACCGTTACTTTTTAAGCTTTGCTTGCGTTAAAATTATAATTTTTTTACCCGATACCTATAATACAATTACCCACCACAGCTTTTTTTTTAGATCCAGCTTCTATACATTCAAATGGAATATGATAGAGTCGTTATTGGAATATCTCCAGCTTCAGTCGCCACGAGGGGAGATCCAATTTTCTAACACAAACATCCAATGATCCATTCTAATCTCGCTGTGCAAACGATACCTTTTTAGATTGTCACTTTTGATACAAAATTGAGGATTAAAATTTAAATTGATTGTACTTTTGTAGATATTTGTTTATCGATTAATTTTATCGTTATTTTTTAACAATATAGTACTAATTAAAAGTTACACATCCAATATCTTTAAACGAGCAATTCTTGTATATGTGTAATCAGGATCTCGGAAACGACTCCAATGATTTTCATGAAAGTTATAGATTAGGGGTTTTTTGGCCCAAGGAATCGATTTATCAACGTTCCAGTTCCGAGAAATGCTCGGTTCTCAAACTGAATTTGAAAAACCGAGATTACGAAACTATCAGCGCCATTTATTACGCCATGACCGATGTAAAAAACTGTTTCTACTCGACACTAGATGGAGCTTTCTAAGGCTACAAATTCAATCACATTCTACCAAAAACAAAAAACCGAGCAAAGCTCGGTCATCCGGATATTAATGATTATATCGCCTATGTTCTGTGAAACTAGTCGTCATATTTTGTAGCATAATAAAACAATATTGTCCTATGTTTATTTGTGCTACATTACTATAATAAATGTGTATACAATAATACACACTTTATTTTGTTATTCGATTAAAAAGGATCATATACAAATGTTTAGGTAGTATGTTCGCTGCTTGCCTCCTTTCTATTCTGGGGTATATACGTTTCTGATTTTGTATATTATAAATTTTTTTTAATCCTGTTTTTTTTAATAGTTCGTTGTCAACTTTTCTAGAAACGCCTCAAAGTCGGGACGGGAAGTGATATTAGTCGCCTGATCCATACTTGTTGCAAAGCAGTTCGTCGAACTAACCTCGCGACAACTAATTTTCAACTCGTGACCAATAATTGCAAATGTGCTTTGATCATGGTCAGCGTAACGCTTGCGCGAGTCAATTTTAACATCATAAAACAAATTTAGAATAATGTCTAAGTAAAGGTCTAAATACAGGTTTTGTTGCCATATGCTTAGATAAAATCAAGTGAAGGTTTAATTAAGTCTACTTTTCTTCATAATATATAACTAACTGCGTTCATGAGAAATGTTATTGATGATGAAAATGTCCTGTATCATTTCCGGTATATGATAATATGTTTATATGTCCTATGTAACTATTTTCAAAATTTCAGCTAAATCAATTCAGTAGTTTTGGTGCTACTGAGTCACAAACATCTTGAAATACATCCAAACACCCGAACTCTCTAATTTATATTATAGTAGTGGAATACTACCGGACTAAACGAAACCTACTTATGGTTAAAAATTTTTTTTTTTGATAGTCCTCTACTGCATTCTGCCTATAATTCCTAAAACTATAAACAATATATAAGTTATTAATGTATATAGTGGGATTAATATGCATATATATTTTGTGATAGATTTGACCAATATTATATTAATAACCCTTAAATTTGGATTAAATTTTATTATCGCCACACAATGGCATCAGTAATGTTATTCGCTGAAATAATATCCGCATTATTCATGTTTAATTAAACTTATTTTGTACAAACATAGGATTAATTCAACAAAATGATATCAATAAATTAATATTGCTTTAGGTGTTAAAATTAAATATTTAAGTGTTAATTTATTTTTGATATGAAATTGGCGCGTAATTATAGCAAAATAATAACAATTAAAGTTAATGTATTTTTTTTTGTCAGGCGGACTCTATTGTAAAGTCCACCTGCGGCAGTACCCCACCATTGCAAGACAATCAACAGTGAGCAGCAGTGTTTGAAGCACGTTTGTCTATTATGTTTTTGATCATATCTTGGGAACGAATTGACGATTACCTTTAATAGCGTGTTAGTACCATATAAGTGCCTCTTTGGGACCCATGTGAATAAACGATTTTGATTTTGATTTTGAATAAAACTTTAGTGAGTTGCTTTGCGTATGGCGGTGGAGGATTCTGGTCCAAAAAAAAAGTTTATTCTTATACTTGCTTGCTTTTTTACAATTTTGGGTCGGATTATGATCGTCAGGCAAACATAAACATGAAAGAGGTGAAACACTTTCTTTCTTACGTTTGCATGCCGGGTACAGCTAGTCACACTTCACTCTAACATTATGAAGGAGAAAGTTTGTGAGCGAGTTTGTATATGTATTTGTTACTTCTTCACGCTCAATCGGCTGGACCAATTTTGACGAAACTTGGTATGGATGTCGCTGACATCTTGGATTAACACATAGATACTTTTTATCCCGGAATTTCCGCGGGCCCATAACATATGCGAGTAAAACCGCTGGGCATAGCTACTAATAAACAAAACATAAATATAACATAAACGCTTTCACACTCACAGCCTCACACTAAGTTTGATGACTTGTATCGTGGGTGTCGTTTATCATTCACATCACACACACAATCACAACTAAAACCAGAAACACAAATTTTCCATGAGGAGAAAATTTGTGTTCCCGCCGGGATTCGAACCCGATACCCCTGATTAGAAGGCGAACGCCACCCAACTAAGCCAACGAGCAGTAAGAACACTTTGATCACACGCACCATAAGTAATTTGTTTGCGCCAATCGCACTTCCTATGAAAATTATACCAATAAACCCTTTTGAAATTAATTTAGATGAAAAGCCCGTTTCACATTTATTAACTTTGTCAAAGAAGTTAATTAAAACTAAGTTATGCACAATTAGCGATCTCGGTCAAAATTTTGTCAGCGAGCTTTCAAACTCGCGAGCTAACCGATGTTCTGAATTTGTTTTGGAATTTAATCAACTGGTACATAATTCAACTTTGTTGTTAATTTTTAGAGCAATTAAGATTATATTTTACTTTTTGTTTATGATATGAGGGGAACAGGCTACAGGCAACTGGGTCTATGAGGTATTGGAACCGCGGTCGTGGTCTATATCAAGAGAATTATACCTTGGTGCCTATATGCAATTCTGTAAGAAATGTATTCTTTAAAATACATTACGGTGAATGTGCTCAGGAACTACACAACCTTGTTTCCGCTTCACCTTTTTCCCACCAGAAGGACGGCGTCGCGTCGCCCGTTTATGGTTGAAATACCGTTCATTCGCATGAAACGTTTCGCGTCTTCTTTCATTTATAGAACAGCAAAAGAATAGAACGCTTTGCCGTCATCTGTATTACCCGAAAGGTACAATTTGGGTGTGTTCAAAAGTAAAGTGAATAGGTATTCACTGAGCAAGCGTGCTCCATCTTAGACTACATCGTCACTTTCCATTAGGTGTGATTGTAGTCAAACATTTGCTTAGTCTGTAGTAAAAAAAAATGTTACCTGGTGACTGGTAAAAAAATTTAAAGGTGTCTATTAAAGTTTTTGATTAAATTTTGAGCATAGATAGATCATATTTTTACGGGAATCTATAGTAAAATATAGATACCACCACAATACCACCACGATACACCATAGATTCAATCTCATTATTTTTTTTATGGCTATTCACATAATATAGTTTTGAATATATTTTTGTAAATTCTTGGAATTTCTCTGCGTCACAGGGGTTAAGGATAAGCGTGTGTGGGGCTCGAACCCACTAAACCCTCCCCCGTGAACAGTCCCTCGCCGAGGTGGTTGGATTCATAAACCCTGTTGCAATCTGTTGTTTGGTCACAAAATGTTGAGTGTAGAAGAACTAGAAAATATTCCTCCACGGTGACCAAGTGCGGGTTGACAGTTGACCCATGTCCACATTTTTTTTAAATTTTAGATGTATTCTTTCACTTATAATACAGCGACTGCAAATTCCACACATAACTTAACAAAATAATTATTGCGGGATCCGAACCACGGTCCAAAGGATTTGAAGAAGTACACTACCGCTAAACAAATAAACGCATTCACACTCACAGCCCCACACTAAGTTCAAAGACTTGTACCGTGACGGAAACTTAAACATCATCACACACAAATACACCCAGAACCAGAAGCACAAATATCCCTTGGGAAAGATTTTGTGCTCCTGCCGACAATCGAACCAAGGACCCAAGGCGGGGAGGGCGGAGACCTGTCCACTGCGCCAACTAGGTCGTCTAAACGTCGCTCCGAAATAATACTACAAGTAAAATATTTTCAACAGCTCCACCTTCCGTCTTTTCAATTAGTAGTTCCTCTTAAGTTTCAAAGTCGTCAGCAATTCCTTCAAATTGTACCCTGGCAGGAGTCCAGGCGATTAACAACTTAGTGCAAGCTGTTTAATTTCATGCCTGGTCGCCACGCGCCATCCTCCGTCTCCCCTTCCGTGTAAATGGGGACCGTTTTTGTTTTATAATTGCAGTACCTTTATAAAATGTTGAGGATTTGCGTCGTTTTTAACCGACTTCAAAACAGGAGGTTCTCAATTGGATTGTATGTTTTTTTTTGTATATATGTTACGATATCTCCGCCAATTATGAATCGATTTTGATGATTTTTTTGTTTGATAGATTACGCTTTAGAGGTGATCCCATGTAAATTTTATCGAAATCGAAAGTGAAGTCGGCGTTTTAAGCTTTGCTTGCGTTTAATTATTAGACGTTATTAATCAAAGTTTACTATTATGTGGCATTAGGTATATACTATTTAGTCTAAAAAACAGTTTTTTTTTTGTTTCTGGCATTACAATTATAAAAATAACTAGTTGTTCCCCGCGGCTTCGCCCGAGTAATGTAAAAATAACATTATTTATCGAATCGAATTGTGAATCTAAACCATTCTTAAATCCACCTGATCACACACAAAAGAACATCAAAATCGGTCCAGTCGTTTAGAAGGCCTTCAGTTACATACACGTACACAAGAATTATATATTGTTATTTTATTATTAAAAAGACATATTCTAAAAGTGTTAATATTAAAATTCTAAAATTAAATACGTTGGACGTCGTTTATTATGGGTTGTCGATATCGATTATCGCTATCACACTAATCACACTATTATTATAAATCCGAAAGTTTATCGATATGTAGGTGTGTATTGTTTTCTCTTCACTCTGTAACGACTGAACGAATTTAGATTAAATTTGGTACATAGCTTACACCTAGTATTAACACATAGGCTACATTTAAGTGAGGCACTGCTATTTTTAATCTTAATCAAAGTTTGTCGAAAATTGAGAAATAATTTCCTATAAGTTATATTTGAAGCGTTTCGGTCGCTTCTACTTTCAACATCAGTACGGCGAAGGAGTGGAACTCATTACCTGCGTCTTCGTTCCCCGAGGGGTATAATTTGAATCTTCGAAACGGCGAAAATACTCAAACCTCGACAGAGGTTACATATTTATGCCTTTCGGAGTAGAAACTCTTGGTCCATGGGGACCAGGTGCACTTGAAATTTATAAAGATATGGCTGGGAGACTGAAAGAGTCGATACGTGACCAAAATGCCGGTTTGTATTTTGCACAGCAATTAAGTCTCGCTGTGCAACGAGGTAACGCAGCCAGCATTTTGGGCACACTGCCGATCAATGACTTTTTGTATTAGGTAAGTAGTTTAGCTAAATCTGTATTTTGATTAATCCTGAATAAATTATTATATACCTATTAAAATAATAATAATAATAATAATAATTTGGGAGTCTTCAAGTCAAAAGTGAATAGGTATTTTCTAAACAAACATGTCACATCTTCCGCCGCATCATCACTTTCCATCAGGTGAGACGGTTTTTTTTTATTACTGACTATGCAAACGTTTGACTACAATCACACCGTATGGAAAGTGACTTCCACTTTAGACTACATGTCTAAAGTGGAGTACGCTTGCTCAGTTAATACCTATTCTCTTTACTTTTGAACACACCCAAATTGTACCTTTCGGGAAATACAGGTGACGGCTAAGCGTTTCATTCTTTTGCTGTTCTATAAATGAACGAAGACGCGAAACGTTTCGTGCGAATGAACGATATTTCAACCATAAATGGGTGACACGCGGTGGTAAAAGGTTTGTCTATACAGCATAAAAAAATGACAATTAAATTTTGAATTCATTGCCTTGGCCACTTGATATTAATATGTATTTCTCATGATTAATTGCATGGATACAATCACTTACAGCGCGATTTAATCGATTGTTCGACAATTTAATTATGGTCGGTATGAGAATTGATAGCATTAATAATATACCTACAGAGCTAGTATTTGAGGACCGAACTAATCAACACATAAGCAATTTTTTTTTGAAAAACCTTTTTGCACTACCTAGAGTTACCGCAGTAAGAAAGTCTTTGCAGTAGGAAAGTCTTTGCTGGGTTCGATTTCTGGCAGGAGCACATTTTTCTTTTCTAAGGGCTATTTGTGCTTCTGGTTCAACGTCAGGTATCGTTACAATCGGTTTATTAGTTTTGACGCGGTGAGAGAACAAACGAACATACATAGATATATACAAACATATATATAGCGCTCAAATCATAACCCTCTTTTTTGCTTCTCCGTAGTCGGGTAATAAAGAGCGACTGTACATATTAATTTATTCTAATCTATAATAGTATGAGTTTGATTAAATAATATAAATAAACGTTTTCACACTCACAGCCCCACACAGTTCGATGACTTGCGTTGTGGGTTCCGGAAACATTCACATCACACACACGCACGCACACACACACATTCATCATTTGTATGGATTTTTGGGGTATGAGGTAGGTGTACAAATCTGTGAATCAAAACACGTAGATACTCTATTAGCATGCGTACTGGCTGACTAAATAACAAACAGTATTTACAACGTTTTCACCTTTCATCAAAACTATCCCTATGCATAAAATTCAATTAACTAAATAGATGCGAATGTTTCATACACCAGCGGATTCGTTACGTATTTGATTCAATTACTTGATTAGCATGCTAGGCAGAACTATAGTGATAAAATTGGAAAGGAAAAATTATCGCTTGTGGCACAATTTTATCGATTACACCCTATGGCCGCGGGTTCAAATCCCGCCTCAAGCGATAATTTTTGCTTTCCAAATATATCACTATGATTCAATTACACGTCACGCGATAGTAGATATCGGTTTATATAAAATTAAACGTCGCTCTATAAAAACAAACATGAGTAAAGTTACCTTAGTTGGTATTGTGTATAAAAGTTGCCTTAAACTCTGTATATTCCAAATCTCATCCAAATCCGTTCATCTGTAACAGCGTGACGAGAAAACAAACGTACTATAAAAACAAAGACATAAACTTTCAGATTACTATCAGATATTAGTGAGATATAAACCCTTTCATATTCACAGCCCGACACTAGATTTGATGATTTCTATCGTAGGTGCCGGAAAAATTTTTCATCACACACACAATCACAACCAAATCTAGAAACACAAATTTTGGTTAGGGTAAACGGTTGTGTTCCCACAGGGAATTGAACCCGATACCACCCAACTACGCCAACAGGCAGTTCATACATGTAAGTATGTTATACTCTATAGACGACGGCCTCAGATGGTTAGAGGGAACTGTCCTTGAGAGTTAAAACTCTTTAGTATCAGATCGAAATTAAATACAGCCACATAAAGAGATTTAACTCCGCAAGCAAACTAGGTGATGTGACTAATAAATTGGCGGTCGGCGTTGTATTTTAGATAAGACGATCTCTACCTACACGCATACTGTTTCAAATCACGCTCGATTTTCAAAAAGTAATCCATTCGTACGTGTCTTTATGTGTATGTGAAACTGATTGAATATATGCAGATTAATGTAGTACGTGCGTGAGACCAACGACCAAATTCGGATTTAAAATTTTAGGGAAATTGTTTGTAAACGAGATATTATAGAGTTTTGGACTACACTTGGTACTAACCCGTAATGTTTAGACGTTTAAATTGCACTTTTACTAATGTAGTGAAAAGTGATGAAGTGGTCGAGGATGACTAGCTCTTAAAGATAGCTGACATTTGTAATCTAGCTCTTGCAATGCTCTTATTATCATCAGCTAAACGGCTCAGAAAGCTATGTTTAGGCATGCTATTTTGTTGATGCTAAAAAGGCAAGCATTTGTCCCCTATCGCACCTGATGAAAAGTGATTATAAGGCAGAAAATGTGACATTCTGGTATCTATTCACTCTTTATTTGAATCCCCAGATTATAGGTACTCTTCGGGGAACAATGACGCAGGTAATGAGATCCACTCCTTTGATGTACGGATGATAAATATAGGACAAAACGCTTCGAGCGAACTAGAGAGACTTATGTCACCCATAAATGGATGACGTTTGACAGTTAGACGTCTTAATTTGATTAAATCTCATGCACATTTTGAACTATTACATTTATAAAACGGGAATTACGCGTTGACGATGTCTAGATCGACAATTGTTTCGGCTTTATTCGGAAGCCTTCTTTAGAATGAGCGCGGAGCGCTCGTCGTCTCGTCCCACCTCAAGTCAACTAGTAACAAGTCATACTTTAAAAAGTTTTTTTAAATCAAGCTTTTACAAGTTGTAAATAAAGAGGATTACAAGTTATATAACCAAAGAACTTGTTAAGACGAATCAAACGAGCCGAAATTCGATGGGGTTGCGTCGTTTCATTACAGAGTTCCTATGACCACCTTCCAGCTCCATCATCAGGCCCTGGTTAGCATTGAAAGACAAACTACTCGTCAAGACGATTCAAATGAGCCCAAACTCAATGAGGTTTTGTCGCTTCATTGCGAAGTTCCTTCATCATGTGATCAGCACCATGTCATCATAATATTGCATTGTCACGCGATTTACACATGTATGCAAAATTTCAGCTCAATCGGTAACCGGAAAGTGGATCGAATTTCATTGCAAGATTTGATGACAAACATCGGGACAGGTGAAATAAAAGCTTGTAAAAAGTAAGTATCTTATGTTTTAAATAACTTGTTTTCTCAAAATGTAATCAAAATCGTTTATACATACCAGTATACACTATTACTACTATTTATAACAGTTTCCAAGTAAAATGTTATTTTAGAATTTCTATAACAAAGCTAGGGTATAATTCTCTTGATAACTATATAACATTGGGAACGCTGAATCACACGTAACCAAGAAAAGATAAAATGCATTGCGGAGCAACGTGCAACAGTGAAAATATCTCTCAGTAGCTGCAGTTCTGTTGAAATTTTAAAATAAATTGTGGTTATATCTCAAACAATATTACCTAATAAGATAAAATATTTAATAAACCTTCTATAGTTATATATAAATAAGGTTTATCAAATGTTTTATCTTTTTATGGGGTCAAACTGGTAGTGGGCTTGAGATCTTGCTTTACCAACATAACATTTTAAACAAATGTTTTGTCATATTTTCGCGACTTAACATACTCTCAATACATATAATATATAAGGTTTAACAAAATTAAAAAAGTTTACGGAATAAACTACTAAGCTTAGATATTTGTAAAACAATCTTTTTTACAAAAAAATCTTTTATAACAAAACGAGTCCGTACTGGAAACTTAAATCCAAAAAGTTCCTTTGACTACATGCTCCAGATCCTACACAAGTTCCGTTTAACCGTCGTCAAAACTGTCAAAACTACGCGTGCGTCCAAAGCACCAGTTTTTTTACACATCGGTTTTTTTACATCTACGTACTTATTTTCTACCATAATATATACTTTAGCTACAGTAAATATTTATTGACCGAGCTAGAACAACATAGTGAATGTCGCAGGAAGACGCTGGATGCAGGCCGCTTACAATTCCGTTCTTGTTTAAGATCTTTGGGCGAGGCCTATATCCAGCAGTGGACTTCTTACGGCTGAGATGATGATAATGAGCTATAACGAAGCGCGAGCGAAGCGCAAGCGAAGCGTCTCCGTTTGAGCTTGGGCAAAAATGCTTTTGTATACCGGAGGATGCGCGGCTGTTCTCCTCTACAGGTCGCATTTCTCAACCGATTCTTGTGAAATTTATGTGAACAGGTTATATAGTATTTTTTTATAAATTTTTTGAAAAGATAATTATATATATATATATATATATATATTTGTTAATTCAGTTTTTGAAAAGAGTGGTTGAAAAATGAAAGGAATCATGTCTCATCCCTTTCGAAAAATACGCGAGTTCTTCAGTTTACAGAGCCACCTATATATATAAAAGAAAGCCGTGCTAGTTACACTATTTTTAACTCAAGAACGGCTGAACTGATTTGGCTAAAAATTGGTAGGGAGCTTAGAACAAGGAGACGGACATAGGATACTTTTTAGGAACGTCACATTTTTTTTTAGGTGTATAGAAAAATCATTTTCTCGTAGGACGTCACTCGGATTTGGTAAAGTACAAGGCAAACATAAAATGAAGGAGGTAATAATATAGTCACGTGGCATTGTAACGCATGCCGGGTATGGCTTCCTAAACATGCACATGCATTGACTGTTAGGCGAAACGAAGGTCGCCGGGACAGCTAGTATGACTTTCTGACTCCACCAAAAGCTACATTTTGTGTGGTTTTCCAGTTCACTCGAAGCTTTTACGTTCTTAATCCGTAAAGCGAAGAAAAAGAACTCATTGCGTATTTTCTATGGTTAAAAAGGTAAGAACTCGCTCGAAGCTTCGAAGATTTCCGCTTCCTTATACGAGTACTGAGTTAATTTTGTATGCCACTTCAATCCTCTCCCGGGGATGCATGGAAGCAAACTGCACAAGCACTTTCTAACTACTACATAATATAGATACACCTAGGTTAATATAATTATGTATAAGTTTTTAAAATTATTTCTAAAAAAATTAATGAAAAAAGAATGCGCCGACGAGTTTCTTGCCAGGTTCTTCTCGAGATGGCTGTAATTTTGCGAATCTGCCAGTAGAGTCACTAACTATCATGAGTGCCTCTCACACACACAATCACACCCAGAACCAGAAGCACAAATGTCCCTTGGGAAGGAAAAGTGTGCTCTTGCCGGGAATCGAACCCACGGCGCAGAGGGCAGACTTTTGCCCACCGTGCCAACTGGGATAAATAAGAACACTTTCGATCAAGTCACCTTCAAATATAAAAGCCGCATCTAAATCAGTACACTGCTCCTGATAATAATAAAAAAAAATTGATATGTAACTTTTTTTTAGGAATACCAATCAGACTAAATTAAACTACAAGCTTTATTACATCTATTAAAAATAATTATAACTAGAATAAATAAGTACAAAACTTAATAAAAAACCAGTTGGCAAAGCATCCAAAATGCTGCCAACATTGTCACGTTGAATGGCAACGTTGGAGTTTTGCCGCGAACGTGAAAAAATGGCGTTGTTGATTTTGTATAATTTTCCAAAACCTGTGATTCTTCGAGTGTTAATGTGTAATAATGGTGGACTATTAACCGTTAATACTTAGTAAATGTGCATAAGTGTAGGCAAGTCATACAAAGTTGAAAAACGTGATTTTCGCCTTCGCTCCAAAACTCCAATAGAAGTTCTAGTAAAGTTTCTACCACTTTACGAGGGCATGACTTGACTATGACGGACTACTTGACTTTGACTGTGACTTGTGACTAAGACTTTTATTATGAAGAATAGAAATTGTTAATATTTGTTTAATATTTCGACTGAAGGACTATGCATCCATGGTCATGAAATAATAAAAAAAAATAATGGCAACGCTCTATCTCTGTCCGAAATATTTGACAGCATTTTGGTCACGTGTTCCTTGACCGGAAATAGACGACAAACAATAAAGTTACATACATTTTTTTTTTTCTTTTCATGTACGTAATATCGACTCTGTACGACACGTAATGAACCAGCAGCTTTGATTCAGTAGAATTCTACTAAATCAGGAAATAACTACGGAGGAACGTAAATAACAATTTTTCAGATCTTTTTACTTGTTTCTGCAATAAACTTGACAAAGGTAACGGGCAAATAAACGTACAGACGGAGAAATTCTTTCACATTCTTTGTTATATCCGATGCTTTGTTGTAAGTTTCTGGGCCTTAACTGGTATTGATAGGTAAGTTAGCCGAGCTTACTTCAAGTTTCACAACCTCACTTTAGTTTAAACTTATATGTCCTTTATGGCAAGTGAAATGCGATCCGAAGCAGCTTTTCTGTAGCATTAGCCAGGAACTAAATATGCTTTAATGTAGAGAGAGAAAATCGCTTGTTTGTATAGTTCAGGGGTTATTTTTTGTTTAATTTTTAATTTCTATATTACCTTATTTAATATAATTGTGTCTGTAATATTAATGTCTAGATTAATTTATTTAAATTTAATTTAATTTTGTTAGTTTGTCCTGTCCATTTAATATTAATTTATGTGTTAAATATTGTGTCATAATCTCTCAGGTATCAGGTAGGTATATCTGTAGAGAAATCATTTTGTTTTTTTCAATGTTAGTTTAAATCTAAATAATACAATAAACAAAAACACACGCAAGGCCAGTGAAGAGCTTCGACTCGGTAATTACACTCAAGGGAAATGTCATCAGAGTGTAGAAGTATAAAACATCTATTGAAATTTGATCTGCCTGTTGGTTTAGTTGGGTACCTTCTAAGCAGCGCGCATCGGGTTCGATTCATTTCATTTCATTTTTTCCAGAACAAAATTGTATGGAAAATTATTACGATTACTATTTTGAAGCATAAACATTACGAAATAAATTCAAATAAATTACATAAAAATGATATTAAAAGTAATGATTAAAAAAAAAATTAAAAGTTAAAATTAAAATTTAAATAATAAAATTAAAATCAATTATAACAATAACATTTTAAAATAGTAATTAAGTATATAATAATAATAATATTATATCAAAATGTTACAATTTTCTTATCATTTAAATATTCGAAGACAGGATTCCCGGTGGGAACACAAGTTTTCTCCCCGAAGGCTGTGTTTCTATGAAAATTAAAACTATCGTGAGTATTACAAATTATGTATGTTGTATACGGCTTGAAATACGTAGAAAATGTAGTCACGCACCGAGGCCCGAGCCGCTCGCCTCTGCGCATCACGCGTCTGGCTCATCCTGGGGACGACAAATTTGTCCGAAACCAGTCGACTACAAAGTAAGTTGACATTTTCTACGTGTTTCAAGCCGTATACAACATAAATTATTGGTTGTGTTTCTGTTTCTGGATGTGATTGTGTGAGTCATATGAATGTTTATGGCACCGACGACACTATTCATTGAACTTAGTGTGGAGTTGTGGGTGTGAAAGTGTTTATACTAAACATAAATGTCAGCGTAGCATTGCAAAAATTTCAAAACCATCGTAACGCAAAATAATTAATTTTTATTTCAGATATATTACCAAACGTTTAAAATGGAGAATACCATATGGATAAACTTTATTGCTACTGTAACATTAAACAACAACATATGGATTGTAAAAATGTGATAACAATTGTATTGTTATCATAAAAGTTCTCATACTATATTACAATAATTTTACGCAAGCAAAGTTTTAAATAATTAAACGCAAGTAAAGCTTAAAAAAAACCGACTTCACCGCTTTATCTTTGAAACCTTGATCAGATTTCATGTATTAAACACGCATTATTGACTATAACTCAAAAACGAGAAATCAGATCTTGATTAAATTTCAATAGGACCACATAAAAAGCACCAGCTTTTAAATAAAAAAAAACATCAAAATCGGCTCACAACGAAAGAAGTTATAAGGTAACTTTTGAAGTCGGGTAAACGAGAACATCGTCAAAGTAGTCCACAAAATAGGCATTATTGACGATATTTCAAGAACTACTGATCAGATCTTGATCAAATTTAAATGGAACCAATTGGAAAGCAACACCTTTCAAACTTAAAAAAAACAATTTTGAAATCGGTTCACGTGGAAAGAAGTTTAAAAAAAAATACAGTCGACTTGAGTACCTCCTCCTTTTTGTGAAGTCGGTAAAAAAAGCTGTTTAGTTCATAACTATTAATAATCATGGTTAAAATTTTACCAATGTTGATGTTGCTCTTTAGAATAGCATTAAAACTTTATCACCAGAGCTGGCACTTAGTACACCCACTTGGCTCTATACTTAGTTGTTAAGTGAATTTATGGCCATTTAAATTAATATCGCGTATGTGTACTATCTACCTTGTTTCAAAGTTACGGGCATGTAACTTGAAGGCACTCAAATATTAGTCAAGGTCCTGTTTGCTCTCAAAGTTATCTAAATGTTGCATGTGTGTTTAGATAATGTACCTAATTTTCATTTAACTGTAGAGTTTTCATTCTGCGAGCAGTCGTAAGCGAGCATTGAAGGCGAATCAAACAATCGTTTGCAATACAATTTCTTAAGTACCTATTTATTTTGAATGAGATTTCTTCACCGCGAACATAAAACACGTCTTCTGTTAGCAATAGACTTTTTGGTAGGTCTTACTTTCTTGCTTGTCGTATAGACTAGTGGGCAGTCCTAGTGTCAGGATTTTTCAGACCGCCTGAAGACTTAACGACTGTTGTCTTACGATCATCAACCGAGACCAACAGCTTAGCGTACCTTCCGGATCACGGTGACACTCAGTAGAAATTCCACTAAACGGTCACCCATCTAAGAACTGGTTCTAAGTCATCAATCATCACTCAATATGGCTTTCTATTTTTTGGTGCGATAAATCGTAAGAAATAGTCAAAGGTGTTGGATCCAAGCTCATGTTGACCATGTTCTCTCTATAAGCGTTAGTATGCAAAACTAGACTCATTAAGAGTCCTATATATCGCAAAAAACATTATTTCAAATCACGTGTTATTTAATCATATCTATTCACTTTGCCTTATAACCACTAACTGTACTGTACCCCGCGACTTTGCCCTGGTTTATGATGATTATAATGAATTGGGATAAAAATAGCATTTTTTAGTCTCCAATCCTAGATGGATTGGTGACTAACAAATGCAATTTTTATTCTTATATGCCAAGAATTGATTCGATTTGTTGCTGTGTTACTGTAAAAGATGGACAAACCGATAAATACAGAATATGTATAAATACTTAGTGATTAGAAGTGTCAAAAAATTTTTGATTATAATATTTTGTGTTTTACGGCTAGATCATTCGCAAACTAGCAGTTCATATAAGAAACTATGTGCTCGCGCTTTGTTTGTTTAAGCTTAGATTAATGTACTGATTGCTGAACTACAGTTATTACTCTCTATATCTCACAAAGCTCCATTATAATAATAATATGTTCGTAAACGAATGCTCACGATTACGTGCAAATTCTCGTAGTGAAAACGCACTTTTAGCAGAATTTCGTAGAAGTACGGCCGGCTGTTAGAAATCTTGATGTAGTTAGATACACTTGTACAGTGTACACGTGCAGTCTACATTTGACAAAATGTAGGTATTGTTTAATAGTTTCTACATAGTTACAAACTCTTTCATACCCACAACCCCACACTTAGTTTGAAGGCTCGTATCGTGGTTGCCAGAACTATAGAAACTCAAACATCTCTTGGTGATAAAATGTGTGCCTACCGGAAATCGAACCCGATACGTATTGCTTAAAAAGCAGACGCGCAGTCAACTACGCCAACGCAGCAGGAATTTAAAAATATGCTTATAAGTACGCTTTCATACTCACAGCCCCAAACTATTTTCAATGACTTGTGTCGTTGCGGCGCCAGAAACATTCACATCACGCACACAATCACAATCAGAGCCAAAATATATAATATAAATTAATTAATTAATTATTATTAATTATATGTTTACACAAATTTTCTTTGGAGAGAAAATGTGTGTTCCCGCTGAGAATCGAACCCGATACCACCCGGGCCTGCTTAGAAGGCGAACACGCACCCAACTAAGCTTACGAGCTGTTAAAAATAAATACACAATAATACTACATTTATTCACATCGTACAGTCTAACGGGAACTTTATAGAATTCTCAAGCTAATACGAAAGCTCTAGTGTAGAAAAGAGGCTTGTAAAGATAAAGCTCGATTGTAGACCGAAACAAAAAGGGATGAAAATAGAACTTCCCTCGATGAAAACGTCTTAGTTCCTCTACATATGCCACAGTCTTGTTATGAGATGTAGACAAAAACCGTAGCCGATGCAACTTTTAAAAACATGTTATAAGATTTTATTTTATTTTACCAGTTTTTTTATATGACATTCTTTTAAACGTCATATAGGCTTGTATATGTTGTTATGACCTAGTTGCGGAAGATAAAATATAAAAAAATATATCTATAGCAAATTTATCTGTATAATAATTAAACGCAAGCAAAGCTTAAAAAAACCGACTTCACCGCTTTATCTTCGGAACCTTGATCAGATTTAATGTTCTAAACACGCATTATTGACTATAACTCAAAAACTAAAGATCAGATCTTGATCAAATTTCATTGAGACTACATGAAAAGCACCAGCTTTCAAATAAAATCATCAAAATTGGCTTACAACGAAAGAAGTTATGAGGTAACATTTGAAGTCGGGTAAACGAGAACATCGTCAAAGTAGTCCACAAAATAGGCATTACTGACGATATTTCAAGAACTACTGATTAGATTATGATCAAAGTGAAATGGAGCCAATTAAAAAACAACATCTTTCAAACTAAAAAAAAATTTCGAAATCGGCTCACGTGGAGAGAAGTTATGAGGTAACACACACAAAAAAAAATACAGTCGACTTGAGTCCCTCTTCCTTTTTTGGGAAGTCGGTAATAAATACAATATTAATATGGCGAAAATACAATATTAATACAGCAGATCTGACAATGGAGACAGAAAGCAGACAAAACTTTTATGTTTAGCGTTTACGCTTTCACATTCATAGCCCCACGCTAAATTCGTTGACTTGTGTCATACACATTACAGACATAATCACAGCCAGACTGAAACCAAACAGAAATACAACCTAGAATATAAATATACAACTAGTAATAAAACCTCAAATACGTACTGTTTGTGTTTCCACCGGGAATCGAACCCTCCATACCCACTGCTTAAAAGGCGAACGCACACCCAACTAAGCTAACGGGCAGCTCAATTATAACATAAGCGTGATTAGTTAGACCTGTTCCACTAAGTTTAACTATAAATTCTACCAGTTAGCAAAAAATTATGCTGCCTTATATCCTTATATTACTTTACCAATCCAATCTTGTATAATTATAAAACCCTACTTTGTCAGGAGTGTTTTTAGTAGCTCTTATAAGTTTGACTCATTAATCTGTAATATGAAACAAACTAAAGCCAAGTCCCATACAAAGGCTGCAATTCTCATTATGCCTCCATGCATATTCATGGAGTCGTCATTAATGCAGGCGGTTAAAACTTCGCTAGATTCCTAGTTAACTTGTAAGTAGGTACTCGTTTTAACGTACAGAAATAGTATAAATCAGACGTCTTCTAAGGATAGGACACTATGGGCTGCACAAGACTTGTTACGCGCTGCATAAGTCGCAGAAAAGATCTTGCTGCGCGACTTTTTGCAGCGCATTAGAGCCACTTCTGTAGTTTCCTTATCGATCTCACAATTGGGAATTTGAAAGAAATTTGAAGTTGTTGTAGGAAAGAATTTGTTGTTATTCAACCATGAAACCACATCTGATCAAATCATAAAACAAGATAACTAACGGAAACATTAAGAGAACATATGGAGGTTCAGGGTTTCTACTCAAAAACCACGCATTAAATGTAAAAACGAGAGACAGTCCCATTGTATGCTTAGCATGCTTCGACCATATATCTTTTTTTTTATTCAGATAGGCAAACGTTTGACCGCCATCTCACCTGATGATAAGTGACGACGCGCTTGACGATAGAGCACGTTTGCCTAGAAAATGCCTATTCACTCCATATCATCAAAAGGTAAAAAGTGTTGGTTACGAAGCAGATTAAAAGGGACTATGAATAGACAAATTGGTAATAGTCGATCTAGGTCTATCTCAACCAAATAGAACCAGGTTAAAAATACCCCAAAAGTAATCAAAGAGCGTGTATAAAGACTCGTGCATGTATAAGATGCGAAAGGTGTACCTATTTCTGGATCGTAGCAGACGTTGTCTCTGCCTACCCTGATGGTGTGACTCTACATATGTGAATAGTGTTTAAATGATACCATAATAATATAAAGCTCAGAACTAAAAACACGCCTCAACTATCCTCACAAACAGATTGAGAAAATGTCCTAATGCCGCGATGGGTTTGATACTTATTCTGGCTTATGACCAACTCATAGGGTAATAGGTACTATCGAAAAATAAGCATAAACATAAACGCCTCAAAACGTTGCGCCACAAATTATCGCAGCCTCTAAAGCCACTGAAGTCGCAATGTCGTAACCTTGGTTAAAGTTCATGCCTTCTGCTAAATTCGTAAGAAACTCTGGAACTTTAGACTCGGTTGAAGAAGCGGGTTCGTTTGCAATAAAATTCATGAAGTGGAAAGAGCCGGGTGGGACTCGCTATTAGAGTTATCATGGAAGATGTTTTACCTGCTATTTGCTAAAATTATTCGGTTGCTTTTTATAGTGGGTTTTCTGCTTGCTTGGTTTAAGAGCTTCGTGTAATTGGTATCAAACAGTAGAGTTTCCGTTAACATATAACTAGGTATATCTCCACAAATTAGATTTAATGTCTGATGAGTTGATTGCACCCGTTTCTTCCAGATTAATTTATGGATTTACTTTTATGGCTAGTAGGAATACGTATTAAACATTAATACAAATTAATATATAGTAAAATTATTAATAGTAGCTATTAACAAACAAACGCATTCACACTCACAGCCCCACACTTAGTTCAAAGACTTGTATCGTGGGTGCCGGAAACATTCACATCACACACACATTACACCCAGAACCAGAAGCACAAATATCCCTTTGGAAGGAATTTGTGCTCCTGCCGGGAATCGAATACAGGACCCACGGCGCAGAGGGCGGGCACCTGTCCACTGCGCCAACTGGGTCGTCAAGACAGCTAGGCTACTTAAATAATTCTTAGTAGATTTGTGTCAAATACCCGTTAACCAATTCAAACACAAACTGGTGTGACTACGTGTCGGTATTGAAATGAATGAGTTCTTACTTATACTTCGGAGTGGGTCTATCGACCTATATATACTAAGTTATTATCACTTTCTTAAAGTGGTCGATTAACTAAACCCAACCCACAAGTTCTTTCTCACAATACAAACTCCAAACCATTCACAATACAAACAAGTGCAAGCAAAAGGAGCAATTCCCAGAAGAATACATTATTCTTACCACGTCCGAGTCGCAATTAGCTCGCGTCGACTTCGCTTTATGTTGCCACAATAACCCGAAGCCGGGTTAATGCAGAAGGCGTGTCTAATTCTACATCAAGTGTTTCCTTAAAAGCTCGTGCTGCTAGACAGGAACATCGCGGACGGCTTGAAGTGGAAGAGAAGGGGTATCCTTGAATAGCAAAGTATTATGATTTCAAGTTCGGCGGAGACTGGTGGCAGCCGATAGTCCACTCGATTGCAGAGGCGTATACGAGTACAGGTAAAATTGTTGTTAAAGTCAAAAAAGCCTTTTACTAAATAATCAAATAATAGAGAGTCATATATATGGAAAACTAGCTGAACTAATATTATAGTACCTGGATGACCGATTTTTTTTAAATTTTAACGACGTTTTCTAAAAATTAAACCTATCTAGATCGATTTATCGCCCCCGAAGCCCGTGCTTACTAAGTTTGATGAAAATCGTTGGAGCCGTTTCCGATACTCAGATTATAATATACACTCGTACATATATACAAGAATTGCTCGTTGAGAGGTAGTAAATAAATAGATACGACTACTTTTTTAGCTGACGTCTACTGCCTATAAACTAATACATCTAAAAAATTCTGTGAGCTTTTTTTATCGGTGTTAGGCAAACAATTGACGATTATCTCACCTGAATATGAATGTTACGGCAAACGCTCCGCACTAATACTGAAGAAGATTTCCGAATGAAGTTGAAACAATAGTCGGTCTAGACAACGCATAAGTCACACTCGACTCGACCACTTTTTGAGATTGTACTTATCTGGGAACAGAGACTCTGGCAAAGATATCCACTCCTTTGCAGTCCGCAAAATGAACTTCGAAGCAAAACGCTTCGTATGTTTTTTAGAAATAATACACATATTCCTGAAAAGTGAATATAGTCAAAATGCGAAATCGCTAATACTGTTCGTCGATTGATTGCATGATAGAATGAAGGATTATATCGGGCTATTTCGTGGCACACTCTCCGAAAAGTATCTGATATAATTAAACGCAAGCAAAAATTAAATTATGTTATTATTAAATTTTGATTTTGGCTTTATCGATTACTATAAAATGTAGGGACCATCTCCGAAGTATAATCTACCAAAAAAAAAATCAAAATCTATTCCTAATTGGCGGAGATATCACGTAAATTAATATTAAAAAAAAACATGCAGTCGAATTGAGAAACTCCTTTTTTGAAGTCTGTCGAAAATACCGAGAGACTCGCTATTCTAGGGGCTTCGCTTCTATAGGCTCTGGCCTAGGACAGAGTCCTAGAATAGTAAGAAGCCTTGCAACGGTCTCATTTCGCTGTTACAGATATACCTGATAATATATGTATTTAATTGTTGAAGTGAAGTTCATTTATAGACTGGAAGATCTCTACTCATCTCTTTGTTTCCTCTCTACGGGCAAAAAGGCAATGTTTATGGCTTACCTGTCCTACGTATAATTGCATCGTCATTTACAAACGGGTGAAATAGTATCATCAATTCATATATTATTCAAATTGTTACAATCAGATTAAGATTTTGCCTACCCAAGGGTTTCCTTAAGCCCTCTCTGCGATAGCAGACTATAGAATTGAATAAATGGTTCGCGTTTAGGTCCCGTTGTGATTTATCTTTTGTGCCCGTATGTCAAGGTGATTCTGAAATAAGGTTAGCAGCACTTGTTAGAACCAACCCCATTGGCACGATGGGCAAAACTCTGCCCTCTGCGCCGTGGGCCCTTGGTTCAATTCCTGACAGGAGCACAATTTTCTTTCCCTAGGGACATTTGTGTTTATGGCTGTGGGTGTGATTGTGTGTGTGATAAGTACATGTTTCCGGCGCCCACGAGACAAGTCTTGTAACTTAGTGGTAGGACTTTGAGTACTTATTTATTTAAGTGTTTATATTTAGATTAGGAGTACGATATATTCTTTCTCGGGGTATCCATCAATTAAATCCATACGTACGGGTTAGTTGGGTCGGCACAACAATAATTCAAATATTAATTCATGTTGTAAAGATTTGGTAAGAGTTTATCTGACCGGCCGGGAATGCTTTTGTGTTATTAAAATAATGATAATAATAATTATTATGCTATATTTTCATATGTGCGGGATTTGTCTAGCACACATTTAATCAATTCCTATTATCAACTGACTTCAAAAAAGGAGGATCTCAATTCGACTTTTTTTTGTATGTATGTTAAGCGATAATTCCGCCAAGTATTAATCTATTTTGATGTTTTTTTTTGTTTGGTAGATTATACTCCAGAGGTGGTCGCATAATTTTTTTATTAAATCAAGTCAAAACCAAAATGTAAGCGGTGAAATCGGTTTTTTTAGCTTTACCTGCGTTTAAATTATTTTATATGTAACATTGTCTTCCAGGCGGATGGTAATACGCAGCCAGAGTCCTCGTTGAAATTCGGATGACGATTTATTTCAATAGCTTCTCGTACTTTTCGCGGCACAAACAACTTTTCCTTCGCAAGGCGACACGTTACATAAGGTTTGATAAGGCTTCCGTTAGCCTTATCAAACCGTATGTAATGTGTCGCATCACAGGTAAGAAGAACATGCTCGGCTATAGAAAAGAAAGAAAGAAAGAAAAAAAAATATTTCGACACGTAGCAAATAAATAACAATAACATTGAAACACTAATAATTAATTATATAATATTTATATATTATACTAGCTGTCCCGGCGACCTTCGTTCCGCCTAACAGTCAATGAATGTGCATATTTGGGAAGCCATACCCGGCATGCGTTACAATGTCACGTGACTATATTATTACAACCTTCATGTTTATGTTTGCCTAGTACTTTACCAAATCCGAGTGACGTATGAGAAAATGGAAAGCATGTCGAAATGTAAAAAAAAATTAAAAAAAATGTACGTTCTTAAAAATCCTATGTCCTTCTCCTGGCTCTAAACTACCTCCCTGCCAATTTTCAGCTAAATCGGTCCAGTCGTTCTTGAGTGGAGTAACTAACACGACTTTATTTTATTATATATTATACATATATTATGCATGCCGAAATGGGTTTGCCTCAGCACAAAAGTCAAGCACAAAACTCGACGCTGATTTCCAGGCAAACCTGCGGGTGATATATAAATGTGAGTAAACTTATTCACAAATATTTATCCAATAATAAATCTAAATAAATAAAAAAAATCTAATACTTATAACATATAATTACATACAAAATAACTATAATTCAAACAGGAATACTTATTATATACTCATATATAAAAATATTTATAACAAACAAAAAAACTAATATAAAAACAATTAACTAAAATAATATATAATTATTTAATGCAGATAGAAGCTAAAAAGCAATAGCGGATCTGTTGGTATCCAAATTCTTAATGCTTCTAATGTGCTCTGTCAGTCTAGTCGGCGATGTTTCGTCGTGTTCCTCAGTGTAGGATTTTCCACGCTCACAGGGTATTTTGTATTATATGCTCCTGGACCGTTGAGTGGATCTTTATCTTAGAGTGAACGCAGCATTTTTTTGTTATTCTAGATAGGCAAACTTTTGACCACAATCTCACCTAATGGTAAGCGACGATGTTTTTTTTTTTTGGGACTTAGCTAGCGTTTGACCCCAATCTCACCTGATGGAAAGCGACGAATGCGGTCGAAGATGGAGCACGCTTGCTCAGTAAATACCTATTCACTCTCTTCTTGAACAACCCCATATTATACCTTTCGGGAAACACAGTAGACGGCAGGGCGTTCCACTCCTTGGTAGTTCTCATAATGAAAGTGGAAGCGAAACGCTTCGTGCGAATGGTCGGTATTTTTACCATTAGCAGATGCCGCATTGCCGTCTGTCTAGATGTTCGGTACTTAGTAGAACGGTGATGCGGGAATAAGATTATGCAATTCCTTTGAACACTCTCCGTAGTGCAATTGGTCGACGATGGAGCAAGCTTGCCTAGAAGATACCTATTATTAAAATATTGTATTATTCATTTGTATTATTATCGTGTGGGAGGAAAACAGCCTTGATTCCAGATCTATTCAATGTATTATTTTTTTAATTACGATAAGCAAAACGTTTGACCACAATTTCACCTGATGGAAAGTAAAGATGTGGTCGAAGATGGTGCATTCAAATGTAGGTAGTACTAATATAAACAGTTAATGTAACAAGAATCAAGCTATACCATTTAGTTCAGCAGCTCAACTGAAATGCAAAATGCCATTAAAATTCTCTTGAATATTCAAAGGTGAAACTGAAACTAGTTGAATGTAAATTTTTAACACTTAAGTTTTTGCAACGGGCAAACCGTTGCGAAAAATCTTTTTACCCGCAAAACTTGGAGACATTGCAAGTTTCATGTTTGAACTATTTTTGAACCTTTTTGGAACGAGCTTGAATATAATCTATATATATAAAAGAAAGTCGTGTTAGTTACTCCACTTATAACTCAAGAACGGCTGAACCGATTTAGCTGAAAATTGGCAGGGAGGTAGTTTAGAGCCAGGAGAAGGACATAGGATACTTTTTAAGAACGTACATTTCTTTAAATTTTTTTTTTTTACATTTCGACATGCTTTCCATTTTCTCATACGTCACTCGGATTTGGTAAAGTACTAGGCAAACATAAACATGAAGGTTGTAATAATATAGTCACGTGACATTGTAACGCATGCCGGGTATGGCTTCCTAAATATGCACATTCATTGACTGTTAGGCGGAACGAAGGTCGCCGGGACAGCTAGTATTATTGTAATAGGTACTAGCTGACCCGGCAAACGTTGTTTTGCCATATACATTATTTCATGCTGAAATATAAAATAAAATAAAAAATCAAACATAAAATTTTAGGTTTGATCACCCTTAACATTTAGGGGTATGAAATATAGATGTTGACCTATTTTTCAGAAAAATGCTCGATGTCTTGTAGGTAACTTAGTACTTTGCTGTACATAGTTTTAGTTTAGTTTTAGGAAATATAGGCAATTGGCCCGTAGTTTTAGAAGGATCAAAAAAAAATTTTTTTCAGACCTATCCGATATGCACACAAAATTTCATAAAAATCGGTTGAGCCGTTTCGGAGGAGTTTGGTAACAAACACCGCGACACGAGAATTTTATATATTAGATTAAGTATCGAGATGGGATACTAACCTTAGGTTTATGAGATATTGAAGAATTGAATATTTAATTACAGCGAAGAAGCATGCGTCTCACATTTTACACTATAAAACTAAAACGGGAATTGGCGTGTTTTACGCGTTGTCGATGTCTAGATCGACATTATTGTTTCGGCTGCGCCTTTGTTTCCCGAAATGGTACAATCTAAATTAAATAATCATTGTTATTATTTATCTAAATTAAATTATTTAATAAGCGTGAAGTGTATACTTACTTAAAATAAACTTGAAAAATATATAACTTGTGGTAGAGGCTAATGCACATAGCTCGTTAAGCCAAAATTAAATTTAAAAAAACCTGTAGTTAGATACAGCCATGGATTTTGTAGCAAAACCGTAGGTTTGTTTCCAACGTCGATGGATGTAGCTTCTCCGATCTGGTGGCAGTTCAATACTTTTAAGTAGAAAAATCTGCCTCCTCAAAATTATAAACCAAAAGAAGATTTTGTTGGTATATCCGGTCGTTACACACTTTATACTAATAACACTTCCCTT
Organism: Lomographa bimaculata; assembly: GCA_948107665.1. NCBI lineage: Eukaryota > Metazoa > Arthropoda > Insecta > Lepidoptera > Geometridae > Lomographa > Lomographa bimaculata. The sequence goes on from OX403599.1 coordinate 11,801,060, forward strand.
TTGCATCTGGGGTTAACTAGTCGTTCGCGCCGAACTGAGATCTCGCGCCTATATTTTGCCTCATGGAGAAAATCTTTTGAGGTTACTTACTTATAACTTTTTTCTTTGGAATAATTGTTAGATTTCTGTATTTATTGTTCAATTACAGAATATAACGGATATTATACGTAAGTTTCAGCGTTCAGTGTGAAGCCATTTTTGAGATAGACCCCGGACAAAATAGTTCTAATAACAGTGACTTTGGTGGCATACCAAATCGTTATTTGCCAACATAGATTATTTTTAAACCCGTTTCGTACTCTACTTGTCAAGCCCTTTTCAACGATACCCTACAAGGGTAGATAAAAAAATATATATTTTGCTTCACACTTTTTTGCTACACGGACGGACGGACAAAGTGCTAAACGACCCAAGTTAACTAAGAGATCTCGCTTCGCTCGATGAAAAAACCTTAACTAACTACGAGTATATCTATTTAGCCAATATTAGGATGTATTTACCTTGTTTCCTCAAAGTTTAGGGCAGGGACCTAAGTAACTACATCTGAAACTTTAACTTCGGATGTTCCATGTTTGTTCTGAGATGATCAAATTAGATAATTAAGTTACAAAATTACTTAGTTTGTATTGTAAGTAGGCACCTAGTAGATTTATAAATAAGAAAGATGAACTTTCATGCCTACCTATAAATAATAAGGGGTGAGCGTGTGTACCATCCTCGACCACATTAACACTTGAAATCAGGTGAGATATTATTAAAACGCTAGCCTATTTAAAATTAGATTATAGGAACCTATGTCTTCCGAATAAAAAAAAAGCTGATTAGTAATTGCTAACAACTGACCTGTACCGATTCGGGTACTAAAGTTATTATTTATTAGTAGGGTTTCGATACAATATTTTGCAGATTCCTAATCGTGGGTGGTAGGAAGAAAATCATTAAAATAACCAACACAACCTAAACCACCATAAAAGTATAAATGGCGTTGTCAATTTTCGAAGATTTTAGAAGAATCATATGTTTTAGAAAATAATAATACGAGGTTACTTTGAATTAGCGCACAAAAAAAATATAAAAAAAGCCTTTTTTATTTTTTTATGTTGCATTGTCGATACCCTACCCCCCTGTGGAGTATGGAGCGCTAATTCAAAGTAACCTTGTATTATTATTTTCTAAAACGTATGATTCTTCTAATGTTAATGTGATTTTTTTTTATTATTAACTGTTAATATTATGTAGTTCTAAAACGTGCAGAATTGTAAGGAACTCTTACAAAGTTGAAATACGCTTCAAAACTACTACAAAAGTTTTAGTAAAGATTACCATTCTTCTAGACTAGAGCATGACGTGACTGTTCTATGACTATGACTTTTTACTTGACTTTGACTGTTACTGGTGAGTTAGAACTAGATTTCTAGATGTATGAATAAATAAATATAGTTGCTTGTAATATTTTTACCATGTACCACTAAGTCTGTGAAGCCAAATAAAAAAAAACCTTTCTATTTTGACATTGGAGAACCTGCGGTGATAAAATAACAGCATATAAAAAGAGTAGAAGTTGAAGTTTCTGAGTCAAGTGTAATATGGATATTCAATGCGTATGTTACCACTAAGATACAAACCTACGGTTAATTACAAAATCCTTGGCGTATACTATAGGGTAAAGGGACAGACTTTTTTTTCCCTTTTAATTTTGGCTTCACAATCTTGTGCATTTAGCCAGTGGCCTCGATTCTGATGTCACACACTAAATTAAATTTAAACTATTCCTGTCTTTTACAAAATAGGAACACAAGACAGAGATAGCATACTGCTGTGCTGTTAAGTTAGTCAGAACTTAGATGTCTATGCAAGCTTACTCGAGTATGTGTTGTATTGGTGTTGACTAAAAACTAGCGTGACAGCACTAAAATGCATGCTATCTCTGTCTTGTGTTTTATTTTGTAAGAGACAGGGATAGTTTAAATTTAATTTAGTGAGTGTACATCAGAATCGAGGCCAATGTCAGATATTAATATAATTCAAGTGTATTTCATATTAACAGTCCTAGTCACAGTCAAAGTCAAGTAAAAGAGTCACGGTCCAGTCATAGTCAAGTCATGCCCTAGTAAAGTGGTAGAAACTTTACTAGAACTTCTAGTGTAGTTTTGGAGCGAAGGCGAAAAATCACGTTTTTCTACTTTGTATGAATTGCCTACACTTATGCACGTTTACTTAGTATTAACGGTTAATAATCCACCATTATTACACATTAACACTCGAAGAATCACAGGTTTGGGAAAATTATACAAAATCAACAACGCCATTTTTTTACTTTCGTGGCTAAAGCCAGGGACATGCTTCTTAGTAGCTAGCATGAATAGGGTTACGTTACAAAAAAAAAATACCTATTTAGTACATACTAATTGTACAATATTATTTTAACCGACTTCGAAAAAAGGAGGAGGTTCTCAATTCGACTGTAGTATTTTTTTATGTGTGCTACCTTACAACTTATGGTTAAAATCTTAAATTGCGTCGCCTAAATTCAGGGAGGGGGATTAGGTAAGGAGACCCCCTGACTATTTCCTCCCGCCGCGCCGCGCCGGATATGCACAGTTCATTCATATTTAAAATAAATAACCTTAAGCAAAAATGATCCTTATTTCTTGGGAGTTTTGTCAATTTAACATTGAAACCGTTCGCAACAGAGATAGGTAATAGGGGGTCTGAACGAATTTAGTGTCAGCTGTTTTTGTCAAACCAGCCGTCAATGTCAAATCCATGTGTTGACTTGTCAATAAGCAGCACGTCTGAACTAGACATGCGCAATATGTATCATTGAAAAGAAAAGAGAGATATGTATCTTTCGGATCTACTGATATATATCACTCATTTGTATCTTTAACTCACCGTGCTATGTGAGTTGGATGGATATAGAATCATCTGGATGAACAGAAGCGAAAAGTGATTATGCATCAATCAATTTTCATTTCTTGTCATCAGTGGCGATCTTATGATGTGAGATTAATGTATTGTTTTTTTTAATTTATTTATTACAATTATTAATATATACAGTATTATAATACAAGTTATTAATTATCACCCGCGTAAATAATCGTCAAAAACAATTCGAAGACTGCACTGTAATGTAAACAAACAAACTCAAAACTATACAGATTCAAAATAATAATTTAAACGACCCGCATTTGCAAGCAATATTGTGCATTATCAGTAAATCATAAAGATTAATTTAGGATATTTAACCGTCTCTGTAGCTCTGTATGCACATTTGAAATATAAAAAATAGACAACTTTTTACAGCAAGACTGCACCTTATTTAGACTACTTACGATTCATTTTATTTTAACTATTCTGTTGCGGGCGTTTGTGACCTTATGGAACCTGCCTCACTGCGCAAGCGCTAATCATTCTTTCTCTTTCTTTTCCACTATAATCCATCAATTCGTTTCTTTCTATCTTTGTCAGTAACGAATCCAAACCATCTTTATCCTAATGATACAGTGATATAAAGATTGATTTTGAGTACGGGTGATTTACTGATTCAATATATCTTTGCTTCAGATATATATCATTTTAATGAATCACTCATGAGTTACACAAGTCTAGTCTGAACTCATGTTGTGCAATGTTTTGTAAATTTTCGCAATAACTCTTAATAAATTACCAATAAATAAATTCCTTTTAAACTCCTGAATCATTCACACAGTGCCCATAAAAGTTAACTCATATAAAATATATTTATTAATATTAAAATTTCAAAATGAGGTTGATAGACTCGTCGAAACTTACAGAACTTCAAAACAGACCGGATAATATTCGGAATATCTGCATCGTTGCTCACGTGGACCATGGAAAAACAACATTGGCGGACTCTCTTATATCCAGTAACGGGATTATATCTCAAAGAATGTCGGGAAAGCTGCGTTATATGGACAGCCGACCCGATGAACAACAGAGAGGTATCACTATGAAAAGCAGTAGTATCTCGCTTTACCATGCTGTGGAGCAGCGGGAATTCCTTGTAAACTTGATAGATTCGCCAGGACACGTTGACTTTTCCAGCGAAGTGTCTACTGCAGTGAGACTATGCGATGGAGCTATAGTTGTGGTGAGTTGAAACTTAAACTCTTTTATTTTGAAGTATCTATGCACTACAGCTTCTATTTACTTAAAGTTCTTGGCAATCTGTAGGTATGTGTAATATGTATTCTAATAAGAAAATGCATTGTGTAATTTAAAAAATATCTAATTAATAAACTAACATAACATGATCTTTACTCTCAGGAATTCTTTAAAGAAACAGGCATACTTACCATGCCTTCGCTTTACATCTTTGAAAATATTATGCATGTTTGCAAAAATATTGATATATGTGCGTCACTTCTTAATGTATATAAATTAAGAAAGAATGCACACAATCTCATTACTAGATATAAGCAAATAATAACAGTGCGCTCACTAATATTAAGCTAAACGAATAAATCTTTTATGGCAAATGGGGTTAATTTTACAATAAAATTCCTAAAATTGTAACTGAATTACCACTGAGAAAGTACAAATCAGTAACAAAATGGGCATAATTAAGAAAGCATATCATAAAACAATTGACTACATTAATGACAAGGATGCATGGAGGTAAACTGCACAAGAACTTTCTAGCGACTACATAATATAGATATATCTAGGTTAATATAATTCATGTAAAGAATAATTTAAAAAATAAATGAATGAAAAAAGTTTGTCACTGAGTTTCTTGCCAGGTTCTTCTCGAGATGGCTGTAATTTTGCGAAACTGGCAGTAGAATCATTACCTTTCATGAGTGCCTGTTTGCGGCCCATGTAATTTTGATTTTGACTAACAGTTCCTTGTGACTGAGCCTATGTTAATTGGGTTTAAAATTAACGTAATTTTTACTCTAGTATTTATTCAGAATAACTATACTCTCTACTCAACTATACTTCTATAGAAATCCATTCCGCCATTATAGAGATACTTCATTTCAAACATTGTCAAACTAACAGAATAAAATGTTATAGAGTGTAAAGTCTAACTTTATGTCTGGGTCTGGGTGTTTGGACACTGGTGGTGTAAAATATCTTTATTGTCAGTCCATGATCTAGTACGAGCACTAGCGGGTATCGGGTTCGATTCCCGGTGGGAATGCAAGCTATATCCCTAAGGGAAATTTGTATTTCTGATTCTCGGTATGGTTGTGTAAATTGAACTGTCACTTACATCACAAGCTGTATTTTGAGTATCGAGTATAGTGTGGGGTTGTGAGCTTAAAAGTGTTTATGTTTATGTATTTATTTAACAAACTGTAATGTGATTAAATCAATGATTATTGTTATGGCATTTTCAGGTCGATGTAGTGGAAGGAGTATGCCCTCAAACACGTCTTGTCCTCAAGCAAGCATACTCGGAGAACATGAAGGCTGTTCTAGTCCTCAACAAAATCGATAGACTTATATTGGAAATGCAACTGACCCCTCTTGATGCCTACGTTCACTTGACGCAAGTACTGGAGCAAGTTAATGCTGTGATGGGAGAGCTGTTCGCTACGGAAGTTTTTGTGAATGAAGAGAGTAATATAGACAAACAGGTATTGAGATTTTCCTTACATGTACTACATATTATTATCTATATTTTTATTTTAATTTACCAAACCTATCAAGAAAGTCCTAGTCCAAATGAAGGCAATTGAAGGGGATTACATAATTTTATGTAATAGTATATAGAACATATAGTTTTATTATTTGAAAATTTAATTTTCAAATTATAAAACTATAAGTATCATTATTTTAGCTCAAAAAATTTACATAGCGCCCTAACCTCAGCTAACTAAACTTCCACCATTACACGAACAGAAATACCTACATTGTTTTATAAATGGAGATAACTTTCATGAGTGTGTCTTTGGGGCCATAGTGAATAAACGATTTTGATTATAAAAAAAATTCAAGAACAGAATGGCGAAATCAAATCTTTGAGTCGCAAAGGGATCCTCCCTATATGTGTTCGTTATCAATAATTGAACCATTCATCTATTTCTATTAAACATTTCATCTACTTATTTCCAGGAAAAAAAAGAGAATTTAAAAGAAGACAATAATTTCTACGATTGGACCTCGGCATTGGAAGACTCAGACGATTCCAACCTATACTTCGCTCCTGAGCAAGGCAACGTTGTATTTGCAAGTGCTGCCGATGGCTGGGGCTTTACTACCCACACTTTTGCTCGATTGTTCTCAGAAAAACTTGGTGAGAATTAATGATAATCATTATAATGCTCGATATGTATGAGATTTAAAGTATACTAATGTTATAAATGCGAAAGTTTGTGTGTAAGTGTGTAAATTTGTAAGTACATTTGTTTTATCTTCACTCTGCTCAGATTTGGTTAAAATCTCGAATATAGGTAGATTGTGTCCTGAAATAACAAAGACTAGATATAAATGCAGGTGAAGCAGCGAGGATCTGCTTGTATATTATATAAGTAAAGTTTTGTTTTTACATCATCTTTATAGATTTTATTTTTATTTTTAATCATTTATTTTGATATGAAATGGATGGTATTTATGAATTGATTAAACATGTTAATTAATTAAATGTCATATGTTAATGCATTACCGGCTAGTAATAAGTATATATTTATAATAATATATCAAAATCATAAAAAAAGTTTTGTATAAATTCTATTAAGTCATTGGCTATAACATTAGGCGTCTAGCTACTCCTATTATTAAGAGTGCTGAGGGGACTGCAATTTTTCTTGTTATATAATATTCAAGTAGGTACTTTTATGGCCGCAATAATGTCGATAATAACGCAATAAACGTAATATATCTCGTTTTGTCTATTTATAGGGCTTGCATTTCCATATCTAAATAGTTAAACTATTAACCAACCTGTTGTTATATTTTCCAGGAGTGAAAGAAGAAATCCTTCGCAAAGTTCTCTGGGGCGATTTCTATTTAAACACAAAAACGAAACGATTCATGAAAGGTGCTCAAGAGAAAGCAAAGAAACCTCTATTCGTTCAAGTGATACTCGACAACCTTTGGAATGTATACGAGACCATAGCGATGAGAAACGAAAAGGAAAAAGTGCCTGTGATTTGCGAAAAACTTGGCATCAAGTTGACAACAAGAGATCTAAGGCACACGGACTCGAGGGTTCAACTCCAGTCGTTAATGGTACAATGGTTACCCCTATCCAATACAGTCCTGAACATGGTCTGCCATAAACTCCCTTCCCCAAGAGAACTACCATTGGAAAAGGTTGAAAAACTCATGTGCTCAAAAATTCGTGACTTCGACTCTTACCTCCCTGATACTCAGAAACTTAGAGAAGACTTTTTAGCCTGTGATAGTAGCGAAGATAGACCGTTAATTATTTTTGTATCAAAAATGTTCAGTGTAGATAAATGTATATTACCAGAGAATAAGCCTAAAGCTTTGACCTCTGAAGAGATGGCGCTAAGAAGGGAGCGAGCGAGACAGATGCGCGAGGAAATGAAACAGAATGTGAATTCTGAAATCAGTCCTATAACAGAGAAAACGGATGATGTTGAAGAGAAGAGTGCAGAAGATGCACAGGAGAGAGAAGATCAGCCGGCGTTTATAGCATTTGCTAGAGTATTTAGTGGGAGAGTTAAGAAAGGCGCTAAAGTTTATGTCCTAGGTCCGAAACATGACCCGTCCAAAGTACTTAGTTGGAGAGACTACAAAGTAGACCCTAATAAGAAATTGAAAGATTTGCAAAGTGACGAACACATTACATATGCAGAGTATGTATTACCTAATTTTCTTGCTCTAATTGGCTAGAGTTTCACTATCTCAGATGTCGCATTACAACATCTGAGATATTGAAACTATGTGGTTGAGGGTAGTAAACACAGACAGACTATTGTTTTGTAAATTTGTACTCATCAGAAACTCAGGCATTCCTATGCGCTTCGCACAATAAATGTTCAATGATTTGTGCATTAACATTTTTAAAAATCCTGTTACGATATTATTAACATAACATATTAGATATTGATTGAAGAGCACACATTTTAGATCTAATATAGGCTTTCTAAGCCTAGTTAGTTAATATTTAGGTATCTGGGGCAATTACTTTAGTGCCATATTTTTTTTATTTTTATACACTTTTCATAGGTATGAAACTTGTAGGTACAAGTTATGCTCTATATTTGTAAAGACGTTTTTTTTTAATTCAAACATTACGCTAACGAATGTGATCGATACGAATCTCTATAGGCGTAGGCGATAAATCTGGACTTAAACACCAATATTACAAGAATCGATTCCTGGCAAAATAAAGTGATTTTTTAATATATATTTTTTTCGTGATTTAATATTTATTCTGCTTAGAACCTTTCTTGAATCCACCAGAACACAAACAAAAATTTCATCAAAATCGGTCTAACCGTTTAGGAAAAATTCATATAGAAGAATTATGTATATAAAGATTTTACTCTTCATTATGTTAGTGTAGTTGAGAGGCAAAAACTATATTATTATTTTATTTGATTTCAGAATTAAATCTCTGTATATTCTAATGGGAAGAGAATTGGAAGTTATTGACGAAGCAATCGCTGGCAACATTATTGGTTAGTACGAGATTGTTCCACAATAAGTAGTATTATTTTCTACCGACTTCACAAAAAAGGAGGAGGTACTAAATAAGACTTTATTTTCTTTCAACATCAACCGACTTAGAAAAAAATATTGTTTGAAATACCGACTTCACCATAAAGGAGGAGGTACTCAATTAGACTGTATTTTCTTTCAACATCAACCGACTTAGAAAAAAATATTGTTTGAAATCTGTTGCTTACGAGCCAAAATTGGGATACATAAACATTCCAACGAGACAGAGTTGATATCATGCACACTTACATCTTCACCAATAGAACAATTGTGCCAGCCACCCAAAGCCGCACTCCGATATATAAAGGAGTTGGGGTTGCTGGGCTAACTGCTGGCAGGGGGAAATGCACAATACTCCCCAGCGGGACGTCAGTGCAGACCTTATCGCCTCCAGTTAGAATTAGATTAGAAACTGTTGCTTTCCTATTGATCCCATTTAAATTTGATCAAGATCTGATCAGTAGTTTTTCAGTTATCGTCAATATTGCGCGTTTAATACATTTCATTTGATCAAGGTTCTAAAAATAAAGCGGCGAAGTCGGTTTTTTAAAGCTTTGCTTGCGTTTAATTACATGACTGAAAGTTTTTTTTATTGTACCTGACTTTTTGTTTCGTGTGAACGAGCGGTATTTCAACCATAAATGTGCATATTTTTTTACCCAAATGTCAAATCTAAACTAGATCTCTAAACTCCTCGTGGTCCTATTGATAGAACCATACCTTTGTGTCCACATTTTTCCTATGTATTACATATCCTCATACAAAATGCAATACAATACAATACAAAAACTCTTTATTGACACCAAAAGATAAATACAATTTACAGAGAAACTCATAGAGTTACAATGGGCGGTCTTATCGCTAAGAGCGATCTCTTCCAGACAACCTTTGGATGGAAATATAAACGAAAAGATAATGTAGGGATGGTGTTGCGATAGAATGAATGAAATAAAATTTGAAATAATAGAAATACATTGTTTGAACTACATGAACAATACTAATACCAATAATAAAAATGCAAGTAAAAGCTTAGGAGTTTCATAAGCTTTAGGAGTCAGGTGGAAGTAAAGAGTTATATTTTTATGCTGCAGGTATAGGCGGGTTAGAAGACCATATATTGAAGACAGCAACCCTGAGCAGCACGATAGCTTGTCCAGCGTTCAGTGAAATGCAGTATGCAGTGGTGCCTATATTGAGGGTGGCTTTGGAACCTACTTATCCCTCGCAACTGGCTCAGCTGGTCAAAGGTGAGTACTTTATTATCTCTATTACCTTTTTCCCATTAAGTGGAATACACCAAGTCCTTTGAGGAAGAGTCCCTTACTCTCCTCTATCATTTGATAGAAAAGTTCGTCAGTTACTCGTGAATAAATGTTGTTAATACGATCTGGCATGAGTTTTGATGACCATTCGCTTGCGTGACGTTAGTAATGCTGTTGTGGGTCACACAAATATTGTAGAACCATGTGATAGGGCATGAGGCAAATTTTTCCTTGATAACAAAACTCACCAGTGTCAGAAGATGGCGTAAATTTATGTCTGTGAATGTGATTGGCCGATGCGTACTGTTGAACTACTCGGAAGTACTCGGAACTCAATCATTGGTCAACCTATTAATGTGTTCCAATTAAAATTCAACCTTATCTTTTGACTGATGATGATGGAAAGCGACGATGCGGTCGACAGTAGGGTCTATGCTTGCTTTGGAAATACATTTTCACTCTTGACTTGAAGAGGCCTAAATTATGCTTATCGGGAAACAAGAACGAAGGCAAGGCACGTTATTTTTTTTGTAGTTCGCATAATAAAAGTTGTGGCGAATCGCTTAGTTCGAATAGGAGGAATGTCCTCCATGACAAGTTGTCTTGTTTTAGTACGCCTTGTTGTCCAATGATAGAAGGAAGCTCGAGGAATTGAACCATAGAACTGCATGCATGCAGTTCTATCGTATGCTTAGAAATATTTTATAAAACACAAGCCAGCAAACTTACGCCGATGTTCGACGCACTGAATTAAACAAACAAAACAAATGTATTCACGCTCACAGCGCTACTAAGCTCAAAGACTTGTATCGTGGGTGCCGGAAACATTTAAATCATACACACATTACACCCAGGACCAGAAGTACAAATATCCCTTGGAAGGGAATTTGTGCTCCTGCCGGGAATCGAACCCAGGACCCACGGCGCAGAGGGCGGAGACCTGTCCACGTCGCCAACTGGGTCGTCAATTATTAGCATAGTATGAAGTACTTCTATGTGAATCAACGTATTATAGTTTTCGTGTTCCAGTCACTAAGACAACGGGCAGTTTGGTAACATAAGGTACTAACATTACGTTATTTTACCAAACTGCCCGTGTACCGGGAAGGTTATTTAATATGAAAAAAAAAAGAGATAATTGAAACGCAAAGCTTAAAAAACCGCTTATATTTCGGTTTTGGCTTGACCGATTTCGATAAAATATATAAGGAAACACCTCTGAACTTGGAGTATACCTACTCTATCTAACAAAATAAAAATCATCGAAATCTATTCATAATTGGCGGAGATATCGCGTAACAAACAAACAAAAAATACATACAGTCGAATAGACAACCTCCTTTTTTGAAGTCGGTTAAAATAATGAAGAAGGGTCACTAATTTCTTCCTACTATTTTTTCAAATTATGTTAAATGTTTATGTTTTTGGCTCTGGGTGTAATTGTGAGAGTGAATGTTTCCAGCACCCACAACACGTCATTAAACTTAGTACGGGGCTGTGATTGAAGCGTTTACGTTACGTTTCTGTTCCAGGTCTTAAACTTCTGAATCAGTCAGACTCCTGCGTTCAAGTATTGCTTCAAGAAACTGGAGAACACGTTTTAGTGACGGCTGGTGAAGTACATTTAGAAAGATGTTTGGAAGACCTCAAGTAAGTTATATTTCCGTTTCACATCGATTTACTTAATGTTGATTGTCGTGACCGTCTCGAATCACATTCTCGTGCCATCTCTATCTGTTTTTGCCACAAGCAAGCTGCTTGGTCACAAGCAAGGCATTGTATATTCCAGATTCGAGTGTGATGCAGATTTGATTCGAGTGTAATGCCGACTAGCGTATTAGACTTCTCCCTCGTAGTTTAATCCCTTCAATATCAAATTTAAAAAATCAGAAAACCCGACTCCAAATTCGTCAACTTATAAGCAATGCACTTAATACAACCATTCGATGAACAAAATCATTGACTCCTTGCTTTTGCCACTAAACTTTGACGTTTTTGGCAAGCCATAGAACGCTTACAATTGCATCTATGATTTTTACAGAAACCATTACGCAAAAATACCAATCACGGTCTCAGAACCAATAGTTCCCTTCAGAGAAACCGTCATAATACCACCCAAAATAGATATGGCGAACGAAGAAATAGACTCCCAAAACATAGACAAAGGTCTTAACAAAGACGAAGACCCGGTGATAACCATTCTAACTAACAACAAGCAAAGTAGAATCAAAATTAGAGCAAAACCTCTACCAAGCGAGATCACAAACCTTCTAGAAAATTCCACAGACCTACTCAAAGCTATATCGCAGCACATCAAAACGTTACAAGCGATATCCAAGAACGAAAATCTAGAAAGCAAATTAGATAGCTTACAAATCAACGGGAAGCATAAATTATCAGATAGAATGTTGAAGCTGATTGAAAATTTCAAAGACCAATTGGGGAGTATATGCGAACGTGTGGGTCCGGAATGGAAGGATGTTGTTAATCAAATATGGTCCGTGGGTCCTAGAAATTGCGGTCCGAATTTGCTTCTCAATCAGACGGCGGATTATAGTACAAAGTTTCTTCATCATGAGAAGGAGATTAAAGAGGATGCTCGTTTCGAGTTGGAGAGTAGTTTTGTTAATGGTTTCCAATTGGCTACTCTTGCTGGGCCGTTGTGTGAAGAGCCAATGATGGGGGTCGCTTTTTGTGTTGAAGAATGGACGCTGAATAAAGGTGATGGGGAAGAGGCGTCGCATGTTTTTGGACCGCTTTCAGGTATGTTATAATGGTCTATTATATTTTTTATGCTAATTACAAAGAGGACAAGTCGCTTGCCGTTGTTGATCTGGCAAGTGTCAGAATGCACACACTTCACACATACACTCTTCAGTGGTCTTCGTGACTATGTTCATGTTGGTCACCGGAATTTATAATTTTATGAAAGGGCATCTTATTGTCTTTTTAAACTTGAAATTTCTTTTGATAATAAAGACTGAATAGTTTACAAAGTTGGCAAACTACACTGTTCTAGTCTTACTAAGGATGACTCACGCTAGACCATGACGGGTCCGAGCCGAGCTTCGGCCGTTGCACGGTTATCGAGCCGGTTCCTTGCCTGTAATTTACAAAGACGGGCCTCGACCGAGCAAGTAGGTACGGTTGTGCCGTGATGCAGTCTACTTGTCGGAGCATAAATAGTGTTGTAACTAGACTGCAATCATGTTGAATTTTGACGATCTGTCTAACTAGCGGCTATTGCAATCGCTCTGGACGATGAAGAATCTGAATCTTCAACTACAAGGACATGGAGTGTGCCGAGCCGAGGCGAGACCAAGATGTTTCCGAGCGTTGGCCGTTGCTCGGCGATTGCCGCTCAGTATAGCGTGACTGTGTCCTTACAAAATATATGTTATTTTAGTTGACCGTGCTACGGCCGATGCTCGGCTCGGACCCGACACGGTCTAGCGTAAGCTTCCCTGTAAACTTCCCTTCTTAAGCCGCGATTCCAAATACAACAATGGACCTTATGTAATGTCTACTTGTTCATATTTTAGGTCAAATCATGTCGGCTGTGAAAGACGGATGTCGAAAAGCTTTTCAAGTGCAACCGCAAAGACTAATGGCAGCGATGTATTCCTGTGATATTGTAGTCGATCAAAAAGTATTAGGTAAGTCACACCTAGTTAAGACATTTTGCAAGCATTTTATAAGACATATTTAATTTTTTTTTTATGTTAACGACCCAATCTTGCTGCTGTTAGGGAGAGTTGCCATCCATTGGCATTAATAATCTGGAAACTGACAGCACGAATTAGTCTAGTCAATTGTGTACGTTATGCTTTTTTACCTCTCTTTATTCATTAAAATTTCTAATAAAAAAAAATTAAGCAAGAAAATAATTTTAAGGGTTCAATTCTAAAGTTTATTTAAGCCCACGTGCCTTAAACTGCGTCAAAACCGCCTCCGGAGCTCCCAAGATAGGAATTACAGCAAAGTGTGTGTGTACCAAGCGCACACGCACAGCGCAACGCCGGTCGGCGAGTTTCAATCTTAAAATATTCCAGTGAACACGGCACAGATCACTAAGTTTTATCACATAGGAAACTTTTTTGTATGCTTGACCCATAGGCTGCACGTTTAAAAAGAATGACAAAACGCTTTAAAAAGCGTTGCCTTGACTTGATCAGTACATCGTGCGAACGTACGAGCCAGCATATTAGCCCTGACTAAAAACGCCCTATGCTCCCTTTCCATGTGTCTATCATCTGCGAGCGTCTCCGTGACCCAATGACCTAGATACTTAAATTTTGACACTATTTTAAGGGCACTACCGTTTAGAGTGCCTCGTGGGACAGTTGGACAGAGCCTGCCTTTAAAACCTTGAGCTCACTTTTGTTGGCGTTGTGTCTCAACTAATGGGCCTCCGCATAACGCTCGCAAATGACGATGAGTTTTCTGAGGGCACTGATCGATGGACTCAACAACACCATGTCGTCCGCATAGCTATGTTGTTAAAAGAATACCTCTTACCTGTCCAATTGCTGACCTCACTGTAGATTCTAAGAAAATCTCCACCGAGATTGTATTGTATCGTGCAATATACACATATGAAAATACAGCATACTAGCCGTGCCCCGCGGCTTCGCTAGCGTTGACCAAGTTAAAAAGTAGCCTGTGTGCTACCTAGGTATAAGCTACCTACATTTCCAATTTCATCCAAATCCGTTACATAGCCGTTACAAAACTGCGTGAAGAGGGAACAAACATACACACAAACTTTCGGTTTTGTAATATTAGTGTGATAACACCGACCTAATAAAGATGTGTTATGCACCCGATACAAATAAGTACAAATTTGAATTCTTAATATTTTAAATTCTATTAACTACCCGCTTGCCTAGTTGCGCATCTACCTTTCAAGAGTAGTACTGTGTGAGATTCCCGGTGGAAGAACAAGTTTCCTCTCCAAGGGAATTTTGCGTTTCTGGTTTTAGGTGTCATGTCAATTTTTCCGGCACCCACGACACAAGCATTTGTATTTAGTGTGGGGTTGTGAGTGTGTAAGATATGTTTATGGTAATTTAAAATACATCATGTTAGCGTGTTAACATTTTCCTTGAACGTGTATTTTGTAGGTACTTTTCTCTTCTTTAAATGTGCTGAAAATTACTAACTTATACCAATTTGATTTTTTCTGCACCTTCTCGGTTGATTGGCAGAAAATGCTGTATTAGCATTAAGTCCTCCATGTACATATGTATTGTTCAAAAGAATAAATAAATAAATAAATATTCTTAAGCGTAATTATTAAAGTACGATACATTTAATTTGGCAATTTGATTAACAAAATAGAAACAATATTTCGGTATTAGTTAAATTTTATTACCATAATTACAAATATTGTAATTTTTAAAGCTAATATTTACAACAATTTAGTCTAAGTATAAATATGGATATCCTAAATAAATAGTAAAATTCTAATCTATCTATATAAATGCTTTGAAAGTTACACAAAATCCACTGAAACACTATCACATCATTTTGTGTACATCATATTCATGCCACGGACCCAAACAAAATGCGGACGTAACTTCATCTAATCATGCGTGAAGCACGCCAAAACGCCCACGTGTGTGCGTGCTTCTTGCTGCCTACTGTCACAGATCGCTTAATAGCTGCTTCGTGTATGGCCGCCGATTATCGAACCTTGATATTTTATATATGTGTACGATAAGCTCTATAAGTGAAAAAGAGCATCGAAAATAGCAGGTATTGCAAAAAAAAAATGAATTGAATACATTTTGTTTCTATAGTATTAGCCATGCTAGGCAGAACTAAAGTTTCAAATTTGATCGCTCCGGTGAAAGCGGTGTCAAGTCCTGCTTCAAGCGACATTATCCTTTTAACATTTACTAACAGAAATATGATTCGATAGTATAAAGATCGAGGTCGAGGAATCTGTCCTTGTCCCGCAATGCGAGTATTAGTACTAAAGTGTGTACCGCACGTAAATTTTGATGACATGAAGCGCTATAGTGCGTTCTCTGTCTGCCATGAAATTAAAATGCTTCTAACTTGCTTTTTCAGTTCTATGTAAAGAGGTTATATTATTTTAAACTATTTAGTTGGCTCCGAAGATGCAGTGGAGGTAGCCAGTATCTAGTCTAATAATATATTATTATTTAAATTTGTACCTCAATATGTTCATGTGGCTATTAAAAAAACTTAGTGCGCTCTACACATTTTTCTGTGCAACGTTCAGTCCGTATTATTTTCAGGTCCGTGATTCACACTTGATAATTAGTTTTTTAATCACCTTCCATTGGTGGGGATCTTAGAATGCCAATTGTATTACCGATACTTAAAAACTAGACATGGTTAAGTCTACAGTTCTGGCAATTTTATTCTTAATATTTATAATCAACGTGAAAATAATTAAAGTTAATTTTGTAGGCATAGTAGAAATGCTAAAATAATAATGTCTTGAAGTCTTTTTCTTATTCGTAGATTAAGTCATGGAAAGAAATTACAAAGAAAATAGATGATCTGAATGAAGATTTTATCGATGTTTTCAACAAGAAATTTATCGATGTTTTCAACAAGGAATTTATCGATGTTTTCGACAAGGAATTTATCGATGTTTTCAACAAGGATTTGATAGATGTTTTTGTTGCTGAAAAGAGTATTAACTGTAAGAAGGGTAGAACGGAAAGAGTAGTAATAGAAGTCTGCCGTTTACACGATTGCATCAAATGGATGAATTGCATCAAATTATTAATACAGCCGATTATAGTCCAATAGCATCTCAAAGTAAAAGTAACTTCAATTGTTACTATGATATCATAAGTGTAAATCGCTTTCTTACTAATATAAGTGATACTTACGTTAATTTTTACTAAACACAAGTTAATAACAGCAAATTTCCGTAATCATTTAAGGAAATTTTTTAAAAACTTTTGCGTATATCTGTTCGATCTCTCACTCTTAAAAAAAAGTTTGAAAAGTATAAACGTTCACATAAGGATAAAAAAAGAAAATTCCTAAAATGAAACTATCGTATAGTTACTGAATAATCTTAGATTCATCAAGTCCATCCCTAAAAGTTATTGACAGTTAATTCTAATAAATGCACTGAACACTGAGTATTAGGCGTATAGTTTTCACCAAACTAAACAAGGATTTAGAATGGGAAAAATGAAGCTTTTAAATAAATTCTGTTACGCAAGCTAGAAGCCAAGTATGTGTTGAGTCCAAAGAGGCAACAGGCCTCGATGGAGCCAACAAACTTTTCTTTTTAAACTAATGAATTAAATCCAATGTAAAGATCTCGCTAGCTCTTGTACTTTGTGCCATGGAAAGGGGGGATAGTCTTTCGTCGATCGCCTCATTCTCGCCGCTCGAGACCGCCTGTTGTAGTAGTTGTAGCGGTTGTAAACTGGCTTGTCGGGGTACGTGTGGGGTTGGGAGTAGTCCACCTTGTAGGACATTGTTGTGCTCTGGAAGGTCGTGTACCGGTTCCCGTTGTAGCCTGAAAAGAGAATTAAGTTATATAACTATACATGCCCGTGGTATCCATACCAATAAGCTAACGCTCCATTATTTTTTTAACGCTTTCAAACTCGCAGCCCCTCACTAAGTTCGATGACTTGCGTCGTGGGTGCTGGACACACCCAGAACTAGAAACACAAATTTATCTTGGGGAGAAAAGTTGTGTTCCCGCCGGGAATCGAACCCGATACCCTGCTTAGAAGGCGAACGCGCACCTAATTAAACCAACGGGCGGTTCAAACTCTATAAGTATTTCTTTCCTAGACATACAGACACATATCAATGTCGTATTCACATAGGCTCGCGAGTAAATGACGAATCCATTCTTCTCTCCTGCAGTCTTCCTTCAAATTTCTTCACAAGATAAATTTGTGGTTCTGATTCTGATTGTGTATGATGTGATTATTTCTGGCACCCGAGATACAAGACATCTAACATAGTGCAGGGCTGTGAATGTAGAAGCTTTTTTATGAATATATCTACTTTAGTTCTGTTCTTTTCTGACTGCTAATGGGGATGTCAATAACAAACGCTTTCACACTCACAGCCCCACACTAAATTCGATGACGTTCGTCGTAAGTGCCGAAAACATTAACCACACACACAATCACTACCAGAACCAGAAACACAAATTTTCTTTGGGGAGGAAACTTGTGTTCCTGCCGAGAATCCGATACCCGTGTTTAGAAGGCGAACACGCAACGAACTAGCTAACGAGCAGTTTATCAGCTGATGATCAACAACATCAGCTATTGCCTGTAGAACTTTATCAACTAGATATGAAGTGGTATTTTGGGTTAAGAGTCTCTTACCAGAATGGTAGACCGTAGTCGTTGGCTTCACGCACATCATGCCGTAAACTCTGATGCCCGGAACGGACGCGTACGTTGGCTGGTCGTGAGACATTGGACCTTCTGTAAATTGATATAAAGCACGCATTAATAAAAAAAATGTAATAATCATGACCATTTTGAATTTAGTATATATTTAATTTTTTTTAAATTTTGGCTTCGCATTCTTGTGCATTAAGCCAGTGTCAAGCAATCATATATTTCAAGTGTATTTCATATTAAAAGTCCCAGTCACAGTCAAAGTCAAGTAAAAGAGTCAAGGTCCAGTCATAGTCAAGTCATGCCCTAGTAAAGAGTAGAAACTTTACTAGAACTTCTATTGGAGTTAAAAGGTATCTTCTAAGCAAGCATGTCCCATCTTTAGCCGCATCATCACTTTCCATCAGGTAAGATAGGAGTTAAATGCTTGCCTATTCTGCATTAAAAAAAAGTTTTGTAGCGTAGGAGAAAATCACGTTTTTAACTTGGTATAATTTGCCTACACTTATGCACGTTTACTAAGTATTAACGTAAATAGTTCATCTTTATTACACATTAACACTCGAAGAATACATTTCACTTTGGCGGCAATACTCCATAATATTTGACATTATTAAAAAAAAAAAATTATAATACACACGGTAGTCCTCAATGAAATACAATAATCCAAGGAAGTCCAACCTGTAGGGATTCTTTTCAACCGACTTCAAAAACGGAGGTTCTACATTCGATTGAATAAACGGAGGTTCTCTATTCGCCAATTATGATTCGATTATGATGTTTTTTTTGTTTGGTAGATTATACTTCAGCGGAGGTCCCATATAAATTTGATCGACATCGAACAAGCCAAAACCGAAATATAATTGGTGGAGTCGGTTTTTTAAGCTTTGCTTGCGTTCTCGTCTCTGCATAAGTAGATATATCTGCGCATGATACATGGTAATTTAATGACACAAATCTGAAAAACGCAGTGTTAATATACAAAATTAGAGCTTCTTAAATGAAAGAAGTTACTTTTAAGGGTTCCGTACCCAAAGGGTAAAACGGGATCCTATTACTAAGACTCCGCTGTCCGTCCGTCTGTCTGTCTTTTTTTTTTTTTTTTTTTATTTGTGACAGGCTAGTGTTTGACCACTATCTCACCTGATGGTAAGTGACGATGTGATCGAAGCTGGTAAACACACTAGACCTGGAATACGCAGGCTCTCAAGGATAACTGCCGCAACACCGTATTTGGCTTGGCGGCAGACTTTCAACTTGATGGTGGTAAGCTACTTTGGTAGCAAGCCAGGCGAGCAACTCACAAAATGCTCTACCACCTCTCTAATGTCACTTGATTAGCACCACCCAGGGATCACGTGTAGGGAGTCAGACTTAAGGGGTATCCTCCTGTCTGGTCACCAGGCTTTATCTCATAAACCGTGAAAGTTAGACAGATGAAATTTTCACAGATGTATTTCTGTTGCCGCTATAACAACAAATACTAAAAACAGAATATAATAAATATTTAAGGGGGCTCCCATACAATAAACGTAATTTTTTTGCTCGGTTTTGCTCGATAGTTATAACGGCAACAGGTATACACTTGAAATATTCACAGAATATTTAGTTATATTATATTTATATATATAACTGGAAGAAAATGCTTTGTAGCATTAAGTTCGCCTATGTACCTACAATACTGTTTGTGCAATAAAGAATTTTCTATCTATCTATCTATCTATTTCTATCTATCTATCTATCTATCTATCTATCTATCTATCTATCTATCTATCTATTTATCACTTTAAAAATAAATAATTAAATAAAAAATCAAATATATTAGGGGCGGGGGAGCCCCCATACAACAAACGTGATTTTTTTCCGTTTTTGTAGATAACGGTACGGAAACCTTCGTGTGCGAGTCCGACTCGCAATAAAGCTTACCACCGTCATAAAAAGTTCGATGCAAAGTGATTTTCTCCTCATTTTAGAACACTTGAATTATCGTATCCAAGAGTTTAAAGTGTAACTTTACGGTGCTTTCGATTCGAACCATATATTTTGCCCATTCGGGCCTAACAACTAGTCTGAACTCTGATTTGACAAATATGGACATAATGAGACTTAAAATGTTCGTTTCTCTTTGATGCTGTCGTTATAAGGACATCCTCTATTGTGGACTTTGGTAAGTAGATGTTTGCTTGATATACTGTACTAAATGAGTTGTCAGAACCTACCTGGAAGCTTTGTGATAACAGTCACTGAGATATTCATTTTCTCATATGAAGCGTGTCGCCACAACATTTAAAAAAGCAAATTTAAACTGTCTGAAATCACTTCCTACTTACAAAGTTCAGTCACTTCCTATTTACAAGCAGAGCTTAAAAAACCGACTTCAAGGATTACATTTTGATTTAGCTGGATCGATTTCGATAAATTTTATATGGGACCACTTCCGAAGTATAATCTACCAAACAAAATAATACTCATCAAAATCGATTCATAATTGGCGGAGATACCGCGTAACATATAACTGAGTCACCCACGTCCGTAGGAGGATACCCCTTAAGTCTGACTCCCTACACGTGGTCCCCGGGTGGTGCTAATCAGGTGACATTTGAGAGGTGGTAGAGCATTTTGTGAGTTGCTCGCCTGGCTTGCTACCAAAGTAGCTTACCACCATCAAGTTGAAAGCCTGCCGCCAAGCCAAATACGGTGTTCCGGCAGTTATCCTTGAGAGCCTGCGTATTCCAGGTCTAGTGTGTTTACCAGCTTCGATCACATCGTCACTTACCATCAGGTGAGATAGTGGTCAAACACTAGCCTGTCACAAATATAAAAATAAAAAATATATAAAAACAGTCGAAATGAGAACCTTCTTGAAGTCGGTATTATGCAATTTAGTAGGTAGGGTAGGGTATTTCTCTTGCCTGGCATGTCACTCTACCGTAGTATTTTCTATTCTGTTTAACGCATGCAATTCCGGCGGGACAGCTGGTTTTTGTAAAAAACAAAAGTATCGCTATTATTGGATAAAATTATGAATGTAGATATATTTTGTAGCATCCGCATAAAAGGATACTCATTTAATATTCGGTACATACGAATATAAAACTTAAGCCTTTTTTATGTAATATTTATAGAGCGGTTTACGGGGTGTGCTAAGAAAGTTAAACAAACAAGACAAAATTTATAATCCCACTGTATTTTTTATGACGGGTATATGTATCTATAATACATATATTTATCAAAGAAAATGTGTAAAGTTAACGTAAGCTCGTAATCTGTAAGTCATATGGGTTCATATTATTTAATCTTTGTAATCAACTACCGTTGGTGTTTGACTTACATAGAGAAAAAGAAGCGTAGGACTATTAAGTAAAGTTTCTTACCAAGTATATGATTCTCGGGGCACCGGCAGATGACCAGATAGTGTGACTTCCCAGTCCTTATGTTTTGCAACGCTAGCAATGACCAGTCCCTCGGAGCGCGGCATTCGCGCATTTCTGACACGGCCTCACAAGTCTTCACCAGAGTCACGGCTTTGTTTGCATACTGGAATGAAAAATGTATAGGTTTTTACATATTCTGGAGAAAGTGCGCAGGAATTACACGAGTTAATTTATTCATGCTCGTCTAATAAAAAGAAAAACCGTCAAACGTCATCCATATACGAGTATAAGCTCGTTTGTCATTCGTACCGCGAAGGAGTGGAACTCATTGCCCGCGTCCCGAACGGTATAATCTGGAAGACATCAAGTCAAGAGTGAATCTTTTTGGCAAGCTTGTGACATCTTCGACTGCATTTCACTTACCATCAGGTGATATAGTGGTCAAAAGCTTGCCTATCGAGCACAAAGCTATAAGATAAATTTTTGTTAAGTTTATACTTATTCCTTTTCTATAATTGTAACTAACCTAACCAGAGAATTTACAAACCAAACTCGCATAATAGCTTCAGATACTTATTCCTTATCCTATTTCATTAAATCACACCGACTTTGCTACAAACCTCCAACCTATCGTCCGACTACGGACTAAGATATACCATCTAAAGACTAGTAGCGAGCGGCGTAGAATGTAAATCATTAGAGTACTGCCAGACAAAACAAGAATCTCAGTGGGTTAGACATCCGCATAAAATAACCATTTCGTCTTAATAAACCTTTAGATTCACAACTAGTTTTTTTTACTATTATAGGTCACAATAGCGTCTTCCCTGTTATTAAGCCTAGCCAAGATTAAGCTAAAAAATAACTCATTTATTCTGCTAGAATCAAAATGTCCAAAAATGCGTCTTTTAAATCTATTCTTATGGCTATTCTAAGGCGAAGACACTTGGTTCATGTGTTCTTTATGAACAGCACTTATAAAACACTAGATACATTAAACTAATACACTAACACTAAACAAGTTCAAACGGTTTCTTTTGAGCCTTCTCAGTATATAAGTATGATCGTGGAGCTGGATAACCTCGACTGTAACAGCTGCCAATCTGTGCAATTATAACTTTCTTCCCTAATATTTATGTCTACGTAATGGGGAAAACTGTTGATTCGTTATACATTTGTATTATTAGAAAGAATCCTGTACACAGTTTATACAATCAATACTTTTCTATTTCTATTACGAGGATTAAATACTTCAACAGTTTTCAAATGTATCTACACAACCTGTGTTAATTTTGCGTTCTCATTGATTGTTGCTACATTACACTCGCCAAATGCGTGCGTTATGAGGGCACGTGAGTTGGTCTATTTCACTTCTTAGTTCAAATATGATACAGCAAATCTTACCTTTTTCTTAGAGTCAGTAGTGAGCCTCGTGGTATGTAAATCATCTGCGTTCAAACTGGCCGAACAAGGGTCCCGATACCGAGCTGGGCAAGCGCAAAGTGGCTGCGTGTAGTTGAGCCTCACGTATACAGCATTGCAAACCTAAAATAAAAAAATCATTGCTGGATAATTGGTCGCTTAACTTCTTTTTTATACTCGATAGGCAAGCAATTGACCACTATCTCACCTGATAGGAAGTGATGATTGTTTTGACTTTCCTTACTTTCATGTGCAATTTTCATGTGCAAATTGTGTTGTAAATGTAGCATTGCACATAAATCGGTACACCACTTAACCATTTATTATAATTAATCTTATATTCTAACATTTCTTGTTTAAACAAGATAAGTTGGAAAGGTAGATGAAGTTCAAGCTCTAAATAACCAGACATTGCACTCTTTTTAGAACAAAAGCAAATTAGTTCTGCAAATTCGGGCATCAAATTTTGTTAGTCTTTCGAACTCATCCATAAAACCATCTAGATTTCTAGATAGATTTTTGAATTTGCAACAGAGTTTTGATTGGATGCGCATGAACATAGCATTAAATTGTTAGACATTGCATATAAGACTTTAGTATCTTTTACAAAATGTGCTGTAATATCTAATTCTTTGATTTAGTCTTCGCGGTTCTTGAATTGTTTAGTCAATAAAAATACCTATGACATGCATGGTTCATATAGAAAGCGTTGTAGCCAATTATTTCTGTCTTTAATTTTATATATTGCTATTCAAGACAAAACTACTAATGTTAAAGATAAATTGTTCTTTGCGACTACATAATTCGCTGATTTGTCCTCGTATGCTTTTGTGATGTCAATAAAGTTAAACAATTAATCAAAATAGAAATTACCTGCTGAATAGCGCATTCTGGCAGTAAATAGATGTGCTGATTGTGCGGATAGTAGTGATACTTTGTCGGCTTTGCTAGTACTGACGTCGATCCGGCAGGCAAAGGCACTGTCTGTAACCAAAGAATACTATTACAACATTGATTTATGATTCGAAACACTACTTGGAGAAATAAATTCCCTATTAGATATTATTAATGGATCTGTTGAAAGCGTTAATTCATCTGAGATGTCATTAGCTATTGTTACAATGATGAGAAACGTCTCGAGGTCGGTCGCGGCTGGCAAACCACAGTCTCATTCATTCTCGTTCAGTGTGTTTAGAGTTTCTGTGTCAACGCTAGTATGTGTCCTCTTATTGATTTCACCTTTGTTGCAGTTTTCGTCTTTACGACCGTCTCTTATTTATATCCCTATTGTATCACATTTTCACAGATTTACTCGTACATTATTCCTATCTTAATCTGTAACTATTCAATTTTCAATTTTGGCATATGAAAAGGCATTCGTTCGTAATGCTCCCTGTAACAATGCTTCACGGTCATGCACCTTGCGATTTGCCGATTACGTTGTCACGTTCGCAGCTAGATCAGGTTAATAAACTTGTTAGCTGACAATTGTCCTTTGTCTTTTTTTCTTCACGCAACATTTGCCATGATTTTGGGATTATTTTATCTCAATAACCGAAAGCGCAACAGTTGGAACCTAGCCGACTAGGCGCAGCAGCTTGAGTCGACGAGACTTCATCCGTGCTCGGTGTATCTAACTTTTTAATTCTTTGGTATTGTATTGGCTTCCATTGATTTCTCTTTAAAATATCAAGGTCGCGGTGTCTTTAAGACAACTTAACAGCCGTTACAACCAAACATCTAGTTACACAGTGAATAGCTACAATGTACACCCGCTGTGAGATTCCGATTTTCAATTTCCGATAAATATCAGTCCCTGGTCGATCAATACACCCATCTGCTCCAGTAACCTGTATATTGACGTCAGATGTTAGCTCACAACAAAGACCTTTTTGTCCTCCTACACCGAGTCCATTCAGTCTTTTTTTTTTCACTTTTTGTCTTCCACAAAAGAACTGATGATTCTCTTAAAAGAAACACTTCAATTTCGTTAACCAGATAACTGTAACATGTGCCTCACCATTTTTTTGCATTTGATTTGTTTTTCTTTTCGTTTTAGTTACCTTGTTAATTAAATCAAGTGTTATGTTTCTCTTTGGGAAAGATTTCTTAGGTATTTTCTTTGACTTTCACTTAGACGTCCCTTTGAAGTACCTACATAACGTTTCCAATTACCCATCATGATTTGACGTTATTTATTAAGCGATGTTATAAAATATGTCTCGTTTGTTTTTCTAAACGCTCCTATATCCTAGCTTTAAAGATTAGTAGTCGTGCCTTCAGATTCTTCTGAAGTTATTGACACTATCTTAGTTTGAAAGCCTTACTTGTATTGGCACGAGCAGGATTAATAAAAGCTTTTTCATGCTCTCCTCCGACCTCGCGATTGTGCTTCACGAACCATTTTTTCTCTAATTCAATTGCATTTTATTTTTATGTAATCGCGAGTCGACTTTCTCGCTATTCTGTAAATTCACTGAGCGTTCTGAATAACTTTTTTGTTCTATTGCGTCGTAGGTACTCATATTAGTTCAATCCGTTGGAATTTACTTTTCAATGGCTTTCACTTCTTTTGGCCACTGTTTACTGATGCTAATTATTTTCTCGCTTTGGGTATCGTGAAGCGATTTCATTGACTAGTGATTTCGTGGACGTAATATTAGGATTATTTGAGTTAAAATTAGTACTCTTGTGCGGTGTCGGTACCGTTATGATTTTTTCTTCGATAAGTTGTTCTGTCGGCACAGATGAGTCAAGCGAGGGCAAGCTTTGCCCGGCTAGATCCTCTGACTATATTTTTTCTATAAAAAGCGACCGGATGTCACGTTGTAGTTGAACGATCTAAATTGTCTTAGCGGTTTCGGGTTAAGATCTTGTAGTGGTTTCAATTTGTAAGTGGTGGTACAGTGTAAAGTGGTGCACTTTTTGCTGTTATAATAATTGCTCGGATGCGACTACAGTACTGTTGACGATTTAGTGGGTATTCTTTCTCGCTGCGTCCTGGGTTCGATTCCCGGAAGAAGCACAATTTTCCTTCAAATGTTTTTTTATCTAGTCTGGGTGTGTTTGCGCCTACGATGAAAGTCCCTGACCTTAGTGAAGGGCTGCGAATGTATATATATTTGTTTTTTATTGTTGTTTTTGTTAGCGAGAAATAGTTATTATGTCTAGAAATGCGCCGGAACATCATGTTTAGGGTTTATAGCGACAGAATTTTTTATTTGAAGGTTTTAAACTACTATTGTATTTCGTTAAAGTGTAGGCGAAGACAACTTTTTTTTGCCAAGTATCGAACCCGGCCTTTGTAGTTCATAAGTCTGACCTAGAAGAGCAGTCAAACAGGTCCGTTATAATCTATGTTATAATAGATCAGCAGTCATAATCCGTTATTAAAAGGTCGATAAGTCACTCCAGGGCGTTTGCTCTCGTCCCGATAAGGAGCCATCTCAAGTTCGCCATCTTGACATGATCATGGCTTCGTGATGTAAGAGACAGACAGATCGCGATAACTTCCAACTGTAAGGTACATAAATATTACGGTTTTCCGTTTTGTAACATTCTGCATAACCGATAGTCACGATCAATGTACGAGTGAACGATCGATGTACGGGTGTACGTACTACATCGACCGTGTAACGAGATCGTACTAGACTTTGAGATGGAAGGAATACAATGTCAATGTTAAAATATATATACCTTGAATAGATAGGTAGTATTACGTATTCTACGAATAAGTAATAATAATGAATGACGACCCAGTTAGCGCAGTGGGCAGATCTCTGCCCTTTACGCCGTGGGTCCTGATTTGATTCCCAGCAGGAACAATGTTTCTTCCCAAGGGACATTTGTGCTTTTGGTTCTGGGTGTGATTGTGTGTGTGTGTGTGTGTGTGTGTGGTTTTAATGTTTCCATTTTACAGTGTAGGGTTGTGAATGCATTTGTTGAAATTTTTCTCGAGCTCCGAAGCTTATGGCAGCTATTTTGAACCAACTTCTGGCGTAGTTTTTTTATGTCTGCCTCCTACAGTGCTGGCGCCTGTATATGCCGTTATATAGTTGGTCCCACACGGATTACCACCAGGTGGCAATTGGGAATAAATTTTCCAGTTGCCACCGGGTGGCGATGTCCTGCACGTAGAATAATTATCCCATGTCGTATTTTTATATTTACAAATCTATTTTGACCGGAACTGTAAGACGCACATTGCTCTGACATGATTAGAGATGCGACTGGCATGTCATAGATGCAAAAGCCGGTAAAGGGAAGGGGAAAGGAATGACATATTGATACAAAAAAGGTTAAAAAAAAACAAACCCTTCGTAGTATTGAGTCATAATCCTGATATGATATTTCTAGAAATATGCAAATTTTCCAAAATTAAACGTACACTAGGTTCCACACTAAGTTCGATGACTTGTTTCGTGGGTCCCAGAAACATTCACATCACACACAATCACAACCTGAACCAGGATTGAACGTTAAACTAAATCATAAAGTACTGCCATAAAGTGTTCGGTGCTCATGATGTAGCGCTTATCACTACAAATGTTTTACTACAAGGGTTTTTTGGGAAATTAACTGTCTAAGAACAATAAACAATATCAATAGGTGAGGGACATCTCATAATTTTAGCGCTTTTATATTTATTTGCATATAGATATAATAAAGATGTCTAAGGGTATCGTTCTTATGCGTAGTACATTATGAGCATAAGTGAGTTTTACTGCTTCTATTCGCATTTCTATCGATTTGAAGTGCAGGCAATAACTTCCCAGACGCCACCCGAAGGCAACTGGGAATTTTATTCCCAATTGCCATCTGGTGGCAATCCATGTGGGGGCGATTGAGAATATACGCGGGTGATTGGTTCGATTCCCAGTAGCACCTTGTTATTAATGATAAGGTTAGTCTTTGCTAGCGTAGTGGACCGATGCCATACATGTCTGTATGTATATATGACACTCGCATCGAAGCGCTAACCAAAAGAACTAATATAATAATTAACCTAAAGAACAGAATATGTATTAGTCCTAAATCCTGCCCGGCGATGCTGCTAAGACTACACATAGCTAAGCAGCAGTCCGTCAGAAAAAACAAAAGAAAAAAGTGTCCTAAATTCTCTCTCGCTCCCCCTTTATATTATTACAATACTGTCATCATGTTTAATGCAAAACATAATTGATTGAGCGCTTCCTCGGTAGCTTATCAACATTCCGGAACGTGAATAACCGGTGGAAGCCGTCTATTCCGGCCCAACTAATATAATATACCACTTGCACTGGAATTGAGATATCGTATAAGAAACCGGAGCGTTTAGTTATCAGGGGTGATGTGTGATTGGTTTACTGAAAGGCCAGATTCTTGCTAATGAGAATGAACTTGAAAGAACCTACGTTCGAATTTAATAAGGTTTTGTAACGGATTTGCATGTGGTTAAATATAACTTTTTTCTTTTTTGTTTCGGATATCTCACCTCCTGTTTTCGGGGTAGCTACTTTAACCAGTGTGGATAAGTATTTTATGTTTGGAGGGGTACAGAGTAAGGGTTTTGGAGATATTGCTGTTGGTGGGTCCCCCATTCGATTTTTGTTTATTGTATAAATATTATTTTATTATCGGATAAGCTAGCCTAACCTCTGTTATATCTGAACTGCCTCCCAAGAATACACGGGAAGACAACTTGGTATTTGACAGATGTTTTTACTTTGACAGATGTTTTTACTACTCTATTATGGAAGAGGTCCTCGTGGCTAAAGATACTTAGACATAAACATAAACGCTTTAACACATTCAGCCCCTCACTAAGTAGTATGACTTGTGTCGTGGGTGCCGGAAACATTCACATCATACCTACACCCAGAACCAGAAACACCAATTTTCGTTGAGGAGAAAAATAGTGTTCCAACCGGGAATCGAATCTGATACCCCTGCTTAGAAGGCGAACGGTTACCCAACTAAGCCAACGGGCAATTCAAAGTTCCAGTGTTACAAAGTCACGTGTTTTGGGAGACATTCTGTTATCACCCTTTTAACCAAAGCGCCTTAGTCTCAACACGCCGATGCCCTAACCACATTCATAGCCACAATTATCTAGCCTCTAACATATCCGCTACACTCTGTTCTAAATCAAACAAGATTTAATTAACCGTAGTGTATTTTTCTAATTGCATTATAAACCATTTAGACGAGTGTGATTCCGATGAGAAGAAAAGTTAAGCGTTAAATTACTTGCTTTAATTGGTACGTAGTAATTCTTTCCTTCCTCAATGTTTCACACATTGCCTTCGCATAGCACAGTAAACGTAAGTGATGTGGGAGACTTATCATCAGAAGCCATATGGACAAGTTGGATATATAGGTGAATAGGAATGTAATATGCACTATTTTTAATGTTTTTAATCTATTATTTACGCTAATACGAAACATAAACACCAGGGTGTTGTTTTTTTTATTTATCAAAAAAAAAAAAGGGGTGGTAAAAAAGCTAGGCAAAATCTTAATTTATGATATTCTTTGGTCGCGTCTTTAACTTCTTTCAGTAAGTTAAAGAAATTAATTATAAGTTCATTCTGCCCGCATTCTTGTTCCCCGAACAGTATAATCTGGGAGTCTTCAAGTCTAGAGTGTATAGGTATCTTCTAGGTAAGCATGCTTCATCTTCGGCCGCATCGTCACTTTCCATCAGGTGAGATAGCGGCCAAATGCTTACATATCTGTCATAAAAAAAATTTGGAATTTTAAAAGGATTGATTTAATTATTTGCGTTGAATCACAATATAATAACAATGTCGCTTAATGTTATTTTATTTATTGTTTTGTTTTGTGACATTTGTACTTTTAAAGGATTTCAAATAATGTTGTAACTTATATTATATTATTATTAAAATATATATAATACTAGCCATGCCCCGCGGCTTCGCCCGCTATTATCAAGTTAAAAAGTAGCCTATGTGTTAATCCTAGGTATAAGCTATGTACATTCCAGATTTCATCCAAATCCGTTCAGCCGTTAAAGCGTGAAGAGGGAACAAACATACTTACACACAAACTTTCGGATTTATAATATTAGTTGGATGATTCTACGTCTGATAGTAGATTATGCTACAGAGCTTTAATGTGTTTAACATGTTCAATGAATAAAATAGTATAAATAAAATAGTGTTCATATTTGAAAGAGTTCATTCTATTATCTTGTTCTGAAAAAAACCTATATATTGCCGCATTACACATTGTATGCGTATTAATGATTTGCATGTGCAATAGAAAACTGGTGTACTAGGAAGTATTTAAACATTCATAGGGCTTGTTTATGCCATATTGCAATTTCTCATAATTAATTTTGCTCTGAGAAACGACCCCGCGCCGGTAACCGTGCATCAATAGGTCGATAGCATCGGTGTTACCGCGATCACAATGTTTTGATAGTTGATCTAAATAGTTTTTCTTCATTAATGTTTATATAAGCCATGCCCGCGGCCTTGCCTGCGTTTATCAAGTTATTAAGTAGCCTATGTGTTAATCCTAAGTATAAGCTATGTAAATTCCAACTTTCATCTAAATCCGTTCAGCCGTTAAAGCGTGAAAAGAAACAGACATACAAACTTGCACATTTGCACTCGTAATTTTGGTTCCTAGCAAAACCAGAACCTGGCAAGAAAGTCGGCGGCATTTTTTTTTTCATTCATTTTTTTTAAAAATATTCTTAATTTCTAATACATAATTTTCTTAACCTAGGTGTTATTATGGTAGTCGCTAGAAAGAGCCTGTGCAGTTTGCCTCCATGCATCCTTGTCATTAATATAGTCTGTGGTCTTATAGTAAGCATAATAAGCATATGCTAGTCTTAGACTACAATTCGATTTTAGAAAATAGAATGGTACAATTTTGATTATGTTTCCGCATCATTACTCACTCCAAATTTGGCATGAAATCGACAAAGCTCGTGCATTACTAAACCATTTAAAATAACTGTTCTGGTTTAACATCATTGTTTTAGTCGTTTTCTTTCTATTGTCGTTCAGTCGCTGAAGAAACTGATGTTAGAGATAACTCATCCAAAATTTTTAACAATTTTGTGTATAATATAATGTAACATGAGTGGTTACTAAAAACTTGTTTTTAACCAATAAGGCTGTATTATGTACATTAAAATATAATAATTATTATGTTAGTGTTTCGTATTGTTATTGTAAATTTTAATTATTTTTGTATGTTATGTATACAACCTGTAACAAAAAGGTGTAGTAATACTTAATGGTGTGTATGTGTATCGTGCCAGGAATCGTCTGCCAGAGAACGAAACTCGAAATCGGACATAATTTTTACATGTGCGGCAATCGGAGATATTTGTTCCGTAGAAAAATTTAAACATTTTTTTTGCCAACCCTACGATTACATCTGTGGCGCGTGACCTTGACCTTTGTTAAAACCACCAATGTCAGATGTCTAGGCCAAAGGCTATGTGGTGTAGAACGGTAGCTGATGAAATAGGGTTGCAAATGACATAATTTTTTAGAAACTTTAATTCATCATAACTCAATATTAATGGTGCTGCCGCGAATGCAGAAGTTCCTGTTAGACTCCATACATGTCGCTAGATGTGTGACTTGAGTATTACTACACCTTTCTGTTGCACATTGTATATTGTTATAAATCTTATACATTAATGTTTACTGAACTTAAAAAAACATATCAAACAATAATATGTTTTTTTTCTATTAAAAAAACGCTGTGTACAATGAAACTGCCTATAGCCAAATTAGGTTTAACCTAATTTTAAGATTTTTCTTTACCTAATTTTAAGATTTTTTTACTAAGTTAATTATTTTAATGTCGTTTTGCTACGCTGAAGTAAAACTGTTTATTTTTTTTATAAGAAAATCGTAATTGTCTACTAATACTTCAATTTCTCTTTATTGTCATGCCAATAACATCACGTGAAATCACTGTTATACATAGTGCTTCCAATACTATCATACTCTTCTTATAATATTATAAGAAAACATGTTATATTATCATTCTCGTTTGCGATAAACGATCAAGTTCTCTCGGTCGGCGGCGTTCGTTGGCCGCGACCAGGCTCAATACAGGTTTCAGTTCAGGGTTCCCTTACGCAACGATCGCGTAATAGCTTCCGACTGCATCCTGATTTATTCATATGTCCGCGCCGATGCATGGGTGTCAATGAGATGTGATCGCTAGGCGCCTCTTAGCCCGTCTTAGAAAAGACGTAGTATCGTTAATAGTTTCTGCGTCTTCACGACAATAATTAAGTTAGTTAACTAGTAGTTGCTATGTAACTGGCTGGCTATGGTAAAGAACTTGAACGTCCATAAATTTGTATCCGGTTTGTTATTTAATTATTTAAATCCACTTGTGCGATTTCTTCGGAAGCGATATTGGATTGACATATTCTTAATTGAAACATACGCTACTAAACTGCGCAATACGTCTCGTAAAATGCTTTGGGAAATGCATTTGTTTGCAGACCGTACATATTTTGCTGATCATCCAGAGAATTATTTAAAAAAATATCAGACCTCTGTGTTTTGTGATCGCTGTAGTCACCGTTACACCGTTTTTTTTTTGTTTTTACACTCACTAACCCATTCATTTTTTACGCTCACAACCCCATCAATTGTTTACACTCACAACCCCATTTATTTTTTACACTCACAACCCCATTAATTTTTTACACTTACAAACCCATTCATTAAGTTCTATGGCTTAAGTCGTGGTTGCCGGACACATTCACTTCACACACTAAATCACACCCAGAATTAGAAACACAAATTTCCCTTGGGCAAAAACCTTGTGTTTCCACCGGGGATCGAACTCGATACCCCTGCTTAGAAGGCGTCATCGTTAATTTATCCGGAAGGAGTCACAACGCGGACTATTCGCTAAAAGCACACTAAAATCTCTAACATAGGTAGGTAGAAGTCCCTCAGAGCGTTTCAATGTTGAACGTTTGGCTTAGGATGGGAAAGTGATCATAGCTAGCAACATAATTAAAAATGGAATGTATAACTAAAAACGCTGTATCATCAATCTATCACAAGACTTAACAAAAGTCTTCAAGTCTAGAGTGAATAGGTATCTTCTAGGCAAGCATGTCACATCTTCGGCCGCATCTTCACTTTCCATCAGACGAGATAGAGGTCAAAATCTTGCCTATCTACCATAAAAAAAAAATCTCTCATAGTCATCTAAAAATTAGCGCACCTGTTTTGGCACAGTACAAAAATAAAGAACAGTTCTTTTTTTTTTTTAATTTCTTAGCACCTGCATCTACTGTTAACCTGCGGCTTTACATGCAGATTGTTCGTCAATCAACACTTTAGTATCAAGCAACGGTTAAGTACGGTATACATAATTCTGTTACAGATACTGGTGTTCACTTAGATAACGGTTATTTTACTGAATATCTTAACATACCGGATGCTGACGAGAATTGCGGGCGATCAATTTACCTTATTAGTCCATTAAATTGACACACTTTTTTATCACTGATAGGCTGGCGTTTGACTATCTCAATTGATAGTAAGTGATGATGTAGTCGAAGGCGGTAAACACTTAAAATTACTAGTACCCGGATGGTTACGGAATAGCTTAAATGTATTATTTGTAAGTAATATATATCTATGATATATATCCTACTAATACAATAAATGCGATAGTTTGTTTGTGTGTGTGAATGTTTGTTACCACGTATCTCCGTAACTACTTAGCCGATTTTAATGAAATTTGGAATGTAAGTAGTTTATACTCTAGATTAGGACATAGACTACTTTATTCATCATTATCAACAGCGGACAAGGCCGCGGGGCTCAACTAGTATTATATACTATTGATTTCGTTGCTGGTAACAAGCGATCTAAGTATCTACGAGTACTTCTAGCGATCTACGTTCGATATAATAAGGATCTAATTAATTACCTTTCTAACTAGATTTCTTGTCGATTGTATATTTATGAGCACCCATAGGGGTTAGCTGATTATAATTGTCCGGTTATACGCTGATTATATGTACGTGTTTAGTTGATTATAGTGGTTGTTGCGGTGTACGCTCGCATATTCTTAGACTTGACTCATTAAGAGCAGGCAGCACTTCGTTCCGACTACTATTGTCATCGCAGGCGATTATGAGCATATGCCGTAGCACATAGGGGTTTGTTTAGCGCAGTATGACGCTCAAGAGAGCGAGCGGCACTTCGTCATTTTTAGTTGATCTTAAAATTCTTGAAATATATATCAAAATATTTGCTAAGTAACGGATAATAAACTAGGCTGTTTAACTGTTATTATTTATTTACGCTTTAATGTTAAAGCCAATTTAACAATAAATCCAAAAACAACTCAAAAAGGCATAATTTTCGACGACAAAATCTATCGAGTGAAACTTACTCAATCGTGAAACTAGCTAAATGGTGAAAAAAAAATCTGATAAATATACATTGATTGGTTGGTTTGTTCGCTGCTTGCATTTCGATCGACTAAGGATATCACAAAATATCATATTTTTAAAGAGCTTTCTCTTAAGAGGTACCATTGCCTCGATTTCTTTACGCTAAGTAAAATTCCTTATAGCTTTTCCGTCATATATCTGTGTTAACGGAAATAACTGATTTGTGAATTTACTAGGCGTGCCACGCGGCTTCGCACGCTATTATCAAGTCAAAAAGTAGCCTATGTATTAATTCTAGGTATAAGCTATTTACATTCCAAGCTTCATCCAAATCCGTTCTGCCATTTAAGCGTGAAGAGGGAACAAACATACTTACTTACACACTTATACAAAAACTTTCGGATTTATAATATTAGTAGGATTCAAGTAAAGCTGCGATGAAACAGTACTATTATAGTAGTTTTTTTCGAAAAGAAAAAGGTGGTTCTCAATTCGATTTTTTTCTATGTGAACCGATTTTGATGTTTCTTTTTTATTTCAAAGGATATAGTGTCAAGTTGGTCCCATATTAAAATTGTAAAAATCTGATCAAGAGTTCCGGAGATAATGCGGTGAAGTCGATTGTTTAAGCATTACTTGCGTTTAAATTATTCGACCATAATCTGTCAAACATTCTCTGGAGTAGTTGTAGAGCCTTAAGACGTTGCAATGGGCTGCAATGCTTTCTCACAAAACTCAGCCTCATATATCAACGGTGCATATATTGTGAAAACGTATATACATTTTAATTGCAGTAAATTAACCGCCAACGCCTTCATACAGTTAAAATTGTTTCCATAAAAGTAAAATTAAAATTAAAGTAAAATTCTTATTGCCGTATCGAGGTTACGACAGATGTCGGCACATCCTTTACGTACATTTATCTGACACAATCATCGTAAAGGCTTAATCACTAACTAGGCGCCTCCGTATAAATTAAATGTTTTATTAACAAAAAGTAGTTGTTCTGATGCAACAACCTGCTACTGCTCGCATTAATAGGAATATAATTATGCGTTCCTTGACTGGATTCAATTTATGGGTATATGTCATTTTCTTTCTTTACTGCTGTTAATAACAGATTTGTGTTACAAGGATTTTGGATTGTTATTTTTATCCCTTTAAATCCAAATTCAAAATTGTATGCGTTCCTTGACTGGATTCAATGTATGCGTAAAAGTTGTTTTATTTCTTTACTGTTGTTAATAACACATTTGTTTTGCGTTACAAAGATTTTTGATTGTCATGCGTATCTCTTTAAAATCCAAATTCAAAATTGTATGCGTTCCTTGACTGGATTCAATGTATGCGTAAAAGTTGTTTTATTTCTTTACTGTTGTTAATAACACATTTGTTTTGCGTTACAAAGATTTTTGATTGTTATGTGTATCCCTGTAAATCCAAATTCAAAATTGTATGCGTTCCTTGACTGGATTCAATTTATGCGTATACGTCGTTTTCTTTCTTTATTGTTGTTAACAACACATTTGTTTTGTGTTACAAAGATTTTTGATTGTTATGTGTAGCTCTTTAAATCCAAATTCTAAATTGTTTGCGTTCCTTGACTGGATTAAATTTATGCGTATACGTCGTTTTCTTCCTTTACTGTTGTTAATAACACATTTGTTTTTTGTAACAAGGATTTTTGATTGTTCTGATGCAACAACCTGCTACTGCTCGCATTAATAGGAATATAATTATGCGTTCCTTGACTGGATTCAATTTATGCGTATACGTCATTTTCTTTCTTTACTGTTGTTATCAACACATTTGTTTTGTTTTAACAGGGATTTTTAATTGTTATGTTTATCTCGATAAATCCAAATTAAAAATTCCTTATCTACATCATGGGCTTCATGGAGTATTTTGGTGGTTTTTTTTTGCAGTGGGCTTTTTTAACCGACTTAAAAAAAGGAGATTCTCAATTAAACTGTATTTTTTAGTGTGTGTTACTTCAGAACTTTTTTCTAGGTTAACCTATTTTTATTATTATTTTAATTTGAAAACTGGTGCTACCTCTGTGGTGTTTTAAATTTGTTTAAGATCTGACCAGTAGTTTTTGAGTTATCCTTAATAATGGTATTTAATTCATTTAATCTGACCAAGGATTCCAAAGATAAGGCGGTGAAGTCAGTTTTTTTAAGCATTGCTTGCATTTAAATTATTTACTGTTTCAGTGTTTTTATTAATATATCGATTATCATATATTGTAAATTTTCATTTTTCAGTATGCGTTTCTTGTATTGCCTTTTTTAACATATTTATCTCCAACCGTATAGTTATTTCTCTTTTGTCGACTTTTTAAATCTTTCCCTTTTTAATTTCGTGTTTTTAATGCTGAGGGTGCTATATTTATGTGCATTCTTAACTGATGGCATACCAAGAAAACTACAAATGCATAGCAAAACTGCAAATGCTTACTAGATGCTATCAAATCACGACTGCGAACGCTCCTATAGCGCAGTATTTAAAATTTTCTCTTATGCAAGGGAGAGTTTACTTAGAAATCTTATAAATTATAACAACAAACAAAACAAATCCAAACGCATTCACACTCACAGCCCCACACTAAGTTCAAAGACTTGTATCGTGGGTGCCGGACTCATTCACATCACACACACATTATACCTAGAACCAGATGCACAAATATAATTAATATCGAACCCAGGACCCACGGCGCAGACAGCGGACACCTGTCCACTGCGCCAACTGGGTCGTGCTAGCTGTTATTATTAATTTGAATCGAATCAAGATAATGTATTACTTATTTGGTAATGCTAGTGGCTGGCAATGCTAGATTACACTCGCTTAGCTACAGCAGCACTATGTATCAAGCTCCCTAAAAATATAATATTTTCCAATGGATTACATTAATTAGCCAGTTTCACAATGGTAACACACTCACACATTCTATCATCGGACGTCCACACAGACTGCTAAGCGACACCGCTATATAATAGATATTCCACAAATGCGTACAATATGTGAGGCTGTCAGTGACAGCCCCACATTAACATCAATGACTTGTGTTGTGGGATGCCGGAAACATTCACATTACACATACAATCACACCCAGATCGAGGTCCACAAATTTCCCCTGAGATGAAAACTTGTAATCCCAATGGGAATCGAACTCGATATATGTTTAGAAGGCTAATGCGCACCTACCTAGGCCAACGGGTATAGTTCTATGTAATACTAATTTATTGAAGATATTTCAACGATTAGCTAAAAATGTTACTTACTACAGTGTATATTACTAGTTTTACTTATATGCAGCAAGTACTTGTACACATTATTATCGATTTTCAAAGTACTTTTATAGCAGCTATAAAACTGGTCTTGGCAAGTTCACTAGGCCTTCAGCTTAGTAATTGTTACTTGTACATCTGCAGAACGCAATAATTGAACATGCATATTCCAGAGGTTTAGAATAAAGTTATAAGTTGTTTGCT
The DNA here is from genome assembly GCA_948107665.1 of Lomographa bimaculata. Taxonomy (NCBI): domain Eukaryota; kingdom Metazoa; phylum Arthropoda; class Insecta; order Lepidoptera; family Geometridae; genus Lomographa; species Lomographa bimaculata. The sequence continues at coordinate 11,839,049 of OX403599.1, forward strand.
TTATGAACAGGCTGCCCTTCGGTCCGAGCACGATCGTCATAAGGATATAGAGCTATCATAAAGCGAATGCTGTTGTATTTGGGCGCGTTTAGCCATATTTTGATTTTTAAGGTTTATCGTAAGATTCTTGTAATACTCTTTATATATTTTTTTTTTTTACTTAGTAACAGATAAAAAACTGTTTTTTAAAAACAATGTCTTTAAACTGTTGTACGGCATAAGGCTTAAGCCAATTTAACGATAAAATAAAAGCAAAATCTGTCATAATTTTCGACGAAGTAACCTTCGGGTGAAACTCAATTATAATTCAATCGTACATGGAGGATAGAATTTATATACATTATATAGTTTAACTTGTAGTTTATATATTTTTTTAATTTTAATGGATTTAATTGAAAGAAAAAGCTCATAAATATATAACATTTCATATCAAAATAAATATTAAAAAATGCTGTCATTTTGACTTTTCTGCCGACTTTACAAAAAAGGAGGAGGTACGCAATTGGACGGTATTTTTTTATGTGTGTTACCTTTTATATCTTCTTTCCACGTGAACCGATTTTGAAGTTTTTTTTGGTTGAAAGTTGGTGCTTCACCATTGGTCTCATTTAAATTTGGTCAAGATCTGATCAGTTATTTTTGAGTTATCGTCAATTATGCGTGTTTAATACATTTAATTTGATCAAGGCTCCGAAGATAAAGCGGTGAAGTCGTTTTTTTAAGCTTTGCTTTGGTTTAATTGTCTTCTTTAAAAATCTAAAATGTGTGAACTGGTTTTACGAATCTATTTAGCCAATATCATGTGATTTGTTGTTTTTAATTTACCATTAATTTTTATCACATTAAAATTTCTAATTGCAAATAATTTACACAATATAATAAGTATAATTATATAGCCATAAAGATAAATTAAATATTACTTAACCTATTTTTAAATCTTATGCATATTGCATCTCATACAAGGAATTTGTTATTAATAATTAGCTGTGCCCCGCGGCTTCGCCCGCTTTAATTAATTTAAAAAGTAGCCCATGTATTAATCGTGACATTGGAAATTTCAACCAGTTTAGCCATTACAGCGTGAAGAGAAACAAATACATAACACATTTACACATAAACTTTCGGATTTATAACATTAGTGTGATTAAAACAGAGTTAACTACGGGATAAAGTAGTTATTTTTAATTTTCTGTAATAACATATTATTAAATTAACTTTACGATTTACATTACTTAACTTCATCAATAAAAAACTTTCGACATGAACTTTCATCCCCGACTGCATTATCTCAATGCACCCTTGGCAAATAATATAGATAACTAAATTTTTTTACATTAAATGAACTACTTAAATACCTAATTTTCATCTCTATAAGTTCAAAAACAAAGAACTTTCATTCAAATGTTTTCACCCTATTTCCACCCCGAAATTCCCGCCCAAAGAGGGTTTTTTTAAGGGTGGAATTTCCAAAAATCCATTCTTAGTACACCCCTGCGTACTAAGACAAATGTACCCTCCAAATATCAAGTCTCTACGAACAGCGGTTTAGGTGCGTTGTCTCTCAGTCAGACAGTGAGTCAGTGAATCATTATTTCAGGACAAATATTCTTATAGTATTAGATAGATACGAGTAATATAAATAGCTGATTTATGTTATTCCGTCTGCTTTAAAAAGAACGGTACAAACAGTTTTAAATTTTCTACCTTTGTGTAATCGTGAGGATCTTGTCGTGAAAATCAGATAAATAACATCGTTCAGATCGAGTTCCAAGTATCGTGTTCATGTCGTCTTAAATCTACATTATCCCAAGTAACTGACTTTAACAAGACCTAAGGTTTATGGTGTTTTTGTTTAAGTGCTACAATGGTGTTCTATATAGCCTCTATTGTTCTCGTTGAAACCTTACTAACGAGGATGAGATCTTGGATGTATAACCGGAGGATTAGCCGGAAAAATTAATAAAATTTTCATTCACATAAATATTTTTTACTGTTCTCTCAATTCATATTACAACTGAGAAAGAATCGAGTTTTTCGATAAATAAGAGAGCGGGCATGTTTTGTACCTATGCGTACGTAGGCAAGAGGAATATAATTATAATCGATTTACTCCAGTTATAAATTAGTATTGTAAAAAAAAAATCTGTTTAATACCTCTTAGCCTCCATCAGCCCATAAAATTGATAGCAAACAATGAAAGCGGCACAGGAAAAGTGGGTTTCATAAAACGAAAGTTGCCGTCGAGAAAGGATTATGAAGCAACAAAATAGCATTGAAACATAAAATCTAACTTGTTGCCTCAACACGAATAGGCGATACTATTAGGCCCTTAGTATCGTGCCATATGCAATAAGATGCAATTTAGAGCGTAGGAAGTGAGATAAGTGAATGCGTCCTTAACAACAGAGCAGCTGATCTAACCTGCACGATAGAACCGGCCTACGCCAAGTGGAGACACCGCCATACGATAACCGACCTCTAATAAGATAAATTGAACTTATCGCCTTTTAATCTTAGAGAGCAACACTTCCCACGTAGCCCGCTCATAATATACCCCTGAGTAACGATCGTGCTAAACGCGAATACATTTTCCTTAGAGACTACGTTCGCGGGGCGGTACATCAGACTCGCCGGAGAGATTACCTTGTCGAATCTAAACCGCGTACGGAATTGAGTTCGTAAAATATATTCTAATACCATATAAATTCACGATTTCTAACATAATAAACGCTAATCCATATACAGTTGAAAGCGGGAGAAATTCGCTGGGATTGTATCGTTTAAAGGAACAATGCTAAGCATTGAAAACGAGTGGCTGCATGGTTTAGATTTGCATCTGAACAAGATTCAGCGGTCTTCATTGTCTCGTATTCCCAGGACTGTAATAGGAACATGGCAGTATGTGGTATCAGGCTACATCATCTAAATACTAGTATGCAAAGGCACGTGCGTGGTACTGCTGCCGATTCCCGATTAGGACTCCATCGTACTTTACGCTTATCTGGGCGTGTTTTAGCGTCTAACGCCTATGCGTTGTACTGAGATCTAATGAATACTTTATCGGACACGTAATTGGCTGGAACGAAACTAGTATCTGTTAAATGGTTTTAAAATAATATAATGCAATCACGCTCACAACCCCAAGTTCAAAGACTTGTATCGTGTGGTGCCGGAAACAATTGCATCGCACTCACAATCATACCTAGAACTAGAAGCACAATTATTATATTCTAGGACTCGTAGCGTAGCAAACACTTGGTTCAACAACCAATAGGAATAGTTCAACAATTGAACTTAAAAACGTATTTAAGAAAGCTTTGTAAAAATTTTAATGTTCAAGTATTACGTTTGCAACATAATCGAGCATGAATAAAGTGCTTTGCGCAGTTTAAAGATTCAGTCTAATTTACAATAACACGATCCAAGCAAAATACCTTCGATCCATAAACGAGGCTCCTTGGCCCGGCCCGGTGTATTTTTTGTGTTCAACTTAGCTGTCCGAGCCATGTATCCGAAGCCGCGGTGGTGCCCACAAAAGCTGATCCCGTTTTAAGAGAGCTTACGGTAACCAGTATTCTCCGGTATAAGCAAAAATCGCTTTCCATCACACCTATTGTGTTCAGGTTTATAGGTTCTTCTTGTTTGTCATATTAACGGTGTGCCTTATGCAATTCATCGTGTGACAACGTCTTAACTAGTTCTTGCGATCGATCTATTGAACGTCATCATTGAATTTTATGTCAGATATCGGTTAAAGTATAAGTGAGAACAGATTCCGTAAGTATCGGCGCCAGACGTAATGACACGAAGTAGTTGCAGTAAAGAGTTTACGGTATCACGCTCGCTATTTTCGTATTTCTGCAACAGTGGCTCGTGCTATAACTTTTTTTGTTACTTAGCCAAGCTTAGTTTTGTTTTCACGATGGCATCTATTTTGAACAAATGAAAGTTTCTCGCATTGAGAGTTCGATAATGGCTCGTATATCTTGGCTTACGTGCCTATTGTTGAAAAGTATTTAAGCGAATCTCTTTACTTCTTACATTATTTATGTGGTTTCGCCCACAATCTTTATGGCTTTTCTGAATGCCTACTTTCTTCCGTGGTATTGTTATTAGAAACTTATGTGCATATTCATAAAATGTTAGGTATTTATTTTAGTTTATTATGTGAGACGTATGGAACCAAACCATCAATTTCCATGGTTTTTATCAAATTGCGGTTCTGATGGCATCATATATTTATCGTATATGAACTCTTAACCCAAATAACTAGTAATAATTCGGCAAAAATTATGTATATATAAAAATTTGTATCGGCTCAAAATAAAAAACTTCATGCAGAAATAAGTGTGACAACTATGTACTCAGTCCTCCAAATGGCTTTGATTTTCTTATTAAAATCACAAGGTATATTTTTTGTTAACAATCGAAGTCCGACCACGGAATTTATATCGCTATCAGCTGTTTTCCAACAATCGCTGTCTGCGGCGATACTTGTTTTCACATACACGTAATAGTCGAATGTGGATACCATCAGCATCGCTAGGAAAAACTGCAAATCACCCCATTGATCGTATGCTCCAGTTAAGATATATATATATATATATATATATATCATAAGATGCAAAATTGATTCATACAAAACATTTATTACTAACTTATACTTCTCCTCAAAAACATCAATATTTTGATTCGTTAGTTTGTACATACTTACAATTAATTCGTTGCGAAACTCGATCGACTCAACGATCGAAGAAGCTTTTAAAAATTCTAATTAGTCTAATGAGTTGGTCGATTCGTGATTCAGTTTATCAATTTTACTTTATTCTTGTTTTATTGTTAATCCCACTTTAGAATGCATTTTTTTCTAATTAGTTGAATAATTCGTGACTCAGTTTAATTATGTTAGTTTATTAACACTCGTTTTATTGTTAATACCACCTGTAACAATGTTTGCACTTCATTACTATTTTATTTTGCACGACGCAATTTGTAGAAAGTCCTGTCAATATATTAAATAGCGTTAACGTTTCGATCACGATTAGACCCACCTCTCTAAGGCCAACCCTGTGCCGTAAGAAATCTAATTTAATTTCTATCGTGACGCCTATAGAACCCACAGTTTGTTTTTTAATTGATGGAATTGGCGAAACTAAATGTTTGCTTACAGTCATAACAACGGATGTTCTCACAAGTGTAGCCGCTAGAAGCGAGTTTAATACTATTTCCCATAAGCGATCACGTTTTATTACAATCGTCTGTAACAGTTAACATTTCTGCAATCTATATCGTTTCCTGGTAATGTGTCTTATATAGCCCTCGAGCGATTGAGTTTAATATCAAAGTGAGTAGCCACAGATTAAATGTGAAAGATAAGTGTAATGTTATCTTTAACGACTTGTACTGTAAGTCCTATTTCCTAAATAGTCAATTAAAATGTTAATGTCTTAAAGATAATATAAGCAATAATTTTTTGACGTGTTTGTATTCGAATACCTTTAAAGTCATTGAGCTGTTAAATTACTACCATTAAATTTAATTATATGAATGATTGTTTTCTTTTATCTTTAAAAATTACGCTTTTAACCAAAACATATCATGTAACATCATCTACTAAGATAAAAATCTCTATGACTAACTATCTCATCAAATTAAGCGAGCCTTTCGGCATCCAAGCCGGTTTCTCTTATGAAACATGAGCATTGATACAAATAAACAACTCAAACATCGTTAATCTTATTTCAACTATGTTTATTTGTGTAGTGTTTTTTTTAATTTGTGAATCTAGTTTTGTTTTCTTTAATTAACGTGTTAACTCTAAGTTAGGGTATAATATTGTTTAAAATAAAACTGGCTATAGAAATGTTCGGGTGTTCTATACGTATAGAGGATTATGTGAACGGACGTTCTATAAATCATATTGCATCGCTATCATTATGGTGATTTATTATTTCATCGTTTCCGTGGTCCACGAACGCGGCATCTTCACAATTCAAGGCTCGTGCTTTGAGTTAACAGAGCCTAGGAAATTGCCCTTTCTCAGACAGTGATTGCGGCTGGCTAATGGTACTCGCCGCCTGTTCAAATAACATGGCGGTGGCTTCCGCTTCGCTATAGAAAATATTTATTTTAACAAAATAGACAGTTCCCGTGGTCTCACAGCCGTCATTAGCGAGTTATGCGAACCCAACATCATTGTTGTCGTCATCGTTACTGCTTACTTTGTTAATGTAATTATTATTATTTTCCACACTTCCGGCATATCTTTATCAGACTTTATCTAGAACTACCTGCCGTACATTGTTAGGCTGATTTAAATTGTGTCAAATTTTATTGTTCTGTGTGAATCGCTTATGCGTGCTACAAACCTATTTATGTTACTTATTAGCTGCTCTATTTAAAATGCATCTTTGCTTAGACTATCGGCACATATTACGAGTACTCGTACCTATGTCATATCGCTGGGAACATCACGTCTATCTTGTTGTCATGTTTTTGTTCGTTGCATGCTACAACGTTCCACATTGTGAGATCGCGACGGCGCGGCAACGTGCGTAAAACGATAATAGTTCTTTGCTCTGATCCACTTCTGTATCTCCATAAGGAGTTTTTGTTTTACCATCAGGAACTTCCTCTATTAAAGGCTTCGAAGAAAACATAATTATACTGAGCATAGTTACATGGAAAGTTCTTGCCACCATGAAAAGGGAATGTTTGCTTTCCCTTCTGTCCCTTTCAAATAGCTGGCGGCACGTACTCTGAACGTGTAGTTAGTTTTACAAGTTTTATAGTTTGTATCGATCTGGTGACTTTATTTAACCTAGTTGTCTAAACGTTTACGTGACTTGATGGAATTTGTATCACATTTAAATAATCAACCTTCGAAACTTTTGAAAAGAAACACCAAAATCTGCACGATGTACGATGCTTGCTGTGTATAACAAAAACTCACTACTATACTCAAATTAAGAGGCGTATGCTTTTTATTTTAATTAAAAATCTCATTTTTCATTTCTATGAGCACAATAAATAATTTGATAACATGAGAAATTTGCTCAGTGAGGCATATTTCTAATGTAATAATAGTACCTATTGTTCGTGACACACACATCGGCGTGAACCTTGCATAATCATAGAATGTAAAAAACATTAGCCTTCTCAAACCACGTTGCTGATGTGAAGCTTTCAGTAGACAAACTATTAATCTTAGCCAAAGTTGCGTCAGTGCTATTGCTTTGTTTCCATTCAGTTTCTTCATAATGGTCCCAAAACGGTTTGGTTATGCGTCGTCCCGTGTCGTTGCGACAAAGGTAGGCATTACAATGCGCTTGTGCCGAAACTGAAAGTAAGACAGACAGGTGCTGGACGTGCGTGAGCTTGTCACTCTCGACAGTCACATCTTAAAACCAGATCGATTCTAAAAACGGAAGCTGGATGCACCGTTGACTAGCGTCTTGACTGGCTTTTTACGGCACTGGTATAAACGAAGTCGTTCTTAACAAGTACTAGATATACTTCGCGGTTACGCCATCGAAGATCGCGTTTTATAGGTATCACGTGTCAATTGTATCAGAAGCACGTATACTTCACATTTTCTTATATACCTACAGTATCTAATCCAAATGGTAGAACAATATTATGAATTTTGTTAGTTAAAAATATCAGCCCGTTCCCATCATTTGCTGGACGTATACCAGTAACTTGTGATTCGATTTGAGACTGCAAACTCATGCGTTACAGAAACAATATTATATTGTATAGCTACTATGGATGACATCTATTAGTTGCTATTATCTATCTATATTGTAATCGTTTACAATTTTATAAAAATCCTAAAAATAACGTTTATTTTTGTTTTATTCAAATAGAAACTAATCACAATAAAGTTAGGGAATATCGGAGGGTCTGAGAATATAACCGTTTCAAGGTTAATAGAATTCTTTATTAAGTAGAACCATAACCCCGAAAATTATATTGTAACAATATCTTTCATCGGTCAATTATTCGAAAAGCGTGCCATAAAATTTCACTTTTAATGCCGGCACTTCAACTCCATAAAACCAGATGTAAGACTTTGAAAAGTCGTTACACATATTAAATGTTTAATCCTTTAAACATGACGCTATAGTTACAATTTTATTATACTTTTATTATGAGTACCGCAAAAGAGTGAAACTCATCGAAAAACTCCCCCGATTTCCTAAAATATAAAAGACTTATCTGCTATGCAATTGTAATTCATCGTTGACCACATCGTCAGGTGACATACTAATACAAATGCATTACATATTCGGTGGAAAACAGAATTAAAAAAATCGGTCCGGCAGTTAATAAAATCGATTTATGCCGAATTCGTCCCGAGAAAGTTCGGCCCATATAATCAACATTATAATATCAACAAAACACAATAAAACTTCACTGAAATTATTACTTTGTTCGAAGAATTGCAAGTTTATTCATATTCCTGCCTCTTGCTAAAGCGGAAGAGAAAAGCTCGATGTTTATTAATAGCCTCCGTTGACTAGTTTTTGCACCAACAAAGGATGTAAAACGGGATTGCGTTGAAAGGACTCGTCATTCTCGCTTGGGTGTAACTGTATGCTTCTAATTAATAGTACTGCTTCTAGCTAATTGACTGTTAAAAAGCTTGAAATGTCTCAGGCATATTTGGTTTGAAGTTCAAGTTTCACTAGATTCCTTTTCTAACTTCACTTTCGAAATGCGAGAAAATGTAAACGTATTCGAAAACCACTAGAAGACGCAACTGCGAAAAATGCGGTGTAAATTTATCTCAGACTGATTTTATTACTTTTCTTGTTTTGTTGTGTCTTCATCATCAATGTATTTTTAACCGACTTCAAAAAAGGAGGTTTTCAATTCGATTGTATGTTTTTTTTTTGTATGTATGTTACGCGATATCTCCGCCAATTATGGATCGATTTTGTTGATTGTTTTTAGTTTGGTAGAGTATACTTCAGAGGTGGTCCGGTGGTGGTATAACTTTTATCGAAATCGGTCAAGCCAAATCCGAAATATAAGCTTTGCTTGCGTTTCAATTACTTTGAATAAATAAGAGCTAGTGATGATATTTGGACATTGTATATCGACCATTTGTAGCTATATCACGTAATGATGATATCTTGTTTGAGGTGTCATGCGTAATCTTCTTCTTTGCTACCTAGCCTTACCTTCAAACGTTTAATAACGTCTATTGGTCACTCAGTGAACTAAATTAAAAAGAACAAAAAACAGTTAAGTTTCTAATAACGATTACTATATTGTATAGCAATGTTGAAAATTATAATCCACGCTATAAAACAAAAGGTATAACAATACTAGAACCTCAATCTATAAACACTCATCCGGATCACAAAACACTTATTTGATCGAGTATACCTTTCAAATAAATAAGGGTTATTCAACTTTTATGCGTTTATTCAACCTTACAACGGTGTTTGTTACTTATACTGGGAAAACTTATACTGAAATAGCAGGATGTGAACTGACTGTCATAATGAGATCATTAGCAAAGCACATTTTCCAATACGTTCTTTGTAGACAGATTTATTAAACATACACGGTTGAGCTTCCTGTCCAATAAGGTTTACTCTGTCTAATCTGGTCGATACTACCTTGTATTAAATTGTCTGAGAAAACTAAAAAAAACTGTACGTAAAAGATAACTAGAGTAAGTGAAGCAATTTCAGAAATAGGAAAATAGCGCCACGTCATTTTCCTATTCCGATTACTTGTAAATATTTTCAGTACCACAACTTAATATATTTGTAAATGTGAATATTATCCCATTAATTAAATCTTCCAATTAAATTGCGAAGGTGTCAAAATTCTAACTTTTGCTGTATAGAGTTGTGTCACCAATAATCTAGAGATAATTTGGTAACATTAAACAGGATCGAAAGTGGTTTTAGCATAGAAAAGGACCAACTAAAATGAATATTAGCTCACACTACCACAATGGCTTATAAATCGTGATCGGAACCCGACCATACGATTTCACCTATAATTTGAAAGCTGAATTATAGTGTTGAAATAGTTTAAATCACTGATATGGTCAGATTTAATCTAATGTATGTAATTTAAATTAAGGCTAATGTATGTAATTGGTATCTATTGTATTACTTTAAACCTACCCTTTAAGGCCAAAAACCATGGATTATCCTAATTGAAAAAGTAGTAGTTTAGTCTATAGCCATTGGGTTACTTTCAAAATTATTTATAAAAGTATAGACGTGTGTTGTGTAGGTTTACGTAGTCAATGAATTCCCTTTGTTTATAACAATCATTTAACTCTCTGACTATTTGTGATAAATAACTGAAATTTTCATGCTTATTGCTTTTACACATAATGACGACTCAATTTTTTTTTATCCATGTATAAATATTAAAATTTTGGATTTCTAATTAGCCTACTTTTTACGTGTTGTATGCAAGAAAGAGAGTTTTGCGAAATAAAAATTAATTATGTTAGAAACAGTTTTTATACCGTGTAGTAGTAAAAACAAGGGACGCATTTTTGGCATACTATGCACATTTACAACAACACTCGTTATTTTCGACCTAAATTAATATCAAAGACTTGTCGTGGGTGCTAAGCACATTTACATTACCCACACAATGTCATTTTTAGAGTATGCTGGCAATCGAATCCTAGACCCAGGACCGTTGACGTAAAAATATTTGCATAGAAGGCTTTGCGCCAACGGGGTCATCAAAAATTATTAGTAATTTTTACGGCACATTATTCGGTTAGCAAGTGATAGACGATCGTCCACAATTGATTCTAGGCAAAAACTAAGTAGTTTATTGAAAGTGTGATTCGTTTTGCTAGTTCTAATAAAAACAACCCATTTAGTACTAAATAAAAATGTATACATCTGTACTAAATTACCTACAAGTCATCGAGCTTATTGGTAACACAAGTGCTTACGGCCGATACCAGTGCGTAGCGATTCCATCACGATGGCGGCATTGTCTCTCTGAATTGCAATTGCATTTTTTTATTTATTAGTTAAATGTGAAGTTACATTTTCATTACCTCGTCGTTTATCAAATCTTTTGTGTCTTACACAAATGTATGTATCGTGATCACAAACACAAATATATGACTTGAACATTTTCACTAAGAGGACCAATAATATCATATTTTATAACTCAATGTCAAATTAGCGAATATCTGAGTTTATCCATTATGTTATAGGTATAATAATCTGATAGGCCTTCCACTGAATGAAGCTTGCGGTGTCTTTCAATTATTAATATCTGATATTTCTCCATTGTCCATTCATATTGAATAATAACCTTATTGTAGATTTAGACGAATATTATGCCACAAAGCAGTATTTAGTGTTTGTGAAAATTACGTGATTGTTTATTTTGATTCATTGTCATAATGAGAATGGAAAAATATTTCGTTTGCCTTTTTATAAATCCTATAATATATTTTATTGTGAAAGAGTACAATGCTACGAAGTGGTCAAGAAGGAAGTACTTGATCGAGATAATTTTGACCTCGAAGCACGCGACGGCTCAAACCAAACTTTCTTCGGTTACCACCTGACAAATTGCTTTATAATGATGCCTAATTGATCGTTCTCTTTGATTTGAATGTCTTTATAGCCCATCTTTCTGTAAGGAGGCGCTCACTCAAAAATTACTCGCAGCAGCATTCTAATGAGTTTCCAAATCATTTTAAACTTCTAAGAAAGATGAAGCTTAATTACATATTAAATTTGTGTGCCACGAATAATCGATTACCGCCAAACGAACTCATGCTCTTCTTGAGCCTCTCTTTTTTATGTTTTTTTTAGCCGTATATATGTCACTTCCATTGACATTACATTAATTAATGTAAGCTTGTATTCATAATTACTTACGGGATTAGTAATGTATTGAAAGTGAAATGCAATTTGATATTTCATATTCACTTATGAATATTATAAGTAATTCTTCTATCTTAAAACCAGTCTAGAATAAAAATTAATTAATAATAAATATCTGAAGTTGCGAATAGAAATCGAATAAATAGCTAATCGGTTATGATCTAAAACGCTCGTTACTAGACAATCGTGCTTGACCATTTAAAGTTCTGTCACGTTAAAGAAAATTGGCACTTTGCTGAACCGTTAACTGCACATATTTCCCAAATTGGTCGAAATCTAAATCGTGTCTGCAATTGTTTCAATTCTTTTCACACAGAGTCGTGTTCAAGCTAATGTTATAGAAATCCTTAATGAATGCGTGTACCCATCGAGTGATTGCTATTGTTGCTACGGTATTATTATCACAGGAGTCTGTGGGAACCCGTCGGGGATAGTTGAGATCCCGTGCAGTGAACCCTTGCACCCGTTTTTCTGCATTACACTCTTCTTTGTCTATATTTTGTTAGATTGTGTTAATGTTACGTCGTAATTTGTTTTCACTTCTATCTCACCAGACAAAAAGTATTTCATATATTTCATTTTCAAACTCAACCTATGCTCTCCCCATCAGTCAAATTTTATAAGCCGCCATTCTATTCACCTAGTGCTTCCTAGTTCTATCTGCATACAATTGAACTTGATGATCATTGACCTATCAGTACATCTCACCTTTCGGAAGCAAAACACATTCTGAGCAATCCAAAGTACAGATAGCATCAAAGTGAAAGGTTTTTTCTGCTCTTTTTTCTGAAACATTTGCGAAACTAGCACTTTTATAAAAGGGATCCCATAAATAAGTAATTATTTATTGTAAATTAGTTATCCGCCTCGGCTTCGCCCGGATGCAATTTTGTGCAAACTTCACATAAACCATCTACTAAATAGTCCGAACAAACCCTAAACATTTGGTTTGAATAGGTGAGCCCGTTCTTGAGTTATAAAATTACAACGAAAAGTGGCGTTGATTTTTATATATATGGATAAACGCTTTGGATTCTTAAAGTATATATAATATTACAGGCCGTACTAAATTATAATGAGTCTGGTTTAAATACAGTCAAGGCAATACAAAATCAAATTCTATGACAAGGATATACTAGGCTACATTATTATCTATAAATGTAATTAGAGATTTACTATAAATACTTGTCTATCAGTTTTAAGAAAAATAAGAAAGTATAAATGAAAGAAAAAGCTATAAGATTTACAAAGTTCTTTAAATAAATAATTGTATGACAATAGTTATTTAGTACTCATTTCGGTAAACTTAAGTCATTAATTCCGCGTTCGATTCAATATACGCTACTATTGGGAAAGTATCGAGACTAATTCGCATTCGAAACAGACCATCGCTTCCACGAAGTATATAAATAGTGCAGTACAGTTAACCATTATTTAATCTGTCTCTAACAAAAGCTTTCATCGACATAACACTTAAATCTACCTTGTCAGATTTAACACTTTTAATTTATAGATTCTTGTTTTGGAAACATACGTTGATTCAAGAGGCAATTATTGTATTGGTGAAACGGATGGTTTATCACTCTCTGTTTATTTCCATAAACATGCTTCTTAGTTCAAACCTAGTTTAGTAATTGTATTAACTGTTATTGTGTATCCAATATAAAGCGTTCATATAGATTCAACTCTCTACCAATTTGCCGCTGTATTAGCGCCGATTACGCCTTGGGTGATTTACATTGGGTTGCCGTTCCTTTGGTTGCTTTTTGTATGTATTCCAATTACTATTAGCATATTAATCGTAGCTTTTGTTTTCAATTCCTACTTCGATAAATGTTAGAATCTAAAATATGATCGATTTAGCTGTCTGCAAGAAAGTCGGACGCCATCCCTGCTTTAATTTTTCGCATTGCACCTCCAATCATTGCGGCTTCTGCGGTATTGCAAACACCTTTTCCTAACTTTCTTTATTATTGTCACAGTATTAGCTATCTTCGTTTCTTTGCGCTGATTGCTCTCTAAAACACCAGCACGTAAAATAAACTAGATAGCCTCAAAGCAATGGAACGTGCAAAGTCCGCTTATAGATCACGATTTATCTTCAACGCATCAGTATTAAACTGCTTATAATTTGTTTTTCTTCTCCACGATAATTTTTAATCATAACAAATCTTCTCTAATTTATACTATTCTCTTGACATACTTAAAATCAATTGAATCTCGTAAAATACAGTTATATACTAAAATTATTTTAGCATCATTTGCGAAAACGATCTGTCATCAAATCGAAGGATCGTCTCGAGTCGACTTGCAATTTTCTACGTGCCATGCATCATATTTGCGGGTTAATCGCCGGTTTCTTGTTCTTAAGTAGGCTGCAGTGCATAGTAGGTCATTGGCACAGAGCTCTGCACGCGCTGCGCTTTCCTGCATTTGTCTTATGCAGATGAGAACTAAGTACGAATAATCCTTGTGCACACAACACTTGACCAAAAGCAATTGCTCGTTGAAAGTAGATTTGTTTAGTGCCCTTTGGTTTGTATTTATGTGTTTGTTAAGGACACTTCCATAGAGATTCTATCGTCTCGTCGGTATCATTAGTATGCATCTCTAATTAGACGCAAAGTCTGTGAGAAATAAATCATTGATGGAAGTTTGCCTATAGTATAACAAAATTATTACAAAGTATGAAGCAGTCATTTAATTATAATGAGCCAGCGTAAACGCGGAAACAAAATAAGAGATAAGGTTATATTAAATCCAAAGGTCAACTTTAAACTGAACTGTGTTCTGTACAAACGTTTATCATCACTGAATTAATCTTAAAGAAAGTTGAACTTTGTGCAAGTCTAAACAAAAGAAGACTATATGGCGCCCAATTTGCTATTTCCGTTCTCACAAATATTTAGATCAATGAAACAAACAGAATAGTATTGTCGGTTTCGCAGCCTGGCACAACAGTAGGTAAGCAACATTTATTTGGAGAAACAAAAGCAGTAGGCGCTATATTTTACTGTTATGTTATAAATGCCTTATTGTAGTCAATCAATTTAAAATTGCCGATAAACCGTGTCGATTTCTATAAGCATGCTTGTTCTCGATAAACATTTCTCCACATTGTTTTCTCATTATTCACAACGAAACTTCTTTTCTCAATCCGATCCAATCAATCAGATAAAACCATTTACTTTCTTCCGAATCGTAATTACTACCGCAAGTAATGATATCGGTTTCAGATTAATTTACCTTAACGATAATGCTTAATAAAATGGAAGTCACGTTGTTTTTAATTCTAATAGAGCTTCTGAATGTAAACAGAAATTTGCTATGCCTTTGCTTACCCAGATACTAAATTATTTGTAAAAACTTTTTATGGATCACCAGGCGTAAATGCCACATTGAAATCACCTGTTTAAGTATCTGGGTCAGTTTTTACTTCGTTTTCACTGTTCAAACAAAGCTTAGACGCCGCCGCCGTCGTTTTACCCGTGAATGTGACTGACTCACTCCGCGTAATTATTTCAATAGTGAAAATCTCAGTTTTTGCCTTAATATCAGATTTGCTGCGTTTATGTAAATATTTATTGCGGTCATTAATAAAACCTCTCAACATGTGTATTGTGGCGGTAACTTTTTTCATTTCTTTTGTTAGATTTTCGCTTGTTATCGCGTAAACAATTAGCGTTTTAACAAATTTTTCACATGATTTTGCCATTTCTTCTAATGTTGCGTGAGTCGGTTGGGCGTGACGCGCCGTTTTGTCGGTTGCTCTTGCGATACGGTCTACATGCGATTCAGCATCCGCCGTCTAACCCCAGGTTTAGGCTTCGAGTTTTCTGCTTCTAAGGGAAAGCTATCCATTTCTTATTTGTAATCAATATCTTGTTTTACTTTCTTGTTGATTTCCAACAATAGCAACCGAGATTTCTTTTTATGCGTTAATTATATCCGTATGATTCTAATCTTCTGAACTATATTTTTTATGCATTTCATCAATTTCCTTTATTTTTCTAATAAATTTCCCACAGAATTGAATATTCCAGTATTACATTGTGATATGTGTTATTGCATTAGTAATTATTCAAATTGTATTCGTAATACGTTCGTGGTAACCTTTTCTTTTTGTTCTACTACATAATCAAGATTGTGTATGAGTAATTTGATGCACGGATAATAATAACTGAATGCCCCGAAGCAAAATGCATATGTTATTAAGCTATCTTATTTAACAGAAGCTTATTTGCGCTTACTTTTTCTGTTAACTGGTTTACGAGTTACAACAAAGAATGAGTACTTGTAAAATACTGATTTGAGGAAAATTTTGATGGCATATTTTTAGAGCATAGAGTACTTGTAACATTTGATTTATTAAAACCGTTTTATAAGGCGCCAAATAAAAAGGTTCGCGTTGTGCATTGACCTTGTTCAAATCTATGATAACGAACACTTTTTCAATTTCTTTTGTGACAATTGTTACGTGTTTCGATAGAGCGGTACTCAGAACGGTATTACAATCAGAGATGCAATTGAAACGTTTAACCGAAGTGGGATCATCTGGCACGACCATAGCCCAGTTCCGAGGTGAAATGCAAGGTCGGGAAACGCTATGTTATTGTGTCTATAACTTTTTTGTCATGCATCTCACCGAGTTGTATTGTTGGAAGTCGAGCTCCATTGAGACAGATATGCCGTGCGATACTCCACTCGGAAATAAAGTTTCTTTTAATCTTCCGTGATGATGGTTGACGCTCGAAAGCCTCACTTATTCCGTAGCAAATATGCGTTTGTAACGCTGCGATTAACTCTTCGGTATGCACTGCGTTAATTACATTCAGTCCGAGCGGCTATTCGTCTTTCATTGGCTCTAATAATTCCATCTGATACCACACTCGGACGCTTCCTTACAACGCAGTAAACCGTGTAATAGAGCTATTAACTAATGAAAATTATCTATTAATTTTAAATACCGCGTCATTGATTTGTTAGTAGCTATGGAGTTTTGATATCTGAATTTGTCGGCTGCGGTTTGGTTTTGAGATGGTACGAAGTGGCTGTGGTTTTCTTTAAATCCGAAGTGGAAATGAGATTGCATTTAGCGTCTGTCCTCTCCTGTGGCGTTAACCGCAAATCGTCTCGAGGAAGGCGGCTCTTTACAGCGGTGTTTCGTAATATCTCTTCGGAGTTTCCGTCGTGGACTTGATGTCCTCACTCACTTGTCGCTTGCCGTTACCTAATATATAACTTTATCGTCGGATACTGCCTTGTGATTGACCGTTCCTTTTATACCGAGTACTTTCTTGATTAGTTATTTATTACTTGCTGTATTTCACTTCTGTAATATAGTAATGAGATGGTGCGTGTAATGGCTAAGATGCTCACTCTATCATTACGAAGTTATTACCGTCTAAACGGCGGGCCCGTTAATTTTGCAACCCTGTCTTCTGAAAGACTCGTATTTTCAAGGTGTTTACCCACAGTTTATTGCCCCTTTGATGATTATTATAGAACTTTATGATACATCAATCTTGTTAACGACCATTCTACAATGTATTTATTCGGTTGCTTTCTTCTAAGGATATAATATAGGAATGCAAACTTAAAATACAACATATTTTTTCCACCCATTTCCGTTTTACCATCTAACAACAAGACAAGCTGTCAAACGTCATCCATATATGGTTGACATACCTCCAGTTCGCTCGAAGCGTTTCGCTTCTACGTTTATCATCCGTACTGCGAAGGAGTGGAACTCAATGGCCTTGTCTGTTCCCCGAACGGTATAATCTGGGAGTCTTCAAGTCAAGAGTGAATAGGTACCTTCTTGGCAAGCATGCTACATCTTCGGCAGCATCATCACTTTCAATCAGGTGAGATTGTGGTTAAATGCATGCTTATCGGGCATACAAAAAAATCTTTTATTGTTGAATGTAAAAACCATAAAATTATAAATATCTCACAAAGTCGAAGAAGAAAGTAATATTTATATGTTAGGAGATGATTGTAAAAAGTAGATAATTTTTTTGGATGATTTCAAATGGATTTAACTTGTATTATTTGTATTGCTGTTTTTTGACTCAATTATAAATATGTATACCTTGTGAATAAGCTTGTTACTATTCTACTTATCTGACCATTTAGTATATAATAACATTATTATGATCTTTTTATAACATAGGTAAAAATACCTACTATCCGGATAGGTTGTCGCTTTTCTTGCAAAATATCTATTTGGAAGAGGCTTGAATAGCGCCACAAGTATTTTAGTTGAAAAGTCATCTCAAAGATTTCTAAAATTAATTTCTAGCAAAATTACAGTAAGTGCTATCTCTGAGTATGAAATATAAACTGCCCGGGTAACTACACCAACTCAAAGGTGGTCTCTGGTCATGTTGACCGTGACCATTCTCTGTTTCCGCATAGCGATGCAACGCTGTAGTCTAAAACATACCAAAATTTTATATTTTTTTAAAACTTTTTTATACTTTTTTTTTTTTTGTGTCTTCAAGTCTAGAGTGAATAGGTATCTTCTAGGCAAGCATGTCACATTTTCGGCCGCATCTTCACTTCCCATCAGGTGAGATAGTGGCCAAATGCTTGCGTATCTATCATAAAAAAAAAAAAAATGTCAATATATTTTTTCTATGTACGATAGGCAAGCGTTTGACCACAATCTCATCTGATGGAAAGCGATGATGCGGCCGAAGATGATGATTGATATTGCTGATACTTGGCTACTTGGCAAGGTTTTCTTAAGATATATATCATTTTCACAACGTTGAATTTATACAATAGTTTACCGTTTTTTATAAGATTATCTAGTTTTTACATGAACTCCCTAAATATAATTATTATCATGCACATTTTCTTTCGATTATCAACACTAATAACTTTAAATTTTGCACACAACGTTAAACCACTATGTCACCTGACGATAAGCGACGATGTGGTTGACGATGGAGTATTTGAAGATACCTATTGACTCGCGACTTGAAGCTTCCTATTGTATATGTTCACGTTCCTTTGTGATTTACACAATAACGTTCGTATTTGTGGACTGTCTACCATGTAGTGGTGACGCGTAGCACTTTTTTTGCTTTTCCTATGATAGAACGGGGATGGGGGAGCTCCATCGTGTAGTTCTTTGGCACACTCTCCAAATTGTATCCTCAATTCATCACCAACGTAGGTTTGATTTTTTGGACTAAAAATTTGTGCTAATGGACAGTACTTATAGTTTGTTAAATAAAAGTGGTAAGTACTTTGGGGATGGGTATATTCTGTAGTAGTCTGGGTTTAGGTCTTTTTTATGACTAACAATAGACCCTTTACTTACCCAATGATTTTCTACGTATGCAACATAAGCTTAAGTTAGTCTTGCCATGTTGGCGGGCCTGTTACAATAATGACTGCTTGTCTCACCGTCACATAGATTGGCCGCCAACGTCTGGAGCATAGGAACACGACATGACAGAGATATATTATGATCCGCCCGATTGAAAACATACGGTTTGCGAATATCTCTAACCGGAATGTTTGGTTTGACAAGCAAAGCACTTGTTTGTAAGGTTTGTTGACTAACTGTGTCCAGATCCGCGTATCCAGTTGATAATAAGCCTCATTCAGGTAAAATATATTCTTAATTTCTTCTAAATATTCGCTAGAGCATTTTATTATTATATAAATATAAAAATACTCTAGCGTTAAAATATATTGTAAGCTTGTTTAATGTTATACGGATTAGGCCAACGATAGATTAACCTTGTCTGATATCCTCTAAATTCTAAAATTATGTTTTAATCCAAGACTGAATGCTCTATGCAATCTACAGTTTAAAGTCATGTTTTGGTGTTTTCATGATTAATGTCAAACTTGCGAGTAGATTGCACTATAAAAAATAGCAAATAGTCCTTATTAAAAGTAAATATGTATTTACTTTGTACTAATTTGATAGTTTTACATAACTTGCGTGTCAGGCTCTGGTAGCGCCACCTGCCGCCGTATTAACGCCAGATTAATAGCTTATTACCTGGTCGGAGTAATATAGCTCTAGAATGATCGATGTCTTAGAATATGACTGGCTTTCAAAGATAGCTGCCGGAACTCGATTTAGCGCTCGGTGATTGAGTTTTCTTTTTAAGATTACGATTATATTTTCACAAAGGCTAACTAGCCAGACGAGCATGAGATACTGCCCAAACAGTATGAATATTATCACTATAAGTACTTTATGGAAAGCTGAAGCCCAAAACGATCGGTAATCAATTGACTTTACGAGCTATCACCGCTTTTAAGTAAAAATGTAATTTGTACCTACTCCAGCGTTGTTACACAACACTAGTCTGAGAACTAAGATTGTTCTTAATACAGCAATTTTCCCCACCGTGGCATCAAGCAAGTCTGCACCGTCGGAGATCAACCATTTCAATGGTCATTTCCATCGGAGGTCGCGAATGAAAAGTCACCAGTATCAATGATTGGTTTGTGCAATTTCACGGTGCCGCGTGAACCTCGCGTAACGGCACTCGGGTCTCTCGGATTACTATAACCTCATGACATAGTTACGGGTTCTTCGCCAAATTGAATCCAGGCGAGCGCGCCCTCCAGTCGATCCGATCAGAGGGCCGCGCGGTCAACTTCGTGCACTGTATGAAATGTCGCTTCATTAGGACCTTGCGGTGATTCTAGTTCGGTTTTTGAACGTGACCAGTTGTAAAGAGCTATTTTCAATTAAGACTGAAATAATATATATGTTTCAGATTTGTTTGGACATGTTGCGACTTGTGAAAGACGTGACCCAAAGCTCGTGGTTTATTAAAACGAATTATGATTTAAGAATCCATAACTGCTTACGACTAACAAATAGTTAATGTAATTCACTTTATCGAATAGAATTAATTTTTCGCTATCTCTTTCATTTCACTAGCTACAGGTCAATTATATTTTAAGTTAATATGCATTTTAATTATTCGGTACCTACTATTAAGCGTATTTTCTCCTCATTAAATGCACCGGTTAATTTACATGACGATTAAACGACTGTTACATTGAATATATTGTATTTATATGATTAATTTTCATAATATGTAGTGGAAAGTAAAAATATATCAGCACAGTATACTTATCAGACAGCTTTTAAGTTCAGAATAAGTGCGAATTAACTTGAATTTTAAATTATTAAGAGGTTGTGAATTTTAAAATGTCTAGAAAGCGTGCTTCATCTTCGACCACATCGCCGCTTTCCATCAGGTGAGATTTTGGTCTAAGGATAAAAAGTCGAGACTGTTCAAAAAGAGTCATACTTTTAAAAAACTTAACAAGTTGTAAAATAAGATATATATGTACAATATTCAGTACGTTTTGTAGACTGCCATGTGTATTTACCGAGATTTTGTAGTAATCTAATTACATAAAAAATATTCGCAAAAAACACATCCACTTAAAACACTCGTTATTTGAAGTTGGTTACTAGAGAGTTTTGTATTCGTCATCATCATCATCATTATCAGTCCATCACGTTCCCACTGCTGGCCAATCGCTGGTTGGTTAGTGTATGAGTTTATAGTAACTGAAGTTGCAAAATAACAGTAGGTGGCCAACAGCATCGGGCAATAATACACGGCTCTGGATTAGCAAAATGCTTTACAAATAAAATATTGTTCCATTTACAGTCTCCCAGAATATGGTAACTTTAACACCTATGAATACATAAATACTGTACAATTTTTATATTCACGGGGTCATTTAGTCGAAAAAATACAGTTTCCATGAAGCCGAAATAGTATATGCAACTGTTTATTTTGTTTGTGGGTTAGAAACTGCTAAATGATACAGGCAGGCATAATCGAGAAATCATTCCTTGTGTATCAGGGCAGTGTCCTGATAGTCTTAACATCAGTATAGTCAAACGTTTGCCTAACCTGAATAAAAAACGAAAGTTGCGCCAAAGTCGAAACATGGACATGTCTCAACAATTTCGACTTAATCCAACAATGCTTAAACATCATCGACAAACAATCATGTAAAGCATTAACTTTCCCAGTGGCTATAAAATAGCGGCTGTCTCTACGTTTTAATTGCCGTAAAGACGTTAAGTTAACTAATAGCTAAGTGGATGGTTAAGGTTATATACAGGCTCATTGCTTCCGCTATTCAGCTGATATATGCCTTTAACTGTTGGGGTTTGACCTCATAAATTTATGCGATATTGAAGGGAATATACGCATACGACGAGCTAGGATAAGATAGATATTGAACGTGTCGATGTACCCATCTACGGCCTTTGGCCCGATGAACGGGAACTTATATGGTATATGAGTTAATGTAGTTGCTAGTACTTCTTAAGTGTGGATAAAATTGCCAAAAATTTTTTTCCAATGCATATAAATACAAAATAATTTATTTATTAAAAGAGACCAGTAAATAACTACTTACATAGATATAAACTAAACTGCAGTCATAACGAAAAAAGACGTAACTGATATTTTTGTCAAAACTGAGTTTATATACATCAGAAATGTCTTAGCTGTTTAGTATATGTTATGACTTGTAGCAGATGCGTCTAAATTAAAAGTAAAGTTTAGAAGGTTACGTTTGAATATTTTTAAATAAATAAATAATAGCAGATTATTTATTTTTCCTGATTCCGATACTGTATATAATTAAATTTTGACAAAAACGCAGCTACTGCTTTTTTCAAAATGACGGCAGTATACATATGATATACATATAATATATCAAAAACAAATCATATCATTTAGAAATCTATGTATGTGTATCTAGTTACCGCTACTAATGTTATAAATCTGAAAGTTTCTGTGTGATTCTAGGTATATGATTGACAAGTGACGTTTCTGTAATAGAATCCAATGGTTTGGTTGGATTTCCTATACCTTTGTGCTCAAAAATGACAGTGCT
Source organism: Lomographa bimaculata (assembly GCA_948107665.1). Lineage (NCBI taxonomy): Eukaryota > Metazoa > Arthropoda > Insecta > Lepidoptera > Geometridae > Lomographa > Lomographa bimaculata. Next base: position 11,861,863 of record OX403599.1, read on the forward strand.
TTTATATAACAAAAACATTGCTCTTATGCTTATAAAAAGCTATCGCTTTTTTAGTAAAGCTAGAAAAGGATCATTACAATTTAAATGAGTACAGCAGGACCACCAACAATCATGGCGCCTTGGAAATTACAAGGGCGACAAAAAATAATCACGCTTGGCGCTGTCTCGTCGCCCAAGTTGCTTTCACGCCCTCTGCTCCAATGGAAAAATGAGGGAGGATTTTAATTTTACAATCTTGAACTGCCCATTGGCTTAGTTGGGTGTACGTTTGCCTTCTAAGCAGGGGTATGGGGTTCGATTCCCGGCGGGAACACAAGTTTTCTCCCCATGGAATATTTGTGTTTCTGGTTGTGATAGTGTGTGTGATGTGAATGTTTTCAGCAACCACGAACTTAGTGTGAGGCTGTGTGAGTGAAAGAATTGTGTTTAATCGTTTGAAAATTCTATCTATAGGATATTTTAATAATTTAATTTTTTTTAAAAGTTTGTAAATTATTAATTTCTAAAACCGGCACACATTCACGTATTATTGTCGAAGAAAATGCTCCTGGTTTCGGACATATCCGATGTCCTTGTTCTGGCAGCTACATTTACAGATCGCGTCGCGCGCCTCTAAATTCAAAACCCAATCCCGATAATACGGGAGTGAGTGCCGGTTTTAGAAATTTATTATAAATAAAACTCTCACGATAGTTTTTATACTAAGAAGATTGTTTAACTTCCTCCCTCATTTTTCGCTAGCCAGCGACTGACCACTATCACACCAGATGGTAAGTGATAATGCAGTCGAGGATGGTAAATAGCCTTGAATGAATATATTATATATCAATTGTCGTACATTAGTCTCGCAAATAAACTTAGGTTACCTTTTTTTTGTTGTGTTCGTAATTGTCAGGCGAAGGTTTGTATGTAAGAATTAATTTTTGAGTTTCGTGGTACCGTAGAGGACTTCCATCATATACTTATGGAATGTTTTAGTAATTCAAAAGAGCGAGATTATGTAATAAGTACTATCAAATGATTAATATTAAAAGAGAAATACCTAGATTAAGGTACGATGGGGCTGGCATACCGGAATGTGGAAAAACCCCTAAATAAATTATTATAGAAAAAGTATTTAGATTCGAAATCAAAAGCGTTTATTCACATGGGCCCCAGAGGCACTAATGAAAGTTAATGACTCTAGTGCCAGATTTGCAAAATTACAGCCATCTCTAGAAGAACCTAGCAAGAAACCAAAAGTATTTTAACTAGTAATTTTTGTAACACAATTGAAGTGGTTAAGTTGTCGGCATTGATGATCTGTATATATGTCAATACAAATTTAATTGTGGTATAAGATATAGGTACAATTAGTTAACAAGATTATCAGAAGCTTAACGAAACGTCTCTATTGTAGGAAAAATATGGTAGAAAGGCGTTCATTTTTAGACTGAAAGAACTCAATCAAATTTTGATCTAGTTACTCTAGTACTAACCATGGTCACCACTCACAGAACAATAGACAAGTACAGAACTCAAAACGTGTTGAAAATAGTATCGCCTATATTCAAGTGTCAAATTCTAAGAAACTCGTTATTTTGTGACAATGTAGGAGACAAGGTTAATTTCATCTGTTTCAATAGTCTTTTTCTCAGTTTTCAATTAAAGTGTCTCCGACGTGTTTCCGGTCCGGTGACCACTCGTGTTCGGACGGCTTTCCACGCCTATTCGGCCCTTTGGACTACGTTTCTAAACATTTTCTCATGAAAAAGTAACACATAATGTATTAAATTGTGACCAAAGGTCTGCCTCTACGTTGTCTATCCTAACCTACCAATGAATACCAATAAAGTAACGAAGTGAAACTTTCATGGGAGACTTGAAATTCTGTTCCGCAACCTTTTTGTGTGACGAAAAGTGGTGGTGGAAACACTGTGATGAATAATTAAAATGTTTCCCTGTAATACAAAAGTTTAACTTTTATCGTGTGTCTATACGACCCTGTTTTTTTGGAAATTATTGATTTATATTGATCCACAGGTTTTGTCACTCCTGAGTGACAGCATGAATAAATTTCTCCACACTTATTTATGTTATATTTCACCTAAAATGTTGGCAGTAATGTATCACTACGGATATAAACTAAAATTTAACAAACAGGTGATGAAAACATTCTACATATTTCGTATATTAAACCTACACAGTGTGTGACACCGTGAGAAATGCTTATGGTGACAGATCGATCAATACGACACAGGCAATCACAACTCTCTTTTGACACAGTAGACATATTCCAGTTTGTTGACTGACTGTCTGGAGCCCGAAGTGGTTTTGACGGATTTTCCGACTAGTTTCAGACATGTAATGGCTGCGCTAAGACGCATATTATTGTTCAGCTGTCTGTTGTTTGGCGCAGCTATAAGATACCCATTGTTTGGGAACTGGCCGATTGCCTAAACTAGTCGAAACAACCGACTAAACCACTGCGAGTCCAGCCGGTTAGTAAACAAATATAGATAACTTGATTCATAGTTTCCAGACTTAAATAATACTAAAAGACCTGAGTAGAGAATAGGTATCTTCTAGGCAAGCATGTCCCATTTTTGGCCGCATCATCACTTTCCATCTGGTGAGATAGTGGTCAAATGCTCGGCTTTTCTACATAAAAAAATATATATATATTGCAATCTGTGATTTTGATGTTGGCTTACATGATAGTTATATTTCATCTACATGTAAAAGCGTTTTAAGCTTATCTACGTCTCCTGTTTTTCTAGCATTTGCTAATATATTTAACAAACGTTAAGTGGCGACGATTTTATCAAGGGTTTCGGTAAAGTTTACAAATGTGTAACATGCCATACCTAAGCATCTATGCTCATATTTGACGGACTAATCCCGAAATGTTCTATTAAGATCCCGGGAATCCTACTTATAACTAAAATCAGTATTTGTTAGATTAGTGTATCATAATCGAACAACATATCGGATTGCTCGAATGGACGAATCGAATCTAGCATAGACACCTAAGTTATATATGTTTATTCGCCAGCTCTTAGCTGAATCGACTTAGCTGATCTTCTAGTTCTACCTTAGTCGTATATATGTATACATCTACCCAAAGCTTGACAACCGTAGTCGCATACACTATGGGCCCAAATTATCTATCGATGGTGATTCCGTAGCCTATTGTGCGGTCTCGATGGAATTTCTAAGTAACGGGAAGGTACCTCGCACTCGAGTACATACCCATGTACCGTGAACTGCATTTCGCCATGGTATGTGCGGGAATAGTCTCAGAGGAAACTACCGGTATGGTCTTGCAGTATGGTCTCTACGAGTTTCTCGTTACATAGACTGAGGTGCGAGTATGTCTCTACTTTTTTCGTGGCTAGATACAAAACGATAATCAAAGTGTATGGAAGAGTTAGCGATGGAAATGGCATGAATTCTGAAAATATAGCATACATGTTTTTACTAAAAATAAATGTTAAATGTACTGTATATATATATAACTGTTTGACACTATGTCAGAGTTTTAGCCTTAGATGACCTGTGTTGTAATATTACAAACAATCTATTAGCTGTGTTGATCTGCAGGGAAATAATAAAAAGCAGTAGGTACGTAAAAGCGTACATATCTTAAGACCCATCTAAGTCTAACATTTACAAGTCAGATTATATATATAATTATATATCACAGCTGAGCTATTTCTTATAAAACAGAATCTCGGCAAAGTTTATACCGTGCGTCAATATAACATAGTTTCATTAGACTTACAAACTATCGTATGTCTGTCTAAAAATATACTTTGAGTATTAAGTATCATGTTCCTATGCTCAATTTAATGGTCACCTATCTGGCATAAGAATTACTCTCTGAACCAGTAATAAGATGGTGATTTATCCTCCATATTTATTTACTTTTTATCTGATCATACCATTAGTTTAATTGCTGAGTATATGAGATATATAAGAACTATATCCTTAAATAAAAGAGCGCATCGCAGTGCCAGACGAGGCGTGATCATTCAGAGTTCCGGGTAGCACTGCAGATGACCCTAAAGCCTTTAGGTGTACCTAAAGGTTCACTCCCACCTATCCTGCTTCTCATCATTCCAACGAATTGCATTACCTTAGCTTAAACAACTTCACTGAAATATTGAAATGCGTGATAGAGAAGACAGGGAGTCAGATGTTATCAGATATAACACTCTTATACTGTATATTAACCAACGACGTATCTATCTTGGTCCTAATCTAAACAATACGTGGTGGTATGCAAATGTTCATTGCATTGAACTTAGTACTGAACTTGTGACCTCAGCTCATATTATGTAAATGTATTCCTATGTTGGTTCTATGATTTATATTATTACTTATATTATACTTCCTATGTAAATATCTTCACGGCTTTTATATCATACAATGTTTTACAAGTAAAGCAAGGAACGTACATGTTAGAAGATTATGGACTATTAGGCTCATAACTTCCTCCATAAAACGCCTCTAACAAAATCTTTAATTACTTCGCACGGTACCAACAAAGTCATTCGCTGTTATGGTGTCGAGAAAAACAGCAATCATAGAATTTTATAGCTTCTTACAGACATGGTATAAGGGCAAGGGCCACTCGAGACTTACTGCTTTCATGTGATGTTGATAATCTCTATAAGGGCACGCTAAATGTCCAGTCTTTGTGGGCCACAGTAGGCGTACAACAACGTGATTTCTCATTTCAACTGCACCGTTCAAATGTATGCCATACCAACATACCGCTGGTTTACCAGTCCATTCATTCCAGTAGCCTATTCCGACAAAACAATCGAAAATCACAATCGGTGAGAATTCTTGACCTTTCACCAATTTTAATGGTATCCGAAGTCAATGATAATTAACGACTTGTACGGTCATTACTGCGTTTGAAGAATATCTTTATTGACAGCTCAATGGAGGCGAGAAAGCCTTCCATTGTGACGGCCACATCGATGCATTATAATGCGGCTACCCGACGCCTAATAACCCCATCTGCGAGGTACCAAGTGGCAACTCATTTTGGAAAATGAAAAGCCCCATGCTCTCCACTCTCCCTTATTGTTGTTAGGCAAGAAGTCGCTCGTTCACAATAGCGGCTAAGGTTATCAGACCGGATGATGAGGCCTTCAGATTCTATTGCTTTCACCGATTACGTCGCCTTTTGTATGAAACTTTTCGTTGTTAAAAGTTATACAACGCACTAATTGGGCTTATCCTTAACCGATAATAAGGGATTCGATGCTGACCCATTTGAACTTTCTCTCCTTGTTAGATTAAATAACGCCTCAAACTATCTGAGCTCGTTGCTTTTTGAACCCAGGGTTAATTATTAATCTCAGGTAGGAAGGCCAGCGAACGCCTATTTCACACATTTTGTGTTAGTAATAAGAGTTATGAGTTACACGATCGATGTCATTTCGTACAATTTGCTTCGAATTCTTACTGGTCATCAACTGCGCATTTACGAGCAAGTTGACGGGAATTGACGGAATCTCATTCTTAGAGCAGTGTTTACCTCATCACTTGATAAATGGAGGAAGTATAGTGTAATTGCATTTTCTTTATGATCTGCGTATCGGAGCACTCTCGAGTTTTGATTTATATCGCCTGATGATACTGCCATCTAAGCTGTTGATCGTAGAGTAATGATATGCATAAACACGAGAGCGCCTGCGGGCTTCGAGTGTCAAACTTTTTAGGTACAATTTTATAACATATTTCATACCATTGGTATCTCACGATCGTTACCGTTGCGCGGTGGGCGTTTGACCTCATTCTAAAACAAATAGAACCTAATAAGGGCTCCATTAGTTTGCTGACAGCAGCTTTTATATGTCATTGTAATCAATCAAAATGAAACTGAATTCGTGCAGCAACAGAATTGCAAATAGAAACAGTAGGTCATTCAACCCTTCGCAAATTATATGTTTCATCCCGTGCAAGAAACCTCACGGTCTATGTGTTTGTTATGCAAAACATTATGTTACTAGGAACGTAAACGTTTTAGACAGGAAGCAATTGAAAGCATCCTATCGGCGAATGCAGAACCGCTGCAAATTATTCCGCTACGTCGATTTTCTACACGCATCTCTCCGGCCAATGCAGAAACTATAGTTTGCGGATCACGTACCGCGAATCAGATAGAGATATATGGGAGAAGATTAATCGAAAGGCGTGAATTTTGTAGCGTGAGTGATGCAGAGAAAGGCTTTCTGTGAAATCCTCTGCTCGTTCCCAGTTCCGAGATAGTGTTGTCACGATATAAGGCGGGTTTTGTATTTGTTAGTCTCGCACGTCCATCTGATTTCCACTGTGATACGCGCTCGCCCGACCGAAGCGTGTGTAGCCCGTCCTGTTATGGAGCCAACATTTTTAATGTTTTTCGTAGAATGTATCTCTGTTTTAGTCTGGTGACCGTTATGATTCCATATCTGCACTGTTGCATGGTTCTACTTTAACTCATTGTCACAGTGTTCAAGTCCTTCAGATATTTTCTTTATTATGACACAATTTACATTTTTGAGCCATTAAAAATTAGACGTATTCAGACGGCAAAAATTAAAACTTTCATATATAGACATTTTATACTTGAGGATATAATCTAAATAAATGTAATTCAGAAATATGATTGGTTAAAGGTTTCCCGATAGAATTATGTTTTGAAACTCTAATATAGTTCTTACATCGGCTCTAAAATTTTTTTCTATATTCTTTAGCTAACCGAAATACCAAAACAAATGTAACCCATTTTTATTTGAATGCTTTAGTTCTCACGCAAAACGAGCTTTGATCTTTATGCTAATCTCTTTTTAATATACAATGAGTGCATAGCTCGTCCGGATTTTCACAGCCTCCGATGAATAAATCTGTGTAACGTTAACCTGTTGATTTGTATTTTCACTTCTTATAAGTTTGTATATCCGTGAATAAGTAAACGACACGATTAACAGTCACATCGTTTGTTAGGCACGAGCCTTTCGCACGCGAATTTCGCATCGTGCCGCGCATACTTATTGGGGCGGACATGCGGCGGACACCGGCTTGGCATTCAATCCGCACGCCAACATACTGACATATAATCGAGTTTGACCCGCGACATCGCAGGGAAATTGTCCGCCACTGATACATACGTGCTCAAATGTAGGTTGAAACTTTCGTCCGCTTACAGTCATTTCAACCGCAGTGCAAACAAGAGCGCGGTCACGTTTCCGAGATCGCCACCGTCGGGTGTCGAATGCCGTGATCTTTAATTTGCGGCGGAGAACGAACCGCCGACTATTGTATAATTGCTAATCTATTCCGATTTCTCAGCGCCTATTATTAATACCGGGACGTAGAATTCCCACGTTCTCGTGCTCCGAATATTGACGTTTTCTTGCTGCCTACCTCACGTAGCACTAGTTTACTGTGACATTTTAAAACGCTCTGATAAAGACTCAACATACTATGGTACTTCATTTTTCGTTGTTTGAATCTGCTCTATCCGTCAATAAGTTAAAATTTGTATAACTACGTTTACAGGTATCCTTATTTCGTTTAATATCAATAATTCTTCTGTAGATGTGTATGTGACTGAATTCCTCCTAAACGGCGGGACTGATTTTGATTTCCTCATAAACACAAGTACGTTACTCGAATTTGGTAAAGTACTAGGCAACCATAAACTTGAAAGAAGTTAAATGCTCTTTTTCTTTACGTGGCATCCCAACGCATGCCGGGTATAGCTAGTCTGATATGTAGATACCGCTAAACCGCTACATCGGCGTAATAATAATAAGTGCGTAAACGCTTTAAATAAAAAACCAAACTGGAGACCGTTTATAGTAACACATTTGCAAATGATAAAGCTAGTTTGTAACAGTTTCCGAGCCATATACCCATACCAGATCACGACTTACAGTTACAGGCAGTGAGAGGTTTCCATATAAGTATATAGTAACGACTATCAAGTTTTTGTGAACACCATAACTGCCACATAAAACTATTTATCGTCGGATGCTATCATTAAGCAGTCTCAGCGAAAAGTGAACTTGTTACAGTTTTGTTTTAATTTGGACTTTTGCTTTCTAAATGGTCAAATTACACGATGGTCACGCTCGGGGCGAACACGCGAACTTTTAGGATATCATATTTGTGATACTCTTTTCGACTATTAACTAATAACGTGACTTTATATAACTATTATGATGTCAAAGAATGATTGACGTTTTCGGTTTCTTTGTTGTAAAATACATCGAGTACTGCTATTTGCTACTATATTATTAAGGTTGGTGAAATATCCGTACGTAATGAAATACATTTTTTACCTAAATGTTTACAAGTTTTCTTCCCAAGGAAAATTTGTGTTTCTGGTTCTGGTTGTGTGTGTGATGTTAATGTTTCCGGCACCGACGATACAACTCATCGAACTTAGTGTGGGGCTGGGAGTGTGAAAGCGTTTATGTTTATGTATAATTGATAATTGGGTAAAAGCAATTTTACATTATGTCCGGCTTCTACAATATTGTCCATAAACTAGGTCAGGAGGTAGATTTGTTTAAAGATAGCAATGCATTCGTTCCAATATACAAATCAATCGGTAATGACGATGCGTATGCACGATGTCTTGATTTAATTGATAAAACGCATCATTTAGTCTTGTCCCGCCAGAAATGTCTTCCTCATTTCTTCGGCGCCTATCTGACATGCCAAACATGTCATGTATCATGTGACCATGTCTATAAATCCTGAGATTCCCTGGCGACTTCCTTGCATCCGTACAAGGCTCCCGCCGCGTAAGCCCCGTCATCCAACGGAATTCTGTTCAATAATGCACTGTGTCAGGTAGCGGTACGCACTTTTTTTCTATTTTTCCTCTCGATTCGACAAGCCGCTAAACACAGCTAATAGCTGCAATGCATTTTTTACTCGACGTTGAAATACGGGGCAGCGTCACATTTTTTGGTCGGTGTTATTGAAATTACAAAATTGATGGTTATTGGTGAAAAAGTTGCAGCCATATTACGATGTTTAGATATTGTAGCAATGGTATTGGAAAATATCAAACGGTACGTTGGAAAAAACGTATAAAGAAGCTCTATGATTTTTTTAATGTGTTTTCTTCTAGGGCCAAATGTCAGCAATGTAATGTGATGCAAGACTTTTCAACAATGGCAAATTTAGTGTTGTTGATGTTTCGGCACAAAATGTTTAGATATTATCATTGTTCTTTTAGTTTAATATGTGGTTTGTAGACTTTGCTTGATAGTTCGGAAATAAATGGTTTTATAAAGCTTATATAAATATATATACAAGGTTTTGTGTGTCAAGACAGATTATTTTATATTTTATTTTATTTTCTCACTCCTTACTCCGTTTTAATTTATGTAATTTTTTTAGTTATTACTAATTACCTCCTTTAAGTTTTTAACAAAATAATTACCGTAAAAAACACGAACGTACATCTATCTATACAGCAAAGACCCAAGTTACCTACAAATCATCGAGCTTATAGGTAGCCCACCACCAGTGGGTAGCGTTCCCATCATGCTGGTGGCATTGCCTCTTTGTATTGCAATGCTAATACGTTGAGCCAAAGAAGTATCAGCAGCAAGGTATAATTAAATTAATTTAATCGTTTAAATTTACTACAACTCGGTTAAAAACACGTAATCCCATAAATAAACTGTATACTAAAATACATCCTTTAAAAAATACAGGGCATCGAAAGAACGAAGAGCTATTAAGTCCAATACAGAAACTTACTGTCGACACAAATCTCTATAATTTGGCTTCAGAAATTATATGCAAAGTCTGACAACTTAACAACTTGTAAATCTTTAATGTATCGAAATAATATGATAAGAATACAAGTATAGTGCCGTTGTAACATAAACACACTAACACACACTCACTTTTAAACTGGTGTCGTTAAAAACGTCCATAAATAAGCTACTTTTGAATGTTTGTTTAGTCGTTCAGTTACAAATGTTTACAACTCTTTAACTGTGTCAAGTCGTTAACACTTTATTTGTTGATTTACTGGACCACCGAATGCACTATATTTTTAAGGTAAATTATGGTAATTTATCGTGCGATTTTGTATGTCGTTTACAGCTATATTGAAGTGGTACCTCATATATTTCAATAGGAGGAACTTCATTTGAAATCAAAGTTATTAAAATTTATTATCTTTAAATTTATGTCAATAAATGTTTTGATTGACTGATTGATTGATCTTCATTATGTATCTTTGTCGGATATAAAAAATAATAATTATTGTTATCTCTGAATTTATAGTGTTTGACTACTATCTCATCTGATTATAAGTGGTAATATAGTCTAGGATGATAAACACGCTAGGCTTGGAATGACTGGCTTTTAAAGTTAGCTGAACACTGTCGACAGCTATCAACGTCGTTTGTCTTACTACTAACAACTAGGAGCAAAAGTGTGGTATAACGTGTTCTCCGCAATATAGCACACAATATGGGACATAATTCGCCACACTAATTGCCGTACCCAAACCATTCGCCTATATCGTACCATTATTTACCCCGTGATCGTCCATGCATTGAAATTCTTAGCAATTTTTCTTCTCATCAATTTTTAAAGCTACGCATAAATAATAACATCAGTATCTCCTGTTAACGTCAGTCTAATAAAACAATAGTCAAATCTAATTTTTATTTGTATATATCTAGTGTTTTTATAGGATCGCTGTCCTGTACCAGGTGCATATCCGAATGCTATAGCAATCAGTACTTTTTCCCGTTTATAAAGCATAGTAACCAATTAAATTATTGGACATATACGAGAATGTTACACGCACGTTATGATACATAACGAAACTCGAGGGATAGAGTACAGTAAAGCGACGCGAGAGAATTATGTATACTGCAATTGCGTCCACCGTTCTCTCGAGGGAGCGATATCTTATTACACGCTTTCTATTAGCTCGATTTGTACCTACGTGTGAGCTCGTACTTATGCATAATCTACAAATCGATATGGATTAAATCTCATTTCGAGCGTACCCTGGTTACTTACCGCGTAAGATCGAGTATAGCAATCATGTCATTTTGTTTACTGTTACGTCGTTTGTAAGATTTTTTTACCTTATTATTGGAAATCTAGTATTCGGGCCAATTGTCTATGTTTTCGAAAACTTAACTAAAACAACGAAATAAATTTAAACACAACAAAAAACCAAGGATCCTAGATCAAGTGCTCAAAATATACCAAAATCTTTTTCTTTTCTTAAATTTACGCATGTAAGTACTTTTCTTGTAATCAGAAATGTTGTTTTTATTTATGTAGTTACATGAAATAATACTTTTTTAAATAGTTATATGTTTTTTTAAATGTTTTTCTTCCTGTTCTACCCGTTTTAAATTATCTTTTATTCTACCTCCTGGTAGTAGGCTCCTCACTTGAATTCATCTCTCAAATGAATCACAATGACTTGTAGTGAGCTGTTTTACTGTATATATGTAAAGGTATAGTTTTAATATAGTATAAGTAATTGATATTATGCCTTGATTTTGACAAGTTACTTTGCTGTTTCAAAATATGATTTTCAATCTCAAATTGTCTCATAATAAATAATCTTCATTTGTTTGCCGTTTAAAATGCTCTTAAAACCGTTACCCACAAAATAAAATATTTCACAGGCAATAACGCTTATGTCATTTTCTCTAGGTGATAACTTTAGCTTTAATACAAATTTCACGCTTTAGTGTGCGATAACAATCTGCATAAGCCCACATTAAATCTAAGATTATCTACTCTTATTTTACAGCTTTTGAAACTTATTTACGAATATTACTTTCATAAATGCAAAAGTGCTCTGGAACTTCTAGTAGCTATTGGCTCTGTGAGTTAAAGATATCACATATTTTTCTAAATGGATGTAATATGTTTTTTTTCACATCTTCGACATTTTGAAAAAAAACTGAAACATCGACGAAAAAATCCATATGATTATTTAATGAGTTGATCCTAAAGGATTTTTGTGTTTTTAATTTTTGTGTTCTTCTAAATAGGTTGTTAAGGCTAAATTAGTACAAGCGCGCGTACCCCGGTAGCGAAAATAATGGCTGCCATTTCACTATGGTAAGAGAGAAATTATTTGTGAAGGGTGATTTGTCGATAAAATTTTACATATTTTATTTCACAAAAAGCTCCGACACCGTGGATCGGACACATTGTAGTATGTACTCGTATTTTTTACCGACTTCCCAAAAAAGGAGGAAGTACTCAAGTCGACTGAATTTTTAAAAATTTGATCAAGATCTGATCAGTAGTTCTTGAAATATCGTCAACTCGTTTACCCGACTTCAAAGGTAACCTCATAACTTTTTTCGTTGTGAGCCAATTTTGATGATTATTTTTTTATTTGAAAGCTGGTACTTTTCATGTGGTCCCATTGAAATTTGATCAAAAACTTCATGTCTTTTAAGTCTTTTAAGCTTTGCTTGCGTTTCAATTATGCCTAAAATAGACTACAAAAGGACTACCTAACACACGTGCGTCTAAAAAAAATTGCCACTCTTTAACTGTTTTTTAACTCTAAATGATCTCAATTTGCATGTCCGAGACATTTCAACTTTTAAAGTGTCGTTTAAAGTTATTCGTGACAGCGAAATTTGCATAATGATATCTACATCGTTGCTGACATCAATCTCTACATTATAATTTTATGTACTTTATAAATATATCATCTTAGATAGCAGTAAACCACGGAACAGACTCACAAAATAAAATCGTAAATAATTATTTTATTCATATTTGTTTTACAAATTAGGTATGTTATATTCGTCCTTGTCAACTTACGCTTAGTATATGCACTTAGCACTTACAAACAAATACTTATAATGGTAACAGTTAAGAAGAATAATATTTGTATGTGAAATAGTAATAGATTATACATAAACATAAACGCTTTCTCACTCACAGTCTTACACTAAGTTCGATGACTCGTATCGTGAGTGTGGGAAACATTAACATCACACACAAAATCACAACCAGAACTAGAAACACACATTTTCCTTAAAGAGAAAACTTGTGTTTCTGCCGAGAATCGAACCCGATATACCCCCTGCTTAGAAGGAAAACGCTCACCAACTTAGCCAACGGGCAGTTTGATATTCTGCGAACCATAGCATCACTAAGCTAATATTCAGACACAGCATCATTTGAATGATTGCTCCAAATTAGAAAGTAAGTAATATGCCACCTACGCAAAAACAATATAACTGACCCATTTTTTAAATCCTACTAATATTATAAATCCGAAAGTTTGTGTGTAAGTGTGTAAGTATGTTTGTTCCCTCTTCACGCTTTAACGCCTGAACGGATTCGGATGAAATTTGGAATGTATATAGATTATACCTAGGATTAACACATAGGCTACTTTTTAACTTGATAATGGCGGGCGAAGCCGCGGGGCACATTTAATAAGCCCCGAAAGTTATTAAAACATTTCATTTTATTTCTAGAGTACCTCTTACTAAGTTCTCTATTATAATTACAATCTAGTCAAAATATGGCTTATCAGTAATTTAACATAAACTAAAGAGTCCCTTAACACTTTTCTTAACGTCTCTATTTAAGGGTAAGACACTTTGTTCATTTTTTCTTTTGACAATTAAGTTAATTCAACATGATAACTTAATGTTATTCGTAATTTTTTATGAAAAAACATGCCTTAGTCACCAATAAACACCATGGCCACATCGCATCGTTGAGAGTATAGCCTCTTTCTCGTTCCACCACATTTCATTACTATCTAAATCAAACGCAACAAGTGTTAATTGGCCCTCAGATTAACCAGCAATTAATTAAAGCAAATCACTGGCCGGAAACTGATTAATTACCATTCAACCACGTTTAAGTCGATTTAAATCGATCGCGATTACGTCCACGTTCCACAGTATTCCCATAGAAATCTAACACGGAAGTACCCCGTTTAACCGCTATAAAACCACTGGCCCTTGGTTCTTTGACACTCGATTAGTTAAGAGTTACCGAATCATTTCAAAGGGATTTAGTAATTTTCTCGTTGATTAATCGATAGAAAGTCTCCTTTACCCACTGCGATAATGACACGGTTGTTTAATTGAGTTCGTGGTTGTAAACTGCGTTTGGTACTGTTCTATTAGATTTTGATGAGTTCCAGCTTACGTGTTTCAATGATTATAGGAATGCAAAGTTTCGTTACGTTACAATTATATATGAAAGGGTAATAATACATTTCGGCTGCTTGTTTATGCAATAGAGAGTATGCCAGATATTTAAATATTGGTTAAGTTGTTTTTTTCTTAATCATTATAGATATCGAATTACATGAATTACATTTTTATCTTATTTAAATGTTTTTAATTAGGCATTTTAATGAATGAAAAGTGTTAAAATTTTGTTTGATTTCATGGGGAAATTCAAAATAACAAAACGCACGCTATTGGCTTAACTGATTTGTAACATCATTTCACACATTTTTGATGTCAATGATTGGTCAACTTTCCTTTACGGCAGCTGTAATTGGATTGGATTGGATGTCACAGAAACAACATCAAAATGGCCGAGTTTAAAATTGCTCGAATCTACTCGCGTTTTCAAATATTTATACGCAGTGTAAAGTTATTATGAATCAAATTGTATTTTCGGCAATGTATTCACGTAAACAATATATTATTATTCCCTGTTTTAAAAGATCCCTGGTGTCCTTAGAAGAGCTTAGATATCTAAACGAAATAAATAAATAAGAATATATCTTATTTAGCGTCACGATTATCTTTGACATCTACAGTGGTACCTAACATTTTAAAATGCGCGGTTGACAAGTAGGCATTTACCAAATTTAAATATTTCTGCAATTTTGATGGCCTACTAGAAAAAGAAAGAACATTACAAATGCATTTATTTTCTTATTCTTCTTTGACAATTTTGTTTTTTATAACGGTACGGTACACTGACTTATGCTCAACAGTGAATTTGAATTCTCGAATCAAATTGATTTCATAGTATCGTCATTAATGCAGATATGTTAATGTAAAGGCAGTAAACATGTTTATGCAGTGATTATATATTCATTATTGCTTTTACGCACAGGCCGTATGGTTATAAACTTTAAAACCCGTAACCGTAATATATATACGCAGTTTTGGTTGGTGTTTAAATATTAATCACCGTCATTAACCCTAAAATGTTTATATGCTTTGTTTATTTAAAGGTGTGCTGGATATCCGTTAACTTTAATATAACATCAGACCAATAAATCAAGATCTAGATTAAATATTACTAGTCATAATTCAACACATCTTAACAACGATATATTAATATTTAAAAATAATGGTCTTCAAATGAATTCAGGAACTGCTCGCTCAAGTGCCAGATTCAATTCCCGGTGGGAAATGTGCTGCTGGTTCTGGTTGTAATTATGTGTAGGTTGTATGTGTTTCCAGCAACCGCGGTACAAGTATTTGAACATAATAACGTGCTGTGATTGTGAAATCATTTGTAAAGGCGATTAAATCGTTTTAGGACCCACTCATATTTAGTCTGCAAAAATTAACAAAACGCTAACAATATAAAAATGCACGTATACGAAAACATACAGATAAGCTTAAGTCAGAACGGATAAAAAGCTGTATATCACACTTTCTTTATCATTCATCTGCACATTTTCTCCCCATCACCGTCCAAAATCTTACGTTACGTCAATAAAGATCTCAACAGTCATCACAACAACAACAGAATACAAGTCTTACAACTTTTACGATCCTCTGACAATGTCTAAGATCACATGAGATATGTACCCGTCTACAATTGCAACGGTACATTTCGCTGATATACGTGAAATGTCCGCAAATATTGTTAGATTTACCGAATGATGTCCAGTTTGCATGTAGGAAAGTGGAACGTCTTATCCTAATCTGGTAATCCTCTAGTCGCTCCGTTACCTAATCGTATATTGTTATATCTCAGAGAAAATATGCAAAATCTTAAGACACATTTAAATTTAACTAATTTTTAGTACAATAGCAAATTACATTTATGAGATAAAGTAGGTACACTGAATCGTTATAGTATCGTGATCTTCGAATAGAATAGAATTTCCTTTATTGTAAACTGTGTAAATAAGATGGTATAACATAAAATATAATATTATACAGTTAACAACAGTTTGCCCGTTTCGGGTGTACAATGTGTACTCTAGAAATTTAACATAAAAATCTATATCGAAACTGATGATAGTAGTTTGTGATTGTGTTAATATGATAATGTGTCATCAAAATCAAAAATGTTAATGCTCATGGACCTCAAAGAGGCATTAATAAAATTGGATTACTCTAATAGCCTGGTTCGCAAATTGATAGCCGTTCCGTAAAGAACCTCGCAAGAAACTCTTTGGCATCGACATTTATACTCAATTCTAGATACCCTTATAAAAATCTAACTAAAACTACTACACGTAGCTAAGAAAGTTACCTACTAATATAAAAAACGTGTTCTTAAAGAAGCTGTTTTATTTGGTCTTCCTTATGACGTTTACATTGATAATTTCATTAGACACAGTTATGAGAAGAATATATGGTTACTTCATTACACTCTATGGAATACAGGTTTATATATAAAGAAATTCTTGTTGTTAACGGAAACGTAGACGAAATGATTATCATAATCAACATCTTAGTAATCACGTCCAACAGCATTGGTATCGATGTTAAATGCAATCACGCTGAGACAGTCTTAATTCGGTTCAACAATAAAATCTATCATACCTACAATAAACAAATCATGAAACAACGGCATTCAATCGTCAAATCAATCCAGGCCGTGCATTGATGTTTGAACACTTGTTAATGATATCCGTAGTCAAAATAATCACGGTGGTCGAATTAATTTCACTTTCGATTATCTTATAATGAATAGAGGGGTCAGTGTTACTTTCGCCCGAGGCCTTCAATATAATACCGTTCATGTTACGCATGCGGATAACTATTTGGTTGTTATATAACCTTGTTTTTCATTGTGATGTTTTGGTTTCAGGTATGTATTTATTGCCGTGGATCACGTACGTTTGATGGATGTCTGGTGAGTTACTTTGCATAATTGCTTGTTTGGTGTAATCATTACCACGCGATTCGGCATGTTATACATGGATATTGTCTACGTGACTTGCAATGTTCTGTAAGAGGCGATAATCTATATTATACATTGTTGAACTTTCCAATTCTCTCAGTTGAGAATAGTCTAAATCCGGTGTATTAATGAAATGCTGCTTTTCCTTATTTGATAAGAGGTTTGCGCTTTCTCTGATTTTTTATGACTTCTGTAAAGTTATTTTATCACACACGATTATCATATCATCATGTTAGAAAAGGTTAGACAGTGATAAAACATCTAATATAAAAAACTAAGTGGCTAAGTGCGAGTCATGTCTCATAAGTCTAAAATCGAGATTTCAATAACTACCACTTCGCAATGAGGTGAGCCAGACACGCTTTTAGCCGTTTTAATTATTTGCTGTTATATTTTAGAGATTGAAATATAACATTTTTAATTTGTAGCGTTAAGACAATATGCATTTGAGCTGCTAAGAATTAGTCGTATTCAGTTAACGACAAAAATAAAGCTTTAAATATGAATATTTAAACGGCTTGGTTGGGTGCGCGTTCGCCTTCTAAGCTGTGCTATCGAGCTAAGTTCCCGTTGGGAACACAAGTTTTCTGGTTCTGGTTGTGGGTTGTGATGTAAATGTCTCCGGTAACCCACGCTACAAGTCGTTCAACTTAGTGTGGGACTGTGACAGCGTTTTTTATAATTATATTTGGATAGTATACATTTGAGGAGAATATAATCTAAATAAATGAAATTCAGAATCATGATTGATGAAAGTTTTATCGATGGAATTATTTTTCAATGTTGGGTCTTTACACCGGCTCTAAAAAAAAAAACAAGAATACTACATTTTCTGATAATTGGAAAACCTAAATAAGTGAAACCCATTTTATTTTAAATGGTATAAGTTGTTCTTACGCAAAACAAATTTTTACGATTTATCACTTATTGAAGATAATTAGACGTAGCTCTGATATACATGTTTACATCTTACGTATGTTTATTTAAAGTATGGTGAGTAAAATGCTCGTAGTATTTTTTTCACCTCGGATTAAAATAAATTTGGATATCGCCTTAATGTATGACCGTTTTGACTTTACAAGCAAAAGTAAGAAAGCTACGTGGTGGACTTACCATAACCTACTACAAAAGGCTCTGAGTTTTACTGTAGATGAACCCTACAAGTTAATTAATGATTTCAGCAAATCATTATTCTTTTCATCTTATTCTTCGCACGCCGGATATGGCTATGCCTTCATGACAATAGGTATTCCCATGAATAGAGAAATCAGATTGACAGAAGGGTCAAAGACTACGTGCGTTACAATCGACGTTATGACATTCTAATTGTTTTTACTGAACGCTTTCACTGTTAAGTGTAGCTATACCTGGAATTAGTTGAGAAGTCAGCAACTGATAAATTGCTATTTATTTTTTCAACTTTGACTGTTTCACTTCTGGACAAAGACTTCTCCTTCACCACCAGTTGTTGGAAATGTTGCTATATTTTGTAAAATGTAATTTAAGATCCTTGTTTTATTCATCCACAATTTCGAAATCATGGTGCTTTTTATGATGAAACATGGGTACACACAAAACAAGATCGTGGACAAATTATAAAGACAGAAATAAACACCAAAATCCACAAACATAGAAGTCACGTATACGAACTATAGTTCCGAATTTATGCTTATCATTATTTGCGTGGAACTTTGTTGCTGTGCTCTCTTTACCAATTTTCTTGTTAAATCAACACTTCTCGATGTCACATTTATATGTGACAATTTGCTGGCTGCTCCAAATGCATAGATAATTATTCGCGGCTTGCTGACAGTGGAATCATTGACATACTTAGTTTTGCTTTCTAACGTTGAAATGGGTGAAGTAATTGAAGTACATACATTTTTTAGGAAAGGAAAATTACCTGCTCGTCAAACTATGTGAGAAATTAGTTAGAGAGACAAATTTAATTATAGAATGCAATTTATAATATTTGCTCTAGAAAGCAAATATTAAATACATTTTTATCCCTTTATGATTTCTTGTTAATATATATATTTTTTTAATTATGAAGAAATTAATGATATTACCAAATTCTGTAACTTTTTAGTTTGATTAAATGAATCAAGATCAACATTGTGTTAACATTATGAATTTATCTCAATATTAATATGTACATTAGTTATGCCAAAAGCAAGATGGCTTATGTCATTTCCCGAAGGAGTATGTTTAATTTAGATGACTATGACTGTATTTTGGTACAAATTAGCAAGCAATGTATACATTAAAATTTTTCCAGCATCAATTTACCTTCACCACAAGCCCAAATCTATAGGAGCTAAAACAGAAACCGCTGGATCGGAGACTGAAACAAGACAACTTTGAAAAGGCAGCATAATATAGAATTACATTAGCATTTGATATTGATAGTGTGGATTGAAGCAATTCTCCAAAGAAAAATTAAAAAACCAAGTCAACAGCAAGAACAGTTAAACTAATTAACACAGAACGTTCACTGTTGATTGCGGAAACATGAATACGATTGTAATCGAAACTGGTGAATATTCATCGTGATTCGTAATACATTTCCTACTGTGTAGGTAATAGTCAGCGAACACTAATTTTCACTGAATTATTTTTCTGCCTTCGTTCATTTAGATCAATGAACTTTTGTATATTTTTTATAATTGTCTCTACCTGTAGCTAGTCGAGTCGAAACTTTTGAGTATCTGTCATCGACGTTAGGACTCGAGCCTATCGGTTTTCTACCATTTTCATTGTAGAGAGTATTGCAAGAGTATTTTCCCTCATGCCCTTTTTACCATCAAATAACAAGATAAATTATAAATTTTTGGTTGACATACCTCCAGTTCGCTCGAAGCGTTTCGCTTCACTTTGTCTTTGGTGAAATCTGGGAGTCTTTAAGTTTAGAGTGAATAAGTATCTTCTAGGCAAGCATTCCATCTTCAACCGCATCATCGCTTTCCATCAACTGAGATAGCGGTGAAATACTTAAATACTTGCTTGTTCAGCATAAAAATAAATATGACCTAGTGGCAAATGAAGTTGAATTAATTTTATTTACTCCATCAGTATTGAGTATATCTTATGTTTCTTTGAATAAAAATAGGAATAAGAATTGCATTTATTGTAAGTAATTCTTAAGATATCGTTTAAATCCTAGTGAGTAGAGCGCATTGCAATCATTCGCGTGACTTTAACAAAAAAGTACAAAGTGGTACAGCCAATATCATAATGAAGTGACAGGTAGTAACTACCATCAGCCGAGTAACTTGTTTCATTTGCTTGTCTCCCATGTGAAAAATTGGAAATTTGGGTTTGCTTGTATGTTTTTATTTCTACCATTATCACTTTTACTAACTATAATTTGACACTCGGCTTATCAAACATACACTAAAAGTTAATTTTCAACACTTTCTACAGTGATTATTCCATTAGATTCGCTTTCGTGTTTGATACCTTTATGACTAATGATGACGCGGCTTGTCGATTTCATCATTGCCATTGTTAACATAAGAATTGTAATTATACGTTTCGGCACAGAATTAATATACTACCTCGGACAATACTACGGTTTCTGGTTAGAATGTAATGTCTGCAACTTTCTTGTATTTAATACTTTTTCGTATATATTGGCGCGTATTGAAAATATTTAAGCTCTGTTGTAGTGGTTGGGTTTCAAATTTTACGAGGTGCTTCAGCTCTCAATGAAAGGTCGATACCATGATAACATCTAAAATGGTAGGATGATTTCTTATGCTAGCTTGGCTAGACTTACCCTGTACCAAAACACTGCAGTAGTTTATGACCTTCAAGTAGAAAAATCTGTCACTAAGCATGTCACCAAATTAGCTTTAGGCTACTACATGTACGAAATATGCAAAAGTGTGACTACTGAAATAGTAGTATGGAGGAACCCGTTTTTACGACTTTTTATAAGTTTATAATAAAAGAAAAAAAAATTTTTACCAAAGTTCAACATCCTAAATTAAAAACAAATTAAAAACTGGCACATACTGAAGCTTAAGCGTGAAAATAAACCTTGTTTATTTGCAGTATTTTGAAAATAGGATACACTTAGTACTGGGGCGCAGTTTAGTCAGCTTTGTAAGCTGGGCTACTTTTCAGAATACCCCTATAGCTCCATAGTTGTTTGTACTATTCACTCGTGATACACGTGCAATCAATACGCTTCGTGCGTATTGGAGAGTGGTCAACTTACAACTCAGAACTTGGGCCAATTCAGCACAAAATCCAATTTCATCAGGTGTATCAACAACGGTAACTTGCCTCGGTTCGTATCCGCACGTCAAGTGTATCCGATTATCGGACTCTACGGTGCTATCACTGATGCCATCTCCGATTGGGTGATTGGATGTAATAAATCCGCCAGAAAAAGTTTTCGATGCAGCATCAGTATACTGATGGAAGCTAATATATAATCTGTACATTTGAACAAAAAATATGAACAGGGATTGCTATAAAAGGGACAACTCAGTAGAAATGCACTATTAATGGTGATTTACCAATCCTATTCCTAACTAGCAAAATTTGAATTATTCCACTTGCTATATTGTACTTGAAAATACTTATAGGTCAATAAGTAAATAAACTCTGCATACATATTTCTTTAGTAAAAGAAGAATAAAAAATTGCACTACCGTTTATATTTTTTTTTATTTTACCACAACACTATATTTTCATATAATTTAATATTCATTTGTAATCTTAGATATCTCCTAGTAGTAAGTTATAATATCAGCTAAGTATCTCTAAGAGTAAGTTTATATGCCAATAATGTTTGTAAAAAAATGTTTTATACAAATTATTGGCAGTTAGCAAATTTGAATTTTAAAATTTTACTCCTATGACGATTTTAGACTTACCAAGTATTTGGATTGGGATATAATTTGATTATTAACGTCATCAATAGATTATAGTTTCATAGTGACTTCTAGCGGAAACATTGCTCGTATGATAAAATTAAATTTGATCATGAATTCCAAGCACAGTTTCCATTTCAGCCTACTATATAATTTCTCTGACAGTTTGCAAATGAGTCAGTTGTAATTACGACTCGTTACATCCGACACTGCATGCGGCATGGCAATAATTTATACATGTTGAATATCAAACGTAAACAAAGTAATGCAGCAACCGTTTGTAATAGAATTATTCGCAAGGTATTTACAGTTATCTATAGGGTTGCTATGTTTTCAAACATGGGCAATATTTTAAGTAAATGTTGTTTTATTTTAATAAAATATTAATATTATGACTAACCTCGACGTTGCGGCAGAGTTGTAGCTGTTTCGAGAGACTCAATTATACCGTTATAATAAAACAACATGAATTTAGTTCGCGGAAGATTAAAAAGATTTTAAGAACATTGTTCTTACAAAATTTGACTTCTTTATAGCAAACGGTGACCATCGCATGAACATTGAAAATGCCATCATATCATATTTTTAAAAACTGAACAAACACTTGATCATTAACATAAACAAATGGGATCACGTTTGCTTAAGGGACTTGATATAGAGAGCGCCCCGGCCGCTTTGTATATCAAGGTCCCTTAGACTTGCATAACTATAGTAGCTTATACTATATACCTTAGGCGCCATACATTTTATCTTAACAGCACACGAGGCGCGCGCCCAGGGCGCCTTGTATATCAAGTCCCTCATATAAACATTTCGATGATATGAAATGAGAAATAACCTCGGCAAACTGTCAAGAAACAGAATAGATAAATAGATTTCTTTCAATAATCACCGTGTAGATATAACTAAAAGTTGTACAACAATTAAATTTATCTCCAGGATAAATATCGCCCACAAACATTTTCGTGTGTTTTAACGGTAACCACATGCATGATGGTTACCCTAGACGTGAATCAGTTCATGCAACAACAAATGGCCTTGAACGAATGATTGAAGTCAATGTCGGTCGTCGACGGATATACAAATTACGACAGACGGAACCTGCCTCTACTATTTATGGTCATCAGTAAAAGCCGATATTGACACGGTTTAATTGTGAATATAGGCAGTGTTTGATGGCTTTGTTCTTGCAGGAAAGTATGGTTGGAGAAAATTTAACGATTTTTTATTTTATACTAACCGTGACCCGTGGTTTCACCCGCGTTTATCAAATTAAAAAGTAGCATACATGTTAATCCTAGGTTTAGGCTCTGGACATTTCAAAATTTCATTTAAATCCGTTTAGCCGTTACAACGTGAAAAGAAAACAAACATACTTACACATAAACTTTCGGATTTATAATATTAGTGTAATACATTTTATTTATATGTATTTAGCTTATTTCGTTTTTTTAATATAGTCCATGAGCTTGACTCTATGGACATACAAAGCACAAAACCGTCAAGACTGGAAAGACGGGAGAGGTGCCTTAGCCCAGAAATGGAACTGTCATGGTTAATAATAATTACAATTATTAATAATATTACGAATGTTGAGGTAGTCGACGATAGACGATACCAATACGCTGACTACTTTAAGAATTATAGATACATATTAAATACATAGTCTGACAAGTAGCACCACTTATTTTCAGTAAGGATTAAATTTTCTCTTCAATTAAGTGGTCATCAACCTGCAGCTTTCTTCTATTTACTTTAAACTAGTCCCGTATTTTGCTACCCAAAGAAATGTAGATGAAAAAAACAAAGATCTAATAGCAAACCTCTTACTAGTTGTCTCAAATAAACGATCAGTTTAGTATTGTATTTAAGTATCGAGTCGAACAAACGATGCAGTCATTGATAATTTTACCGTAACTAACCATGCACAACTAGAACATAACCTTTCACAGAGAAGATCTTAAGTTTCTCAACATTCCCATTAAATTCTAAGGTAACTGTACGTCATATTGTGACTTTTAATACTTCCTATAACAAATGAAACAAGTACTGATATCTATTCAACTCTACAAGCTCGACAGATATAGGCTTATTTAGACTTAATGCAGTCTCAGATATAAGTAAACATAACATAAACGCTTTCACACTCGCAAATACAATCCTTTGCAATCTCTATTCATCCTGGTCCCTTAGCACATCATGTAAGAAGACATCATAATAAACATAAACGCATAAACATAAACTCACACTCGCAGCACCACACTAAGTTCGAAGACTTGTGTCGTGGGTGCCGGAAACATTTACATCACACACACAATCACAACCAGAACCAGAAACACAAAATTTCCTTGGGGAGAAAATTTGTTTGTAACCCGATACCCCTGATTAAGAGACGAATGAAAAACACCAAACCAAGCCAATGGGCAGTTAAATCATCAAATAATTATCTAGGCTTAGAAAATGTCAGCACTGAAATAATTTTAAAAACAATTTGTAATTTTTAAATAAGTACATTCTTAAAATCCTACTTTACTAATATTATATTGCACACTTTCATATTGATTTTCTAGATACTATTGTCGACTCTAAAAACGAATACATATCAGAACTAGATAAGCGTTATTGCAGTAAAGTAATTGGCTTGTTCCGTAACATAAATGTGTTCCCTATTTCACGATCATTGAAATTCTTTTAGTCCGAGTGCTCCAAATAGATTTTTACTATTGCGACCAATTACGACCGTATTAGCGGATGTTGCGCAACACATTATTTAATACTTAGCACTAATGAAAGTGAGATGCACGCTGGAATCGATTCGGATAAATGTGACAAAAGAAATAATACGCCTCAAATTAGATTGAGTTATATAAATGGAACGGTATTGCTTACATAAGTGAAACGATGTGAATTACTTTTAGTGACGTCGTCTAATGTTGATCTAGCAAAATGTCGTCGATACAGTTTCTTTTAATATTTTTTTTACTTTCTTGTCACTCGTATGATAATGCATTTCAATACGTCCTAAAACACATCCCTAAATTATATCAAACTTCTACATTATAATCATATGTAGATGTTGATGTTATGTTAAGTACGCAATGTTTTCGCTTAAACTAAATATATAATTTCAATTTGCGACAAGTTCCTTCGCTGCGTTCCTAAGGTACTGTTTCCCCTTTCTCTTTGAATCCGCAATAGATATTACTATCTACTTTCTATCAGTAATGCGTTCTGATTAATTAGCTACGATTAATATCGATTGTAGCGACCTTTGAAACGACCGATTACTCGTGAAAGCTATTTTTATTTTATTACTATTATGTGTTCTTCAGTAACTCCTTAATTAGTGGTATTAACAATCGCTGCATCATCTGTACTTCCTTGTTTGTGACTATTTTTGTCAGCAGAATTTAGTACCTTTTTTTCGTCAAGATCGATATCATCATTAGAAACTTTTACTATTGCCAGTTAATTATCATTCTTCGATTTCTGTTTGTATCTCGTCTTACGAATAAAAGCAAACCACATTAAACTAAGCGAATAGCGAGTTAAATTATGAATGGTGGTAATAATGTCGGCTTGACGACCTTTCCCAACGTTTAACTCTTCTCTCGAGACCATCTTTGCATTACAATGGGCCTATAAAATGGCAATTAAGTAATGTCATTATACGAGTACAAAGTGTTTCTTAGTCGGCCGCCGTAACTAATTTGACATTGCTATTTATTTTGATACACTTTAAACGATTGTTTTTGTTTTAATAAGGGTCTTCATATAAAGTTTGTATGACGACTATTGGCATTTAACTATTGTAAAAAATCTTTAACTATGATAGCAAATGAGGTAACGAAATACCGGTGCAGGGCCATTTTATGGCTAAATGATACCAAATGACAGGGCATAAACGGCGCAAGCGCATCTTAGAACCCGCGGGTCCGTTACTCTCTGTGGATGACGCTATTTTGAACGGTGCATTTTGATAGGGAAATTTTACTGCCTTAAAGAATTTACTAACTATTGAGCTGCAAATGTACAGGTGTTTTTTCTGCCACATAACGATGCCTGTTTATTGATTATCCAACCCGTGATAAAATTATACATAAGCGGTATGTTGTGATTAAAAATTCTAAATACTATACTTTTTTGGTGGTTCCAGATCCGCCCACTTGCAGATATTATTATCTTTTGTAAACTGAAATAAGTAACCAAAATGAAATAAATTCTGCAACGAATGATTTGAATGGAGTATCACTAACCGACAGTGGCAATGTGAAAGAAGATTCATAGTCATTAATAATTATTAAATCTGTATGCTGCTAGTATGTACCAAGTAATAGATAAATCACCTATTCATACAAACTTTCGTCTCTAAATCGAATCTGACAAATAAAACATTGAAATACAAAGTAATAGTCAACGAGATACGGAAGCCATACAGTCATATCATTGTTATAATGCACCGAGGAGACTAATTAGTGACTAAGCCAAAACGGCCACAATGGAAGATGTTACATCAAGAACCGTCCATTCATTACACATGATTGACTGGGTAACAGTGAAAGTCCACATTGAATACTGTGAAATAAATTTTCTGGCCAAAAAATGTTGACCAAAAGCCGACCACAGACACGCTAATGACCAGAAAGTCTCCTAATACGGTGGAAACCTTTTTTGTGCGTCTGATATTTTGCATAACCCAGAGTCGAGATTTGCTCTCGATTGGCGTGGTATCAAGGGTTTGAATTAAATTACCATAGTGATATAATAGGCATAGTTCGTGATTAAGTTATTTATACCTTCGTGCCTGAAGAGAAAATCTTATCAGGTCACTGCCTGTCTGTCTGTCAAGTCAATACTTTTATAATTCATATATATTTTAAAAATATAAAATTATACTCATAGAGGTGTTTAAAATTCAAGATTATAAGTCAACGCAATTGAAAAATACTGCATACTTTCTGTTTACTAGAATCGTAAAATTGTAAAAAGCAAGTACAGGGTCGTTAATTTGTTCTCAAATCACAAACGGTTTCTCTTTTTTATATGGAGGTGAATGAGCTAATTATGTGTGTACGGAACCATCGGGGCGCAAGGCTTACATGCAAATGGCTGGTTCTTTTTATGTCTAACTAGCGGTGCCCCGCGTCTTCGCCTTAATTAAGTTTAAAAGTAGTCTATGTGTTATTCTGGAAAGTAAAATATTTACATTCAAAATTTCATCAAAATCGGCTTATTCTTTATGGAGATATGTGGTAACAAACATTCACACATACACAAACTTTCGCATTTATAATATTAGTAGAATAGGATAGGAAGTAGGATAGGCTAGCTTTTAATTACATCTCTCATATCGATAAGTGATTATGTGGTCATTATATAATAATTTCAATTTCGGAATAACAATTGTTGCTACCAGTACATTATTTTCGAGTAACTTTTGAGTTCGAAGAATGAGATAGGTATTAAAGTTTTCGTGAGTTTGACACATTATACTTTATATAAATGAAACGGCTTGACTCACCATTTAAGGTCGACTCTTGTGACCTAGGTTTCGGCGATGTCCGATCCCCATCATCAGGCAAGTTCACGACGGAAGTTCAGTGAGCGCCGTGACCTTCCGTCATGAACTCGCCTGATGATGGGGATCGGACATCGCCGAAACCTAGGTCGCAAGAGTCGCTCTTAAATCGTGAGTCAAGCCGTTTCATTTATATAAAGTATAATGAGATAGGTATGATAAAAACCACTTTTTCACAAACCCTTAGTTTACAATACAATACAAATACTCTTTATTGAAAAACCAATTCAAAAATCTTAAGAACTAACTAAATAAATAAATCTTAAAGAGGTTTCACAATAGGCGGTCTTATCGCATAAAGCAATCTCTTCCAGACAACCTTAGCATGGATGTATACTTTTTTTAGTTTGTGCAGTTTTAGCGCTGAACGTATTCAAATTGTTTCTCATGTACTTTTTTGTGTATGTGGTTTTGATTACAAGGTAATAGATGCTTTATTTAGTTTATTTTTCATTACATACGTAGTTCGAACGCTTAGCCTAGAATGGGAACTGGCTCGAGGCCTCATTAAAACTATTAGAAGTGTACATTTTGTTATACCATATTATAAATGCGTATGTATCTTGTAGTGTAAAAATCTTTAATTTTAACATGTAAAGTCTCATAGTGTCAGTGAGAATCTACTCATTGTTGTTTATATTGACAGCTATTCACACATGCTCTTTCTGTAAAATCCAGCTTTCCTTTAAACATAACTGCACTAATACAGAAAGTTATTGTTCTGTTTGGCTCTATTGGAGTATATGTGATAACCATCTTATGAATTTTATAATTTTCTCCAACGTTAACGAACCCATCGTTCTGCTCCTAAATTGCAACATGTAACAAGTGTTAACTATTATTTTATCTGTGGCAAAAGATAGCTTCTTTTTAGTCATTAAGCCTCATCCACGACGTCCGATCGACTCTTGTAGATACTTATCAGGTTTATCTCAGCAATTTACTACTTACCTACAAATGGCTTTATAAAAAATGTCACCGCAATATATCATCTTTTTCCAAGTACAAAATTTAAAGCATCATATTTCTCATTCAATTCTTTTTTCCTAACGCTGATTGCAAATTGACTGGAAATAGTTGATGTAACATGATAACTTTTTGTTGTTAAATATTAACAGGTAACTTGTCCATTGTTAGTTTTTTTGGGGCAATTATTGTCATAATGGGATGTATGCGAAACACTTTTTTTCAGTGCTCACTATTTGATGTGTGTAGATGACTTGATATTAGTTTTTATCTGTACGATCAGTAATTAGGCGAAACTAAATAGGCATGATAATGTTAACACTTTGTGTTAAATACTATCTGTGGCTACGGTTTTCTATAGTACAATGACATTTGATGATTTTTATGAGTTCAAAGTTACCAACAACTACCACTTCTTTTTATTAGCATAAAAATCATCATTATGTAATGAACTTTTATAACATTTTCTTCTTAGCTATTATAAAATAAATATATTTAATCTGCGTCGGCTGTGCGTAGTATTTAACTAAATTAATTTATGAAACTTTCTTTGCTAGTGTATGTTTTTCTGTTGTAAATTAATTCACCCCGTGTTGTTAGAATAATTCAACGGCCTGTCATTAACAACCTCGGAGCATTAGAATCTGTATAACTACTATGCGTAGTCAATTCATTTAACATGTGTACTGGGAGCATAGGGCGTAAAAGAGTAGTTTTTGCTATCAAACGTTTTTCATAATATTAGTACACTTCATCGAGCTGATAGGAAATGAATAATTCATCACAATTAGCACGAATAATGTGGGAACTCTCGTAGCTGCTGAATTCTTGACAACCTTTCACTTAGGCTTAGACTCATTAGAACCAATTTATGTGAACCGCGCTAGTGCTGAGCTCTTTATCGGGAAAAGCTTTTACGCATGTAATACCAACAAAACGCTTGCAGCTAATGTTTATTTATCGATGCGTTTACTCCGATTAGAAATTTACGATCGCTCTGAGAAAATAGGAAAGTTGGAACTATTAGACTGTGAATAATTTTAACAAGAAAAAAAAACAATGAGTATTAAATCACTGACCTCTTTCTTGGTTTGTTCGTTGATCTTGACGTGGGTCTGTTGAGGTTTGTCGCGAAGTGGTAGGTAGCCCTCTCTGCTGTCGGCGGGCTCGGTGCTTTCTGTCTGCGTGGTAGACTCCTCGGGAGTAGTACTGGCGGTCCCAGCATCTGTGACCCGTGTCTCATCGGTGGTGCTTAGAGTCGGCGCCGTATCCTTAGGTCCTTCGGCCGTAGTGCCCGCAGTATCTATTGAAACTGTTTCCGTGCTATCGCTGTTTGACGTCATCTCCGTATCTTGTACTGTCTCTGTTGTCCGCACCACCGGCCGTATCGTATACTTCTTCGTCGGCCGATAAGTCGTCGCGGTATTATCCTTAGTGGACTCGGTTTTGGTTTGAGTGGTTTTCGGTTCTAACGTCGTCGTCGGCTTGCGGGTCGACTTTTTCGTTTTGGGCGGCGTAGTTGCGGTCGGATTTGATGCGGGCGCAGTCGATTTCGTTTTAGTAGAGATTTTTTTAGCAAATGTCGTGGAGCGTTCCTCGAGAGTAGTAGGAGCAAGCGTACTGTCAGTGGCGATCGTAGGGGGTGGTTTTCTGTCGGCGGGAAAGTCTTGTGATTGTTTGGGGGTTCGCGAAGGAGGAAAGAAATAATCCATGATAGACGGGGATTGGTTGCGGTTGGTCGGAAGCCATGCCCAGGGGTTGAAGTCGATGAGGCGCGGACGCGGCGCGTCTGCGGAGGCGGCGGCGAGGGCGGCGAGCGCGAGTACTGCGAGCGTGAGACGGGACATCGCGGCGACGCGTGCGGCCGCGGCTACGATTCGAGCGGGACTGCGCGCGCGCCGCTAGCTCGGCCGCCCGCCGCCGCTCGGGCGCTCACCACAGCCGCCCTACGCACACCGTGCTTATGCTCCCTGTCGAAAACAGCGAGCATTTTCCTCTTTTGCAGGAGAAACTTATGCGGAAGCAAAATAAACTACTGGACATAGCATTGTGTTCACTTAATACTGCCGCCAAAATTATTGTCAAACAAGTTCTGTTTTTGAGTATATAGTGTATACTGCGTTAGTTGGCTTGAGTTCGAACTAAAAGTGACATCTGAATACACCCACCTTAGCTACTTCTGTGCGCTTCACTAAGATACCAAAGTCAGTAAACGCAGATAAATAAAAAAAGATAAATATCTTGTCTGCTATTGTCATTGGAATAATTTGAGCAGTGTCAAATTTTTAACATTACAATAATAAACAATAAAAATTCCCAGCCCCACACTAAGTGCAAAGACTTATATCGTAGTTGCCGGAAACATTTATATATCACACATTCACATCTGGAACCAGAAGCACAAACGTCCCTTGAGAAGAAAAACTGTGCCTGCTGGGAATTGAACTCAAAACAACTAGGTCGTCTTAACTATTGTTTTTATCATCTATATAACTTAACTGCACTTTGTTGTAAATGATAAAGCTTTACAAACTGTTTCTTATTGTGCCTCGTCACCAAAAATCATGTCGCGACCAAAATGCGCAGATAAATCTTCACGCCCAATGTTTACCCCGTGGTCATAGAGTACCGCTATTCAATCGCCACCGGTGTAATTCGCTTCGTGTCGCTACAAATGCACGTATTTTCGAAAATCTGTATTGCCATCGCGTGAAACTTTACTCGGAACTTTTAAGGCTAATGTGTTTCCAGTTTAGTAGTATGTTTGTAGCGATGATGTCTGTTGTAACAGACACGGACACCGATCAATCTGGCTAGAGTTTTCTGTGATGAAATCCTTGGTGAAAATGGTGATAGGGCGTTTCCTTGCCTGGCTAGCTACAATTATAGCATAAAGCAGTCGTTGTTAACCGCTCTCAAATATAACAATCCGTCACTAAGCTGTAAACGATCTTCCGCCAAGCTTTCCTTGAGAGGCTGACCTAAGTATCTATGTTTAGAATGCTTATTTACATCCTTGACCACGTTATAACTTACTAACACAAGGATAGGTATGAAAGAAAGTTACAATATTTTGGTCAAAGTTAGCAACACGCTTATTTGATGTTACGCGACACAACCTAAAATTTGAACAATAAAGTACTCTCCCTGATACTTAACGTGTTACGTCTCACATATTCCAGTACGCGAACTTTCAGTCGGGACCAGTCCTGCTTGCACAGTCCTGCTATTCAGCTGTTTTGCAAAAGGCAGTAGCGCCCTAAGCGGATTCGAAAAAAGTCCCTCGTTTGTTGACGGAGTTCCCTCTGGCCTTGTGGTCCGAGTAAAAATGTTACATTTCCCTTACAACAGTTTTACTACCCAATTAAAGTTCCTTCATCTGCCACTTGGGGCTACAGCCTCTGGAGAATTAGTCTGTCCCAAGGCAAATAATTTAAAGCTTATTTATTCCTGTTCTTAATTGTTGATTTGTAAAGAATCCCAGGATATGTAAAGCTGAAATAGAAATTCTTGTGGATGGGCACGTTAAGCAGTCGGTCCCGGTTGTCAGTCGTTAAACCAAACCTTCGGGTGACCTGAAAAATTCTGATTCTAGGACTGCCCACAAGTATATATGGCAATCAAGCAAGTGCTAAGGCGTCGAGTTGGTGTGTATTGCGCGGTTCAGAATCCCGCTTTGTGCGAAATTATTATCTATTTCGGAACTTAACCAATAACAAGGGAACTTAAAAGAGTTAGTAGCAACACTATTTAAACTTACAGCCTTGCTAAGCCCGTGTAATGTAACGTACCGGGTCATCGGGCACGCTCTACTTAATATCATCTTGGTATTAGCAGTCTATATTAGAAATATTTGGGTCACATTGATACTGAGGTCTTTGTGGTTAACACTCAAATGAAGAAATATATGAAGCCGTCTTATGTTACTTAGTTTAATTTCTACTTTGGTCCTCTTGTTTTCGATACAACAAATTTGCTACGTAGTGTTTTAGTAAAAGTAGTGAAATATGTATGTAGATAATCTCACCCTGGAATATGACGTAAGCTGTACTCGTATCAGTCAGGATAATAAGTTTATTATATCGAATACTGCCACGAGGCACAGCTGGTATAGTAGTAATACAAAGAATGCACCGAATATACCACAGTATTGTGTAAGTGATTTATGTTGTTTTCTATTCTACTAAAGGTTAGAAAACCACATAAATCACCTGACGACAATTCTACGTTTAGACACTAAAAAGCTATATATCTAATCTAAACTACCCATTAGATGACTGAGATATTCATGCAATTAAAAGGAAGCAAGCATACTGTTCGCCTGATGTTAAGCGTTGCGCCTACATGTAACAAATGACTCCGTATTTT
The DNA here is from genome assembly GCA_948107665.1 of Lomographa bimaculata. Taxonomy (NCBI): domain Eukaryota; kingdom Metazoa; phylum Arthropoda; class Insecta; order Lepidoptera; family Geometridae; genus Lomographa; species Lomographa bimaculata. Next base: position 11,894,800 of record OX403599.1, read on the forward strand.
TGATTAAATTAAAAAAATACTACTTAATCCCGAATGCCACAGCCTGACTGAATGGGATGTCCAGTCGTTCACTGGCAACAGAAAAGGACATAATATTTAATTACTATGTAACACATCCGACGACATTCCAACCTGCATTCCAGAATAAATTTAACATAAAAAAACCTTTGCCTACGAAAGAACAACATAAAACAATTGTTCCATGCAATCACATTCACAGCATTTCACCAAATTCAAAGACTTGTATCGTGGGTGCCGGAAACATTTTAATCACACCCAGAAGCAGAAGTACAAAATTCCCTTGGGAAGAATAAATGTGCTTTTGCCGTGAATCGAACCCAGAACCACGGGGCAGAGACCTGCCCTCTGAGCCAACTGGGTTTTCTTTTTTTTTTTCAGACTAAGTTAGCGTTTGACCACAATCTTACCTGATGGAAAGCGACGATGCGATCGAAGATGGAGCACGCTTGCTTAGTAAATGCCTATTCACTCTCTTCTATTTTTCTATTCTTCTGGGTCGTCTAACTCGTTGGATAAAACACTATTCACGTCTTTACGATCGCAGTCTCCACTCGCAGAGATTAAGATATCTCTACGAAACCACCTACTAATTATAAACAACATTAAAAGCAAACAATTCGCACATGGTACAGACTCTGTTTATTTAGTTCATCCATAATTAGATTTGCTAGATTAGTTCATCATGGGAACTGTTTTTACTTGGACAGGTCTACCTTTCATTATTATAGACGGGGATTGTGTAAAAGGTGGATGCGTCATGGAAAATGGGAAGACAGGTTTCAAAATCAAATGAAATGCGCAAATTTGGACTCCGGGAGGTAGTCCAAAGGTCGGAACATCCAAGGGGTTAAAATGTCAAGGATATAAGTTACTTTATAAAACGACAAAATGCCAAAACGGCCAGTTACTAAAACGACAAATTGCCAAAATGTCAGTAACTAAAACGACAAATAACCAAAAGGTCTAGTAGGCAATACTTTTTAATGTCAAATCTAGCCAAGGTAGTTAGATATCATGCAATATTTAAAAAACTCAACACAAAAATCAGCCGAATCGAGTCGAGCCGTTCTCAAGCGATGATACAATGCGGCAATTGATTATGTATATATATATATATATATGTGTAGAAGTTTGTGATTTTTCACCCCCTATGTATATCACAACAGACCTGATTACTAAAAACGACCCTTCCAGGCAATATATGAAAATAACTAAATAGCTCCTCCACAAAACGTACGATGTTCATCCATGATAGCACTAATGGACTTGGCAAGAAAGTCATACAATATGATTGGTCGGGAATACGTCGCACGGTGGCGACGTGTTGCATATAAAGACCACATGTGATGATTTATACTTCAATTGAATAAAAGCTTCATTGAGAAAAGTTCTATGCAATGTAACGTTACTACATTGTAGATGTCGCTATAGAACTGATGAAATTATATATATTAATAATTGTAAGGAATGTACATCATGATTATAAAAACATATAGATGAAAACGAAAAATTACGTATTATGAAACTTTTGTGTTTCGTTTTCATCTTTGTGCTTTTTCTACCGACTTCACAAAAAAAGTAGGAGGTACTCAATTCAACTGTATTTTTTTTTATTTGTTTTACCTCATGCTGTTGCTTTCCTATTGGTCCCATTTAAATTTGATCAAGATCTGACCAGTAGATTTCGAGTTATTGTCAATAATGCGTGTTTAATACATTTAATCTGATCAAGGTTCCGAAGATAAAGTGGTAAAGTCGGGCTTTTTTAAGCTTTGCTTGCGTCTAATTATTTATCAATACTTCCGTATGTTTCATTTTCATCTATGTGCATTTTCTATGAGTTACTACCGTACGTTTCGTTTTCATCTATGTGCATTTTTTTATGAGATACTTCCGTTGTTTTATTTAGCTATCTTTGCATTTTTTTTCTATACTGTACTTCCGTATGTTTCATTTTCATCTTTGTGATTTTATTTTCTATAAGGTCCTTCCGTATTTTGTGTTTTTGGTTCTGGTTGTGATTGTATGTGTGATGTGAATGTTTCTGGCACCCACGACACACGTGGGAAACATTCACATCACATTCAAGTCATCGAAATTAGTGTGGGGATGTGAGTATATAAGCTTTTATGTTTAGGTATGTTTAATATTCATCTATGTGCATTTTTCTTCTATGAGATACTAATGTATATTTGAATTATGTTTGGATTTTTATATTAAACCGTTAGTTTTGATTTCATAATACTAAGATTATTTATTTTTTATTGCCCAAAACTCATTTAAATAATTGTTTTCTATTTGATTTGATTTTAATCATAAAATAAAAAGTAATAAAATTTTTCTAATATATAAAAACATTTCATCGTAAGCTACTACATTTCGATGTCATCGATTTCCCTAATGTTGGCTTTGTAAATGCTAAATTCCTTCATTCAATGGTAAACAGTCCTAATGCTCTCGTTTATAATGCTATGCTTTTCGTACAGGATTTGGCACATATCACCCATTCACTCACGCCGTATTAGAAGCTACTGCTTTCTATTAAGGACTTTAATGGCCTGAACTTTCTATTTGCATACAAACGCTTGTCATTCTCATACAGTCTCGAGATCATTTGTATGGGAGATGGCTTTTGGACTTCCTTTTGTGGTATGATTAGTCAAGAACTTGTAGGCTTGAGTTCCGTATTGCTTTATTTGTGCTTTAAGTTATTTACATGTGAAATGAAAGTAAATTAATTTCACGGTTCATTAAGTTTTACCAAAGCCTAGATTTTTTTGGATTAAACTATCCGAAAGTATTTAATTACATTTATTTAAAGCTCTGATGGTAGACAATACGTTATTTTACACAAAAAAAACAGACTTTCTCCGCTGCTATAATTAACTCTACAGTGAAAATGATCATATTGTACCGATTTAAAAATAGAAGGTTATATTATAACCGAATACAAAAAAAACAAATCGTGCATATGTATACACGGATTACCCGAAGATTCCAATGCTGAATTATTATTACCTAAGATGGCTTCACATGTTCCCGTAAAACGTTTCTAATTAAGAAAGGATAACTTCGTCGCTTGAGGCAGGGCCTGTGTAGCTCAGCGGCAAATCCAGCCTGAAGAATTATTTTTCCTTTCTAAATTGACTACTTTAGTTCTGCCGAACATGGCTAATGCTAAAGAAACAAAATCAACTAAATTACATCTTCAACTAAAAGCAATAGCAGTAATTAAGTCGGGAGATACACTTAAATGCAAATCTTCAACATTGTGGCTCTATAGACCATAATAGTACCAGATAAAGTCTTTTCCTTCACCCCTTTTTACACGTACCCATTCTCATAATAATCAATGTTAGATCGTCATAGGATAACTGAACATAATGACTGGCTACCTGAGCATTTCATCTCGTAATGGTGCGAACACACTGAAAACACTTTTACTGGAGTCATTACGAACGAGAAGTAATTATTTGTGATTAGTTTTATGGTGGAAAAGATGTCCCCATAGTGCTGTGGACGTGTTGACAGTTATCAAGCTTATGTGATAACATATGATGATTGGCGGTATTTATTGCGATCAAGTAAAGTATATAATAATAATTGGTATAGTTGCATTTGTTATTAACCCGGTATCTTTCGAAGCCGGGCGAGTCGCTAGATTTATTTTCCAAAAATATTTTTTTCACACAAACTGCACTGACTATTATGAACGCAACAAATAAATAAGCCAAATCAGTTGAACCGTTGTTAATATTTATATTATATTGTGTATAATATGTTCGTGATATTAGAAATAAAATATTTATTGAATAATTTAATAGTATGGCTTTAGTAAATCTTTTACCGACTTCCCAAAAAAGGAGGAGGTACTCAAGTCGACTGTATTTTATTTTTGTTTTTTTTTATGTGTGTATATGTCATAACTTCTTCCCACGTGAACCGATTTCGAATTATTTTTTTTTAGTTTGAAAGATGTCGCTTTCCAATTGGCCCCATTTTAATTCGATCAAGATCTGACTAGTCGTTTTTGAGTTATACTCAATAATGCGTATTATGTGGACTACATTGAAAATGTTTTCGTTTTTAACTGACTTCAAAAGTTACCTTATATAACTTCTTTCTTTGTGCGCCGCTTTTGATGATATTTTTTTTATTTCAAAGCTGGTGCTTTCCATGTAGTTCCATTTAAATTTGGTCAAGATCTGATCAGTAGTTTTTGAGTTATCGTCAATGATGCGTGTTTAACACATTAAATCTGATCAAGGTTCCGAAGATAAAGCGGTGAAGTCGGTTTTTTTAAGCTTTGCTTGCGTTTAATTATATCTATTTATAGATGAGCCGTTGAATGCTGATAAGTATGTCTAGGTATATAACATAGTGTTGAAAAGTTAAGGTTAAAGCCATGACAGTTCACTTATTTTAGTATACCGGCACTCACTCACGTATCACACCGATATGTCCGAAACCTGACCGGAGCATTTTTCTTCGTAATAATACGTTCACTTATCAAATACCTTTAAACGAGCAATTCTTGTATATATATAATCTAAATCTCGGAAACGGCTCGCAACGATTTTCATGAAATTTAGTATGCAAGGGGTTTCGGAGGCGATAAATCGTTCTAGCTAGGTTTCATTTTTAGATAACGTCATTTACCAAAAAAAAACCGAGCGAGGCTCATCCAGGTACTGTATATAATGTTATATATTTCCCAAACGTGAAAACTTGTCTTTTATCGTTACAGAATACGTCTATATTTTAGCGGCTTAAAGAATTTGCATCGTGTTTTAAAACGGCTTTAGAACCATTTTCTTTTTTCGAAAAGTCTACTTGCTCCTGGCTGTGTCTGCGGCATCACCGGATAGATTGAGAACCACTACTGCTCGTTGTATCCACCTGTCTTTAGCGTTGATTAGAGATTGATTGTTTCGTGCAAACTATACTTAATGCTTTGCGATTCGCGACACGCTTTCTATCGGCATCTGCTATTGTAAGCTTCAATTGACTCGACAAACCGGAAGATGCACATTTTAACGTCAATTAGCAAAGTTTCTCATTTTTTATTTTTTCCGCGTTAGTAGCCAAACGTTTACTGAAGTAGGAGCAAATGTATTTTGCTAGCTATTGCCTACGACTTTGTCCAAGCTGAACATAATAGTGTAAATTTATAAAATACCTTTCTAAGTTTAAATTGTACGTCTCCACTTTTGCTTCGGCTATGTGTATGATTGTTAGCTAGTCTCAACGATGGTTTAATATGTTTAGAAAATATACTTTGGTGAATTTCACTAACTTTTTATTCACATTTTTGATTGATGTGGCATTTATTAACATAAATGCATTATTTGCTGAAGATATTCAGTGAAAGCGGAGACACCTGCAAACCTATTCAAAAATATAGCTTGACAATAGTTCATCGTCTTTCTCAGTTCAATAAATATTAATACTTACTACAGTCAATTCATCATTTGTAAAAACTACAAAGGTATTGTTAATTTGTAATGATTACTCCATGTGTAGAAGTTTCTTCGATTGACATTAGGTTTTGTACTGTTTAATACCTGAATAAATTGTTCTTCCCTAAACCTTCTTTGTACCCTGATACTTTTGCCGATTTCCCAAAAAAGAAGGAGGTACCCTCAAGTCGACTGTATATTTTTATGTGTGTTACCTTATATCATATCTCCACGTGAGCCGATTTCAAAAAAAAAAAAATTTTTTGATATATGTTGCTTTCTAATTGGTCCCATTTAAATTGATCTTGAAATATCGTCAATAATGGCTATTTTATGAACTACTTTGACGATGTTCTCGTTTACCCGACTTCAAAAGTTACCTCATAACTTCTTTCGTTGTGAGCCGATTTTAATGATTATTTTTTTATTTAAAAGCTGGTGCGGTGAAGTCGGTTTTTTTAAGCTTTGCTTGTGTTTAATTATGTTTCGTTATACTAGTTTTATTGCAAATCAAACTCTTTCTCCTGTACAAATCAATATTTGCAATAAAAACAGGATTAAGATGTCATCTAACAATGAACGCTCCTTCACCAAATTTGTTAAATAATAATGGAGTGAAGAAAACGTAACAAAACGGTGAGTCGTTCTTTTTTGAAGTAGATGGTTTCTATTAGCATTTGATAAAGGTTTCGCTTCACACACAGTGCGCATTTGATATGAACAGATAAGCGTGCGGGGGACGCGGGCACCGCCTGTATGGGAGGTGACTGCAGCCGCGTCCCCGCACGCCATCAATTCAAGCCGGTTGCGCCCTGTGTGACAAAGCCTTAACATATGTATTTTTAATAGATAATAAAGATAACATTAAAACAGCTACACACGTCTTGAATGAAGAGAACACAACGAAATAAACTTTAAGAAACAAGAATATTATTTTTTTATAGTAGGGATATTATGGGATTATAAAGTTGTTATACTTTATAATCCCATAATATCCGCCTAAGCTACCGTCACATGTACGTTGTGCCCCTGCCGATCAACAAACAAGCCTCCGAAGAATCACAAAAGCATTTTTTAGGGTCGCCTTCAAGCAGGCAGTAATAAAAATCTTACTAATCTTTTCACGACTTTGATTTACAAATAATTTTCTGTTGGGCCTACTCACTCGGTGGGAAAATGAGATGACAGTGAAAATTAGAGTCCCGTATGATTCACAGAATTTACTTTTTTTTTACACTTGCAACCCCACATTAATTTCGATGATTTGTGTCGTGAGTGCCGAAAACATTCACATCACACACACAGTCACAACCAGAACCATCACAACCTGGAACACTTTACCTTGGGGAGAAAACTTGTGTTCATACCAGGAATCGAACCCGATAGAAGGCGAACGTGAACCATTTTATTATAATTATTTTTGAAAGTACTATACGCAACTGCTAGGATGACAGGAAATTTTACTACAGACTTCACAAAAATGGAGGATGTACTCAATTTGACTGTATTTTTTGTGTGTTACCTCATAACTTCTTTCCTCGTGAACCGATTTTGAATTTTTTTTTATTTGAATAATGTTGCTTTCCCATTGGTCCCATTTAAATTTGATCAGTAGTTTTTGAATAATCGTCAATAATGCTTGTTTAGTCCATCTAATCTGATCAAAGTTCCCAAGATAAAGCGGTAAAGTCAGTATTTTTTAAGCTTTACTGGCGTTTAATTATTATTACCCATGGTACAACTGTAAGACCCACGACACTTTTATATGACTTTGTCTTTGTTATAAAACGTTAATTACCAACTCTCAAACTGATTGCGCGCTATAGTTGTAATTAAAATAATAGTAGAACGTGACGCGCTCGGAGCGGTGTGAGCACCGTCCGCCGTGTGAGACCTTTCTAACCTGTTGACCCGAATTAGTATAAGATTTAGGCCATTACAATTGGTAGCCAATATAATCGCTATCAAGCAGAGTTGACCGCCAGCTGCCATCCAGGAAAGCAGATTGATATCAAAAATGTGTAAACTGATGTCAGGAATCAGTTTAGCCAATAGCATGTGTTTAGCTATTTTGAATTCCCCATCAATAAACCTAAGTGTAAATGGCCAAATTGGTAAGGGTCGATCTAGGCGAACGTATCTTGACCAGATCGAAAACGTCTTGAGAAAAGGACAGGTCAAATGTACCCGCAACCAACGAGCATGTATGAAAAGACTCATGAATGTAGGAGAAGCAAGAGATGTGTGTCAGGATCGTAGCAGGTGGAGAGAAGTGGCCTCTGCTTACCCCAATGGGAAAGATGCGTGACTATATGTATGTATTAATAAACTCATCCAATATCCTATCCCAATGAACTAGCATGTCTGCCTTCTATGCTGTGGGTCCTAGTTCGATTGCCGGTGGAAAAACATTTTTTTTGTGTTCTCTGTGCAATCTCAAGAATGAAGTACCTTCTAGGCAAGCATGCTACATCTTTAGCCGCATCATCACTTTCAATCAGGTGAGATTATGGTCAAATGCTTGCCTGTAGGGCATAAAAAAGGAAATATTCTGTTCGAAACATTACTATCATCAGCAGTCAACATCACTTCCTCTACTAGGATTCAGAACCTTGTCTCACTGAGATTACCTAGACGAAAGTCACAGTCCCAGTGAAAGAAGGTCTCGAATCCTAGCAGAGGGAAAGATGTCTACCAAGAATACAACAGACTGCTCTAGTAGCTCTAGGGTTGGCAAAAGACAATATGTCCACGAATTTTGTGGTTTTTGGACATGGCTGATCTTTCCCTGCGCGGTAATTAGAGTGAGTGCAAATTCTTAACTCAAGTTGGAATGTCATTGGTGCAGAACCAATTGGGATTCGAACTAGACTGCGTAGGTTTCAAAATCGCACGTGGTTTCGCAAACATACAGTACTTTAATTTCACAATCTATATTAATCTATATATATATATATATATATATATATATATATATGTAACTATTAATCTATATATATATATATATAACATTCACATCACACACACACATGAGTGTGGAGTGAATGTTTCCAGCATTCGCGATACAAGTCTTATTGGGGTGTGAGTGTAAAAGCGTTTATGTTTACCTTTATATTTATAATAAAAAGTTAGAGCTCTAACAAATACATAGCTCAGAGCAAATCTATTGACATACCGACACTTGTACCATACATTAATCATTCAAGATGTCATTCATAGGACGGCCATTAAAATTGCACAGTGTGTTGTAAGTATTGTAACCAGCTTCTCGATACCATAAATAGGAAATGCATTGAAGCACTGGTTGCCGCGACATGGGAATTTCTGTACACGAATGCCAAGTGATGAGGTACGGCGTCTTGGTCTCTACCAAAACATTAGTTATGATATATACGGTATGTATACATTATTTATGAATATATAATATTATAAATATTGTTTCCAGTGTAATTGCAGGGCTTAAAAAGATTTATCATCTAATATCTCGTGGTGACGAGTGCAATGGTTTGCCGCGGAGGATTTGACATATATACCTAAGTTCAAAACTTTGAGTGGCACTGTAATGGGCAAACGTGACGCTTACCATCAGGCAAACAATTTACTCGTCTCGTCTCTCAAATAAAAAAAAATACAACCTAATTCCGACTTCAATTAATGATCTTCAGTAACATAAGTCACTTCAGTAAAATTTCTGTCATTGATTTTAGGGGACCAACAAAACGATTAATTTACGCCAAAGACATAAAGCAAATCAAACAAAAAAGTTACATGAGGCACCATCCTCTATGTAAGGCTCTACCCCAAATGGAAGGCTGGAATGGAGTCAATTCGAATCAAAATTATATATCCACATAGGTCTCAGAGAGGCACTCATGGAAGTTAATGTCTCTTAATATCAGATTCGCAAATTTAAAGCCATCTCAAGAAGAACCTGGTAAGAAATTTGGTGGTATATTTACATCACTAATACATTTTACAGAATATACCTAAGTTAAATTATACGTTAATGTAATGTTTATAAAGCCGTTCTAGAGATAGTCCCCAGGACAATATAGGTCTAAAATTGATCAATCAATCAATCAATCAAATATTTATTGACATAAATTTAGATGATACAATAAAGATTCTGAAGCCTCTGGTTCCCGATGTAGTTTACACTGTGTTTCGAGAACCAGCGTCTTCTCCCATTCATGAAACTATTTAATTATGCCAAGGGTTAGTATACAGCTATTTACAATATGTGAATGACCAGTATGTGAATGTGTGTGTGTGTGTGTGTGTGAGAGAGTGTGTGTGTATGTGTGTGTGTGTGTGTGTGTGTGTGTAGTGCGTGTGTGAAATAATTAAATAATTAGGAGTTAATTTGCAGATTTTCCACATCTTCATAATCCAGAGTGTTGAGCCAGGTGAGTATAACTTTTTTAAATTTATTGGTAGAGTATTCTTTAATATTACAGTCACTATTTAGTTTAATTAACTTATTATACAGATGCGGATAACTTTGCTGTCCTACCAAATTGGTATTTTCCAGTATACATTTTATTGTGAACCTGTTAGTTGAAGCTATTTTACACCATACACCGCTCAAGTAATTCGCTCCTGTGAAATAGTGCTACAGATAGTATACTATGATATACGAGTAATAATTGAAGTACTTGTAGTGTTTTTAATAACTTGCTGGAATTTGGTTGACAAAGACTTCTTAAACAATTTCGATTTTCGAATATAATATGCCACATAGGTATACTTGAGCACTACTTTATTCGGAATAAATATTGCGATAAACTGTCCTGCATAATGATAGTTTTTTTTAAAGTCAAGCTTTTATCAGTTGTAAATAAAAAAAGGACTACAAGTTTTGTAACCAGAGAACTTCTCAAGACGAATCAAACGAGCTCCAAACTCGATAGGTTTATCTTGTTTAGTTCAGAAGTTTCTATGGCCATCTTTGTTTATCAAATTTGAGTCCAATCAAACATCGGGGAAGTGGGTCTTATTTAGCTTGCAAGATTTGATTACAGACCGACAAATATACAGACAACGGGACAGGTAAAACTAAATAAAAGCTTTTACAAACCAAGTCCGGTCTCACGTTTTCTCATCACCAAACAGACAAAATAGGATCTCGGGTGGTCGCCCCTAATGATTGCCGGCCGCAAGCCGCAAACTGAAGATATGTACGTACCCCAGTCACGAGGGAAGCAACCTATTCACTATTCAATTACTGCTTCGCAATAAGACACGGATGGGGAACTAGTGGTTTATACCAATCGACACGACTTGACGTTGAATTGCTTGTTTGAGAGAGCTACGAGACGTAATGACTTGAAAGCTCAAAGCTCTTACACATATGAGCATGCAGTTTCAATACTCGTCGACTATGCAAACAAATTTTAATTTTAATATAATGCAACGTTCTGAGTTCTAGAAAACAAAACGTGAATTCTTACCAAATCTTAAAAAAATTACAAAACACATTCACAGCCCCCCACTAGGTTCCAAGACTTGTATTGCGGGTGCTGATAACATTTATATTACACATTTTTTTTATGATTGTTAGGCAAGCATTTGACCACTATTTCACCTGATGGAAAGACATGATGCGGAGGAAGATGTAGCATGCTTGCCTAGAAGATACCTATTAACTTTCGACATGGCTCATAGAACACATAAAATTTGAGTTCCCACAGGGAATCAAATTAGGCACCCACAGCGTAGAAGGCAGATATGCTAGTTCATTGGGATAGGATATTGGGTTCAATTACTGGGTAATTTAAAATAACTAAACGCAAGCTATTGGTTAAACTGATTCGTGACGTCAGTTCACACATTTTGATGTGAATCAACAGGCCTTGACGGCAGCTGGCGGTCAAGTGTTCTTGATAGCGAATGTATTGTGTATGTCACAGAGAGAATGTCAAAATGGCCGCGTTTAAAATTGCTCAAACATGATAATTAAAAAAAAAATGTGATGAGTAATTAATGAAATGTTATTTTGACAAAATATATTTTGTCTGGTGATGCCTGTCTTGACTAATCTTAATGTGATATTATTGTTTTATAATGAAATTAAAATGACGTGAAAGATACACTTGCATGTCCTGATGCAAAAATAACAAGGTTTTGTCCATTTTCCATCCATTTATATACATTTATAGTATTTTTATCGTATCGTCATTATTAAAGAGACACACAGTTGCTATGCACAAATTAAGGACACGGTCTTGTCTACAAAAATGATCTTTAGCTACATATAACAATCTAGTTTCTAGGAATTTAACTTTATAATAATTCTACGTTAAACTGAACGCACGAACTTTTAATAATTTTGCCTTGGGTCATAATTTAATTTTTATTTGATGTATGAATATATAAACGTTATAGAAGTGAGATTGGTTTTCCTAACTTTTTAAATGTTTTTTTAATGCATTCACACTCACACAACCCCTCACTAAGTTCAGAGATTTGTATCGTGGGTGCCGGAAATATTTACATTACACACACACTATCACACACCCAGAACCAGAAGCACAAATGTCCCTTGGGAAGGAAAAGTGTGCTCCTGTCGGGAATCGAATCCATGACATCGCATTAGTGGCATGGGAGTTTGGTGAGTTGTTGATAAGTAGGTAGTAGGTTAATATTACTTACTAGCTGTACCCCGCGGCTTCGCCTGCGTTAATTAAATTAAAAAGTATGTGTTATTTATGTTATGATATAGTGTTATATGTTATTTTTTTAGAGCCTATGTGTTATTCCGGAACCTAAACTATCTACATTCCAAATTTCATCAACATCGGTTTATTCGTTACGAGGATACATCGTAACAAACATTAACACACACACAAACTTTCGCATTTACAATATCAGTAGTATACTATTATGTGATCTCATCACTTTAAGGGCGCAGCTTTAATTACATAGGTTCCTAGAGTCGATCCCCGATAGTAGCACAAGTTTTCTCCCCAAGAGAAAATTATGTTTCTGGGTATGATTGAGTGTGTGATGTAAATGTTTCTGGCACCCACAATGCAAGCTTTGAACTTAGTGTGAAGGCGTTTGTTTGTGAGTACTGATTAAAAATATACTTACAACCAAACGCACAAATGGGTGAGACAGAGATGCTCGATAGTTTCTCAGTGAACCTCAATTTGATACGTACTACATAGGTATAATTCATTTTGTTGGCGTCTGCGACATTTAAATGAAACATATATTAAGCCCAAAAGACGTTATCAAGAATTTCTCCAATTCTTTGGAGAAATAAGTAATACAGTAATCTGTGTATCTTCGGGAGATTATTCTTAAGCTCCCTGTACTCCATTGTCGCAGCAAATTCTAGTGCGACATTGTTGCACGATTCCTTAACGCTTTTTGAAGAGAACTCTATTCAGAGTCAATAAGGAATGTATTAACAAATCATATTCTATCGGAACTTTGTCGTAATATGAAACAAATCACGAATTATTGAAATGAAGTCCGATTACAGTTTAATTCTGTTGAGTCGTGTCCTAACTGTACCGATTGTTATGGGTCTATGAAAGCCTGCCTGCATTTGGATTACGGAACTTACGGATCTCTCTTAAGGAGGCAGTTCTTGTTGCTACTGAATTTTGTATAAAAATACTCTTTCTCTACAAATTCCTTCTACAAATATAAAATATATGTAAAATCACTTCAAACGAAGGGATACTTTTTTAACATGCTTTTATTTGCTTCAACTGTATGTATGTATGTTTGTTTGTAACCAACTCCTTTGGGCTTGATTTTGACCCACTTCAAACCGTCAGATTTCATTTAAACTTTGTATACTTATCGAGGACCGATGACACAAGAAAAATATGTATTATTTTTTATTTATAAAGCGTGTTTTTTAGTTTTATTAAACTATTATATTTTTTATGCTAGATAGGCATGCATTTGACTCACCTGATGAAAATGATGGCCGACAATTTAACATGCGTACCTAGAAGATACAAATCACTCTAGAATTAAAGACACCCAGATTGTACCGTTCGGGGAACAAAGACGCAAGCATTGAGTTACTCCTTCGCTGTACGGATGATAGATATATTGTAGTAGTAGGACTCTATGTAGAGTCCGCCTGTAGCCGCAGGTATTGATTAAATGTATTAAAATTTTGATTTTATAGTATACCCGTGCTAGACAGAAATAAAGTAATAAAATGTAAAAAGGAAAAATTATCACTTGAGGGGATCCCGCGGCCATAGGATCTTATGCCCTATTGCTATATCCACTGAGCTACTTAAGCCCTGTCTGAAGCGACTAAATTATTTTCTTATTACTAATGTTTTTTTTTTCATTCTAAATTAGTACCACTATAGTTCTGCCTAGCATGGCTAATAGTATAAAAACAAAATTAAGGTATGTAAGTGGACGTTTTTAACATAACATGTAGCTAACTGCATAGGCAGATTCGTTGACCGTAGTATAAGAATAATAATAAAAAGGTTCTTACTGAAGAAACTCGTTCCCATAACACAGGGAATCCTAGCATGGGAACTAGTGAATAAATCACTAACACACTCAGAACAATTAATAGAAATAATATATATATATGAAATATTTAAACAGTTACATATTGAAATAATTAGAATAATTCACTATAAATGGTATAATATTTTATGTTTATTTTAACAACTACCTATATTGTCTGATTTGTTTTATGTGTAAAATAAACAATTTCATTTGATTTCAATTTCATTTCAGTAGTTTCAAATTATTTCGGTAGATGTAGTCACACGTCCCCATAAAACGTTAATAATAAGGAATTAATTAAATGATCGTTGATTTAATTTAAATCGAAGAAAATAATTAACTCTACTCAAGGATTATACCTCTTTGAACAAAGAGAAAGATTTGGAGACTAGATACTATATATAACTGAGTTATTATCTTTCCTACCTTAATGAGAGGAACTCGCAAAAATAATAATTTAAACACAAGCAAAGCTTTAAATCCGACTTCATCGCTTTATCTTTGGAACCTTTGATCAGATTAAATAGTCTAATTCTTATTATTTAACTTTTTTGATCTTATAGTTTAATTATAAGAACTACAAAGGAATGGAACGCCATGCCGTCTACTGTGTTTCCCGAAAAGTATAATATGGGACTGTCAATAGGTATTTACTGAGCAAGCCTGCTCCAAGTTCGACCGCATCGTCGCTTTTCATTAGGTGCTACGAATTAATAATATCCTCCTATTTTAAAACCGGTTAAAAACGTCCAAGGCCGCACCCCACCTTACATGTGAACCAAGTGACTGTTTTTGTGGATGCTACTGTAAAAACTTCAATGAGTCAGCAAATTAGCAGTCTCGGGGTTTTTCTTCAGATATTTATTGCGTTATTATATCGTAATCAAGAATTAGTTTCGCTCCGTACGCAAGCCTATACTAGTAAAAAAACCGTAGGTAAATCACAGTCACAGCGGAACCTTCGCCGTAGCTATCTTTCCCTTCGAGAAAACGATTGTTTTTTTCTTGAATATTATATTGCACACTATGATTATTGTTTTAAATATAAATAGAGGATATTTTGTAAAATACAAGTAACTTTTTGGGGCATAATTATTACAAGTCTTTATTATAAGCCGTGCTTTATTAAATAAGTATCTCGTGGCTTCGGCCCGCGTAAATCAAGTTAAAAAGAAGCCTATGTATTAAACCCGGGTATAAGCTACTACATTCCAAATTTCATCCAAATCCGTACAGCTGTTACAACGTGATGAGAAAAACGTAATTAAACATTTATATAGAAACTTTTGCATTTATAATATTAGTTTGATTTGAAGTCGTGATGGCAATGTCGTTGTAAACCCGACTTCTAATCGTGGGTCGTGATTTCGAATCCTACTATAGGCTTGGTAACAACGTGATGAAATCCATGTTGGTAGGGCATTTTCTCATGCTCGGCTGGCGTACTACCGTGTTCCATAATACAGTCGTAGTTCAAGTAGAAAAAAATATTGTCATAATTACTAAAAAATGTGTTTCGGTAACTATCCTTAAAGCTAGTCATTCTAGGCTTAGCGTATTCATTCCTGACCACATAATCACTAATAACTAATGAGCCCTAGATCGACGATAAGGACTTTAAAAATGTTATAATTGTTGATTTTGCATGAAATTTATGATATAATTCATTAGGTTGTTAGATTAATAAATATCCCTAATAATATTAGACAATATTCACAAGAAACTACATAAATAGATACTGTTCTTTAAAATTTAAATATGTTCACATTTTATTATAATCAAACCTTTTAATCGCCTTTATTAAATACCGTAGTCGAATCGACGAAGGTTCCTGTTAAGCGTCGAAAAATAAGGTTAGTGATCTAGGGTTAACACACTCCAACACTAACGAGAAGATTTCTCACTGGTTCATCGTAATCTTTGTAACATCTTTATGATTGCATTACGGTCACCTCACATTTACATCTGTTACAGTAGGTACAATAGATGCTTTCCCATAAGCCTTAGCGATAGTATGGCGATGATAGCAAAGAAAAAATTCAATTGAAAATGTTGTTCGTACAAAATGTGTTTGAAAGAAGACTAACTCACCAGACACTAAGTGACATCATATCTAGTGAAATCGATCTCTTTGTTTGCACATATGTTTTTCCTGGTTAAAATTCAACCTGACTCCTAAACATTCTAATACATTTGACACTCAATATCGCATTGATTTCTAGGGTAGACAACCCCTCTTTTCAACATAACAGAAACATCAACCTCACAGGGCTAAATAAAATAAAATATATAAAACCAATAATAATTTATTGCCAAATAATCGTAATCACGAGAAACATTTGGCAATTAGAATATGTTCAGAGCTAAAACTGCGATTTATATTATAGTATTTGTGCTAGTACGGTGGAAATGTTATATCTAGGAAGCTTAAGACTCGGAATCTGGAGAAAATGTCTCGTTTGACGAATGCACTGTCTTTAATATTGCGAATTTCGCCTGCATAGAAATGCGACCGAGTTTCCAGCTCTGTGGCTAAAACCTAGTCTTAGTATCAACTGAACTTCGGCAGAGCACCGCAAACAGCAAAAATATGGAAACCTGGTTACATATTTGAGCCGTTTGGTGTTAAGACACTGGGCCCGTGGGGACCGGAAGCTCATTCTATTTTCAAAAAATATCAGAGCGCCTTGTTGAGGCGACGCGTGATCAAAATGTTGGTACTTATTTGGTTAACAACGTAATAGCATTGCAATTCAGAGAGGCAATGCCGCCAGCATGATGGGAACGCTACCCATTGGTAGTGGGCTTGAGCACTTGAGTTACCTATAAGCTCGATGACTTGTAGGTAACTTGGGTCTTTGCTATATAGATGTATATCTATACAGCAAAGATATACATATTAAAATGTTAAATTACTGAACATGTAGATCTGGATACACGTCATTGCCAGTTGGAGATATTAGAAATTTCTAACGTTTGTTATTTTGTCAATCGGCAGAATCGATTTTTACCGACTTCACAAAAAAAAGAGGACGTATTCAATTGGACTGTATTTTTATTTTCGTTTTTTATGTGTGTTTCCTCATAACTTCTTCCCACGTGAACCGATATTTATGTTTTGTTTGAAAGATGGTGCTTTCCAATTGGTCCCATTTAAATATGATCAAGATCTGATCAGTAGTGCTTGAGTTATCGTCAATAATGCGCGGTTTAATACATTTAATCTGATTAAGGTTCCGAAGACAAAGCGGTGAAGTCGGTTTTTCTAAGCTTTGCTTGCGTTTAATTTTTCCAAGAAAAGAAGTACAGTCGTTAACTACCGGTATATATAAAATTACATACACTAGGAAGTATCCTAGAAGCGATGGACACGGAATATGTCCGTTTCTCGGGAGCTATCGCTCTAAAGTCTTTAGCACTACCATTGCCTTACCGTGCCAGTAATTGTTCTTGAATCGAAGGAAGCAACTCTCACGCACCTCTGACTACTTTGTACTGAGTAATGATGCTATTAACCACGGAGATCCGTTTAATACCTTATAATACAAAGTACTCTACCCTTTGCACCCGCCATGATACAAGCGTAAGTTTTACTTCCTTATCCTGCCTCAGACCTGCAATCGACATCGCTCGCTCATGAGAGAAACGATGTTTCTACACAAAAATTGGTGCAGGGTAGCAACAAGCAATGATTGGTTGCATTATGTAAGTTTCGATCAAACATTGATGTATTCTTATCCCACTCCTCAGGCCAAGATTTTGAATTTTAATTATGTTATTGATCTGAGATTATGATAATATTTTCCTTATTGACCACTGATCGGCCGCCGAGTTTCTTGCCAGGTTCTTCTCGAGATGGCTGTAATTTTGCGAAACTGGAAGTAGATTCATGAACTTACATGAATGCCTCTTTGGGCCCATGTGAATAAGAAAACATGTGTCAAAATATAACTCCCGCGGATTACGAGGTTGGAAAGATGAAATTTCATACAGCCAAGACGGTAGAACTTCTGTTAGCCCTCGGCCCTCTCTTTGCTAATGTCAAATAAGTAGCACTAGTCCCGGCTGCAACAGCTAGCTGCCAAGTAATTACTGGACATATAAGAAGTAACAACTTAATTCTCAGCATTGCATTGCAGTTGCACAGGACTTTGCCGATCTAGATGGCGCAGTGAGGAACTCTCTGCCCTCAGCGCCGTGAGTCCTGAATTCAATACCTGGCATGAGCACATTTTTATTTCCTTAGGGAACATTTGTGCTTCTGGTTCTGGTGTGACTCTGTGTGAGATGTGAATGTTTCCGGTACCCAAAATACACATCTTTAGTAACGCCTGCTTATATCTGTATATAATCAGGCGTCTCTTATACCATCAGACGAGTCCTTCGCTTCTCCTATCTTTCTAACATTAAAAAGCTTTGGTACATAAAAATCGATTATTTAAGAAGAAAATTCTAGAAATAAAAAGCTAATTGATATTGAAACATTTATTCATTTTCTTTCAATAATTTAACTTAACGTATGCTATACAGTAAACATAAAACAAATGAAGGAAGACTCGCCATATCAAAGGCATTAAAAAAAACATGCGTCCATATTTACAAAGATACAATTGAACTGGTATTTACTGCTTTTTAAACAAGAAAAATATTTTTTATACGAATTATTTTTTATCCTTAATTAGTTATACAGATATCAAACAGCGCCGCGTCGTAGCAGAACACATTTTATTGTTAAACGGTCACCCATTCAAGTATTGGCCGTAATATACTTTGCCTTCACTTGTCTATGAGTTACAATTGACCAGGCGGACGATTTTAACAAATTATTAGTTGAATTAGTCAAATACCCATATAGAAAGCATCTCAAACTGACGGCAAATATTCTCACCAAATAAAATATTCATTATGGCCCATAGTACTTTAAGAAGTACTAAATAAACATAGTCATTTAGATCCAGAGTATTCAACTTCTAAGTAACCATAACAACTCAAGATATTCTCTTGGTTTGTTATGATAACTTTACATTTACACGTAAGGACTATGGGTGGTTGCTGGTCTTGACGACCCAGTTGGCGCAGTGGACAGGTGTCCGCCCTCTGCGCCATGGGTCCTGGGTTCGATTCCCGGCAGGAGCACAAATTCCTTCCCAAGGGATATTTGTGCTTCTGGTTCTGGGTGTAATGTGTGTGTGATGTGAATGTTTCCGGCACCCACGATACAAGTCTTTGAACTTAGTGTGAATGCGTTTGTTTGTTTGTTTGTTTGTTGCTGCTCTTGGCCTGAATGACTATATTTTTATGTACCTAATTGACAGACGAGACGAGCAAGTCGCTCGCTTGCCGATAAGCGTCACTCTTGCCCATTTTCAGTGCCTCCCAGAGTTTTGATCTTAAATAGGTTGAAATCCTGCGCGGCAAGACACTGCGCTCTTCATCCTGAGATATGAGACGTTACATCTCTTTAAGCCCTTTAATTAGTAAGTACTTCTTGTAGTAGTAAGTACTTCCATGGGCCTTAGAGGGATACGTTACAATAATTGTTTTTTTCTTGACGCAAACCTTACAAAAAATAGTTATATCTTCAGATAAGAAAATTGTATCAAAAGTCTCTAATTTTTGTATTTTAAATAACAAATTCGATTAGATCTATTTGCAATATTACAAAAACAAGCAACATACACTTCACGTCAATTATTAAAGTGCTTAGCGAATAAGCTTAAGATATTCGCTCAATCTATAGTATAATATAATTGTATAACAATATAATTATTATACAATTTGTACATAAACAAAACAATGAACAAGTCTCCGTGACTTCTACTGGAAGACGATACAACACCCTACGCAATATGGCAAGTAAAATAATAAAAATATGAAAAATAATAATTTAAACTAAACGTTTGGAATGATGTACTTAAAAATAATAATATTTACACAATATAACAGAAACAATAATTAATACCAAGTAACTAACATAAGGTATTGTTATTTACATGATCTGTAACACTTAAAATCGTTGTACAGTTTTTATTTATTTATAGCCTTATTCAAAAACGATAAACCATGTATAGTTAAAGTGTTTTTAAATTTTCGACTTATATGGAATATCAAGCTTCAAATTTAGATATTAACCGTAGAACTGATTATCGAAAGTTTTATCTGTTTATTAATAGGGATAAGACACTAGAAATAGAAAATATCTGATTTGTGACGAATTTTAACAACAATCATACAAACGCAATTTACCCCAATGACTATTTTTATTCAGTAGGTACTAAAAAGGAAAAATTTTTGACATTTTGAAAAATTCGTCACAAAGTTTAAAGACTGAATTGTTTGACGCTTTTTAAAACTATACAAATTTTAATGCTCAAATTCAGCTTATTCATAACCATTTGTTCGAAAAATCAAGGAGACAAAGCGAATAACCATTTCTCCATAGTTATTTCAATTCTGAAAGGACCGTTGTTCTATCTTTAATAGCTGTTCACGGACCTTATAAAACATCGGACGCAACCTCATCTCGCAACGCATATATCAAAAATGTCCATACAAGCATCGCGCTGCTAACGGTACAGATTATTCAATAGTTACTGCTGAGAGCAGAGGCCTGAACACCAGACCTCAGAGACAGTTTTTAAGTTTACACTTATAGTAAGTATGTACCGGTCTAATGTCAAAGCAGTTGGGTTTTGATGTCAGCAAGCATGAGTTCCAACTCAAAGTGGTCTCTAAGCGTAAAGCAATGTCTTCGATTGTCGGTGACAGTACTCGCGATATGATACTAATTTGTAAGTCTAATGGTTCTTCAATAATTCGGATGTTACGTCCGTTTTTTTAGGTCCGATAACTGTTATAAGACTGAATGTATACATGCTCCGTTTGAATCTCCTTCGGCTTCAGTCATATTATAAAATAACTATAAAAGTATTTCAAAAAACGTCATAACATATTAAGACTTTGACCGTAGTCGTGTCTAAAACTAACTTAACCTATAAGCGCTCGATTTAATTCCAAATTTGAAATAAGCAGATAGTCTCATAATCGTTACATTATCAACAAATTCAAACCTTTTTTAATAACCAAACATTTCCATACTCTTTTTGTACTAAACAGGTAATGAGCAAAGCGAAGCCGTTTATATTTATAACTATACAACTTGTACATGAGACCAGCTCAAGGAGAAGTGATATGTGAAGGAACAAGCGGCATTTTTTTTTATGAAACTCTACGATATCTCTTATTCGTTGAAAATATTCATTGATCGCGTATCATCAATGTTGTTCATAAAGAAAACAAAGTACATATTTGATTTGATACGTAGATGACCCTGGGTATTGTTACACGACTGCGCGTCGCAAAGGAGGTTTATGTTTTATCAGCCAATATAATATATATAGTAACTTTGGTACTTTGTGGCGTTCTAGAGACCAAATGCGTGGACCGATTTTGATGATTCTTACGTCAATCGATTTATCTTCAACTTGTAAATGTCAATAATGAAATTTCAATATGGTGATTGAATAGGTATTTAAAAACCATTTTATATAATTTTTCATTTTAAATGACCAGGTGGGCTTATACCGATTTAAATTTAGTTAGCATCCATTATCACTTAAAATTTTTGATACTTAAAATAAATCTGTAATAAAAATCGTATATAATCGCACATAAAAATCTGACTAACGAAAAAGGGTAAGCAAAAAAAACGTAAGTTCACTTTTTACGGAGTCGGGTAAATTTTCAACCGACTACAAAAAAGGAGGATCTGACTTGACTGATCTGATTTGACTTATGCTTATGTATTTTAAATCGATTTTGATGTTTTTTTTTTACACTTAGGTGGCCCATATAAATTTTATCGAAATCGGTCAATCCAAAACCAAAATATAAGCGATGACGTCGGTTTTTAGAAGCTTCGCTTGCGTTTAATTATTGCGCAGTCGGGTTATTTATTTTTAAGTATATTCTTTTCTATATTTAAGCATCTTGGACTAGTCTAATAGCTAATTGTTTGAGTTCATCCCTATCCGTTATGAGCATCAGTTAAACCATCAATTTAATTCAATATACAGCTGATTCTTTCATAGTATATCACATCGATAAGCGGAATCTGAAACATCGCACGAATTCAATCCATTGCTTCTTACACGTATCACTTAATCATTGACGCGGGCCTTGTATCTCAATGTACACATTCATATATAAACTGTCATATCAATCTTTATCGCCTACAAATCTGTATGCCTCAGGAGGTGGTTCGGGCATGCAGTATCCGTGGTATGTGCGGATGTCTTCGGATGCATATGTGACTCCGGCTAAGACCCCTGGTTCCGTGTGATGCCGGGGGCAGGTGTGGTCTCTGGGACATTGGCAGATGGTGTTAGCGTTGACTTCGTCGATTTGCTCGTGTCGTCTGCGAGCACTGAAGAGCTTGCACGGCTCCTTTCTTGAGCACCGTAGTCTCTGTAAATAGTAGAAATTGGATTTTATTTTATTTAATTTGCACTAATTTTGAAGTACTAGATACCTATGTCCCTTAGCTTCACCCGTGATTGTGATGATGATAATGATTAATCAGTAGCTACTCTTCTAGTCGTGTATCCATAAACAAACAATCGAGAAAGATATAACAAAAATATGCCTCAATAATATAAACCTACCATTGGCGCCATCAAGCGACAAACTCCCGAACTAGCAACGTAAAGCAACAAAAACTTACGCTTTGGGGCGAACACGCGAACTGGTACTGGTTCCCTTGCTCTCCGCTAGGTGTCGTATACGGCAGTTTCTTCAGCAGATAAGTGACAGACGATTTGGGACAGTGGCAGTTGACGACTTGTTGCGTGGCATTGCTGTCGGAGAAGGAGTAGATGATCCAGGCGGCCTCTTTGAAGTACAGGCATTTCGGCAGGCGCTTCACTGGCTCGCAGGTCTTGTATAGGGTCGTTTTATCTGCCAACGTGTGGTTGTCGTCGCTTGTTATGTCACTAAAATTGAAAAATTGAACAAAATAAGTCTATGGAAACATTTACTGTGTAATTAAAGATTTTTAGACTTGTTCTTTCTGCTTCAGAGTAGCTTCATTCTCTAGAGGTTGCATCCTCGGGTAGCGGATTGGTGTATGCACCCCAGAGTAGGAGGGAAATTAAATTGATAGGTCCTGTGGACTAAATTGCCAGAATTACTCTTTGGCTTAGTTAGATGAACGTTCGCCTTCTAAGCAGGGGTCGGGTTCGATTCCTGGCGGCAACACAAGTTTTCTACCTAAGGAAAATTTGAGTTTCTGGTTCTGGTAGTGATTGTTGTGTAATTTGAATGTTTCAGAATAATATAAATTATAGAAATATTACAAATTGTAAGCCAAAGTAATGTTTATATGGCTCGGTACACTTCTTTTTATTACGTTAAAGAGCATTTAATTATTTTTTAATCATTATTCAATGTTTTAAACACGAATGATATGGTTGTGCTTAGTCGTCAGACATAGTGTGGGGCTGTATGTGTGAAAGCGTTAATGTTAATGTAAAAACTCTGTCCAAAACGGCATTTGTTTATTTACTGATCGAATCTTGAGTTTCAAGTTTGTTGCAGTTAAACAATAGAATATCTTAAAACCAGGAAGGAAGTTATGCAGGATAGGAAATGTGCTACAAAATACCTTGAGTAATGACTACTAATGACACAACCAATCATATATTTAGGTGTTTAGTATTTATGAAATCATAGTATTTCCTTACTTCTAGGCCAAGCTTTTAGGTTGTTTTATGTTTAATTCTTTGGCAAACAATTAATGACAAAAAAAAATGACACTGCCCGCTGGCGTAGTTGGTTTCATGTCTACCTACTACGCTGCGGGTATAGGGTTCGATTCTCGATGGGAGTACAGATTTCCAGCTCAATGTAAATTTGTGCTTCTGGTTCTCGTTGTAAACACACCCATCGAACCCAAACTCACGACGCAGAGGGTAGAGACTTTCTCACCGCGCCAACTAGGTCGTTTAAATAATATCGATTGAATAGGTATCTTCTAGGCAACCATGTCACATCTTTGGCCTCATCATCACTTCAGGTGAGATAGTGGACAAATGCTTGCCTGTTCCGCATAAAAATAATTATATATGTTAAAGTAAATAATAAAAATATTTTTTGGAATCGACTGCCTATTAGCTTAATTGGGTGAGCATTCGCCTTCTAAGCAGGGGTATCGGGTTCTATTCCCGGCGGGAACACAATTTTTTTCCCCAAGGAAAATTTGTGTTACTGGTTCTGGATGTGAACAATCACATGGGTGAGGTGAATGTTTGCGGCACTTACGACACAAGTCATGGAACTTAGTGTTGAGATGCGAGTGTGAAAGCGTTTTTTTTTCATGTTTATGGAGTTCTGAAGAAACATTAAAATAAAACAACCGAAACCCTAAACTTACTTTGAACAGGATCTGTGTCCCAAACAGCGGCACTTCCTTTCAATCCAGGGTTGTGCTGAATCGTACAAGTCCACCTTGCTGCACACCTGCCTTGGTCTGCAATCGGGGAGGTCGTCCTCTGAAACCTGGAAATAAAGAAAAAAAAAATTTTGTTACGTACTGTTGCAAACCTTATGATCATTAGATCCTGAGATATTAATCTCAGGTCTCATGATGAAGCAGTGCATTGCCACGGAAGATTTTAAACTGATTTTCAAAAATCCATTTGGTCCATTTACATAACTATTATTCATATAGCTATGAAATAAGATTTTATCTTCACTGATCCGTAACTAGTTATTTAAAAGGAATATATAACCCATGTACATAACTAAGTTTCATAACCAGCTACAAAAACGTATGAAAGGAGATGTTTCATTTTGGGCCAGCACTGTGTACCATACATAGAAAAATAGGGAAAAATATTGCATTTTCTTAAAAATACAAATAAATGAATCTGCAGAAGATTACAGCTGAACCCTCAAATTAATATTTAGTGAGTTTTTAAATATGTTAACCCTATTTTTGGGGCAGTCATGACAAGAAGATACTGATTGTCACTCTGTTCTGAGTTTCAATCGAATAACATATTTTATTAAATTACAGTTAAATATTGTCGCAATCCGCCATTTGTAACTGTGTTGTGTTGCTATCGATCTACCAAGATATTTTAAATGTACATTAAAACGAAATAAAAGTAAAGAAAATAAACATTCAAAAACTGTTACTATATTGTATAGCTATATGTATTTATGTGGTACATGGTGCTGGCCCAGGCTCCTTCAATTTTGAAACATCTTCTTTGCTTGTTTTAGTAACCAGGAACAAAAGAGGCTACGAAAATCTGGGTAGCACCGAACTTCATGCGTTCCTTACCATCAAGCGAACGACTTGTGACATTCGACATTTGTTTCTTTAAAAAAAAACAAATATTGTTTTTCCATTTCTTTTCATTCAATCGTTAAAAAAACCTAAAATAAATAAAAATAAAATCGCTATACAAAAATATATTATACAATAATTGACCAGTGAACATACAAGTTAATGAACTTGTACTCGTATCTATGTACATATATATTGAATCATTATTCATCAACAACTATTAAAGATGAATTTATAGTGCTAGGGACAAATTCAGTGTGTGCTATATGAACATTTACATGTACGCATAGCGTTGTTTTTCAATCTGCCCCTGCCTCAGATTAAGGTGTTCACTGAGTAGCGAGATAATTACCTATAAACAATAAATCATAAATAATAATAACTTAAACTATCGTGTATACTTAGTACCTACAGCTACCTTTAGTGTTCCTCGATTAATCCAACAATAATCTACGATTTCATGGCAACAGGTGGCATCACCCACAATGCAAAGAACCGCTAAAATTCGCTTTACAAATTCAAAACAATCATTTCGCATTCAAAACACACTCGCTGCATTATCTCGACACATGGCAACAAAAGAAAAAAATCAATCATGTACCAGGAGGGAGTTGATATACTGCGTGGGAATACTGTAAGGTGTTCACAATTAGATCACACCTGCTCTGTTTCTTTGTAGGCTGTGCTGCCAGATGTTCGTTTGAAAATTCCGGAGAAAATTATTTCGAATCTGTTTTTGGAGTTCAATTTGTTTTTATTGTTTGTTAGAGAGTAATTATAATTTGATGTGTTTTAGATAACGTATAATGGATTGCTGGAAATGTATTTACATAAAGTATTTATTAATTTATTATAATACACCAATAACAAAACACATAAATACAATAATAATATACATTATTTCAAAATGAAAAATTAGTAAAAAAAATCTAAACCAACCGCGCAGAAGGATGAGACATTTAAAAAATCCCTAATTCAGTTCTTTAAATATTTTCTCTGTTGGTGAACTCATTGTAATTATTTAATTACATATCAAGGGATTAAAACATGGTTTCTATATAGTTTTGATATAAGACAGTGGACATAGATACAAAAATTTACAATAAAATAGTTAGCAACAGACTACGGACATTCCTCATGCATAACATAAAACTTGTTCCGGATTTTGCACATGCATATCTTTCAACTTGCTCGGGTAAACCCATTCAGATGGCAACTACTCCAGCCCAAAAAACACACGTTTTGATGTTAATCATAGCGTTCCAAGCTTTGGTTGAGCACAACATGTGTGCTCTTGATCCATTCATTTTTTTTATTAAAAAGAACCATCGGTCTTACTTCCGTCCGGAAGACATTTGGCAACCTGTTAGCTGTGGGAACGCTTTTTTTATACACACGCATATTTAACATACACAGGGCTGCTCCTACATCTGCTGTAATTAAACAGTTTCAAGTCGACGGGCGATTTGAAGTGGAGCAAGTTTCGGTTTTGTGGTATGATGCAACTGACGCCGTTCCATTTAGTCATTCAGTTCTATGAAAGCGAATTAAATATTAGGATTTGAGTTTTTACTGTTTAAAACAGTATAATTATTATTTATAAAAATTGGATTTGCAATTAGGTACGTGTGTTACGGCCAAATAACTGTTATTATACATTTTTTGGATAAACAAATTCAAATTCAAAGTGGTATTTTTATGAATAGAAATTAAATTGGTTGTTTTTAGGTTCAATGTAAATACGGCTGAAACTTTTTTCACCAATCATAATCTAAAAGTTAAAAACCGAATAAACGAGTTTATATCAATCCATTCGTTTGGAAGCTACGAAACGATAGACACAGACGTTAAACTCAAAAATATTAAACGCAAGCAAAGCTTAAAAAACCGACTTCATCGCTTATATTTTGGTTTTGGCTTGATCGGTTTCTATAAATTTTATATATATGGGACCACCTCTGAATTATAATCTACCAAACAAAAATAAACATCAAAATCGATTCATAATTGGCGGAGATATCGCGTAACATACGTACAAAAAAAATAAAACATACAGTCGAATTGAGAAGTCCTCCTTTTTTGAAGTCGGTTGAAAATGTAAGTCCAATATAAAAAAAACATCTAATAAGATAAAGAACTATTTCGCGGCAGCCCTATTGTAACGTAGGTGTGAAAAAGTCTTGTTTTTTCGTTGTTCCGGATATACTTCCCGTTTCTTGTGTATTGCGATGGATTTCGCGGAAACTAGTTCGGAGCAACCGGAAACAGCCCTTTTGTGTAAGATACAAAAAGCGCCATTTGTGTACTACTTTGTAGTGTACCGTTTGTGCTGCTAAGAATTATTATTGTGTGGGTTGAATGCGTAGATATGATTTGAACGGACGTGGTTGAGTTTTGTTATCGTTGAAATTGGAACAATTGAATTTGGTCGGTTGTTGACTGTCATTTGACAGACAGACATAAGCAATTAGAACTAGACAGGAGTTGTCAACATCTTAAGTGTAACCAAGGATGTTGTAGCTAAAGTAATCCGTAGGTTTGTTTCCTATCTCGATGAGTGTAACACAGTACTTAGAATGACAAAGTCCCGCGTGACATTACAATGCGTCCCTCTCCCTGGGACATACAGTGTGCTGGCAACTCGTTCTTTCAGTTGCAAAATATTCACGATCAAATTTTTGGGAAAAAAATATACAATAATAATAATAATAACATACATTAAATATATGTATAAACAGTCAAATGTATTTATACCAGTATAAATATACGATACACGGGTTGTTGACTTTTACTGTATACAGTTTGACTTTATTTAACGGACCCAACCAGCGCGTCTTGAATCCTAATGCTGCTGAATAATATCCTTCCTAAGAAAATAACATATGTTAAGTACTCGACTCTACCAAGCTGAATTCAAAACAAGAGTTCATTATAAGTTGTACTTGTTTGACACAGTACCAAAGTACTGTGTCAAATTAAAATGACAAATTGATCGATGCAACACCGGAAGCGATTGACACATTACTTAACGTGACAGGGTCGTAAAGTCGAAACATAAAGTACTATTGCTACAAAGTTACAAGACTTTTCACGCACACCATTGCAAAATTAAACAGTGCGCTCAGGAAATGAGAATACGTTTTACATCGTGCTTTACGTTACCTAATATGAATAATATATGAGAATTAATAATAGGTATATCAATGTATCGCGTGTTAATAATTTTGGTCCTTTTGAATACTGAATGATACGTTGGTGATTGTTCTAAAAAAGAATTAGCGAGAACGAAATCCGTATAAGAATAAGATAACCTGAGGCATCAGCCGGTTTTTATTTTCATTTAACGATACATGAAAATGTGTTGCTTGATTTTGGACCTATTGCGCAATCATTTTAAAGTTTATATTGTATACGAAGCAATTTATTAAAATATAAATTATCATGATTAGATTCGTATATTAGAAAATTATCCTTGTAAAGCTTTGTGACCAAACTACAGCTACATCCGAAAAGATTGATGCTTATGCATAATGCATATCCATTTACATATAATTCATAGTATAATATTGTTTATCCATTTGAATCTTAACACAATTTTTTATATCAACATCGTGTTTTTGATGAGTTTCATAAAATATATAGGTAAGATGGATGGGAGAGTGTAAATGCAGCATGAAAATGTATATATGGATACTTGCAGTATCCAATATGTTGTAAATAAGGATTAGTATATCAGACGATGTTTGAAAGTTGAATCAAAGACGAAGAAGTTAAAGATTAATAGGTTAGCAAGGTTATAAAGAGGGGTGAAAGGCATTCAACCTGGATTGTCTTAGGATGGATCTATCTATCCTATCAACGTTTTCCAACTCCTACAATTATCCTGTCTTTATTATCAGATAAGTTTAACTGTCTTTAAAATATGCTTCTCGTTCGACTTCCTCTACAAAGCGGTCTTATTTCCTTTTTCTCATATTCGCAATCGGAGTGACCAGGGGCAGGTCTTCAAAGAGGGGGAGGGGGTGGGGGACGCATCCGGCCGCGAACAGGTGTCGTCGACGCGAGCCCAGCGCCGCGCCCACTCTAATGAAATAATTTGTTACTCGCTACGACCTTCCACAACCTTCGTTACATCCATCCCACTCACACAACACCTTACAAATATACCCCTCCCTTTCTTGCTCCAGGGCAGAGCAGGGAAAAGTTTTGAATGAATCGATTGTTCTCGGTTTGATTTATCGATATGGCGAAATTGTTGGGTTTTGAATCGAGTTTTCGGTGTGTTATTTTAGCGCACAGGTGCTGTTTTCCTGTTCGATTCGATGTCGAAATACGTGATGCTATTCGTAACAAATGTTTTTATACCTATATTTTGAACTGCTTATTGGCTGAGTTGAGTGGCGTTCGCCTTCTAAGCAGGGATATCGGGTTCGATTCCCGACTGAAACCCAAGTTTTTTCCCCAAGGAAAATTTGCGTTTCTGGTTCTGGTTGTGATTGTATGTGTGATGTGAATGTTTCCGGCAACCACGATATAAGTCAACCAACTTTGTGTGGGGCTGTGAGTGTGAAAGCGTTTATTTAATAATTTTATTTATGTGGCGCTCGGTCATCATCGTCATACACTGTCACTAACTGTTTGTTTATTTGAGTTCGTGGTGACCACTACTTGGGTAAATACTAAATAATACCAACATGATGCAGTGATATTATTCTTGGCTATTTTGAATCTAGCAGAATAACCCACATAAAATAAAATGTATTCTATCGAATTGAGAACCTGTTCCTTTTTTTGAAAGCGATCAATAAGTTAAATTCAAGTTATTTATTAGCTTACATCTTGGCAAAATTGTAATAAAAATAAGGGTCACACAAACGCACCTAAATACAGGGTCCTGAAACGTACCTACTCGTATTAATACGGTGGACTCGCTTATACTTCTCCAGGTTTTTTTTTTATTGAGGACACTATCACACTATCTCTAAAAAATTTTAAAAATTATATGTAATACCATTTTTACCACAGTGCAAAACATACAACTAAAGAAAACTCGATTCATTAATGGGACCGACCATAATTTTCTCCTTTTCAACCGACTTCAAAAAAGGAGGTTCTGAATGTTTTTTTTTGTCTGTATGTATGCTACGCGATGTCTCCGCCAAATATGAATCGATTTTGATGATTTGTTTTTATTTGGTAGAGTATACTTCAGAAGTGGTCACATATAATTTTATCGAAATCGGTCTAGCCAAAACTGAAGTCGATTTTTTTAAGCTTTGCTTGCATTTTAATTATTATTCTTGTTTTTTTTTATTTTATATATTTCATACTAACACAATATCAAGTGAAAATATCAACCGGCTTAATATTCCAGTTCTTCGGCTTAATTTCTTGAGATATAAACGTAGCCCTATAAAACATAAATTATCAGAAAAAGCTCGTCTCGTCTTAGATTAAATAAACTAAATCAAGATACAGGCGATTTCAAAACAAAAAAATAAATCGTTACTTCCTCAATCATCCAAATCCACTAAAAATGCATAATCTTAAGTATCCCGTGCACACAATTTTCAAACGAATTTATTTCATCCGCCCACAATTATGCCAGGTCTAATTACAGCGAATAGCAGCTCACATAAACGGCCGTCCGTGTACGGACGGCTGACGTCCGGTCCGGACGGGCCCGTCCGGGATCGGTAGCCGAGAACGTATTAGCCATCCCGTTGATTACCAGTGGAGATAATAAAAGATACCGGTGAAAATGAGCTGCATTCATATTTTTTCTAAAGTAGTATCAGGAGAGGAACTCGTTGCCCTCGTCTTTGTTCCCCGAACAGTATAATCAAAATCAAAATCGTTTATTCACATGGGCCCCAAAGAGGCACTCATGAAAGTTAATGAATCTATTGCCAGATTCGCAAAATTACAGCCATCTCGAGAAGAACCTGGCAATATATATAATAATCTGGGAGTCTTCAAGTCAAGAGTGAATATGTACTTCTAGGCAAGCATGCTACATCTTCGGCCGCATCGTCGCTTACCATCAGGTGAGATTGTGGTCAAACGCTTGCCTATCGTATATAAAAAATAAAAAATAAAACTGACTTGCAATGTTTAATCTGCAGATTAGTTTACTTAATTATGAAATAAATGGTTGAAATATTAACACTACTAGTTAAAAAGCTACGCTACCTACATTAATAAGGAGTGGAACTCACTGCCCGCGTTCTTGTTCCCCGAACAGTATAATCTGGGAGTTTTCAAGTTTAGAGTGAAAAGATATCTATCTATATCGTCACTTTCCATCAGGTGAGATAGCGGCCAAATGCAAATAATCTGTCATAAAAAAAACACAGCCCGCTGGTATAGGTGACAGCGCGTCAGCCTTCTACGCAAAGGGATTTCATAAATTTTAGCCCCATGTAAAATTTGTGTTTCTGGTTCTGGATGTTTTTTTTTATTTTTATTTTTTTATTTGTGACAGGCTAGTGTTTGACCACTATCTCACCTGATGGTAAGTGACGATGTGATCGAAGCTGCTAAACACACTAGACCTGGAATACGCAGGCTCTCAAGGATAACTGCCGGAACACCGTATTTGGCTTGGCGGCAGACTTTCAACTTGATGGTGGTAAGCTACTTTGGTAGCAAGCCAGGCGAGCAACTCACAAAATGCTCTACCACCTCTCAAATGTCACCTGATTAGCACCACCCGGGGACCACGTGTAGGGAGTCAGACTTAAGGGGTATCCTCCTACTGACGTGGGTGACTCAGCCCCCAAATGTGATTTTGATGTGAATGATTTCAGCAATTACGACACAAATCTTCAAACTTAGTGTAGGGCCTGTGAGTGAGAAAGATATAACCTTGGGGCTTAGTTTTACCATAAAACATTTCGCATCTACGTTTATCATCCGTACTGCGAGGGAGTGGAACTCATTGCCCGCGTCTTTGTACGACTGTTAAACGGTATAATCTGGGAGTCGTCAAGACAATAATGAAAAGGTATGCTCTGTCAAGCTATGCCATCGGCCGCATCATTACTATACATCAGGTGACATAGTGGTCTATGGTGACATAATTGCCTATCCTACTAATATTATAAATCCGAAAGTTTGTGTGTAAGTGTGTAAGTATGTTTGTTCCCTCTTCACGCTTTAACGGCTGAACGGATTTGGATGAAATTTGGAATGTACATAGATTATACCTAGGATTAACACATAGGCTACTTTTGAGCCTGATAATAGCGGGCGAAGCCGCGGGGCACGGCTAGTTAAACTATAAAAATAATATAGTTTGAGGAGGTGATTGTTATTGCAGCTGACTGTACAAGACAGTAAATCACCCTGACACATTATTACCACATGTAGGATGTACGTAACATGTAGGATGCTTGTACTATTTGTAAAGCCTACGCTCGATGCTCGTAGCAAATCTCTTCAATACAAACTTCCATATAAAAGACATCAACGAGACTCCTGCGCACGTCGGAAATGCTTAATCACAATTCTTGTACTTTTCAAAGGAAGTTTCTAATAGATTTTTGTTGTAGACCATCAAAACATTATAGACGGAACAAATCCTACTAATATTATAAATCCGAAAGTTTGTGTGTAAGTGTGTAAGTATGTTTGTTCCCTCTTCACGCTTTAACGGCTGAACGGATTTGGATGAAATTTGGAATGTACATAGCTTATACTTAGGATTAACACATAGGCTACTTTTTAACTTGATAATAGCGGGCGAAGCCGCGGGGCACGGCTAGTTAAACTATAAAAATAATATAGTTTGAGGAGGTGATTGTTATTGCAGCTGACTGTACAAGACAGTAAATCACCCTGACACATTATTACCACATGTAGGATGTACGTAACATGTAGGATGCTTGTACTATTTGTAAAGCCTACGCTCGATGCTCGTAGCAAATCTCTTCAATACAAACTTCCATATAAAAGACATCAACGAGACTCCTGCGCACGTCGGAAATGCTTAATCACAATTCTTGTACTTTTCAAAGGAAGTTTCTAATAGATTTTTGTTATAGACCATCAAAACATTATAGACAGAACAAATGTTTGTATAAGGTGGGATGTTATATATATATCATATGGGACGGGATTCGAACCTGCATCTTGCATCTCATACATATATTGTACATAATTAATATGTGTTAATGGGAATATTAGTCAAAGTTTTCACGCCAAAGGGCTCTGGATGTTGCTACCTATCAAAATAAATATGAATATGCACGAGAACTGAATACAGGCATATTTTTTTTGCAATTAAACACTTTTTACCGTTATATGTAGTTACAAGCCAATAATATGAAATACCCGACCATACTCTTTCTTTCTGCATTTTGTCCATCCAAAGGTTGTCTGGAAGAGATCGCCTATTGTAGCCTTTATGTAAATTTTTAATTTTTATTGCATTAGGTATATCCTATAATGATAGAAGTTAGTAAATAAATAAATAAATACTAAACAAAAAATATTACCATATGCCTACGACAGCCTACGCCCGACTGCCGTAGATATGCGCTAGTCGGAAGTGTTTGGGCAATGCTCTGTATTTGGTGTGCGCACGCGCCGTTAAATTGCCTCGCCTTGTAAGGCACCGTTGATAAATCGGCTGTTATTGTGACATTCGGATTAAAGAAGAGATAAACGATGCAGTTTTTGAGGCTGCATTTTGGATAAATGGTTCAAATGATGTAATGGAAATTATTTTTATCATGTTGCACGTTAAAAAAATCATTTAAAATTTTCTGTTGATATAAGTTTGAAAAGAAGAGTTCTATACAATAATTGCAATATTGAACATATCTTCTATGTAAAAAACGTGTGTGTCCTTATATACGTAAGAAGTTTACTTCAGTAGCGTAAAAAAAAAACTAAAAATCTTATCTCGTGTATCAAGTAAACTTTGTTCGTGAAAGTTAAAAGCACGTCCCATCGTCAACCACATCGTCACTTTCCATCAGTTGAGATTGCAGCCAAATACTTGCTTATTGATCATAAAAAAATATATAGTTATCAGTTGTTTTTTTTTAATTCAATATAGGCAAACGTTTAACCACTATCTCACCTGATGGTAAGCGATGATGCGGTCAACGATGGAGCACGTTTGCCTAGAAGATGCCTTTTCACTCACGACTTAAAGACTCCAATATTGTATTTATCAGGAAACACAGACTCAGGTAAGGATCATTCCTTAGCGGTTCGCATAATGAATGTGGAAACAAAACGCTTAGTCCGCATATGTGAAATGTCTACCATATAGCGGTGTCACTCAGGAGTCTTGTCTTGATGTCTGATAATAGAATGGAGATGGGAGTCAGTGTGCGCGCGCGCAGCGTAAAAAAATCACTCATAATTTTTCCCAAACGCGCCTAAAGAAACATCATCAGTTAAAACATAATCCATATAAAATAACAGATATCAATAATTAAACGCAAGCAAAGCTTAAAAAAACCGACTTCCCCGCTTTATCATCGGAACCTTGATCCACCAGCTTTCAAATAAAAAAAGAATCATCAAAATCGGCTCACAACGAAAGAAGTTGTGAGGTAACTTTTGAAGTCGGGTAAATCAGAACATCGTCAAAGTACGCATTATTCGTCACAAAATAGACATTATTGACGATATTTCAAGAACTACTGATCAGATCTTGATCAAATTTAAATGGGACCAATTAGAAAGCAACATCTTTCAAACTAAAAAAAAAATTTGAAATCGGCTCACGTGGAGAGGAGATATGAGGTAACACACATAAAAAAAAATACAGTCGACTTGAGTACCTCCTCCTTTTTTGGGAAGTCGGTAAAAAAGAATAAAAAGTGTGACGGATGATGAACCAAACATGCAACATATTATTGCCGTATCTCATAATTTATAAAACTTTCATACATTTTGTATCATTATGACTTACTCAATTCGAACACATTGTTTGCGAATTATAACATCGTACAATTTGATTGGACTTGTTTTGTTATTTTCATCAAATTTCAAAATTAGTTTGGTTCTTTAACATTTCAACGTATGCAAAAAAAATATGGTGATGCAAAAATTAAATTTGAAAAAAATCACAAGATTTTTTCTTCTCTTTATGTAATATGAATATATATATAAAGATTTCTAATATCTTTTTTTAAAAGAAAACTTTATGTACTCCTAAGTAAGTACATATTTATATAGCATTTGTGTGTGTAGCAGTGAATTTTATGGAACAAAAACGACAATTGTGTTACCAAGTCCTCTCTTGACACAGTATGTCGACTTTATTTTTTTTATTTTTCTCAATATGACGTATGGTTGACGCCGTATTAAGATTTGTGATAGTGACACTCGCAAGATAAACACAAATCGATTGGCGTAAAAATCGTCAAAATCTGCTTACGTAGCCACAAAGGAACAACATACATACATAGATACATATACTGATAATACATTACCCTACTTAAGGGTAAAACACTAAGATGTATACCTTCATCTTGTTATACACACTCGAAGCGTTCTCTTTCTACGTTTATCATCTGTACAGCGAAGGAGTGGAACTTATTGCCTGCGTCTTTGTTCCCCGATCGCTACAATCTGGGTGTCTTCAAGTCTAGAGTGAATAGGTACCTTCTAGGCAAGCATGTCGGCCGCATCTTTACTTTCCATCAGGTTAGATTAGTCAAATGCTTGCCTACCTACCATTTTGTGGAGGGACATTTTTATGATTGGACATTCATAATTAGATATAAGTTGTGCAAACTTAAAAAAATGTGCTGGTTAGAATGTACGCCTTGGTCGTACAACCCACGGTAGTAATGGCGTTACAATTCTCAAAACTGTAATACAATAAAACACAAACGGCTTCACAAAGTACATGACTGCAATTCGTGATACACACGTCAAATTAAAAGACATGTCGTTATTAGTGAGAATTTATTATTTAAACACCTCACGTGCTATCGAGACAATGCAAGTATGCGGATGTGTTGATTATTGACAATTAATTGAATGATACAATTCAATGTGTTGCATTATGTATGGGTTATGCTGTATGACTTACTTGATTTTGTGATTGTTGTAGTTATCTATGATATCAGATGTCGGTTTGAACTTCTTCCTATTTTTTGTTGTTCCAATGGAATTTGTTAGCTCGGTAGGCAAGCATTTCAAAATCAAAAAAGCTAAATTATAATTGTTTATTCACATGGGTCCAAAGAGGCACTCGTGAAAGTTAATGCTACTGCCACATTCAACAAGTCAAGAGTGAATAGTTATCTTCTAGGCAATCATGTTACATCTTCGGTCGCATCGTTATTTTCCATCAGGTGTGATAGTAGTCGAATATTTGCCTATCGAGCGCATTACAACAAATGTATACTGGAATAAATAAACTCACATCACCTATAAGAATCCTTGTAGTCTTATTATAAAAGATTTTTTTTTTGTTTTTTTTATTACAAATAATTACATATTTATTACACATCAATATATAATATCTGTTAACATTTGGACAATTTATATGAAGCATCTCCTCTGGGAGTGGCAGTGGCTAAACAATATCAGGATCATCGAAACAACGAATAAATCACATGAATACATTTTTTTATAAATCCAATCGAAATGTCAAAATCTTTTCTATACCACGCACTCTTTAGACTCCATGGGTACAAAACACAAGTACAAGAGAGGACCAAACACTTCGACAGTCTCGAAGCCTCGACCCACAACCTAAGAAACCGAAGTCCTTAACCCTCCATTCTTTTCGTTCCTTAACCCTTCAACTTTCTGACAACATCCGTGTACAGATACACACAATGTCTGTACGTCGTGTCCCCATTGTAGGCTGCGCATCCGGAGTGGGTCCATTCAAGAAGCACGTGGCGAGCGGATGCTGGGATGATCTTTATAGTGGTAAAAACTTCGACGGTTGTCTTTCGTTTTGTGGAGTTGAGTGATACGGATGGGGACTTCGTTGAATTTGTTTGATACATTTTTACTTGTATTATTGACTACTATATAACCAGATGGTAAGTGAAATGCGGCCTAGGATGTAACATGCTTGCCTTGAAGAAGTACTTCACGAAGTATGAAATAAACATAGTAATTTCTGAATGAGAGCATTTAACATCTAAGTTATCCTAATAAGCTACGTTAATTCCTTAGAAGGCCATGCAATTATATTATTTTACTGCGTTATAGTCATAATGATCACTGACTTACAGGTCTATCGGAAATAAAGCAACTTTTTTCACTACAGACATCATCTTCCCTATTTTTCATGCCCCGTATCTTCGCTAAGCTTTTGGTCTTAAATCTCAAAGGCAAGACGTTTTTATTCATCTTTTTTTCTTGAACATAAAAAGCGAGGCGTATTTATATTTTTTGTAGCGTAACGCAGGTGCGCCTCGAGTCCTGTTTGGGTGCTACTTTTTTTTTTTGGCTACACAGATTATAAACTCCGATTGTTGAGTTCTGATTTCGAAAAAAAAACTAAATGGATCGTTGGTGTATTAAAATTTTCGATCGTTTTAATAGTTTGTTGACAAAAATAAAATACTAAAATTTATAGATTGTGGGTCATATGTTCATAAATTATCGATTTACTTTTTGAAATTTCTATAATACATTTCGTTATGGTCAGCCAAGGGTTTCAAAGAAAATAAAAAAGTATTTTTTTTTTCAGAATGATTTCTATTTCCTTTACGAATTGCCTGGCCTCTCCAGAATTTGTGGTTACCTCTAATCGACCGAGACTGTAAGACTTTTTTGTATGTATATTTTTTTATCTATGATGTTCTTAGTTTTTCTACGCTCACTTTTCTTTGTTGACGCGTGTCTGAGTGTCACGGTTTTTGTAATCGTCATACCAAGACTAATCGTAAATTATCTTATTGTTCCTGTTTAATACTCGTCTATTTTTAATAAACTATTCGTGTGTTAAAAAACTTAATCATCATCAAAACCTTAATATTTTATATCATTCAAATAAATTGAAACCGTGACATCCAAGACATCAATAAGAAAAGAAAAATAAAAAAAGTTATACCTTAAATCCGGGGTTTTGATAAGCTAGTTTATTAATAAATGTTTAAACGATTTAAATTATTATTTTAAGAATCGTTATATGTAGTTTAAAAAGATATCTTTGACGACCCAGTTGGCGCAGTTGGCAGGTGTACGCCCTCTGCGCCGTGGGTCCTGAGTTCGATTCCCAGCAGGAGCACAAATTCCTTTCCAAGGGATATTTGTACTTCTGGTTCTGGGTATAATGTGTGTGTGATGTGAATGTTTCCGGCTCCCACGATACAGGTCTTTGAGCTTAGTGTGGGGCTGTGAGTGTGAATGCGTTAGCGTTTATATCTTGGCGCCATATTTAAAGCAAATCGTTTTCCTCATACGGCATAGGTTATATAGCTACAACAAAATAAGTAAAATTCAAACATCTTACAATATAAATATAGATTTGTCAGATATTTTTTCTCCACTCCACCTCAATCTAATCAAAACTTTTTCTCACCTCTCATCTGCGGTTTCGAATCAAATCGTTTTTGATACAACAAAGAATGGTTTTCTCTCATTACAACGCAATATGCAATTAAGGTAACCAAAGCACCATTTCCTCGGTGGCCTTTTCAATTCGAGGGTTTTGTAGATCGCCTTGGACTGGTTTCGAATATTCCACGTACTTTAATTGTGAGTTTATGTAATTGTAACGAAATTGTAGTAAATTTCGGTTAAACTTTTTTCTGATTGCTGTATTCCATCTTTATGTATTTAGGAAGCTCTGCAAACGATATTCGCTAGACAGGCAGAGAATTTCTCTTGCAGAATCCATTGTGTTTGTTTCCTGTATAACTAAATAGACTAATAATACCACATACCCGGTATGTGGTATTCGTACACTTTTATTATAAATGCTAAAGTATTGTTTACATATGTAAGTATGCTTAATCTCTCTCCTCACGCTGTACCGGCTTGACGGATTTGATGAACTTTTACCTAGCAGTAACACATAGGGTTTTAACTTCATTAGCACGGGCAAATCCGTGTGGCACGTGTATATCAACGAACTTGAAAGGATCACCATCAATAATGCCTAAACTTTAAGTAGGTATGTGTATGCGTATAGGTAAGGGTATGTGTTAACATACATATACACATAATGTAGGTATTTAAAAAAAATATAGGTAAAAAAAAACAATCGCATTCACACTTACAGCCTCACACTGAGTTCAAAGACTTGTATCGTGGGCACCGGATACATTTACATCACACACACAAATACACCCAGCACGAGAAACACAAATATCCCTTGGAAAGGTATTTGTGCTCCTGCCGGGCATTGGACCCAGGATCCACGTTAGCTTTTGAATGACTTAACTCTTTAATAACGTTTGATTTGTAGTTCAGTTCGTTATTAATACCACTAATAAATATTAAATTACTCCTATTAGGTTCATTGCATTCGATATAAGCAATATAATCTAGAAGAATTAGTGTTAGTACTTGAAATAACTTACGCCTACGCCAACTGATGTCCTTTTCTAGCAACTTTGCTTCGTGACCTTTGAATATAAATATGAGAATGTACATATCATTATCTACGCACCAAAGGTAATCTTAAGCCAAATATAATTAATTTACGATTCTGAGAATATTCACAATAGTAGGGATTCTTTATTTGTTACTAAAAACGTTAAATATACTCGCACGTTGTTTAGGTATTAACAAAATGCTACTACTACCCTTGTAGTATTGTGATTAAAGAGTGAAGGGTACGTTTTATATTGTTAGTTTAGTTGCCTATAAGATCGCTCAAATGAAACAGTTACTTGCCTTGATTTGTTATTTTATTAACTATTAATAACTATTCTGTAATAGGTAAGAATCAGGCCCCGGCCTAGTTTGGGACTCGATACAAACGTATGCTATGTAAATAAATTTGTATCTGTTAACACGTGTGTGAACCATGGATTGTAAAGTTTTTGGAACAATAAACATTTTTTTTTTTTAAATAGTTATCTAGTAATGTAGTGTTCAATAAAGTGTTATCCTAATAAATCTTTTATAAACACAACACGACATAACATTCATGTAATAAGTATATTAAAATAAAACTTTCTAACTTGATAAGTATTTTTTTTTTTGGTTTGGCTTTTTTACCAACTGGTGAAAAAGTGGTCGAAGACTCAAAATTAAAATCGTTTATTCATATGGGCTCCAAAGAGGCACTCATGAAAGTTAATGACTCTTCTACCAAATTCGCATTTCAGAACACTAGCAAATAAAAAAGCGGTACGTATATTTAGATAAATATATAAATCCCAGAATACCAGAAAATAAAAAACCGTTAAAAATCGATTCAAAATTCCCCCAAGCAGTACAAATAGCTAGTATATAATAAAATAGCGTTGGAAGATAGAAATAGAAACAGCAAATTGCGTTTTAGATATCTTGATAGGTCATAAAACTATCTCGTT
This sequence comes from Lomographa bimaculata, assembly GCA_948107665.1. Lineage (NCBI taxonomy): Eukaryota > Metazoa > Arthropoda > Insecta > Lepidoptera > Geometridae > Lomographa > Lomographa bimaculata. The sequence goes on from OX403599.1 coordinate 11,935,608, forward strand.
TGGATTGCAATAAAAAATATACATTATTCAATTAATTCTTAGCACCTTCAAGTTGATATTTATGTACATTTGCATACAAAAACTTTATGCATTGTATGTCTGGCGCCACATAATGGTGTAGGTATAATCATATTGTTTTGATAGTTTAATTGATATTAAAGACACATATTTAGATAACAATAATTGTCAGTAGATATAGTTGCTTGATATATTATGACGGTTGATGTAATTATAAATGTAATCCCTGACTGTTGCAGGATTTGTTTTCATAACCCTAATCCATATACATCCAAATATTAAAGAATGGAAACTCTGTCTATTTACCAGTTTGTTATCTTTTCATGAGTTTATATGTTGAATTGGTTGATATTTCTCTTCATTTTAAATAACAATACTACACAAGAAAATTGTCATTTGTTATTTTTTGTTTCGTACATACTCAGTATATTTTGGAAGATCATTTTATATTTTGTAAATTTTTTTTACTAATATTTTCTAAGTTTGTTTACTGATTGATTTTTTAGTAGATACAAATACTTACACACTTGAACATAGCAATCAATAATAATTGTCGTTTTTAGAAAAAGTTCTCTTCTCTCTCTTAAGTTCGAATTGCTTCAATAATGTTCAACGTAGATAACATTTGCCTAATGAGGCGTTTATGATTTTACTATCTCACCCGATAGAAAGATGATATAGCCGAAGATGTGACATGCTTGCCTAGACGATACCTATTCACTCTTGATTAGAAGACTCCCAGATTGTACCCCTCGAGGAACAATGACGCAGGCAATGAGTTCTTACGCTGTAAGGGTTATGATCGTAAAAATGTGATAAAGTATTAACCACATCATCACCTTCCATCAGGTGTGATAGAAGTCATACGCTTGCTTATCGGTGTTAAATAAAACAAATGACCGTACGCTGTTTCAGCCACGTAAGCCCACGTAATATGGGTGAGCCAAAATTGGATCAATCTAATGCTAACATTCTAATGATGATTAATTACCAAAGCTACGATACACCTTATTTCCTTGTAATAGTAATATTAATATATGACAGAGCATGGACGGGAGGTATCATCTATCATCCTTATTATATTGTTTCGTATAAAACCTTGATAATGTGTTTTTGTGGCCGCGAAGTTGTGTGTTATTCTAGTGAATTCTTTTATTTAGATCAAGTTTTATTTTTATGCCCGATAGACAAGCATTTGACCACAATCTCACCTGATGTAAAGTGATGATGCGGCCGAAGATGTTGCAGCCTAAAATGTTTGAAATGCGAAGATAATCTATTCGAATAAATAATACCTAATTATTTACAAAGACTACTGAGCTTTTACGATTTTATCGTAAAAATAATATAAAAGGCCTGGAACAGAATAAATAAATATCTAAATGACGTTAATTCAATTCTGAATAATCTCCATGCCATGGTTTATACTGACATTCTCTAAAGTATATACATACTTTTTCTTTAAATAAATAATAATAACAATATTATTATTTCGGCCTAAGTTAGATATGCAAAAACAATCTTGTTTATTTGCATCAAAAAAAGGAGTAAGTTATGTATTTACGTAGGTACAGCTTTTTCTTATCATTGCATCATTTCATAGCATTACGGTAGCTTATATCACCGCGAAATCATAATACCGGCCGTCTGCAACGCCACAAACATTGCGGTCGTCGATTTATAGTTTAGAAACAATATCACACGTAGACCACGGACAACGCACCAACGTTACATTATTGTTCTTTCTAACTGCCACCAATGGCCGGAAGTTAGGCAATAAACATCTATCACATAGGACCTTGAACTATGGACTGTAAATGCAGCTCGCATGCAAAACTTTAATCAGAAAGGAGGACCCTTGTCGTGCTTGACGCTCTGAATTTCTAATGGCACGCACAACCGAAGTATCTAAGGCACACAAACAATAAAAATATATTTTGGTTGTGGAATAAAGGCTTTGAAAGAACTGTCTGTTAGTAGAGCAGTAATTTACCTTTTAAGCAAGGGAATCGGGTTCGATTCCTGGCGACAAATATTTCCCTAGGGAAAATTTGTGTTTCTGGTTGTGATTGTTATGTGTGTGATGTGAATGTTTCCGGCACCCACGGCGGGGCTGTGAGTGTGAAAGCGTTCTAATTTCGTAAGTTTTGAGAACTCCTTTTCCAAAAATCAAGCGATAAAAGGACCGAATATATAACATCAGCTAGAAACATTGCATGAGCTCTAGGCATTACTTTCTAGCGCCTTAGGGTTCTTTTATTATCTAATTATCAAGCTGGTTGTGTTAGAGTAAGGATGATAAACGTAGAATTGAAAGGCTTTGAGCGAACTGGAGGTATGTCAACCATAAACGGATGACGTTTGACAGTTCGTCTTGTTAGATGGTAAAACGGGCATCGGGGAATTACGAGTATCTCGTGTAATTTCTCCACACTATTCAAAATGTTAACGATAGAACACCGATAGGCTTGCAGGTAGATGATATCGATGCAGATCAGGATGATATCAATGCTTTTAAACTCATTACAGAAACAAGATCTTCCCTCGAAAAGTCTTTTATATTGACAACATTTGCCAACATCCATTATAATTATCTTATTAACCAATGTCGTGCTAGAACTCTTTTGTTCGAAGAAGTACAAACCTCTATCAGTCATTCAACCATCGCAGTAGTGTGCAAACATTTCTGTATTTAAAATGAAAGGGTAGTATTTTCAGTGAAGTTATAGTATTAGTTATAGTAATGGGCCAGCGTGACGCTTACTATTGCCGAGTGACTAGCTCGTCACGTCTGTCATTAGCATAAAATAAACTAAACTTATACTCACTATCTGCTAGTAGAACAAATTAGACCTTGATCTAAATTCGTATCCTTTTTGCATCTAAATTGATATTGACAACTGAGGAGGGTTACTAAAATTATTTGAAACGGTTTGCATCCAATTTCCCAGGTCTATTATCCAATTCACACTTCTGCCGATCATGATATATGTGATTTTGAATGAGATATATATGTCTCACTCCTTCTCATACCGTGAGTGACGTCCGAACAGGAAAAAAAACCCGACGCGTCCTTCGTAACTATATATTTTTTTGGTGGTAGAGCATTTTTTTCTCAGACCTGCCTAGCTAACTCTGTTATAAGTACAGTCCGGATCGACCACCTCAAAGTATCACATCTGTCGGCCGAGCATAACTTCCGACACATTTCTTTAAAAACCAGGCTCAAACTAGACCTGCACTTACCATACTCGACCCATCATTACTACAGGTAAGATAGTAGTCTAACTTTTGTCGATTCGGATATAAAAAAAATTTTTTTTAATTGAAATACCTTACAATTTGTATCCATCTATATGAAGTATGCTAGCCTCTTTTAGTGCCATAACTGACAACACCCTTTGAAATCATATTGATATTCAAATCGTTATTATTTTCTTCTCATTATCTCCAGTCGGTTCTTCTTGACCCGCTCAGAACTTTACATCACCATTGCAAAATACTCCAACAATACAGGTTTCCAATAAAACCCTGCCAAAGTCAACTAAAAAAACAACACGTATATCCGTCAAGATGTAAGCCCTCCCATAAAACGATATATGAGCAGAAAATTATAAATTCCAAAGAGATGAACGATCGAAAAGACGGTTACCGTTACGAATGAGCTTAAAGGCACTGACATAAAAAAAGGTTTTTTAAATCAAATACCATACACGAGCCGTGCGCGGGAAACTCGGCCCGTAAGTCATCGGAGCTGACAAGATAAAAGTGAATGAACACCTGCCGCTACCGGAGTTACGCGCGCGCCTACGCACCCATGCAACTCACACAAACAAAAAAATCCAACCTTAAAAACCCCAACACGTTTCCCAACTTCAAATCATAAACCAACAATAATACAGTCGCATTTCGAATGCGTTTTTTACACTTTGAATCCATTATCAAACGAACGCAATTACCGAGCTAGCTTAAAGCGATTATCTTCTTGAATCGACTCTAAAATTAGGTATAATAATGATTATCGTTGTTTTTAAAATATGCCCGACTAGATTTGACATCCGGAACTGGTCATATTTTTATTGGTTTAAAATTGTAATTACTTTAATAAGGGGCTTGCGAGTTGTTAAAAGGAAATGTGTACAATTTCGTCGTATCCGTTGCGTTAGATATAGTGTTGATTTTCCGCTACAACTTGGCTGGGTTTGATTTCTTGGAAAGTAATGTAAGCCTTATTCATTTCATTAAGTACTTAGATGATATTATCGTCTGATTGCTTGTGGGCATTTCATGTGGGCAGTCATGATTTTAAGGCACACAAGAGTAATAAAGAGTATCTAACACGTTGTTCATCATCTTATTATGTGACACTGATGAGGACTATGATGGTACAGAAGAACTAATCTAATTGTATTAATATATACCAAAACAGGCATTAGTTCTAAACCATAGTAATTACAATAAGATGCTAAGCTTATTTACTTATTGCTGATGTAGTAAAAATATAGTTAGCCTAAATCTCATCTTAAACCAGTATATACTGCTGTGATTGAGCTTGTTTCAAACATACTGTCAAGCAAACTATGAAACACTAATGTTGTTTTATGACATTTTGTATCTGGGTGACTTATTTTATTACAGACTTTTTACTCTCCTCCATTTAGCCAGTTTTACATTTGAATAAGTCTTACTCGATAGATTTTCTTTCGATAATTATGCCTTTTTTAAGTTTCTTTTGTATTGTTCATTGAGATAGCTTTTGACATAGGTCGTAAATAAGTACTAAAAGTTAGAAGATATTCCTTATTTTCCCTTACTTAGCCAAATTTTTAATGTGTCTTAATTTTTGAGAATTTTACGAAAAACTTAAAATCTAACTATAGCACGTGCGACTTTGAGTAACCACCATAATTTTTTACTCTCCTAATTCCTCCCCAATGTGCAACATAATCACCTGTGATAACAACCGTGCTCGAACCGAAACGCAGCCCGTTCTTAAGTGTAGGTAGTTTCTATGCCATTTATTTTACTACTAGCCGTGTCCCGCAACTTCGCCCGCTATTGTCAAGTTAAAAAGTAGCCTATGTGTTAATCCTAGGTATAATCTATGTCCATTCCAAATTTCATCATAATCCGTTCAGCTGTTAAAGCGTGAAGAGGGAACAAACATACTTACACACTTACACATTTACACACAAACTTTCAGATTTATAATATTAGTAGGATAGCAGAAAGCATCTAAGAAGTAATAAAAACTATTAAACGGACATGAAATGAAATAAATATGTTCTACTACGGACAGGAAAAAAATACACGACGTGGCACTAAAACTGCTCGCGTGTAAAAACGATAAGATGTTCGTCATTCCCTTGCCATTTATTAATTATAATTGGGTTAATTGCCGGTTCATAGAATCTCCCACATATGGCTCCCAGTAGTATATCATACATATGTATCTATGTAGTATATCCACTGTGCGTCATTCATTCACAAGATGCGAGGATATTTCGTTGTTTAATTTTACGCCTTAATATTACGCATTGTTGTCGTTCATATTGTAAACAGATGTGCCGGATACACGTTTGTATTCACATGTTTACGTAAGAGTTGCTCCTTGCATGCGTTTTAAATAATAATATTATTCAAGTCAATGTAATTAAATATTAAAAGTAATTAAAGGCAACATTGTAGCTACGAGAAGGGCGTCTGTAAATACGCTTTTAATAGCTTGGTATGTTTGTATGTAATGGAATCTTTGAACGTAATTTTCACACCCTTCAAAAAGTCGGATTAATTTGAAACTTTGCACACTTATCAAGGACCGATGAAAATGCAATAATTTATATTATATTAAACGCACTCACAGCCCCACACTAATTTCGTTACTTGTGTCGTGGTTGCTTGTGTTCGTGACTTGTGTAGTGCAATCACAACCAGAACCAGAAACACAAATTTTCCTTAGGGAGAAATCTTGTGATCCCGCCAGGAATCGAACCCGATACCCATGCTTAGAAGGCGAACCCTCACCGAACTGAGCCAACAGGCAGTTCAATAATTTATATAGTTTGTTTAAATAATTTAAATAGTTCAATAATTTAAATGGTTTGTCTCATTATCATTACTAGGATCTTAGGATTAGCTATTCTATTTTCAACTCACTCCAAAAAAGGAGGTTTCAAATTCGTCAAATATTTTTTATGTATGATACGCAATATCTCCGCCGATTATGAATCGATTTGATTTTTTTTTTTTTTGTTTGGTAGATTATACTTCAAAGGTGGTATATAATATTTATTTAATTTTATTGTAATCGATCCAGCCAAAACCAAAATATAAGCGGTGAAGTCGGTTTTTTTAACTATTAATATTTTCTATAGGTATATCATTTTCCAGATTTTTTATTGTATTATTATGATTAACTAATTCATGCCTAAAAATTAAATTACTAAAGCGAAAGTAACTTAAGCTTACCCACACATTTTACACAATTAAATAATGTAAGTTTTCACTTAAGCTTATTTTTTCTTGGGTATCTAAAGTTTTTAAGTTATTATGTGAGGTAAAATAATTTGTTTGTTTTTATCAAAGTATACACATGTTATTTATGAGATGAGCGTGTTTAGCTAATGGAGATATGTAATGTGCAAATTTGAGGATCATGTTATTTTATTTTATTATTTCATATAAATATCTAAAAAAACACAGCTATTGATTCTATTTTTACAAATAAGGCATAATCTATTTTAGTACAAAGAATATATAATTATAATGTTTCAGATATAAAATAAAAAATCTTGGCGTTACAAAAAATCCTTTAAATAAGCTAAAATCTTTTAAAGTATACTAAGATAATATTAAGATTTTATTGATATTATTACGATCAAGTATTATGTAAGAAGACAACCGAAATAACTGTCTGAGGAATTTGAAAAATTCTACGTGTCATTTTGCTACGTGTAAGTATATTAAAATGCCTTTGCAAAGTTTTAAAGCAAGTTGTTTTAAAGGAAGATGAGATGATGCACTACAATACTTTAATATCTATGAGTAAAGTCCTCTATTTAATGATTTTTCACATCGCCTTTGAATATTTTGTAAGGCACGTTGCAGTTCAAGAACCAGCAAATATTTCTCCTCGTGACGGTTGTCACGACAAACGTTTTATATTAAACAAGCGTTTACAACATTGGTATTTATGCACCATAAATCGACATTAATAAGGGCTAAATTGAAAAAAAACCTGCAATTTGTACAAATTGCACCGTGATATAAAATAATTTTGTCCTAGAATTAACAGGTATGTATGCACTGTAAATAGACTTAAATAAGAGCTGTAAGATAAAATGTTTCTGAACATTTCGAAATCAACAAGTTTTAAATGCAACAAGAAATGAGCTTTCAACACGCGTAGCAATCGAAACTTCACTCACCCCAGTTTGATATAAAATCTTCAAACCACTTTTTGGCGGCAAAGTCGTCCTTCTATGCGGCAGAAGCGGCAGCTTATCCGGTCGCCTTATGTGAATCTCTCCTGAGGGCCTGAACGCTTCCAAGGGCGTTCTGATCACCGATCTGACTCCGCTGAACACCCATGCGAGAAGGATGAAAGTTATCGAAGCTAGCACTTGCATACTGGCCACTTGTGCACTTTGGAAGTTCGATTGGAATAGTTCGCGTATGCTCGGGTCGCGAGCTGCGTGTCGCGTCGTCTGGTCGGGCAAGATTGGACTGGCAGCGGGCGAGGCGAGGCAGGTACGTCTTTGCCTACGGCCGGTATAACCACCTTCGACTGGGACCGCGTGGAGTTGATGCTTTTGGAGGGTTGGGGCCGGATTTGATAACGGACTTTTACTAGTGGCTGTTGAGGTTAAAAATTTATGTGTTAAGAGTTTTGGAAGTGTAACTTCTTATGGGAGGGCTTTGGAATTCTGATCAGCAACCTTTTTTGTGACGAAAAATTTACCCCCACATAATCACCGTGTCGGGTAGAGTGGGATCAATAATATAAAAAAATCACTTATATCGTGTACCTTTACTAGACACCCTGTTTTTTGTGTACTATATATTTACCAAGCAATATATTTTTTTATATTTTTCTTTACTCGAAGTCACCTAAAATGTATGTGAATTTGATTCAGTATTTCTTCCCAGTTTGCATAATAATTATTGTGATGTATCGCTTGATTCTAAACCGAGGAATGTCCATCATTGGTAAAATAAATCTTGTGGTCCGATAGCGGACTTAGAGGAAAGATGGACATTAAAGAAAATATGACCAGATCATCGATCTAGACATATTTTCATTAGTAACGTGCTTATGTTTAACCAAAAATAGTTTTCAACGATTAGCTTATCCAGTAAATTATAGTAAAAAAGGATTTAATTTACTTATATTTTAATAAACTAACTTAAAAATTTAAGAATCTATTTTTGTAAAATTGAGTCCTATATTTGCGTTATAGTGGTTAGTGGTTAAATCATCATTCATCCGATTTTAAAATTATGTTAGTTCTCTTGATAATAAATCTACGCAAACTACACAAAACTGTCGCCAGAATGCCTAAACCTAAAGCTTCAGCTTAAGTCACTGATACAAATTGTACTTTTCATTCTTGCAAGTATCAAGATTGTTTTGTTGGCGACGGGTTGACTTCCTACCGACGATGTTTTTTTACACAATCTTGTTGCTCAGATATAAAGCTGAGTCTACAGTTTATTTATTATAATTACGGGACAAAATAATAATAAAAAATGGAGGTAATTAAAATATGTCTTTAGATTTTTATCTAATTATTATAATACGCCTATGTAGGTTAAGTAAAAACGTAAACCGCTAATTACTGAGTTAAATAAAATCTAAAATAAATTAATGTAAAATCCTTGAAAAAAATATAACTACATAATTACGAGTAATTATTTTTTTATTTTACATTCTATGTAGTACAGAAATTAATGTCAGTGATAGAAAACTGAAAATTTATAAGTGTAGTAAATACATTTACAGTTTTCTACATTACTATTTTAGAACTAGGTATTGTAGAATCAGTAGTTCAACAAAACTACTTAAATGTACACTGTTAATACATAATCAAATGTCATTGTTACAAATCCTGTAACGTAACTTTCTTTTTAATCTCAAAGCGTCTCTAGCGCTAATAATAATAATGTAACAGTTGTTATACAAACTCTGTTTCATCAAATAATCTGCAGCCATTGATGTTTGCAGTTGTCAATGAAGTCAACTAAGCTCACTAAAAGTGACAACAAAGCCATTATTACCAGAATTGAACTTAACAGTAGCATAATGCAAGGGGTACCCTATTCCCCTAATCTCCACTTCAACTACAATGCTCACACTTACAGCAATTGTTTTAAAAACACCATTCAAGCATTCGTAGAACACGATTTTCAAATCAATGGAAATAAAGTTCCATTGTCAGTGTAACATGAGCTTTATGTCTGCTATCTCTTTCGCTCCCATTCACCTCGGCAAGGCATGAATGAACAGTTTCGTATGAATGGAATGGTCGCTATAGTACTATACATACCTGCTGATTGTAGGTATATCTATAGCTGTTTATATAGAATTATGTGTTGTATCTGTAGGTATGTGACTTGGAGGCAACGTCACAGATAAGTTGTTAGTTAGTTAATCGGCACGTGGTCAATCGTCTTTTTAATCTATACGTAATAAATGTTTCGATCGTTTGAGACGTTGGATTTTGAATATAAAAAGTATTTTTTTTACTTATGTTGGTATTAGCGATGCTGATTGTTATTTATGCAACATGCATTGGATATCGTAATTAATTTTTAAAGTAACTTTATTGCATGGAATGGGACACTGATGAAGTATAAAATATAAGAGAAACATATAAAAGTTTTCAAGTGATATTTAGCGTCGGATTTTATCTTCGTGAAATTTGTGTTGTTTTGCTGATACACTAAAATTCCTGTGGCATTTATTGGATAACATTATTATTTAGTTACAGTCAATTACCATGTAAATACAAACTGTCCTTCTTCGTTTTATAGGCTCTATATTTTCAAGCAGCGTATTATTTTTTATATAACATGGGTTTTATTTTGTTTTAACCACTACCTCGCATGTTGGTAAGTGGCTCTCAAGGTTAGCTACCGGAACACCGTTTGGCGCTTGAGTTTTCTCCTTAAACTATTAAGTATTCGTGCTTGAGACTACACTACGATTACCTACTGCATCGCTGCATAGGTATATACCGATTACAGTTACATAAGTGACTATTACAAGTAGCCCTACCACCATAGTCGCCTATGCAATACAGATACTTAGATATATTAAAAAGCACATAGAATCCATATGTCTGTCATAGATAAGCAGGTATTATACAATTCTGTTGGCGCACTGGGCAAGTCTTAGCCGCGTCTGCGGGTTCGGTCCTTGGCAGGAGCACAATATTCCTTTCCAAGGGTAATTTGTTGTGTTTCTAAATCTGGTTGGTATTGTTTGTAGGGAGCGGTGTTCATGTTTCCGTCACCCAAGCTACAAGTCTTTGAATAAGTTGAAAGATTGTGAGGCTCTAAGTGAGAATATGTTTGTTTGTTTATTAATATAAATAGATAAATCGTAAATAAATACATGATAATGTAACTAACGGGTGTGTATTAAAATTATTCGTAGCGCCAGGCTATTAAGACGCTCAGTAAATTTTTTGAGCTGCTAAAAACGGACTGGTTTTGTTAAGAAAAACAAAAGACAGCTATTAAAATTCTGTTTTTTTTAAGCTGCTAAAAACTGGTCTTGGTTTTTACTTAAGTAAAAACAAAAGACGAAAATTCATATAATATTTAGACATTATATACTTGAGTATGTAATCTAAATAAATGGAATCCAAGAACTTGATTGGTGAACATTTTCTAAATAAAATTATTTTTCGAAGTCTGGTCTTTTGAAACACTCGTATTGTCTTTATCTAAATCTATAAATGTTGAAAAATATTTTTTTATTTCATTCGTTAGACAATTGAAATAACTTAATAAATAGAAACTTATTTTAAATGTTTTTTTCGGTTGTAACCTAAAACGAGTTTTTATGATTTTTAGCTTATCTGAGATAATTAAGCGTAGGCCAGTAAATAGCTCATCCGATTGACACCTCCTATTAAAATAAATTTGCTTATCGTCTTAATAAATAATTCATTGAATACGTAAGAAAAACTTACACGTGTCAATTTTTTGAGTATATCTCAAGTCCTTGAATATAAATAAATTCTGGTAGATAATGTAAACAAAATGTACATTGGCTGATGTTTCAAGTAAAACAATCTACTACGTAATTCTTACCGATTAGTTTAACTGTATAATAAGCATGTTTGTGTTTATAATTTAGAGTATTCGATAATATCGGTACATAAGTTGTATATTGACGACGCGGTGGACAGGTCTCTGCCCTCTGCGCCGTGGGTCCTGGGTTCGATTCCCGGCAGGAGCACAATTTTGCCATCCCAAGGGACATTATTGTTTCTGGTTCCGTGTGTGACTGTGTGTGTGTGATATGTAAATGTCTCCAGCATCCACGATACAAGTCTTTGGACTTAGTGTGGGGCCGTGAGTGTGAATGCGTTTGTTTGTATAGGTACCTATAGTCTATAATATTTAAATTGGATAAATATTTATGAGGTTTGTGATAAATTTTATACGATTTGTAAATAATTTAAATTGACATTGCTTCAAAAAAAATTTTTGTATAAACAAATCTTTAAACATAATAATACATAGCTGTCAGTGTGGTACTGCTGTTGGGAACGCTACCCACTGGTAGTGGGCTTTAGCACTTGAGTTACCTATAAGCTCGATGTCTTGTAGATAACTTAGGTCTTTGCTGTGTAAAGTAACTTAGGTCTTTGCTGTGTAAAGTTTTAGTTTAGTTTTAGAAAATATAGGCAATTGGCCCGTAGATATTGCCATATATAATGCTCGTTGGCTTTGTTGGGTGGCGCTCGTCTTCTAAACAGGAGTTCGATTCCCGACTGAATCACAAGTTTTCTCCTCAAGGAAAAATTGTGTTTCCGATTCTGGTTGTAATTGTGTGTGATGTGAATGTTGCCGGCACCCACGACAAATCGAACTTAGTGTGGGGCTGTGAGTGTGGAAGCGTTTATGTATTATGTTATCTATGGCTAACCTTACAACAAGGAAACTGCCTGAGTATTCCAGGTCTAGTGTGTTAACCAGCTTCGATCACATCGTCACTTACCATCAGGTGAGATAGTGGTCAAACACGAGCCTGTCACAAATAAAAAAAAAAAAAAAAACTTGATTCGAATCCAATGGTTTCCGGATGTACTAACATTACCTCCAAATACCCACAAAAACACCGAAATCATTTATCACCATTTTATAACGAACATAAGCTACTTTTCCATCGACCATCAAGGCGTAATAAAAATCCTCTTTAAGCCTGGACCTTTTTTACGGAACCAGTTTATATTAACAGTTAATAAAAAATAATAAAAAAAAGTTTATAGCCGCGCGAAGTCACGTTCTTAAGGATGTCGCTGGGGAAACTGAACAGGGCAGTATCCAGGTTGGGGAAGATTTAAATATGTCAGCTTTAGGCATATAATACTTGTAAAATATTAATGAATAGTATTTTACAAGTATTATTAAACAATGTTATTAATAGAAACTAAAATGAAAAGATACTATTGCTTGAGTTGCTAATAAGCAACAACAACAAATGTTAATACATGACTTAAAATTTCAACATAAAAATAAACTTTGAATAATAATATGTAAATCTTATGTTTTTGACACTAAGTTCGAAGACTATGGACTCACCAATAAATTAAAATTATAATTTCCGATAAAATTTTGTTCTGGAATAAATGAAATGAAATGAAATCACCATTCACGTCGTACACATCATCACACCCTGAACCAGAAAGACAAATTTCCCATGGGGAGCAAACTTTTATTTCTACCGGGATTGTGAATGCGTTTGTTTGTTTATTAAACGATTGAAAACAGAAATGAACATTTTCACTTGGGATAATTATAAAAATAATAAAATCAAAACCTTAGCTTCGAATAGTTGTAGTATATCCTATCAATTCAAATGCTAATAAATTTAGTATGATTTTATAGATGTTGCTCCATTTAAAATGTCATTATCATTCGACAAAATAAACAGCCCCTAAAGGTGAACCCCCTTACAACGTACCTGTTCTGGCTGTACCAGGCAGTAAACAAGGGAGATAAGAATGGAGTGCACCCACAGTGCACCATAAGTGTCTGCCTTGTGCTCGTAGACAATGGGCTCTAAGAACGCACTCGAGATTTTCGAGTGGTCAGCTTTTTGCAGCGTAAGGATGGGGTTGTTACGGATCACGGATATCATAGTTACTATCCGGTTCTTCAGTCATATTTTATGGGTAAAGTAAACGATTTATTTGACCTTGGACGAAAACCTCATTAACATTACAATACAATACAAAAACTCTTTATTGACACCAAAAGATAAATACAAGATACAGAGAAACTTATAAAGGTAGATACCATGAGCGGTCTTTTCGCTAAGAGCGATCTCTTCCTTACAACCTTTGGATGGAAATATAAACGAAAAGATAATGTAGGGATGGTGGTGCGATAAAATAAATTTTCAAATAATATAAATACTTTATTTAAAATACATAAACAATAAATAACAATATCAAAATATCATCATCATCATCATCATCATCCACAGCCCTTTTGATCCCACTGCTGGGTATAGGCCTAATATGAATATATATATTATATTTATAATATAATTTATAATATATATATTATATTATATTTCTATATCAGAATATACTTACATAAAATAAATAAATAATTACATAGAAGTACCTATAATACAATCATATTGTTTAACATATATAATTCACATAAAGTAACGTTTACAGATTTGACAAATAAAAGTTTATGACTTGTGTTTTAAATGATTCTTGAGTTTGTGCGCATTACTCCTTCAAAAGGGGTAATTTTTTTGCCAAATAATACGATATTTCTAAGTCCTACAAAATTCGTTGCTTCGTGTTCAGAAACATTGTATAATTCAATTTTGCAACCAAATGAATACATAACAATCGAATTATGCAAAAGCTGTGTATGACTTCACTAGGAACTATGACGCTTGTCACAATTTATCATTATATCGGTAATATTATTTAAATCGATCATTATAAACCATTAGAATTAAAAAGATAAAAATATGTTTTGATGTAGCAGCTTACAGCTGTGTATTGTACATTTTCACACATTGGACTTTATCGTCATTACTCCTAGTTACTAATGTTGAAAAAAAGTTAGTTATCCCAGAATCCTTGAAAACATGGCTTTAAAGCAGAGGTACTTACCGAGGGGGACGTTTTTAATTTAGTGCACAGTCGTTCTGAATCCGTCGGTCGGCACTGATAATAATAATTTGTTTAACTTTCAGGCCAAAATATGATTGTTTTTTTATATTATAGTTTCTATTTATGTCTTCTACAAACTTTACCTTGCACCCTACGTGAAGATAGATTGCCTATGATTTAACAATCCGGATAAGCGTTAGTGACGGATACTATAGCACATCACTATTTTTGAAGTGTAAAGGGGATGCATTCACGGGCACGCGCACTCAAAGCCCTTTGTTGCTCCGGAATATTTCCTTGTTAAAGTCCAACGTTTTGTTTCTTACTTAGAAGTGATGTGAGAAATCCGGTTACGGACGTTTTTTTTACAAGGATGTTGCTTGGTTAACGTATTTAGCGTGATAGCCTTTTCAGCTTGCTTAATGTTTTTTTTTTTTGAAGTTATATTTAAAAGAGCTTCGTGTCGCATTGGAGTTATTCTGTTGTTTAGGTATTCTTGAATTGTATTGACTTTGATATTTAATTTATAAGATAACCACCAAGCTTAATGGTGATATGGTCGGTCAAATCACTTATATATTACACATACATTTATAATGACTGGCAAGACAATGCTAAAACGCTAATCTGTTTCACTTCATTCTGTCAGGTTTTATTTTAAAACGAAAAACCGATTTTAACGCCAACTTGATAAAAAAAACATGGGACAATCTCGGACGCAGAGGGATAAATCTAGAAATGCACAATACACCCCAAAGCGGTACGTCAGTGCAGGACTTATCGCCTACACTTAGAATTAGAAACAGAGATGTTATAGCCTTTCAAACAAATTATCAGAGTCTTGTATGGCTATCGTCAAATCAATCGTTTACTCAAATAATGTTGTGTACAGTAACAGATTCAAACTTTTACTTTATATTTTAGTTTTACTAACATTTCCATAGTCACAATAAAAATATCGTGTTTACAATAAATAACAAAAATACTCGTCGTTTAGAGTTCACGTTAACCAAACCGATCTTTTCCAATCCTATTTACCATAATTCATTTCACATTATCATCAACACTCAAACAATAACCATCAATCTTGTCAAAAATAAACATTTCCTTCGCATATTTGCCAATCCTTCACAAACAACAACATTGGGGACTGATTTAAAATTCAAAATCGGGGACGACGTCAGTCAAGATCCTTATCGACATCACGGAAACTCTTGGTGTCGTGCAAATAAAAATTAACAGGGACCTGTGAAGCCTGTCATACCTATCTTGATCGCGACACGAAAATGATACCACCTTTAATTACCCGATACGAACTATACTCATTTATTTAGTTACTCTTGAAAACACGTTTAAAACTCACGAAGTTGTAATAGCTGGAATCACGCGATGCGACTACGGAACTACTATAAAACTAGGTTCTCTCTAGAGACTTCTCAAATTTATGCCCTAATTAATTAGGGCATAAATTTGAGAAGTCTCTAACGCGTTCTTTAGTGCTAGGGATAAAAGAGATTAGTGTAGTTTTTATTATTAACTTACTATTTACTTTACTAAGGCGAAGTTGCTTGCTCGTTAAGACTAGTGGGCAGTCCTAGTATCAGGATTTTTCAAGCCGCCTTAAGGCATCTGATAAGGATTAACGACTGTTGGCTTACGACTAACAACCGAAAGAAAGGGAAAAAAGTAGAAAGGGGGATATTTTACCACCGAATGTCTATTTATTTGTTCCCACACAGCGTCAAAACTTATAATCGAATTGTTATATAATTATAGGGTATCGTTGAATTTATCTATACTCTCCAGGTATAAAGGCTTTTAAAAAAAATGCGTCCGTAACGTAAAGACGAAAAATATGTTAATTCCATCACGTCTTGATTGTATGAAATATAAATATTCAATTAAATTAATGGTGAATATATATTAATGAATGGTGATAAAGTGTAACGTTGATTTATTTTTAATATGTTAGCATTGGTAAATATTGATTTGGTCGAGGGTGGTTACTTTTTTATGCTCTGTAGGCAAGCATTTGACTATAATCTTACGTGATGGAAAGCGATGATGAATTTGAAAAATTTATGGTTTACTACACAAGAATTAGAATGACTTGTTTTCTGTGTAAAAATTGTTTTTTTTTATTCTAGATAAGCAAGCATTTCACCGCTTCCTCACGAAGCCGCCGAAGATAGAACTTGCTTGCCTAGAATACCTATTTACTCTAGACTTGAAGACACCCAGATTGTACCGTTCAGGGAACAAAGACGCAAGCAATGAGTTCCAGTCCTTCGCTGTACGGATGATAAACGTAGAAACGAAACGCTTCGAGCGAACTGGAGGTATTTCAACCATAAATGGATGGCGTTTGACAGTTTTAATATTCATTCAAAACATTCATTTATGGTAAACAGCCCTCCAGTTTGCTCGAATCGTTTCGCTTCTACGTTCATCATCCTTACGGCGGCGTAGGAGTGAACCTTATTAGTCGTTGTTTTGTTTGGTTTGGTATAATCTGGGAGTATCTATGTCTCTCTAGAATAAAGTCATGGTTTAAGCACTTTTCATCAGGTAAGACAGTGGTGATATGTTTACCTTACTAGCATAAAAAATTAAATGCTATTAACTAAAGAATTAGGTATACTTATCATAAATATAAACACAACTACTTTAACCAACCTAAATACTAAACTCTCTGAATATTTTCTTTTACGATTGAAGTTTTAATTGTAGTACTAAAGTTTTAACATCAATTTTAATGTACGAAACCAACACTGAAATTCTAAGGTTGTATTTTATAAGTATTTAAATATAAATGTTATACTATAGCTAGTTGTAAAACCTTATCTTCATTATTAACTTGTTCCATTTTCACCTTGAAATGGTGTAGTTGACTGAAACATGATTTATTAAAAAATTAAAGCTTAGTGAAGAATATAATTAAATATAATTACGTTTATAGTTGACATATTTTAAACCGGCTAAGTTAGGCTAAGTTTTTATAGAAGTTTTTAGTTTTTGGTGCTAATATATTATTATTATTAGTGGCCTCGATTCTGATGTACGCTCACTAAATTAAATTTAAACTATCCCTGTCTCTTACAAAATAGAAACACGAGACAGAGATAGCATACATTTTAGTGCTGTCCAGCTAGTTTATGAATTAAAACATGAACAGCAGAAGCAGAAAGGCGCGTGGTTTTAGTCAACACCAATAACATACTCGACTAAGCTTGCATAGACATCTAAGTTCTGACTATCTTGACTTACACTTAAATGTATGCTATCTTTGTCTTGTGTTCCTATTTTGTATTAGACAGGAATAGTTTAAATTTAATTTAGTGTGTGACATCAGAATCGAGGCCAATATTTATGAAATGCTTTGTTTTTTATTTACTGCACTACCACGAAATTTCTGCTCCTCCTCGGATGATTAAGCCCTTTTTGTACAGTTGAATTGCGCAAAAATATGAATAAATGGTGAAGGCAGCATTATAATAAATCATTCTGAGCAAATAGGCAGATATCTTTCTTTGGGACTGAGGTTTTACATGACAAAATTTAATTATTATAAGTTAATATTTTTTTGTAGTGGTAAGACTTTTTACAGAGTCCTTCTGAAGCACATTGCTAGAAACTCAACCGCCAGCAGTAGTGTGCAAGCACGTATTTAGAATCAAGGCCATTGTTTTTAGTGAAATTACGGAGCATAAAGAGATTTAATATCTACTATTTCAGGATGACGACCTGCCCTTTCCTTACAGTGGTTTACTCGTGCTGAGGGTTACACGTGCAGCCACCAAAGCCCCTCCCCTCCTCGATTGACCTCCGACCTTTTATACTGATCGTTCACAAGACACTTTTGATTAGGGTTACCATTTCTGCCCTCTTCAGTCGGATAACAATGTCAGAGCATTATAGATAAAACGATTTAAAACCTAAAAAATTATATTAAACTATTTTATAAAATAAGCCGGCAGCCTAGCCGGCGCCCAACAACAATAACATCTATCTATTCATGTTTACATTCTCGAGGAGTCTACTAATTCACAGATTTTATAAATTATTTTTTATAATAACTTAAAAATGTATGTCGAAGCATAAAGTAGATTAGTTTTGTTCAATAATATTCTCATGTAAGTTAAATGTATTTTTCTATGAGAAATAAATTTATCTCTAACCGTTAAATTGAGAAATAAAATTACATACCAAAGTTTAATGCAATTGCCTGCATAGAAAAAATATAGAAAATTATCATCGTTGCAATTAAGATATTCTTTAGTGCTATATTTTAATGCTGTGTTTTTTGAGAACAAGTACATGTTGTATAGTATCTAAAACCTCCCAATGCAGAATTGCGGTTTGAGATCACGTCTTCGGGCGGTGATTATCGGAACGCTTGTTGGGAGGTCAAACTCTCCAGATTAGGAGAAATACCTCCCGCGCGCGGACCACAGTTTGCGCTGATCATATTTAATATGCCCTGGTGTCCTACATTTCTGGGAAAACGTAGAGTAACCCTACATTGTTACTTTTATTTTCTCATATTAATTCTAAAAATAACTGTAATCAGGAGTAATGACGTTGTTTGCTGTTTATTTCAAGGAATGCGTGCACTAACATGAAATTTATATTCCAAAGTAAATTTGAGTTCATTGTTACACTACTAAATAGCATTTATTATTTTCATTTATAACAAAAGTTATTCTATATTTTTACTATTAAAATTTTCGTATGTTTGACACATTATACTTTATATAAATGAAACGGCTTGACTCACGATTTAGGGTCGACTCTTGCGACCTAGGTTTCGGGGATGTCCGATCCCCATCATTATTGAGACGGAAGGTCACGGCGCTCAAAGTGAGCGCCGTGACCTTCCGTCGTGTACTCGCAACCTAGGTCGCAAGAGTCGACCCTAAATCGTGAGTCAAACCGTCTCATTTATATAAAGTATAGTTTTTCTATAATACTTAATATAATAACTAGGTTAACATCCAATGCCTTTATAAAGAAACCTGTTAACCGTTGCACTGTTATGTAATTTGTTGACTTGACACCTACCCACACCGCACAGTGGTAGTAAAGTAGGTAGTAGAAGATATTTACCGAGGTTGTGGGTTCGATTCTCGGCCCACAAGCTAAGCCCACCTGGACTTCTTATATGGATAGATAAATAAATGTGAGTTTACACAATATATCTGCGGAATAACTTCAATATTGCAAGTTACGAAATGCGCTGTGTTTAATTCTTGCATCATGATTTTTGTTGAGGATGATATGTTTCTGATAAGTGGATGTAACAAGACTGTTTTTTTTAATTTATTTAGACGTATAAAACGAATTACTATCAATAACAGAACTTATAATTCTAGATTGGGTTACAAACTGGATTGCAACTCAAAACATGTACATTCTGAAAAATGGAATAAGAATACCTAACTTGACTAAGTAGTATAAAAGTATAGTTTTTTTTTTTTTTATTTGTGATAGGCTAGTGTTTGACCACTATCTCACCTGATGGTAAGTGACGATGTGATCGAAGCTGGTAAACACACTAGACCTGGAATACGCAGGCTCTCAAGTATAACTGCCGGAACACCGTATTTGGCTTGGCGGCAGACTTTCAACTTGATGGTGGTAAGCTACTTTGGTAGCAAGCCAGGCGAGCAACTCACAAAATGCTCTACCACCTCTAAAATAGTAATATAGTAAGTAAATAATTATTGTGGTGTCGACTGATTCGGTTAGAGATTCGACTGATTCGGTTTCATTCACTTTGCTGAGTCGTGTATTTTTTCAGTTTTCGACGTCATCGTCTAAATCACTGCAACTGCGACGCTATGTTAGGATCTTTAATTATCCGTAATGAGCTTACTTAGGTGCTTAACCGCCTTCTTAGCAGAGGTATCGAGTTCGATTCCCGTTGGAAACACAAGTATTCTCCCAAAGTGAAATTTGCGTTTCTGATATTGTATGATGTGAATGTTTCCTACACCCACGACAAGTCAATCGAACTTACTCTGGGGCTGTGAGTGTGCAACCGGTATGTTAATTACACCTATTCTGAGACATTGCACAGACTCTCTTTATGATAGGAATTGTAGTACTGATGTTCGATCGGTAACCACGGTCTCTCGTGTTCAAAAGTGCCTACTGAATGAATTTCTCGTTACGTATGGTCTCAGCTACCTATAAGCTTGCTCGTTTTCTGTATGGTTGTATTTAGCTATAGATATTTCTATATATTTATAGGCAATTGGTCTATCTATTAGATCAATTATTTAAAATAAATTTGGTGTAGAAAATGTTAAATATCCTATGTTCAGTACTTTAGGTAGCCGAGATATTTTTTATATCTTTGATAGGCTAGCGCTTGACTACTATATTACCTGATGGTAAAAGTGATCTAGGAAGGGAAGCATGACCTAGAATAATCAGTTCTCAAAAATAGCTGCCGGAACATTACTTTTAGTAATAATGGCGACAAATTTTGATACTTGGGGTTGGTAAACTAATTGATAATAATTAACCTTTAACCACAAAAACTAAAATATGTTCACAATACTTTAGATCCGTGGGTCCCACATTGTGACTACCCGTGTCGACTGGGTTCCACAGTCTCTTCCCAATGGTATACAATCATTATATATTGAGTATAATTTATAGTTATACTAGTTATAAATTAGAAATATTCCAAGGTACATTGCTTTAAGTTTTGTTTTTTACAAATTCTTTTATCCAATCTGTTTTCATGAGATTTTTAATTTTAATTGTATGAATTTTGTTTTGTGTATGTGAAATCATATGTATGTTCATAGATTATCTGTGAAAGTGTACGATAAGAATCTTCTACTCTTGACTTTGTGGCTATTTATTAACTGACTTAAAAAAAGGAGGAGGTTCTACGTTCGACTGTATGTATTTTTTTTTTATATATGTTCACCGATTTCTCCCCCATTTTCTGGACCGATTCTCAAAATTATTATTTGTTGTTTGGTAGATTATACTTCAGAGGTGGTCCCCAAATAAATTATATCGGAATAGATTAAACCAAAACCAAAATATAAGCGGTGAAGTCGGTTTTTTTAAACTTAGCTGACGTTTAATTTTAGGGTTGAAGGTTAGGCTTAGTTTCGACAATTAGGTGTTAGGTATATTTGAACAGTGTAAATAAAAAAGAACTGCTACCGATGAGCAGAAGGCTTATACACACCTTCACTTCCTTTTAAGAAATACATAAAACTATAATCATCATAATCACACCAGCTGTTCATTCATTAACTTCGCCCACGAAGCTCGCTGCTCCGATTAACTATATTAAGAGGTGACGTTTAAGGCTGTACTGCGATTAAATGTATCATATATGCACATATTGTTAGTTATTCCATGTTTACACGAGACGTGAGTCAGATATTACGTTCACAAGGACTTCGCCTTAAACGTAGAAGAGATTAAAGTTATATATTTATGTAGATATACAGTACCCATTCTGTCCCTTTAGGGGTTCTAGGTCGTACGTAGGTTTTGTATCGATTATAATGATAATTTTTATCGTCTTTAATTTTTAACGTTGATTTACTAAAATATATAGATACTACGCACAGAACATAAGGTAAGAACATAAGCTCATGAAACGGATGCCACATAACTAATGTCCATGTCTGATAATATCTGACAGAAATTCGAAATGCTTCGTTTATTTTCCTTCTTCGTATTGTTTTAGCATATGATCTGAACAAAATTGTTAAAAATGAATCACGGACATTTAATCTCAGCTATTGTTTTTCCTAATATTCTGCTTCTGCTATTTTACCGTATTTCCCTACTATATTCCAGAAATTAATGGACAATTTTACAAAACTAAATTCATAAATAAATCATTCAAAATTGAATAGTTGAAAACAAATACTACATAAAAATATTTATTGCAAAAAATATGTGAACAAAAAAGTGGTATAGGTATAAACAATTTAGTAACAAAAGTCGCCCATTCTGTGTAATTTCTATGTACCTTGACTACAACAGAAATAAAAATGCAATGCTTTCAATGTTTTCCTTTGTATTTTTATGCTAGATAGGCAAGCATTTGACCACTATCTGACCAGATGGAAAGTGAAGATGCGGGCGAAGATGTTGCCTAGAGGATACCTATTCAGTCTAGACTTGAAGACACCCAGATTGTACCGTTCGGGAAGCAAGGGCGGAGGCAATGAGTTCCACTCCTATGTCATAGCCTTTTTGTAAAAAAAAGTCCGTATAATAAATGAGATAATTAGTTCCTCAATAAATAGGGTGTAAGATACAAGTCTAGCCTGTACAGTGAATCGGAAACCTCGCAATTTGTCACATGTAAAAACAGACCGGTTTCCAGCGGCTCATTGCGTCCACCGACACAACATTTGTGAGCTTCCTGCGCTCGCTTCCCGTCACAATAGCATAACAGAACATATTAAATTCGATCGTCTCTGAGGATATTAGTTCATAACACATCTCGCCCTTTCCGTTTGCTTCTTTGACATGTTTGTTGATCTTCATTTAACACAAGCGACGCGATCTACCTTTTTTTTCGTCAGGGGGAACAAATGCCTGGCACTTCCCTTAATTCTTCCCAGGAGTGAAAGAATGGGGCGCGTGGGGCTTGAACGCACTAAAATCCTCCCTCTCCCCCTCCCCCCGTGAGCAGTCCATGGGACAAAATAGGGTCGCGCTAGGCAACCTAATCTTTATATAGGAACTGCACGTTAGCTAAGTTCGCTTTCACTTTTTAAACAACTGGTACCGGGTTCGATTCCCCGGTGCAAATACATGTTTTCTCCCCGATGGAACTCCCCAATGTGTTTCTGGTTAATAATTCTAGGTCTAATACGAGCTTCTTGCTCTTTTCTTGCTTCTTTATTTTGACTTGTAAGTCCCGCCTATTTCCATTTGTTTGTACTACCTATGTGTTTTTATAGCGAAAATTTAAAAGTTTTAGTACTGAATACACACAGCTATAGCGCTATAGATAACTACACAGTTTACTTAAACATATTGAATTAAAATACCCGCAAGTTTTAGGCAGGCCCACTGTAAAAAAAACAGTTTTTTCTATAGTTTGTGGATTGTTATAAAACTAAGCATACCGTTTTGTGTTAACTATGATAAAATATAGATCATATTAATGAAACTTTGTAGGAAGATTTTTTTCCTTTTACCTTTACTCTAGAGAATCAATTTAGCATTGCAAACTTGTAGCCCGTAGTATATATATACTACATGTACATATATATATTTATAATACATACATATACAATACAAAACGCTTTAATGTTTACCAACTAATGAAATATTACATTCATCGTGGAAGTACAATGGGCGGTCTTATCGCTTAAAGCGATCTCTTCCAGACAACCTCTTACTAACCTTATTGAGTTGATTATTATGAAGAGACTTTAAATTTCTTTTCAAGTGGATGCTTTATTATGTCTGTAAGTACATATCTCGGATATAAGTGAGCTCCAAGTAGTGCTAACGCCAACGTTATTGATGACTGACTCTTAGGAACATATTTTATGTCAACGGATAAACCTGTATAATTTATCGTCACCGGTTTCCTGCAGTCTGATTAGTTGAGCAATTGTTCAAATACTAATTAACAGATTAATTATACCTACAGTTCCGTTATTAAACCTTACGTAGACTCACTTTTTACTATGAGTGCGGACGAGGCGCGTACTGTAATAATTACGGGTGATAGTGAAAAAAGAGGTTAGGTTGTGGCTCAAAGAAACTGAGAACGACGCGACGACCAGTTGGCGCGTTGGACAAGTGTCTGCAATCTGCGCCGTAGGTCCTAGGTTCGATTCTTGGCAAGAGCACAATTTTCCTTCTCAAGGGGCATGTGTGCTTCTCGTTTTGGGTATGATTATGTGTGTGATATGTAAATGTTTCCGGCACCTACGATACATGTCTTAGAACTTAGTGTGGGGCTGTGAGTGTGACTGCGTTTGTTTGTTGGTTTGTTAGGTAATGTTGGCTATTGTGAATTATAAACGCATTGTTAATTTATAACTTGTTCAAAATTGATAGATCCTGTTTCCAAAATGTGCCTGATTGGCATATTGTGTGTAAGGAAAAAGTGTAATAACAATTTTATTATGACTGGAAGTAGATTTTAGTCAAGCGTGCTACATCTTCGGCCGCATCATCGCTTTCCATCAGGTCATATTGTAGCCAAACGCTTGCCTATCTCGTGCATAAAAAAAAAAGATTGCGCGGGCAAAATATGTATTTATTTTTTATAATGTCAACACTGAGAATAAACAGTGAGATTTTTTATTTTTATTCTCCATGTTCTTAAACGCAACAACGCGTTTAAGAAAAAACCGGTAAACTGAATTTTTTTATTTTTATTTTTTTTTATTTTAGTAGGACGATTATGTGTCTTAGGACTTTTTGTTTTTTATCAATAAAATACAGTACAACCATATTGTGGTTTATTTTTATATAAAAATGATTTTGACACCGATTTCTACAAACTGCATGCCATCGTGTAGCAAGACAATAATGAAAGAGCCTTCCTCTAAAAAATATCTTCGAGATGTTTTTCCTTTCTGAAATGTAAATCTGTTTTACTTACTGTACAGGCCTAATGAATAATCGATTAGTAAATACGCATGCGATTCAAGTCTTTCTAGCTATGAAATTACACTTATAACATAATTTTCTTATTTGAATGATTTTAACAACGAAAATGAAAATTTTAATAAATAAATAAAAATTGCTAAAATAGCCGTCTTTGAAATTACTCAAATCTGCTCGTATTATTAAATATTTTTGATATGAAATATAATATTTTTATCAATTTAATTTATTTTTCGAAACTTAAACATTCGATTTAATATATAAAAAAAATAAACATAGTCCCTTATACCTAAATACCAAATATGTTACACATGTCGTTAATTAAATTACCATAACCGGAAGTAGAAACGTAAATATTCGAAATTAGACGTACATGATATTTTTCTTATTATTATTATTATTTCCATGTAGGTCTAAGTAAGCATAATCACGTGTAACCGCAATATCATCTGATCTTAATGACGAACAGTTCCTACCACGAATCGAACTCGAACCCTATTAATGTATAGTAGAGTACGTTCACCTGATGACTAACAAGGGGTTTTGTGCTGAACTAGTGCTAGTCGCGGGTTTGCTCGCTTTGATAAGATAAGGTAAGCATGCTACATGAAGGCTGCACCATCACTTTCTATCAGTTGAGTTGTAGAAGGAGAGAGTTGGAGAGAGGGCGCTGCCGTGCGCAAGCATACATCGGCTCCGTATTTTTTAATGTTTTAAAATTTTACTATTAAGCTTTAAATGTACGTTTCTAGTAAACATTCCTTAAGCAATAACAACATAAACGTCGAAAATAGTTGAAGTGCACAAGAATCGTACAATAGATCAAGATAATACGACAAAAATTGATGTGACCGTTACAAAGCAAATACACGGCCAAATGCTTACCTATCTGGCATAAAAAAAGAGTATCTTATATTTTTTTACACTTAAAGAAAATATAAGGTACTCTTTACTTTTTTTATGCATCTCTTTACATGCATCACAACAATACCAATCCTTATTAGTGTTTCATGTCAGTTTATATTATTATCTAAACACTATTTCACCTACTAGTAAGAAATCAAGTGGTCTAGGTTGGTAAGTTCGCTAAGTCTAGTTAAGGGAATGATACCAGTATATCTCCTAAAACGCGTACATACCTGAATATATATGTTTTATCTTATCTTAAGCTTAATGTGTAAATTAAGATATTATAGTACGCCCGAAATGAAAAGACTGTTGATTCACTATTAATATTGTAATATAAGAACATTGTAAAGATAAAGATAAAGATTCTTTATTTGCGTAAAACATGGTATGAAGATCTTAAATAGTAGAATGTTAGTGAGGCACTCATGTTTTGCTATAGGTTAGTAGCATGCAAATTTACAAAGTCACATCTTATCCAAACTAAACATATATAATAATGTATAAGTAATAACAAAATTGTATTTAATTAAGGAATTCTCGAACATCATACATTAATTTACTTTGTAGCCATTTATACAATTTATTTTTAAATTTTGTAATATTTAAATTTTTAAAGTCACTTGGTAATTTGTTGAATATTTTCATACACATAGCTACACAGTTTTTACTATATTTAGCACTTTTTGGTATAACATTGTATACCAGCCGATGTGGGTCCCGTTGTACCCTTTTTGAAACATCGAATGCGTTTACAAATAAATGTTTATGTTGCATGACAAAGATACAGGTTTCGTATATGTAGAGGGCGGGTAGTGGTAATAAGCCAAGTATTCCAAACTGCGGTTTACATGATTCTCTCGGTCGGATTCCGGAGATAGCTCTGATGCATTTTTTCTGTGCAACGAATGCTCTATTTGTATCAGTACTATTACCCCACATTACGACTCCATAACGCAATATTGATTCCACATACGCATGGTACGATTCAATGGCCGTCTTCTTATTTGTTACGTTTTTTATTTTATTAAGTGCGTATACAAATTTATTGATTCTCTTACTTAGGTTTTCCACGTGCAATTTCCAATTTAAATCTTGGTCAATTGTTACTCCTAAGAATTTTGTGTACGTTACTTCGTCAATTTTATCTATATGTAAATTAAAATTATATCGTGTATCTTTAGATTTATGAAATTGTATATATTTAGATTTATCTAGGTTAATTTTCAGATTGTTTGATTGGAGCCATGTTATAATTTTGTCAATTGTATTATTTATGTCCTGTTCGTGAATTTGAATTGCATTATTAGTAGATTTGTTCGTGGTCACTATAATTGAAATATCATCAGAGAATAAAATACTTTTATATGTTGTAATATCAGTAATGTCACTTATATACAAAAGGAATAAAATTGGACCCAATATGCTTCTTTGTGGGATGCCACATGCATTTTTTTGGGGTTCTGATACATAAAGTTTCATTTCATCATCTTCTAGTTTATTGATCACCACTTGTTGCCATCGATTATCCAAAAAAAAGTACACAGTACAAATGTACACAGTTTTATACAATAAACATATATTCTATTCCATTCTGTAACAATATATCTCGGTTATCATAACGAAAGCTGATGAACAAAAATATTCGTCGGAATCTGTGAGATAAAAGAGAGAAACGTTTTAGAATAATATTAACAGTTAAAAATATTTTTGGAGAAAATACCAAACCACTAGCTAAACACATCTATTTTTCTTTTTGAAATGCTTTTGCTTTGTTATTTTATCAACCGACTGTATGGTTTTTTTTTTTGTTTGTATGTAACGCGATGTCTCCGCCAATTTTATGAATCGATTTTGATGGTTTTTTTTTTTGGTAGAGTATACTTCAGAGGAATAAGGAGAGAGGAGGATAAATTTTATCGAAATCGGCCATGCCAAAACCAAAATATAAGTAATGGAATCGGTTTTTTTGAGCTTTGCTTGCGTTTCAAGTACATCAGAATACTGTTAAAGTTATATTATTCTAGCTATGCTCGCCTGTACTAGCACTCTACCAGTCGTAGTTTATATAATCAATCGCTCAGCATTAAACACTGTTCCGGGTGCTAGCCTTCAGCCATACTTGACCACTTCATAACTTACCATCAGGTGAGATATTTAATTTATATTCTTTCTGTACAAGTATGCAGACAGACAAAACAGTTTTATTAAACATGTATAATGGTTGTGAGTCAGATTATGAGGTAAATCAAAAGGGTCTATTAGTTTACCAGTCACGGCCTGATTAGTCACGTTTACCGAAAGATAACTTATAATTATGTTCATAAATTAGATACGTATGTTTATTGTAAATTAATCTGTGTATAACATTGCCTAGACATACGTTGTTGCTAGAACTGAATGGGACGTGTTGACTGAGTACCGTTGGCAAAACTATATGAGACTTTTTTTTTTTTTTTAACAATTAAATCCTCCCAGGCTTTGTCAACCGTTAGTATCAATACTAACACAAAGCCTAGGCTAACTAACACTAGGCCTGAAAGCATGACACAAGTTTCGATTATCTGCAAAAATACATATATATTTTAAATTGAACAGAAAAATCCTGTTAACTGCTCATTCGCTTAATTGTGTGTGCGTTCGCTTTCTATCGGGTTCAATTCCCAGCGGGAACACAAGTTTTCTCCCCGAGGAGATTTTGTGTTTATGGTTCTGGTTGAGATTGTGTGTGTGATGTGAATGTTTCCGGCATCCACGCAGTGGCGGATTTACCAGCAGGCTGAGTAGGCTCGAGCCTAGGGCGGCAGATTTTGGGGGCGGCAAATTTGGGGAACGATGTTTTTTTTTTCCTCATACAAATCAAAAAGATTTTTCTATGACGGTTTTCTGATGTCTTACAGATAGAAGTCTGCAACAAATTTTGTCGATGACTTCTCTCACATTGCACATTCCGAGAGTAGCAAACTTCCATATTCTAGAGTAAAACAGCTAGTTCAGTTGGTCATTGATTCCGACTTGACGGAGTCGATTATTTTTAACTGTTTGAAAGCGCAATAAAGATTATTTATTAACGTTTACCAAATGTTCATTATTGTGTAAATAGCATACATTACCCCGCCCATACATGATTGAGCTTCGATTAGCTCAAAAATATTTACCGAAAAATTATTTTACGTGCAATTTCAACGAAATTGTTGCATTGTAAAAATAATGTATGATATGACAATTGTTGAGGCAAGGGCGGCAAAAACTATTCAGCCTATACCTTGAAAATTTGTAAATCCGCCACTGCATCCACGACACAAGTCATCGAACATATTGTTAAAGCGTTTATTTTGAAGTTTGTTTACAAAAGCAATAAGTTTATATCATATCAGTGACAAAAGTAGCTACTTACAGAAATACTACCTAATTCTAAAGTAGTTAAATAAGTACAAAATAGTTTATTTTAAATGAGCTTTAAAACAGGATTCAAAATCAATATGATGAATAGTTTAAATTTTCTAATTAGAGACTTACTCTTAAAATGTATTTATAATACAGATAGAAATAAAAATTATTTCATGTATCTACAAAGTCTATTGACGTTCCCAAATCGACATCGCAAATCTAACGTTTGTATCTTTTATTTAAATACAAATATTGGATTGATTCATCATCGCGCTCTTTTACGTTTCTTACACACCTAATATATCCGGTTCTTCTATTTCGATTTTGGAATGGATAACCTGATTTAAAGGAAAAGTGCCATAAAAATCTTTATGAAACAAATAGCCTACTCTAAATATACATTGTTTATATTACACTTAATAAAATTACTTACATTAAAAATGTTTAAATGTCTATAATTTAATTTTATAAATATTGTATTTTTGATAAAATGTATTTACTGACGGTACACCAACATATCGTGGGAAAACTGTAAATCACGTAAAAAGCACGTCAAGGGGTTACTCGTTTCATGCGTAATATCCAGCACGTTTAACTCCTATTATATAACGCCTTGTTACTTGGAAATAAGGTTTCAATTACAAAAGCCAATTTAAATTAATTTTATAATATTTTGCACGTCGCGCACAATGCTTGCATGACAATGTATGGTGTCAGTTTCTGGTGTTACCTGGCATTTTAGTACATAATTTACCGATTGTATGTGATATCATATTAGTTTAAACATCAGTAGCCAAAACAGAACTTTTTACAAGCTTTTGTTAGTTTCACCTGTCCCGTTGTCTGTCTATCTGTCGGCCAGTCAATCAACTAGCTAATTGAGCCACTTTCCTACGTCCGATTGGATTAAAATTTGTCGTACTTATGTATCTTCGGTGACAATACAATGATATGGAACTAAACAAAATAACCCCATCTACTTTGGGCTCGTTTCATTCGTCTTCTGGTTTTATAACTTTTTAGTCCTTTTTTTTGTTTCGGTATATTGTAGCAAGACAGGTCCTATTAAAAAAAAGTGCCCTATCTTCACTTGACCAAAAGTATAAGTTCGTGGTACGACCCGATTCGTAACCACGACTGCTCGTTCGGGGACTGGGTCTGTTACACTTACACTGTTTTAATCAAATCTGTAATAGCAAAATTAAATATAAATATGTACCAAAAGGGTGAAGCCGTAGTACGCGTTGATATAAATACATTTAAAAAAAACTCTTTTACCCGACTGCGTCAGAAGGAGAGTAATGTTTTTCGGGCGTATGTCTGTCCATTTTTTTGGCAAGCCGTTGTCATAT
Organism: Lomographa bimaculata; assembly: GCA_948107665.1. NCBI lineage: Eukaryota > Metazoa > Arthropoda > Insecta > Lepidoptera > Geometridae > Lomographa > Lomographa bimaculata. Next base: position 11,966,272 of record OX403599.1, read on the forward strand.
CGTTGAATTCGTCAGAATTGGGTGTAGTGTCATAAGCTATATAAATTTAGAAAATGGCGTCCGCATATGAAACAAATGGATTTCTTTCTTTTCTTACCATAGCAATATGGGTATCAACTGAAAGCTAGTGAAAAGACCATTTCAAAAATAAATGTATCATGTTACATACACATGATACATTTATTTTTGATCACATTTTTTGCAGTCGGGTTCTTTGAATTTTTAAGACACATTTTTTTTGTACATTGACGTGTTAACACACTTAAAATCACCTCACCATATATGTAGTAAAACTTTACTAGACTAGAGACCCATCTTAGGTTTCTATAAGCAGTTCCACCAAGAATATACTTAGTAGAACAGGACTTCTACGTTCCAAGATACATAAATAACGTCACTTTCGTCTCGTTACAAGACGGATGTCCTCGGAAGCTGTCCGTTACTAACGGATGGAGATATAGGGCGCAAACGGTGTCCAACTATCCAGTCGCCGGTTATTATACTTCTACATAACCGTATATAGTGCCATAGGCGCTGGGAATCTTGTTTGCTATTTTGAGTATTGGAATTGAACTGCCCGTTGGCTTAGTTAGATGCACGTTCGCCTTCTAAGCAGGGGTATCGGGTTCGGTTCCCGGCGGGAACACCAGTTTTGTCCCCAACGAAAATTTGTTTCTGGTTCTGGTTGTGAATATGTGTGATATGAATGTTTCCGACACCCACGAAACAAGTCATAGAATTTATTGTAATATTATCATTGGCTTATTGTAATATACCTTAAATGATTGGATTGGTAAGCTGTACATATTATTCAGAAATAAATTAAATTAAATTTTGCTAGATTTTAGTTGCTTAACCTAACTTATATGACAGTTAACTGTATGGTGTTGTATTTTATACAAGGTAATTTGTAAAATGCCAGTTTTTTTTTATGCCTAATGAGGCACGCTTTATTATTGATATCTCTCAGGCCCTGATTCTTGCTCTAACCCTTAGCTCATTTAGTTCTACGGCTTTCTTCTGAATAACCTGACATAGTTTGTTGACTTTTTAATAAGACTCCGCTGTCCGTCCGTCTGTCACCAGTACCTCATGTACTGTGATAGTTAGACAGTTGAAATTTTCACAGATGATGTATTTCTGTTGCCGCTATAACAACAAATACCTACTAAAGAACAGAATAAAAAAATATTTAAGGGGTCTCCCATACAAAAAACGTGATTTTTTTGCTCGGTTTTGCTCGATATTGATAACGGCAACGGGTAGACGCTTGAAATATTCACAGAATATTTAGTTATAAATTCACTTTAAAAATAAATAATTAAATAAAATAAAACAAATGTTTAAGGGGGGCGTCCCATACAACAAATGTGATTTTTTTGCCGTTTATATAGATAATGGTACGGAACCCTTCGTGCGCGAGTCCGACTCTCATTTGACCGGTTTTTTACAATATGGCGTCTGGTTATCGCTTTATTGAATTTTGATTACTTGTCTTTTATGACATTTCGCAAGATTAAGACAAATCGATTGACGGAGCGCTAACAAGGGTCTAACATTGCTACATAGGCTGATAAACACATTACCCTCCTTTGCGTAGCGCAGTCGGGTAAATAAGTAAAATTTACAAATATGTAACTGGAAAATAATCCAGCCGTCAATTCATAAGTAAATATTACTTAATGCTTAAGTCGTGCGTAACATCTACATTCTGCATACCATTGAGCGTGTAATCGATGGAATGTAAGAAAATAAGCATTCACACACCGCAACATTCCACAAAAAACAGGCCAATTGTGTGTTGGACAAGAAGCAAGTTTTGATTCTTTGAAGAATGTTGGTACCAAGTATCATGCCACTTGGTGATAATGGCGTCGGCTTATAAGCTACAATCCTATCCGATATCCGCTGCCTAGAAGATGGACGCGCACCCACAGCAATAACTTACAACTACCCAACTACTTGAACAGTTTAAAATAAATCAGTTTTTTTACTGATTCGTCCCACAGGGTCACTCTGGCATTTAATTTACGTAAGAAATATGTTAGAAACCTTTTAGCCATATTGTATCGAATCTGCGGCACAGTGCATTGTTTTTGTAACAATCAAGTAACAATTGTGCGTTTCCCGTTACCAACTGATATTATTTTTTCGTTAACATTCTTGGCGTGTTGAGAGTTCAAATATCTGTGTATACAAAAAGCTCTGCAAGCCAGACCTCCACTGTAAGATTAGCTCGAGCTCTTCGACAATATATGTGTCTATGGAAATGTCTATATTTGTGTTTTTGTTTCAATACATGACAGATAGGTAACCATTTAGCCGCTATCTCACCTGATGGAAAGTGACGATGCGGCCGAAGATGAAACATGATTACCTAGAACAGGGGTCGGCAACCTTTTGAGTCAGAAGACTCAAAAATTACAATTTATAAAATTTCAATGTTTTATAGAGTCACAAAATGTTATCTTGCCAACAATAATACCTGCTGTACTATGAGTATCGAATAGAAAACGCTATGCACGTGTTATACCTACCTAATCTTCCCATAATTTACATATTTATCAACGTCCTGTTTTGCTACCTTTGGAGGCTTGTTAATGGCTCGATAGAAATGGTGCCTAATTCTCGTTAATCGATTCAGAAAAAAAAATGTTTTTTTTTTTTTTATAAATAATATTTGTGTATGGAACTAAAGACCCGCAGCATCACATCCAAAGAGCCGCATGTGGCTCGCGAGCCGCAGGTTGCCGACCCCTGACCTAGAAGATACCTACTCTAGACTTGAAGACTCCCAGATTATACTGCTAAAATATAAATTAAATTATAATGCTAATATACATAACATGAACGTTTTCACACTGACAGCCTCACACTTAGTTCGATGACTTGTGTCGTAAGTACCGGAAACAATTATATTACACACATCCAAGCAGCGCGTATCGAGTTCGATTCCTAAACATAATTAAACATAATTAAGCTTGCTCCCAAAGGACGATTTGTGTTTCTGGTTCTGGGTGTGATTGGTATGTTTAATTAATGTGTTCTACACCCAGGAGTTGTCGTGACGCTGTCGAGTCTTCTAAATCAGTGTAGAGCTGTGGGTATGGAAGCGTTTATAATACCCAAGCCATGCCGTGCGTTTTTACTGTAACCTTTGTTTTAGGGCCTAGACTATCTTTATATATGTGCTAACATTCATCTAACAACCAGAACCGACGGCTTAATATGCCTTTAAAGCGCAATCAGTTAAAAATCCCGTGACGTAGCGAACAAACGCTAGCTTATCAAAAAAAAAGTATGTCGTACCAAGTAGGCATTTAGGCGATGGCCGTATTATTACCAAAACTTAACAGGATATTGCATCAGCAAGAATAATAATTATTGCAAGTTTTGTATGTTTCTCGGAAGGTTGCATATTCTGATTTTGCAAACAGAATTATCAGAACTTGTAAAAAAAATCATTTATATATATATAAAGTTGTATTTTTTACTTATTGCTGAATGTTTTTTTATACAGATCAAAAACTATTTTAAATAACAATAAATGATTAACATAACAAACGCTTTTACACTCATGTTATAAGTTAGAACTTTACAAAATAAATAGATTTAAGCTGAACATATTATTAAAAAAATATATATTAGACTCTGTTCCATTTTCTATAATTCCCGGTCAGTTCATATTCTTAATAGTTAATACTCCATACAAACAAACCAGGTCATTCGGTTCTGTGTGCGAAAAACCTAACGTAAAGACACTCACAGGGTCATCTGTGACCGATCCTTTCCTGACCGGGTAGTGTGTACTGCAGTACTGTGCAGCCTGTACCTTATTTCCTCCAAGGTCTTCCCCAATTTCGCACGTGCATCCTAATTGCATGATCACTCCTCCTTCTCACTTAAGTATCGTAGGCTAATAGGTCTATATCGCTCACACATCCATCAAAGCCTTCCCATCCACTGGTCAGCCTTCCTAATCCGTACAAACAGCCTATGTTGACAGACCGGCGGACGTGCCGGCGGGCCGGATACGCGCCCGCGACCGGAAGCCCCCCTTTCTTCTCGGGCCTCGGAATGACCGCGACCAATCTGCCTTGGGAAGCAGAGAAATGGTTCGATACAGACGGGTGAAATTGAGTCACGCACACTAGCGCGTTTATAGGATCCGTACTGGTGTACTGTGTTAGATTATTGAAAGGGTCTACTATAGTTATGAGAGTTAAAAAGATTGGGCGGAACTAGTATACTTTAAGTTTAGCGATCTTTGCACGAACGCTATTCGGCTTCGTTTACTTAAACAGGAATATAAGGAGCAGGTGCTCCTTATTCTTTTAACATAAACTTTCTAGATACGATGCCACAGACAAGCACTAAGTGCGGGAACTTGAGCTAGTCTTGAACGACAAATAACTTAAAAGCCCTGAAACGCAAATTGCATTGAAGAATATCCTGGTGGGTACAATGTGTCTAGCCTATTTTAGTGATTACATATTTGAGCCGTTTGGTGTTGAGACACTGGGCCCGTGGGGACCGGGAGCTCATTCTATTATCAAAAATCTATCAGAGTGCCTGGCTGAGGCGACGCGTGATCAAAATACTGGTAATTATTTGGCCGTTGAGCCAATTAGCATTGTAATTCAAAAAGGCAATGCCGCCAGGTTGACGGCAACGCTAGTCACTGGACCACTACCAGTGAGTAGCGTTCCCGTCATGCTGGCGGCATTGCCGCGGCTTGAGCACTTGAGTTACCTATAAGCTTGATGCCTTAGGTATTTGCTGAATAGACGTATATAGTTTTAGGAAATATAGGCAATTAGCCCGTAAATAAATTTGTATTGATATCATGGCTATTAATTAATGCTAAAAAAAAAGATTAGCAATTGTCAATGTGTCAACTTAGAGTCTAAACTCTTTGGGTTAGAAGTCACTTGAGTTAACATGGTGAGTAGGTACGTGCCACAGCTTCTTACCTACATCCATCATCCCAGGAGCTTGCGTACTGTGTACCAAGATCTTCATTCTGTGACCAATCTCAGGGCCGCGCAAGGAATTTTTCTACGCGGTTGCCCACTGGATATTTGACAAATACCTAAGAAGCGAACTTTTTTCGGAACTTTTTTAATTTCCTTCGCGTGTTGCGGATACAGTTTTTTGCGACCTCGGGAGTTTCGTTCCAGTGATTGAACATCACCGAAATTTTAGTCGATTATAAAGAATGTTAATGTACCATAGTACAACTTTACTGACATAATAGTTCCAAATTCCATGTGTGACATTTTAGGTCGGAGAAAATGTCTCTTCGCATTTTATATGTAGGTACGAAAGTTGTAATAAAATCTCTTTGGTTGTAGGTACGGTATTATAAGTGTAGGTATTTTATTACAACTTAAACAGTACCAACGGTTTCTAATTTTAATTCCATTAAAAGGTGCACTTGGATATAAGTTTTGAAATAGTAACTAACAGGTACCTGTTGGATATATTTAACGGTGCTTTAGGGTAAAAAAAGGAAAAATGCGACACAAATCGCGAATAAAATTTGTAACGTTATATCTGTAAGAGTAGCATAAAGAGCGAGCTGCATTTAAATGTTTAAATGCAGCTCGCTCTGCTCCCTTATTACGTATCTTAGTTGCACGCGGTTTCTATTTGAATTAAGCAAAAATGAACCTTATTTTCTTAGGAGTTTTGTCATTTTCGTATTAAAACCGTTTGCAAAAGAGATAGGTAATAAGGGGTCTGGTCACCATTGATTCGGATAGAATCGAAGTCATTTAAACTCTATTTTAAAAGTAGAGCAAGAGTTGCGTTTTTGTAGTTACGACATAGCCAAAGAACCGGGAATTAGCCCAAAATAGTTTAGACCCATTTGAAAAAGTCTAGATCAAAAAGCCGGTATTCGGGTGCTACACGGGAGCTCACTGAAAGAAACCTAATACCTAAACGGTGTAGGTACTCATTTGCTTTCATATCGTTCAGTATTATTAACGTATCAAGTACATTTTCGAATATGTTTATTTATTATATTGTATTTGGGTGGCTTACAGCTATAATTGCCAAATGAACATAAGAAGAGCTATTAACAAGCCTCCACAGGTAGCAAAAAAGTATATTTATACAATCGGCATAAGTAAATTACGGGATGATTAGGTAGGTATAACGCGATACTCATAATACGGTAGGTATACATTAGGGTTATCTAATTATTATTAATAAATGCTTGGTTAATCGAAGATGGTCGACCACTAATATATAGGCCTATGGTAGTGAAGTGGCTGGTCTTAACTAACTTATTAAAATCTAGCGCCGATCTAATAAAAAAGGAATTTCTGCGTGTGGATGGTGTGTGGAGCAACTTCCTGGGTCAAGCGTCCCAAGTTGTCTGTTCACTAAAACAGTTCCGTCACGAGCAGAGCACTTTATCTACTGCAATATATCTAAATTATTTGTCAGTTTTGGCGTTCATTCGTCCGAGGAAGTAGGTTACTACTAAATTATAGTTGATTTCAAGTGGTCTCTTCTTGCAGGTAAACTGTATGCAGCGCTGGGCCGTCGTGGTGGACGCGTGGTTGGCAGCGATCTGCAGAGCGGTTCGGCATCCTTCAGGGTTCAAGCCTTGATGCCGGTAGCTGAGAGCTTCAAGTTCGCGCTGGAACTACGGACGCACACCTCTGGACTGGCTGCACCTCAAATGCTGTTCAGTCACTGGGAGGTAATAGTCTTTCGATTAAGATAAGATAAATATTTATTGAAAATTGAATTGAAATATTTATTTGATTACTGATTATTCTTAATCTTTACGTGGCTCAAACCCAAACATGACTTTTCTTTTACAAAGTTTAGTCAGACATAAGCAGATAACTTACAACGTATTAAAATTTGCAAAGATTCATTAGGATCCAAAGTTTTAGGTCGGCGCTGAAGCAGTTTTCAAAATTCGATACCTGCTGTAATATAGTTTACATGTAATTTTATAGAAATTCAGCTTTTTTTTTTTACTTTTAATGCTAATCTGGATGCTGGGGCCTGTAATTTTCATTACATGTGTAAATAACCAAATGGCAAATACAGGTCTTATTCTAAGTTAAGATTAAGTACTACTACAGTACGTTAAAGGTAGGTACCTACCTTTTATGTATCTAACACTCATACCGTGCAGTTTGCTACTAGCCCATACCTAAATGTTGCATTTAGATACAGTAACTACTATCATATGTACACACAAGCCCTGTAATTCGATATCAATTTCGATCTTTCCCAGAGGAAGAAATTAGGCCTAACTCTTACGAGCTCAGTGCATCTTACCTAGGACACAATGTCAACACATAGTAGCTTAACTAAGAATACAAACCCTAGTACGTTACTTTTTTGGATATTTGTAGTTTATTCTTCTTTTTAAGTTTACGTTATTATTATATAACTTCCAGGTCATAGACATAGACCCGTTCTGGCGGCCGCGAACTGAAGAGGAATACCTCCACTGGGGCGAGAAGTGGGACGGCGTCAACCGAGCGAAGGCATACATGGACTCGGTTAGAGCTCGTAAGGGGCTGGCCACAGACAAGCAGTTAGTCCAACACGCTGAGAAACAAAGGACGCTGTCGAAGAATAAATAAAAATCTGCTAGATGGCCTCGAACTTCTGTAATCGACTGTCGTCAACTAGTTGAAGCTATGTCCACAATACACACAAAAATGTCAGGACAAGACCAGACCTCTTGAAAGCCACATCATCATAAAAAGTGGTAATGTTCTGTTCCAAAACTGGTCATTGCCGATTAAGGCTGCCCGTTCACTGGAGCGGAGCGAGTAAGCGGAGCAGAGTTGCAAACTGTGTTTGTCTATTGACACGGAGAGCTTCGGACTTCCCCGCCCGCTTTTTCGCTCTGCGTTAAAATATATGATTTATAAATAAGTTTGCAAAGCCATGACCACTGAAGCAGAGCGTAAAATCTAAAAAAAAAAGAGACCTTAAATTCTATTGGTTAATATTGCACTGCTCCGCTCCTCTCCGCCTTACATTGCAATTTATTTACGTTCGAGTCAGTTTCTAAAGTCAACTTGGTCAGTGTCGAATCACAAACTTTTGAACAACTTACACCACTACTATAATTGATATTTCCGACCGTGCCGTTTCCGACGCACATTATGCTCTGTAGAATAAGCTAACTAGACAAAAATTATCGTCTATGGCTCTTTTAAAATTAATCTCAAAAAAATTCTCAGATGTTCCTTTGCAGTTCACATAACTATACATGTGGCACATCACTTTGAACGAATCGTAGCAATGTCCACCGAAAAATGATGTCTCATTGCAGTTCGTCTTTGTATCCGATTGCAGTTCGTCTTTATGTCCGATTGCAGTTCGTCTTTATGTCCGATGGAAGAAGGCTGGAGGAATCAAGTTGTTCAGTGCAAGTAGAGATTTATGTTAATGTTTTTAGGTTTGCGATTTGACTGTTCCAATGATGGGCAATCATTTTACGTAATCATTTTATTGTACGTGATCATAGATTTCTTCAATAGTTTGTGGTAAAACTTGTATACTTAAATGTATTTTACAGAAAAAAAATATTATTAAAAAATTTTGTTTACAATCAGGGATTACAGTTGCTTTGAAATTATAGGTAAGTTAACAGTGTGTCAAACGAAGTCTTCGCAAGATATTTAGGTTGTTACTATACAGTAAACATTGCTAGGTTTGTAACTGCTATATTTGTTGAGTGTAAGTATATATACAAACATTCCCAGACAAATGGACAGATTGCAATTCGATTTTTTATCAAGATAACGAGGTACCTACCCACTATCTCGACGAGTTAAAATGTATATGGTTGCTGCCCAGTCGTGGCATCTGACATGGCTTGACGAATGTTGTCTTATGTGTAACAACTGGGACCGTTCTCCAAAGCACGGTGACACTCAATTGATTATCCCACTAAACGATCAGTTACGATCAACCAGGTGGATCAACCGCACTACGAGTGTTACTATGTATAAGTATGGTAGGCAGGTACTTGTTTTGCAATTTATAAAAAAAATGTTTACATGGAAGTTATGTAATTTGGTAAGTTCGTATACGTTATTTATACTTAGATTTGTTACTCAAATTGGCTTAAAGCATTTTTTAGTTTGTAATAAAATTACTAAATAAACCGTTGATTTTTGTTTCATTTATAGATATAAGGAATTATGAAGGCTGTACTCTAAAAACGTACCTAAGCTTCTGTTAACACTAAACTAAAGCATTACTACCGAAAGTACCTCTGTTCTGTTTAAGCGAAAGCACTGATGTAGAATTCAATTTGAGCAATTGACAAAAAAATGTAATATTGTACAACTTATAAGTTTTAAAAAATTAAAATAGTTGTTTCGTTTTAAATTAGAGTGACCAATGTCTCACCTGTTGGTCACTAATGAGGTACTGTTACTCACTAGTTTCTAGAAAATGCCTAGTTTATAGTAAACCTGTAGCCAAGCGACAATCGGTGCTCCGGCAGCCACCCTTGGAAGCTAATTTTCTTTTAGCTTAGCCGCTTACCACATTATCACTTTTTTTATTCTAGATAGGTAATGATTTGACCGCAATCTCACCTGATGGAAAGCAATGATGTGGTCGAAGATGTAGCATGCTCGCCTAGACGAATCTATTCACTCTTGACTTGAAGATTTCCAGATTATACCGTTCGGTGAACAAAGACGAGGGCGATGAGTTCCACTCCTTCGCAATACGGATGATAAACGTAGAAGCGAGACGCTTCGATCGAACTGGAGGTATATATATCAACCATATATGGATGACGTTTAATAGTTTGACTTGTTGTTAAATGGTAAAACGGGGTTTGCGTCACTAGGCGTATTTAACGTTAAATTAAATTGAATTTATGCCCAGGAATTGCTTCTATTTGCTTCCTATCCAAAGACAATTGCTTCCATCATATTTTGAAAGAAACAAAACATTTAAAGGTGACCGTTCATTCTGACGTCAGGACCCTCACAGGTTATCGCCTACTTAAGCATTGCTGCAATGAATACAATCATAACCTTGCTCATTGTTTTCTGTCAGGCACGGATATTTATATAACTTAGGTCGATATCTTTATTGCCCTGATAGTTACAGAATTGTAGTTTTAAAATATTGAAGGAAGTAAATGGAAAGCAATTAAGACCACCGTAAGTTTCAAGGATTTTCTTTATCAGGGACACTACGACTAGGTGACCGGCCGTCCTGACGTCAGAATGAACGGTCACCTTTAAGTGTTTTGTTTCTTCTAGAATATGATGGAAGCAATTGTCTAAGGATATGAAGCAAATAGAAGCAATAGAGAAGCAATTCCTAAATTCAACGTTAAATACGCCGTTCATTCTGACGCACACAAAACGAGCACACTCTTCAAAATGTAAACGGTGGAATACCGATACCTAACGTCGCGTCGGTGCTCTCTACAATTTCAATTCGACTAGCTTATAATAATACTAAGCTTCAAGCTCGTACATAGCCATACATCCCACAGGTGGCCGCAGTACTCCATACACGATTGGTCTTGAGCTTAATATAAATTAATAAGCTGCCCCGGTGTAATGTACAGCCTAAACTTTGCGAGGATACCCAGTTTCTTAGCGGCCAGATGAGTTTTTGATTTGATGTAGGTACCAAAGTTAAGGTTCGACAACAAGGTAACGCCAAGAAGTCGCAACCATTAACAATGTTTAAGACGATATATACCTACATGTCTTTATATATATAATTCTACTGTACGTGTGTATGTCACTGAACTCCTCCTAAACGGCTTGACCGATTTGAATGAATTTTTTTGTATGCGTTTGGGTGGCGCCCTGGAAGATTTACAAATCACACCGGCAGATGATGCTGCAGGGGTTGCACACGGGCGAAGCCGGGGCGAATAAGTGGTAGTAAGTTATCAACAAAAACAACAACATCATTGAATTAACTCATCTATCTATTTATTTACAATAAACAATAAACGAATCACAATATTAAACAAAAATATACATTAAAACATATAATCACGTTAACATCACTACGCGGTACAAATAAATTAACAATGTGCCTATCACCCGAAATGAAGCCCCTTTGAGAGCCGAAACTTAAAACTAGATAAATAATTATTGCGTGTACTTTCTACCAGAAATGCGCGAGAACATTACAATGAACAATACAGGTAAATTATAACATTTTACAATCAATTAATTCTGTCGTGCCACCACACATTTAGTGTGTGTAACTTGAACGTATGGTTTAATCTAAACACACTTTTGATTTCATGAGCTTCAAAAATTTGGTACTTGCTTCCAGTGATTATGTAATTTCCATATACAAATCACGAGTCGTGCATAATGTATGTGAAAAACGGTGTTTCTGCAGGATTTCTGTAATGCTAAAGACAATTGAATTTGAATTTAAGGCACGCCAGAAAAGATTCCAATTTAGATTATCTCGAAATTACTCGCGTTAAAGAGGTCTCTCAAAATTAAAACACTTTAATTCAATTAAAATCATTATACATTTGATCAGTCCAATTGTAGAACTGAATAATTTAACAGGGTCAATCTTTGAATATACTTTTTGCCTTTTATGAGACGCAACTTATGTCAAGGTTTGTAACCTATTTCTCACTGGATATAAAGTATCTATTGAAACAAGTGATAACGTCTTAACAAAACAATATGTGGATAAACTTAGAAGTAATAACCGTACTTAAACTAGCTATATTGTACAAACTTTCTAATTATAGCACTATTATTGGGTTGCATTTTAGGAAAAGGTTGATAAAATACTGATTCATTTGTAAATATAAGCAAAACATTTACCAATACATAGGGAATTAATACAAGTAATGTTTTTGTGTGGTTGTTAACTAAGGGACAGATCTCGTCTCAGAATTTTAGATTGCTTTTATATAGGCATCTGACAAGATGTTACGACTGTTGTCAAACGACCAAAACATGGGACCGAAATGAACGTGCCCAACCAAGCATGGTAGCTTGTTCATTTAAAATTCCACTAACTAACGTGGACAGGCGTCCTAGTTGGTATTGACTGAACAATAGTTATTTAACGTCATTCGTATATTGCGATTCAGACCGAAACGCGAGCGTTGGAAAGACCACCTTCAATATTTTTAATGTGCATGATATTCTTAAAAACAAATAATATATAAGAGTTAAAATACTAAAAACTGACTTCAATCGCAATTCGATCAAATTATAATGGCACCAACTAAAACGTTACCCTTTCGAACAAAATAATAATTTTCCAAATAAATGACGGAGTTCTGAGGTAACAAAAATCCGACGAATTGAGAACCTCCTCCAGGTCGGTTAATGATTAGTAAACCCTTGTATATTCTACATCTCAACGCATTTTCATAAAATGTCAACCCGTTATTTATTTACTCTAGTAAGATGTCTTTGGCAAATACCGATTCTCGAGGTTACGTAGGACATAGTTCGAAAACAGCAACAGTTTCAACATGAAAAGTAAATTGAGCCAATAATTTTAGAATATAATTTCATCGTAAATTACAATGAGAAAAGTAACATGATCTTTTTACAATATGCGAGAAAATATTATTCGTATATGATAAAAATCAGTTGAGCTAGTTGATTGAAATGAATATTGAATTTACAATATCTAGTTTGTTTTGAGAAGATATAGGATTATGAAGATTATGTGTCGATAAAATAACAACTTCTTTGGCACCAATGGTAAGCTAAATACAACAAAATTAGGCCCTTTACAAACGTTAAAAAACTGATCGCCTACTATCTAACTTTGATTGCAATCGGTTTTTTTGAGGCTTCAACTATTTAAAACCGACAAAAGTCCGAAGAAAGGTCATTTTCGCCTAATTTAAACAAACAAAATACTACTAAGTTAGATAATAAGGGATCGGACACATGCGTTTTTGCACACACATAGATAAAAATGAACTAAGTTTAACTTCTGCGTTAAGTCGAATTATCTAGCGCCATTTGAAATAAAACTATAGAAAAATATAAATATAACACATTAAATCATATTTTGATCGATTATTTTTAAAATTCACAAGCATATGTACTCATGACATGAATTTACGTAATGGAGCTTTCTAAACAAACTGTGAAGCTTCCAAAAGCATGAACTAGAAAAATGATGTAATAACAAGTTGACTAGATCATCTGATCATTTAATATCTGTAAAAAATAAAAAAGCAAGACTTTCGAGCAAAATACATTTACCAAAATACGTTTACCAACAGTGAAAACGTACGTGTTTCGGACTTTTGTTATACGTTTAAACTTGTACGTAGAATATTGCACTAAATATCGATGAACTAATAAAATGTACATAATAGATATAAATAAACATTATTTTATTTACAACTTTGACTATTAACAAAACTACATTGCAAAATATCGGCATATCAACAAGAACCGTTTCAAAAATCATATTCCAAAATCGTCGTAAGTACATACAGACCAATCAATAATTTGATAAAAACTTAACCCTTGAGCTGTACCGAAGACTAGAACAATAACTTAACAAAATACATTACAAAAGAAATTTACTTTATTTCACGTTAATAATATTAATAATTTTAATCAGTTAACGATGGACTAAATGTAGATTTCACTGACTCTATATTATCTACTAAGTTATCAATACATGACCAATGATATAAAATAAAAAAAAAACTATTTTATAAATTAGATTTTTTTTTACTTACGTTTTTTTTTTTTTATTTACTAGTAAAATCAGTAATATTAATGAAATTGGGACAGGAGAAAAGTAGTAAATAAAATTTTCAAATTGAATTCTACAAAATTAAACAAATTGGTAGATAACATAACGTCAGTACGATCAACATTAGTCTTAGTAAAAACTAAAAATAACTAACACTAACTCAACTTTCTAATTACTGCAATGTCATTACGCATTGGCAAGAAGTAAATATTTGGCAAACCATTTCGAAATGACAAGCGAACGCGGGACCCGAAATTACTTGACCCGTTTTGATTGAATTTTCACGATTGAGGAATGTTGGCTTATCCTTACCTAATACTAGCACCACTGCCTGATTATTCCATATTTGCAATTGCATAAATAATTTGTTTTTTTTACAATACTTTTCTTTAATAAAATAAAAAAAAAAAAAAATGCGGTTTAAATAATACGTTTAAGTTACGTATTTTTTAAATTAAACACTACTTTTAAAACAAAATGATAGATTATTATTAAAATACTTTTTCTAAACCAAAACCGAATTTACTCCACCTCTAAATTAAAACACAAGAGACTAGCCCTCTTATTGGCTAAAAAAGTTATTTTTTTTGTCAATTAAAATGTAATTTCTATGCGCCCATTAATTTCTGATTGATGTTTTAAATAAATTGATGTTTTATATTTTTTTTTAAATAAAAATGTTATTCCTACTTTTTTTTTTTTATAAAATTGCAAATATAGAACGTACCATCAACAAACAATCCAAATTCATACCATACTACCCTCCTAACGTAACTACCGTGTTTGACACATATGACATAACTCACAAACATGAGTACAACAAGTTTATTTTAGCCGCAAACATTTTACTCATTATATTAATTTATTTGGAATGCAAAGATGATGGATATAATACACAGAACTCCGATTTTAACCGACTTCAAAAAAGGAGTTCTATGTTCGACTGTATGTATTTTTTTGTTCCATTATTGTGTACCAGTTGTGGTTTAATTTTCGTAGACCAACAGCCAGTTTTTTTTTATATGCTAGATAAGCAAGCATTAGACCACTACCTCGCCAAAATGGAAAGTGACGATGCGGCCGAAGTTGGAACATAGCATAGGATATGCCTAATAGACTTGTATACACCCAGATTGTAGAATTCGGGGAACAAAAACGCAATAAGTTTCATTTATAGACTTTTTGAACGAGAATTAAATTCTATATGTATGCGGCCAAAACAAAATTGTTGTAAATATTACTAACCACGTATTTACAAGATGATGTTAATGCTTTTGCTTTCTCAACAGCTTACATGATTACAGACATTGGCACCCTAAAAGTTTTTATCATTCACAAAAGTATGCTTCTTTGTAGTTTTTTTTTTGGTAAAATACATTATTGCGCGAAGTACTTTTTACACCAAAATACTTTTTCACCAAAGTACTTTCAGTATTTTACAAGAGTGCAATTGTGAAATAAAACATGTGCTTCCATGTTCTTTTATCTGTCAATCATGATTTATCAAATAGAAATCAAAATTATCAAAAAATTTACTGCAAACCATTTTTTTATATTAAAATCGTCAAACTAATATTTATACAAATTTCAGTTTCCCAAAAAAATCTGATAATTGGTGATAATAATATAGAATTTTTTTTTCAGATAAATAATTTACTCTAAATGATTGTCACTACATCAACCGATTAAATAGGCGATCGAAGAAAGTACCATTACTAGAATAAAACCAGATATTATCAATATGAAAGTACTAAGTATTATTTAACAAAGTACCAATTATTATTATGAAAGTATTGATTATTTTCATGAAATTAATTGATCAAAATAATAGAAACGATACAAATATAATTGAAACGCAAGTAAAACTAAAAAAAAACCGACTTCATCGCTTATATTTCGGATTTGGCTTGACCGATTTCGAAAAAAATTATATGGGACCACCTCTACTAAACAAATTATTACAATAATTGGCGGAGATATCGCGTAACATAAATACAAATAAAAAAACATACAGTCGAATTAGAACCTCCTTTTTTGAAGTCGGTTGAATAGAAAATACTCAACTTGTTTGTTTTTTTTTTTAATTTTCTGAATTTACTTAAATGATTTGTTTTTTTGGTGTTTCTAATTTGGTAACAGCCTAATGAGCAATTTTTAATTTCAAGAAAATTTACTTCTTAATTAGAGCAACATCTATTTTTCAACACAATTCCCTCTTTTTATTGTCATTATGATCTCACAACATAATTCACTTTAACGCAGTTGTAATAAGGTACTTTTTCGTCCGCCTTAAGCAATCATCGTAGCAATCATTCCCGTACTAACATCAACTCTATGCCATCGAGATAAGGTTGCATTTTTCTTTGAAGAAAATTACTGACTGACCTTGCATGTATGACGTCACTACCATATTAACTTTCCTATTCCTTTGTAACAAGGTACTCTTTCGTCCGCTTAAAGCAAGTCACTCCCATTATTGGGCACACAAATACCGTCTCTAAGTCCTCGAGATAAGGTACGTTTTCCTCTAAGCATCTGTATTGTTTTGCTAACTAAACACTGGGTCTGCTGGCACGTTCACATTCACTTTACCGGCGTTCGCCGCCATATCTGTCAATATCACACCGGATAGTGCTTCTAAGGATTGACGGACCTGAAAATATAAACAAATTGTTAGTGGGAAAGTTCAAATCTGTAATAAAACGGGCATTCATTAAGAAAGCTTACTAAAAGAATAGAATAGAAATCATTAATTGCTAAATATTTAAACATTATGGTACACAAAAGAAAAAAAATAAATGCAAGAAATATTTGGCAATTGGAATATGTTCAGCGCTAAGACTGTACAGACTAAGGGTTTGTGCAGGACTGGTATTGGGCTTATCCCATCGATCTCAGGTGTTACTCGAAAATAACGTCATGGTAGTCCTTTGACAATATTGTAGTTAATATTAACTATACAGAAGTTGAATTTATATTATTATTTTGTAAGTTTATATAAAAAAGGTAGGTAACATGATATATAATAAGTGAAAAAAAAAAGTGTTATAAAAGTCGACTATATTAATGACAAGGATGCATGGAGGCAAACTGCACAAGCGCTTTCTAGCGACTACCATAATAACGCCTAAGTTAATAAAATTATGTATTAGAGATTATTGAAAAAAAAATGAATGAAAAAAAATGCGCCGCCGATTTTCTTTCCAGGTTCTTCTCGAGATGGCTATAATTTTACGAATCTGGCAGTAGAATCATTAAGTTTCATGAGTGCCTTTTTGGGGCCCAAGTGAATAAACGATTTTGATTTGATTTGAGTGACTTTCGCCTTTACACTCACAGCCCCACAATAGGTTCGAAGACTTGTATCGTGGTAACATAGTGGTTCAATTCCCAGTGGAAAAACAAGTTTTCTCCTCTAAGAGAAATGTGTGCTACTGCCGAGTGCACCACGTGTACAGCTATATTGCACTCATCGTGTACAGCTACATTACTTTAGGTACAGCTCATGTACAGCTATATTGCACTCATCGTGTACAACTACATTACGTCGGGTACAGCTCATTTACAGCTATATTGCACTCATCGTGTAAAGCTACATTACGTTGGGTACAGCTCATGTACAGCTATATTGCACTCATCGTGTAAAGCTACATTACGTTGGGTGCAGCTCATGTACAGCTATATTACACTCATCGTGTACATCTACGTTACTTTGGGTGCAGCTCATGTACAGCTATATTGCACTCATCGTGTACAGCTACATTACCTTAGTGAGCAGCAGTAGGTTGGTGCTGAGGAATGAGTGCAGCTCGTTAGCAGCTCTTCCGTGTAGTCGCGTTCGCCACCGCACCAGCTCTGTATATAATTCTTCGCCGGACAGCTTAAGTAGGTCATCCTAGAGGAAATAAAACGTATTCATCGTAACTTTCATTATTTAGCAGATTTTGACATCTACCCACATTTTGTATTATTAATACTCTCGCAATTAGGTAAGATAGTACACATAAGTTTTGTTTTTATTGTTAAATACATAATGACTGTCGTACACTCTGTAGTAATAAGTTATCTTGTATTCCTCTTGTAAGCGAATTGTATTCTTTTAGAGAAATAAATATCTTAATCCGTAATCCTTTTAATTTTTCGCGATAGGAACATATACTTTAGGGTTTTTTTTGCGTAGAGAGGGAACAAACATACTTGCACACTTACAAACAAACTTTCGGATTTATAATATTAGTAGGATATTACCTATATTGGTAAATTTAGACACGAAAAATTATCGCTTGAGGCGGGATTTGAACCCATATAGTTCTGCATAGCATGGCTAATGGTATATAAACAAAAAAAATCAACTATATAAATATTATTTTGTATAGATTTACTCACCGAAGCCTGAAACCTGGAGAGGTATAGTTTATACGCGAGCCACACAGCCGAGCAGCTGAGTAGTATCAACAGAACCACCAGAGCCGCGTGCCACAGAGGCGCGCGGCGGCGCGGCGCCGTGCCGCCCGTTAGCAAGGCGGGCTGGATCACGGCCGCACCCGCTGGAACAACATATACAATGATTAACATAAAGATGGATAACTGTGAACCCGCTGGGTATATAATTATATTGTTAATTATCAGGATAAATATTGACCCGCTGGAAAATAATGCAATGATCAGGGTAAAGATTGACCCACTGGAAAATAATGCAATGATCAGCGTCAAGATTGACCCGCTGGAAAATAATGCAATGATCAGGGTAAAGATTGACCCGCTAGAAAATAATGCAATTATCAGGATAAGGAATTACCAGCTCGAAAATAATGCAATGATCAGGGTAAAGATTGACCCGCTAGAAAATAATGCAATTATCAGGATAAGGAATTACCAGCTGGAAAATAATGCAATGATCAGGGTAAAGATTGACCCGCTAGAAAATAATGCAATTATCAGGATAAGGAATTACCAGCTCGAAAATAATGCAATGATCAGGGTAAAGATTGACCCGCTAGAAAATAATGCAATTATCAGGATAAGGAATTACCAGCTCGAAAATAATGCAATGATCAGGATAAAGATTGACCCGCTAGAAAATAATGCAATTATCAGGATAAGGAATTACCAGCTCGAAAATAATGCAATGATCAGGGTAAAGATTGACCCGCTAGAAAATAATGCAATTATCAGGATAAGGAATTACCAGCTGGAAAATAATGCAATGATCAGGGTAAAGATTGACCCGCTAGAAAATAATGCAATTATCAGGATAAGGAATTACCAGCTGGAAAATAATGCAATAATCAGGGTAAAGATTGACCCGCTAGAAAATAATGCAATTATCAGGGTAAAGATTGACTCGCTGGAAAATAATGCAATGATCAGAGTAAAGATTGACCCGCTAGAAAATAATGCAATTATCAGGATAAGGAATTACCAGCTGGAAAATAATGCAATAATCAGGGTAAAGATTGACCCGCTAGAAAATAATGCAATTATCAGGGTAAAGATTGACTCGCTGGAAAATAATGCAATGATCAGAGTAAAGATTGACCCGCTAGAAAATAATGCAATTATCAGGATTAGGAATTACCAGCTGGAAAATAATGCAATAATCAGGGTAAAGATTTACCCGCTAGAAAATTATGCAATTATCAGGATAAGGAATTACCAGCTGGAAAATAATGCAATAATCAGGGTAAAGATTTACCCGCTAGAAAATTATGCAATTATCAGGGTAAGGATAGACCCGCTGGAAAATAATGCAATGATCTAACGCTAAAGCTAAGGTTTCAAATTGTTTGGCTGTAACTTTGCAATCTCAGTGAGCGATAAATAACAAGTCAAGATATTTTAAAGCTTATTATATACAAGTTTTAAGGTCTGTTATAAAGCGTTTCTTTGGATAGAATAGAGACGAAAGAACTATCATCTTCTAACAAGTATCTTCCTATTAAGCCGTAGCATCATCTCTCTTACCTGTTGTAATGATAGCTTCCGACTCCCTTCTCACGACTGGTTCGGGCGCATCCAGCCTGTCTCCGCCGGCGGAACTGCTATCGTCTTCTGGAGAATACTCCGACGCATCGAGCTCAACTTCTGATGCTCGCAAATCCTGGAATAAGGCAATACAGTTTCATGTAACTACAGTTTTACAAGTATTTAAAAGGATGCCACGATCAGTTAAACCTTTGTAGAACATATTTTATCCTACTATGAATTATTTTGGACCTATGAATACCATAATAATAACCCCTTGGAATTTGAGATTCTTTTTACGATCGGGAAGTGATTTTTTTTCTTACTTAGCACTAGATAGTAAAAAAAAAATGTATTGCTCAAAAATAACAGACCCAAAACACGTATTCGTAAGTCTTACTTCTCACACTATATATACTACAATACAATATACAAGCTACATTTGATTACATAGTAATAATAACAATATCGCTTATTGGTACATAAAAAGGCACACAATAAGGTACACAATTAACATTGTCTTTGCACAGATAGTAGCTTCATGGTAGTAAAACACAACAATAGTATACCTCGAATGAAACTCTACAGTGTGCCCATAGGCACCATAACCTCAAAAATAACCCCATTTCTTATACGAACCTGTACTTTGCTAGGAACTACAAGTTCTGGCGTCCGCGCTGACTTCCATACATGTGTCATGAGCTTGTAAGTCGAGTCTCGGGACAACAGGGACCCAAACACGTGTCTCTCATCGCGCGTGCACACGCCCACTGCATTTGGTATTATCCGCGCCACCTTCTCTTTCGTTATCCTTAGCACGGATGTCGTTGGTATTAACAGCTGGAAATAAATACGACGAACTTCTTAGTAATGTATCTATTCAATGTGCGGGTGAGGAGGAACAATTCTCTAAATTCGCAAAACAAAGGAACTCTACCTGGGTTTATATTTCCTGATAAATACAATAGGGGAATCTTTAAGTTGCGAGTGAATAGGCTTCGTCTAGGCAAACGTGCTCTCATCGTCGCTTACTTACACTTTGCCTTGATGAATCATTGTCATTAACATGATCATTAATTTTATAATGAGCTTTCTTTATCAACACTTTTCACTATTTAAACTTTCCCATTGGTATTGGGTTTCAGCCATATATACAGCCATATATTCTAGTAAGTAGTGTTAGACTACTATCTCATGTTGGTAGTATAGTATTGTATGAGTGTAAAAGCGCTTGTGTATGTTTTTTTACCCAGGCTTCTCCGAGCGGGTCAACTAGTAGTAGATATTCCAGCAGTGCGCACGAACCACAGTCATTATGCGTACCGCAAAGGAGTCTGTTTTCCGATAAGAACAATCTGTGGGAGTCTTCAAGTCACGAATGAACAGATATCTTCTAGGCAGACGTGCTCTATCGTCAACCACGTCTCCACTTTCCATCAGGTGAGATAGTGGTCAAACATTTGCTTATCACGAATTAAAAAAATAATAACAGCCTCCTTAGCCTTAAAAACGTTACTTACTTTCAAATATGTATGACTAATTAGATCGTTAAGGCACCCGTGCTAAATCACAAGCTCGTGAGTGTGTTAGAGTCAATTTAACGGGCCCGAAGTGCTAAAAGGTCACTAAGTATAGACCGAGTTAGCACAGTTATTAAATTTTAGGCATGCGACATAAATAATAATTGTAGAGTGCCGATTAGGTCTACAGCGTAGTAATTAAGAAATAAACATACATCAATATAAATGCGAAATTAGCCAATTGAGGGTATTCGTTCATTGTTATCAAGAAATTAATTTTAATATTTTGAAAATTTTTCATAAGTCACAGTACCTATTATGCATAAATCTGGCTAACCGTATAAAGCGAGTTGGCAATTAGAGTTTTATGAGTTCCTCTATGGGGCCCAAGTGAATAAATTATTTTGTATTGGTATTTAGGCTTTTTAAACTGTACAGTTTATATAACATAAACACAACCAGAAACGCTTTCACACTCACAGCTCTACACTAAGTTTGATGACTTTTGTCGTGGGTGCCGGAAACGCTTTCACACTCACAGCTCTACACTAAGTTTGATGACTTTTGTCGTGGGTGCCGGAAACACTTACAATCACACCTAGAACCAGTAACACAAATTTTCCTTAGTGAGAATACCTGTGTTCCCGCTGGGAATCGAACCCGATATGCTTAGACGGCGAACGCTCACCAAACAGCCAACGGGAAGTTTAATTATAGCTCATTGTTTTAATTAAAATAAATAGCTATATTAGGAATAGCGGCCAATTTATATCTCTATCTCTTTTGTCACACTGTCGATCCAGTTGTCGCAGTGGACAGGTGTCCGCCCTCTGCGCCGTGGGTCCTGGGTTCGATTCCCGGCAGGAGCACAAATTCCTTCTCAAGGGACATCTGTGCCCCTGGTTCTGGGTGTAATGTGTTTCCGGCACTCACGATACAAGTCTTTGAACTTAGTGTGGGACTGTGAGTGTAAATGCATTTGTTTATTATCCTATTCTTATTAGTAATTGTTTAAAGTACACTCCCACAAAGAACAACATCACCGCGCCACGCCTCGTAAGTACTCGTAGAAGCTATATTGCTTACCTTGGTGACATATCCAAAGACGTTCGAGTAGAAGGCGAAGTAGTTCTTGGTGATGTACAGGTGACCTTGTAGAAGGAGATCACCTACCAGCGCGCAGGAGTAATCTGCAATCGAAGAAGAAGAGACTTAGATATAATGTATAATCATACAGGAATAGCAAACTGCACAGACGCTTTCGATTGTAGATTAGTTCTGTGAAGGAAAGTAGAATGGTCCTTGACATTAAAAAATGCAGGAAACTGACGTCACAAATAAGTCTAACCAATAGAGTGCGGTTTGCTATTTTGAATTATCCATGTGTTTTAATCTTTTAGTATTAATTATTTAGTTAAGTTAAAAACGTTTATATACAAAAATAATGTTATATGTGTAACTAGTCGTGACCCGAGGCGACGCCCGCGTTAATCAAGATAAAAAAAGCATACATGTTAATCCTAGGTATAAGCTATGTATATTTAAAATTTTATCCAAATCCGTTCAGCCGTTGCAGAGTAAAGAAAAACAAACATACTTACACGCAAACGTTAGGATTTATAATATATGTGATTCAATAGCTAACACGCACAATGGCATTCAGAACCAGAAGCGCAAATGTCCCTTGAAAAGGAAAATTGTGCTCCTGCTGGGAATCAAACCTAGGACCCACGGCGCAGAGGGCCGAGTCTTGCCCTTTACCACCTTAAGTACAGAACTGTTTAAGAAAGACTAATAAATGAATAAAAATAAAAAAGCCTGTATTTGTTCTTTCTTAATGCGTTACATAATATTTACAGTGCTTGCTAATTAACCTTAAAATTTATCAAGAACCCCCAGGTGGGTAAAGGCCTCCTCCAAAGATGCCCAAATTTCCCTGTTTTGGGCTGTTTGGCACCAATTTAAGCCTGCCATTTTTTTAAATTTCGTCCTCCCATCGTGTAGGCGGTCTTCCTCTTCCTCTTTTTCCCTGTGGCCCTCTCCATAAGGTGGTTAAGAAAGACTAATCTATCCTAAAGTTTCATACAAGTATTTAAATCAGAGCCCTACCCGTTCACGGTATACAGGTCCAGACATTAATTAATATGTATTTAGGTGAATGTAGGTAATACCCTTAAAACGGAAACCTCGTTAAGCGGATTATTCTTTAGGTAGGTACTTTGTGTCCGAGTTAATAAATATAACGAGTTATAGTCTACAGTCCTGTTGATAAATCCGTACTAGTACTACAACAGAACGGTAGAATTTAACCAATATTATATAAAATTTATTAGTTAGATACAAGATTATTGTTAGTAGAACGTTTTTACTTTTTAAACGCCCATTTGTTCGTGTGCTCCGCCTTTTTCCTCCAACAAAAACTGGAAACTTTTTACAGATTATACATGCATTTTGTATACAGTTACTCTTTATATGATTAACACGATATAAACGCTCTCACACTCACAGCCCCACACTAATTTCGACGACTTGTGCGGTGGGTGCCGCAAACATTCACATCACACACACAATCACAACAAGTTATAATACAAATTATTCTTTATACAGGTTTTTTTACACGCCTTATATAACTTATTAGCTTGTATATAACACAAAAACCACCCTTATTCTTACAAAAGTTTCAATAGTGATACAATTTAGAAAGGAAAAAGTCTCTTGACGCTGGGATTGGACCCGCGACCATAGGGTGTCATGCCCTATTGCTCTAATCGCTGACCTACTCAAGCCCTGCCTAAAGCGACGAATGAAGCATGGCTAATGCTATATAAATAAAAATCAATAAATTATTACAGCTTCGATAAACCTTCAACTGTTAAATCTTATAAATTGATGAACACCGGCTGCACGCACGAAAAAGTGTCACGTTCCGCCTGAGCCTGAGCGTGCAAACGAGAGCACGGAACAAGCGATAGAGAGGCACGATCGGCCCAAGCGTCGGCTTGTACACATTTATCTCTCGTCTTGCGTGACGTCAGAGCTAAATATAAAAGTGTGCAATTTTTCATCAATGATTCTTTATAACGTTATCATGTAAAACGTTATCGTCCGTAAACCGACTTTACAGACAACCAGTTTTTTTCTTATTTTTGTCGCTTGACATTTTTCAATCAAAATAAGACGGAACATTTTCTTAAGAGCGTCCGGATGTCCGGCTGTTTTCCTCTACAGGTGTCTCAACCGATTTGAATGTGATTTGATTTGAAATTTTGTGAGCAGGTTTGTCAATTATATGGCTTTTAATCGATTCAGTATTTGTAAATTTTTCAAAATGGCGGACAAACAGGGCTTGAAAATAAAATAAAAAAAATCTAGTTAATAACGTTAGTAGGATTTTGAGATTGGTTCTTGAATATAATTGAACAGAAAAATATCCATCGAATAGTTTCAATCAGGAAGTGGTGAAACCACACTGCGAAACAGTGTAGTGGTGTCAAAGGCACTCCAAACTGGTGGCAATGACCTAGTTGAGAACACGACCACAGATTAAATAATAGTACAAATAAATGACGTGTTGTTATTTTTAGTAAGTGATTTTAACTACGTACATATTATTCTCTACTATCTAAACTATTCAACGATGTAATGTTTTAGACGATTTAAACAATTCGAGCTGTAGAAGTAGGTTAAACTGTAGAATTCATGAAATACTACGAGTTTTGCGTGAAAAAATGACGCTGTCGATTTTGTTTTATTTTTAAATTTGTAACATAGTGTTATGTAATAAAAGTAGCTTATTAATGATACCTACTACCACTTCACTAGCGCGTGACGCACCATGACTCTTTTACTTGACTGTGACTTGTGACTAGGACTACATTTATGAATTACTCAAGTATACTTAAGAAGTTTTCATCACTTGACACTGGCTAAATGCACAAATTGCTTAGTCAAATAATTGAAACGCAAGCAACGCTTAAAATAACCGACATCATCGCTTAAACTCGTATTTTGGTTTTGGCTCGACCGATTTTGGATAAAAATTATATGGGACCACCTCTGAAGTATACTCTACCAAACAAAAACAACCATCTAATTCGATTCACAATTGGCGGAGATATCGCGTAACATACATACAAAAAAAACATACATTCGAATTGAGAACCTCATTTTTTGGAGTCGTTTAAAAAAAAGGAAAAGCTACTAATATTACCATGAGGTATTCGACCGCGTCAATAAATATGAGAACCATCCATTAGCCGCTCGCTGGCGTAGTTGGGTGCGCATCAGCCTTCTAAGCAGCAGGTCGGGTTCTCCGGTGGAAACACAAGCTTTCACCCCAAAGAAAATATGTGTACGGTTCTGGTTGTGTGTGTTGTACGAATGTTTCTGGCACATACGTACATACACAGTCATCGAACTTAGTGAAGGCTTTGAGTGTGAAATCATTTGTTTTTATATAAAGACGATATTGCTTTTCTCCTACTACAGTTGCAAAAATACCAGTTTTCTAACGAAATAGTTGGTAAACTCTTTGGTACGTGACAGGACTGATAGAATACCGATTCCGAATACGTTACTCAATAGAAATGAATAGAATACGGTATATTTTACGATCTAGACCGGTCCGGATAGATAGATAACGCTACGAATTTCTTAACACGTTTTTGCAATGATTGAATTGAAGGTCAGAAGCTTATAACAGGAAATTTAGTTACCTCAATGGGATTGGAAACGCTCAATCGTTCTTTATCTCGAGAAGCGAAAACATTGCATTGTTTTCCTTTTCAACCAACTTCAAATAATTAAACTCAAGCAAAGCTTAAAAAAAACCGGCCAAGTGCGAGTCGGACTCGCGCGCGAAGGGTTCCGTACCATTATTTATAAAAACTCAAGTTTGTTGTATGGGAGCCCCCCTTAAATATTTATTTTTTATTATATTTAGTATTGAATTTTGTTGTTATAGCGGCAATAGAAATACATCATCTGTGAAAATTTCAACTGTCTAGATATCACCTTTCTTGAGATACAGCCTGGTGACAGACGTACGGACGGACGGACGGACGGATGGACGGACAGCGAAGTCTCAGTAATAGGGTCCCGTTTTTACCCTTTGGTTACGGAACCCTAAAAACCGACTTCACCGCTTTATCTTCGGAACCTTGATCAGATTCAACGTATTAAACACGCATTATTAACAATAACTCAAAAACAAGTGATCAGATCTTGATCAAATTGAAATGGGACCACATGGAAAGCACCAGCTTTCAAATAAAAAAAATAATCATCAAAATCGGTTCACGTGGAACGAAGTTATGAGGTAACACACATAAAAAAAAATGCAGTCCACTTGAGTACCTTCTCCTTTTTTGTGAAGTCGGTAAAAAGGAGGTTCTCAATTCGACTGAATGTTTTTTTTTGTATGTATGATACGCGGTAATTCCGCTTATTATGAATAAATTTAGATGATTTTTTTTGTTTGGTAGATTAGGAGGTGGTCCCATATACATTTTATCGAAATCGATCAATCCAAAACGAAAATATAAGCGACGAAGTCGATTTTTTTAAGCTCAACTTGCGTTTCAATTGTGCGTTACATTGCGTGCGTTATAAGCGTTATATTTTTGACCTTATACAGGCTCGTACACAACAATTTCCAATGAAATAATTACAAACTGCACATAATTAAATTAACTTGACTTTGAACTGCCCCTTGGCTTAGTTGGGTGCGCGTTTGCCTTCTAAGCAGCGGGTATCAGGTTCGATTCCCGGTGGAAACACAAGTTTTCTCCCCAAGTGATATTTGTGTTTCTGGTTTTGGTTGTGAGTGTGTGTGAGATGTGAATGTTTTCGGCATCCACGACACAAATAATCGAACTTAGTGTGGGACTGTGAGTGTGAAAGCGTTTTTGTTATGTGTTTACGAAAAATCGAAAACTAAAATCCAACTACTTGTATGATATAACTTCTATTAGAAAATTTAAATTTAGAAACTCCATGTTATACAGGTTATACTTCATTATCTACTTCCCATATATTTTTGAAATGGTATTTTGGAATTCTTTCATTTGATACCCATGACGATGTTATTCGTAAATTTTCTACCGACTTCACAAAAAAGGAGGAGGTACTCAATTCTACTGTATGTTAAAATACCTCATAACTCTTTATAGGTGAACCGATTTTTTATATAACCGTTGATTTTGATCAAGATCTGACCAGTAGTTTTTGAGTTATCCTCAATAATACGTATTTAATTCACTTAATCTGATCAAGGGCTCCAAAGATAAAGCGGTAAATTCGTTTTTTTTAAGCTTTGCTTGCGTTTAAAATATACTATAAGACGATTTCGAAATTATTAAATTAAAGGCAAGAATTTCTGACGACAGAAGCATCATAAATAACAGGAAACTTACACCCAATCATTCATCTCGTATCGAGAGACCTTGGCTTTGTATCCTTTTGGGCAATAATGTTGTCCTCACAATGACACAAGTTTTGGCATTGAAATAGTTGCAAAAGTGGAAAGATTAAGACTTACGCATGTTTATCATTATGACGAATTTTATTAAATGCTTTTATTATTTATCGTAGCAAACATTTTTTTAATCCAATTTATATATACTAGCTGTGCCTTGCATAAACACAAACGGAAAAGCTGTCACGATGACTTGTGTCGTGGGTACCGGAAACATTCACATCACACACACAATGACAACCAGAACAAGAAACTCAAATTTGCCTTGGGGAGAAAACTTGTGTTCCCGTCGGGTATCGAACTCAAAACTCTTAGAAGGCGAACGCTCATCCAACTATGCCAACGGGCAGTTATGTGCCGCAACAACTCTTTATGACGCCCGCCCCTACAATTAATAGCAAGTAAGATGTTAATACATGTAGTTAACGTATCGACTTTTTTTTTATGTGCAATAGACTTGTAAGTAGTTACTTACAATTGAGCACTCTCTCCTCCGGCCCGACCTGCGGGAAATGCCGTTGGAACTTTTTTTGCCGCGCCTTGCTGGGTTGCTTGCCTTCTTTCGCAGCCTCGGGGTCGAGACTGGACACGCGAACCGATGGAGCCGACCCTGAGAGAGGTTTGATGGCTTGTCTGAAACAATACAGACGAGGGTTACACACCATTCTGTAAGAAATACCAGGCTTTCGCACATCTGAAGATGCTTCATGCATCTTCAAGAGCGCGGACGAAACCGATCTCTCGCAGCTAGCTTAGGCCGTGGCCTTGACGAACAGCGGACAGCAGGGCGACAGCGGTGACGAGAGCGGTGGCTATACAGTATATTATTTATTCTGCGACAATATCCTTAGTCGCTACCGCTGCAGCCCCGCTATCCGCTGTGGTCGAGTCCAAAGCCTTAGGCTAGCAGCAGTGATTTAACTATGGTAGAGTTTGGTAGCAAGCCAGGAGCCATAAGAAAATGCCCTACCACCAAATTAAACGAGAGGAGATACCTACGTTGCAAAGGACGCGCCGGGTAGTCCTCCACGCCTGTCTTTTAGCCGGTGATACGATTCCATTGCCTGTTTCGAAGGCACCCGCGGGAGAAGAAGGGGTGAAACTATTATAAACTATAAAAACTACGTATCCAATGAAACGGCGAGGAACAATTGAAATGACATCAAAAAATACGTCGCTAAATAACTTTAATGCCTCTTTGGGGCCCATGTGAATAAACGATTTGAATAATTGAATTTTGTTCACATTGGAGACTTTTTAATATAGATATTCCCGAGATTAGAGCGTTATAAAAATAACATATTATGCTTTACGAATGTTTTGGATTTTATATGACACTAATAATATACTATTTGACGCTTTGTCTGTGCA
Source organism: Lomographa bimaculata (assembly GCA_948107665.1). Classification (NCBI taxonomy): domain Eukaryota; kingdom Metazoa; phylum Arthropoda; class Insecta; order Lepidoptera; family Geometridae; genus Lomographa; species Lomographa bimaculata. The sequence continues at coordinate 11,995,351 of OX403599.1, forward strand.
TAAAGCTGTATATTTAAAATACGCACTTTGTAAGGAAGAACACCCCCATTATCTAAGAGGCACTAAAACCACTGTAGCAAGAGAGCCGACTCAGACTGAACTGATACCGTATTTGCCTTAGGTTATAACATTTTATATGCCCATACTAAATTGGAACTCAAGAGCAAAAACATCCTGTATTATTATCCCAAAACAGGCCTTATTCCCGGCTAAATAAGAACCAGGGTCGGGATGAACTAAATACATAAAAGATTGGATGACGTTAACGCATGTGTCTACGTAAGTTATTGAATTTTAATAAACCGAGGACTGTATAAACGTTGACCGTAATGCATAGCACCAAGGTGACCTACGTTTTAGAGTTTCGTAACTCAAAAGGAGAAAAGGAACTCTAAAAGAAATGCTTCGTCCGTCTATATCTGAGAACCTCTTTTTACCCTTCAAGACAAAGCGCATAGATATCAAGTACAATTTACGATGACACGAGTGAATAGGTATCTTCTTGGCAAGCCTGCTACAACTTCGGTTGCATCATCTCTATAATGTGAGATTGTGGTCTTAATATATCATACTTAGGTCTAAAATTGTTGTCAAAAAAATTGTACAGTTGTAAAAAAAGATCGTAGTTTCACGCAAGAGGTTGCTGTAGTAATGGTGGGTTTTAAAATCTCCGAGACATGATTCCTGAAGACAAACAATCTACAAACAAGTTTGTACGGAAACCTCGATGCAATATATAAACTCGCACTTTTCTGTTTTTTTTTTTACATTTAAGCTTCATGTCTGCTCATAACATTTACAGTCTCAACCTGAGTTTTTAATAACAGTCAATTGAGTGGCACTTCTACGCAAAAGCGACAAAGTACTACCTCAGGCTGGCATACTGACAAAAAGACCTTTTTTTATCCAATATTCATCGCTACAGACACAAAAATATGGCAATCTTTAAATATAAGCACCTATTTTATATTCATCAAATTAAAAATTGTTTATTTAAATGGGTCCTAAAGAGGCACTCATGAAAGTTAAGGACTCTACTGCCATCGCCACATATGATTTACTTTCTCGACGGACGTGACTGTGGAACTGCCTTCATCCACTTATTATTAATATTGCGAACATGGTAAAAAAAGGGCCTGAACGACAGACTGAAGGACGACGAAGTGGTCTCTTAAATGTTTAGTAAGTATATTTGGGTCTTTAATAGATTTATGTATCTATGATTTGTTTTGAACTGCTCATTGGCTTAGTTGGGTGGCGTTCGCCTTCTAAGCAGGGGTACCGGGTTCGATTCCCGACTGAAACACAAGTTTTCTCCTCAAAGAGAAATTTTGTTTCTGGTTCTGGTTGTGATTGTGTGTGTGATAAGAATGATTCCAGCACCCACGACACAAGTCATCGAACTTAGTGTGGGGCTGTGAGTATGAAAGCGTATAGAAAAAAAAAGTATAAAAATGTAGCCATTGAGGAGGCGGATGCGAATACGTTAGTGGTAGGCGGCCATTACGTTTCTTGGTTCTACTGTATACTGAATCTTGCAAGAGTCATAATATATATTGAGAAGAACTATTTCACTCACAGTTGTTTTCTCGCATTGTTACGACTATAGTTTCAGAACAGTCGGTGCTCCTTCATCAGTTGAGTATGCGCGAGGACGATAAAGGAGTACCGACTGTTCCGAAACTAGTCTCGTAACAATGCGAGAAAACAACCGTAAGCGAAATCGTTACATCCTCAATATGTGTAATATTTACAAATCTTTAAATCATACAAGAGCGATATAATTGTTAACATTGTGACCTGAATAAGTGTTTTAATAACATCTGTGAGGTAGAAAGGCTTTATAGACTTCATAGGTTTCTTTTGATGTACGGTACCCTAAAATGTACACCTGTGTGATTGCAATCCACGTCAATATTATAATTTCAATGCGTATTCATGACCTACATCATACAAAGCTGAACAATCTCCAGATTACTAAAATATATTATTTCAGTAAACATTATCTACATCTACGTCTTGAATTTTTTATACAACATTTTGGTCGTAGTTTTCCTGTTACCACCGAAATAAACCATTGCGTAAATTTAAATAATTGTGACAACGGGATAACAAATGTCAATAGACTGTGACCTCTTTTCCAAGAATTAATTGAATGAACAAAAGTTGTTTGACGATCAGACAAAAAATAATTATTCTGGCTGGAAGAGCAAGGTGTAATAACTTAGATATAACACTTTTAAGCCTCAAGAAAGGGAGCGTATTGAGAGCGAGAGTTTGACTTTTTATCTTGTCGTTAGAAGGTAAAGCGAGCTTGGAGGAATTAACTCGTGTATTTCCTGCTAATGGAGTGGTAACCGCTATTTCAGCTTCACTCTCATGTACCGTGCGTTGTATCTGTATTTTAAGTAGATCAATGGCGTTATTATATAAGTATTGTTTCATTCATCAGTTTCTAATACCGGGATATAATATATGGTCGTACATGGCAAGATCGAACCAACAACTGTTGAACAACAATCACTCACCGTCCATTCTGTTTTCCGTGGCTGCTTCCGCCACTAGACTCGTCAGAATATTCAAAAGAGGCATTGTCCACCATCTTCGTAACTTCTTCGGCAAAGGCACCAGCATCGATTGTTCACATTTCACTGTTTGCTTACTAACTTATCCATGTTTTTACACAAAAACATAGAGTTAGACATCGAAACTAATGTATTGAAACAATTAGGTGAATTGAGTGAGTGACAAAGTTTGAAACAATCGCGACCGATAGGATATCTAGTCCGCACAGGTGTTCTGATGTTTTTATGATAACTGCTACAAATATCGATAGCTTTCTATCATAATAATATGAAGCAAATGATCGAATAAATGTAGCGCTTCAAACGGAAAATCTATCTGGCCACATAGATGTTAAAAAATCTCTGACCTTCACCCACCCGATTAGATAAACGAATTCGATGACCCCAAGTATACAGTTTTATAATTCCCAGCAGAGGAAAAAATACACACAATAATCAACGAATAACTATAGCAACATGTAAATGTATACTAAATTACTAATATAGACATGGCACAGATGATCACGCCGGCATGCGATGCGGGGTCAATGGAAATTGTTCAGTTGTGCCGAAAGGGGACTGAAACCGGTCGAGAAAATAACAACGCATAATTTCTATTACATAGCGTTTAAATTGAATGAGCTATTGAAAGCAATTTAAAATTGACAAAACAACGCTCACGTGCGCCAATTCGCCGGTGTTTCTGTAAACATACAGACGTCACTTCCACTAAATGTAAACTATGAATATATCATTTAAATTATCACTTTATAATACACATTTTGCAATATATCCACGTGTAATGATGGAATTCATTATTTTAAGTGATTAGAACGCGCCAACCGGCCAACGGCATTCTCAAGCGGTCTCCACGCGATCGCGAGAACAACTGTTGCAAACATTATACATATGTACGTATCTAGTATATTATATCGATTGTGTATCGAATAGGATGTAATTTATCGCGACGATAAGATAGCGAGTAACTGCTCCATTATAAAATTATGTCCATGGGAATGAAATGTAATATGACGATGTTACATTGAGTGAAAGAATATAAAAGAAAAATTAGAACGACCTTGTGTTTCATCAAATCGGAACATCGGAGACCGAGTGCCATTGACATGGATAGCGGAGAGAAAGGTAGCGCCACCATATGATTGGTGAATGAAGAGATCACCCGACGTTCTTTCGCTCGCTGTGAAATACTTGCCCGTTGGATTGGTTGAGTGAACATTCGACTATTAGCAGAGGGGAATCGGATACGATTCCCGGCGGGATCACAGGTATTCTCCCCAAAGAAAATTTGTGTTTCTGGTTCTGGTTGAGATTGTGCGTGTGATGTGAACGTTTTCGGCACCCACGACAGAAGTCATCGAACTTAGCGTGGGGCTGTGATTGTGAAACCGTTAAATAGCAGCACTAAAACTGCTTTATTTTAATATGCTGCGAAAACACTACTACAGGTATCTATACCCTCGCAGTGAAGTAAAAGAGAACGTTTGTAAACATCAGGTACGGTCAGCCACAATAACACATTAATTTTGATAAACTACCAAGCGTATGCAATAGGCAATGGATGAAGACTACCGCAATTGACAAACAAGAACTGATAATAATGATGACAAACAGTCATGTTTTCACAGTGGAAGTAGTTGGCCAAATTATTAAACAGTGTTGAGGGGGTTAAAGTCAAACAATAACCCAAGTTTGGCTATAATAACACATAATTATCGTAAGTACTAGATTCAAATGAATATACAGTAGATGTTTTAGGATTTCACTAATGTTTACATTATATAGCTCTACAACTCGTATTACTAACGTTCGTGTCAATTAATCTTATATATAAAAATCTCGAGTCACGGTGTTTGTGGTAGAACTCCTCCGAAACGGCTCGACCGATTTTAATGATTTTTTTTTGTATAATTGGTAGGTATGAGAATAGGTCGTAAAGTATTTTTCACCCTCCTACCCCCACTCTCCATTTTGCAATCGTGATATATATAGTTTTGCATGAACAAAATACAAAAAATTTACAAAAAATATATACAAAATATACAAAAAAAAATTATTGTATTAAAGTACTATAGGCGGCCATAAACGTAAAATAGGTTAAACACTTTTTTTAAACTTGGCATTGCAAAGCATGTCGGATACAGCTAGTGATTCTATAAAAATATATATAGGTCATAATCTATTTCATTCATTTTATCGCACCACCATCCCTACATTGTCTTTTCGTTTATATTTCCATCCAAAGGTTGTCTGGAAGAGATCGCTCTTAGCGATAAGACCGCCCATTGTACCTATCTTTATAAGTTTCTCTGTAAGTTGTATTTATCTTTTGGTGTCAATAAAGAGTTTTTGTATTGTATTGTATAGGTGCACGTTATTCTTAGTAAGTACCCACTATTTTTTTTACCTACTTTGTGGATATTTTATAGTCTTTATAGATTTTATATGTGCAGTAAAAGTATTCACGATTCAATCGGTTTTTTCTTACCTACTGTTTTTTTTTACCTACTTTGTGGATATTATATAGTCTTTACAGTTTTTATATGTGCAGTAAAAGTATTCACGATTCAATCGGTTTTTTCTTTGGTTAAATATGCTAGACATTCCTATATAGTAATAAGACCGCCTGTTGTTACACTTATAATATAGATATAGATAAGTGGTTATGTATTTAAATTTTTACTGCAAATAATTATTTTTCTAATGTGGTTACTTATATAAGGAGACAGTTTAAAAACGAGTTGATTGTTTTAACTTGGAAATAAATTGCTACCCAAATTACGTAACTAAATAATATAAGATGCTAATGACGCAATAAGAGAAGTACACAACACTTGTTATGCATTTACAACACTATGAAGCAGGAAAACTCCATCCATAGGTAGATCATTGCATTACAGCTTATAGATTAATTAATGCATAAAATAGAGTAAGATAAAGTGACAACAATATTAATCAAGAATTAAATAAAGACGACCGTTCATCCTTTTGAAAGCTACGAGTACGAGGCCACTGACAGATAAACAAATACATACGATTAACTTTGGCGTCGGTGGTTAAAATTGCAAACATATAACTTGATAAAATGAATTTAAAAAGCTTGAAAAGCAGAAGATGCAGCATATTACGTCTATTATCCTGTACTTTTTTTTTTTATTATTTGTGACAGGCTAGTGTTTGACCACTATCTCACCTGATGGAAAGTGACGATGTGATCGAAGCTGGTAAACACACGCTGGTAGACCTGGAATACGCAGGCTCTCAAGGATAACTGCCGGAACACCGTATTTGGCTTGGCGGCAGACTTTCAACTTGATGGTGGTAAGCTACTTTGGTAGCAAGCCAGGCGAGCAACTCACAAAATGCTCTACAACCACTCAAAATGGAATCCATAACATGGATGCGTCTTGTAAAAGTATACAGGTACGTATATATATATTTAGTATGTTTTATCTCCACCCATCTATTTTTAACACAAAATTCTTCTACAATAGCTAGTCTCTCCCAAAATCTTTTTGATTGAGCGAAACAAGACCTCTTAGTTGACTTGGGTGGTTCAGCACTTCGTCCGTCCGTCTGTCAGATGCATCTAGCGTCAAATTTTCAGAGAATAAGTAAAGCTATGGCCTAAAGCCAGAAATGACAATTAAAATGATATGATATTTTTGATGATATTCTACTCTTTTGGAGAAACAAGGGCGTTCAAGGCAGGGTGTTCCATTCCTTTGTAGTTCGAATTATAAAACTTGTATAATACCTATTATTTGTAACAATAACATTTACTTAGTTGTCGTAGCCACAAACCATAATAAAATTTAATTAAAAAAAATTGAGATTGTTTTTGCTGACACTACAAGCACCATATGAATCGAGGGCGCGGGTACATCAATATTATCTGTGTTGATTGGACAAATGGGTCCAATGGCACACGTGACAAACACGTACTTCGAACTAGCTGCAATGTAACACAATCCTTATCCGGCTGAAAGATGATGCTGTTTAATTGAGCACTGTATATACTTTCGCATCATTCGGTGAAGCAGGAAGGAATTAGATGAAATGATTAGTATCAGTTACAGCAACTACAAAGGAGAAGACTGATCTTGAATCCCTTGGCACTTGGCAGACAAGCCAAAATACTCACTCATTGGCGACGATAATAATTGAGTCTGAACTGAGTCACGGTCATTGACGGTTAGCTAGCCTATCGGTATTCCGTCTTTTTTTATTTTGGCTCGCATAGTTAGTGCCTTGAGCAAGCGTCAAGTGTCTTCGAGTCAAATAGGTATCTTCTAGGCAATGTTACATCTTCGGCTGCATCTTCACTTTCTATCATGTGAGATAGTGGTCAAATGCTTGCATATCCAGCATAAAAGAGTCGTTATTCCATTTATAATTGACATACCAGTCCAGTTCATTCAAAGCATTTTGCCTATACCTTATAAGTATACCTTACCTATCGGACATTAAAAAAAAGGCCTTCATCATCCGTACGTCTCTGTTTTCTTAACGGTATGGTTCTTAGTAGTCTTCACCCTTCACAAATCTATAGTGAAAAAGTATCTTATAAGAATACTACATCTTCAGTCGCACCATCGCTTTTCATAAGGTAATATAGTGGTGAAACGCTTCCTTATATATATATACCATAAGAAAAAAGTCGCGTGTTTATGCAGTACAGTTGTGTAGAAATCTTTTAAACAGAACCCATTCCATAACAATAGATCGTTTGGCTTTGGTAAAGGAATCCGTTTTAGATAAGACGATCTCCGCAACGAAAGAAATAAGGCGCCTAGGAATAATATGTGAAAGCTCTATATATGCAGTTAATAACAGTTTTTCGATTTTAATATTAACTAACGTGCTTCAAAGATAAAAAAGGATTAATAAAAACTAGAATTTTAAAAACATTAATAGAACTGTACGTTATAACTTGGGAGCCTTCATGCTTGACGAACTTAGAAACGGATGTTTATATACACGTATATATCATTACATAAGACGTCGCCAATATGGACGTACGGTATGCAGCTGTGGGGGTGTACCAAACATAGCAACATCCAGATCATACAAAGATTTCAAAACAAAGTACTGAGGGGCAATAAATAAAAGACGATCTTCATCGGCACCTAAAAGTGGAACTCGTCGCTAGTGTAATAAAAAGACTCGCCGAACTTGGACGCGTTCTTAGTATTCTACTCTACTAAGCAGTTTAGGTCAAAATTAAATTACTTAATAGTCTTAAGGCTAGATCGTTATTCCAATGGTGTACCAAACGTAATTGGTATGTCATAGTAAGAAAAAAAATGTAAATAAGACAGCTAGGTCAGTGTTTTTAGACCTTTGTCATGGGGTTTATCTAAAAACGGCTTTATTTACAAAGTGCTTTATGTTGAGCGTCGTGATGTTTTTCACAATTTCCCGCCATTTGGGACGGCTTTGGCAAAATTATACATTTAAAAATAATCTCTTTAACTTATTAGTCAAAAAATCTTATTACACTATTGGTCAATATCTGTCTGACAAGTTCTTGTAATTTTAACAGTAATATTTTAAAATTCAATTTTTTGTAGCTATATTTTCGAAAATAGTAATTGTATTCGGTATAGTGTAATTATTGCTTAGAAATACATCCGATTTTTTATTTTAAATATTTTAATTTTTTTTGTTGTTTAAAGAGATATATTGATGTATAAGTGTTTATTTCGTGGAGGCTACAACTACATGATGAGTGGCTTAGGCGTCTAGGTACTTATCTTACGTTGGTGGTCTAACTAGCTAAGTCAGGTGTTTACACACTACAACAAGATGTTTTGAAACAAGTATATGTATCTTGGTAACGGCTGGACGGTTTTGAATGTGTGGAATGTACTGGAATATGACAGGGTTTTTTAATGCGCCAAAACCATGGAGTCAAAACTGGAAACTATTAAGTAATCTATAGCACAGACAGCAATTTTATAATAGGATTCTTTAACTAAAAGAAAATACTCACAAACAAATTGCGTATCTACTCTCTCTGTAAAATGGTTGGTTCTATTATTTAATTGTTCTGCGCTATGAAAGATACTGAATCTGACAACAATTAGCGTAGTAATTAAATTAGCGCAGCGGTTAGAGCAATACAGCATGACACCCTATGGCCGCAGGTTCAATCCCTAACACAAGCGATAATTTTTCCTTTCTAAATTTACTACTACAGTTCTGCCTAGCCTTGTTTATATAGCACTAGCTGACCCGGGGAACTTGGTACTACCGTAAGTTGTCTAAACTTATATCTATATAAATAAAAAAACAAATTCGTAAGAAAGCTTTAAAAGTCGTCTTCTCCATGGCATAGTTAAAAAGTTTCCGTACGTAAGTTCGCGTACTTCACATATATATATATATCACATTTGTCTGTGGTCAGATATTTATAGAGCGTACAGAAATTTATTTTGTGTCTAATCTTTTACAGGTACGATCAGTTTGTATGAGAAAAGAAAATAGTCATTTTTACTACTTTCCTTGCAATTTCTTTATATTTTCTCACCTTTTAAACCTTCCTTGGACTTTTACAAATATTTTAAAACTAAAATTAGGCAAATCGGTTCAGCCGTTCTCGAGCTTTTGTGAGACTAACAAACGTCAATTCATTTTTATATACATAAGATTAGGCATCTAATGCTATCTAATACCTTTAAACGAGCAATTCTTGTATATATATACCCGGTTGACCGAGCTTTGCTCGGCTAAAAACACAGATAAAACGACGTTTTCTAAAATTGGGATTTCGGGGGCGATAAATCAATCTAGCTAGGTTTCAATTTTAGAAAACGTCGTTTTATCTGTGTTTTCAGCCGAGCAAAGCTCGGTCAACCGGGTACTGTAAACAAAATTAGGTAGAGAGATGTAGTCTCTGCGGTCTCTGCCTAACACCATAGTAGTTTTTTTTTCTTTCTATGCTAACACCCCTATGGGAAAGTGGCACGACTACATATATGTATGTATATGGTCATAGCAACTGGAGTCACCTAAATAACATTTTACTCTAACAATATTTAAGCTTTATACAAAAATATTTGATATTCATAAACGTTTAACGTCTTCACGCTATGAATATTAATTGAAACATGTGACATGAGTGACGTCAAGCCGCAGTTTATTTACATAACCTTAATTAATCTCAAGATGTTTGTTTATATTACAAAAGCTACTTTGTAATCTCAATTACGGGTAAGTAATCAATTAGCTAGTTTTGACGTCATAATTTTTGGCTAAGAGGCAAATGATGCTTAGCAGAAATGGTTATGTATAGTACTAATTATTTTTAGGAAGGCTCGGTAAATACATGTGACGTAATTTGTTATTTTGTTCGGTTATAAATGCTTTCAAACATTTTCACACTCACAATCCCACACTAAGTTCGACGACTTGAGTCGTGTCTGCCGGAAACATTCACATCACACCCAGAACCAGAAACACTTATGTTTGTTTGTTTGTCATAGCGTTCCCTACTAATAAATTGGTAAAAGTACAAGGAGGACAAACAGAACAAGGAGGACTTAATGCCAGAATAGCATTTTCTCAGAGAAAAAGGTGGCGGGGCTGTAAACATATTGATATGAAAAAAAAAAGCATAATAATAAATGCTGATATATTGGTGAACATGTAAATAAGATTGAACTGCCAGTTAGCTTAATTGGATGAGCGTTCGTCTTCTAAGCAGGGATATAGGGTTCGATTCCCGGCGGGAACACAAGTTTTCTCCCCAAGAAAATTTGTGTTTCTGGTTCTGGTTATGATTGTGTGTTATGTGAATGTTTCCGGCACCCACGACACAAGTCATCAAACTTAGTGTGGGGCTGCGTGAGTGTAAAAGCGTTTATAAACATGATTTTAAATACTATAAAACAATAAACAGCGGGGTACGGCTAGCAGAACCTATACATTTTACGAGCTGGATCATGAAAGGCAGAAAAACTGTCCTGGGCTGGACATAATACATTCGGAGTCTATTTGAGTAGAAAGTTGGTTAGGACAAGGCTTTTGTCATTGAAAACTTATATAATTTTACACCTTGGCTATGAGAAAGGAAAGTAGATAACGAATCGTGGAGAGTCAGGGGACTCTCCATCGGCTTGCACAGCCCCACACGGTATTAATTCTCTTCGTCTACTCACGAGGGGGGTATTTAGAGGGTTCGAGCCTCACACACCCTCTAACCCTCCCGTGAGCAGTCCCTCGCAAAGTTGGGCAAGATAGGTCGCTATAGCAGTTATTATCGTGCCCCAGAAGGCAGGGCAGTACTAGGCATTTATCCCCCACAAAAAGGTTGGCCCAGTTGGCGCAGTGGACAGGTGTCCGCCCTCTGCGCTGAGGGTCCTGGGTTCGATTCCCGGCAGGAGCACAAATTCCTTCCCAAGGGATATTTGTGCTTCTGTTTCTGGGTGTAATGTGTGTGTGATGTGAATGTTCCCGGTACCCGCGATACAAGTCTTTGAACTTAGTGTGGAGCTGTGAGTGTGAATGCGTTTTTTAATGATTTTGTAATCTTTACAGCTACTGTCTACCTTAAGGCCTGGCATGAAGGCTGCCCTATACAAAGGAAAATATGCTTGTTTTGTGTTTACGGATATTTATAGAAAATGAAATATTCAACAGTTACCTTATCAAATCACTATCGATACCGTCGACCGATAAATAGATTATTTAATCGTCAAGAATCGAGATACAGCGACCTTCCGAGTATCGAATAACTACACAGAATACGTAATAGTCCGAATACAATGCAGGAGTCTTCTTTGTGTAACCAGCCTACTAAAGTGTACTACTCAACTTATTTCAGGCATAATACCAATCGACGGTCTTTCTAGTTCTACTTGATAGTACCGTATTAAAAATTGTAAATAAATTCAAGTATCTGGGTCATATGATCACAGAGGATTTGAAAGATGACTTAGATCTAGAACGTGAGCGCAGAGCGTTGGCAGTTAGAGGCAATATGCTGGCTCGCAGGTTTGCTCGATGCTCAAAGGAAGTAAAGTTAACTCATTTTACCGACTTCCAAAAAAAGGAGGAGGTATTCAAGTCGAATGTATTTTTTTTTATGTGTTTTACCTCATAACTTTTTTCCACGGGAACCGATTTCGATTTTACACAAAATAGGCATTAATGAAGATATTTCAATTATTGATCAGATCTTGATAAACATTTAATGGGACCAATTGGAAAGCAACACCTTTCAAACTAAAAAAAAAAATTCGAATTCGGCTCACGTGGAGAGAAGTTATGAGGTAACACAAATAAAAAAAAAATTAAAAAAATACAATCGACTTGAGTACCTCCTCCTTTTTTGGTAAGTCGGTAAAAATAAGCAAAAGTGCTTTTCGCAGCGCACTTTTAATTAGTAGGGCACTCTATGATTACAAATAAACAAAAGCATTCACACTCACAGCCCCACACTAAGTCCAAACTTGTATCGAGGATGTCGGAAAGATTTACTTCACACTCACAATCTCACCCAAAACCAGAAGCACCAGTCTTTTGAAAAGAAAAAAAGCACTCCTATCAGGAATCGTTTTTTTTCCAGTAGCAGAAGAGCAAGAAACCATCAGAGTATCGCATCATACAATGTTAGCATAGACAATAGACATACATATACATACATAGATATAGACCATAGAGTTGAAGGTGTGCGTATCAGGAATTTTACAGGAATTAATGTACCTCCTAATCAAGACAAATTAATTACCTACAACGTAAAAAAACAATAGGACCTTATTAATGGTTATCAGTAGCCATAGAGTGGTAAGTTTTTTTTTTAACTGGAATTTACTATATCTAACGTCATTGTCCGAGTTTAAATACGGGTTTTTTATTAGTAAACTTTAAAAAGTGTAAAACCTTGTAAAAAACCATTTTTTTATGTTTGGGGAATTTATTACATGTAGGTAGTCAGTTAAATCCTACTAATATTATAAATCCGAAAGTTTGTTTGTAAGTGTGTAAGTATGTTGGTTCCCTCTTCACGCTTTAACGGCTGAACGGATTTGGATGAAATTTGGAATGTACATAGATTATAGCTAGGATTAACACATAGGCTACTTTTTAACTTGATAATAGCGGGCGAAGCCGCGGGGCTCGGCTAGTAAGATAATAGAAGAAAATAATAGCGGATGCCGCATTGCCGTCTGTCTAGATGTTCGGTAGTAGAACGGTGATGCGGGAATAAGATTATGCAATTCCTTTGAACACTCTCCGTAGTGCAATTTGTAGAAAATTAAAAGGCTTGCTACTTTTCGCCGATGATAATTTATTATAGAAACTATCGCGATTGCTTTTCATGGTTGCATAATCGATTTTTAATCGCGAGAGTTTGGCTGAAGTTAGCTTGTTATCACACAAATTTTATAAATCTGAAAGTATGTAATTTATGATGTAAATACGAAAAAATGGATCCATACTTTCAGATTTACTATATATAGTAAATCTGAAAGTATGGATGCTTTTTTTCGTGCTGTAACGACTGAACGGATTTGGATTAAATTTGTAATGTATAATATATCGTATAGTGATAAATGTAGAAAGGAAAAATTATCGCTTGAGGCAGGGTTTGAACCCGCGGCCATAGGGTATCATGCCCTATGAAGCGGCCAAAGATAATTCCTTTTTTTATTATTACGTCTTACGGGGACGTATATATATATATTTATATATATATCGTATACCTAGATTAACACCGCCCGCTATTATCAAGTTAAAAAGTAGCCTATGTGTTAGTCCTAGGTATAATCTATGTGCATTCCAAATTTCATCCAAATCCGTGCAGCCGTTAAAGCATGAAGAGAGAACAAACATACACACTTACACACAAACTTTCGGATTTATAATAATAGTAGGATAACCTAGTTCCTATTAACGCGCTAAACTAGTTACAATATTTCACAACATCTTATTTTGTCAGTGTATCAATATTTCATGAAAGCTGGATGCAATAAATATTTTTATCTATCTTATAACAACAACGGAATTGAGAAAACTACCATGTGTAAACGTTTGCGAAACTGGTTTCTGTAAACACGTTATCTTTGTTATCGTCTCGAGAGATAGGTATGTTGAGATTTTTTACCGTTTAACAAAAAGTGCGCCGTCAGAAGTCCAAAGTTATTCAACTTCCTCTGTTTTTACCCGACCACAGCGAAGCAACATGTATGTTCGTTTGTTCCCTGCATCCAAACTAATAAACCGATTGTAACTATAACATAAATTAAACGTACAGCAAAGGAGTGAAACTCATTGCCTGCGTCTTTGTTCTTAGAGGGGTATAATTTGGGAGTCTTCAAATCAAGAGTATCTAGGCAAGCATGTCACATTTTCGTCCGCATCATCACTTTCTATCAGGTGAAATAGTGGTCAAATGTTTATCTATATAGCATAAAACACATAAAACGCTTTCACACTCACAGCCCTATAATAAGTTGTGTTGTAGGTGCCGGAAACGCATCACATACACAATTACACCAACACACAGCTCTTCTCTTGGGGAGAAAACTAGAGTTTCCATCAGGAATCGAACCCGATTCCCGCTGCTTAGGTAATAGATTTATCTTATATTTGGTACCATATTCATAAGCGTAACCGCCGTATTTTAGGCACGCAATATACGACCTTATGTTACTACTATACGGTGTAAGCGGGAAATCGATTTTTCCAAACATTGCTAATTACAGGGCTACGTTATCCTCAATATTTACGAATTATTTTAAAACATTTATCATAATCTTAAAAAAAACATCAAAATTCGGTAAAGCACGGTGGACGAAAGCCTATTTTTAATTTGGAACTCTTCAAGGATGGAATTGTTTGTGCGAATGCGAAAAATCGTAATAATACCTATGCAAATACAAACACACGCAAAAGATCGTCTGAATTATACATACATACTAAAACATTAATAACTTCATCCTAAGTGTAATGTGTGATACAAAATACCTAGTTTGTTTATATCACGTATTTTAATAACAATTCTACGCTTCGTACATAAAAGAGATGAGAGAACGTCTGTCTCTAAATGGACAAGTCTGCTGTAGTACAAAAGCTCCTATCAACCTCGAGAGCTCTTTACAAGTTGCTCGTGTAGATGGAAAATGCGCAGAAACTTCTCTGGCAGTTGCAACTGTTGCTAGGCTCTAATTGTAAGGTACGTTCGGACTTTAGAACGAAGTCACGGTGAACATGTATTCAATGAACGTATGCGAAGGAAGTCGCTTACAAAAACGAGACTATTGAAGAACTGCCTATTTGCTTGGTAACATAATGCACGCGTTCCGACTTTTAAAACAGGGTATCGGGTTCGATTCACGAAGGTACACGAGTTTTCTCTTCAAGAAAAATTTGTGTTCTCTTTAACCGACTTCACTGCTTATTTGCCGATCTTAAATTGCGCTATATCAATTTCGATAAAATTTATATGGAAAATATAATATGATTAAAAGAATCATCAAAATCGATTCATAATTGGCGGAATAATCGCGTAACACACATAAAATAATTAACGCAAGCAAATCTTAACAAAACAGACTTCATCGCTTTATCTCTCGATCAGATTTGACGATAACTCAAAAACTACTTATCATATCTTAATCAAATTTATATGGGACCAATGTGAAAGCAACAGCTTTTAAACATAAAACAATCAAAATCAGTTCACGTGAAAAGAAGTTATGAGGTTACACACATAAACAAAATACAGTCGTATGAGAATCTCCTCCTTTTTTGTGAAGTCGGTTGAAAAAAATACATACAGTCGAATTAAGAATCTCTTCCTTTTTGGAAGTCGGTCAATTAAACAGTCGCGACAAATCACCTTACGAACAAAAAAAAACTAAATATCGTTCACAAATGTTCTTAGGGGAGAAATCTTGTGTTCCCGCCTTGGATCGAACCCGATACACCTGCGTAGAATTCGATCGCTCACCCAATTAATCCAACAAACAGTTCATTATGTTTTTCTACTAGATATGTGGTGTTTCGGGCTTCCAAGATACAGGCCTAGCCGAGTTGGAGCCCTGAAGAAAATGGTTAATACATGAACCTATAAATGCTTATGTTTCATACACTGTAGCTAGTTTTAAGAGTTATCTAAAATGAATAAATTCATATTGTTATTATGACTACACACTGTGTCGTTTACCTTACAGATTCCGACACCGTGTTCAAAAACTTCAAGGTCCTCAGGGTCGCCTGGTCCTGCCGTTCCCGTTCGATCAACGACATCCTCGCCATCACGCACAGTCACTTGTAATTTTCCGTTCGAATATTTTAAGACACCATTTCGTCGTTTTGTGATCCAACTAGTTTTTGCCGTAGTGTCTATAACACGTTCCGCTCAAATCGCGTCATAAGCAGCACTGATGTCTGGTTAGAAACGACAGAAACATAGTAATCGCCTAATAATCGAGATAATGACAGCGGTCGATAAACAAAACATACACCCGCGTGGAAAGCGTAATCTATAATGGAGTTTGTTAACAAAATTAGCGGATATGATATACGTAGAAGATATATACTTTTTTACCGACTTCCCAAAAAAGGAGGAGGTACTCAAGTCGACTATATTTCTTTTTTTTAATGTGTTTTTTATAACTTCTCTCCACGTGAGCTGATTTCGAAAAAAAATTTTTTACTTTCAAAGATGTTGGTTTCTAATTGGTCCCATTTAATTTGATCAAGATCTGATCAGTAGTTTTTGAAATATCGTCAATAATGCCTATTTTGTGGACTACTTTGACGATGTTCTCGTTTACCCGACTTCAAAAGTTACCTCATAACTTCTTTCGTTGTGAGCCGATTCTGATGATTTTTAATTTTATTTGAAAGCTGCTGCTTTTCATGTGGTCCCATTGAAATTTGATCAAGATCTGATCTCTAGTTTTATAGTTATTGTCAATAATGCGTGTTTAATACATTAAATCTGTTCAAGGTTCTGAAGTCGGTTTTTTTAAGCTTTGCTTGCGTTTAATTATCGTGACTTGAGGAAATTGATAGCTAGACGTCGATGGGTAAATACAAGGATAACTATGGCAAATGTCTTTCAGATAATTCAAGTTTAATTCCAAATTCAAAAGCTTGGTTGTTTGATTCGGTGGTTCCTGATCAGCCAATAGGGAATAAGCTTATATTTCAAAGGTTTAACCAACGTCTAAAAAGGAGGAGGTTCTCAATTGGACTGTATTTTTTTTTTATTTATGTTAATCATAACTTCTTTCTAGGTGAATGATGATGTTTTTTTTTAATGATTCTTTTTTTATTTGAATGCTAGTTCTTTTCATGTGATCCCATTTAATTTTGATCAAGATCTGACCGGTAGTTTTAGAGTTATCCTCAAAAATGCGTATTTAATTAATTTAAACTGATAGTTAAAGCGGTAAAGTCGGTTTTATAAAGCTTTGCTTGAGTTTAAATTATTATTCGATTGTTTACGTGAATACGTTGCCGATATAAAAAATATATCTAAACATTAAATTTCACATCAAACTAATTTGAAAATACAATCAGGTAATTTACACAAGTGTGCTACATCTTCCGCCGCATCTTCGCTTTTGATATTCTCATTTCATTATCATTGACATCTACTCGAGCCCAGTTTACAAAGTGTACAACTAAACGTTTAAATAAAAAGTAAAAAAAAGCGTAAAAAAAAGGTTTATTGAAATAATAGATTTTTAATGCTAATACACGGTCTTATCGCGTATAGCAATTTCTTCCAGACAACCTTAGTATGGACATAAATGTAACTGGAATGGTGTAAACTAGTTAAAGAAAAATATAAAGTATAAGAACTTATATCAAAACAATTACATACTAAATATAATATACACACAATCTTCTATATATATAAAAGTCAATGCCACTTTTCGTTGTTATTTTATAACTCAAGAACGGGCTCACCTATCCAAACCATATGTTTAGGCTTTGTTCGGACCATTTAGTAGATGGTTTATGTGAAGTTTGCACAAAATCGGTCAAGCGGTTCTTCAATTATCACACCCGGGCGAAGCCGGGCGGATCGCTAGTTAATTATATACGTAATGTACCTACATAAAATACTCAATATACATAGTAGTAAAAAAAATAAAGCAGTTTCAACGGTTTTGGGATGTACAATAGTATTTTTTACCAGTCTTAAAAATTTGTAGGGATTTAGCACGTCTGATATCTACAGGCAGCGCGTTCCATTAGCGGACCGATTGCACTCTAAATGAGTGGTCGTAAAAACGCGTGGTATGCTTCGGCATATTAAGGAAGTGTTTCTGAAAAGCGCAAAGGTAATGATGTGTGATATGCAGAAATTGAAAGCGATCGGACTAGTAATCAATAAGACTACATTATCTAGTGATCGAGTAGGTACTTACTTGTCATGTTTAGCGCGCGACGGGTGGGGCTCGAGTTGCAGCGGAGTGGCGGGTGCGGAGCGGGGCACGCCGCACCCGCCCCCCGCCGCACCCGCCGCGAAATTGCCGGTTGACCTGTGGACAAGGAAACGACAATTTTATACAAAATTCGAGTCTAAGTCAAGTTGCAGTCTAAGTCAAGGGCGCAAGCTTATCGGTATTCCACCGTTTACAATTTGGAGAGTGTGCGCAGGAATTACATGATTTAATTCAATCACGACCAGAACCAGAAACACAAATTTTCCGTGAGGAGGAAACTTATGCTCCGGCCTTGATTCGAACCCGGTACCCCTGATTAGAAGGGGAAAGCTCAACCAACTAAGCCAATGGGCAGTTCACTAAGCCGATGGGCAGTTTACTACTACTACTTTTTACCACCTAACAACAAGAAAAACTGTCAAAGCCATTATATGGTTGATATACCTCCGATTCGCTCGAAGCGTTTTGCTTCTACGTTTATCATCCGTACAGCGAGGGAGTGGGGCTCATTGCCTGCGTCTTTGTTTCCCGAACGGTACAATGTGTCTTCAAGTCTAGAGTGAATAGGTATCTTCTAGTCAATCACGTTACATCTTCGGCCGTACTTCACTTTCCATCAAGTGAGATATTGGTCAAATGCTTGCCTATCTAGCATAAAATAAAAATCTCACAACATATCTACCTAATGAGCTGCTGACTTGTCAAGAATTAGGATTATGAACAAGAGGCAAAATCATTTTGAAAATACTTCCGACGCTCTTATCTAGAAAATAGTTGCACCGATTTTCACCCTATATAAGAACACTCGATCAAGTCACCTTTCATATAAAAAAAACCGCATCAATATTGGTTTACCCATTTAAGAGCTATGGTGCGCCACAGACGGACAAACACAAACTTAAAACAACCCTCTTCTTGCGTAGGGCGTTATAAAAAATACCCAGAAATTTTGCCACAAAATATGACATCAACTCGTATACAGCAATAATTAAGTTAAAAGACAATATGGATGTTGACAGTATATTTTTTTACCTATCTCAAAAAAAACTGACTGTAAAATGAGCCGTTAGACGTATCCAAAATATAAGATCTGTTAAAAAATAAGGCAGTTTACAAACATTTCACGCTAGACAGAGAGAGCACTATAGCGGCTTATGGCGTAATATACTAGTATAATTTGACCGCTATACAAATTCTATACTAAACAACCGCCCGCTCTCACTACGACGCCACGGCGTCATCACGGATTCAAATTAAGCTTTGGAATCCGGCAAGTGACCTCAACTTAAAGCAATCATATTAATGACAAGGATGCATGGTGGCAAACTGCACAGGCTCTTTCTAGCGACTACCATAATAACAACTATTTGAAAAAAATTAATGAAAAAAAAATGCGCCGCCGAGTTTCTTGCCAGGTTCTTCTCGAGATGGCTGTAATTATGCGAATCTGGCAATAGATTCATTAACTTTCATGGGTGCCTTTTTGGGGCCCATGTGAATAAACGATTTTGATTTTGATTTTTGAAATCCTGCTCAAATACCATGGTACTGCAATCAAGTAAATGATATAGAAGATGAAGCATGCTTGCCTAGAAGATACCTATTACCACTATTCGGAAGCGGCGCGGCGCGGCGTTTGTCGTAATATCCATGTTGCAGAGTGCGCTGATATAGACTTTATTAAAATGATCCAACCCACATCAAGGTACGTAACTCGCAGAATTCCGAGCCTTAAGTTATTCGACTAAAACGGCGCGGGTGGGCCGATCTGGCTATAATTTGGCAGGAAGATATAAAAATAATAAGGAAACGTGAATACGCGTTTTCTCATTATTTTTTTATCATCTACCGTTTATCCTGGATAACGCGAATGAAGCTGTAGGATACAGCTAGTTAATCATGCATGAACTTGCATTTAATGTACCTAATACGCCCGTTAGTTTAGTTGGGTGCGAGTTCGCCTTCTAAGCAGCAAGTACCGGGTTCGAGACCCGGTGTAAGCATTAGTTTTAGTTCTGGTTCTGGGATTATTGTGTGTGTAATGTGAATTTTCCCAGCTCCCACGACAAAAGTCATTGAACTTAGTGTAGGGCTGTGAGTGTGAAAGCTTTTACTTCGCGGCTTATTGGTCCTGAACCTATGTTTTAATTGTATTCAGCTAACATGCTTAGAAACGTACGAGGATGAAAAAATAAATATCTAATATTTCATTCCTCATAAAAAATTAAATATTAGATAGGTATTTATTTTGAAACAGACTAGTCATAGAACATACAAAAGTTTTTTTAAATATTGTCTCGTCCCATAAGGAAAAAGATATGAATAAAATGTGTATAATCGAAATACTGGAATCATGTAAACTTCTACAACCTTAGATTACGACAGTTCTTCTTGAAAATGTATAAGCACATTATAGATACCTCCTATATCTGTAAAATTTATGCCGCACCAGGCTCGTCTGCGGGACCACGAGGAATGATGGCTGTGGATGCTGCTTATGTTTTCTAGGAATCGAACTTCTTGCCATGATTCTTATATTAAAACTTGTAGATATAAAACAGTTACATAATTCACGCCACATTCACTGAGCACTAAGATCTAGCAGAAACTAAGCAAATCCTCCATACTCAAGGGTGTCGTAACGATCGAACAATGCAGCTATATCTTAAAATATTATTGCTCGAAAGAATTATAAACTCAGCAATGATTATTTTTGTATATTATCACAACGCGTCTCAACTATTAACTGTACTAACACATAATATTATAAAAGTCCAAAGTATTTAACAATAGGGGAGAAGTAAGCAAACGTTTGCAGGCTGTAGAATAATAGCAATTGAGGAGAACAAAAATAATGGCATAACCATGTATGAAATACAGTTGTGTAAACAATTAATGTGTATTTACAACTACACACATAGACACTGCATAGGTGTCTCTGTGTGAAGAAGCTATCGGTAGAACGAATTACGTTTATAGTAACAAATTTCAAATTAAATTACGTTGTCGCACACAACATTAAGTTTATTGTATAAAACATTCAAATGAAGTAACATGTCGCACACAAAATTTCATACATAGTATACAAATTTCAAATGAAATTACATTGTTACACACGAAATTACGTTAATAGTATACGAATTTATAATTAATAATATAATGACATTTAATTTTATGCTCGATATAAAGTTTTGATCGCCGTGTAGTGATTCACCGCAGTGAAATTACGTGAAATTGACAGAAAAAACTAATTAATTGCAACAAAACAAAATGCAATTACGTACAACTTAAACAAATGAGAAGCAACAAAACAAATGGAACAGTAGTCCTATAGCAAGCAAGAGTTGCGTTTGTTCTCTCTCCAGAAGTCCAGATCCTCGACTAGTACAATTTTAAAACACCTGAGACTATAAGTCCACAATCTAATTGATACACAAACTTTTCTGTAATATTTAATATTCTGCTCTTGAAATAATCAAAACAATAAAAATACAACCGTTGTTATAAAACTTCGAAACTGGAGATACGTCATTCTTACTATTGCCGTATGCATGACACATGTAATATGAATAATAAACATTATTACGTATATTATAGGCGAATAAACAGAAAACAAAATTCTAAAGAGCTATGTTTCGTCGCAATGAAATAAATAAATCTGCTGAATAACGCTGATGGCCTGATACAATGGATTTCAATGCCAATGTTTCCGGGCAAGACAAAGCCGTTTTCCTCAAAGCCAATTCCTTCCGACCTCATTATTTCAACGACCTTCGCGAGGACTTAAGGGTCTAGGCCGGGTAAACAAGATGTTCCCGGGACTTTCAAGGCTGCGAACCTCGGCTGATTCAAAGCAAGAACTTTCAAGCCCGTACAGATCCGTTTAAATATCAATCTATTTGTTTCAAACTATGTTTTATTATTTAGTTTATATTGAATACGTAACATTCTGTCTCAATTCTTCAATACTGATTTAGTACGTTTTAAGATGCTCGGTATCATTTAAGGCTACGTAACCCGCCCGGTGACGCTGCAGAGGCTACACACAGCCAGCAGCATGTAGTCCGTTCGAAAAAAAAAACAATTAAGACTACGTAAATCGTTCTTGCTGCGGGAAAGTCCTGGTGACCTTTTTTTTATTAAAAATAGGAAAACTTTTAACCACAATCTCACCTGATGGTAAACGACGATGTGGTAGACGATGGAGCAAGCTTTACCTTTACCTGTACCTAATACAGGTTTCTAACGAAACTTACATCCGGCATCAGGTCCCACAAAGTAGAACCTATTACGTACACAACAACAGTATTATGACAAGTACATTAAATATTTCTAGAAATAGTATTTGTACCTTTGTGAAGAGAAATAAACGGATTTTGAATTAAATTATAACGCGTAGGTCGATATTACTACAAATGTGAAATTTCTGTTTGTAACACGCAGTATCTCCACTTTCTACGATATAAGTAGCAAGCGGCCGGGGCGCAAGCGGCGGCACTTGTTTTCGCAAAAACATCTCAATTTCTTGGCCTCAATATCGGGTTGGACCAAATTTCGATACGAAAACAAAACTGTAACTATGGAGGAATGATAAATAATGAAGTGAGGATATGGAGCGAGTATCTATAGAAGACTTTAGCAAAGTAGAAATAGAGTATCTATAAAAGATTCGAAGAAGAGAAAGTGGTACTATAAACGATACTGAAGACTGGATATGCTATTTTTAATACTAAAATTAACTAGGACGCAAGGCGCCTGCATGTCTGCCGGTGTTATACACGTGTTCGATACGAAAAACTATTTATATCCCACAGAAATACAATAATATTTGGTAGCTTTGATATTTTCTCCTTCGTAATCTGGTATAAATAATATTGAGGCAACAATATTAGGTATCGCTTTTATTCTATGGTTAGTTTATTATATCCTCCAGTTTCGATTTTTCTATATCTTTATATCAAAAGTAATACACTGCCATAGTTACTATGACTCGTTTTAAGTCAAAGCAATACACAAATAGGCTCAAAAATCCCTTTTTGACACGCACAAATAAATCAAAATCTACATTCCTACTTGTAGAAGACAACGCGAAATAAAACAGCAAAAAAAAAACATCGGGAATCAATATCCGTGATGGCCGAACTAGAACTAGATAGTTCGGCCATCACGAGGCAAACAAGTTTGTACGGAACCTTCGGTGCGCGAGTCAGACTAGCACTTGTCCAAATATAAATATAATGAGACCTTTTTTCTTAATTTTGGCTTCGCAATCTTGTGCATTTTGCCAGTGTCAAGTAATAATATAATATTTCAAGTGTATAAGTGAAGTAAAAGAGTCAAGGTCCACTCATAGTCAAGTCATGCCCTCGTAAAGTGGTAGAAACTTTATTCTTTCTCACTTCTATTGGAGTTTTGGAGCGAAGGCAAAAATCACGTTTTTAACTTTGTATGATTTGCCTTACAGTTATACACGTTCACTAAGTATTAACGGTTAATAATCCACCATTATTACATATTAACACTCGAAGAAAGAATCACAGGTTTTGAAAAAACATCAAAATCAACAACGGCATTTTTTCACTTTCTCGGCAAAACTCAATGAGATCTTTATAATATCCTATTTGCAACAAACAGCTGATCATCTAAATTGTTCAAATAGTATAAATGACAAAGAATCAAATAGTAGCATTCCCGCTCATACAAATGTAAAAATTAGATATTCTAATAGATAGATATAGATAGATATAGATAGATAGATAGATATATTCTTTATTGAACACTTTAAAATAACAAGAACACAAAATAGGAATGACATTAAAAAAAATAAAATATATAAGTGTAACAATAGGCGGTCTTATCGCTAAAAGCGATAAGACCGCCAAAAAATCTCTTCCAGACAACCTTAGGATGGAGAGGAATAACGCAATGTAAATAGGACGTCGTTCTACGTTCATAAAAAAAACTAAATACTTACATGGTAAAAGATTTAAAGCTATTTGCAAATGAAATGTTATCCTATTTACTAAACTCCCACACATTCCTGTTTTCTTGTTATGAAAACAATATCTTAGAGAAACGGTTTCGTGGAAAAACACGGCTTTATTAACAGGGTTCGAGGACAAGGCCAATTGCTAAGACGCTTATTATAAATGTTATAATAATGATTATTATATCGCCGAACATAAACAATAAGCCAAGCCAAACGTTAGCAACATGTATGAAAATAATCACGACTGTTAAGAATTTAAAAACACGAGATTTTATTTAAAATCAATTACCATACCATTGTACTTTTACCTAGTCAGTTTTATAAAGAGAAATAACTGAAAATTTGTGCATAGAAAATATTTATATCAAATAGCGTACCTAATAACAAAATAAGACGTAGAAAATGTCTATTCCATAACAATTTAATCTTAAATTCTAACCTGACAACATTGAATGTAGTAAAAATTATAACTAGAGCTTATTTTGACGAGTGTAATAATTATGTAAATTTTTGTACTTCATTCCAAAATGACTTATGATTATTTGTAGATATAGATAGATCACGCTTTATTGTAACGTCTTACATAAAAATAATTAAAAAACTAAAATTAAAGTATACATTCGGCGGTCTTATCGCTAACTGCTATCTCTTCCAGTCAACTTTTGGATAAAGAGGATTCTCAAAAAGCGCTAAATCAATTTCTATAAAATGTATATGGGACCACATCTAAAGTTAGATCTACCAAACAAAAAAATAATCATCAAAATCGATTCGTAATTGGCAACACAATCACGTAACATACATACAAAAAAAAACATACAATCGAATTGAGAACCTCCTCCTTTTTTTAAGTCGGTTAAATAGTTAAAACATACCATCAAGTACTGCTGCGTTAGCCTCAACTACCGAACTGACTACTCCGACTCTCTGTCCGTCTCAATTTAACTTTCTCCGTGTTTACTTATGACTGTTCCAAAACATGGGTTATTTGAAGAAAGATTCTCCATTTCGAAGCAACATAAGTTCAATGTTTGCAAACTCGGCCGTTGGGGTTTTTGAACCGTTTAATCATTTTATTTGCGAAAGGATACGTCGACGGACATGGAACGTATTGGAATTGCTATTGTTTTGTGCTTGAAGATATTAAGTGTGGAAAACGTAAGAATAATCAGTTAATGACACCTACAAATGATATCAACAGCGGCCGGGAACGTGTAGCAACCAGAAATTTTATCAAACTCGTTAAATATCTCACTAATACCATAAATGAAATTGAACTGCTCGTTGGCTTGGATGGCGTTCGCCTTCTAAGCAGGGGTATCGGGTTCGATTCCCGGCTAAAACAGAAGATTGTGTAGGTGATGTGAATGTTTCCTTCACCCATGACACAAGTCATCGAACTTAGTGTGGGGCTGTGAGTGTGAACGCGTTTATGTTTATGTAAATGCGAAAGTTTGCGAGTGTATTCGTATGTTTGTTACTTCTTCACGCTTAAACGGCTAGACCAATTTTAATGAAATTTGGTATGAAAGTAGCTGAAACCCAGGCTTAACAGATGTGCTACTTTTTATTCCGGTATTCTAGCGACTCTGGGACTAACTTTTATTTTTAAAGCATTCGGTCTCGATTCCCGAAACAAGTCATCGAACTTAGTGTGGGGCTGTTAAAGTGAAGCGATTATAATAATTAGTAAATAGTAGTAGATTAAATAAGAAATATTTTATATTTTTAGTTTATGATACAATCGAACTTTCCACGTGACATAGAAGATTCCGTAGCTGCACAAGATGATTACCAAGATACCCCAGAGGACAAATATGAAAACTCATTCGGATTGATTGGATTGAACAGGCAGCCGAATCGAGAACACGAAAGAGTGCATTATAAACACAACAAACATATCGAGGAACATACAAACAAGGTTTGTTTCTTATGTTTAATCGAGCATTACCGACAAAAATGATAAAAAGCCATAAACAGTTTCATACTCATAGCCCCACACTAAGTTCGATGACTTGTCTCGTGGGTGACGGAAACATTCACAGCAGACATACAATCACAACCAAAACCAAAAACTAAATAAAAAAGAAACCAAAGAAATAAATAAAAAATAATTCATTGCTACCAAAAACACATTATGAAATTCACAATTCACATAGGTTTAATTGATGATCATAGGTTATCTTAACAACGACATCTTGAGGCTAATAAACGGTTCTAATATTGCCAATTTAGAAGATTAGAGCTTAGTTTCGAAGGCAGTAACGAACTTTACACATGTTCTGCTGCTGCAGTCAATATGATTAGTCAATTAGTGGACACGACGCAAGTCTTAATAAAATGTACCTACATCTCAATGGCTAGACCAAAAAATGTATTTCCATTCTATGCGCGAGGTAAACATCCTTATTCGAAGAATTGACCATGACATTAATTGTAATCCAAGCAAACTTAATAATGATTGAAACCGAGGTAAACGAGAGTGCAGAGTCTCGGTCACCGACGTAAGGTCGCAAGCCTATCGGTATTCTACCGTTTACATTTTGGAGAGTGTGCGTAGGAACTACATGATTTAATTCCCCCATGCTTTTTTACCACCTAACAAAAAGACAAACTGTCAAACATCATACTTATATGGTTGACATACCTCCGGTTCGCTCGAAGCGTTTTGATTCTACGTTTATCATCCGTACAGCGAGGGAGTGGAACTCATTGTCTGCGTCTTTGTTTCCTGAACGGTAAAATCTGGGTGTCTTCAAGTCTAGAGTCAATAGGTATCTTCTAGGCAAGCATATTACATCTTCGGCCGCATCTTCACTTTCCATCAGATGAGACAGTGATCAAATGCTTGCCTATAAAGCATTAAAAAAAACGAGTCAAGAGCTAAAGAAGCATTTACCAATAAAACAACAATTTAAATATAGGATATGTGCATCATCACCAATGAATTATTACGTGAATCTACAAATAAACTATACATTTAGAACTGCCTGTTGGCTCAGTTGGGTGCGCGTTCGATTTCTAAGCATGGGTATCGGGTTCAGTTCCCGGCGAGTTTTCTCCCCAAGGAAAATGTTTCTGGGTCTGGTTGTGATTGAGTGTATGAAACTAGTCGGCCACCAAGCTTAACGTTATTTATTTATTACAACATAATAGAAAGCTTACAGTGAACATAGCAGTTAGCTACAGTAAACGTTGTGGATAATGTCCACCCAAATTGTCAACCCATGTTTTTTTGTAGTAA
Source organism: Lomographa bimaculata (assembly GCA_948107665.1). NCBI lineage: Eukaryota > Metazoa > Arthropoda > Insecta > Lepidoptera > Geometridae > Lomographa > Lomographa bimaculata. The sequence continues at coordinate 12,022,579 of OX403599.1, forward strand.
ATTAAAATCTAGCGGGTTCAAACCTCGCTCGAAGCGATGTTTTCCTATCTTAATTTACTAATTTTGTTTTGCCTAGCATAAAGAAACAAAAAATCAATAGAATATCTTTAAATATTTATATATACATTATAATAATATAATTCTTCTGTAGGTACCTGTGTATGTGACTGAACTCCTAAACGGCTGAACCGATTTTGATGACATTTTTGTTCATTTATGTGGATTCAAGACTGGTTTAGATTCACAATTCAATCCGATTAATGTTTTTTTTATTTACGCGGGCGACGCCGCGATTAACAACTAGTATAATAGTATTATAAGAATTAACTTTATTATTTTTATTTTAAGCCATGCCTAGTGGTGATAGTCTCTAATGGTCAAAACCCAGCAATGCAGTCTCTCCTTCGCACGTACAGATATGACGCAAACGGTAAGACCACTTAGCATATTTTACAACCTATTATTTAGCTTCACCTGTCCCGTGGTCTATCTGACGGCCTGTAATCAAATCTTGCAATCTAAATTAGACCCACTTCCCGATGTCCAATTGGACTCAAATTTGGTGGTGTATTTGATCTTCGGTGACAATACAGTAACATAGTGACTTTTTAGTCCTTTTTTTAGTTACAACTAGTAATGGTGCCGATTCTGTTGTCCAGAATTAGACTAAACTAGCCTAAAATTAGTTTTAGTCCTGCTTTAGTCCAAAACCTATTCAGAAAATGCAAGATTAGACTAAAATTTAGTTTGACAGGACTAAGTTAGTTTAGTTACTCTATTTAGTGAAAATGACCAAATTCTTATTCTGATGTACGTGTTTTACGTCAAATTAAGACTAAAAATAGAAATTTTAAACTCAAATTCGTCTGTATGAAAAAGGTCTGGATTATTTTTAATGTGATCTTATACTTGAAAGAATAACACGTGCAATTAATGAAGCAAATACTGACCTACAAAGTCTATGATGGAGGAATATGTGATTGCGGCTCTTGTGAATACAATTCAATTTGGTTGCTGTCAAAATCAATTTTAGTCCTGTCATTTCAACTTTTAAATTAAGTTCAACGTAAAATCAGAATAGCGTTTAGGTATTCTTTGACTAAAATTAGTTTATTTTTAGTTTAGTTTAGGTTAGTTCGGTGCTCAACAGAATTAGCACCAATGTAACTAATAATGGTATGTGTAATGGCTTACGATTACCATAAGCAATTATATGAACAAAATATATGAACGTTAGTATACAGTAGCAATCAATGTAACATTTAAAGTATCTAAGGTTACGATCACGTGTCATTATTTGGATATGTAATTAGTTTGACTAATTAATTATATTTTTTTTATTGCTCTCGTCTTTCGATTTTGTGTCGGTATAATCTGGGAGCCTATTAGTCAAGAGTGAATTGGTATCTTTTAGGCAAGCAAGGTACAAATTTGGCCGCATCATCACTTTCCATCAGGTGAGAGTGGTCAAATACTTGCTTAACGAGTATAAAAAACATTGATGACTGGTTTACGAGTTACGCACCTTAATGCGGATCGGGACATATCTTTACTGTACTGTACTCAATAATATTATCAATTTATCACACAATATAATATCACCATCCACCGATTCGTTAAGCAAAAAATACTTATTTTTGTAAGTAATTTTTTACCATCTCCACTTTATATAGGTCTTATGAATAATTTCAAAGATATCACACAAATATTATAAATCGGAAATGAAAGTGTGTTTTCTTTTTAATTCTACAATGGGTTATGGGTACAGAAGTTCATGTCGCAAGTTCTTTGATTATGAAGTTACACTGATAGAAATTGGTATTTGAGGAGTTCATTTAAAATAGAAAAATGATGTTTATAATATTTTATGCCAGGGGTACATCAAGGGCTAGTAACGTACATACTTAAACGTATATTTCAGGCATTCTTATTCCCAGCAGTGTGAAGTATTACATCAAGACGCACAAGGATTTAGAATCAACGCCCCATCTGGTTCCGTTAACAGGAAAGTCTTTTACTCCTTTGGGAGGATTCGTCAGGTCAGTAATAAACAAACAAAACAAACACATTCACACTCACATCCCCACACTAAGTTCAAAGACTTGCATCGGTGCCGGATAAATTTACATATCACAAACACGCAATCAGACCCAGAACCGGAGCATAAATGGTAAATTCACTAGGGAAAAAAATTGTGCTCCTGCCGGGAACAGGACCCACGGCGCAGAGGACACAGATTTGCCCACTGCACAAACTGGGTCGTCAAAGACGTCAAACATTCGATGAAAATATTTGATGACTACTAGGGATAAATATGCCAGAAGAAATTTAGATTAAAGTTTCAAAATGGTACAAATGATATAAAACAGCATTCCACCGCAGCAAATTTATATTAAGTCGCGTAAAAAGGAAGGAAAATAATCATGGTCATAGTTATAAGAATGTTTGATAAAACTTAGTTTTGAGCTTATTTCAGAGCAGCCGTTTTCAATAGAATTTCGTAAGTACCTGTCAATCATATAGCTCAGTAATCAAAGATCGTAAGCTGTCGATTTCTGCTGTTAATCGTAAGACAACAGTCGTTAAGCCATGTTGGATGCCTTCAGGCTGCCTGAAAAATCCTAACAGACTGCCCATTGGCCAGTAGTATATACAACAAGCAAACAAGACGTAAGAATCGAGAAAGATAGTCATAGGGAAGGTAGGCCTTTGTCCTGAATTAGTGTGGCAATGCCAAAATAATAATAGTACCATTTTTTATATTATTATAATGCATTGTGCAATAGAAGTATCCACTGAATGATTTAAGCTAATCTGGCAATCGGAGACATACAACTTTAAAAATTGCCTCATTTACGATCCCATTAAGGGGCTGGTATACGTCAATGCGAGCACCTTTTCTAACCACAGCCAATTATCCCCCTTACACTTTTGCACGTAAAGGTGTATATTGCGTGAATTACATCGTGGCGGTTACGTTAGGTCGCGCGTGGCGATCTTTGATTTTTAATGGTTTTATTCAAATTTCGTGAAAATGCGCCTCAAATAAAAAAAAATAAGCTGAAGACATCATTCGTCTAGTAAATATACGTATATGAAATAACTTTCACAGTGTTTTGATATAAAATGGCGGAACGAAATGGTTACAAAATCACAAATTGATGTTAATTGCACGAGATTTGATATTTATTTCCTTTATATTTACGAACGTTATGAATATTCTAAGAAGAAGGCATCATTTATCGTATCACGCAAATTACGACAAATATTTTTATTTATCTGGTTTCATTATGAATGCCGATAAAACGGTTACAAAAACACGCATTTTAGTTGAAATTCTGGTATCGCCACCTTAAAATAAAAAATAATGTTTTCTCATTACAGGTACTACAAGGAAGTGCCACCGATTCCACACTCTCTGTAGATATGCTACGTACCTATAAAGTAGTATGATTATAACATTATTCATTTAGAAGATTCAATGCATTAGTTACGGTCTAGAGATACTTAGGTAAAGTTAGGTCGTCGTTAAATAAGCTTTGGTATGTATACCCTAATATATTCAAATTATGTGTTGTATGTTGACTTTTATATTTATAGTACCTACTATTATATGTTGAAACTCACGCACATTTTTCAAATATTAAACTAAATTAAGACGGGAATTAGCGAGTTTTACGCGTTGTCGAAGTCTAGATAGACAATTGTTTCGGAAGCCTTCTTATGGATTCCCAAGAGGACAACGCGTAAGTCACGCTAATTTCCGATTTAATTGAATTGATGACTATTATAACTTAGGGTACTTACTACTATTACTTTCTAAACTATAAAATAGAGGTATTATTACCCATACATAAATATATGTGAAACTTTGTTTGTATATTTATTTCTTTCACGTCAATCTATTTCAATAAGTATTTATACGATTTCTCTCACGGTTGTTTTCTCGCATTGTTACGAGACTAGTTTCGGAACAGTCGGTGCTTCTTAATCAGTCGATTGTTCGCGTGGACGTCCGGCGTCTTGTATAGTAGAAATATATGATTATAATATATATTTCTACTATGATCTTAGCGTGTATTTCTACACGCCCGTGTCTAGTCACGTAACAATGCGAGAAAAATGTATAATATTTACGAATATTTCAATCAAACTATTTCAATTAAATTATGACGTGGATTGTAGGTAAGTCTTCTGACTATAAAGAAATAAGGAAGTATAGATACCCGATACTTTTCTCGTCAAAGCATTTAAAAGAGTCGCATTTAGGTAAAACCGACGATTAACCATGTCCCCCGGGGCGGACACATAAGTGAATATTTTATTAATTTTACGTAATTAAAAACTATGCGAGTTCTTAGGCAGCTGATATTTCCCAGTCTTGAAGGTCTTAGGTACCTAGTTTACTATGCAAACAAGCGGGAACATACCATATGTCGAATATAGTTTGCTGAGGAATAACGTCTAATCGATACAATAGTATCGATGGACTTGATAATGGAGCTCAAAGCTCATACATTTTTGAAGGACGATTAATTGTTTCTGTGACGGTGCATGTTAAGCAGACACATGTCGTTTTATGCACAGTTAAGTCTACTAATGACAATAATATAATATACAAATACAAATACAAAATCTTTACTTGCTTGAATATGGGTACAATTAGCTAGTGAGAGTTATGACAAATAGTGCTCCATATTCCGCCATTGCGGCATGCAAAAATTATAAAATAACAGTGACCACATATTATAACATGTTAATGTATTAATTAACACATAACACAGAAATTGGTACTCAAACGAAAAGAATTATAAGTAGGCACTTGTCTCTAAATTATATAAAAGTAAAAACATTTGAAATTTAAAATCAGAAGTCAATTCATAAACAATAATAACAAAACACCGAACACAAGAATTACGTTTTTTAAAAACACAACAATATGGAATTATGTTATAAATGTTAATATCAAAATTACAAGAACTTGTCAGACAGATATTGACCAATAGTATAATAAGATTTTTTGACTAATAAATTAAAAATATTATTTTTAAATGTATCAATATTTTCGAGTAAAATATATTTTGGTCAATGGTTATAGATTCTGGGTGACATACAGAAAACACTTATATCAAATAATGCACTTTTGTGAGAAGGGAAACAAATTTGGTTCATATTACGGTTGCTTTTGAGTAGATTAAATAAATTCAAGTTTTTTCTGGTGAATAGGCATATTTCAAATATATAAAGACAAGGCAATGTTAATATTTTATGTTTTTGAAAATATGGTTTATAGTTATGTACTTGTCTATACTAATATTATAAAAAGGTAAAGTTTGTTTATAATACTTTGATTCTTAACCTTACAACGAGTAGGAGCTCGTTGGAATCTTCCTACGCGTATAAATATCTACTAAGCAACACTTGATATTACTATGTACTCGTAGGTGACTGTTTCGGAATGTTAAATTTAATTGAATTCCAAATAAGATTCCGTAGCTCGTCCTCATCTGGGTCTGCTGGTATTTTATTTTTTACGCATTCACACTCACAGCCCCACACTAAGTTCAAAGACTTGTATCGTGGGTGCCGGAAACATTCACATCACACCCAGAACCAGAAGCACAAATATCCCTTGGGAAGGAATTTGTGCTCATGCCGGGAATCGAACCCAGGACCCACGGCGCAGAGGGCGGGCACCTGTCCACTGCGCCAACTGGGTCGTCGTCGTTTGAGGCATTCTTTCACTTGGAGAGAGGCAGCTTTTTTAATCTTCTTTGGCCTTAGCACAAAAAATATATTTAAACAAAAAGAACTAATTTTACTCTGTCCAAAATCTATCACCTTTCACATAGGTTATTGTATTCCTATTTCCTACTTGCCGGTTTGTCATAACCTCTTTCTAAGCCTCGGCTAGATTTCATAGAACACAATACAGTAATTCCAATACAGGTATACATATTAATAGTATATATATTAATTGTATTTTATTCACGTAGAATGTAAAATAGTAACTTTAATTATTCATCACAGTGTTTACCCTCACCAACCTCCGTCACATAAAAAGGTTGCGGATCAAAATTTCAAAGCTCTCCCATAAAAAGTTTCACTTAGCAAATCGTAGCGTTCGCGAAAAATATCATAATTCTCATTTAAACACTCTTAGTAGGTAATTTAGTAAACTAACGCCTGCCAAATATCCTATAATCAACGTACTAGAGGTATCCAAAACACTAAACAGATACGCTTACATATTTAAATTTAATTTAGGTTTTCCAGAACTTTCTATAGCACGTAATATTCTAAGGCTAAATTATTGCCAAACAATCCATCAGTTTATCGGCAGTTATTTTAAAATGAAATAAATGTTCCAAAAGCCATTAAATAATTATAGTATACTCATACTCATTTATTGATAACAAAAATAGTTACATGTCGAAAATGTTATTAATTAATTCTTAAAATAATTTATAATCATAAAAAAGACATAATAAAAATAATATGAATTAAATATCAGAACAATAAATATAACAATAAAAAAACAAAAAACAATAAAATATAAAAAAAATATATGAATTAAATATCAGAACAATAAATATAACAATGTCAAACAAATTAAATTACAAATACACAAGACTACGCAGTATTATCACTGTAAAGTTCAATAAAAAAAATAAAAAAATATTAATAATGTTATTGGTATATCGGTAGCTTTTCTACGTTAGTACTTAATTTTATATTTTAATAACAAACGCATTCACACTCACAGCCCCACACCAAGCTCAAAAAACTTGTACCGTGGGCTCCGGTGACACTTACATCTCACATACAATCACACCCAGAACCAGAAGCACTTCCCTTGGGTAGGAAAATTGTGCTCCTGCCGAGAACCGAACCCCACGGCGCCGAAGGCAGAGGCCTACCTACTGTGCCAACTGTTCATTCAAAATTATAAAATAAACCTATAGATGATTTTCAAATACATATTCAATGATACCCCATTTGACACATACATGACAGGTCGTCGTATTTTATTATTCACAATATGGCGTCTAGCGGTCGCCATAGTGAATTTTGATTACTGTCACGCATAATTAAGAAAAATCAACACCTAGTGTTACACTTGGCAAAAATGCTGAGTGAACCCTTTTGGTACTTTTTTGTTTTGTTACCTTTGTTATATATTTTTATGTAAGCTGTTTTCTATTTTATGTTATGTTTTATTTTGTTTATTTATTTTTAGTTATTCATAGATGTAAGAATCATCAAAATTGGCACATGCTTTTGATGTCTAGTAAGCCTCAAAGGAACAAACATACATCATGCATAGACTGATAAACACACTACCCTCATTTGTGTCGCCTAGTTAGGTAAAAACAAGCTCAAATCGCCAGTCGACCCAGTTGGCGCAGTGGACAGGTGTCCGCTCTCTGTGCCGTGGGTCCTGGGTTCGATTCCCGGCAGAAGTACAAATTCCTTTCCAAGGGATATTTGTGCTTCTGGTTCTGAACGTGTGTGTGATGTGAATGTTTCAGGTACCTACGATACAAGCCTTAAATTTAGTAAAAATCTCGCAAACTCATTCTGCCACGGGATCATAATCAATGATTGTCTAAGCTGCAATGACGCGCCCCACCTTGGCATTTACGCACACAAGCGTGGTCGGATTTATCACCCGACTAGTCGACCGTCTTGTACACGTGCAGATCCATTGTTCACTGAACAATCGACGCTCCCATACAGATGAAGTGTCGTCATTAATATTTGCACTCGCACATCTAAATAAACTAATTAAGTAGTGGGGCGCGTCATTTCAACTTGGACGAGCTCTACCAGTTCTAACTAAATTTAACAAAATCCAGCCCCTATTAGCTATGTCTCATTAATTTTGACGAACGGTAAGTCAAACAGATGAAAGAACAGAATCGTAGTTAGTATTTCAAATGGCGTTATTACCCTACTTCCTAGTCATTATTCATCCGAACGTTCGCAGGCATTGACCATAATGTTGAACTGGCGACGTGCCAACTTCCATACGAGTTTAGCTTGTACTCCAAGTATAACTCCACAAAATTAGGCTACCCAACCAATTCGAGAGGAACGGCGATATCAAACGAGCTTGGCGTCACTTCGTCATGTTTAATTCAGTAGATTGATTATAGCTGTATGTTCGACGGCCTTGTTTGGAGACGTTCTTTACGAAAAATAGTCACGTCTAAATTGTAATGAAATAAGACGCCATTGCAACCTAGAGGGCTCTTGGATAGGCGTTAATGTCTTTGCAATAAGAATGAAATTGTGATAACTGCGAATAGGCAATTTTTGTTCATTGTGTGTAACACTAAAAATACTCGGGTGTGTATACAGATTGAATTGTATAATTAATACCAAATACCTCTTCGGACATCATTTCAACTATAGAGAGAGCAACGTCTTTCTTGGTAAGGCTAGATCAGATTGTTTTAAAAAAATATATAACACTAGCCGTGCCCCGCGGCTTCGTCTGCATTATTCAATTAAAAAGTAGCCTATGTGTTATTCCAGAACCTAAACAATCTACATTCTAAATTTCATCAAAATCGACGTATTCGTTACGGAGATACGTGGTAACAAACATTCGCACACATACACAAACTTTTGCATTTATAATATTATAGTAGGATTTATTTTCTCTGTTAAGTCTAAGGTGAAAAGTATCAATTGGCTTTGGCATGCATATTACATAATACGAGACGCGGCGCCGTTCTTGGCGGGACAGAGAAGTATAAACGACTAATTGATAATTATAAATTGTATAGGATACATCATCTGTAATACAGCATTAAGGTGGCAATAACAGAATTTCATCTAAAACGCGTGTTTTGTAACCGTTTTACTCGGCACTCATAATAAAACCAAACAAAAATTTCGTCGTAATCTGTGTCATACGATAAATGATACCTTCTTCTTAGAATATTCATAAAGTTCATAAATATAAAGGAAAAAAAAAACAAATCTCATGCAAATAAAATCAATTTGTATTTTTGTAACCATTTCGTTCCGCCATTTTATATCAAAACACTGTGAAAGTTATTTCACATAAGTATATTGACTAGACCAATGACGTCTTCAGCTTATTTTTTTTGAGGCGCCTTTTCACGTAATTTGAATAAAACCATAAAATATCAAAGATTGCCACGCGTGACCTTGCGTAACCGCCACGATGTCATTCACACAATATACACCTTTATGTGTAAAAGTGTAAGGGGGATAATTGGCTGTGGTTAAAAAAGGTGCTCGCATTGACGTATACCTGCCTCTTAAGAAAGTCGTAGAACTAATCGAGCGAAGGGCTAGAACAAGAATCAGGGTCTCAGAGCTATCTAGTATTTTACAAATTAATTAATACAGTATCTAATTAATAGGATCAACTTTGAATACCAATAACAAATTATTTGAACAGTATTTCTTGACTACGCAAACTCCTGAGTTTTTCAATTATATAAACTGTCCATTGGCTTAGTTGGGTGAGCGTTCGCCTTCTAAGCAGGGGTATCGGGTTCGATTCCCGGCGGGAGCACAAGTTTTCTCCCCAAGGAAAATTTGTGTTTATGGCTCTGGTTGTGATTGTGTGTGTCATGTGAATGTTTCCGGCACCCACGACACAAGTCATCGAAATTAGTGTGGGGCTGTAAGTGTGAAAGCGTTTATGTTTATATCTTACTTCATCTCATTTCTTTATCCTATTCAATATTTTGCTTTTCATCAAAATGTCAGCATCTTTCCTATCGTGGTTTTCCCTAAAAATATCAGTGAGGTCTTAAAGGTGTTCGAATTCATTATCCTTTGTTATAGAACTTCCCGTTGAGTCATATTATGAGTCGGTAGCGACATCGTGGAACGGTTATTGAGCACAAAATGACTTTTCTAGACTTCGTTCTGATGTAAAACAATAAAATCATTATCGGCGATATTGATATTAAGGCACTAGGTAACAAAGTTCATATTCAGATAAAACATTTAGCGTTGCAAGAGACGAGCAAAGTTGGAAGATGGGGACTTCTATAAAACGCCTAACTATTCTGCATTCTAGGTCAAACAATACAATGGATATTTATAGGCTACATTCTTTTATCTTGATTACTTCATCTACTCGGACAATGGCGCGGAGAACAGCTAGTTAAAAGCAGGCTCCCGTATTTTTTTTTACAGTTCGCAATAATATGGACTCATCGAGTAATCCTATCATTGTTTAACTTTAATATAGGTAGGTACTCACAATTGAATGCGTTTCGCTCTATAGAATGTTTCGTCGAAAATTATGCCATTTTGAGTTTTATTTTGAACTAGGAGTGCCCGCGACTTCGTCAGCGTGATTATTGGAAGTAAGGAACCCTAATTTTTTTTAAATTATATAATATTATATATAATAGATAATATATTATAAATTATAATCATAGTTTTAATTATTATCAATACACTGTTCTGATGTACGCTTTACTTTTGTTCCTACCATTGCTGGATGACTGGTAGAAAATGCTCTAAGCATTAAGTCCTCCAATTGTACATTGTTTTTGTTGTGCAATAAAGTATAAATAAATAAATATAATATTATATTTTCTTTCCGATAGCCTTCCTCAATAAATGTACTATCCAACACTGAAAGAATTTTTCAAATCGGACCAGCGGTTCCTGAAATTAGCGCGTTCAAACAAACAAACAAACAAACTCTTCAGCTTTATAATATTAGTATAGATTTTACACTGAAGTGGCTTTACGCCAACTTTAGTCAAAAAACATAGTTTATTATCCGTCACATAGCCAAAAATTTGTTTAAGTAATTTTTATCATATTGAATTCCTCCATGCCCTTTTCACCATCAAACAACAAGACAAACTGTCAAACGTCATCCATTTATGGTTGACATACCTCCATTAGCTCGTTTAGCTTCTACGTTTTATCATCCGTACAGCGAAGGAGTGGAACTCATTGCTTGCGTCTTTATTTCCTTATCGGTACAATCTGGATGTCTTCAAGTCTTTAGTAAATAGGTACCTTTTAGGCAAACATGTTCCATCTTCGGCCGCATCGTCACTTTCCATCAGGTGAGATAGCGGTCAAATGCTTCCCTATCTAGCATAAAAAAAAGATCTGCTCGTTAGCTTAGTTGGTTGAGCGCTCGCCTTCTAAGCTAGGGCTTCGATCAGCCGGAACACAACAAGAATAATGTGTGTTTCTGGTTCTAGTTGTGATTGAGTTTGGTGTGAATGTTTCCGGCACCCACGAATCAAGTCATCGAACTTAGTGTGGGGCTGTGACCGACCGAACGTAGTGTGGAAACGTTAATTTATTTGTTTACTATTTATCATTAGAGTCGCGGGCAAAAGCCACGCGACAAAAACATCTAGTCATTGATACATAAAAACTAAATTTTATAAATTTAAATAAATAAAACATTAAGTAGATAGGTATAGACAAATTGTAAACAGACATAATGAAACAGCACACTTTTACCCTTTCTTCAACAGCTCGAGATCTGCAGAGTACAGAATGGAGTTAAATGAAACTTTGCTATGAAAGGTCTATTCTCCTCAAGAAAATTTGTCGTCGACTTCTGTAGATACACAAAAGTGTCATGTCTGATTGTTTCTTAGAACAAGTATTTCCATTTGCGCAGGTATTTACGGCTTGATGTGTGTACTGTAAAGAACAGAGTCGCATAGAGCTCAAGGAAAATGGATTGACAGTAACTAGGTAGTATATTGTATATGTAGGTAATTACCTACCTATAAAATATACATACAGATTGTAGTAAGCATATCTTACTATATAATATTATAAATCCCAAAGTTTGTGTGTAGGTATGTTTGTTTCCCTCTTCTCGCTGTAACGGCTGAACGGATTTGAATGATATTTGGAATGTACAAAGATTATACCTAGGATTAACACATAGGCTACTTTTTAAATTGAACAAGCTGTGGGGCACGGCTAGTGATACCTAAAGTAAGTGCAAATATACTTTTTATTTTGCTATAACTACAACGATTTTTATTACTGGATAAGCAAACACTTGACAACCATCTCACCAGATGGAAAGTGATTATGTGGTCGAAGATGTAGTTTGCCTCGAAGATTATTTACTCTACGACTTGCAGACTTTCAGATTATACCGTTCAGTGAACAAAGACGCTGGCAATGTGTTACACTGTTTCGCTGTACAGATTTCTGAAATCTTCTACAATTGAGGTTTAAAACAGATCGTAAAATTTAAAGTATGTACCTACCTAACCTTGTCGTCATATGTTTTAGCATAGGGTAAAACGACGCTGACGTCATATCTAAAATACAGCTACACCGATTTTTTTTTACGTCTGATAAGCCTGATGGTAAGTGATGTGGTCGAGATATTTTGACCAATATATATAACATAGATAACCATTCTGGAGATTTATTTTCAACCGACTTAAAAAAGGAGGTTCTCAATTCGACTGTATGTTGTTATTTTATATTATTTTTTGTGCGTATGGTACGCGATAATTTCGCCAATTGTGAATCGATTATATTTGAGGTTATATTTCAGAGGTGGTCCAAAATAAATTTTATCGAAATCGATCAAGCCAAAACCAAAATATAAGCGGTGAAGTCTCTAACTATTAAGGAGTGATAGATAGTTTTATACAGAAGATACTAATATGGTACATTATCTCTTTATAAAAAACATTTATTCGACATTTTAAATAAGTTTATTCACAAAGATATCATCCACAAAGGGCCCTCTGTAAGATGTGCAAAATAAGATCACAATATCCGTTAACATACAAACCCCACATAGCATTGAAGTACCTATGTAGTGTATTATTAAATAGTGGCTGTTGGTACCCGGCATGCGTTACAATGCCACATAAAGAAAAAGTGTTTTACCTCTTTCATGTTTATGTTCGCCTAGTACTTTACCAAGTTCGACAGTAATCTTGTTCGGCGTGACGCTTACCACCAGGCGAACGACTTGCCAGTCTAGTCACTCAATAACATAAAAAACATGGGTAACATAAACGCTTAATCTCCGCGTCAAGTACGTTATAACTTGTATCTTTCGAGCTTCTACTCATCTTGTATCACAGGTAATTACACCTTGTAATCACTTAAGAATGACCTACCTATAAACACCTTCCTCAGGGATGATGAAGTGAATAAACGAGAACCGATCCCGCGCCGTAGAGCATAGGAGACTACTCCTATTTATTTTAGATTAGCGGACGCGACATACGTTGTCCTGCCTTAGCACATTTAGCCTTAGCACAAGTAAAGAAAAAAAGAATAAAAACCTTCTATAAAGTAATTGAAAACTTAAATAAAATCGGTTAAGTCGTTCTCAAGTTATGGCGTGGATCTAGGTAAATAGGTGCTCCTTTTTGTACATAATATATAGATTGTATTTAGGAGCGACTGCACTTATTAATTTATTTGCCCTTTTGCGTTAAAGCTAGCCCCATCAAAACCACTATTAGTGCATGCCACTTCAAGAATCTAGGGCACGTTAACAGCGCGGCGGTGCATTTGATTAGATCTGATGAGAGCAAAACATAACTTGACCACGTTTCTACATTGAACTATCTAGAAGACTTTAGTGTTCCCTTTGTTTAATGATAATTGTGAATAAGTACGTCAATAAACTGATAATCACATATTGATAAATAAGGCACTCTGCTTTACTTACTGGGGCGGTGCTGTCTCAGTCAAAAAGCATACGATCAGTAGAGTTCGTCTACTTCAAAAATGAACGCCTCTCCATCTTTGTCAAATATTTGAAAAATTTGGTAGTTTATTTTATAGTACTTAGACTATACTTGGATGAGTGATTTTTTTAAACGCTTTCTCACTCACACTAAGTTCGAAGACTTGTGTCGTGGGTGCCGGAAACATTCACACCACACACACAATCACACCCAGAACCAGAAACACAAATTTCTCTTGGAGAGAAAACGTGTTCTCACCGGGCATCGAACCCGATACCCGCTGCTTAAAAGGGAGACGCGCAACCAATTACGCCAACGAGCAGGTCTTCAATTGATCGTATCGTTGAAGTTTTGAGTGATGCAGTGTTATAATGTTTCAAAGGACAAGGGAAGTTAATGATCGTGCCAATTGACGTTCAAAGAAGATTGAACATGTATAGTACTCAGACTTCGATTATTGTTCGTCGAATGCCGATATACGACCACCTTCGACAAATTAGGTGCTTCCGTCTACGAGCGGTGACATCACCGAATGCCTATTAGTATGCAATAAGATCGATTGGCCCTGGTGAAAATTGTCTATTCAACGGCATAAACATTACTGTATAATATATATAATATGTACTGTAAAAGCAAAATTAGGACAAATTGACGTAAAAATAACCAAAAACGATGTGTTTGGTCTTTAGAGGAAACCATTGGCATAACACATTACACTTCATAGCGTCGCGCAGTAGGGTAAAAGGCTACATTGATTATTGTATATAATGATCGAAAAGAGGATACGACCTTAACACGATTTTATAGGCTTAAGTGACGAAAACGTTGGTTTTCATCGCGTTTTCATAACTATCACTACCGACCGACACCGATTTAGAATCGATGTTTTCCTCCACAGATTTCTCAGCGAGCACTCTCTAAAGAACATCAGTACATTCCAAATTAAAAGTAAAGAGGAAGCTATTGCAACTCGCCACGATAACTGCACATTCAGTTGTAAACGCATTCCTATGTATGTCGACAACTCGACACCTTGTAGGTTTGATGCGTCGAATTAACTACATATTCTACTGAATATGTAGTGCGCCGTGTTACTACACGGCGCGGAAATTTCGTTATCAGATCACTATACAAATATGGCGCTACCATAAAAAGGTAAACATTTACTTTACCCTGCCCTTGGTTTGGCACTGCCCACAGTAATTAGTACCCATAATAAAAGTAGACATTGATTTTCTTTAAAAAAGTCTAAGAAAAACAACAAGTGCAATATGTTCATAATTTATTTGATTAGTGGTCATGCAATTTTTTTTAATGGTTTATAAAACTACTTAACTGTAGTTTCTTAACTGCATCATCAAGAGCGATCCTGTTAACCTACTGAAGAATATCCAGTTACTTTATGCTCCAAATTATTGAATGGACCTCATCTGCAGCATCATTTCTCAGCTGGAAATGTCTGAAAGAATTCCACCTGTTTATAGTCAAAGTCCCATATAAACATATCTATAGATAGATACAACCATTGTATGTGGGACCAACTTGACACTGTACCATTTTAAAGATTGCCAACAATATTACAAATTTTGTATTATTATACCGTAAAAATAATGCCAATATTATCACAATGTGACAACAATAGCATCGTTAAAATTCTACATACCTGACCTGAGGAGTGGATTCAAAAATTCATCAATGTTTGATTGCAGCTCACACCAGAATAATTGGTTGTACCCCACCACAAATGTTCGTGTAGAAACATAGTTTCTCTGACAAGGAACTGACGTCGATTGTGTTAAGAAAATTAGTATGGTTAAGTGGATGTTATTTTATGTCATTGAGAAAAAAGCCGTGGTGTGATGTAATATTTCAAAGATCCTGGTGTGATGTCATGGGAAATACATCACAGCTGATGATAAGTTTATGAGTAATGAGATTGAAAGAGAAAATTTGAATGAGAGATGAAACGAGCAAGTTGGTTGCCTGATGGTAAGTGGCATGCTTGCCCATTACAGTTCAGTGCTCCTCTAAGTTTTGAACTTATATAATTCGAATTCCTGTGTAGCAGTCACCCTGGTATATTACATTTTAATATCTTTAAGTGCTGTTATGTCACTAAAAACATTGCCCTTCAATCCGAAATACAGTTATGTTTGCCCACTACAGTTTGGCGGTTGAATGTCTGGCAATGGTGTGCCCAAGGTGTAGTCTGCAAAAGAGTTCCCCTCTACTAGAACATGATTTTGTAGGATGTAAAACTCATGCTCATATCATGGAGGGTGTAAAAGGTTTTATTTTTCATGGTCATCTACCATCAGTATTTTTCCTATGAGTAGATATTATGTTTGTAATATACTTTGAGCACTCACTCAGAAAGCATCTGAGGACTCTCAGATGCTTTCTCATTCTGCACAGATCCCGAATTATTTTAGTATAAAAACTATTGAGATAGTTATTAATTATTAATTTGTGCGTTTGGAAGCTAGACGCGAGTGCCGCAATCTGTAAATGTAGCTCCCAGAAGAAGGACGTCGGATATGTCCAAAACCTGGTCTGAGTAGTTGCATTGCTTTTGGGTGCCTCTATAGCTTGAATTTGTATTTTTTTGCAGTTTCTTTGATCTCTTCAAGTACAGTAATTGCATTTAGTAGTAAAGGGATATAAAATAATTAATGTAAGGAGTGAAAAGAGTACCTATATTATCTATCTACACAGTCTCTATTATTGTTTAATAACAGGCTGGTAGGCGCGTGGACGCGCGACGCGAACTATGAGATCATGTATTGTACATGCCTAAAACTAGTTGGAAAATCGGACAAAATCGCCGCAAGCCGGTTAGTAAATAATAATAATTATTTCTCTTTATCTAATTAGGTCTCTTGGAGGTCAAAGAACAGTATATGTTTTGTTCTGCAATATCTTTCTTAATTCTCACCACTTTTCCTACTTTCATATTCTAAGCCTAGCATTCATACTATTTTCAACCACATCATCATTAGCGAGGTAGTGAACAAATGCTAACATATCAAATCTTACAAACACAAATCGTTATCAGTATCTGTGACTTTGTTTTCCCATAAAATTGTATTCTCTCTAAAGTAATAGGTATCATAACTATAAAGCATAAAGATCAATATTTGTATTATGCCAAAGATTTAAATCATGTGAGATAAAAAAAGATATCATATAAGATAAATCTATCAATGTGTTTCATAGCAGATAAATCATATTATGAAATTGTAGCTCATTGTCTGACAAGGGTCTGAGGTCACAACAGGAAACAACTATAAACTAAGTATTGTAGTTATTGTTATCTAGCTGATGCTTTGTTACTGCGTTGTTGCGTATAACCCGCATCAATAAAGTAAGGACCTAGGATTGATTGGTGTAATAAAACAGGCATTTATTAAGAACACTTATTATGAAACAATTGACTATGTCACATTAATTTAATCACAAGGATGCATGGAGGCAAACTGCACAAGCCCTTTCTAGCGACTATTATATATACCTAGGTAAATAAATCCATGTATTAGTGTATAAGAATGATTTTAAAAAAATTATGAAAAAATGTGCCGCCGACTTTCTTGCCAGGTTCTTCTCGAGATGGCTGTAATTTTGCAAATCTGGCAGTAGAGTCATTAACTTTCATGAATGCCTCTTTAGGGCCCATGTGAATAAAAGATTTTGATGTTGATTTGTGGCGTTTCACTCCTACTGCATCGTTAATCGCTTGTGGAAGAGAGAATCAGTGACAGCTGTAGTCATACCGTGTTCCATTCTATAATGTGGGTTATAGTTATTGTCACTCAGGTTAAGCTTTAGATTTAATATAAAAGGTCTAGGATGTTTGCGACCATCATCAACAGGTGAAATTGTTATCAAAAGCAATACCTTCAGTGATAAAAATAACAGTAAATGATATATAAGATAATTGTAACATGCTGTCTATTCCCAATGCAGAGTGAAAAATGTTACTGATCTTAGAGTGTACTTAAGTATTAACCAATTTTTTAATACAAGTTTGTCTTTACTATACTTAAGACAATTATTCCATTGGGAAAAGGTTCATTCAATTCAGGTATTACCTAAGTTTTCATAAATTTTAACGGTAATGGAAGGTAACATAATATCTTAGGACCCTTTCATCTAATTCAATGTTAAAAAGGATTACTCTTTTGCTTATTAGAACAACAAGAATATTTTCATTTTTCATCTACTAAAAACAACAATTATTGTTAAGTAATTTTATGTGTCAGAATGTTCCAATTCTGCATCAATACAAAAATTTACCTAAATTTTACCATTGTATAATTATTATTTTTTATAACAAACTGGATGGTACAAAACCCTTCGCAAAACATAGCATTATGAAAACATGCCAATTTTAAAAACCTTTTGTTAAATCCCATAATCACTGTTTAAAAATATTTACTGCTGTAACCCAAGAGTGGCAAGTGAATGTTTGAGTCAGTAGTAAATGAATACAAAAAATAATTTCAATATCAAGGCAACAAACAATCTATTCCATATTCAAACTAAAGCAACAACATCTAGGGTATTTTTTTCTTTGCTCAATAGTTAGGCATTTGGCCACTATCTCACCTGAGGGGAACATATAACTGATGGTTTATCAGTAGGCATAGGATGACTAACAATTATTATACTCATTAATAAATAATTTACAAACATTTTATAAAAGGATAATTTAGTTAACGTACAAATTCACAAATGCAACTTTTTGTTAATACCTTTTTATACAGGCCAGGAAGCTGTAGAGTTGTCATTTTAGCGGCACTATAAATAATTCAATAAATAAGATAATATTTACCAAGTTTTCCGAATGGTCGAAAGCCCTTTCCCTGGCTTTTTACTTGGGTCAGTGATCACAGAGAAGCGATCACTGAGGCTCCTCTTTACCTCAGGCAGCCTGGCGCCGGATATTAACTTTAGAGACTTCCCTGTGATCACACCTGGAGACTTTTTAACTTTTCCTTCTAAAGTATCTTCAATTGTATCTTCGAATTTCAACTTTGGACGCTTCTTATACTTCAAATTAGAGTCAGTCACATCGAATTCACGATTTTTATTGTAACCGTGTTCACCGTCTCCGAAACCTTGAACGAAACACAGCATAATTCCTTCAGGATAACTAGCTTTCATCTAGAAGGTCATGCATGCTTTCCAGCGTTTCGGTAACTCGATTGAGGTCACAGACAGTCGGATTCGTTTCACTAAATGAATCTTTCACGTTAAAAAACAGTCAGTGCACATTTTTGGACGTGAAACTATCTGGTGTTCGAACGAACATGTATTTCGCAATACATATAACACTGATTAGGGTATCAAAACAGTAAATCACTTCGAAATCGGAACGGTGTTTAATTTTCCCGAAACTTTGCACACAAAACCCGGGACTTTCTCACAGTTTTTAATTATTTTTATTTATTTATTCATGAGAAAATCAAATGTAGGCCGCCGAAAAACGTCAACTAAATTTGACATCTGTTCCTGTCAAGTCGGTGCCGCCCGCCAGTTGCGTTCCGAAACACAGTCATGCACGCACGACCTCGAATGACTGTTTCCGAGCCGAACTGACGGCTTGGCGGCCGGTCGGTTGGGTGGGTGTGGGTCGGCCGACAGCCATTCGTCTACAGCCCACGCACATTGTACGAGAAACGAGACATAAAAACGTTCGAGCAGTGAATGAAATTCTCACGTTGTCTTGTAGACTGTAGTAGCCGTTATATTTGCCAATTTTTCACGGAACGTATATTGCCTTTCCATAACATCCGTTTCTCTTAGTTTCTAGTTTTAACAGTACCTAGCTATTATGAACAATATAAATTATAGGTTGGATTGTCTGTAAGATTTTTTATCCTTGTTTTATCAAAACCAGGAAGCTTCTCACAAAGCATCCCACGCACTTCCGGCACATCTTCGGGCTAATTCTTTTAATTTTATTTATTTGCAAAATAAACAATACAACAATACAAAATGTTTTTTTTTTCCCTTTTCCACTAAATTTGCCTTCGCCCGCTATTACCAATTTTGGACCTGTTTTTGTGGGTAAGTACAACAACCAATGAAGGATGCGTGGAGGCAATCCAACAACTTCCATGCAACGTCTTTGACCAATTGACAAAAAAATACTAATGAGTCAGGTAGATATTTAGTAACAATATCCTACTCCTTCTAAATCCGAAATATTGTGTGTAAGTGTGTAAGAATATATCTTTGTTCCCTCTTCACGCTTTAACGGCTGAACGGATATGGATAAAATTTTGAATGTACATAGCTTATATCTAGGATTAACAGATATGTTACTTTTTAATTTGATAATAGCGAGTGAAGCCGCGAGGCACGGCTAGTTGGTTATAATACCAAACCCAACAACTCCAATTCAAAAAGCAACAATTCCAAAGACAACAGACACTTTTACCCACCTATGAATAAGGATTCTTAAAAATATAAACGAGGGATAAACCATAATTACTGGAAAAAAACTATACCTCGTTTTCATTGATGATACATGTTAATATCACGCGTCAAAATGTATAAACTATCATAACCTGCCTTTTTGCTTCGCTGTAGTTGGGTAAAAATAACTTAACGTAGGTACATGCAAAGTGTATTATGATACATATAATAATTATACCTATAATGGAGTAAATACTTATATTGGGCCTTATAAAAAGGGGCAAACCAAATAACCAATGTCTATGGGGAAAGTCCAACTTAGTTACTACTCCTACTTAGGGGAGAATGGGATCGATACCGGGAAATTTGAAAAAGGAATCGCCATGGCAACCTGGGTCAAAACATGAATTGTTATTATTTACATTGCATTATTATTATTGTGCTTCCTTAGCAACATCCCCCCTCCCCCCTCCCTTGAATCCCGTCACTGGGCCTAATAGGCTGTAAAGTATATTTACCTAAACCCGAAAAAGCATTTTTTAAATGATATATTACATTCGAAATTTGAAAAAGGCGGGCGGGCGGCTTGCTCCAGATCTGAGAACTGTGTTAGGTTGGATAAATATTAGTAGAATTGACGCACTGATGTATGGTTATGTTTACTACTGACGCATCATC
This sequence comes from Lomographa bimaculata, assembly GCA_948107665.1. Taxonomy (NCBI): domain Eukaryota; kingdom Metazoa; phylum Arthropoda; class Insecta; order Lepidoptera; family Geometridae; genus Lomographa; species Lomographa bimaculata. The sequence goes on from OX403599.1 coordinate 12,043,389, forward strand.
ATATTCGGAAGACAAAAGCACGGTCTTCCAAGAACAATATCAGGTTGATCACTAAAATTAGAGATTAACAGCGTTTCAAGGAAACACCATATTTGTTATCGATTTCAGAAAGTGAAAAAGCAAACTGTAAACATTGAGCAGGATTTATTCTTGGAGATTTTTTATAACTCACGCCGCCGTTCCTTTTTACCCGGCTACAGGAAAAGCAAACAGGAGTGGTATTATTTTTACACCGTATGTATCTATGTATGTTTGTTTGCTTCCACTGATCAATCTAATTAAAGCAACTGGATCTTATTTAAGTAGGTTATCGTTAACTTCGTATCAATTCTCTGGGCACAAGGTTTTTTTTAAACCTTCAACTACAAATTAAAATACATTCCGTGTACATAATTATCATATTATTCTAGTTAAGATAAAATAGAAATACATTCATACTGAGTTATTGATGAAATCGTTAACAAAATAAAAGTGTGTTAAATTTTGTTTGAAATATATTTATTTAGACTGTCAATTGATTTCAACTCCAAAGTAAATTCTTACTATAGTCGTTTGCGCCTTCATTTTGCCTAATAGATAAAAACTTTTGAGTTTTATTGCTTAAAGCATTTTTTCTTTATAATAATTGTTTGATTTCTATATTTGTTGTTCAAGTACAGGATATAGCGGATATTATACGTAAGTTTTAGTTTTAAATGTGAAGCCATGTTGGAGATAGACCCCGCGACAAAATAGGTTTAAAAACAGCGACTTTGGTGGCTTACCTAATTGTTATTTTCCAACATAGATTTTTTATAAACCGGTTTCATACTCTACTTGTCAAGCTCTTTTCAACGAAACCCCAGAAGGATAGATAAAAAAAAATGTATTAGTGCCCCATTAACATTTTCATGTAGGTATATAATTTTAATTTCTGGTTTTTGGGCCTAATCTGTAAATATTATCAGTGAATTCGAAGGTAGGTATTCGCTTGTATAGTTTCGATGCTAAATGGTTCTGACGAACGGACAGACAAAGTGCTGACACATTCAAGTTAACTTAGAGATCTCGCTTAGCTCGATCCATTAATATGTCATGTTACTAGACTATTCCTTCGATTTCATCCCTCTTCCTTAACGGTTGAAAATTTTCACTGCTTGAAACCTAGAAACAAGCTATGGTATAAACATATTGTTTATTATTCCAAGAGTTTGTAGAGTAGGTTATCCCACTAAAATCTAATACTAACTACAGTAAACCTAATTCAAACAGCATTAAAAATGTACGTATGCGTTGTACAGTGAAATGTATCTAATCATATTATACACTAGCAGTGCCAGCGACTTCGTCCGCGTGATTATTGGACTTTTAGTAAGAATCCCATTTTTAAAAAAAATATAATATAGTCTATAGCCTTCCTCGATAAATGTACTATCCAACACTGAAAGAATTTTTCAAATCGGATCAGCGGTTCCTGAGATTAGCGCGTTCAAACAAACCAACTCTTCAGCTTTATAATATTAATAATAATAATAATATACGTTGTTTTATGTATAAAATATATATGACTGTGAGCTGAAGACCTCGCGTATTTATCGAAATGGCCGAAATATGTGTTGAAAGTAAAAAAGTATTTTTTTTGATGTTCCTGGTTTAAGTTGGATTTTTACCGACTTTAAAAAAGGAGGAGGTATATTCACTGATTTCTCCCCCATATGTGGACTGATTCTAAAAATTCTTTTTTCGTTTGGTAGATTATACTTCAGAGGTGGGCCCATATAAATTTTATCGAAATCGATCAAGCCAAAAGCAAAATGTAAGCGGCGAAGTCAGCGGATCAGAATTTTAAAGGCCTCCCATAAAAAGTCTCACTTTTGAAGAAATTTATTAATAACAAGGGCGCAGTTTTCTTTCCTTTGTGTATAATAATCACCAATAGGATAATACCCCAATATGACGTAATTGTCACATGTAATTCCAACACACACAGCGTACACCTGTCTTCACATAGTAAAACAACAGTAATGACGTGGATTGACGCGGGTGTCTGTTATTTGGCACCAACCCGAAGGAGTGTCGCATACGTGGCATACTTACGTCATTTGAAATGTTTGGCCACACGCCAGGAAGTGACGTGGTCTACGACAGTAATTATAATGTTATAAGAATAATTGGTTAGATATTATTAATTTTTCAAACATAATTAAAAAAATGGTAACTACAGTACCCGGAGTAGGGCTAGTGGCAAAATCCCCTTTAGAAATCCCTTATATAGGGTATTTTAAGACTTTTAGCGTCAAAATTCCCTTTAACCGAAATTTGCAGCTCTAAAGGGGATTTTGACAATAAAAGGCTCAAAATCCCTTACGATTCCATTAAGGATTTTTTATTATGTTATACATCGTCACTTTCCATCAGGTGAGATAGTGGTCGTACGTTTGGTGGAAATCGGTGCAGCTGCTTTCCAGATAGACCGTTGGAAGAATTTTCAGAACTTTTACATTGCCATTTGTCAAAGACACAAATAGGGTAAAAAAAAATGAATAGCTTTAAATCAAATCAAAATCATTTATTTACATGGGCCCCAAAAAATCACTCATGAATTAAGTGCCAGATTTGCAAAATTACAGCCATCTCGAGAAGAAAGGGCAAAGACACGGCGGCGAATTTTTTGATGTTTTTTTTACATTCTTATATCACTAATATTCGTACAGAAATTATTTTAAAAATCTATGATCAAAGAAACCTGATTGAAAAATGCCTTCTGATTATATAAGTATATAAATTAATATGAAGTAGGTATTATTTATGCCTCAATATTAATGTACATAATATGATATTAATAAATGCCATGCATAGTAAGTTGCCAGTCATATGTTGACCTTGCCTCGGGGTCAATTTGCCAACTGCACGCTGAAGTCAACCGGTGCAAAATTTGCATGAACTAAATTATCTACTATAGTTCCGCCTAACGACTTCGTAGCGTAGCCTGTGTTCTATTCCCGAGTCTAATCAACTTTCTACATTCCAAGTTTCATCTCAAAATCAAAATCTTTTATTCACATGGGCCCCAAAGAGGCACTCATGAAAGTTAATAACTCTGCCAGATTCGGAAACTAAATTCATAAAGCCGCTACGTTACAGAGATACCTTGTTGCAAATCATATTTATACAGCGTAAACAAAACAACAGGTGAGATAGATCGAACGCTAGCCTATCAAGATAGAAAAACTATTTTTATACCATTTAAGACTATTTTTTTTACTTTAAATTTAACACTCACAGGTGTTGTTGATTTTATATTATTATCCAAAAGTTGTTATTATTCGAGTGTTGATGTGTATTAATGGTGGATAATTAGCCGTTAACAGTTAGTGCATTAGTGTTGGCAAATTATACAAAGTTGAACATGATTTTTGCTTTCGCTTAAAAACTCCAATTTATGGTCTAGTGAAGCTTTTATCTCTTCAATAGGACATTGAAGAAGAATTGTCTGTTAATAGACCATGACTCTATTATTTTACTTTGACTGTGACTGGTGACTAGGACTAGATTTGAAAACTTAAACTAAAAATCTTTAAATATTCTAACAGTTGGTACTGGCTAAATGCTAGATGATAATGCAGGCTAGATTGCGAAGCCAAATAAACAAGAGAAAAAAACGGTTTGTTCTTATTCGAAATCCAAAAATAATACGAAATAGTTTTTGGTCATTTTGGCGGCCGATAAAAGGGTGCGGGACTGCGGACCCAGTTACCGCTAATGGACGGCTAAATGACTGATAGATTTTTAAAAGGAAATTAGTACAGTGATGGAAGTTGAGATCATTTAGGTATTATATAGGATATATAGGTTAGATTTAGGAGAAGTTAGGTGACGAACAAAAGAATAATGTATATTAAAGATATACTTTCGATATACCACTATGTATCTTGCTTATAATAATGTTATTATTATTTGCATATATTGTCCTTTATTTAGAAAGGAATGTTATTATAGTATTCGCTCAGAGAAGCAAATTAATTTTGTTTAATTTTTTCGGGAATGCAATTTTATTTTAATACAAAAGTATCCCAGTAAAACTATGAATTTTTAGGACAAAATATAATAACCGGCCAGTTTTCTGCAATTACATTTTAAGAGACTATATTTTCGAATCCACCAAAAATGTACACAGGAAGGTAGAAAAAATACATGTTGCCTATAAATCTATGCAAGTCTAGAGCCAAAATACTAACCACATGAAATCGTTATAGTGGATGAAATAATTATAATTAACTAGCGATCAGCCCTGGCTTCGCCCGGGTGTGATAAATGAAGAACCGCTCGACTGATTTTGTGCTAACTGGACATAAACCATCTAAACATTTGGTTTGGATAGGTGAGCCCGTTCTCGAGTTATAAAATAACAACGAAAAGTGGCATTGATTTTTATATATATAGATTATCATAAATACAACACGAATCCACGTAAATAATAATCCATGGAAAACAGAAAAGGTATACATAAATAGGTGGGTTACACTAACACGTAATGGTAACACTATTTACCTTTTGTATTTTATAAAATTACTAGCTGTGCCCCGAGGCTTTGCCCGCGTTCATATGTGTTATTCCGGTACCTAAACTATCTTAATTCTAAATTTCACCTAAATCGGATTACTCGTTACGGAGATACGTAGTAACAAATATTAACACAAATAAACTTTCACATTTATAATATTAGTAGGATAATACATATACTGAGGAAATTAAATAAACATTATTAATATCGAACTCTTTTTTCATGACATTACTGTTGATAAGGTAAAATAATGTTTGTTTCCCTAACTAGGTGGTTAGGGAAAAAAACATTATTACGGAATTCATTGGTCCATCGAACTTTATTTGGCCTACTATTTTAAAATAACATAATATTTCATCCCCTATTATTGTTAGAGCTAGTAGCGTGATCCATTCGTGATAACCAGGGGGTCTATTCCGGGCATAGGTTATCTTTACATCGAATATAAACGATTTTCTATTCTTATGAACATCGATTCAACTGAAATTTCAACCAATCGACTGTCATATCGACGTCACATCAATTCGAACAATCGTATTTTGAAAACCAGAATAGATTTTTTTAGAGAATTTTTGGGGGCTGAGTCACCCACGTCCGTAGGAGGATACCCCTTAAGTCTGACTCCCTACACGTGGTCCCCGGGTGGTGCTAATCAGGTGACATTTTGAGAGGTGGTAGAGCATTTTGTGAGTTGCTCGCCTGGCTTGCTACCAAAGTAGCTTACCACCATCAAGTTGAAAGTCTGCGGCCAAGCCAAATACGGTGTTCTGGCAGTTATCCTTGAGAGCCTGCGTATTCCAGGTCTAGTGTGTTTACCAGCTTCGAACACATCGTCACTTACCATCAGGTGAGATAGTGGTCAAAAACTAGCCTGTCACAAATAAAAAAAAAAAAAAAAAAAAAATAGACCTACTGTTCATTCGCAAAATTTCATGTCGCTTACTAGTTGTGCCTCACAGCTTTACCCGCGTTAGTCCCGGACCCGCGGGCATTCCGGAACAAAAAGTAGCCTAGGTGTTAAATCAGGGTGACAGCCACCTCCATAACAAATTTCAACAAAATTATTCCAGACGTTTGACCGTGAAGAAGAAACAAACACTCACAAACTTTCGTTTTTATAATATTAGTGTGATAAAGTAAACGTAAACGCTTTCATAATCACAACTCCACATTAAGTTCAATGACCTGTGTCGTGGATGCCAGTAACATTCACATCACACACACACATTCACATGTGTATGCTATGTTTTGTGTTCTCGACGAGATTCGAACCTGATAGGTACCCTTGCTTAGTAGGCGGACGCACACCCAAGTACGCCAAGGTAATAAAGTTAGATAGATAGATAACGCTTTATTGTCACACCTTACATAAATCACTCAAAATAACAAAACTTAAATTATAGTGTACAATCGGCGGTCTTATCGCTAAAAGCGATCTCTTCAAGACAACCTTTAGATAGAGAAGATTATAAATAATTCGGCGAAACGGGGGTGTAAATACAAGTTCAGGAAAAAAAAAAAAAAAAAATCTGCATACATATTTTTTACCCTAAATCTGTTTTTTTTTTGAGCTTATAACAATATGTATTAAGTTCTCCGTGTACAGCTAAATTGCACAAAAGAATAAATCACAATTATATTACCTTTTAGTACCTTTTATAATCCGAAAGTTAGTGTGTCTGTATCGACTAAACGGATTTGGATGAAATTTGAAATATACATAGCTTATACCTAGGATTAACACATAGGTTAATTTTTAATTTGATAAACTCGCGCGATATGGCGTGTATAAATTAGGGCAATTAATAATTAAACGCAAAGCTCATAAAAACCGACATCACCACTTTATCTTCGGAACCTTGATCCGATTTAATGTATTAAACACGCATCATTGAAGATAACTCAAAAACTTGTGATCAGATCTTGATCAAATTTAAATGGGACCACGTAGAAAGCACCAGCTTTCGAATAAAAAAATAATCATCAAAATTGGCTCACGATGAAAGAAGTTATGAGGTAACAAAAAAAAAAACACAGTCGAATTGAGAACCTACTCCTTTTTTTTGAAGTGTGTAAATAATTAGGGCTGAAGATATTTGCATTCGTAGACAACATTTAGAATATTATATTTATCGTTTAATTTCAGAAAACATACCTTCTACGCCATAACAAATTATCCGGCGAAAGGTTCCTCCTTTTCAGCAAGACATTCCTGATGCTGACCAGCGGAAGGCTGTCCCTCCTAATGGACCACCGTACGAACTTCGCACCGCCCGACATTTGTTCCACCTTGCCTTCCATTGGTCCGTTTAGGTCCTTACATAATTTGAAATATCAAATTTGGAATGTTTAACGAACATGATTTGCCGATGTCAGTTTAAAGATATAAAACAAATGATTTCAAGACTGATTGGCACAGGTCTTTAATTTTTAGGTTCACGATCACTGTACTAAGAGAAACTATGAAAACTGAAGCGTTTTCTTTACGTTATCTGCGTCCTTTTATTTGCATTTTGATAATATTAAGTCTCTCTCCGTAAATAAACTCTTCTTTTGTATTTGGACAGATGTTGAAATTAAATAATAACACAGTATGTAGCTAGCTAGAGTGTTGGTAGACTCAAACTAAGTCACGTTCGCATTTTTAATTAGATATTCATACATCTATGCATATTTTAAGAATGTTCCGCCATGTTCTCTTATATTCTCACGGACAAACTTTTATTACTCCATTCTACAATGTGTATTTTTGTATAGTCTCAGTTTGCTCTTATTTTAACTCTATATAGTAGGAATTAAGGAGGAAGAAAAAGTATTTATTTGTGACGGTAAAACCATCGTTAATTGCTGATTTAATGTTAATAATAGAAGGAATTAAGAAGGAAGAAAAAGTATTTATTTGTGACGGTAAAACCATCGTTAATTGCTGATTTAATGTTAATAATAGAAGGAATTAAGAAGGAAGAAAAAGTATTTATTTGTGACGGTAAAACCATCGTTAATTGCTGATTTAATGTTAATAATAGAAGGAATTAAGAAGGAAGAAAAAGTATTTATTTGTGACGGTAAAACCATCGTTAATTGCTGATTTAATGTTAATAATAGAAGGAATTAAGAAGGAAGAAAAAGTATTTATTTGTGACGGTAAAACCATCGTTAATTGCTGATTTAATGTTAATAATAGAAGGAATTAAGAAGGAAGAAAAAGTATTTATTTGTGACGGTAAAACCGTCGTTAATTGCTGATTTAATGTTAATAATAGAAGGAATTAAGAAGGAAGAAAAAGTATTTATTTGTGACGGTAAAACCATCGTTAATTGCTGATTTAATGTTAATAATAGAAGGAATTAAGAAGGAAGAAAAAGTATTTATTTGTGACGGTAAAACCATCGTTAATTGCTGATTTAATGTTAATAATAGAAGGAATTAAGAAGGAAGAAAAAGTATTTATTTGTGACGGTAAAACCATCGTTAATTGCTGATTTAATGTTAATAATAGAAGGAATTAAGAAGGAAGAAAAAGTATTTATTTGTGACGGCAAAACCATCGTTAATTGCTGATTTAGTGATAAAAATGAAAAGATACGTGGCTAGTTCTAGTTTCGTGGATCGCATTAGGTGCAATGCACACACTTTGCCTCAGTCACAATCGGAATAGCGTTCGTGTCGCACGTAAAGTGCTGGCTTTTTTTTTGTAGCGTAAGCTGCAACGATCCATTGCTTTTACACAAAGATAATGTAACCATGCTTTTACATGATATACAAATATCTCAAGAACAATACACAAAGTGCATGGTATAGAATGCCTTCGCTAGTAGATGCATCTATGGTCCCGTTTTTTGTTTACTTGATTAGAACGTATCGTATCTTCTAACTTTAATAGCATCATATCACTTATAATGGTGTTTTTATAATATATATTATATATACAATCAACGTACAGAATAAAACAGAGATGATACAGACGTGAAATTTTAAGGATAGCTTCCTTTGGTATTGAATAAGTATCATATTATAGTGTGATATCAGCCCTCTTTTTAGTAGGAGGTTATATATGCTGAGTAATGCATATTAATTTACCGAAGAATTTGTAAGTGACATAGTCATATTTAGTTTGGTATTAATATTTATTTTTTAAATAGTTTTCCGTTACATATTTTTTATCTATCAGCATTATAGTGTAGGCTATGTAAACGAAACTTGTGATAAAGCCTCAGTAAGAATTCAAGGTCGGTACTCTGCTCTGAGGTAAGAGCTAAAAAAATATTTTTAAGCTATTGCATAGCTTCTAACGCGGGCCTTGAGCGTGGAGACCGAATCCAGAAATTCCGTAACGAAAATAACCTAACACCCCCCACTCCGACCGGCACAGCGGTGATACTTTTTAGTTTTGCCATCTATCGATGAATAGCAGAACTTTTAATGACTTTTTTAAAATATCACACTTGTCTCTTTAGTTCAGCAACTCGCCTCTAGGTGGCAGGAAAAAAATACTGCATCAATAAAATAAATAAATAATTATAATTGCATAAGTTGATAAAAAATGCTATGCAATAGCTTTACCGCGGCAGTCCCCGAGTGCCACACGTCTTTTTTTAATTAACTAGCCGTGCCCAGCGTCTTCTACCGCTTTTATCAAGTAAAAAAAATGCCTATGTGTTAATCCTAGGTATAATCTATGTATATTCCAAATTTTATCTAAATCCGTTCAAGGGAAAAAATACATTTACATACTTACACACAAACTTTTGGATTTATAATATGAGTATGATTAATTATGACTGTCGTTCTAGCGTTCGGCGAGTCAACAGCTCCTGAAGATGCCTCGTGTAGAGGCGAAACACGTGTCGAACAGAGTTGAAGCCTAACAACCTTTCAGGATTAACACTAAATATATATATTTTTGTAAACAAACGCATTCACACTCACAGCCCCACACTAAGTTCAAAGACTTGTATCGTAGGTGCCGGAAACATTCACATCACACACACATTTCACCCAGAACCAGAAGCACAAATATCCCTTGGGTAGGAATTTGTGCTTCTGCCGGGAATCGAACCCAGGACCCACGGCGCAGAGGGCAGACACCTGTCCACTGCGCCAACTGGGTCGTAAAGTAACTTTATGATTGATCGTCTCGTCATAATTACAATCATAGTCAAGTAAAAATGATCATGGTCCAAGTATAGTCAAGTAGTTATTGCCCTAGTAAAGTGGTAATAACTTTACTAGAACTGCTGGTGTTGGAGTTTTGGATCGAAAACGAAAATCACGTTTTTCAACTTTGTATGATTTGCCTACACTCATGCACTTTCATGAACTATTAATGGTTAATAATCTGCAATTACTAAACACTCATAAGTTTATAAGTTATGAAAAATAATAAGAATCACATTTCATAAGTTTTGAGAAATAATACAATATCGACCACGCCATTTTCACTTTCGCAGCAAAATGCTGCTGCTTTTCTGCATTGCTTCCTTCATAGCTTGTTTTATATCTATACCAACGTGATCATCATCGTTACTCCTGGTAGGTGATTATTACTACTAGGTAGGTTGGTGGGTAGTACCTGCCCACCTACTTACCTAGTCATATGCTAAGTCGAACCCTCATTCATGGCATCACGCAGCGTTATATTGTTTACTTTTGTATTATCTTTAGATTGTTATGTGTTTTGTCTTGTTTTGTGTAAATAATGTAACGTTGCGTGTTGTCACTAATAAATTAATTTTCCTTTCTTTCATTATGAATTACGGTGGAGAATATTCTGATAACACTAGCTAAATGACCAAGGTACTCCCTGTGGTACTAACTCCCGATCACCCGGACTGTTGACGTCCTACTCCCTGATGAAGAGCGTTATATACGTTAGCAATTCGGAGTATTATTCGATACAAAAAGCACGCGATTAATAGTCGATAGTTTTCATAATTAAAAAGTTACAGCGTTTATCATCTGTACAGCAAAGGAGTGGAACTCGTTGCCTGCGTCTTTGTTCCCCGAACGTCATAATCTGGGTGTCTTCTAGTCCAGAGTCAATAGGTACCTTCGAGGCAAGCACGTCCCACCTTAGGCCGCATCGTCACTGTCCATCGGGTTAGATAGTGGTCAAATGCTTGCCTATCCAGCATAAAAATCTAAGGTAGATAAAAAAAGGTACTCACTGCCCCACGAATGCTGGAGTCGGGACTCGGAGGTGGGTTGACCTCTTCTGGCGCTCCGCGTCGCTGCCGTCGCTAGCTTCTTCTAAAGCAACGTGATTGCCGCCCCCAGCCGACCTGAAAGCACTTTACCTTTAGAATCATCAGAAAGTAATATAAAATTTATCATACAATATTTCTGGGTAACGAGCTTAGTGCTTTGTCGCGCAGAATTTTGGCCTATTTGCACTGGACTGTAATTGGCAAACGTGACGCTTACCATCAGGTGAGCGACTAACACGTCTCGACTCTCAATTACATAAAAATAAAGAAGGCCATTGTTTAGAAGAAATGAACAAAAAATGTAATTCGCTGCGAGATTCGAACCATGCGTCTTTGACATATCCAACATCATTGGATATTTATAGTCCAATGTTTGTAAGGTACCACGCACGGTATGCATTTGCGCAAATCGACGGTGGGAACACCGTAGAAACAGGCGGCCACCGGGCACGCTTCCCCGCACGCAGTCCGCGTGAACCAATGCGTCCAATGTGTAGCAGCTATTCACTCATGCAAGTCATTTGTGAGCACGAGGCCTTTCTATTTGACTCTGAAAACTTTCTTATGTCCCACCATAACGCTGCTCCGCATCTACACATACATCTCACACTCGTAGCTCACCAAGAATTTCTTTGAATTGGACGTGTATAGAGAATCTGATATTATCTTTGCATTCCACGTTCAAATACTCAAAATGCTGTACTATTATTATTTTACTTTATTTGAAAAAAGAATAGAAAAAAATGCGCCGGCGAGTTACTTGCCAGGTTTTTTTCGAGATGGCTGTAAAGTTGCGAAGTCATTAACTTTCGTGAGTGCCTCTGTGGGGCTCATATTAATAAACAATTCTGAATACTTACGAGTACATCATTATATCTTCACAGATAGATAAGTAGGCAAGTACTGCAGTTACGTTCTTTCTGGCAAACCATGCGTTCGAATTAGTCTATGACATTCTAGGTCTGTAACTCCAAGAACAACGTATAATAAGCGGATCACTTTTCAGCCCTGCACCGAAAAAAAGGGACTGGAAGAAAAGGTGAGACCTTTTCCCTTTTGATTTCATATTTTTGTTACTTTGAACTAGATGACTTGACCGAAATAGAAAGGTTCTCTATTCGGCCAAGACTAAGTCGACGTCTCTACGAGGTCAATTAATAATTTTGGGTTTATCACTAATTGGATGGATCAGTAACTAGTTATCATTCATAAGATAATGGAAGATGGGGTTTATATGCGACAGTCGAAAATGGCGTTGTTGGTCGTGGACGTGTGAGTGTAAAACGTAATTTTCGTTTTCATTCCAAAACTGCAATAGAGGTTCTAGTAAAGTTTTTACTACTTTACTTGGGCATGACTTAACTGTGACTGGACCCAGAACTCTCTTACTTGACTTTGATTGTGATTGGTGACTAGGACTTGAAATACTTAACTAACTTAAAACTAAAAAAGATATTACGTGACACTGGTTAAATGTCACATAGTTGCGGAGCCAAAACTAAAAAAAAGCTCTACGGTATATCTTAACTGATGCTCTTGCAATCAGTTTGCTGTTCATAATTACCTATCTCTGTTACGATCGGTTTTTTATTTGAATTAAGCAAAAATTTACTTTATTTTGTAGGTGTTAGGTGAAACCGACCGCAGCATAGCTAAGTAATAGATGGTCAGTTCTAACGCATGATGATCGGATCGCCGATTCGGACAATGCCTTATGATGGCTAATTATAGTATATTAAGACTGCACATGCACTAAACTTAAACTACTCATTAGTACCTTCGCATTGTAAGCTCTGATAAGCCAGAAGCGGGGTCTAAGCTTCGGTTTTATAATGGTTAAAGTCATCACTCGCCATGCCGAACCTAGAAATAAAAGCAATGCGTAAAGCTTTCTATGTCTAAAAATTATAACTAAGAGCAGATCTACCAACATTTTATGAAGTTTGATCAATAAAAGAGATTGGAAAAATATCGGCGAGTTTATTGCCAGGTTCTTATCTTAGTTGTAAATTTGCGAAACTGGCAATTAAAGTCCATGAGAGCGTCTTTAAGCCATGTAAATAAAACTATTTTGAATTCTATTGATTTTATTTCTATATTTTTGAGTACAATATCTGGCACCATATTTCTCACGGGATATCTAAACATTTATTTAAACTCAGAAAGAATTTGGATAAATCTGCACCTAGTTTTAACAATGGTTCTATAACTCTATGATGAAACTATCAACATGATTACAATTAGAAAATGAAAAGTATTGTGTTACACATAATAAATTAATGTTTTTAATGGCTTCATATACAACATTTGTCCGAAAGAAACCGACAACAAAATAAGTCGACGTTTATACGTGTTTGCCATTATCAACATTAATATATGTGACATGAACAAAACTACGAATATCTATATATTTTGTGATTGTTATCTCTTGCATCAATCTAGCAATAATTATTTTGTAGATGAAAAGACCTTTTTGAGCGAATAGGTATGTCACCGCCTTTTTACTCAGTTTAAAACTATTGCTAGATGTTCAATTATTTGTGATTCATGATAAATAGCTTGATTTTAAATTTAGAATGTGGTATGTGACTGACAAGAACCTCTTTTGTAGGTTTTAATATCTACTCTACCTATACTATGAAACCAGTAGGTATGTACTTAACAAGATAGATACAAGTTCCATGTATTTACTTTAGACTGCTACAGCCAAAGTGGTGCATATCAAGGCAATCTACATTGGATTTATTTATTACCATCGTGATCAACTGTCTCAACTGATTCGAACTGAATCGTTTTACCTTCTTTTTACGACTTATTACTTTGAAACTTATATCAAAAAGTAAATGGATCGTAGTATTGTTTTTTAATAAGGTGTTTAGCATAAATATGACATGTTCTTTAATAAAAAACAAACCCAGGATCAGTTATCCCATTGAGGTAACCTTTAATATTGTTATCAATAATTAAAAAAGTAAATTCATATCAGAACTCTTTTTGCTGACTGAGGTCTGGCAACTGCTATCTTTCAACTACTCGAAATAAACGATGGAACGTTCCTATCGCTTATTTCCCGTGCCAACAAAGTTTAATAGCAAAAGAAGAATGTTTTTTTTACCCGAGCTACTAACACATCGGCTGATCGTAGCATTTTCACCAATTTATTAATGACTCGTGCTTTCAAATGGCACTGAAAATATTTGTAATGCGGATGAATATGGAAAAAATCGCGTGTTATTACCTAATTAAGCTTTCCTTGACCGGATGGCGAAAGGCATTTCGGCAACACAGATGCTATTATGCATAAAAAAAATCAGAAAAGCTTATAATAACATAAACAAAAAACAAACAAACGCATTCACACTCACAGCCCCACATTAAGTTCAAAGACTTGTATCGTGGGTGCCGAAAACATTTATATGTCACACACAAATACATCCAGAACTAGAAGCACAAATATCCCTTGGGAAGGAATTTGTGCTTCTGCCGGGAATGGAACCCAGGACCCACGGCGCAGAGGGCGGAGACCTGTCCACCTCGCCAACTGGGTAATAACATAGTTCTAAGTTGCTTTGAACGTAAGCAAATATTATCGTTTTCAGAAATTGGAACTCTAAAGTCACCAGTTTTATTTAACTATTTGTACTATTAATATCTGAGTTTTCATTAAAAACTAACCGAAATTATTATTGGAATTAAAAACTTACCTAAATATTCTCTTCAGCCAACTAATGACTTGTTATTTTATGTACACTGCACACTTTGTTAATTGTAGAACTTTTCATTTTAATTCTTGATTCCAGTCCGCCATATTTGTTTTAATGAGGTAGTTGATTTTTCTTGCAATTAGTACGAGTCACGTTCATTGATTGGGTGCTAATTATTATAGTTTTTTTTCTGGTTGTGAGCTTGAGCGAAAACTCAAGTAGTTTTAATGTTTAACTTTAAAATTGAGGACTTGAGTTACCTATAAGCTTCATGCCTTGTAGGTAACTTGGGGCTTTGCTGTATATAGTTTTAGGAATTATAGGCAATTGGCCAGTAGTTTGAAGGTGGATAAAAAAAAAGCAAAACACATTTTATATCTAATACCTTTAAACGAGCAATTCTTGTATATATATATATATATATAATCAACCTTTAACGGTAAATGCTGATCCAGTGAGAAGTTAGAACACTTGTTGATCCGCCTATTTTACTTGTTTACTCAGCTCCGCGTCGCGCAAACTGATATACTTTGATCCGTCCTTCATGCGCGTGTGACGTCGGTGGATCTGCACTAACAGGTTTTCAACATGCTCGTCAGCGATTCGACCAACATTTGTTGATCCATCAACGGTCGAAAAAATCATACTGAATATGATTTCTTAGATCCAGTGTATATTTAACTTATATGCGACATTTACTTAGACTAAGTGGATCCGGAGCCAAATTTGACTAATAGGTACTCGAACAAAAAGCGGCAACGTCGCATTCTGCGTGTGATAGAGAACCTAGTAGACTACTTCGTTAGAGTAATAAGGTAAGAATGATGCGTTAGTTACGAGCGAATTTGTGTTATTTTGTTCATTTGTCATGGACAAATCAGAAGATGATGGTGAGTATTTTATTAACCATATCCATATTTGATTATTTAAATATTCAGAAACTTGATATTATGTGGGTGTTATTGTATGGTATTGTATTAATGAGTTAATCCGGCCGGATGTGATCGGCTCACATGAAGGGGGCGTATTAGAGACTGCTTCAGTGGAAACGCGCTACCTCATTCATAATCGATACATATGGTAATAAATAGATATTCACTTTAATAAGGACTTACTTAAATACCTAGTACCTAGCTAAAAGTTTTTAACCTCGGACGAAAAAACGACTTAGTACTTACTATGCGTTTCACTATGTGTATATTATATATATATATATGTAATCTGTAATCGATACGTGATAATGTGATTTAGACCGGGAGACCGGATTAGGATTAAGACCGCATCGAATAAAACGCTTTAAACGCTTTCACAATCACAGCCCCACACTAAGTTCGATGACTTGTGTCTTAGGTGCCGGCAACATTCACATCACACACACAAATACAACCAGAACCAGAAACACAAATTTTCCTTGGGGAGAAAAATTGTGTTCCCGCCGGGGATCGAACCCGATAGTTGGGTGGCGTTTGCCTTCTAAGCCCCTGCTTAGAAGGCAAACGCTACCCAACTAAGCCAACGTGCAGTTCACAACAATTGCAATAGAATCTCACAGAACAATTGCAAAAGGATTGAAACATGTCAATAGGAATTAGAGTACGCATTGGGATGCAACTTCTACATAATGCAACTTGACATATCTGCTGTCACGGCGTGTGTATGCATAAACTATTATATTATCAGCTAAAAATGCATAAAAATGTTGAGTTAGAAAAGTCACAAAACAAAAGTTCTGTTCAGTTTGTTCCTAGTACCTACCATTAAGTAGCCAAGTGGATATTCGGTAAAATGAAGTAGTAACATATTTATGGTCAGTATCGATACTGACTTACTAGCCACACTATCCCCCATTGTAATCACCTGCCGTTAACGTAAGCCCCGCTTGTCCTCACGCGTTCCCCCTACTGCACTGCACTCCAGTGCATCCACCACTACCTCCGCTGCCTCCACCTCCACCATCACCAACCATCCTCCAACCTCCACCATCTCCACCACTGTCTCCGTTGGTGAAGACAGTGATGGAGGTGGAGGCGGAAGCAGCGGAGGTGGTGGTGGTATCGTACCAAGCTCCTCGACTACATTAATGTGTAGTTATTTCTAGTTCATATTTATTTTCATATGGGCTGGCATTCAATTTGACCACCATAAATTCGGTACAAGTCGTGGCGTTGTCGAATTGTTAAGTTATCCGTTCAATCTGTAGCTTGTGACGGACAAAGATACGAAACGGCAACGTCGCGGCTGCTTTCAGCCAATCCTAACGTTTGCTGTGCTCTGATTGGCTTATTTAAATCGGATCAACGTTTTCCGTAACTATCGCAAGGTGGATTTGTATATCGGATCAACTTCGGCGAACGCTAGTAAGCAGTCCCGTGAGTGTAGATGTTGATCCGGTCGGAGCCACATTAGTAACCAAAGATGCATATTGGATCAACAAAAGGCGCCGGATCAACATGAATTTTTGGATCAACAAAGTGCTCGCGTGAAGTCGCGTCAGATCAACATTTACCGTAAAGGGATATCTATATATATATATATATATATATATATATATATATGTATATGTATATATATATATATTGATAATCTGAATCTCGGAAACGATTTTCATGAAATTTAGTTTCAAGGGCGATAAATCGATCTAGCTAGGTTTAATTTCTAGAAAACGTCGTTTTAACCGAGCAAAGCCATCCAGATACTGTTACATAATTTGTGTTTAGGAGATGTATTGCTATGTACCTTATAATTTATCAAAACTTCGTGTATCTAGTTAGCAATCTGTGAGATTTAAATGTAAATCCGCCATTTACCGTCATTTTAGTGCGCGCACAGACCACACAGTTTGCACTCACCCCCAGGCGATAAATCTGCTAAATTGCTTATGATCCGAACATAGACATTTTTTGTACTAATTTTCCGCTATTTGTAATGTCCAGGAGAGTGGTCAAAGGAATTGCATGATTTTATTCCTTCATCACCGTTCTACTACCGAACATCTAGGCAGACGACAATGCGGCATCCTCTAATGGTAAAAATATCGACCATTCGCACGAAGCGTTTCGCTTCCACTTTCATTATGACAACTGCCAAAGAATGGAACGCGCTGCCGTCTACTGTTTCAATATGGGGTTGTTCAATAAGAGAGTGAATAGGTATTTACTGAGCAAGCGTGCTCCATCTTCGAATGCATCGTCGCTTTCCATCAGATGAGATTGTGATCAAACGCTGGCTTAGTCTCAAATAAAAAAATGACCATGAAATATTAAAAAAAATGTGGTAGTCAATAATATACGCAGGTAATGAAATAACTAAGTAATATATAAGATTAAGTACTTTTAACATTGTTAACTGGCTCAATACTCGCATTGGTTTTAACTGTTAGTGCAGTGACCTTATAAAGTAATACCTAATCTTCTAGGCAAGCATGCTACATCTTCGGCTACATCATCGCTTTCCATCAGGTGAGATTGTAGCCAAACGCTTGCCTATCGAGCATAAAAAAGTAGTTATAATAAAAAAATACCTTCCAAAGAAAAAAAATATCAAAATTTTACAATTCTAAGCATTAGACCAATACCTACCACCCATGGAATCCCGAATTTCCAAATCAAGTGAACAAAATTCTCAGTGTGGCTTCTTTAAATTAAAACGGTTCTTGTCCTCTCAAGTCTCAAGTCATTTTATTAATTGAAAACCTATAACCAATTGAATTTATTGAATTCCTTAGTTCAAGATAGTAAAAGTCGTGGAGAACAAATTGGACAGTAAAATCCAATTTAAAAGTAGAGTCTGTCACTGTAACTTGTAGAGTTTACGACGACTCTCTAGGTCTACTATAAGAGTTATGTGTAGAATGGGCTAGTTATATTGATTAGTACATAGTTTACACAACTATAATACAAATAATGTTTATTATTTAACTAAGATATAACCTTATAACCTCTTGATATTGTAAACACTAAATTGTCATTCACTAGACCCAGCTCCGGTGAAGACATATTTTGAACTTATTTGTTTTTTCTTTTTCAATAATTCACAAATCTAGACTAATGTTATCCTAATGAACAAAAAATAAATGAAATTTAATCGCACACAGATTATGGCATATTCGTTTTTCAAATTATTATATTTTTACTAATCATTTCATCAAAGAGGTCCAAACATAATTGTATACATACTTATGATAATTGCATTCTTACCTTTTGAGCGTAACTTTTTCCTGGCCCCTAGTCTAACTAGTACTAAATTATATTAATCTAACCAAGGACACTTAAAAAGTGGCCGTGGTCAGTTCGTTAGTCGTTAATCAAGCGATCTAACAACGGTTACCTTTTGCCTGTGGTGTCCTTGTCATTAATAAAGTCTAACCACGGACACTAAACAGTGTCCGTGGTCAGATCAATCTAACTAACTGATCTAACAACGGATACCTAACGCATGTTTCCACGCTTTTATTTAGTTTCGTTTAGTCGGTTTGTAATCAAATCTTGCAAGCTATATTAGACCCACTTCCCGATGTCCAATTGGACTCAAATTTTGTGTACTTGTGTATCTTCGGTGAATATGATATGGTATCATGAAGCTGATCTGATGATGGAGAGGGAAATAACCATAGGAACTTCTGAACTAAACGTGATAAACCCATCGAGTTTGGACTCGTTCGATTTATCTTGACAAGTTCCCTTGTAATATAACTTTTAGACCTTTTTTATTTACAACTGCTAAAGCTTGATTTTTAAAGTATTACTGGTTTATTCACAGGAGTTTTTAGTTGTAGGTATGTATTGTTAGGTTTTAACATTATATGGCATGGCGGCTTAAACTAGACAAAGCTGTAGATATTGCCAGTTTCTTTATTGGTTAGCCTTTGTGCAAATTTATTGTTCCTACATACTTATATATTGTTTATTAGATCAGGATACATTTATAATAATAAATCAACAAAGTAACTCGGGCTATCTGTCTGTAATTTAATGAAAACTCACGCACATTTTAAAAGACGGGAATGAAGCTGAAACAATTTATCGATTTAGACATCGACAACGCGCGTAAGTCACGCTTATTCCTATTTCAATTTTAATTTAACTATCTGTCTGTATTACATAATTTTCCTGGCCAAGTCACTAGGCCGATTTCGATGTAACTTGATACAATGAGATAAAAGATGTGGGTATACGATTTTACAAATTGACTACCTACCTACCTTTACCTCCTCAAGTCTATGCTATGGCTCTGTAAATGATCTCCATGTTATTATTTAAAAAAAAAATGCGCCGCTGAGTTTCTTCTCGAGATGGTTGTAATTTTGCGAATCTGACTGTTGAGTCATTAACTTTCATGAGTGCCTCTTTGGGGCCCATGTGAATAAACGATTTTGATATTGAAAAAAAAGCCGACGGCAAAAAATGTGATCTTTCTTTCTATGTAATCCCCTTTTAATATCCTTCATTTTGATACCCTAACTTGATAAGGTAATTTTTATGCGCCATAAATCCGCCATATCGTTTTTTTATTCAAACACCTATATTGGGCCACTTGAGTTTTAAGATGACTATAACGATACCTTAACTGTCGATTGGAAGATACGAGTTAAAAAATAAATTTACAAATATACATTATAGAATATATAAGATACACGTGAAATCATTGCCCTTCTTAGGCATTCGAGCAAAAAAGGACAATTGATTACTCTTTCTAAGCTCACATTGCAACTGGAACTATCCGCTAACATTGCACGCTGTTATGTCTAAATGTGTCTCCTAAGTCGTGCGAAAATGACAATACACGATGGCTTACAAGTGCATAGCATTTCGAACGTTATAGTATAATAATATAACAGTCTTAGATGCCTAGAAATAGTGCATTCATAAATATAAACGCTTTCATACACAGCCCCACACTAAGCTCATAAGAATGTATTGTGGGTGCCGGAAGCATTTACATTACACCCACATATAGAAACGCATTTTTTGTGTCCCAAAAGCAAGCATTTGACCACTATAAACACGAGCAAAACGCACGAGCTAGTAGAGCACAAATCCAGTCACATATAGGCCATGGTTGAGCGTCTAAACTTGTAAGGCAGTCTCCGATTGGGGCGATGCCAACCTGGTCAAGTTTAATGCTACCAAGACAAAAGTGTTGGTTTTCTGCAAAAAGGAGTCCATTTGAACAGACTCAAATATAATATGTTTCCGTTTAACTAAATATCGGCTTGTACATGAAAATAGGTTAAACACCTACTAAAATAAGTTACGTGGAAGGTAATAGGAAGCCATAAAACTCGTAGATAATGCTGGCTTATTCACATGTAAGCCATATTTATACAACGTGTGAGTATTGACCTATCAGTATCTATTCCATGTCATTATATGCCATTTTCTGCATTTTTGCCTAACTTAGTCATTGATTTTGACCCGCATGACTGATTTACATTTATAAGAGGATCGTCAATATGTTAAAGCAAATATGTTAAGTGTCAAAATCGAACTAGTACCAAATAAGTACCCTTTGGCTTAGTAAACTACACATAGGCTTAGCACCTAACGTGCAGGCGAACGTGGAGTTCGCCTGCACGTTTGGTGCACTCAGCAGTAATGTAGCTGTGCACAAGTTGCACTAAACAGTAATGTAGCTGAACATGAGTTGTACCCAGCAGTAATGTAGCTGTACACGAGGTGCACTCAGCAGTAATATAGCAGTACACGAGCGGCATTCTATAGTAATATTATATAGCTATACACAAACTGCCTGATGGCTTAGTTGGGCGCGCGTTCGCTTTCTAAGCAGGGATATCGGGTTCGATTCCCGGCGGGGGAACACAAGTCTTCTCCCCAAAGAAAATTGGTGTTTCTTGTTCTGGTTGTGATTGTGTGTGTGATGTGAATGTTCCGTTACCCACGACACAAGTCATCGAACTTGTGTGGGGATGCGAGTGTGAAATCGTTTATGTTTTTTAAGTACCAGCATTCTGATCACACGTCGCTTGAATCAGACACTGTGATATTTTTTTATCAATATTTTTGTTGGGGCTATGAGTCACATTGCGACTATGCCAGTCCTATTGGTACACTCCTGCTCTGCTGCTGTATCTCTACAAAATGTCTTAACACTGACGTATAAAATTAATTATTTTTTTAATAGATTTATCTCCTGTTCACATCGGATCCAATGTCATCAACAAACAGCTCAAATATGTAACCACGGTCTGGTTCCCAAATAATTTTGCTGTCTCCTCTCCTCCAAAAGTTGTCTGTCTATTATATATAAGACCACCCATTGTCTAGAGTATGTTAATTCAAATGTGCTTTAATACAAATTTCCTTTATTCATAGTGTTCAAGAGTGATAGTTTTCTATCTAACATAACCCAAGGCACAATACTTTTGGATAGTTCTCGTATGGGTTTATAAAAAATTGTGTAACAGACGGTGGGTCTGGACCGATTTTGATTTAGATTTTATGTTTGAAAGGTATCAAGTCACCTTTCAAACATAAAGAGAGTGTTTTTAACTGTGTTTGATGAAAATAAGTGCAGCCGTGGTCCATATAGAACGTCAGGGTTATTTTCAAAATTTTGGTTTTGGTACATATCAATGTAAGATATGTTTTTATAAATGGTTATATTGCCTTTGATATATAAGCTGTGCCTAGGCTTATGTCATTCATCAGGATTTAATGTAGCCTTTCTCGTCAGCCAATTTAGCCAATCTATCTATATGCCCAATATTATCCAAATCAAGCCGTTACAAATATACCTACATTTAATTATAATTTATAATATACTTGTAAACTCTTATAAACACACTCATATCACCTCAAATCACACTACCTAACATTATAAATCCGAAAGTTTGTGTGTAAATGTGTAAGTATGTTTTCTTTTCACGCTGTAACGGCTGAACAGATTAAGATGAAATTTAAAATGTATATAGTTTATACCTAGGATTAACAAATAGTCTACTTTTTAACTTGATAAACGGACGAAGAGACACGGCTAGTTGTATTAAAATTAGCTCTGACTGGAATTACCGGTATCAAAGGACATAGCAGCAAAATTACAAGGACGATAAAACAAGTTAAAAATACCAAACAAATTGTTCTACAATCTATCAGGAAATGTTATTGGAATCGCTTATAACTCATTATACCTAATTTCAAATTCACGCAATGAGGATATATCAATATTAAAATATTCAAGACATTCTATCTAAGAGCAATATGGAAAACACGGAAAATGTCCTAACCATTTGAAGTTATAGTAAAGGTATTATTTAAAAATACACCGCACGCATTCTTACTTAGATTCTTACCGGTAGCTTACAAGCTATTAAAGCCTATAGATTTTTTGTGGTAATAAAAGTTACTTATGCCACGAATTTGAGCCAATTTTATTTGTTATTTACACTCACGAGCACACAAATCAAATGAACCGTGACTACATTACACTTTAATCTTTATATATCGAATTAACACTACGAATGGCACAAGATATATCAACGTACACTAACACTGGTTTTTGGTTTGAGTGAGCTTTAGAATTTTTTAATTTCCGTGTTTATTTTTAACAAACTCCCGTCTTTACAATACAAATCACATGCACACTGTGTTACAATGCCGATCTGTCATCTGGGTTTTAAATTTTCACAGTTCTCTTTTAAATTTCACCTTAAAACAAGGGTTGATAAGATTCAAAGTCGGATAAGTAGGGGTGGTTCTAGAGAAACATGCGCAGTGGTGCATTGCGCATATTATCGATTGCAATATACGGTGGAAGAAAAGGCGGAAATATTTGATTTTTATATCTGTTTTATTGTCCATTATTGGCGTTGAGTGTTAAATCAATAGGGTGGCCTATACTTACAATAATACGTGACTACTAACCGATGGAAATATACTTGATGTTACCTATAAGCTACATGGTACAGAATTTTATAAAGAATTAAAGGTACTAGATAATTGACATAATGTAGTGATATGTTCTCCAAGTGTTATTGCTTCAGAAGTGGTTTGGGTAGATTGCTTGTAGATTAAATCTGAAATATTCATGGTATATATATGCTAGTATGTATATTATATGTATATTAAACGCAAACAAAGCTTAAAAACCGACTTCGCCGCTTCATCTTCGGAACCTTGATCAGATTAAAAATGTAACACGCATTATTAACAATAACTCAAAAACTACTGATCAGATCTTGATCAAATTTAATTGGGACCAATGGAAAAGCACCTGCTTTCAAACAATCAGATTAAATGTAAATCATTTAATCTGATCAAGGTTTCGAAGATAAAACGGTGTTCATCTATTTTGTGAGATATGGTTCGCTGGACTGAATATTATGACAATTTGTGACGTGTTCATGACGTCATCACCTATAATTCCGACGTTTATTAGGCAAGGTAAAGGTACACCTTTGATGACGTCATTTTGGTCAAGCGTGAAATTATGATAATAAGTAGGTACCTAAACCTTTTTCTTTCTTTTTTTATTCTCGATAGGCAAGCATTTAACCACTCACCTGATGGTTAGTGACGATGTGGTCGAAGATGAAGCATGCTTGCCTAAAAGATTCCTGTTCATTCGAGAATTTAATCTTTTTAGATTGTACTTATCGGGAAACACAGATACGGGCAAAGAGTTTCATTCCTTAGCAGTACGAATAATAAATGTGGAAGCAAAACGCTTCGTGCGCGCGCACCCTTTGAAAAATACCACTATTTTTCAGGTCGTAATCTAAAGACGTCAATTTCAGGAAATATAATACAGATGCAAAAATATTTATAACCAATATTTATTATTTTTATTGAAAACCAAATATTCTTTTTTTGTTTTTATAACCCGATAATTGCCAAACCGAAATATTTATGATATTTTAATTTATGTTTTCTTCGCTATTATGATTTGCCTTAAGTTTTTTATGACAGACGTGGTACACCACAATCCACAGCTTCCTTATGCTGTGCCTACACTCGAAGGAGAGCCTTCCTTAGTAGAATGTTGTTGTGTGTGTGAAAATCCGGGATTATAATGATTAAATATACCATTTAGTTTTTGGAATTTATCCATATAAATATATACATACTAATGATCTTTTTACATATATATACTAATGATCTTTATGCATATATATATACTTATGATCTCTATACATATATATGAAGATCATTTAATAAGTAAGTAGAAGAATTGTCGTGCATTAGTTTCGCAAAAACTTGAAAATGAAAAATATTTTTATATTTACTTAATACTTATATAAAAATTATAATATATTTATAATATTATGATTTTGTTCGCCACAATACAGTGGCGGCTTAGGAAAAAGGTAAATTAATAAAAATCCAAAGGAAAAGCCATAACCAGAAACAGAAACACAAAGCCAACAATTAAACCTTGTCTGTTAGGTACAACTCACGTGAGAGAGGCAATGCCGCCAGCACTATGGGAACGCTACCCACTGGTAGTGCGCTTGAGCACTTGAGTTACCTATAAGCTCGATGTCTTGTAGGTAACTTAGGTCTTATCTGCATAGTTTTAGGAAATATAGGCAATTGGCCCGTAGATACTCACGTGACATCAAAAACAACTACGTCACAGGCAAAGTCCAACTCTGCATTCGATCTGTTGCCAAGAACCTGGAGCGAGCGGCGAGGCGGGGGAAAGGGGATGTCCAGGTATGCCAGCTCTGGATCTAAGCCAAACAAGATGAACGTTTTAAAACTAAACCGACTACCACAATTCACAAAATGGCTTCCTATAATTCTAAACAGAAATAATTGTTCTACGTTAAATTCATTACCACGTTATATTTTTAAAGAAGCCGTGCCCGCGGGCCGCGGCTCCGCCCGCGTTTATTAAGTGACAAAGTAGCCTATGTATTAATCCTAGGTATAAGCTACCTAACTATATATAATAACACCTAGGTTAAGAAAATGATGTATTAGAAATTAAGAATGTTTTAAAAAAAAAATTAATGAAAAAAAATGCGCCGCCGAGTTTCTTGCCAGGTTCTTCTCGAGATGGCTGTAATTTTCCGAATCTGGCAATAGATTCATTAACTTTCATGAGTGCCTCTTTGTGGCCCATGTGAATAAACGATTTTGATTTTGATTTTAACTTCCAAATTTCATTCAAATCTATTCAGCCGTTACAGTAAAACAAACATACTTACACACTTATTCACAAACTTTAGGATTTATAATATAAGTGTTTTTTTTTAACTTCTATAGTAGGTACCTTTTATAAAGTACCCTATTATAATTACAATCTAACCAAACTATGGCTAATAAGTAATATAACTTTAATTGAAACTGCTACATTGCTATTACTAAGAATGTGTCCATCAACACTTTTCTTATTGTCTCTATTTAAGGGTAAGACACTTTGTTCATGTGTTCTTTTGCAGCACTCTCACTATAATTATATTACACTGATATACTAACTAACATTACACTAGTTCAAACGGTTTAGTTAATATTAGTATGATGACATTTTAAAGCTCTCGCGAACTTCAATCATGTTTATGTGAGAAAACCTGGTCTTTTCGCGCTTTTATTTTCAAAATAGCATTATTTTAACTAACCTCGACGTTTCGGCAGGGTTGTTGTCGTCGAACGTATCCGAGGATATTGTTAGTGTTGTGTGTCGGTCCAGGGATTTAGAAAAACACCACGGTCGGTGCAACCCTGCCGAAACGTCGAGGTTAGTCAAAATAATGCTATTTTGAAAATAAAACCGCGAAAAGACCCGGTTTTCTCACATAAACATGATTTTAAAGCTCTTTCATACGTATAGTCCAGTTAATGTTTTCTTTTATTTCTTATGGAGAATATTTGTTTTTTTTAAACAGAACCAGAACCACTAATTTCCTTACGGGAGCACACTAATACTCGCACGGGAATCAAACCGAAGAAGGCGGACGCCCGACCAACTCCAGCAGTTCAATGTCATTCAGTGTTGATACTTGCCATGATCGCCTATGGAGCAAAGTCCTGCATCAGACACGGATCTTCCTCGATCTCTGAGCGCTGGTCTGTCCCTCTTGAAGTACGCCCAGTGGCGCGCCACAGAAGAACGTAGGATGCGGTTGAACCTGAAAAGACTTTCATTTTTAAATAAATCTTTTGATATCCTATATACCTTAGAATCCTAGATATTCCCTATATTCCCTAGAGACCCCATATTCCCTATCCGACAATTCTTTTGCTAAAGAACTAAATTTTCTATGGAGAGATGTCGACTAACCATACAATTTCATTGAACTGCCCATTGGCTTAGTTATGTGAGCGTTCGCCTTCTAAGCAGGTATCGGGTTCGATTCCCGGCGGGAACACAAGTTTTTCCTCAAGAAAAAATTGTGTTTCTGGTTCTGGTTGTGATTGTGTGTGTGATATTAATGTTTCCGGCACCCACGATACAAGTCATCGAACTTAGTGTGGGGCTGTGATTGTGAAAGCGTTTATGTTTATATAGTGTGGGGATGCGAGTGGGAACTCGTTTATGTTTTTTTAAGTACCAGCATACTGATGAGTGTGAAAGCGTTTATGTTTTAAACCTATCTTTTTTAAAATTTTAAGTTTCATTTGGTGGCGCCCAGTGGAGTACTTTAAAGTATGAACATTCAATCGTTTGTTCTCAAACGATTGAAGTAAGTATGTATTTAATAAATATACATGTGCAATGTTTTAGATCTAATTTGTCCCGGGGTCAATATCAAAAACGGTTTTGTGTCCAAAGTTGTTACTAATGTAAAGTTTTACCTAAAACCTCTACTTAAACAACAAATACCTTCTAAAAAACAATTAAGTATTAATTAGCAAAAAAGTTAAAAGCAATAAACTACTTTAAGAACATGCTGCCTAAAAATTATTATTATATTGGAAAGATATCTGGATATATTGGAAAGATATATTGGATATATTGGAAAGATATATTGGATATATTGGAAAGATATATTGGAAAGATATCAATCAGTTATTAATCTTATTATATCAATTTGTAAGTTTTAGATCTCGCGCCTACATTTGTCAAGTAGAGGTTTTTTTTTTGGGTTAATTGCTTATAACTTTTTTCCTTTAAAATAAATGTTTGATTTCTGTTTTGTTCAAATTTAGGATCGTTATTATCCAACATAGATTGTCATGAAAAACTCTCTTACTCTACTTGACAAGCTTTTTTAATGATACCTCATACGCGCAGAAAATAAATAAAAAAATATTTTGCTCAATACTTTCGTGTATCGGCCTGCCCCCTTAATATTTTAATTTACATCATTTAATTGCCATTTTTGGGCCATAGCTTTACATATCCTCTTTTCTCGTCTGACAGACGGATGGACAGACAGATGGACAAAGTGCTTAACCACCCATTTCAACTTAGAGATCTCGCTTCGTTCGATCTAAAAACGCCTTGGAGCTGTATCTGTGCCTCTGTAAAGGTATTGTATTAATTTATGTATAATGGTATTTACACCAATAATAATAATAAAAAAAAAAGGTCAAAGGTCTTAAAAAGTCTTAAAAGTCTTACAAAGGTCCGGGCACAGACCCGTGAGATTAAATAAATACTTGGATAATAATAATAATACCAAAACACGCATATTGCAGTTCCGATTGCATTCGTTTGCAATGCATCCGCAACGATCGACATTCATTATGGGAAACGGGTTCATCGCTGTTTGTGAAAGTGTTTTAGTGAGCAAATCCTCACATTAGGCTTCCCTTCAGCTTATACGACAAGCAAGTGAGCATTTTTATTCGGCTTTGGAGTAAACTTGCCCCTATAAAACTGAGACTGGACCTGGTAGCCGATTTTTAAGTATTTCAAGTCAACTGGCCTTAATTATTAGGATCAAGTAAACACAATATGGAAAATAAATTTAACCAGTAATGTGTAGCAAAACAATTTAAATGCGAAAATAACAAACTGAAGTTAAAACAAACAAATGATAATCAACAAAAACAAATAAAAGTAACACAAACACATGATGTGCCAACCCATTTTAGTGAAAACGTGAATGAGTGTACCTATCGCTTGAATTTGGTAATCTGTGGTGACGCTCTGAAGAAGCATCTATGCTATTTCAGTTAGTGGTCTTGACATTTGGACATGCGTTGTTTCTTGGTTACGTTACACGTCACACAAGAACAGCGACCACACGAAGGTAACTACAATATTTTATAAAAACCTAAATCACCTCCACTATCTCCGGAGAGAAGGGTTTCTCTTCTGATCTTGATTTTTTAATGGGATAGATTGCCAAGGATTTTTTGTTATAGATATTGGGAGATGACCTGGAACTAATAAGCCACAAGGTAACACATCTAAAAACAAAGAAACAATGTTTTATCAAGTTGAGTCAAGTTGGTTTATATTTTATAATATTTAGATCAACAGTCAACACAACAAATTGATTAAATTACGCATTCAATGAAGGAAGCTTTATAAACAACATAGAATCTATTTTTCATAAGCTCGACCTTGTTTAGAACGTAAACAATTTATACACGTAAACATATTATACACGTGGCCGTGCACGAGATTTGAATAATAGTATCAC
This sequence comes from Lomographa bimaculata, assembly GCA_948107665.1. Lineage (NCBI taxonomy): Eukaryota > Metazoa > Arthropoda > Insecta > Lepidoptera > Geometridae > Lomographa > Lomographa bimaculata. The sequence continues at coordinate 12,072,397 of OX403599.1, forward strand.
ATGAACTGGGGTATTTAGGACTTTATCAAATTAAGACTGTTGGAATTGTATACCACGAACAATCCAATCAATATTTGTATGTTTCTGGGATATGGTTCTACATTGTTTAGTGAAACGGGAAAAATTATTGCAAATTACCTAATTCTAAACTTATTGTTACAAATACGAATGTGCGTAAAAGCTATTTTGTGCTCAAAAGCTCAAAGCGGAAGTCTTCCAACATCCTAAGTGGCTGAACAGATTTAACTCAATATTTGTAGGAAAACTCTTTCACACTCATAGCTACATGGCCTTGCTTTAAGTTCGAAGACTTGTATCGTAGGTGCCATTTACGTCACACATATATTTGCACACGAAATCAGAAACAAAAAAGGTCACCACATGGCTATGCAGAAGTTTTAAAGGTATCAAAATATTGGTAAGAAAATTGTTTAATTGCCAGATATCGAACCTGGTATTCTCGGCGTAGAAGTACAGACTAATAATAATATAACGAGTTTAATCTCTAGACGATGCACCACTATAGGGTAATCGAAAATAGTCCGTAGCATACATTTGGAAAAGGGAGTACCTACCTAAACAGGGTTATTTGAAAAATACCAGAAAGATCACTGACCCTGATTCTTGTTATAACCATTAACTTATTTAGTTCTAATACTTTCTTCGGACTGCTATATTTTCCGTCATAACTAAGATCAAGTATTCCATACAATCTATAATAATTAATAACTGTTTAAACTAGTAAACGAAAAAGGTGTCTGGTATTTAATAAATTACCCAGCGTATTAGTTACTAGTGAAGATGGTACGCAAAAACTTGATTTAGTTTTGATTTCTTCCTTATATTCCTGCGAGTAAATATTAACAAAAAACGATACGAAATCAAGTTAAAGCAATTCGATCATAACTCGTACTAGACCAGCAAATGACGTGTATTAGCCCTAAAGGTAACATATTCTGTTAGAATTACTTAATTACAAGTAATTCTAGCTGGTTGTCTAGTTCCAGATACAATAGATATTATATTCGTAGTCATCATAAGCAGGCTGCACTACGGTCCGAGGCATAATTTTCGACGAACACATCTATCTACAAATAATCTATCTAGAAACACATTCAATCGTGAAACTGGCTAAATGGAGGATAAAAACAACTTATATTAAAACAAGTTGCAACATTGATCACAAAGCGACTGAGAATATCAAACATCACATTTTTTAGGGAGCTTGCCCTTAACATTCACTTACTTCTTCAACGGCGAATCCGAATTTTCCGACGAAGAGTTCGTCGAAGTATCACTGCAGCTTGAAACATGCTTGTACATTTGACAGCTGGCGCTTTTCCGAAGTTTTCTCACCTCCATCACTTCAATATTCAACTTTATTCACAAGGTGTAACAACTCAAATCGCTCAACGCTCTACCGACACGGGTTTTGGTTGAAAATCTGAATTGAAACTGAAGTTTTGTCGAAATAATGTAATAACAAAGTTCTTACAATTTTGTCACTAGATTTCTAAATATAACACGTCTGCGCGCGCGCTGCTTCCAACGTGGTGGAAGTAATATTGACTCATAGTCAATTAGAACATTGAAAAATCAGAATGTTTGCTTCAAGGAATTCTATTTCGTAAACATTACTATTGTTCAATCTGTGGTTTTGGACGAATTCCTTGGCGGTGATCGACTAAAACTCGTTTGGGCTAAGACCCATTTGCATTTATTTATTATAAAAATGACACTACAACTTGTTAGCAGATTCTAATCATTATGTTAATTAGTGGGTATTTGTATGGTTTCGCTTTGGGCGAATGACCTTTGTTTTAATTATGTTCCTATACTGTACTTCCCACATAGGTTTCGGTCGTTGCCGCAGCTATGATTCGTTACCAATAAAATTGTCGTACAGGAAATAATACACCTAACAGGTGATAGCGATCAAACGCTAGCCTATCTACGTAACTTGACTGGACTGACAACGAATAGACTAATGGCGATTAAATGACAAATATAAAACAAACGCTTTCACACTCACAGCCCCACACTTAGTTTAATGACATGTGTCGTGGGAGCCGGAAACATTCACATCACACACACACCCAATCACAATCAGAACCAAATAGGCAATCGATTTAATAAAAGAGGATTTTTAATTTTGGAGTGTAAATATCGAGATTAAAGTTAGATATCTTCCAATTAAATATATTATTATTGGAAGATATCTAACTTTGCAGAAAAATATATATAAGAAGAATTTTAACTTTGCAGTCTGAAAATCTAATCAATAATTAGCAGTCCGAAAATCGAGTTAGTAAATCTCTAACTTAACAATCTAAAAATCAATAAAAATAAAAAACCAATTAAGTAAGTATTTAAAAAGAAAGACGTAATCATTTTTAAACATTTATTGAAAGATCAAATCTTAACTATACCTTAAAACGACCATAAAATGGAAATTGTGTTTGTTAAAAAACTCCGTATCATAAAGGTATACAATACAAATATGTACCTACGTACCTACTTAAGATTAATAATGTATAGAAGACATCATAAATGGAGATAGCATAATACAGAAATTCATTTAGTCATACAAATTTGTAAACCACGTCGATGGGTAAGGATTAAAACCGAAATTAATATAATGTTCTTACTTGCAAAGGTAAATTAAAAAGTTAAGACGGTTGTTTCATTCCACGTGCAAGCAAACGAAGTTTCGACTCGAAATATTTGGCAAATATCAACAAGATTAGAGATTTAAAAAACTTTTTAATATTAAAAAAAACAACATTAAAAATAATCGTTGGATATCGAAATACACCAAACATTTCAAACAACTAACGTTATTGTATCCATCTTGGAGGATCTATAAAATTTGATAAACCCTCACACATTTTAAGTACATAAAGTGATGATGCGGCCGAAGAATATAAGAAATGCAACAACGCTCTTAAACTGCTCTAACCTTATAGCAACCAAAACTAAAACATAACCTACAGCCTGGGATAAATAAACAAATAATACTTTCAGCATAAAACATATTCTTTGTACCTATTACTAAGTGTGATACGCATCAGCAGGCCTAGCATGGCATAGGGATATAAATTGTAGCCCGTTTTTATCCACTGACAAAGGCCAAGATTGTCTTCTTCACCATACGCAGCATGGCAGCAGTGGAAAGGGAAGTATATCACTGTTTGACATTTGGCGTAGACATATATATTTATCCATTCATAGCATGGGCGCAACGAAAAGTGGATTAAACTGCTCTGTTTGATATTTGGTAGAGAAACTATCCTCGTTCGTAGGATGTAAGTTTAATTTTGACGTAGCAACGGGACATGGCGTTTCCCACCTTATCCACCGTGGATAATAAATCTACCTGTGCCCTCATGGTCGGAGCGAGGAAACAAGTGACAGCGGGGAAAATATTTGTATCTACTCCCCAGGGAAAAGTGCCTACCCGTCATGCTAGGCCTGCTGTCTGGATCCAATATACAATGGTGTTGCCATTGTACGATTCTAATTGACAGTTAATTTTTATTCATAGGTTATATATATATCAATTAAAAACTAGTGACTGTGAGCTGAAGAACCCGCGAATTTTTCAAAATGGCTGCTGATTTTTTTACGTTTTCAAACCCCGTTCCCCCGCCATTTTGAAAAGATTAAATAAACTGAATTGACAAAAATTTCCATTTAATTATCAAACCTACTCACAAAATTTCACGAGAATCGGTTGAGAAATGCGACCTATAGAGGAGAAAATCCGGACATCCGCCGGACATACAAAAACATTTGTGCCTAAGCCGAAACGGAAACGCTTCGCTCTAAGTCGTTCAATGATCGGTGAGTGATTTAGGTTCAGAGCCGAAATCATAACCTCTCTAGTTATCTCTTGAAAAGTCAAAATAATATCTGTTTGTGTGAAGTTGCTCCCGTTGCGTTTTGTTTCTTGTGCACGAACTTCATTAGGTACATTATTCACGAACAAAATATAAAACTAAATGCAAAAACAATCGAATCCTTTCAATCCCAGGCCTCCTGCGCTTAATATTAAAAACATAATTTTGTTTTGTTCACAATATCTAACACCGTTATTTCATACGATACATTATAGACTACTTTTAATTAAAACTATCTCATCCAGTTCTTATGTCATCGCTCAGTAGTACGGTCTTCGTGGATTATTCTGAAATAAAACATACCATTAATCGTTAAAAAAAATACTAAAGAAAGAAAATCGTTGGAGATACGAGTGAAACGAGTAATTGGTTGTTTGTTAAATCGATGTAGTGATAGTTGGCACAATTATTATTAGACTATTTTAAAGCGGCTAAATCGATTTTGATATCAAAATTGAATAGCCCTATTAAAATCAACAATAAAATATACAATGGTGTATAATAAAATCAACGGTCTTTTAAGAAAAATAAAAAATATTTTATAAATTTGTGTTTTTTGACACACTATGTACAGATATAAATGTTTAAGTATGTTTGTTTTCTCTTCACACTGTAACGGCTGAACGGATTTGGATGAAATTTTAAGTGTAAATAGTTTACGACAAGGATTATATAAAAGGACCATATAGGCTACTTAATAACTTGATAAACGCGGGCAGAGCCCAGGGCACGGCTAGTATTCTAAATGCGTAAGTTTGTGTGTACGTGAAGACATGTTTGTTTTCTCTTCACGTCGTAATGACTGAACGGCTTTGGCTTAAATTTGAAATGTAGTTAGATAGTGACCTGGGATAACACATAGGCTACATTTTAACGAGGGCGAAGCCGCGGGGATAAGCTTGTAACTAAAGGGTATAATTTAGACGGCCACCAAAAATTCTAAACGGTTACCAAAATGGATAAATGGTCACAAAATTACGTTTCCTAAAATAAAATTTCCTGTGACAGAACCGAATCGGATAACAGTAGGTTAAGGTTATATTTTTTTTATAAATAATACAATATTTATAATACGAAAGAATTGATTTATTTCATAATATTTTAGGAAACGTAATTTGGTGACCATTTATCCATTTTGGTAACCGTTTAGAATTTTTTTGGTAACTGTTTAATTTTTTTTTGGGCGGTTAAACACAAGCCGTAACTAAATTGCGTATCAAATCATTTAAAGAGTGGTTTCGGGGGTTAAAAATCCTGCACTAACCAACGGGTTAGGTCTGAACCGGTATGCCAGCATCATACGCTTTCTATACGCGTCGAACTCGTCGTCTTCCGGGCCGACGTTGTCAGAAGTGTTCGCACCAAGACCTAAGTTCGCCACTGGTTGATTTGCCCTGGGAAATTAGTCATCGTTAGGATAGATAAACTCTATTGAACACCATCATTGTGAAAAAAATAGAAATCATTTACAAAATAAGTATAGCAATAATTTACATATTGATATTAAAAGGGAGTTTTGCCGCGAAAGTGAAAAAATTGCGTTGTTGATTTTGTGTAATTTTCCAAAACCTGTGATTCTTCGAGTGTTAATGTGTAATAATGGTGGATTATTAACCGTTAATACTTAGTAAATGTGCATAAGTGTAGGCAAGTCATACAAAGTTGAAAAACGTGATTTTCGCCTTCGCTCCAAAACTCCAATAGAAGTTCTAGTAAAGTTTCTACCACTTTACTAGGGCATGACTTGACTATGACTGACTACTTGACTTTGACTGTGACTTGTGACTAAGACTTTTATAATGAAGAATAGAAATTGTTAATATTTGTTTAATATTTCGACTGAAGGACTATGCAGCCATGGTCATGAAATAAATAAAAAAAAAATGATATTAAAAATTGTGAATCCATGATCCGATTCAAAAATAGACTAAAAAATATATTATCGACACAGTTTTCTAAAATAAGTCAGTACCGTTCGATTACTAGATGAAATTATAAGTACAAAGTAACTAGCTAGGTTGTAAGTGAGTTATAAGTTAGTGTGTAAGCTCATTATAAGCGAACTATGTTCTTTATGAGTAAATAAAATCGTTAAACCACAATAGACGGTCTTATCGCTATAAGTGGCCTTTCTTCTAGAAAATCTTTAGATGGAGAGAAAATAAGCAACAGAGTGAGACGTCGGTGTTTTTATAAAACATGTTAAAAAAGCAGGAATCGGGAAATAATAAATTATAAGGTAACGTTACGTATCGAAAAATATGAAATATTTATGACACAAGAGATCGAAGTAGTTGAAAAGTGTGTTTGAGGAAGAGTCTTCTTAAGAGTATAGTTTCCAAATCAATGGACAAAAAAGAATTAGAAGTTATTTCTATTCGCTTGTGTAGTTTAGGCCCAATCCCTCTGACAGACGGACGGACGGACAAAGTGCTGAACCACCCAAAGTCGCCATGTAGACCACGATCCGCACAAATATACGTAACAAAAGAAAATGAAAGAATATAATGTCTGTAATAATAACACTTACTTGTTGATGGGGTCCACTATACCCGAGCCCTCTGAACCCAAGCCTTGACCCTCACTCCAGCCCAGTTTCTGGAGCATCTTGAACCCTTAAACAAAAATATTGCATTAGTAGCGCTCGCTGCTCAGTCCAACCAGTTGTGTACATATGCGTACGACAGTCCGTTGCCTTAGTGAACTGCCCGTTCTTCTAAGCAGGGGCATCGGGTTCGATTCCCGGCGGGAACACAAGTTTTCTCACCAAGGAAAATTTGTGTTTCTGGTTCTGGTAGTGATTGTGTGTGTGATATGACTGTTTCCGGCACCCACGACACAAGTCATCGAACTTAGTGTGGGGCTGTGAGTGTGAAAGCGTTTATGTTTATAATTTAAATATTCGATCAGCTGTATGGGTGACTGCCTCTATAAGTATTGTATATTTTCCTAATAAATAATTACTCTTTACGTGCAGTATTTTGCAATTTTTACCATAGTTATCGTAAACGGAGATCTGGAAAGATTGTCTGATGAAATTGACTGACGATGGATTCATTAAAAATAACAAGTTTACTTAAAGAAATCTACAAAAAATAATCACACTAATATTATAAACGCGAAAGTTTGTGAGTGACAAAAGTCAATCGGCAGGACTAATTTTGATGAAATTTTGTATGGAGGTAGCTGACAACCTGGATTAACACATAGGTCAAAAATCTCAGTTACGTCTTTTTTTTTAATGACGGCTGAGCTACTAAAATGTAAAGATTTTAGGAGGGTTTAAAAATTCTAACGCCATAGTGGCATCATCATAGTTTACAAAGTAAATACGACTCTCACCGACATTGTCTTCTTTGAGTTTAAATTCCTTGTAGTCGCTCAAATCTGGCTCTTTGCCACTTTTCACTGCTGAATACTTCTCCATGAATCTGAAACATTTCATTACTCATTGATATTTTTTAAGCCAAATACTGGATTCGCTGCCAATAATTAAATCCATAACGGGCGCCCCAAGATTCCGGCTGAATAAGCCGTATAACACTTTCAAATCGATGTCACTATAAACATAACCGGCATAACACTCACAGTCCCACACTAAGTTCGACGACTTGTGCCGTGGGTCGCGGTAACATTCACATCATACACACAATCACAATCAGAACCGGAAACACAAATATCCCCGGGCGGAGAAAACTTGTGTTCCGACCAGGAATACCCACTTTATATGTGCAACTACACCAGCGATTCATATGGTTGAATCAGTCACAAATCTAGATGCCTATGCTTTAAATCTAATTGGTGCACCGTGCATTCAATAAAACGGCTGAAGGTCGATTAGTCCAATAGGCAATGACTCAATCACTATGAGAAGTGGCACAATTGGTTTTATTTCATAGACACCGTTGACACCTCGGGCCGTATTAAAAAAAGTTATCAGAAACATAAATCGGTGATGAATGGTGTGTGAATGTTTGTTACTACGTATCTATAACGAATAAACCGATTTTGATGAAATTTATAACGTTAATAGTTTAGGTTCCGAAATAGCACAGACTATTTTTAAACTTATTTAACGCGGGCGAAGGCACGGGGCACGGCTAGTGTTTCAATACAAATTACAATATTATTATAAGAATCTTAAAACTAAGTGTAGGTTTAGTCAAAATGTACCACCCCTGACTGCACCAAGTGGAAAGGTGCCCATGACACTGGTAGCGTTTCCACTCTAGATAGCACTGGCCAGCAGGGCTTGTTAACGTTACCAAATAACATTAAAAAGTTACATTAATTACCGTTATTTTCACAATAATACCTGCATAACGGTAATATAAATTATCGTTACCTGGGTATCGTAACAATAAAATAACGTTACGAAGTGAAGTATCGTCATCGTATCTGAGAGGAGTAACCTAATTAATAACTTAAAGCTAGCATTGTTTGGAGTCTGCACTTAACGACGAACGGAGAAGCAAATCGCGACAAAGCAGCAAACAAAAGTTGATTTGTTTTTTTTAATATGGGTCAAAGGAAATAATGTCTCAATCGTAACGGTAACGTTAACGGTAATCAATTACCGTTAACGTTATATAAATATATCGGTAACACGCCTATTGATTAACGGTAAACCATAAAACGTTACATGTAGTAAATACGCTACCGTGTTTGACTACGGTAACGTTACCATCATTTTACAGGTATTTCAAGCCCTGATGGCCATTGCATTTGTTAATTAAATCTTTTTTAGTTTTATTTTTAAATGAACTACGTAATAGTAGCGTCTTACTTTTTGAGCTCCTCGGGAGGTAAGAAGTCCCCGATGTGATGTTTGCCAGCCGCTTGTTTCGTGAGTTCGTCGGCCCATTTTTCTGTAGCGTTCATTTCGCGAGCACGCAGCCTGTAACACCATAAACATAGAGATTATATTAGCGTTTTGGTGTATACTGTAAGTTTTCTATTGTATTGTAATAAATAAATTGGTAGGCCAAAATTTATTGCATCATATAATTTTGTTGCATAAAACTAAAAAGTAAATTGAAACTAACCAAACACAACTATAACTAGATATAAATATGTACAAAACCTAATCTAATATACCGCTATAAATAAATATATGAATCATCCTTTTTTATTTATTTATAATTAGAATGGCCCCATACCACTTAAGACTAAATAATCCTACTAATATTATAAATCCGAAAGTTCGTGTGTAAGCGTGTAAGTATGTTTGTCAAGATTTAAGGACTGAACAGATTTGGATGAAATTTGTAATGTACATAGCTACTTTTAACTTGATATAGCGGGCGAAGCCGCAGGGCATATCTAGTATGTTGTATGTTACTTATATATATATATATATACCGTCCGGGGTTAGTAGTGCACAATACTGCAGGGGGTGGTTTGGAATCGATAAAGGAGCAAATTTAAAAAAAAAAAAAAAAAAATTTTTTTTTTATTCGACTGGCCTGCTGGCAGTTCTGTAGTAATTGTCAAGTAAAGTATGGCCCTCCGTAGACAGCCGCTACAACAATAGCTTCCAGAGTAGGTGAGTGCTACGAGTGCTACGGGGTCATTGAACTAACATGTGACGAGAGGTCACATGTTAGTTCAATGTTCAAAGTTCAAAGTATAATACTTAAGTTGTAAAATCAACGAATTCTGGGAATTCAATACCTACCAGGTAGTAGGTACCTACCTAATTACTTAGATTCAAGATTCAAGATTCAAGAAACATTTATTGAGAGACTGAGTATACAATATTTTATGCTAGATGTTAGTGCAATACATAGTAATGTCAGTCTACCCACATTGGGCATTCAATGTTCAGCATTTATGTTAATATATCAGCAAATTAAAATACATTCTTTATTATCAATCAATTAAGCAAGCTTGCCTATATTTTAAATAATTCGTAATTCTTATTCCACATATTATCAATAAAATTAAAAAAATTAATATAGATAATGTCATAAATATAATAAAATTGGATATATGTCTAGGAAATAATTATTGATAATCATATAACTAATTACAAATTATTTTACATGCGTATCTATACTCTATATCATTATTAAAATTAAATGTCAGTAGATTTATCTCTATTTAAAAATTCTCTGATATTATAAAATACTTTTTTTGTTAGCCACTGCTTAAGTTTTGTCTTAAAAACATTAAAAGTAGCTATTTCGACAATATGCATAGGCAGACAATTATACACACGAATTGCGCTTATACATGTACTCTTTTCTAAAGTCATTGATTTCATTGGGGGCAGGTAAAGGTAATCATAGCCTCTCATTTTAGTACACCGTGACCTCATTTCAGATTTATTTTTAAATAGGTATATATTATTTCTTACAAACAATGCTAATTCCAAAATGTATATTCCAGTTAGTGTTAAGTAATTTTTTTCTTGAAATAATAAACGTAAGGAGTCATCACTGTTTTTACTATAAATAATTCTGAGGCTTTTCTTTTGGAGCATAAAGGTCTTGTGAACATTAACTGAGTTACCCCAAAAAATAATACCGTATGTTAATAATGGGTATATATTGCCATAGTAAGCATTTTTAGCAACATCCACTGAACATACATCAACCAATACCGACAAAGCATAGCAGTGACTCGATATTTTACCATTAATCTTTTCTAAATGTGATTTCCAATTGAGATTTGTGTCCAGAGATACTCCAAGGAAATCCATTTTTTTTACCTGTTCCACGCAGTTATTGTGAACAGTAACATTAAGTTCTAGTGGTTTACGCATATAGTTATGGAACTGCATTATTTTAGTTTTAGTAATATTAGTATTAAGATTAAGAGTACTTAACCATTTCGTCAAAAGCGTCAAAGTATTACAAATTTCATTTTCATAATTAAGTACATTAGACTCGTTATTTGTGAATAATATAGTAGCATCGTCAGCGTAGAGGATTGTCAAATGTTTCACTAGGGTAGGTAACTCATTAATGTATATTAGAAACAGTAGTGGGCCTAATATACTTCCCTGAGGCACTCCCATGATAATATTTTTAAAACCAGATTGAATGTTTTCTATCGACTTAGAATCTTTATTAAAATTATTTAATACGGTGGTTTGTATCCTACTGGTAAAGTAAGAGCGAAATAGTTCAAGAGCCAAGCCTCGTATACCCATACGGTCTAGTTGTTGTAATAAAATATTTGGTACTACACAGTCAAACGCTCTAGACATATCAAGAAACAGAGCTGCACACGATTTTTTGTTATCTACTGCTTCCCAAACTTTGCTTAACATGGAGTAAATAGCCATGGTGGTTGATCTACCTTTCCTGAATCCAAATTGGTTAGGATTTAAAACACGGTTATTTTCAAGATAATCCAGCAATCGGTCGTAAATAACACTTTCAAAAACCTTCGAGAACCCCGGTAACAGTGCTATTGGGCGGTAATTACTTGGATTCTCCTTGGAACCTTTTTTATAAAGTGGTTTAACGATTGTTATTTTTAATTTATCAGGAAAGCATCCACTTTCAAGCATTAGATTAATTATATACACTAAAGGTTTAGCCACGTAACGAATACATGCTTTTATAACTTGCATTGTAATTCCATCGTGGCCACAACTTTTTTTGTTTTTTAATCGTTTTACAATTTTAAATATTTCGGACTCATCTACAGGATTTAAAAAAATGCTTTTACATGCTGATTCGTATGTTGATTTATATTCAGTGCTACTACTATTGGTTTTCGTAATATTACTGAAGACAAGTATTTAGAATTAGATAGGTGTGGTTTGCTTCACGTGAAACATTGGTTCTCGTAATTCCTGAACCGCCTTTCAGTGTGACCTCTCGTCACATGTTAGTTCAATGACCCCGTAGCACTCGTAGCACTCACCTTCTCTGGAAGCTATTGTTGTAGCGACTTTCTACGGAGGGCCATACTTTACTTGACAATTACTACAGAACTGCTCGCAGGCAAGTCGAATAAAAAAAAAAATAATATTTTTTTTTTTTTTTTAATTTGCTCCTTTATCGATTCCAAACCACCCCCTGCAGTATTGTGCACTACTTACCCCGGACGGTATATATATAAAATGAATATTTCCCTTGGTCATCGCATTACACGTAAACGGGTGGAACAATTTCGCCAATTCTTTTTTCCCCTTATTCCTCTTAGATAACTATATTAGATAACCAGTATTCTAAGAGGAAAATATTTACTGTTGAATAATAATTATGGTCAAGAGAATGATCTTATGAAAGAAAATTGTATACCAGAATTCCCGCGGGTCCGGAACTTACTTGGGTAAAACCGCGGGGCGCAACTAGTTACTGATAAAATGTAATTAAAAAATAACAATATAACTATGATGTTAACACGAAATATCAAATACTAATAAAACATTTTATGTTATTTAACATTACAGTATATTTCATATTACAATTTATTTATATAATTAAAATAGAAATTAAATAATACATTTACAAATATTATAATTATTTCGTGAAGTTCGTGTTAGATAGAGGTACATACTTGTTCGATCACTACATAAAGTTAGAAAAATACCTATTACTTGACACTGGCTAAATGCCCCTAGATTTGCGGAGCCAAATCAAAATTAAAAAAAGAAGTCACTGACCTGTGTTCCCATGTACCTGCAGAAGTGTCTTCGTCGCTGTCATAGTCATACTTATGTTTCCCCGCTGCAGCAAGGCGTTCCACTTCGTTACGCTTCTTCAGCATGTCCTACAATTTAAACGCAAGTGAAGCTTCATAAATCGTATTTCACCACTTTATTGTGAGCCCTTGATCAGATCTTGAAGAATTTTAAATGGGACGAACTTGACAACGATGCATGGAGGCAAACTGCACAAGCGCTTTCTAGCGACTACATAATACAGATATCGCCGTCGAGTTTCTTGCTAGGTTCTTCTCGAGATGGCTGTAATTTTGCGAATCTGGCAGTAGTCATCAAGTTGCATGAGTGCCTCTTTGGGGCCCATCTGAATAAACGTTTTTATTTATTTATTTGTAGTCATTGACTTTCATGAGTGCCTATTTGGGGATCATGTGAATAAACGATTTTTTTTATTTATTTGTAGTCATTTACTTTCATGAGTGCCTATTTGGGGCCCATGTGAAAAAACTATTTTTTTTTATTTATTTTGACACTAATTCTGATTTGTGGAAGGGGTGATATGGCCTGCACTGACGTCCCGCTTGGGGTGTATTGTGCATTTCCCCCTGACGGCAACTACCCGAGCCATCCCAGCTCCTTTATGTAGCGTAAGATGGCTCTGGGTCGCCGACTAAGCTGTTCCAAAGTAGGTGTTTTAGATGATGTTGATGATGTTTGCGAAAGTGGTGTCGCATGTGTACAAGCAGTAGAAGCTGATGCATGAGTTTTTGATGTGGATGGCTGAGGGAAGTCTGGCCTTTGGATGATGCTTCATTGTAGTGGCAACCCCCGTTTTCCATCACATCATAAAAGAGTTCTTGTTCTAATTTTCTCTGTAGCCTTGTATGGAGTAGTGCATTCTCTACAGTCTCATCTTACTCCATGCAGCCTCGGCATATAGGACTATGACAAACTTGACATGAAACTAAAGCCCAGACGACCCAGTTGGCGCAGTGGACAGGTGTCCGCCCTCTGCGCCGTGGGTCCTGGGTTCGATTCCCGGCAGGAGCACAAATTCCTTCCCAAGGGATATTTGTGCTTCTGGTTCTGGGTGTAATGTGTGTGTGTGATGTGAATGTTTCCGGCACCCACGATACAAGGCTTTGAACTAAGTATGGGGCTGTGAGCGTGAATGCGTTTGTTTGTTAAAGCCAGTGTAGGGGCTTAAGTTTCATACATACTATTGTACTCACTCTTTATTGTGTCACTTTTTAAACCAGAAACACAATTTTTTCTTGGGAAGAAATGTGCTCTAACGGGTTCGAACTCGGTATCTATCGCGCAGAAGGCTGACATGTGACCAACGGGCATTCAAATCAGCGGGTAGGTCATTAAATATTTTTGTGGTAACAATACTTTTGATCTAACTAACCTGATACAAGAGATTGAGTTTAAAGTTATCCTCGCATTTCTTCCAATCCTCGGGACTGAGGTTAGTGGTGCCATAGTTGGTCATAGCGTACTGCATCAACGCATGGTTGTTACGGTTTACTGTCGATAGTTTCAAGCCATCTTCATCTATTTTGGCTAATTTTGGACCTGCAAATAGTTTCCATATAAGAAAAATTATTAACCTGCATCTCCAGTGCAATGCCTCTAATTCGACAGGTTAGAGATGGTTTAGAGTTTAAGACGATCTTAAATGTTCGGCAAAGTTCCCAAAGAAAAAAAAAATATAATAATTTACCAAATACATTTTGATTTCAGAATATTAATTGAATTAGGCGTTACTTTTCGGAAATCCATAACCACAAAGTTAATCCTTACTAGTTAATAAAACGCTCTTTTACGCAAAAACTACTGAATGGATTTTAATGAAACTTTACAGTAATATAGCTTATACATCAGAATAACACATAAGCTATAATTTATAAAGATATTGTGTGAATTGTCCAAAATATAGCGATTAGTGTCAAGTAAGTAGAGCAAGTTCTGCCATCTGCGAGCAATTCTGGCGTGCACTGCAAAAACCATTAGAGTACACGAATATAATGTATAATGGAAATGTTTATCTTAAAAAGTCTTACTAGAAAGCCCGCGACAACATACATCTTTTATGTATAAGCCATTATCGCCATATAGTGAACCATAAATACAATACCTTATGGACATTTATAGCCTTCATGTTATCATCATTTTCAACATACAATATTTCACATATTTATCGTTATACTAATTTATAACATAGCACATTGACAATTTTATTAAGCGCTTTTACACTTACAGTTTCACATATAGGTTCGATGACTTGTGTCGTGTCAGAAACATTCACATTACACACTGAATCACAATCAGAACGAGAAACACAAATTGTCCTTAGGGAGAAAACTTGTTTTCCCGCCGGGAATCGAACCCATTAGAAGGCGAACGTTCACCCAACTCGGCCAATGGGTAGTTCTAATAGACAATGGAGGGACTAGATGGGGATAGAAAGCAGTATAAGTAAGCAAACTAAGTAGCAAAATAGGCACCAAACAATTTTTAAATAAAAATTGCAGACTATCAGGTGCTCTATCGGGTTCAAACCTTCTTATTAAAGTGAAAAATGAAAAAATTAATTTAAAATGTTTATTTTGCAACGGTAAGTGGTTAACGTTCACAAACAATTTAAAGTGATCTGATATATTTTGCATAGATAATATAATTTTCACCTGTCATTCCTGGTATAGGCGGCATTCCCGGCATTCCTGGCAAAGGGGGCATCATCCTTGGCATTGGAGGCATCGACCCTGGCATTGGGGGCATCGACCCTGGCATTGGCGGCATCGATCCCGGGAACGGAGGCATCGAGCCTGGCATGGGAGGCATAATGCCCGGCGGCATTGGCGCTACGATTCCTGGAGGCTTGATATCTGGCATCGGGGGATCATCGCCCCATCTGGACTTCTTCTTGCGTTTGCGGCGTTCCCTCTTGACTTCAGATTCCTCGTCGCTTTGAGAACTGTTCTGTTCACGTTTCGTAGACGAGTAGATGTGCCAGTAGTTGTAGTTGGAGCTTGCATTGCTATAAAGTGGAGATTGATGGATTAATACAGTTATTAGGTGGCTGGTCGATCATCTAATTGTAATTATGCATTATTAGGGGGTCTGTGGGCTAGTACTATTTCTTATGAAGTTAGTTTAGCTTTGATTTTATTATGTGGGAATATAAAATAGGCTATAGCATTCTGGGAGAACGTAGCTTTCTTATAGAAAAATAATTTTCAGAATCGGATTCGTAGTACCGGTACTCTATAATATTAATGTATAACATAGATAGAATTTTAAGTTTTAATTATGCTCGCATGACATTACTTAGTAACATATTATTCTATTTACATATGCTGTAATTGCTCTTTTATGTTAATTTTATAATTATACTAGCTGCGCCCCGCGGTTTCACCCGCGTTGATAATGATGAAAAGTGATGATGATGATGATGATGAAAAATAGATGTTGGCCGATTCTCATAGATACCAGATAAGCACAAAAAATTTCATCAAAATCGGTCAAGCCGTTTCGGAGGAGTATGGCAACGAAAACTGTGACACGAGAATTTTATATATTAGATTCAATCACAAATGTATTATTTTTTATAATATTTGCATGCCAATGTCTGGTTAAAAATGTGGAATATTCACTAACATCAACATAGTTCCATGTTTCGGATATAAATCCCTACTAATATTATTAATGCTAAAGTAACTGGGAGACGATAATGTACGACCCGATACTTCACGGGCCAATTTTGTATAGCCAATAATTCATATACTTGGATTTGAAATATCAGGCTGTACATTCCCGGGTCGCCAATTATTGCCTGTACAAAATCAGTACGTATCGATAATGTACGGCCAATATGTACAGCCATTAATTCATGTACATGGCGTCAATATCATCATACTGTGCGTACAATACTGGCTGCGTAAACTCAGTCTGTGCCGATATTGAAGGGCCAGTATTTCGCAGCCAATAATTGGAAGCCAACCATAGACAAACACATACTCTCTATGCGATGCCTCGTTTGTTTAGGCGAGTTGCTAGGAAGAGTTGGCACAGACTATTAAAAAGTTCAAACCTAAGAACATTAAGTTTGCGTCTCTGTGGTCTTTATAAAAGTGCAAGTCTGCTGCAAGTCTAGGTTTTTGGGGGCTGAGTCACCCACGTCCGTAGGAGGATACCCCTTAAGTCTGACTCCCTACACGTGGTCCCCGGGTGGTGCTAATCAGGTGACATTTGAGAGGTGGTAGAGCATTTTGTGAGTTGCTCGCCTGGCTTGCTACCAAAGTAGCTTACCACCATCAAGTTGAAAGTCTGCCGCCAAGCCAAATACGGTGTTCCGGCAGTTATCCTTGAGAGCTTGCGTATTTCAGGTCTAGTGTGTTTACCAGCTTCGATCACATCGTCACTTACTGATGGTAAGATAGTGGTCAAACACTAGCCTGTCACAAATAAAAAAAAAAAAGGTTTGGTTAGGTTTGAACCGCGACAAAACAAAGCGCGAACAGCGGCCGGCAAAGCGCTCAAAACTAAGTTTTTGAGAGAAAAAAAAAATAAACAAAAAAAATCTTACGCTTTTCTTTCGAATATAAACAGTTTGTATGAAAACTTTAAACAGTCATATCTTGCCCTCTTGAAATTACTGGATCATCCAAACGAGCCTTTGACTTTGACTTTTGGATGTACACGAATTATCGGCCGAGCATTATTGGCTGTACATTATCAGCTCGTGCTAATATTTTCCGACCTGTATTGTATGGTCAGTATTGCACGAACTGTTATTTCGTGTACATTGAATTCAAATATTGGTTGAGTTTTCCTGCCTACGTATTATCGGCTGCACAAAATTGTTCCGTGTTGTTATTTCTCATCCAATAATGTACGGCACGTATTGCACAACCTGATAATTGAGAGCCATATCACGGAATACTGAATGCGAAGTATTGGCCGTACATTATCAGGCCGTGCATTATTGGTCGTACAATATAGGGACTCAAGCACGAGTTGCTTGAATCCCTATATTGAGTATCTGTTACGCTTTCACGCCTAAACCACTGAACCGATTTTGATTAAATTTGTTGAAGAGAAAGAGAGCATGGGAAAGAACATAGGCTACTTTTTATCCCGGAATTAGTCCCGGTCCGGGACTTATATTTCTATTACTAACTACCTTGTGTCTTCTCGATAATAGAGACAGAAAATTGTTATTGGACATATTCTTAGCATACGAGTAGTACTAAGCAGTTTAAGTCAAAATTAAATTACTTAGGGAGCGTCCATTAATTACGTGAGGCATTTAGAGGGGAGGGGTTAACCCGAAATTCACCCAATCTCACGTGGGGGAGAGGGGTGTCTCGGCAAATATCACGTAATTTTTTTTGCAAGATACTGTGTAAAATTGCGAGAAAACTGGGTTTAATGAAGTAAAAAAAACTACTGAATTATGGCTAAGGCATATAGTTAGTAAGGGTTAGACTTAAATAAAAAGAAATGAACAAAATGTGTTAGATCAATTTCAACGCAATCAAGCACATATTAACTTACTAGCCGTGCCCAGCGGCTTGTGCGCCCGCTATTAGCAAGTTAAAAAGTAGCCTAGGTGTTAATCCTAGGTATAATCTACTTACATTCCAAATTTCATCCAAATCTGTACAGCCGTTTAAGCGTGAAGAGGGAACCAAAATACTTACACACAAACTTTTGGATTTATAATATTAGTAGGATTTACATTAAATATACGCATTTCGAAAAATCTCACGTGAGTTTAGGGCGAGCAACACCTCACGACATCTCACCAAAGGGAGGAGGTCGAAAAATTGCCAAACAAATCACCTCACGTAAATGAAGGATCCCCCTTTATTAGTCTTAAGGCTAGATCGTAATTCCTATGGTATACCAAACGTAATTGGTAATTCATTTTAATAAGAAAAAAATATCTAACTACCTGTTAGAATTCTCTTCTTTAACTGGTTTAGATTCATAGCTGTCATCGTCTTCAAGAGAGAACTCCGGCTCATATTTGTCATCATCCTTTACCTCGGCTTTCTTTTCACTCCTCAGTTTAACAACTACGTCCCTGAACTTCTTGTACTCATTCGAGTTTGTATTGTGCAAAAACCTGGAAGAATTCACCTCATATAGTTATATGTGCTGTTTGATAAAAATAGAAAGGTTGCAAGGTTTCATTTTACCTGGAGATTGACGGGTGGGATGGTATTATGTGAAGAATACTTCATCATTTTTATATTAGGAGTGACTATAATAATGAATAATACTGTCCCACTGTGTCTTATAGGTGATGGAATCTTGATTTATGAGAGTAAATAAATACATTTCGCCTATTATAAATATCTTCATGAGAAGATAATACGTCGGATAATAAAAAATAATCTATATTTCATTATTTATATTAATTTTTTTATTAAAATACAGGCCTTGTCTTTGATATTAAACATTGAGGTGTACTTTCATATTATTTTTGTAGGTTACTACTGCAAAATGATACTTGTATACTGCAAATATGTAGTTTTAATTTAGTAATTAAATATGTATTAGTTTATCAATTAGTTCAACATGTTATATAACACTATGAAAGAGGTCAATCAATTTAAGTTCAAAGAAATTGGATTTCTATGATAATCTATGAATATCTATATGGATTTCTATGAATATCTATATGTATATTTTGATAACCAAACCCCGATTTAACTGCTAGCTCCTGTTTTAGGAATCCAGATGATTTTAAATAAAATAGGATCGAACAAAAACTGACAATCTAAATCCGCTATGAGCTCCGTCAGATACAAAACCTATCGTCAGATACAAAATATAGATACAGAAAAAAATATATTAATGCATCTACATAGTTGAATTAAAAATCTCCTATTTAAACATTATGTTTATTAAGAAATGGCCAAGCACTGCATCCATTTTATAAGTGACTTGTAAAAAATTACAAGCTTCATCTTCCCCACCCACAGTCATCGGATTTATTTACTCTCATGAGACGGTATAATAATAAAAAAAGGAATACAGCGTATCCTCCTGGTTCTACAGTGGCATTACCACATATTATGGTCTTGGGTGTGTATTGCTTTCAGGACGTTTTCCCAGTGGTCACCGTTGATGGCCACCTCGGAGGCTGCAGTCATCACCGACGGCGGGAACGAATCTGTAGAGAGAACTGCGCACCACGAGTCAAGATATTGTCTGGTGACGTGGGCAACGCTGCCGTTGCTGAGAGGATTCTGATGTTTAGATACAGAAACTCTTTAAGAAGAGTGTTTTCAGAGTCTTCACGCTCCTGTCACTCCACAAGGCAATATAACGTTTTAAATAGATATGTATATATCACCAGAAACATTGACAATTTATCTACATTTGGTACATATGTTTTCGTCACTTGTTGTATCTTAGCATAATGGCCAGGACAGAGTAGTCTTATAAGTGTGTCCATGTAAAGATTGTCAGTAGGATAACAATACTCACATAAAAAATATTTGATACCAAACTTTTAAATAAAAATGTATTGAGCGAAAATTATTTGATTATAGAGAATAGATATATTTAGTATAGAGAAGGCATTTCATGTCCCTATCTAAATAGATGAGGGTACTAACATAGTTACGTGTTATTGTGAGTATTTAATACTGTGAGTGTATAATTTTTTTGAGACCCTCAACAATTAATTATTTATGTCAAAGTGTGCTCACGAAACCATTTCGTTGTTTAAAGTGCTTGCCATATATGTATAACCAATAGTGTAGCAAAATAATAATTGAATATTCAGGTATATTTTTTTGAGTTTGCATCACGCGCCATCTTAAAAGGAAGAGATTTATACATAGTAACTGGTACAAAGTTAGCTCATACGCCGTTACTCTTAGCATTATATTCATAGTGATCTTTGTAGAATGATTAAGTTTTCAGTCTAAACATAAGAAACCTCAAAATATGAGATGAAGTAAAACAAGAAACAACTATTTTACTTCACCACTCAGTTCCTTCATATATTAACCAATAAGTTCTTTGAATTGTTTACCTTGAGACGATTGAGGAGCAGAGCGCCCATGATCCAAATCCTTGGGTTTTGGTTTGTGACTTGTGGTTGGAGGTAAGGGTGGAATGTTTCGGTGGATGGAATCAGGACCTTGTTCAATAGACTTATTCTCGGGGTGCTTTGACGCAAGCGAAGTAGGGGGCATTGATGGAGGCATAAACGGAGGCATGGGTGGACCATTCCCAAAGTTAGGAGGCCCATTTGGCCCAAATGGTGGACGCGGCCCCATGAAGGGCATATTATTATTCATCGAATTTGGAGGACCATTAGGACCCATCATAGAATTCGGGGGACCATTCGGTCCACCCATCATATTTGGTGGACCATTTGGCCCACTCATCATATTAGGTGGACCATTAGATCCCATCATATTAGGAGGACCATTCGGCCCACCCATCATATTAGGTGGTCCATTAGGACCCATCATATTTGGTGGTCCATTCGGGCCCATCATAGAATTCGGAGGACCGTTAGGTCCACCCATAGAGTTAGGCGGGCCATTGGGACCCATCATGCTGGGAGGGAATGGTGGACCAAAGAAGGGTGGCATAGGACCATTGGGCCCGCACATATTTGGTGGCATTGGACCACAAGGTCTTGGGCCATTAGGACCCATAAAGTTTGGAGGCATGGGAAAATTGGGAGGGCCACCCATAAATGGTGGCATTGGTGGCATATTTGGTCCTCCAGGCCCCATCATTGGACCTGGTCCCATGTTAGGTCCGGGTGGTCCCATGCCTGGAGGTCCAGGTGGTCCCATTCCTGGAGGACCAGGTGGTCCCATTCCTGGAGGTCCAGGTGGTCCCATTCCCGGGGGTCCGGGTGGTCCCATGCCTGGAGGTCCTGGGCCCATCATACCTGGTCCCATCATTCCAGGTGGCATAGAACCAGGTGGCATAGGGCCAGGTGGCATAGGGCCAGGCGGCATAGGACCAGGTGGCATAGAGTTCGGAGGCATCGGGCCAGGAGCCATTTGACTGATGAAGTTTTCATCTTTAGAGTCATTATTGTCATTTTGTCCTTTAGACCATGGCTTTTCGTCATTTTCGGGGGGTCTAACTGGGATTTGCATGAGGGAGGGGATATCGCCTGAGTTTTTGTTGTCAAACTGGTTCTTTCTTTCATCATATGAAGGAGAATGGTGGCTTCGACTTCTCTCTTTCCAACGGCGTTGTTTATCTCTGTAAATAACAAAAAGAAATCAGACCATACAAATCAAAATAGGCATTGTTAGGGGATTATGGTACTAACTACTTTACTGTCTTACTTATAAAAATGACGCTAAGCAATGCTTAGCCACCTTTTAGTTAAGCAGCTCTTAAGCCCATAATCAACGATTAACTTTTTTTCACTCATAAACATTAGTTAGGCTCTGCTTAGTTTGGCTTAGTTGAGAAACACACAGAGAATCGAAAATAATCGAAATTTACATGATCGCCACAGATTATAACCAAAATAGTCGACTAAAAGTGAAATTATACTAATACAGCTGTCAAAAATGTGGTTTTATTAATCTATTGAAATGAAAATCTAAGATAGGTGACATTCAACGGTTGTCGAAGTAAACAATTTTGCGCCTTACGTAAAAGTGACACAATTATTATTGAAATATATCAGTCCCGCCATCTTGCCTCTTAGCAAGTTTAAACTAGGCAATGGCGGTGTTTAATTTTGACAACTATTTAAGCATTACTTAACGCTAAATAGCGTTTATGAGTGAAATTTTTGTGGTTAATCAATTGATTAAAAATTAAGAGGGGTTTATAAGTAAGACTGTAAATCTTTATTTGCCTCAAAATTTCGACAGCATCTTGAAAAAGCTAGCTAATAGGTACAAAATAGACAATTTTGTTGTGGCTGGACAACAACTATATATATATATATATAAGAATTCCTGTGAAAAAAAGTAAGTCAAACAAAGTTGAAGAAAGAAATTGTTGAATGAAATTGACTGTCCCACATAGATTACTATACTATTCAATATTCCATGGCGCTACCGTTCAGAGCCATCAAGTGTGGATCAGAAACATACAACCAGAAAATCATCGTGAGCTAGCGATGGCATGCATGATATTAATTCATCAGTAGTTATCAATAAAATTAATATATTTCAATAAAAGTAATAGTTGTTCTACCATACAAAGTATATATATTTGCAAATACAGCTAAACAGTAAGTTTTATTCTGTAGCTGTATTGTTGCTGTGTGTGTTTCTGTATTGTCTACTAACACTATCAGTCTTACTTATATACCCCTCTTAATTTTTAATCAATTGCTTAGCTACTGTTTAACAAAAAATTCACTCATAAACGCAATTTAACGTTAAGTAATGCTTAAATAGTTGTCAAAATTAAACACCGCCATTGCCTAGTTTAAAACTTGCTAAGAGGCAAGATGGCGGATCTTATATCTTTCAATAATAAATGTCTCAAAACTTTTTATGCAAGGTGCAAAATTGTTTACTTCGACAACCGTTGAATGTCACCTTTCTTTTATTTTCATTTCAATAGATTAATAAAACCACATTTTTGACAACTCTACTCGTATAATTTCACTTTCAGTCGACTATTTTGGTTATAATCTGTGGCGATTGTGTAAATTTCGATTCTCTTCGTGTCCCTCAACTAAGCAGCGGCTAACTTATGTTTATGAGTGAGAAAAAGTTAATCATTGATTATGGGCTTAAGAGCTGCTTAACTAAGAGGTGACTAAGCATTGCTTAGGGACATTTTTATAAGTAAGACTGTATATGTTGTTTAATCTGTGTTTAATTAAGACAAAGGTCAACATTTACCTTTTCACCTTTCTTAAATAGTTCCATAATACATATACAATTTTCACTCTACATTTTGATCCATACAGATAAGTAAAATTGAAGTGTCTGTTTGTAATGTCAAAATAACAGACTAATTGCACATTAAAGTATATAAAAAAAAAACATAAACGCTTTCACACTCACAGCCCCACACTAAGTTCAATGACTTGTGTCGTGGGTGCCGGAAACATTCACATCACACACTCAATCACAACCAGAACCAGAAACACAAATTTTCCTTGGGGAGAAAACTTGTGTTCCCGCCGGGAATCGAACCTGATACTCCTGCTTAGAAGGCGAACGCTCACCCAACTTAGCCAACGGGCAGTTCAAAATATATAAATATATGGTATCTATAACAAAACAACAGTTTCAATAATGTTTGTTTGTTTGTCTGTTTGTTCCGGGTAATCCCGAAATTGTTGGGACTGATTTCAATCAGAATTTTACTGGCAGATAGATGATCTTATAAGTGATAACATTAGATTTTTAACCTAAATTACAATAGGATAATGTGCAACTCCCATGTTGAAATATCGACAACTTTCAAATTATGTTCATGTGTTAAAACTAATCACAGTGTAGGATTATTTGTGTGGCACTGTTTACGTGAGTGTTGCTCTGCATTTGGATAATTGCGTATTTAGTAGTGACAGTATGGGTGGGAGAAAGGTTGTAGCGAGTTGGCAATATGCGTTTCATAAGTAATTAGCAACTTATAACATTTCTAGTGCCTTATTATTTCGATTTCTGTACACATGATAGATTACAGATATCTTTCAGAGTAGGGGATGCATGTAGAGAAATTAAACCATAGAAAATATAATAGCACTGCATTGTCAATAAACAAATCAGTGGACATTCATGATGTCAGGATCTTTCAGGCAGACTGAAGGCATCAGAAATTTTTTCTCACAAGACCAAGTGCGGGTAGTTGGAGACAATACTCGCCCTTTCCCACGCTGACACCCGCATTCTCCAGTCTTCTCGAGACCATGGCCAATGCAACTTGGCCGAAACGTCGAGGTACATAAAAATAGTTTTTTAGCGCAATTAAGTCCCGAGATACTACCTAAACTATCAGAAATGGTACCAACAACACCCCGTTCAATTCCCAATAAAGTGTCCCCCATCCAAGCACTGGCCTGACATTGTTTAACCTAGTCAATCAGTTACAACTATCAAGGCAGACCTCACAATGCATATTACATGATAGAGCTGCAAATTGCTTATATTACAAAATTATTAAATAAAATATAAATACTTTCACACTCACAGCCCAGCACTAAGTTCAATGCAGTGGCGGAATTACAGATTTGCATTGGTCACCACACACTCGAAATCATGTAGTATAGCAGATAATCATGTCTATCGGTCCTGCCCCGCAACTCAAATATGACTACGCAAATATGTAGTACAAAAAAAAACCACCACTGTTGTGTCTTGATGTCTGTGACTGTTGATGATGACTTGTGTCTTGGTGCCAGAAACATTCACATCACAGCCAGAACCAGAAACACAAATTTTACTTGGGGAGAAAAATTGAGTTCCCGCCGGGAATCAAACTTGTACTCCTGCAGAAGGCAAATACCCTCCCAACTAAGCCAAAAAATATATAATTACCTGCTCCTGCCTTCTCCTCTTCTTCTGTCATCATGATGATCCCCGCGATATTCATTATAATGGCTCTCCTGACCTTCTGGCTCTTTTCCCTCACTCTTATCTTCACTGGTTTCTTCAATAAGGATTGGGACTTTATCATCTGTATCCTGTTTTTGTTTTTCTAAAAGTGCTTTGAACTGGCTCATGAAACTGCCATCATTAGAAAATATGTTCTTGTCATCTGTGCCAGTAGGACTGTAATTTACAATAGTACCATCGAAATATTTACAATGAAATGTTAATTAGATTGGAATGGTTTCAATGTACTTAAAGCGGCTTTGTTATTTTATTGATGGCAAGCAATGAAGCGATAAAAACTCGGAAGCATTGTCATCGAACCGAAACATAAAATTAAATGTTTTGATAGCTAAATCTTCAGATATACCCGGCAGAAAATCCCAGTAACAAAGGTAGCAAAACAATATTCATAACATTGGAACTGAAAACTTACTTGGAGAGCTTAGCTTGAGCCGCCAATGCGGCCGCCTGTTTCTGTGCCTCCAACTTGGCCTGAATCTCCATCTTTTTTCTCTCGATGATCTGTTCCTGCTTGGTCATTTGGGCCCATCTTGTATTAAGTGGTGATTTTTTGATGTCTTTAAAATGAATCATTTATCTTCGTTAATGGCTCGTGAAATCAACGTAGAATTGAAAAAATATTTCATGAGTTTCCTATGTTTTCTCAAAGAACGAACGAAAACTGTTTTGTTTGACAGTTGCATAACAGATTACTGACAGAAACCACAGAATGCTATAATTTTTTGTCAAATATGATGTATGGACCCTATTCACAATCCTACAACGTAACAAGTATAATAGATGCCGCGAAAGTAAAAAAATGGCGTTGTTCTTGTATATTTTTCAAAAACCTGTGATTCTTCAATTTTAATTTGTAATAATGGTGGATAATTAACTGTTATTACTTTGTAAACGTGCATAAGTTGTAGACAAATCATACGATGTTGATAAACTTGAGTTTCGCCTTCGCTCCAAAACTCAAACAGAAGTTCTAGTAAAGTTTCTACCACTTTACTAGGGTATGACTTGACTATAACTGGACCTAGGCTTGACTCTGACTATAGTCTGGCGAAGTTCTAAAACTTTTAATATGTCATACACTTGAAATATATCATTATTGTATACTTGACACAGCGCCAGCCCGCCCGTACAGGGCACGTATCCGATCTCGTCCCCTCCCGTCTTTGCCATCTAGATTGAATCACGACCTACCCCCACGGTCCAAGCAAAGGTGACGTATTTGTACGTTTTAGGCTCATGATCCCTCAACGAGATAGGTGACAAACCTACGCTTTAGCTGCAAAATGCTTGCGATCCCACACGAGCATGTACGGCGAACGACTGTTCTGGCATAGGTCAAGCAAGGCTATTCATTATTTAGCGGCTCGACGAACGTGGATAGTGGAGACTCCAACGAGGTAATAAACTAATAGGTCTTTGAAGTATTCGCTGGATTCTAAATTCGTCGCGCATACGGCACTTCCATTGACGTCCAGCAATTAATAATAATTACCTATTGCGAATCTGTCATAAAGCGAACAAGTGGGCGTCTGTCTATCATGGTAAATAGCA
Source organism: Lomographa bimaculata (assembly GCA_948107665.1). Lineage (NCBI taxonomy): Eukaryota > Metazoa > Arthropoda > Insecta > Lepidoptera > Geometridae > Lomographa > Lomographa bimaculata. The sequence continues at coordinate 12,099,063 of OX403599.1, forward strand.
CTGTTCATCGAACAAATTACGAGAAAGGTCAACCAATCTTTTTTGTAGCCCTGCAGGCGTATTGTCCTCCTTGATGATCCTATGAATTATTCAATTTTTGCCACGTTCAGACGCTAAAGATCGTTCAACTCAAAAAGTAATCCTACTAATATTATAAATCCGAAAGTTTATAAGTGTGCAAGTATGTTTGTTCCCTCTTCACGCTTCAACGGCTGAACGGATTTGGATAATTTTGGAATGTACATAGCTTATACCGTTTTAAAATGCGGGTGAAGCCGCGGTATACTAGATTACATATTATTGTAGAGTCTGACCACAGCTCGTAAGCGGTTGAAACTGGCTGTATTTGGGCGAATTATTCTCACCATGTCAATATTCTCTGTAACACCATTATAAAAGAAATCAATTTACTCACAAGATATTTTATTGGTCGCATACCATGATGAAACCATGTCGCATATTCCTCATCCTTTCGCGCTGGTTCAAAATGAAACATCAGAATTCATTGCATATTATTCTTTTTTATATTTTTTTCATCAGTTTAAATGGAAAATACAATTTCATTTATTCATAATGTTGTCATTTATTGTAAACAAATATATTATAAAAGATTTACATATTACTATCAAAACAAAATATTCACAAATGGCAGACTAACTAAACAATTACTTAGCTGTTTCATCAAGCATGCTAACAATTGCATCATTTTGAGCTAAACAAGAAGGAGAAAGTTTGGCACTGATCTCATCATCATTAACGTGAAGATGGCATAAATGCATATTGCAGCAACACTATCTGTCCTCTTTCATATAAGTTAGTCTGTGCATCCAGATTTTGAATAGGTACCTTTTACAACGACACTTCACAACCTCTCTTCAGCTCATATTGTATTGCGTGATCTAATACTGACTACCTAACAACCCCTCGTGTACGCAGATCTCGCGACTGCGTAATGCCAAAGCTTCCGAAACGATAAAAGGGCAACGCCAAAGAGAGCCTACATCTGACTATTGTTTCTGTGGTAACTTGACAGTTAATTAACTTAATCTGCTGCCTCAATTAAATCGAAATTCATATTGACTTAATTACAAAAAAAAACAACAAACTCTGGCTCCTTTCATAACAATACAAATTCCATTGAATGGATAAAATCAACTCAATTTAAAACATTCAAACAAATTATCATCAAATTAAAAAGTACCTCTTCACATGTCTGCATTACCCTGCCATAACAAAATCATACTATACACTTATAGACAGTTGACAAACAAAAAAGCATTGAAGAGGATAATGAGCAAAAGAAATCACAAAATATAAAGAAACATTCGACATTGTGAAAAGTGGACTCGATAAGTGCTCCGCGAACGTCCAATCGGACATCCAAATAAACAAACGATAACGGAGTAGAATAAGACCTAGGTTTCCACTGTTACATGAAATGCCGAAAAGAAAAGTATAATTAATAAATTGTACCTATACTTTGTTTATAATCTAATTTTTTTTTACATTTTAATAATTTAAAAACAACCAGTACTTGGTCGAGAAATTTATATCCATTTTTTTTTTGTGTATTTTATATTTTGATGAAATATTAAAAGCTAATTAACGTGAGCCGATGTCAGGATTCATAGCTAGTCGTCGTTCGGTCGAATCGGCTGCATCCGCCCGACTCGAGCCTCGTGTAACACTTACACACACACTACCTCGTCTATACATCGTGACTCAATACTTAATGCACTGATATCTCGAGGGGCACAGAATATCGCAGCATTGTTCCTTCGCACCGGCAACGCCGCCGCGCCGCCGCGACGTCTCGCATCGCCACAAATTCTACTTTTATATCAAAAATTACATTTCCAAACATATACATTTCATATGCAAAAATTAAAAAATAAACCACTACTTATACCCCTTAAATTGTCTAATTCGTACTCTCTATTTACATTGACATAATATTCAAATTGTTCTGTGAGTCGACAGTCTTGCGAGATCGGCGGTGCGAAGTCGCGGCGGCGCCCGTTCGCCGATGCTGTTCTGTACACCACTTACATTAACATTTGATCAGAATACGCAAACTCAAAGATCTACATCTAAAAATATAGGTATGGATCATCGTGTAACGCCCGCCTTAAGCCGCTATAATATCAGCTATGTTAAGTAATAACGTGTTAAGTTTTGCACATGACAAAAATGCCACTCGATAATTATATATATCTGTAAATAAAATAGGCCCAAATTCATTGTTACGAAGCACACATGGGGTTAACACAACCAGACCGATACATTTACAATAATATACATACATCAATTAAAATATACAATTAAACTGGCAAACGTAACATTAAAAACAACCAATGTGGCTAGTTTGTCATGCCGCAAAGAACGATACATATTTGGAGAATTAGTATTTCTAATATATTACTAACTAGGATATAAGAAAAATGATGACGTCACTAGTAACTATATATCGCCTATACTGTACAAATGGACTATGATATTATATTGAGATATTTTTTCCTTTGTATAAAACATGACAAAATACAAATATTTCTGTCCAATTTACTAAATAACTTATTCGGTAACAATCGAGCAACATTTTGACAATATAATTACTCCCTTTGTGACATTTACACATTAGATATTATTTTAGAATTACGTTTTTTAAAGGGACATCTTATTCGTAAGTGGTCTGGTACTTGTAAATAATTGCCGGGATTCGTTCTCTTCATGTTACGAAGCAAACATTTTGCATAATTACGTCTATGGAGAGAAACAAAGCCCGGCTCTTTCCTACGGATATTTAACGCCTGTAAAAATATAGTTTTTATAATATTTTTTATACAATATCCAAGTATAAAGGTGCATTGATGAACAGTGCTAGATCAACGGTTTCGACAAATGGAATGCATCTTTCACAATATCCACTTCATATAATCAACAACCTCCCGTATAACACGTCCGATATTAGTATCTCCTCATGATAAACAAGCGATCCATAATAATACCTTTTTCATTACGAATTACGCTAAAACAACTGATAGCGCCTAGACTAGTGGTAACAATAACATTTTCACAACTGTACTAATTTACCGAAGTTCCTTTATGTTTTCTCGGAAAATAAAAAGCCAAATTATATAAATAGGGAACTTTTAACGAGAAATTCTAATTATATTGACACACGCTTGCAGAAACTAACACTCCGTTTCTCGGGTTTCATGAGTCTGTGGAAAATGCAGAAACTGGAAAGAAAAACTAAAAATCTGCTGATAACATCGTTAAGTCGAACACCTGCGACATCAGGATGTAAATTTAATTGTTTAATCAGTTCACTTACACTGGTCTTTCCTGACATAGAACTACCTAATTTCGAATGCCGATTATAATCTGTCAAAAAAGTATAGAAAAGCAAACATAATATTTAAAAGAACTCTTGTAGTCTTTGAGCGAATCACTGATTAGACGCCGAAAACAATTAAAAACGCTATGACTCGTTAGTCTGTGTATTTGAAAAACTGTACTACATGTGTATTACAAAAGCATTCCTAAGAAGGGGTTGACATCAAGCAGGCGGCCGGTTTTAGGCAATTATTTTTACCAAATGGATTCAATAGTAAGTTCATGTTGTGCCGAACCCACGCCGTCAAAGATGAACAAGGATATGGTTTTTAAAGTACTTCCATGTCTAGAAATATTAGAAGCACTTCCTATCACAGCGATTATTTTCTACCCTTTCTTGACAGACTATAATACTATTCAAAATACTTAAAAATACAGTCGTTGAAACAGATGCTACATTCTCCCACTGCACTAAGGTACTGAAGAGATTTGAGTGTTAAATAAATAAATAACGAGAAATAAATTAAAACCAAGCGAATTTAATCATCTAATATCATGAAGATATAACATTGAGCATTATAATGAGTAAAAAAAGCGTTAAACCACAATGTGTACTCATGAGCAACAAAAGGGCACTTTTGAATTGACGAAATAACTTTACACCAATGAAAATCCTACAGCTTTCTATATACATAAAACAATTGACGAGAAAATGAAATAGCGTCGCTTTGACATGATAATTGACAAAAATAACTCAAGTTAATATTTTATCCTCCAACAAGGTTTCGTAAACCTACTCGAAATGTATTCTTTTCTACACACTAAAACAGTATACGTAATAAATAACAAATAAGTATGATATATGAAAATGAAATGACAAAGACGTTAATGCCATTTTCAAATTGGTTTAACGGAGTTGAATTAGCACAAATTATTAACAATTTTGTAATCTTTTACTATAGAAAAACAGAAATCACTTAACGCTAAATCATTTCATAAATGGACGTTAATTTCAGGACATAATACTCAAGACGGACCACATTCGGGCCAGAGATAGGACAATGCTGAGTAAAAGCGTTTTAAAAACCTAAGTTTCGTGGAAGTATCCACTGGCCCTAATGTATACTAACATTACTAAGAATTTTATTGTGAGTTTGGAGGGTATTACCAAAGAGGACCAGAAATCTTATTTCCTAGTGGATGTTCAACACTGGCCGGTTGCAGCAAACTTTCAAGACGCTTTCGAGACGTTTTCGAGACTTATTTTGGCAAATTTCATGATAAAAGTTATATTTTGGCAAATTTTATGACCACAATTTGCGCACAGTCGGCGTGTGCCGCGCCATATCGCTTACATTATAAATACTATGTTATCGTCAATCTCTATGAATGAGTAAGTTTGTGACACAGTTGAGTTATTTCTTAAGGCAGTCGAGATTATATACAAGATCTTCTAACACATAGGCTGCTGAGTTTCTACAGTGACTTTCGTTCGGTGCTGATATAGTTATACACGGGGGTGTATAGATATAACACGCCAGGTGTGTCGCGCTCGCGTCTCGATTGAAAGAACACAAGGTGTGTTGTTTCAGCAGTGAATGTGTTAACGCGTGATAATGGCACAGCACACTCCGACGTACGTTATATGAAAATAATAAAAAATAAATTGAAACATATTACACTACCCATAACAAAATTTTAACAAGAATATGATATAATAATCTTTTTTTATGACACTACTATATACAACATGCAAGCTGGGCAAGACGAATAAATAAAAATGTATCGTCCGACATTATGGATGGATCGGTTAGAAGCGAAAGGGACGATTTGGCTAAAATGAGTATAATAATTGGAAGGGTTACATAATTGTTTCAAAGGTCAGTCATATCAATGGACTTTACAAATGTTGGATCTATATCGGCTCTTATAACAACCAGACGAGTTATTTTTACATAATCGACATTTGTATAGACATTATTTAAATTGACCACAAAGTTGTTACTAATTGGCGTTATCAAAAAGGTCGACCTCTTTAATTAGTAAAAAAAAACAGTAATCAAACATTACAAGCAATTGGACAACAATAACATTTCGACGGCAATAGTTTTCGAATGGAATTAAATGTGGACGAACATATATCTATTATTGGACTATTATATAATGATAATTTAATATTTTTATACATAATACTATTTACATTTAAACTCAATCGGACTATAGTGGATAGATGTAATGATCTATCGAGTGACGTATGGCCACTTGCAATTGTCATTGGATTTAGGACATGGCGACAATAACAAACAACCTCGTCTTAGATAAAGTAAAATCAATAAGGAGATACTTCACTCCATCTATTACTGCCAATCTTAGGAAGTAATCTAGCAACGTGACGACTATGAGAAAGAAAGTTTCAAAACAAATATATTAATAAAAATCCAATGAACACTGAGTCGTGTATAAAAAGTATTTTTGTATGGGCCCTCATATCCGGATTTAGAATTATTTCTTTAACAATAATTAGCCAAATGGTTAAGGTCGATGTTCCGTTTAGGAATAATGGAAGAACATTAAAACTTAACATACTTCTATGTAACATAATATGTTGTATCACTTATCTAGGTCGAAATGACTAATACAGAACGTACCTTAACCACGCGTAATGTCTCATCTAAAGCTCGTCAGCCAAATTGGCAGGTTGCCTGTCAACTATCACTGATATCAACGTATACATATATACCTCAAGTTCATTAACGCGCCCTTTGCTATATCTGTAACGCTCCAAGCGATATATTAGTGATATAAGAGTAACATTAATGACATGTTTATTCTTAGAAGCGGATAGAAATATATATTGAGTATAAATAAACATGTGTATGTGTTAAGTAAATATATATTTTAGACAAAAATAGAGATGTGATCAATTTAATTGGCTATATATAAGTAAGTTTTCAACAGAGTATAACTCGTAAAGCATAGAGATGTGTAGATAATGAATAATGCATAGCCAAAGTTGTATCGAAACTGTGAGGCAATATTTTATGTCCTTCAATTAATTATTATAGTCGTGTAAGCAATCCCGCCAATCGACTCGAGCTGCATACAAAATGGCGACGCGTTGTTTTGCGAATCTACTTCATAATGCTAATTAACATTGAAACATAAGTCTCGACGGCTTGCCGTGTATAAACAAAATTCGTTTCAACGCGATTCCAAATCGAAAGCCAACAATCGACATCGGCATCATTTGCATCACATCAAAACCGAACTCGAACACCAAAATCGGCACTAACTTTTCTGCTACAGAAACAGTAGCGCCGCATCCTCCGGCAAGCCAACGTCGAAAAAAAAAAACGAACGCGTGAAAACAACGCGTCGCCAACGATCCTTCCAAAAATCGCATAACAGTCAGCGCGGCTTTGTCAGGACCGTTAAGAGTACTCCAAAGGCCTTACAATATAAAAAGCTTAATGTATAATAATATATAACTCTTGAGGGAGGCACTGTGTAACTATAGTACTATAAATTGTCCAGTAATGCATTGCGTTGGTGTGTGTATACTAACTGCAGCGAATTTGCGCGGGCGGGGCGCGAGGCGCGTGTCAGTATGCCTGCGTAGTGCTGGCGGCTGACACGCGATCACTCTTCATGTTACGCTGTCGACAACACATACTCGTTAGATAGATAGAAAGAAAGTAAATAGAAAGAAAATACATTTATTATAATATTACATACAAAAATATATACAACTAGCGATCCACACCGGCTTCGCCCGGGTGTGATAAATGAAGAACCGCTCGACCGATTTTGTGCAAACTTCACATAAACCATCTACTAAATAGTCCGAGCAAAGCCAAAATATTTGGTTTGGATAGTTGAGCCCGTTCTTGAGTTATAAAATTACAACGAAAAGTGGCATTTATTTATATATATATATAGATATTTTTTATGCCAAAAAGGTTTAACTCAGCAATTATGTCGAGTTAGAAAAGAACTAGACGCTGGTTTTCAGTTAAACCTTGCGGGTAGTACCTACAAAAGTTTTTAAACAATATAAGATAGATAGACTCTTTATTGAACACCATATTTGTGATAAAACAGAATAGAAAATAATGACTTACAAAATAAGTGTAAATAGGCGGTCTTATCGCTAAAAGCGATCTCTTCCAGACAACCTTTGGATGGAGAGGAATTACGCAACAAAGTTGGACGTTCGGTTTTAATATAACAAATAGCATCATTATCAATTTTTTTTAATACTAGATAGGCAAGCATTTGACCGCTATCTCACCTGATGGAAAGTGACGATGCGGCCAAAGATTAATATTATTTGCTTTTTAATCATCGTAACTGTACAAACTGTAGACGGAGAATATACCAGTCCCCTGATTCAGAACATTCCGAGGACTTACTGAATCTATACGAAGCTATAGCTTCTTCTTATCTTATTATTGGATATCGTGCTGAGTTACCGAAACGTTCTGTACCACAGGGGGCTGGTAGCCTCTTAACTGGTACCGTCAAACACTTTCATTTCTTTTCATATTTTTTGGTTTCGTTTAGATTTACTTTATTACTACAACAATAAATATGTAGAAATGAGTTAGTATGGTACCAGTTAAGAGGATAGACACAGCATAACACAGTAGTAGAGGAGAATAGAATCGTCGGAAATAAATCACGGACTACATATAAGCAAAGTAACGCATTCACACTAACAGTGCCATAAAAACTTCTAAGATCTTGTATCGTGACTGTTGGAAACATTTATCACGCACATAATAAAACCCAGTGTAAGAAGCACAAATATTCCTTGAGAAAGAAAATATTAACTGTTTTTCTGCCGGGAATCGAACCCAAGACCCGCGACGTGATCCTGATGAGTACAATATGGGAGACTTCAAGTAGCAAGTGAATAGGTATCTACTAGGCAAGCTTCCTCCATCGTCGATCACATCGTCGCTTATCAGGAGATAGTGGTCAAAAGTTTGCCTGTATTGATTAAAAAAAAAACAGAAAAGCGACTAAATACTTTAAATACAGAAAATATAAATTGCCCGAGGTCCAACCAGTTGGAAAACGCAGGAAGACTACGGGCAACAAACCAACAACATCTAAAACAAAAAACTAAAAAAAAAACATCGAGATAACAGTAATTGGTGCATAAAACATTGCAAATACTACATGCTTAAACAATTATTATTCCATATAATGTGAATTTCACACTAAATTTTTCCAGTATAACTAAACAAAATATATAAATATCAACTATATTATACATCTATACTACTCAAGGTGCAATCAAAATGTTCTCAAATTGTACAACTTACAGATGGTAGGCTTCCGAGGTCTTTTAAATGGTTGCCAGACTTGAAATGTATAGAAGAATAAAGAATAATAGAGATCCCAAGAGTTGCTAGTTGCAACCAGTTCATAAGTGCATAGATATTAGAAATATTCAAGAAAGGAGATTCATTTATCGTTATAATAATGCGAGCGATGCTTTCTATTATAATTTATCTATTTCAATTGTAATTATAGGTTTACCCATTCACAACCCATGGATGCAGTCGGAACAGGCAAAGGATATGAAAAGACAGATCTTGAGGGTTCTCTCTTTTTTTTATTTAAGGCTATAGCCAGTTGCCACTTTACATTTAGTACAATCGTAGTTTACTACCTTAAAGTAGAATATCTGTTACAAACCGGTAGCCGGAAGCTATCCTTGAGAGTCAGCCCTTTTTTAAACCTAGCATGCTCACCTCCCTCGACCACAACACTTTACAACTACAAGACATTTAACGTTTATATCAGAATAATTTGCTACATGTAGCTTTCCCATCCATTTTTGATTATTTTTTATGGGACCAACTAGACACTACACCCTCTTAAACAAAAACATCCTAATCGGTTAAACTACGTAGATCAGATACGTACCCAAAAATAAGAAAAAAAAAAAGAAATAAAAAATATTAATTCAATTCAGTTAAATGTTAACTTACAAGAATATATAGTTCTCGTGATCGCGGCTTCGTTCCTTTTTTTGGAATTTGATTTTTTCATATTAGTGAAAAAAAACACTTAAAAGAACTTCTCAGTCGAACTTAAAACGTGACCTTTTTTGGAAGTCGATCTTCTCAGGGTATATGGTGAAACAAAGATCACAATAAAAAAAAAAATTATAATTCAAACTTGATTAAGTTCTTGGATCTCGTTCTTTTTTCAGGGTAAATAGTGAAAAAAAAATTACAAAACAAATTAAAAATTCAGTCGAACTTAAAACCATCCTTTTCTTGGAAGTATTTTTTTTTCAAGGTATATAATATATAGATTTTTTATTTACTCACCAACTGATCGTACATATGCACCATGCGCTTGATATGCGTGAGCTTGCGATGCAAATAGTTGACCCTTTGCCGCGCCTGTTGATACTCGCTGTCGTTATTTACACGCCTGTACTCCTCTACTATGCGCTGTTCTATGCTCTGTGGAATACATATAATCTCAGTATACAGTTTGACACACACTATCAACTCACAAAGCTTTTATGAAAGTATTTGCAGTATGGAATAATTGCACTTAGCGCTGAGACCATCGACCTACAAACAAATGAACCTCAGGTCTAAAAACAACTTTACAAAATATAAATAAAATGTACAACATAAACTTCTCTATTGCAGAGTCCGCCAGGCAAAATACGACACCATTGCCAGACATTCAACCGCCAAGCAGTGGTGTGAGAAGATATCTTTAATTCTGCCAGATAAGCAAGCATTTGGCCACTATCTCACCTGATGGAAAGTGAAGATGTGGCCGAAGATGTACGAGCTTAATACATTTATATTGTGCGAATTTGTTTTTTTTTTCATCGTGTGGTGTAAGGGGTCAGACTGTTTTTCGTGTAAGATAGATTTACTTTAAATTTTGTATAAAAAAAAATTGTCGCTATTTTTTCAAGCGTCACATTTAAGTAATTATGCTTGTAGTGATTGTGTGTGTGATGTGAATGTTTTAGGCAACCACGAAACAATTCATCGGACTTAGTGTGGGTCTGTGAGTGTGAAAGCGTTTAATTATGCATAATGAGTATTATGATACCTGATGATGTGGCGAGAGCGGCTGCGCGCGCTTCAGTTCGTTCTCGAGGCGAGTGAACAGGCACGCGACGTGTTCCACGCGCGCGTATACGCTCTTATACTCTGTGTACAGGTCCGCGAACTCGTTCTTGTACGCGCGTCGCATGTTGGAACTAGTTATGGGCGGATATAACCTGCAAATAAACATTACAACCTACATTAACCACCTATATAAAATGGTCAGTACACCTCTACTGACATTGCCCTGTGCAGAGGCTGTATGAAGGTAGACAAAACTATAGAGTATGTTTTAACACATTGAGAGTTAACAGAAGTGATTCGTTCTACCGTTTTTAAGACTGACAGCACCATGTATAAAGGCAAACTTCCATCTACATCACCAATGACATAGGAACAGCCATGTCAGAGTATGTTGTTCTCCATTTAAGGCAACATAAGCGATTCGTTTGAACATTTTTAAGAGTGACAAGGGACTGAACCACTCATTCACTTGAGGTCGCTTTCGGAACTGCCCGCACCATGTGTCGGGGCATTGGTGGTTTTCCCACTTCCTGTGAATTCGACACATGTTTTCTTAAAAACCATTTACAACATTGGACTGCCTGCCTGAGATTAACTCGTTTGGAATGCTATTATGAAACACCAGAGTTGATCGGTTGAGGGACACCACGTACTGGTGAGATCGGCTTGATGTTCAGCCCCATTAACTATTACAACTGTACAATTGTGTTAACAGAACCCGTGCATTAATGAAATAATGTACTAAATTTCATAATACCCGGAAAAACTGTACCACAATGAATTAAAAATAAACTTCTTTCATCAAAACTTTCCTTAAACAAATATCAACCATTGGCATGTTAAATAACAAAGGCCAAACAGGATCACCTTGATCTATTCCACAAGTTGCTTATGTAACTAGAACACGTATTTTAATTCATTTGCAATTCTTATTCCAAAGTAACGTAATCTCAAGGGATTAATACTGAATCACAAGGTTTCGAATATACAAACTTATTAACTTATCATATGACTATATCGAAATGTAAAGTAGCTAGTTTAGTAGTTGCTAATCGCTTACCTTTCAATCTCTTCCGTTTCATTAATAGTTTCATCAGGCACTGACGATAATTCTGTATTTTCTAAGGGTTCAGTATTTGTGATGTCTTTTTCTGGAAAAGTAGAAGTCATTATGTTAACAAAGCTCAATACTTGCGTCAATCAAATACCCTCCACCAACATATCCTTGGACAATACATGTTCCAACCATGTTTGTTTAAGAAAGATTTGTTCGTAGTTTCAGCGTGAAAACATCACATTTGGTAATTTAACTAATCTGCGAACAATTCTTTATCATCTATTGTTTTAATCGTATTAATAGCCGAATAAGTCATAAACATCGCCAAATAATTTTATTACTTATGAAATATTTGTATCAATAATATTTGCAATTGACTTGTCAGAAGGTAAGATGACTCTTTGTATATTTTTTATTAGCATTAAAAATAACAAACGCTTTGTAGTAAATTTAAAAAGAAAAAAAAAAGTAAATAGTTCATATCGCTTGGAGCGCGGTTAGTACCTGCTGCCTTAGGGGTCTTGCCAATACGGCAAGCAAACTTTCTAATCGCCGAGCTATAATAAAGATATGACTAATACTATAGAAACAAAAATGCTACAAACATTTAATTTCATACTTTTGAAAAAAAATTGTAAGTAATTATTTGGTCGAAGTTATGACTATTATGCGACTAAAAGTCGAGTGTTAGTGATCCCCACACCAGTATGTTAAGACAAACAATAGTTCGTTTTACCTGTGATATTTTGCTCTACTGGGGGGCTACTCCTATAACCGTTCGTAACTTCGTTCTTTACAGGACTTGGACAGAGTTCCTTCACGGTCGTGAAATTGAGAGTGTAGCCGTTATCTTTCTTACTATTAACTGTAAATAAAATAAAAACTGGGATAAAATAAAAGGGTCGAATAAAAAATAATTTAACAAAAAATATATAGGAATAATAAAACAAACTACATAAAATTCTATAAACATAAAAAACATACACATTCACACTCACAGCCTAACGACGTCTTAAAAGACTTGTATCGTGGGTGACCGAAACTTTTACACCAGGTGAGATAGTGGTCAAATTGTTGCCTATCGAGAATAAAAAAGTAAAAATAAAAAAAAAAACACACATAATCATAATCTTAGTGAACCTTGGCATTCAACATAAGAAAACTTAGTACTAACTGCTTACTATTCTGCGGTGTTTATCAGACTTTATCGCCAACTGTCACGCAAACGCCAGCTTGAGATAAATTATAACAATACCTATACATTATAAAAAGCGATCCCTATATATGTCCTATATATATTATATCCCTATTTATCCAGAGACCTTTACATGTACATAGACTCGTGAATAGATTTTCTTTATACATATAACATTGAAAAAAACGTTTCAATTCCACTTATATTACAAAAACAGCTAGAAAAAAGAATAGATCGAAAGGTTCTCTTCTGTTTTTACCTTAACTATAATTATATTTAACTATAATTAGCGGTTATTACACTATTGTTTGATTGAAATATTCGAAAGTATTACGAAAAGTTGATAAGAACGCATGAATTTAACTTAAAAGGTATCGCTATATAATAAATAGTCATAAAGGCCGGTTATAGGAAGCTAGAATTAGTTCAGTATTTAAGAAGGACGAAGTGCCTTCTGCATAATATACATACATAAACAACGCTTTATATTCCTAGGCGGAACTAATGAATCCAAATTATATCCAATGCAAATTATACTAAATGCTTAGAAAATGAATTGGCACTAGGTGTTAATTAGTGGCACAGTTTATATCGTGATATAAACTTAAACATTCGAGAATTTTAATAGCTGCATTGCCAGGTGTAATAAAGGCATCGAGGTCAAATACGTATCAGACTCGAGATATAAATGGATTAAACTGCCCGTTGGCTAAGTTGGGTGAGCGTTTGCCTTCTAAGCAGGGGTATTGGGTTCGATTCCCGGCGGGAACACAAGTTTTCTCCCCAAGGAAAATTTGTGTTTCTGATTCTGGTTGTGATTGTGTCTGTGATGTGAATGTTTTCGGCACCCACGACACAAGCCATTGAACTTAGTGTGGGGCTGTGAGTGTGAAAGCGTTTATGTTTATGTTTTATAAACTGTATAATTTTATATTAAACATTAACTTCATATCTCTTTCAACGTTTGACCACTATCTGAGCTGACGGTAAGCGACGATGTGGTCGACGATGAAGCTCGCTTGCCTAGAAGATACCTCATCACTCTTTGCGGTTCATAGTGAAGGTGTGGTAAAATATTTCGCGAGCATAGAAACTCGCGAGTGTCATACTCATTGATATAAGTACTCTTTTGTTTAAGTATAATAATGTTATGTTTTCCTGTTGGTCCCGTAACGTGAAGATCTCTGATATGATGGATGAATAGTAAAACATCCGAAATGGTCATGGACATCCCGACCAATCAACCGCGATTTTAATTGGTCAGTATGGAATACTGTGCAAAATAATCTTGATATAACACAAAATGTGATCCAGATTTTAATGAAGATTTTTAGACAGTGGAGATTTAGTTTTAAATGTTATCAACTCGATAATTATTTATTTAATTATAGCGGCATCAAAAAGTAATGAATGTAATTAAACATATCGCAACTATTGTTTCACTCCGAGAAATAAACAGAAAGGCACAAATTAAAGTTAACTTGAGGCAGCTGTTAACTTGACGATCGTAAAGGAATACACAATGCTAATAAATTCTCTAAGTAAATGATAATAAGCCGCGTAAGCGTTATGTAAAGTTATTGTTTAGTTAATCTAGCTTTACTGTGTTATTCTAAGAAAAGTGTATTGCACTCGAGTTTTAATAGTAGCAAATTATTAATCTATGTATTATTTATCTTGACTGGGTTTTAATTAAACTTTGTGCAATTTGCAACCTCATTGACGTCAATATAAAACTCGCCATTTTGTTTTTATAGCGTCAATAGTTTCGTCATCAAAATCATTATGACCATTAAAGATTTCTAAGTAAACAGCGATGTATAATAACGTTCTTTTTGTAAACATAGTTAGTATAACAACTTTAACCTCGACGCGTTGGGTAAAAACTGCGTGTGCCACTTTCACCGTGGCATTTAATGCGACTGCTATGTTTATAATAGCATAGTTTCACATCCGTCTACCTTGTTAGAAAGAGATAATAGGAAGGGACGAGACTATTAAATCTAATGTTAATAAAGCTGTTAAGCTTCTATTAAATTGTATAGACGTAATTAAACAAATTAAAATGTTTCTATTTCGAAGTGTTTAACTAATTGTATAAACGGTTAAATTGGATCCGAGGCATTAAATTTACATGTCTGATTGTGGTTTTATCGTTTGAGATTTTTTTGTTTATTAAACGTTTTAGAGTTCCGGTACGGAAAGATCGATACAGTTTCACAGTTTTCGCCGAGCGTTATCTTTCTGTCTTCTTTAAGATGATCAGCTTTAATTATAACGAAGCATTAGATACATATTGATCTTTTATTCTACTGCTTGTCCTATCTCACTTGCTCAATCTTCCTAGTTATCGGATATAATTATACTGACATACTCTGCTGTGGGACTCGAGCGAGCGATCATTCTCGACATTGTGCCGCTTTCCCATAACACGAGGTCGTTTTGCTTCTATATATTAAGTTCGTCATTTTGGTTTGGTAAACCTACCGTAAGTCATTTTCCCTAAGACGCTATTATAGACAGGACGATGTTTTGCTGTTTCTAAGCCTAGTGCTCGCAAACGTCGCCCGTTTTAAGTAGTTTCTATCTCACCGTCAGTAGTAACTATCAGGCCGTTCCCCTGACGACGCCGTCATAGACATTGATCGTCACTCGTTCTACATCCTTAAGTCCTATGTTTTAAACAGTTTCAATCTCACCTCTCTTGATGTTATCATAGACAATGTAAGATCTTCTCAACCTCGCGATCGGAACTAATTAAATTTTATATTCGGTAAACCTACCGAAGTCACTAGTTTCAATTAGTTTCTATATCACCTGGTAACCAATCGTCTTTGCCGGACGCTTACCGCTCGCCACGGCATCATAGAAAAGATGCAAGATTTTTTTACAATAATTGAAAACCGTTTGAACGGCACGCGGCGTTAAAAAAGTAGTTAAAAGCAGTTTCTATCTCACCATTCTCACCTGTGGTCCGATCGTCTTCGTTATCGGATGCGTGCCGTTCGCCAGACGACGTCGTCGCATACCCGGAGGACGGCGGCGAGGGCCGTCGATAGTGCGAGATCCTTTGCTTCTTGGCCGCGGGCAGTTCTTCACTCGCCACGGTGATGTTGGCGAGTCCCATGCTCGCAACTCCGGGCCTTTTGCTTGCACTCGGCGACGCGCGGGGTGATAGGGAATGGGCCGAGTCGCTGCTCAGTGGTGGTGTTAGATTTTGAGGTTTCCGCCTGTGAAGTACAGTATGTTCTTTTATATTCAACACCCCTTCATACAGGACAGTAAAAACGTAGATGTGCATTTAATAGGTCGTATAGAATAAGTTGATTGTGATATCGTTACTCGAAACTTTTGTAAACAGAAAATAAATGAGGAAACTTGAAAACACTTGGCGATGGTTTTGTATCGACAGTATAGAGTCGTTACGAGTTTCGACTTACGTACAACTACTAGGTATATTAAAGTCTTAATTGTGTTAAAAAGTGCAAGTTTAATAAAAAATTTGAAAATAACCCCTACAACCATCTGGCAGATGGCTGCACCGATTTTCATCGAACATAGTAAAGAAAACTCTCGATCAATTCACCTTTCGAACAAAACAGTAGAGAGTTACGATGCTGGAAACAGATGCAAAGATACACACGTCAAAGTTATATCTCCACTCTGTTTAAATCGGGTATGAAAAATTGATTTAAGTAATACGTAAAATTTAGATTTTTGGTCTTACTTCACCATAAAGTTTGGTATAATTTTTGTTTTTGGACTACTAAATGCACTGCGCGGCTCCAAAAACGTTCATAAGGATATTCTATTCTTTGTCTAGATACAAGCCTACATCCAGGTTTTATACATGTTTAATGTCTATAGTATTTAAGTTTAGAATGTATCATATTTTATATTAGAATATGTTATTGATTTGTTAAACATAAGGTAATCAAAAAATTATTTAAATGGTGATAAATTTCGGAGATTGTTTTGATGCTAAAAACAAAGCTTATCTCGCAGGACCAGGCTTCGATCTCTTTGAATTGTTTACGAGGTATCTACCACGTTTTTAATGTAAATCAAATCGCATTCACACTCACAGCCCCCCTCCAAGTTCAAAGACTTGAATCGTGGGTGCCGGAAACATTTACATATCACACCCAGAACCAGAAACACGTCCCTTTGGATGGAAAAATTGTGCTCCAGCCGGGAATCGAACCCAAGACCCACGGCACAAAGGACAGAGACCTGTCCACCGCGCCAACTGAGTCGTCAAGAAATGTGTAAGAGTTCTTTTTTAACGTAATATCATTCATACATAAATCAAGTCAGCAAACATGACATCCAAATTGATTCCAATGCGGTAATAGCGGCTATCACAGTCACTATTACATGCCCATTTTAAATTCCATATTAATAATTGATTTATATATTACGTTATTATGCTTCTTAATAACATGGTTCATAAGAGTTATGTCATCCAACTTTTTCACGACAAAGGAAATTGAAATTCCAACAGCATACGGCTCGCTGCGTGTAATAAGTGGTATTAGCACGCAGGTTGCTAATCAAGGGGAATTAACCAGTAACCAGTTATATACAGGGCGTGGATCGGTATCACGTCATTGGTGAAATTTCGAATTACTGCAATCCGAGGTGTGTTTAGTCCGTCATCATTCATATTCGTTCCCACTACTGGAGAGAGCCTAGTTTAGACTAGAGTCGACGAGAGTCTCTCTCCATGTGACTAGGATCTAGACTAGTCTAGGCTAAATAACATGGTTGACCATTATTGGGGGGTGGATATGCCTTACTCTTCCTTGCCTTGCCAGAGTTGAAAGAAAACGGTATGTGGGGCTCGAACCCACTAAAAACTCCTCCGTGAGCAGTCCCTCGCCGAGGTGCAAGATAATCATGGTTGACCCAGCATATAATCGTATAGGCCCATCTCGGCGAGGGACTGCTCACGGAGGGTTTTTAATGGGTTCGAGAGCCCCACACACCCTTTTCCTTCACCCCTGGGAAGGAAAGGAAGTGGCAGGCATTTTCCCACCCACAAAAAAAGAAAAGGGTCAGCCATGTTGACCCAGCGCAGGTTTGGTAAAATTGAGTGATTCTTGGACTTGCCGGTTACCTCTTCCAATCTTCATGTGTGTGTGTGTGTGATATTTAAAGTTGTACCAGCTAACATTAAGCGACACTCTCGTAAATTACCTGGATAGTGTAGACTAGCATTTGAATACTATTATACCCTTGTAATTTTGACTGTACTACGTAAACACAAAAAAAGTTAAGTGCAAGCAACATTACACAACTAATCAACTGTTTAACACATTCTCAACTGCTTTTATAATGGGCATCTAAAAGCAAGCTAAGATACAAACCTCGCTTACTCACTTGTAGTGAGGACTAGTGGTCTGTCCTGATATTCAGACTTAGCAACTGTTGTCTTATGAATAACAGCCGAGACCGACTGCTTAACGTCTCCGAAGCACGTGCTTGCACAATTGAAAATCGAATAAAATACGAACCTTTGAGATGCGAAGTCACTCGACAACTCGTCAACATTTCATGCACAGATATGAGATGCAGAGAGAGATTTTAATAAGTTAAAAACTGAGTTTCAACCTACCTCTTGAGCATACGTTTCTCCTCCTCAGTGTAAAATGGCCAATCTTCATTGACGTCGTTCCAAATGTGCCTACGTAAATGGTAACAGTTGTCCTTTAGCGAACTGATTTGCCCCAATATCTTGCCGACGACTATTTTCTCCTTGTCCTTCATGCCTTCTGCAATATTAGGCCATGTGTCAATGGAGTTTGCCACTTTAAATGTTAACAGGTCTCGAGTTCAACAATATCATGAAAGTATTGATCGCGGCGATTGGCATGTGAAAAAGTTTAAGGTATGATTTATTTTATTAGTTGTGCTTGATGATTGGAATATAAATCATCAAAGAAGCAATACAGAACTGCGTCAAATGCCAGAGTTTCCTCGACCTTTCCATCATGTTTGAGAATAACATATACTGTCCATCTAATAGGTTATTTTTGAGTGTATTGTTGAAATCGAGAATAGTATTTATTGTGAAATCAACTTACCACTGAATAACCTCGCGTACAATTCGGGCTTCTTGAAGGGTTTCAACGCTAACAACTGTATAAGTCTTTCTCTGAAATTAAAGAAAACAATTCGTTAATATCACTGGGAAGAAATTTAATATCTATTGTCTAGAAATGGGCACAGAAAACGAAAAAGGGAGACATAGACCTTCAATCCGAAACAGTAATGTTTGGGAACAAACATACACACAAACTTTCGGATTTATAATATACAACATGGTCTGATTTTGAACGGCATTTCTATCTTTTAAAATGTAAGAAAGTAGTTATAGTGACATTATACAATAGTTGGACATATGGTCTCGAGAAGTTTTTTGTAGATATTGATATGTTCTACAATATTGTAGTATATATACTTTCCGCAGCGCATGCGATGAAAGATATTTTATGGCATTTTTTTTTACACCTTGGGTTGGTTTTAGAAGAGATTTCTAAGGATCTCTAATTTTTTCTAGTAATAAATATATGTGCCATGTTACGCAGTGATAATGTAGCTTTCTAACGGCAAAATATTTGTTGAGGTTAATTTGTCCTCATTTTTTGTATATATAAATCATTGTTGTTGCTTTAGCTAAAATTACAATTGTAAATATTTATTAATTGCAATGTGTTATCTTGTTTTCAGTACACAGGCATCTGTTACGTGTTCATATACTTATCGAACGTTTAAGATTATCATATTATTATCATAATAACATAAGATGTATCTTATCTAGTAACTGATACTATTTAAAACTTTGATAAATTATAATGATTTTTGACGAGAATGTTCTGTGCGGAAATCACAATTTTACTCTTTTTCACAGAGTAATAGCACTAATATTATAAAGAGCGAAAGTTTGTGAGTGTGTTTGTATGTTTGTTAGTTCTTCACGCTCAAACGGCTGGACCAATTTTAATGAGATTTGGTATGGTAGATTTTTTTTTTATGTTGGATAGGCAAGCATTTGACCACTATCTCACCTGATGGAAAGTGAAGATGCGGCCGAAGGTGTGACATGCTTGCCTAGAAGATACCTATTCACTCGAGACTTGAAGACTCCCAGATTATACCGTTCGGGGAACAAAGACGAAGGCAATGAGTTCCACCCATGAGCTGGCACCCTGGATAAGGCTACTTTTCGTTCCGGAGTCTTCGCATGTAAAACCGCGAGGCACAGCTAGTATAAACATAATTGTGACAGCTTGTTTGTAGTATTGCAGTATGACTCAGAGATATTTCCAAGCCTCGCTAATTATTTCATAACAATATACAGTATAGAATAAAGGAAAAACGTATATACTTGTTTAGATATAACCAGGTGATAATTTCAATAAAAAAAATAACAATCATAATAGGTATGACTAAATAGCTTTCTTCGTTGCTAACTTAATGACGTCATTAGATATTGAAGACATTGCAGTCCGCATGGTATGGAATCATTAATCATTTTTACTATAGGCTGCGCCACGCGGCTTTGCTTTCGTTAATAGTGAAGTGACGATGAGGTCTAAAATGAAGCATGCTTGCCTAGAAGATACGTATTCACTTGAAGACTTTCAGGTTATACCATTCAGGGAACAAAGATGCAGGCAATGAGTTCTACTCCTTCGCCGTACGGATGATAAACGTAGACGTGAATCGCTTCGAGCGAACTGGAGGTGTGTCAGCCATTTATGGATGATCTTTAACAGTTCTATATATATCCAATCTATGCCCTCTTCTAGACTCTAGCAAGATTATGTACATATCGAATTCCATCGTTATCTATTTATGGTTATTTGTGAAACGTACACACGGGACTCGCAAACTTATTTATATATCATGTTGCTATAATAATATGAATAGTATTACGACAGTATGAAAAACGTTTTCACACTCACAACCCTAAGCTAAGTTTGAACACTTATGCCGTTGCCGGAAACATTCACATCACACACACAATCACAACCAGAACCACAAATTTATATTCCTACCGGGAATCGAACTCGATAACCGCTGCTTAGAAGGCAGACGCGCTGCCAACAACGCTAACGGACAGTTCTAATGACCCGTATGAACTCATGATATAGGAAGTACCAGGGAAGTCCTCTACTTATTATGATAATAGATAATATACATTTATAGAATTATTTCATATTATAACTCGACGTTTTACCCGCGTCAGTCCCGGAGCCGCGAGAATTTCAGAATAAAAATTTCATCAAAATTGGTCCAGCCGTTTGAGCGTGAAGATGTAACAAACATACAAACACACTCACAAACTTTTCGCCTTTATAACATTAATGTAAGTAATTCGATTTGACACGTATTCGGATGTGATATGGCTCTCGAGTGTGAGCGTATATTTACCGACGTTAATTACAGGATAATTAATTGTAAAGAGGAAATTATGTGCTATATTAAGGGAATATATATATCTCTCTGGGTTTAAATATGTTTGCAGAGTAATACCCCCGAGCGTCATAACCGATATGTAACTCAAATTTTACCATATTATATACAGCTAATCAAACATGCGTACAATGTGTGTATGTGTGCGTAGATACAGACATACACCACTACCAACAAGGCTTTAAACTTTAAACAACATTATTGTTGGTAACCCCCGAGGTTAAAAACAGACCAAAAAAATGTTAACAAAAACATCTTATGTTTTATGATTCATGTAGTATTGTTAGTATTGATACCTAAAACTTGAGTTTACCTTGATATTAATATTTTCAAATAAGTACGTAATTAAGATAAGCAGGCGTTTTCAATGTAATAAACAACAAGGAACACTAGAGTTTGGAATAACATAACATGAACAAATATTTATGGCATGCATATAGCATACAGGATAAATTGCTCTTATTGCAAATATAATAATTGTATTTTAATTAACTGCCCCGACGCGAAAATGAGAGTTTTACAAGTTTGACGTGTGTATCTGAGCGTCTGCCTGTTGCATCGTAACTCCCAAACGACTGGATCGATTTTGATTTAGCGGTTTTTGTTTGAAAGGACTTTATTGAGAGTGTTCTTTGATAGCGTTTTGGTGAGAGGAATTATATTATTTTCGGGCGAATTATTAACAACCAGACAAACTGTCAAACGTCATCCATTTATGGTTGATATACCTACAGTTCGCACGAGGCGTTTTGCTTCTAAGTTCACCGTATAGCGAAGGAGTGGAATTCATTGCCTGCGTCATTGTTCCCCGAGGGGTATAATCTGGGAGTCTTCAAGTCGAGAGCGAATAGGTATCTTCTAGGCAAGCATGTCACATGTTCGGCCGCATCATCATTTTTCATCAGGTGATATAGTGGTCAAATGCTTGCCAATTTATAAAAAAAAAAATGTTTGCCAATTGTTAGGTATTAATTATGGTAAATGATAAGAGATTACAATTTCAATGACGAGACTTATAAATATAATTAATCACGTCACTATCACAAACTCCATCTCTATTTTGTTTCTCTGACGACCCAGTTGGCGCAGTGGACAAGTTTCTACCCTCTGCGCCGTATATCCTGAGTTCGATTCCTGCAGGAGCACAATTTTCCGTTCCATGGGACATTTGTGCTTTTGATTCTGGATATTATTGTGTGTGTGTGATAAGTTAATGTTTCCATTAACCACGATACAAGTAAACATACTGCGGGACTGTGAGTGTGAATGCGTTTGTTACTTCGTTTGCTTGATGAAATTTCGTAGAAAGGTAGTTTAAGTCAT
Source organism: Lomographa bimaculata (assembly GCA_948107665.1). Lineage (NCBI taxonomy): Eukaryota > Metazoa > Arthropoda > Insecta > Lepidoptera > Geometridae > Lomographa > Lomographa bimaculata. The sequence continues at coordinate 12,121,573 of OX403599.1, forward strand.
GGAGAATGATTAAAGGTAACTCATTATTCTGATCCATCATGAGTAAAGCGAGCAAATCCGCGGAGCTACTGATTAATAATAATTAAATAGTCAGTTCTTTCATGCATTTCAAAGTCAGTGCTGAATATATTTTCTATGATAAAATCTTCTTCAGGCCAGTGCACGATAAAAATCCTTTAAACCCCAGAGGGCAGATTTGTTGTTGGGTTAAAGTTGAATGAACCCGGTCAACTGCCTAAACCTGTTGTTCGGCTACCATTGTAAATTATGGAGATATGTATCTAAATTATTTATCAACATTTATACCGCATTATTTATCACGATACCTGATATATCACCCTTATCAATTGTGGCTTTTCCATTTGCTATTTTTCTATATAAAGAACATGGAAACATTGACAAATGGAGTCGATTTTATTGCTTGAATGTTATCAACTTATAGAGAAACAAGTCTTCACAAGTTTATATCTGACTAGCAAATTTTAATATAATCGAGATGAGCCAGTCGCCTGCCTGATGTAAGGTAAGCGTCAGGCTTGCCCATTACGATGCCGCCTAGATTTAAACTTCAGTTAAACGTTAGTTCAAAATCCTGCACAAAGCACTTAATTCTCTTCATCCCTCAATTGTTATTGTTCCTGCGGCTTCTCAAGATGCTCGCCTAATGGTAAACAAAATGACACCTATATGCATCAGCAGTGCCACTCGAAACTTAATATTACAGAGTTCAACGTGTGAATGCGCTGCTCCTTGCGAATTTTCTTATTTATTTATTCTATTTTTTCTTCTTATACCTATAGTCATATTTTAATTTAATTACTGTTCATTCACCATAACTTTGAACGGTTCACTGACATCAACCGTCAGGTCATGAAGAGTTTCTCAAAGATCACAGTGAAACAATGATTGTTTTAGAAATCTTAAACTGCAGTAAAGTACGTATATATTCCTTATAGGTATAGTGAGCAACCTTCAATTAGTTATTTGATTATATATATGCACGGATAATTGTCAGTTATATATTATTATAACAATCAATAACTTAATACTGTATTCAGATGTCTTTGAGTTGATACTCAAATAGTTTTTCGTCAAAATGTCGTTTTAATTGGGTTTTACTTAATTCTACTTGTCCTTAAATGCATATAATAATGCCTCTATCTACGGGCCAATTCTTAATATTTCCTAACACGAAGTTTAAACTATATACATCTATACAGCAAAGACCTAAGTTACCTACAAGGCATCGAGCTTATAGGTAACTCAAGTGCAATGCGAAGGTTAAGTCTATAAACTCAAAAATGTTCTCTGAATAACATACAGTTCATCAAACAAATATGCATTTAGAATTGGGTAAAATTTATATTGAAAAACTAATAGCTAGTGTGTGGATCGGATGTCGACAAAAATTAATACTTTTACCAATTTCTTACTAGATTTTTTTGTTACACATATTACCAGTATTAAAAGACGCGTTTTTAACCAAAATACAATCATAATTTCATAAAATCCTTGGTAAGTATCATAATTACGCACATTGACGTAGGTACCTGTTAATAATACAATTTGAATTTGAGTACTTTTATTATTTCCGGGTGTCATTATGAATAAAAAGACATTTGCGGAATTCTGCAGAGTATTATCCCTAATTATGAGTAATTAGTGTCGACAACACTTTTAGTATAGCGCAATAGTAACGAGTAAACTTATTCTACTTTTGTAAGTAGAATAAGTTTACTCGTTTTTTCATTGGTACCAATGAAAAAAATTAAGATTAATATTATATTCATTCTATTATCAGGTTTCCATATTATCCAATTATATTAAAACTCATATTAAAAAGACTTTTTTACACTATTAACACAAATAAACGATCTATTTTGAATAAATTCAAAACGAGACGTTTATTGTAGTATATTACAATATATAATGTATGTATGGCTTTAGGATTTCAACTGGTTTTGAATGGTTATTTTAAGATTGCCGCGACTGTATCAAAATTGAACAGCTCGTTGGTTTAGTTAGGTACGCGCAAGGGTATTCGATTCTCGGCAGCAACGCAAGTTTTATCCCCCATGGGAAATTTGTTTCTGGTCATTGCGTGATTTGATGTGAATGTTTCCGGTACCAATGTCATAAGTTATCGAACTTAGTGTGGGGCTGTGAGTGGGAAAGCAATTTGAGCGTTTTTTATTTAAGTTCCTCTTGGCGCAATTCGGTGATAACTAGAATAACTAGCCAAGCCATGCTGCTTCGCCCGCGTTTATCAAGTTAAAAAGCAACCTACGTGTTAATCCAAGGTACAAGCTATGTACAGTATATTCCAGTTCATTCTAATCAGCTGTAACAGCGTGAAGAGAAAACAAACATACACATTTCCACACAAACTTTCGGATTTATAAAGAGTGATATTATTGTTAAAAATGTGAGGGTACTCACTTCAAGGACCGCCTAGTGAGATCCGGATTGGGCGGCGGCCGTTGGGCTTGGTGTGGGTTGAGTTGCGGTTGCGGCTGCGGCGGCAAGTGCAAGGGAGGCTGCGGCCGGGACGCGGGCGCCGCCGGTGGCCGGTCCGGCCGCTCGGTCCGCTCCACTCGCTCGACTCGCTCAGGACGCTCGGGCCGCTCGACTCGGTCGGGCCGCTCTACTCGCTCGGGCCGCTCGACTCGCTCGGGCCGTTCGACTCGCTCGGTCCGCTCGTTTCGCTCCGCTCGCTCCAGCCGCTCGGCGACTAACGCCGCCGCGGGCGTCGTGGGGTAAGGGTGCGCCGAGCGGACCTTTACACGTCGCCCGATGTCGGTTTGGTTAGGTTTTATCACGCGGGTGCTGGAATGTTATATAATTTCTTTAATTTTGGAAGTTTAGTATTGTGACTTGTTCTGCAACTGCTATTTAGTTGGAAACGGCAATCCTAAAAAAAAATATTTACTAACAATTTATATTTAAACACTGTTCTTCCTAAATAAATAACTTTTATACCATTAAAAAAATTGTTCAGTCGACTGAATGTTTCTGACTCTAAAACATTCAGTCGACTGCTGGTCGTTTAATGTTAGTATCTTCTTAATAGGTACTTCTTATACAAACATAATGTTTATTAAATAAAATGTTGATTCAATGAGTAGTTCCAAGTAAGTTAAGCTGCTTCCTAGATCATTCTCAATTTTATTAATTCAGTTTAATTAATAACAGTAAGTAAGTAAGTAAGTAACAAACTAGTTCTGCATTATGTATGCGCTCAGATTTTTTTGTATTCTTTTTGTTAAAAAAATTAATTTAGTTACTACCTACATGTGTTGAAATGTCAGGTGGTGTATTTAAATGTCAACCAAAGGACATTGCATTTTTTATTGAACATGTTCGCCTATTCAACGAGCTTTACGGCTTGATAGAAGGCATATGTCATTGACAAATATATAACTAAGAAGATAAAGTTTTGAAGGCACTCTCTAAAATTGTAACTGTGAATGTTATAACTTTTCAAAGAGCATACTGCATCTTTTTATATACCTATACTTCAACAATAACGATAGATATGAGATCCTGCAGAAGCTGACTTTATCTTCTACTACTACCTCCATAATAGCTAACATCCACTTTATAGTAATACCGACGCGTTCGATAGTTTGAAATCAGTTCAATTTTTGTTTCGCTCTTTACAATTCCGATAGAGCGAGAGGCAGGTTTTGAACGCGTTAAATTATGAATTTAAGACATATTTCGTTTAAAAAATGTTCTCTTCTGGTCTCTGTCTTTTGTGTCTTTGTAAAAGAGCAATTGCTGGTTGCGTAGATATAAATTTGAAGATGACGACATGGTTATCAAACAATGCTAGGCGTTAGCACTTCATAGGAGTACTCGCAATGGCGGACGGCTCAAGCTTTAGAAGGATAGGGCCCATAGGAATCCACACTCGCTTTACTCGCTAACATGTATATAAACAACTGTAAGACTAATCTGGTTTTCATTTACTCTGTTTCCGTATATCATAACCTCACAGAAGTCGCCATAACGGCGGCTTTTGCTTTAAAGGGAAGCAGCGGACACGATTACAAACTCCGAAGCCGTGAAACGCAGAAATAGGGGGGTCAAGCCTGGTTACCATATAAACTTCTCCTCGGCAAATTTTCGTCACGCTTTCCTTGGTCGATCCATAAAAGTCTTCATATCAGCGGCGAATGTTATAGAAGAAGCGGCACGCACGTCTCCAAAAGCCTCACACCGTAAAACAGCGGTAAGACAAGTCTGGTTACCATTTACTCTGCTCCGCGGCGACGGTTCTCGCCATGCGATCCTTCGTCGCCTCATATGAGTCGTCGTTCGCCTGCACGCGCAACCTGCGCGGCATAGGTCCGCACGACTCCAAACGTTTCGCGCCGTCACTCCTGACGCATTCAAACGAACCCTGGAAACGTTAGTTGGTGTTTTAGATTAGGGAAAAAGAAGCTTCACAGTTGACTAAATACAAGGACTTGATCGCGCCAAAAGACCGTTCATTATTAATCTCGAAGTTTTGGCCAAGTAGCCCTGATTAAGAAAAGTCAGGCCGCTGACCACGGCCTGACTTCTCGTAGCGCAACTTGGTAAATAATACAAGTTTTTGACACGATTAAATCCCTTTATTAATCGTGAATATATATTCTTAGTAACACTTTATTACTATTACTGAGAGATGGGCTTCGTTGAGAAATAAGAGAATAATGATGTAGAGCTAGTTAATCAAGATAATGAATACTGAAAAGGTTTCTAAGATGCAGATGTTTCTGAATATATTTTAGATGTTTCTGTTCATGTATCATCATGATTACTCCGTACGTGTACACGTTACATCTAACATGATTAGTTACCTAGTTGGTGAAATTAAATGCTTAGTTTTAAGGTCAATAGTGGATAAATTAAAGAAATAATAAAAGATGTTTTAAACCATTAGGAGCCTATCTCAACAAAACGACAAGCAACCCCTAAACGTGTTACTGTTCTTTCCCGTGAACAAATGAATAGTGATTCAACTTTATGGTTGTGAAATGAATAATTCATTGAATAATTTTCAAAGAAGAAGAACTAAATGTTTCATCAATTAAAGTCTGAACTGAGACTGAAATAAACGTCGAATATTTCTTGAAACTGTTTAATTGTCAGTATCTCTTAGTGCATAGTACATCTGGTTGATTAAACACCTCCCTGACCAAAGAAACACATTTGCAATAATATGTATTAGGCAATATATAAAAGCAACATATTATAAATCTAAATACCTAAAGAGCGAGAATGTCGGGACAGAAATTCTGATTTATGAAAGACATTACGTTGTAAGCTTCGAATCTTATCACGCTTGAAATATTATACAGGAGAGTTGATGTTTTTACTACAGAAGCTTTCCTAAAAAACGCGGCGTATTGAACGAAAGCTCGTGGGAGGGTGAAATTGCTACACCTACGCGCTTATGTCATTTATAGCACCGAATGAATCGGTACACTGAGTAAGATTACCTTACATTTTACGCGACTAAAAGAGTAACGAGGTCGAACTGGTGCAGTACTTTTCAAATAGTAATTTTAGATATCATTTCAGTCCATAAATCTCTTAATATCAGAAGGTACTATGTAGAAATGTGGAAAAATTTAATAAAGGAACTTGAACGGACTGTTTATGATGCAACACAAATGCTCAGTGACTGAAATCGCGCTTTCTACCAGCCATTGTGTAACGTTCTCGGTAGCACGATGTCCCCGTGGCTCTCTGACTTCACGTAGTTTCCATTTATTTGCAAGAACGACGAATCTCAAGGCATTGTAAGGTTTCCTTAAAAGGTGATCGGGCGAGCCGTGAAAACATCTCGTGACCGATGCAGAAAAAACGCAACCTTCAACGCTTTGGAATAGAGGGCGCTGATTTACAATAGATTTCTTGGAAAGCAAACTCCTGTGAAATTGTTATTCATAATCATTCTAAGACGTAAATTATGAGACTAGTTGTAATTACTGATAAAAAGACAACTGACAAAATTAAAATTCATCATCGGTTTAACGAACTACCTACTGATCTAAATACTTCTGAAGATCGCACCTTGATCTATTTGCTTTTACGGTTAGTGGTCAATGCCACCTCATACAAATACGTGTTAAATATATTGTTGACTGAATCCGGTGAAAATATTCGGGGCGTAGACCGATTGGCTCAGCGATGCCGTATGGTTTACTACTTTACTCTAACGAAATTGTCGGCCATAGCTTAGTTATCGGATGCCACCGTTTCGCGACCTACAAAACCAAACGTGTACAAGAGGGGAGCTATTGAGAATATTAATAATTCTGCAATCGACTGGTGCTTTTATCGATCAGCTGAGCGAGTCGTATATTAGTTTATGAATCATCGAGTTAACATATTGCGTATTGAGGTATCAAAGGCAATAATATAAGGAACCTATACCGATATGATCACGAGAAAGGAAGTAGGTATAGAAATGCTCTGTTTACAGATGTCCAATTAAAGTATCTATTCTTGGTGTATATTGAGAAGAGCCACAAACAATTAAAGATGAAGGTAACTAGTAAGGAGAATATATGGTCATTCAGAAATATGAATCGAAAAATGCATATAGCATAGATTCAGACCAGAACTACTGATAGTTACATAACCGAGGCAGATAACAATAGACGATTAACAAATCAAAGTCGTAAACTGTTGCTGTCGCCAACTGTTTCCAAATATCATGTTAATAAAAATTGTTTCCATTGAAAAGTTAACGTTGCATGAAAGTCATGCTATTTTATAACATTTACATTTTGGTAAACAGTGATTTTTATCGCTTAAAATGTGAATAACAAACGTACCATACCATTTATACATACTAATATTATAAATTCGCAAGTTTGTGAGTTTGCCTGTGAGTGCGTGTGTTGTTTGTTGGATTTAGATGACAATTATTGTTAGATTAGATAGCTGATAAGACTAGTTACACCCTAGACTTAAGATATATGTGCTAACAAGATTTTTTTTCCCCTTTAATAGATTTATCGCGTCACACATATTCAACATATGCAAATTTTAACAATAACTACAATTACAATGTATTTATTATATTATGTACATTCAACTTTGTCATTCACGATTACAATACTTTTCTGAGCACTTGATTAAACATAATATATTTTTATTGAAATAGCATTCATAGATTTTATCTGAAATAGGAAAATATATTGATTAAACAAAATATTGCGTCAATTATTTTATTGCATGCTCGATTAAATTATTGATGCTAAATAGTTCATTTATATTAGAATATATTTTTCTTTATGCGATAGGCTAGCGTTTTGACCATTATCTCAGTTTTTGGTTAGAAACAATGTCGAGGGTGGTAAACATGATAGAATGGCCTAGGATGTGACTGCCTCTCAAGGATAGCTGCGTTATATACCCAAGTTTTATAATATCCAAGTATATGTATGACCGATACACTTTTAGTTACTAACTTAATACACTACTGCCTACTTCACTATCTATTTAATTATGATTATTGGTCTGTGGTTTTCTTGCCACAATACCACAAAACAACAATTCCAAATTTTTTTGTTTATCGATACTTTTTTTAGTACATACTATAACATCGAAATTCTTTTTTATGACATTGAGATTAAACCGTATCTCTTCTCGATAATATACATAGTATATCTATTATATTGTCTTCTCGATTGTTCATATTATGACGATGATTTAAGAGGACTTATTTTTCTCGTGTTGTACATTTTTTTATTTTACAATTTCTTCAACAGAAACAAAATGATTACAAAAAGTTACAGGTATTTTATTTTAAAAAGTTACTAAAAGGAGACCTAGTCATTAAACTTGCTATGAACTCACTTGCGAACCCATTGATGAAAGAATTGCTTTGAAGGGTTATCCCGCCTTTATCCCTAATACTATGAAGTAAATGTGCAAAAGGTCCAATACTAATAAAATATATATGAACAAAGTAAGAAAGGAGATTTTCATTGACATCTGCTAAAAGCTAAAGCTTGCGGTGTGCAATATCAACCATTGCCTATATTTCCTTAAACTAAACTAAAATGATATACATTAAATAAATTATAAATTATTTACTCTATGTTGTAATTTTCAAGTAAAATACTTTACTTAAAACAAGGCAAACATGGTGAGCAAACCGATCAAGAATCGCAAAATTCTAGGACATGTCATTGTGATATCACCAATGGACAGCGTGGCGGATAATGACATAGACTTTTACTGGGAAGGAAGGCTCTGGGACCGCAGCAAATAATTGGCTGATTATGATGATGAAAAGACCTTAGCGCATTTTGTGCATCTGTGAACGCAGGTAGCGATAAGAATTAACGCACACAACACGATACTTGCTACAGTAACATTTGTTGATAATGCCCGCATGACGCAAACATCGGATCATCAAGGTGAAATGGGATGCCACGCCAAATAGATAATGAAGACATTGTATTTTTATAATTGTTTCCATCTGCACTTATGAAAATTCAATAACATTTATTACTTTGTATTATTCAGCCAATAAGAAACTAGTTCAATCGCCCCGGCTTTGCTCAATTGAACATGATTATTATAAACAAAACTTAGCATCTACTCGAAATATACCTACAAAATTTTAGCTTCTCAGGTCAAGTAGTTCCTGCTACATTTCGCGATAAGTCTGTGAATCAGTGAATTTCGCTTACAAATATAAAGATTTTCATCTTAATATTTAGTAATCTATTAGTTGTAAGCAGCACTGCGCAGCTGCGTACTCAGACACCGACAAAACTACGAAGAAATAAGATCTCGTTTTTGCCTAATGTAAATATAACCCGATTGCAACAGAATCAAGTAATAAAGGGTCAGGACTAGTTGCGGTTGAAAGAGTGAAGTTGCCAGTGTAATTATCTGATATCTATGAGACATAAGATCTTAAGTCCCGCGGAGAGGAGCGTATCACGAAGGACTTTTTATTCAACGGGTCCGTTTCAATGCCTACGCGAATAGTAAAACAACGTGATAGGAACATGCATGTTGAAGAAAGAAGAGATCAGCTTAACAACTTGTCTCCTACATATAATTAGAAGCATAATAAGATTGTATTTTGGACTAATATAATATAATATTTATTGTTAAAAAAATCTTAGATATTACACTTATTTTAGAACACTTAGGAATTGGTTCACGATGTCAGCAACAGTAATTATTATAGTGACCACAGTATCTCACACTAGGCAACCCTGTGTTGTGAGATTCAGGTTTTTCCAATTAATATCGTTTGTGACCTTTAATATCTGCAGTTGGCTTTAGGGATTTTTTTATGAGACGGAATTTTCCTGGATGCCGATAAATTTTAATACGTATATTGCGTAAATAATGTTGGTCAGATAATGACAAATGTGTTTAAATCAGAATATATTAACAAAGCCAACAGAGTCTATCATGCTTAGTGCAATAATTAATTATAATTAATGGGGTGTAATGAACATCCGATCTTATATAATAATAGTGAATATACATTTATAAAAATGGTAAGCTGACGGGAATTCCGCCACAGCTATACACGGTTCTAAGAATAAAAACCTATTGGTGATGTTAGAATTATTACTCTAAATTCTCTTCAATAGTATATTTTTCCTTACCTGTGGACCCTCCATTTCTGTATTGCTATTAATTGTGAAGTAATATGAAGACTCTTCCGAGGATAGCGGTCCAGGTATCGTGAATTTCTGTAAAAACACAAATAGCAGTTTAGTTATGGATGTTAAGTACAACAACTTACATTGTTAGATTCACAGTTTATTATGTACATAATAAAGAAATTGATACTTTATTATTAGTTACTAATACATTTGTTATGTTTTTCTACCGACTTCACAAAAAGGAAAAGATACTCAAGTCGACTGAATTTTTGCCTCATGTCTTCGGTCCACGAGAAGCGATTTCGAAAAAAAAAATTGTATGGAAGAGTTTGCTTTCCAATTGGTCCCATTTAAATTTGATCAAGATCTGATCAGTAGTTCTTGATATATCGTCAATAATGCGTGTTTAGTACATCTAATCTAATCAAAGTTCCGAAAATAAAGCGGTGAAGTCGGTTTTTTTAAGCTTTGCTTGCGTTTAATTATTTATCAACAGAATATAATAAAAATGATCAGGTCATGTGGTTATGGCGTACTTACTATTGGATAATAACTTGTTTAGCCTTAATTAACAGGGAATTTTTGGTTAACGGTTGATATGGTAATTAAAATTATTTGTTGATATTGCTAACAATGTGAAAACATTTCTACCTAAAAATAACATTTTCACGACCCTCTTGATAGAAATCGTGGTCTATTAATAGAGTAAATTGTATACTCTCTATTAATTACATTTCAAAATGTTCAATATGCCCTTGGGTTTTCTCAGAGGAACGTAGGAGTAATAAAACTGTAAGTATCCGATGTTTTCTTTTTGTCGAACCGAAAATAGTATCTGCACGGAACGTGTGTGAATAGTTTAAACCTCGGCCGGTCGCGCGATTTGACGTAAGAGTACGACAACAAAATGTATTTTAGTAAAACGGAAGACGAGTAAATAATACAGATAAGACCTCCAAGGCTGCCACTACCAGAAACAAAGGGAGTCCCGAGAGATTGTGAGATTTTGGCAAATACAGAATGTGAATAATTTATAAGGAATTCGCATGTCGCGTGTGAAAATGTTAGAAGATTCAACGTGGGTAACCTGGCACAAGTTGCTGCGTGAATCACACAAACAGCATGGCGAGCAGTTTCAGTTCAGATATGTGAAGTTGAACGAGCTATAAAAATACATCGTATAGACTTTATGTGTATCACAAGCGATACACCTGCGACATCCATTCAATGAAACATATTTGACAAAAGAGCAGAATAATCCCACGAGAAATTCACGACATATCTTGTTATGGCTCCAAATAAGGATCGCGGGCCAGTAGGCTTATTGCTATTGCGATCGTATACATGTAATTATGCGTACACGGCTACACATGATTGTGATTAATGACTTTCATTGCCCGGAATGGCTACGTCGTCTATGTCTTCACAACATGACTAGAGTTCAACAGTACCGTTTCTTTATCAGGTAAGTAGTCCAAACATTTTAGTTATGTTTATCAATAGATTGTGTCTCTTCTTCAATTACTAAATTATAGTTTTGTGAGAAAACGGGTATGACTTATTGAATTTGTTTATTGAGGCCGCTTCGAGTATTTCATGGTTGGTTTCGTTAGGCGAGTGCCAGAAAAACAAAGTGGTCTCATTTTACTTCCGCACAATATCTGGTTTCTCTTGAAGCGATCGGTGTATTTTTAGGTGTTTTATTATCATGATATACAGAATGGTCGCGGCTGCACCGCTAATGAAACTGTCCAATCAAGGGAGCCGGTGATATCGAGGCGTGCCTCATTTGGTGACGCGCACACCTACATGCGTGGCGTGGCCGAGAGCCGCTTTAAGGTCGTGGCTGACGATGTGTGCCAGCACCACAATGCCAGACAATTAACCTATTAAAGAGTGAGCCGCGAAGCGCAGTCTGATGGAGCAATAACCCGACAAGTCCCGTCATTAACTTGTTTTCTTATACCAGGATCAAGATCCATTACTTTCAATCCTGGCTGTTCACAAAATAATCATATATCATTGCATAATTTCATTAGATGTTGAACTGTAAGAGCTCCCTCCCTGATATTCAATTGAAGACAGTATTGGCGGTGATAGATTTACAACAGGTAGGCTAATGTTGTTTTCAAGTCGTTTATTATTTGATATCATTTAAAGTCTTAGTCAATAAAGATGTGACGTCCATCGCACGAGGCAATGCTGATAAACACAAAGTATAGCATGGAACATTATATGGAATTATGGAGCTAATGAGGAAAAAACCCGCTACGAGCGGAGGCGTGCCAAGGTGCGGAGCGCGCGGGACGCGGCTTTCTCTGCGGTACGACCAACCGATATAAAGAGCCACTCGCGATGGAACACTTTGGCATTCGGTGAACAGCCGTCTCGCCCGCATCATCTGTTTCTCATGGCCTCATCCATTGTTTGGTTCGCTTTTATTGACTGATTTCTTTCTACTTTCGTGACTAATACAATAACACATATTATTATAATTTAGACTATTTATAGGCAATTAGCCCAATAAATCTTCAGATTGTATCATGTCAAGGTCGTTGAGTTTTCATTGTTTGTCTTCTGTTGAAGGTCGTAGAGCCTCGGGTAGGCCGGAAAATAAGTACGTTCGAGGAAATCCGTCATCCGTTTTTCAAGGCATTCTTCGAATGCCGTCTAGTCAATTAATTTGTGGGGGTGTCTTATCAGACTACACACGACAGCGTTTGTAAATCACGCTCTTACGTCACACTAACGCGTAACCATCTATTTTCAGCTGTTTTCATGTAATTTAGCGCTCGTGGGGAGTGATTTCTTTATTGTGTATTGCTGTCGTGCGCAGCGACTGTGGCTTTTGTTGGTTACCTAATTTCACAGCAAGCGGCGAGCGGCATACGGAGTTGCGAAGTGAGAGGCCGTCACAACCGGTCCGTTCGGCTCACTCGACCGAGAGATATATAAGCCACGAATACAACTACGTCGGTGCCGGCAGGCTTGTTGTCAACTCGCCGTTTCTATTTCAATCAGTCTAAAATCTTCGAACCAAAAACCCAACGAGTCGTTTAATTGTTAAGAAATTCCGACTAAGATAAACTTTTACAAATGATATGTACCTCATAGGGACAAACCCGGACGCAAAACAAGCGGTCGTGCGCCCCAACCTCGAACGTTTTGTATCTTATTGACGTAACGTCGCGGAGGTGGCAGCTTGTGGTTCGTTGTAAATTGAGCTTTAAATACTAATACATATAAAATAAAAATTATTTAATGCTGCATCATTTTACGTCAGCAATTTACGATAATAAATGGTTCACTTCAACACGAATAGTAGCGGGAAATCCACGCAACCGGGTTGTGATCGCCTCCATATTAATTGATTTGTACACTTGTACAGTCCTCTTGTATTTTATTGACGTGTGATAAACATATTTTCAATGAATTATATCTATATTGTTTACAGTTCAACCTTCAAGCAGAATAACTAATTACTGCCATTCAAAATAAAGGACAAGTTCTGATGCGTTTGGATGGATGACTAACACAAAGAAGTTACATTTTGGTAAATTCCTTGTTGCATTGTAAAACGAAATCAACAAAAGTTGTTAAAATTTAGGTCATGCCAAATAACGGCAGCTGGATAAATGTTATTGAATTTGATAAATGCAATTGCTACTTATATAACAAACAGATATTTGTGATAAATATGTCACAGCAAACACGGCCAAACCATTCGAAATAGATAATTATTATAATATCGGTCATACGAGATATATCAATCGAAAACACTTCGAGGGTACCTATTTACAAACATCATAAATAAGAAATCGTGAGAAGTAGTAGGACTTCGTATTTTATAAATAAACACAAACGCAAGTATCCGTACAAGTAGCAGACGTGTTGATAAACACTGTTCTATGTTTAAACAAAATGTTTTCCATTTGGTTGTACAACATGAGACGCTGTCTTTTGAAAAGGGAAACTTGCAAGCTGACGAAGATGCGCTTGAGACAGAGAATGAATTTAGTAACGTGTTCGCGGAAGAAATTGTTTTAACACAATTTACTAACGGTAATAGTCACTTTCATCGCAGACACATTTAAAGGCGAAGTGAGTGGCCAGTTATTCGTGAGGTTTCTACGATACTATTTGCATATTCGCCGACTTTCTAATGGACGATGCGGCCGCTCTTGTCGCAATCCTCGGCAACGGTGAGGTAACACCGATTCATTTAATTATATGTGAAAAAACATTCGAGTCTCGCACAATGTTGCCATTGAACACTCTCGTGTTCATGTATGCGTCGAGCTAGCTTGGGTTTTTTCGCATCGTATGCCGTTTTGTGATTGGCCGATGCTAGACTTATTAAAAAGTCGCGCTCGAACCAGAATACCTTGCATTCGCGTTCATTCGATTGATTACGATTTCAGCAAACTAACCGAATCAAGAAAAACGGCGAATCGACCGACTGCCGCGAGTAATCTCATTTTTCAGTTAGCAAACACTTCAGATACGGTTGCAAAAATTTTGCGGTCGTCATGATCAGTAGCCTCGACAATGTAAGATTTACTTTACCTATATTTCGTACAGGTTTCAATTCCGGTGAATGAACTATTTATGTTAATTACTATTTTGCGCTGGTTAACGATTAGATTAACTATTACAAAAAGTCACATGGACTCATGTTTTGTTATCGTGACTTCCTATGGATAACGCGTGCGATTACGTCAAGAAGATAAAACTTTTTGGATGACAAAACTAAAACAACCTGGCGAATGGAAAGGTACTAGAGTTGTTTTGCTTTAAGTATTGCATTGGTGTCGTCGGGCAGGTCCGAGTAAGGATTCATTCTGATGCCGTTCTCCTTAGCTCGCGACCTTCCGCCAGAGGAGGGGCACCTCTCACCGCCGACGTGACTGCAACCACGGCCTTACGTCGCGAGGCTGTATCGAAACCTCTACGTAACGAAGCTCTTTCCAACGCGCCCGCGTCGGTTACCCAACGCCCAATAGTTCCGTCGATACATAGCATACTTGCTTGCTCCGGCATATAACCACCACTATATCACGTGATCACCTTGCGTAATCAAATATTGCTGGCACTCCTTTTGATACAACGTGAAATACATAGAAATCTTTCATTATTGAGATACAAATGGTGAAACTCGAATTGAAGTTGCGAAAACTAATCGAGTATTAGCACATTCGCACATCGTTTCACTCGTTATTATAGATAGGGGAAATAAACTATTGAGGAATTATCGCTACAATTTGTACTTGCTCGATGAACATGAGACTAATTAACTGGCATGTATGAGTATGATGTTTTTAGCGAACAGCGAGTTCAATAACAATGGTAAGTAAAAGGCAAATGGATGTTCCCACTGCAGAGAAGATTCGCAGAGGAGGCTATTGTATTCGCTCATTACTTTTACTGATGAGACGCTTCGAGATGTAAATAGCATTGTTTTATTTTTAAACATATACATTTAAATCGGAAAGGTCAGGTCAGTTTCAATTTATTTTTACTTCATAAGTAGAACATGGTTACCCCAAACAGAAAGCTTGCAAAAGCTTTGCGTATGACACAATTCTATCCCAATACAGTTTTTTATTCTAGTACTATTTACTATTATTTTACAAAGAAAAATCACTGAACATAAAACACATCACAAAGGACAAACACCTGAGGCGATTCAACACTTCTATCAAAAGATGGAACAGTAATGCGAAAGGGTACTGACCGAGGTTATTTCCCCCGGGAGTCTAAAAGGCTCGGGACAAGTAAGGTTAAAAGGAATTCTTGATAATAACGCTCTTACACACGAAAAGTATGTCCGAGCCCAAAATATATAAGCTCTCGCTTGATTAGTTAGAATTAGGATAAGTAAACCTGTTGATCCAAAATAATGAAAGGAATATTTTGATGATAATAGAATTAAGTGAGTTAGCTGTTGGTATTATTGAATCAAAAACGTCGAAGCAATATCAAATGCACATTGTACGACGAGACTAGATAATGTCGCAGGTATTTAGATCAAGGCGCTAAACACGCGTTCGAGAGTTGAGATCGGATCCGAGGAATTTTTGTTGAAGAGCACGCTCGTTCTCATGTTGGAGAAGCGCATAAATTTATTATGAAACCAAAGCGGAATACAGAGAAATTAAAACACATGAATATATATAATAGTGAAACTGCTGTTGGAAGTAAGGAATCTGCAATCGTATATACATGTTTTATTATTATCATAAGAGAGTAATCGCTTTAACGATACGATTCAGAATTCAGAGATAAGTATATTGATAATGCAATTGTCTCGAATACTGTTAATAAACGATATGTGAGAGCGAGAAATTTCACGCAAAATCGATGAACTCAACAAGTGAGCGCAGATGGATTTTAAACGATCTAGTTAAGTTGAATAAGCTTTTCTCATTGTTATATTGCTGATGGATGTGAAAATAATGGAAACAGATAATCCAGAACAATCGCGTAGACTTGGAGACTCGGCGCCAGCGTGACGTGACGCCGCCGCCGGCCACGCCTCCCGGTCCTACGGGCTATATTACGTCTGTGTTCCTACGCAATTGCTCAGTGTAGGGGGAAGGCGAATTCACACAAGCCCCATTAACATTCAGCAATTGAGATCACTAGGTAGGTATGTTTTGTTACCAAGCATTGTTTATCGTAACGATAACCTCATGATTCGCTTGAGACCGTGTGGGCAGTACCGGAGAATTACACGGTGATAAAAATATAAACCACATAATATAATTTTAATGAAATATTTAATTTGTGAAGTATACGGTATACTTGTTTTATACCATAGTTTATTATATACTAATGCGACCCGTGGATTCACCCTTGTTATTCAGGATAACAACATGTCTTCATGATGATGGAGATAATGTTTAATTGCAGCAATTATACTATGCAGTTAATTGTATAAACAAGTCCATACAGCAATTTTAGAGATATTTAATGGAACAGTCACACAAACTTACATGCAGACCTCAGTTCAAAAATTATTAGGGGTAGTAAAATCTTACATGTTTTCTTATAAAGAGCAATGGAAAACAATTTGTATGTAGCTGTAACTAAAGGCTCGTTGTCTGACTGTCGATTTATGTATCGGGTACAAAAGGAAATCGAACAAGTGTTTAAACTAATTAGTAATTATTATTGTACGAGCATAATGAGGACTTAAAATACGACCGGTTTTTGTGATCGTTGGCTTTTACTGGCTCGTTATTGTGATATAACTTGTATCTATAATGTAGATAATAAAACGGCATCCTTATAGCAGGAGCAATGTTGGCACAAGTCAGCCAATAAATTTAACGTACGTCAATGATAGTTGGAGCTTGAAAACGCAAACAGAGGCGCTCCGCACACCCAATAAAGCAGACAAATTGACTGCGAAGCAAAACCACGCTCGGTGGCTGGATTCAATATAACATTGGGTCGTGTAGGTGCGCCGGTTATTGTCTCCAAGCGGATATATCCCAACACTGTGTTTGGGTTACCTGAGACTTGCCGAACAGACTATCTTTAACTGAGCTATGGTTGAGTTATAATTCTATCGCACACAAGACACATATTTTACTCTATTTGTCAAGTTACCTAGACACGAACCTTTCAGAACACTTGTGTTTAAGTCAAATGCATACTGCGATAGTAGGTCAGGTTGATTAATATTTAATGGAGTATTGATTGCAGAACACATACCAACAACAACATCGTCTTTGAAAACGTCATTTGTTTTTGAAAAAGGTGAATTTGACACGTCTGTGGCAATACGAATTACTTGTACGCCTAATTTGCGTTAACATGTTGAAATTTCACTCTCAACAAACACGCCCGTTCACTTTGGTCCAGTAAAAACTGATAGAGAGGAACTTAAAAGAAATGAATGAACGTAACAAGAGGTTCAGAATCTGCTATAGTAGATCTTTCAAATGAAATGTTTTTGAAATTTAAAGCAGCAGTTCAAACAGATGTACGAGTGGGAGACGTTGAGTTAAATAAATAAGCCAGCTTTCTTCTAATACGGTTAGCCGAGAGTACAAAAAATGTAGACGCCTATTGTGTATATAATGATTAGACATGATGTGCAGGAAATTGACCACGACGAGCCGTATAGATAGAAGCTACGTAACTGTTAGTCTCTAGTTGAGCTAATAAGATTTGTTGTATAACGGGCATTACGAGGCGGACGGCAAGCAGGGCGAAAACAATTGTGAGTGAGACCGGTTCTTCGTTTATTCCGTGTTCTGATTATATTTCATTCGTAGTCCTGAAATCAATTTCTATTTAAAAGCCTTTACTATTTATAATCCACGTATTGATTTAATTTTATTAACATATATTATGTGAAACATAATCATTTCCAAAAGACGATAAACAAACTATTTATATGTGAGTAAAATTGACTCTTTAGGAATGTTTAATTAAGAACTATTTAGTGGACACACGGCAGTTGAATAATTCCTGCTCTTTGTCTTGAAAGTCATAACGAATTGTAGGTAAGTGTTGAAATCGGTTCAATAGCCCATATTTTGTATTCAAGTAGATTGTACAAGTACAAAAGACTGACGATCGGTCGGCCATGTCTATACGCTTAATATTAGCATATTTACGTTGAACTCGCTTTAAAAAGTGTTAAGGAAATGAAAACATAATTATTATTTGGTGTACTCCAAGAACTATGCGCTTACGAAAGAGATAGAGCACGCACATTAGAGACAAATACATATTTAATGAAACCGAGTAAATAGGCCATATCATTAAAAGAGACTTAAGCAACAATCGGTTTAGTCACATTCGTTGGACGTGTTTCTTTCAAATCTAAAATAGGTTTCGGGGTGAAGGCCACGCAACACGGCTTGCACATTGCATTATTTTTAAGCCATACAAAGATGCTACATTAGACAGCGTAAACGGCTTTACGTTGGTTTATTCCTCATTCTGATTAAAGGCAAGAGCTGCCTACTTTTTCGCGTTTTCAATATGCGGTGCGAGTGTCTGTTTAGATGAAGTTCAGAATAGTGCTGCGAGCGAGCGGTAACTTTTACCTGACTTACGTAATACTGTCAGGTACAATTTATTATCGGCTCCATTGCGAGCTTTCGTAATGTAGCCAGTGCTGCTTATGCACCACACTTCGCTTCTACTTGATCTCTTTCTACAGATACCCGGATGTTTAAGGCCTTGAGTAAAGCGTATGACGAACTCCATAAAGACACAATAAACAAATACATGGACATAGAATGCAATTATGTAGACTTACAAGTAACTGCACCATCTACGGTACGAAATAAGAGCAAGCGAAACTTATTTATGAGTAACAAATATTTTTATTTCCTCGGTAACTTGAATTAGAGCCGAGAGAACCTCATGTTTCGTTTGGGTGAAAGCGGTTATGCTGTTACTAAGTCGGATGGTCTTTTCTGTCTTTTTATTGTATTTTCAAATTAAGTTTGACCCGGATTGCGCTTGTTCACTGAATAGAAAGGATATACCTATATATCTACTGTCATTGTTGTGTAATCTTAAGCTTTAGTCTTTAGTAAATATAAGTAGAGCTAGGCCGTCTCATTTGGCAACGTGCTCGTATAATGTAGAACTATTTCAATATTAAGCTTATTTGTTAACAACAAGGCTTAGTTCGACAACCGTAGTTAATTTTCAAGTGTATTTTTAATTGAGGCTAACTGAAGTATTAAGTCTGATATTAGAAAGTAATATAAAGTGACGGAATTTAAATAATAAACGAATTCTATTAACACGTGACACACCGGGGCCGAAGACACACAAGTGTACGCCTGATCTTTTGCCCTTTCAGCTATGTGTATCAACTATCAAGTATATTAACTGTTCAATTTGTAAACAGGTTTCTCAGTCAAAACTGATTGGATAGAGGCCCAAGAAATGCAAATTTGTCCTGCCGTATTTACATGTGAAACTTAAAATTTCGATTAAGCAGATAATCTTATTTGAATATAAATAGAATATGTTATTGGCATTTGTCAAAAAAGCTATATTTCACCAACACCGAGTTCGATGAATTGTGAATGTCGTGGGTACCGGAAACATTCACATCACACCTAGAACTAGAAACACAAATTTCTCTTGGGGAGAAAATTTGTGTTCCCGCCGGGAATAGAACCCGTAACCCGGTACCTACTGATAACAACGCGAACTGAACTACGGCAGCGGCAGTTATGTATTATTATATCGTAATCTTTATAGATCTAGCTCCATTATTATTCAATAATAACAACACCGTTATCTGCGGTCTAGAGGTAAATACCTAAGTTTATTACAATGTCACATTGCACGCATCAATGCATACAGTGATCTCATTCGATGTCAAATCTTAAATTATGCTTTTCTGTCCTCGGACTTATATTGAGAGTTCAAATTTAATCAATTTTACATAAGATGACAATTGAATAGGCATTGTGATAAGTAGTTACTAACTGTGCCCCGCGGCTTATATTGGGCTTGCCAACTGCAAAATTCTATCAATTTTAGTTCAACAAACAAAAAAAAAACAATTATATCAGAAGTGTTTTATAGATTATGGATCCTGTCTTCTAACTAGACAAGATTTTTGACATTTGCGTTTCTATTTTCGAGTTCTACTACATACTTTTTTATACTATTGCAGGTGGCAATAGCGTACCTTGTAATATATTTAATACAACGACTTTTCATCTGTAATGAAAATTTTTATATGAATATTATGAAGAAACATCGCAAAGGAACCGCCATGTTTGTGGAGATATACAAACCATGTCCAATAACTGAAGGAATAACTGCTAGTACCGTAGAGAATAAATAAGATATATTAAAATTACTATTATAAGCACAGAATAATTTTTACCTCATCTGAATTCTGTATAATTAAGAAGATATAACTTTTAAAATAACATTGCTTAGCTTAGTGAGACACTTCATTATTCCAAAAAGTAAAACTGATTTAAAAAATATGTACTTGCGCAGAACGTGTATTTATTAATTTACCACACATATAAGTCACAGCTAGTTCACGATAACAAACAACATATCAGCATTGCAGACCTAAATAGTAGTTATTGTTTGTACATAGTAGTCGGTGTTCTCATACCTGAGTCCCAATAATGTGGAGAAGGCATAAACAACTAGCATATAATTTTCATGTACACTTCCTCGTTAGGCATCGAAAGCGGTATTAGCTATGTATGATGGACACGAGGCATCGACGCACACGACAACTTTCCCTTCTTTAATGGAAAAACGGCATTAAAGCGACCGCCTTACGGATAAAACTTGAAAGGCACACGCATCACGCGTGGGATACCGGCTTGGCCACCACTCTACAAACCGCATCTCACTTCAGGTGTTAAATAAAATTTTGAAGGGGACGAAGCATTAGCTTAGTGCCCAACATTTACTTCTTGTGTATTTCGTAACCCTTTTTCGATAGATGCATTGTTCCTATGGTAAATAAAGTTTATTTTACATAGACCTAAGCGCAACGATATGCACAATCACGAATTTTGGTATTGTATTTGCATAATTGCCTCAGCGTCGATCACGCCAGAGCTGGCAAATGGCAATCATTTCAGCGAATCAAGCGCTGCAAGGCAGTCCAAGTAGCGCTTTAATATTAGTATTCACAAGACGGCCCGAGTCGAAGCAAAATCAGAGGCGATCGAAGCATACTTCTGTTGTAATGTAACGGTTGCTGCAGTGTCCTTAATGCTCGAGTAGAGCTTGCGCAAAGGTCGTTTCTCAAAATTGCTTTTATTAAAATGTAGGTAAGATTAAGTATAAATAGGACAAACGTGTACTTAGTAATCGTACTCTAAGTAATCATGAAGGTAATGGTGATTGTTTGATTGAAGCCATATATGGACAAGACAGAGATGATTGGACATAGCTAAAACCGAAAAGTGAAAGCTTGAGAATGGATGCCGTTATATTGATAGATAGTTGATTTTTTCTTATAACTAAGCCCATAATATCGATTCAGCGCGTTATCGAACTGCTTTACAACTTTACATGTACAAATATTTAAAATGTACACAGGTGGTAATCCGAATGGTTATTGAATTGAATCTTGATTGTTGTTTGATATGAAAGAAACCAACAATATTTCGTGAAATCATTGTCAAGTTCATAAATGTTACGATAACACGTGAGAATAAGAGATATGTAGTCTAGTAGCTAGATAAACTAATGTAAGTTCGTTTTGAAATCGCTGAAACTATAGCAGTGCACTTGACAATGTCACGATTAAGTGCAGAACAGTTGATGAAACGTGACTGAAGCTAATGATTAGTCCTATTGCAGAACAACCAACCCTCGTAATGTCCCAATTAAGAGCACGTCATCAGTAACACCTGTAGATACGCCCAAATGACGTCTTCCCGGTCACCAATAGCTGAGGCACGCGCTGCGAAGTGAAAGTGAATAGCGCGCACGTACGGCCGGTCCGGAGCCCCAATAAGACGACACCGTCGTCCGCATACTTCACCAATTACCACAAGGAAATCGAGCACCGTTCCGCCGGTTCGCTCCCGCCACCCTGATTTAGTTCTCCGTCGATGGAGCAACTCTTTTCATTTACAATGAGTCTGAACTTTCGCTCTGCGGTTCGATGAGAGGTCAGCAGTAGAACCTTAAACAAGGTCCGATGCTGTGCCATTGTTTTTCAATTGAATTCTTGTCTATCGGTGCATATTTTTATCCTAAGCTAATTGATACACATATTTCTTCCATCATATTTAGATGGTCATATTTATATGTTAAATAGCCTGGCTTTCCTCTACCAAACGTGTTGACCTAGACAATATCCGATATCGTATTCAGGTATATGAAATGAATGTAACACACTGCATCAACCCTGACACCATGGTCAGATCTTAACGCATGTACAACCAACCGGCCTCAGTATTGATTCTAAGGTTCTAGATTTGTTCCGGTTGCTGTGATAGGTTGTGCTGATTTCGGTTTTACGTAACCAATTATAAGCGGTTATTTATAAAACGTCCAATGGCAGTAGCGTTTGTGTATTCAATGTTGCGTGCGTTTAACTAAATAAAAATGGAAAGTAACAGAGGAAGGTATAATGGATGGTGTCAAACGCGTCATTTACAATGCATAAAACGATTTAAAGGAAGCCTAACGACCCGATGAGCATTTATTGAGCACTGAATGACGTCAAAGTCTGCAAAATTCGCAAAACAAATACAATACCAAATTAAACAGCGAGCGTTTAGCGTTACCTCGACGAATTAAATCGATCTATGTGAAAAAAGTTATTATGTAACAATATTCTTTGTAAAAATAAACAGCTATAGAGTACATTGAAGAGTTACGTAAGTCTAATTAAGTTTCATTTAGCTGTTAAAAACTAGGTTGTAACACATTGTTTTGTAAAGGTTTCTTTTTGTATGATGTATATTAATAAGACAGTGATATAAATTTACGAGGACATATTCAATGAACTAGATATGAGATCTTAAATAGAGACATTGATGACATGGGCAAGCCTATAATTCTGAATTTTCTACTGAAGGTTTTTGAAAATGTGAAAGAGTGGGCTAAACAATTGTGATGTAAAAATAATAGACCTGGTTTGTTCTAGCTCTGGACAAGTGGACATAGGCACAGCACGTCGTCCTTGTGGCTAGTGTAAACACTATTGTTTGATCACGTGGCTGCGCCCATTATGATCTGATAAAGCGGTTCACGCCAACACACCTTTGTTACAGTCACTTTGCCAATATGTATAATATAGTGAAATATTAATAGTAATATGTGTCCTCCATTTTCAATTGCCCCTGCATGATTGAGCGGAGTAATCTTTGATTCTTGTTTATTGTGATGACGTTACTAACTTCACAAAATCTAATAAATAACATATTTAAAACACATACATTGTAGTAAATAAAATCTGTGATTAATGTGATTATCATGATTTAGATAAATTAATTAGAGAGTCAAAGTATATTCCGGTTACCAGTGTGTAACAAAAATTAAAGTAATGCACATTTTTCTATGTTTTAGATATAGCTATATACGAGCCTTTTGTGTTCCAAAATATCGTCGGGTGACCAACGCGACAACGGTACCAATATGTAGTGTTGTAGTTCCTTTTCTGACAAATTTAAATTTAGAATGTGTGACAGTGACGGAACGGTACCTGAATATTTTAATTTCAATATGAGAGAAGCATCGGCCATAGAAGCAAGGAGTTGCTATGTTGCTAATTACACAAACAAAATTTGCCTTCATTTACTCTTTAAAATCGAATCCTGTTTTCAAGGACTGCAATAATGTTCCGTAAACCGTTGGTGAAGGTAATAAAGTCTTGGGAGGACAACGACCTGACCGAGTCAAATCGTATTCCAAGTTACAGTGTGATGAACATTTAATTTTATAATACTGAACACTGAGTTCATTGTACAATGAACACCCGTAGTAGATGATTCATTTGTTAGATAGATAACAGTTGATACGAACTTGAAATTTGCAACAAATAGTGCAATGTCTGTGATAGATAAAACAATGATGGATGTAATGTTAATGAAAATGATATCATTATGAAGAGCGGAGGAAAGAGGACAACGGCCGAACACCTGGAAGGTGCAATCTACACAAGACTGGAGCGTATCTATTTTTATACCGTCGACTCTATCTTATTTACTATTCTGGTCTGCGACTCATTGAATTGTGGTTATTATGTGCAAGTTGGATAAGCGCCAGAGACTCTCGGACCTAACGCACTGTTATACAGATATTCGAGGAATGATGGCGAAGCGTTTTCGAAGAACAGTATATTCAAACCGAACGTTCTCTCGTGATTATATTTATAAAATCACAAAGCCAAGGTTGAACTTTTATTGAAGGCGAATATAATTTGCATAAGTGTTGTAACGTAGCGCGTCTAATAAAATCGTGGTATAATTATATCGAGTTTAAAAGAAGTTGAATATGATATTTTAGTTTTTGAATAAGGTTGTAGGGGTCGTTTACATATGATACGAGCAAGTGACTCTCGACAAGCTACTCGAGAAGAGATCACGTCAAACCGGCAAGCGAGCGCGCGGTGCCGCGGTGCCAACAGAGAACCGGTCGGAGGCGCCGGGCGTCGGGCGCGGGGAGCGACCGGGGATTATCGCCTTGTAAACAAAATTGCATTAGCTACATTTTTTGCGATACGATGCGCCTGTGTAATTACAATCACTACACCCAAATCCTTCTGCAAAAGCACGAATACAACTATGTAATTAATAAAATAAAAGCTTTCACACTCATAGCCTCACACCAAGTTCGATGACTTGTGTCGTGGAGCCAGAAACATTCACATAACACCAATAAATCACAACCAGAACCAGTAATACAAATTTTCCTATTTAGAAAACTTTTGTTATCACCTAGATTCGAACCCGATACCCCTGCTTAGAAGGCGAACGCTCACCCAACTAAGCCAACGGGCAGTCACAATACCGCGACAAGAAAAATAATAGGGAACAAATTGATACTTACAAATGTAGGTATGAATGTCGCAATTAAAAACAATGACATCGACTGTCGATCGATCGACACAAAGCCTCCGAGTGGAAGCCTAAATGGCGAGGCCACTGCGGGTGCGTGAAGGCGGTGACGACGAGCGTCGCGTCGCCAACAACTCGCTTTTCGAAATAGGTGACTCGGGGAAGGAGTTTAATAGGTAGACCGTCGGTCGTCGCAACTAATAGAATTTCACTTAGTGGGTCATCAACATCATATAATTTCGCAACCGTATCGAGTGCCGCAAGCGTTAACTACTTTACTCGAAGCGAGTCAATGCAAGGTCTACTCTGTAGTCGTACTGACGAAGAGGCCCCGAGACCGTGATGATGTGACTGTGCTGTTTTCATTGTTACCTTCATCACGATTCATGCTGTGGTAGTATTAAAACATATTAAAGTTCAGAAGCTCAGCCAAAAGAGACAATTAGCATTAGCATGCTGAGAATAAAGCTTAAAATTCCATTACAAATACAATCGTGCATTTGAGACGATTCAAATCTAACTCGCATTGCGGCCGTAACGGCGGCGCAGTGTGTCAAATTTTACCAACACTATCCCTATTGAAAAAAAAAGCACGTCCCTTTTCATCAGGTGGGATAGTGGTCAAATGCTTGCCGAAACTGACATTCTTGTGCTATCAGTAACGGCTATAATTAGTGGCGATCCCAAAAATAAAAATCTGGTATACTATCACAGAATATGACATCAACTTACTGTGAAGATGTAACTAAACTTATTGTTATATTATTATATAGGCAGAATAAAAGTCTTGTTTTTGTAACAGATTATTTTGTAAAAAGAACATAATACAAGTAATTTTCAATTTTGACTAGAAATTATGTTTCAGAGAACTTTCTGTTGTTCAGTTATCCAAAATTTTTTACTGACTACGTTTGCTCATTCTATTTATATAAAGGTGTAATTTTTTTATATAAAACCCGAAATTAAAAATACATTTATAGCAAAATGTATAAGGTAATCTTGAGAATACAATCACACAAAACATTTCCCAACGCACATTTCAAATGTCTGAAATGATAAGGTCGACGAATTATGTAAACTGTATTTATCAAGTACGTGCATTAGAGTGAATTGTTATATCATCAACGTTAAGAAATCTCAAGTTAAAACATGCTAAAGCAAAATATATACAGGATGAATTTCTAATGGCCGCGGATGGCTCAATCCAATACTTTGAAGTATAGCTAAGTTAATTCTAAATAAAAAAAAGTTAATGCTAGCTATGTCAAGTATATATCTGAGGAATAGAGAGTCAAAAAAACTAAAAGCATCTTGGAGCCGATTTTGATAGCTAAAAGTGAATATATTTTGGGAAAAAAAATTACCTAGTCGGAAATAGTTCCTTTTGCGTATACAATAATAACACAAAAGCTGTCTCATTTTACCAGCCGATAGTAACGCGATTAGAGATTCCAATCCGGCATATATATATTATATATATTTTTGTAACATCCGGCAATATTTTTATCTAAATCGAATGATGGATATCATTTATATGTAGTCTCATCATAGCAGTATTCATCAAAATCGGCCCCGATACTACCTTAAGCATTTCAGCTATTCCCCGTAGTTTCGGATGAGGATGTAGCCTATCATGCACACTTGAAACACCCTGTATAAGTATATTGAGTACCTACTGCTATATGGGTACCGAATTATTGGAGTTAATAAAATAAACATTACATCGATACGGTGACTTGAACAAGTACCGTTACATCAGATTGCGAGAAAGATTAAAACGAAGAGGATCTTTTCAAATCTTCTCTCTGAATATGTTATTATTAAGTACTTTAGTTGGTTAAAGCGAATCAGCCTAAGCTTTATCTTTTTTTACAATCCTCTCTTTACAATCTAACAACAAGACAAACCATCAAACGTGATCCATTTATGGTTGACATACCTCCAGTTCGCTCGAAGCGTTTCGCTTCTAAGTTCATCATCCGTACACCGAAGGAGTGGAACTCATTGCCTGCGTTCCTGTTCCCCGAACTATAATCTGGGAGTCTTCAAGGCTAGAATGAATAGGCACCTTCTAGGCAAACATGTCACATCTTCGGCCGCATCATCACTTTCCATCAGGTGAAATAGTGGTCAAATGCTTGCCGCAAGCAAAGCTTAAAAAACCCGACTTCACCGCTTTATCTTCGGAACCTTGATCAGAATTAATGTATTAAACACGCATTATTGACTTTAACTCAAAAACTACTGATCAGATCTTGACCAAATTTTCAATGGGACCACATGATAATTAATCGCAAGCAAAGCTTAAAAAAACGGACTTCACCGCTTAATCATCGGAACCTTGATCAGATTTAATAAAATATATAAACACGCATTATTGACTATAACTCAAAAACTAGAGATCAGACCTTGATCAAATTTCAATAGGACAACATGAAAAGCACCAGCTTTCAAATAAAAAAAGAATCATCAAAATCGGCTCAACGAAAGAAGTTATGAGGTAACTTTTTTAAGCGATAACATCGTCGAGGTACGCATTATTCGTCACAAAATAGACATTATTGACGATATTTCAAGAACTACTGATCAGATCTTGATCAAATTTAAATGGGACTAATTAGAAAGCAACATCTTTCAAACTAAAAAAAAAAATTCGAAATCGGCTCATGTGGAGAGAAGTTATGAGGTAAAACAAATAAAAATAAAAAAATACAGTCGACTTGAGTACCTCCTCCTTTTTTGGGAAGTCGGTAAAAAAGACAAAACCGATACCAAAATCTTTAGGTTTCTATCACCATTACTCATTTCGAATGACCGTTTAGGATCTTTAGGATCCGAAGGACCATTTTTACTCAAATTTTTAATGCATGATAATAAGCTAGGATAGAGTATACAATCGCGTATAGGTATCTATACTAATATTATAAAGAGGTAAAGTTTGTTGTAAAATAAAAAGTAAGTTCACGATTTACGCCGTCGTCGTCGGGTTTTTGAATTTTTAGTATATTAAAGTGGCGATACCAGAATTTCATCTAAATCGCGCGTTGTTATAACCGTTTTGCTCTGAAACCGTATAGTGAAAACTCAAAAAAAAAAAGTATGTCATTTTTCATCATGTGAAACATCACACCTTCTTCTCATTTTTATTATTGTGTTATTTATGTTTGATTTCGATATGTAGTGGATAGTAGTGACGTCAATTTTTTACTTATCGAACTCTTAGAACGATCCTAAAACAGATATTTTCCGAAGTCTAGTGATAAGTTCACACAGCTAGAACACTGATTTTTAATTTGTTATGGTGTTAGTATAAGTAATAATTCTCTGTTAGATAATATAATTACACAACTTACCCCTTCATTTCCACCTAGGAACGCTATCGTAGGATTATTTAATTTGTCCTGAAACAAAGAAAAAAAAATTAATATAGCTATTTATGAATTAATCTGACCTCACCCTATTTATTATATGGGAATTTGGATTCTAAAATAGCATGCATACCTGTCATGACAGTTAAACAATATATTTACGTTTAGCCAGGAAAAAAACCATTAAAAAATGTAGGTACGTAACAGTGAATAGATTAGAATTATGTCACCAACGTGTGCTATTTGTTTACAATTAGGTACATACATATATAAAACCTAACTGATTGCAATGAAGTTTCCATAGCCTCGAATATGAAGAGCAGCATTGAGAGGCTCATTTTTAGCTTTTCTCTATGAGGCAAAATGTAGGCGCGAGATCTCAATTCGACGCGAAAGACTAGTAGTTGAGTACAGTACAGTGAATAATTAAACGCAAGCAAAGCTTAAAAAACCGACTTCTTCGGAACCTTGATCAGATTTAATGTATTAAACACGCATTATTGACTACAACTCAAAAACTAGAGATCAGATCTTGATCAAATTTCAACGGGACCACATAAAAAGTACCACCAGCTTTCAAATAAAAATCATCATAATCGGCTCACAACGAAAGAAGTTATGAGGTAACTTTTGAAGTCGGGTAAACGAGAACATCGTCAAAGTAGTTCATAAAATAGCCATTATTGACGATATTTCAAGATCAATTTAAATGGGACCAATTAGAAAGCAACATCTATATGATATATATCTACAAAATTCGAAATCGGCTCACGTGGAGAGAAGTTATGAGGTAAAAAAACACACATAAAAAAAAAAGAAATGCAGTCGAGTTGAGTACCTCCCCCTTTTTTGGAAAGTCGGTAAAAATAAAAAAAATTACGTAGATGAACTGTGTTAAATGGGGTATCATTGAAAAGGTATTTGGAAATCATATTTAGGTTTCTGTCACCATTTTCATTTCGAATGACCATTTAGACTAACGATTTAAAGTTGGTTAGCAACCATGCTCACATACATTTTCAATAGGCTATGATATGATGATGATTCAATAGGCTATAATAAAGCTATGATAAAGTACTTATACGAAAAATTAAAATGCTCACTCTTTACGCAGTCGGGTTTTTTTTATTTCTTAGTATATTGACTTGTTTGATTAATATCTGATTGGACTTGATTCTGACAACCAGATGGTAAGCGATGATGTGGTAGAGGATGGTACACTCAATAGGATTATAATGACTGCAGTGTGCGTAAATGTGATGTACGAATTTCCGGCACCCGCAATTGATCTCGAGTGTATATAAAAAAATACCGTTACGGGTAATTAAGACGGGAATAAGTATAATATCGTCAACTGGACGTCGAAGATGAGAAATTGCAATCCATTGCTAGCCTATTCAATATAAAAATTGAAAAGAAAATTGTGTGGTTGACGGTCAGATTTTTCCGTATCAGTTAATATTCTTTATAGTATGATTTATCGAGTCAAAGCGTAAAAGTTGTTAAGATTGCTCTACAAAAGAATTAGTCATAGAAAAATATATATAAGTCAATAGAAATAACGAAGGTACTTTGTGCAGATGAGCTTGTTGAAAATGCGGGAAAATACGTTGACGCAATTTCAACGTATTCTATGTATGTGGGGGTTTACAAGGTAAAATTTGAATAATTGTGAACGAGGTAGTTGAAACCATAGCGTGCAATTATACAATACATTCATTTTTTTTTTTTGCCAACATTATATTAACAAAATATTTTATGTTTGAACGAAAATTTAATGGTCGCAGTAATTCAATCAGCAAAAAATCGCCGGATTGAATAACCATATTACACAATAATGACATGTTTATACAATAAATAATTATTTATAGAGGCAAATCCTAGACATTTAATCCATAGCATTTTTAAAGACTACCGATATAAGAGAATCTCCAGCAAAAAGGTCAACTATTGGAGACGCTAATTTAATCAATCTCGTAATAATCTAGCTATTTGGTAGAAAGCAAATACGTTTGGAAAAGAAACACTCATACAATTACAAGGCATAACCTAATGGAACGTAGTAATTAGACGACAAGAAGCAAAACTAGTTGGGCAAGAAGTCGGGTTGGCTACAATAAGCAAGTGTCGGCAAGTCTTGGGCATTGCACAACCGGCGATGGTCGAACGCGAGAAACATAACTAGGCTGGGCGGCAGTGCTGGTGATGTAAACTCAAAAATTGCTTTAGTTACTTACTTAACCGCAGAGCTCAATGTGAAATTCAACCAGTTGCAATGCAGTCTAGACGTAGTAAAGAGTGGGGATGACCCGGAACTGGAAACATCCATGGCCGTGACTATTGAAGATACGAACGATCACGATCGAAGTCTCAGATCCCCATACAAAAACCTATTCCCAATTGGCAGTCCAAGACTGAATGTCTACTTGTGTCACGTCACACTTAAATTATTTTATCGTAAACGTTTTATTACCTTTGCATTCTTTAATATAAGCTATCTATGATAAAATACTTTATAATATAGTTCGAAATAAGTTGTGAATGCCAAACCAGTTTCATCAGGCAAGGTCGGAACATGTGAATAATTTATTCTAACTCTAATTTAGAACACCAGCAAACTTAAACCTTGCATTTTCGGATGTGCAGACGACAGTACCATATCACAAGATGTGATGCGCGCTGGTGTTGGATGGGGACACTTGGGTGTCCCCATCCTACACCAGAGAGAAGCCATGGTGGACAGACTAAGCTTGACCTTGAAAGCTGTTTCCGAATGGGATGTTTGCTAATCGGTTAAGATTAATGCTGCAAAAACACAAGCGTGTAGATTTTGTTTAAAAACAGCCCATTTCAACTGCCTCCATTTTCGCGGTTGTATCGATTCCAATCAGCACTAAGCTCGAGTTTTTGGCCGTTACGCTCACTTCTAATCTTAATTTCGGGTCGTACATAGTATCCAAAGCCAAGACTGCTACAAGAAGCTAGGCATTCTATCGAAGGTTAGGCGGTATTTCACCCCAGGTCAACTACTTATACCAAGCTCAAGTTCGGTCTTGTATTGAGTACTGTAGCCACCTTTGGGATGGATCGGCCAGGTACCAGCTAGAGACTTTCGAATCTATTGAACGACGAGCTAAGAGACTTATCAATAACAATGCATTAGTCGAGTCTCGATCATCGGCGAAAAGTAGCAAGCCTCAAATTCATTACGGAGAGTGCTCTTAGAATTACATGACATTACTCCCGCATCACCGTTGTAGCCGTTGTACTACCGAACATCTAGGCAGAAGGCAATGCTGCATCCTATAATGGTAAAAATACCGACCATTCGCACATAGCGTTTCGCTTCCACTTTCATTATAAGAACTGCAAAAGTATGGAACGCCCTACAGTCTACTGTGATTTCCGAAAAGTATAATATGGGCTTGTTCAAGACGAGAGAGAATAGATATTTACTGAGCAAGCGTGCTCCATCTTCTACCGCACCGCCACCGCTTTCCATCAGGTGAGATTGTGGTCAAAAGCTGGCTTTGTCTCATATATAAAACAAGCAACAGTAAAATACCATTTGCATTGGAAGTTGCATTTTGCATTTCCATTTTTAGTACGGTGGTTCGTTGAAAAGCTAATGAATTTTTCACCGTCCATCATCGATGCCGCCTGTTATGTAATCTAGAGACATAATATAACACCTAGTGTATTAATGGATGTCGTAAATTTAATGATTATAGATAATGTTTCCGCGCGATAGGCTTTGGAAACGTTATTTATTATAAAAATATATAATAATATACTGATAAAATACCTCAATGTCTTCTGATCATTTAGACTGAAAAAATATATACAAATAGATTAAAAACCGAAAGTGTCATATTATCCAACATAAATGTGCAAAACAGCACACTCAAATTACACTTAGTGCAAATTGTTCAAACTAGATGTAGTACATAATAAGTATCATTTTGTTGAGTAAAAAATATACAAAAGCAATTTTGGCCTTGCGTTGAATTGCTACGTTGTACAGAGTGAGGCAATAAAATACCTGCACAAAGTGACCTTAGCGGAATATGCCGGTGACCTTTAGCGAAGCAAAAAAATATAAGCTTTTACAAGCTTATGCTTAGACGAGGAGAAAATCAATTAAACTTAAGTGTTTTTTACCAATCGCTATTGCAGTGGGCATTAAAAACAAGTAAGATCTGATAATCAGCACGCGCATCCTAAGGTCTTCAAAGAACCTATGTGATGTCATACTACTTTGCTGCTCGATAGACATTCTAAATCTAGTTTATGTACTGTTTATCTCTCTGCTCAAACGACAATATATATTTTTTAAAATATGATCTTTAATCGAAGCAGTAACATTTAATGAAACCTTCGACAGTTTTTAGCGTAGAGGTCAGTTCAAGGTACTGCCCAAGTTGTAAGACCGGCAAGCTAAGAAAGCGTCAAATTGCGAGTCGCCATCCAGCATCGATGCTTGAAGAGTCAAACAAGACTGGAACACATTCGCCAATAATTATGAAATTATAATTAAAACGGGAATTAGCGTGACTGAGCGTTGTCGATGTCTAAATCCACTATTGTTTCGGCCTCATTCGGAAGTCTTCTTCAGGAGTGCGAGAATAGGAGTGCTTCGATCTAATCATCAGCAATGCTAAGCTAAGTAACGCTGATTCTCGTTTTAATTTTAATTAAATAGTTCAAAATGTGCGTGAATTTTTAATCAAATTATCACCGATAATTATAAGAGAATTCCACTGCAATTATTGCTGCAATTGCAACTAAATAAACTTAGTTATTATATCAATTCTTTTCTTTACTAAATCAATAGAAAATACAAAGAAGATTGTGAGGATTCTATCGGCGATGGTATAAAAATTATTTGAATTTGGGTTACAAATGTCATATCTACTGTCATAAGGGGACTGAAACTTTGGATACTGCTACATCCTACTCATTCTCCATAGTTATTTGTCTCTTTATAATGCATTTTTTACAATCACCACCTATGAAACGGCCGAAGCCAAAAAATTGACATAAAAAAATAGCTATGCCGAGAAGGCCCGTTACAGAATTTTAAATAATATCCAAGTTGTCGGGGCACCTACCTGAGATACGGAATTTCAAGACAATAACAATATGAAAGTTGTTCTTGTCTAGTTTTCACGTTACCTAACAAAATTCTCGTTATGGTTTATTTTCAATCCCAATTATAGAGTATAATTAGTTAGCCTAGTGTGTATAACGCTTCCTTAATTAGCTGGTTTTTAATATTTAAGAAATGAATTCATCAGAATTTGATAATATGTTTACAAATCTATATTTCTTCCTTGACAATGCAACTACGTTTGTTGACAATTTTACAGTCGTAAACAGCGTATCAAGTTTCCTTTGGATTTACATCGTCTTTATTTAAAATATCAATGAACTCAACAGCTTGTTATTGTATAGTCAGCTGTTACATTTGCTAGGAGACTTCAAGTTCTATTCCGTTACTTTAAGGATGATAGTGGTGCAATAGGTCGAAAGGGATTTTAGCTATTATGTATTACCATTTATACATTGACTTTTAACGCACCTACGTCGCGTCGGGTGTATTTGACCTCCTTTTCTATACTTGTCTATCTCTGTCTAAGCTTGGAACCCATTTCCCAAGGGTAACATCAACAATGCCGTTGATCGTAAAAGAACGAAAAATAAAAACATTAAGTAGGGACTTAACTATAATTTTCTCTAGTACCATTTCACGTCCCTCTCATACAAAATTACTATCAACGATCGTCCGGTCCATTTCTCGGTCGTTTTAACAAATAATAAACATATAAACATCGTTTAGCTTGTTAGAAGTTTAAATAGAGAGCTTAGTCCTATTTAATCTGCTTAAAACATACAATAGATTTCACGGTGGTTAGCAGTAACAGAAACACTAACATTGTAAAACAGGTTTATTCGCTGTTTCGGTTTAGGACTAAAGAAATAAAATATGTTTTAATATTTAAGCACATGGCAAGTGTTACGAGTGTAAAGAACAAGCAGAGGTCCCTACTAGATTAGAATCGAGGGAGTGAAGGATTTCTTCAACCATCTGTTCACAAGTAAGCATCGTTAGGGGGCCGACCAGGTGCCAAGGCTTGGGGGACGAAGGGTGCGACGACCCCGAGCACTATCGGACGTACACTCCGTCACGCATACGTCACAAATATATATATCACGATCCAATACTAACCTTATCCTTTTGCAAGTAGAGATGATAATAAAATCTAGTAATGTAGCCTTGTCAAAGTGCACGAGAGCAAAACCAAGTTCTAATAAATATAAGAATCGGATGCTTCCTTGATATTTCTTATATCTTGTGTTTACGCTGTTATAAACAATTGTATTACTATTTGCTAAGTACTTCCTCTACCTACTCTACGAGATGATGTTATCAGTTCTTATCTATTATATTGTTTGTTAAGATTGTAGACACAAAAAGTAAAAATTAATTTAGTTCCAACATTTTGGTGAAATATCATTTTAAGCTAAGTTATTATCAGATATATGGATTGTAGAATCGTCGAAAGATCAATATAGTTTTGGCATGATAGCACGGATATCCGGTATCTAGTTGCCTATGTATATGGCGATATGCGACAAGCATAGATGGCACATTGTAAATTGCATCATAAGACTAATTGCATGACTAAGCATTCGTTTTCCTTTTTTCATAACCCTGAAATGCAACACTTCGGGTCCAATTAACACAAGCAATATAGGTAACCTAGTACGCTGGTACTATAAAGTTACTTTGAAAGATGATTCATCCAATGAAACAATTGTTTTCTTCCTAAACTAAACCTATACGCTGGACTGGACACTCATTCGGGAGCATTACAAAAGTGATTCATTCTCTTCAATGGACTCCATGGCCAGGAAAAAAGGCCAGGTGGCACGCTTACAAAGCGGCGAGAAAAAAAGTGGCATCCGAACCTGCCGCAGGACCGGTCACCTGCCGAAGGATTTTCGAATTTAGCAAAAGAAAGTAGTGTTGAAATTCGTTTGGCAAGTACCAATAATGGGTGCTCGTGATCTTAGGCGGCCACAAAAGATATACATCGTTGTCAAACACGTGCACAGACTAAGGGATCACAAATCAGGTGGGAGGCCATAGCACGACTTTGCGTAGCACTAGGCAAAATATTTTTTGATGAAAGGAAACTGGAAGAACAGTTTAAGGGTGCAAACAGCTGCATTGCTTGTCAGGTAAAACAATATTTTTTTTAAGAAAGAAGTTTTTAATCTGATTAGAAGTTTCGAAGAGGTTATAAAGGTTTTTAAATAGATTCATTGGAGGTTCCATAGTAAAACAAAACGTTCGATGACTACGGCGTTTGAAATAAAGTAAAACGAAGTAAAGCTATTAAACATTAAGCTACTCATTTAAATGATTAAGCACAACTATCATAAGTAAATAGTTATGGTATAGTTAAATATGTTCATTTAAATTAATAAGTTGATAAAATTAATATTGTACATAGACAACTTTTGAAAACAGGCTTTACATATTTAACGACCTAGTCACCAGTTCTAGAAATGTCACAGAACTAGTCTCTACCAACATGAATTGGCGTATACTGAACAAGTCTTCAATTGTAAGGACATTAAAATGTATGTATTAATACTTTTTGAAATTTACGAAAAAAATAAATGGTTAAATATCCAAATAGACAGCGATCGATTTTAATCGGTCGTAAACGCAGCTTCTTCGTTTTGAGTTTCTTTTCAAACGACCTTAATTTTTATCAAGTGACAGTTGGACTTTAATTCTGCAATCTTAGCAATTTTGATAATACTAATTATCTTTAGTGGCAATGAAATGTAGATAGAGGGGGACGGACATCATCGTTAACCTAAACTTGACATCATTGACAAAAAACCCACATTATGAAAAAAGGGATTTACAACCAATATATGACTCGCTTCTAACGAAAGACGGAAGTACAAAATACCTACCTAAGTGGGAAGTAAGGAAAGAAATATAGCGATGATTATATTTTAAAACCTGCAAAAAGACTGCAATAAGAATCGGTGTGGTCCGTTTCTCAGAAAAGCTAGGCATTAAGCTCATTACTTTTTAAGACAAATAGAATAAGTCCATTACAAATATTTTTATTTGGTAAGTAATCCGGCAGCTTGGTACTTTCACCTGCGCGGGCGCCGCCGCCCCAACATTGTCATTGCTGCTGTGCGCCCGATTCGCTTACCTAATGTACGGAGTTTGCGAAACTGGGCCCAAACGGCACGACACGCGCCGAATGCCTACGTTTAGAAATAGGAGCAATCTGATGTCGAATTCGTAACCAGCCAGTGCCGGCAAACTTACGCCGACAAAACACCTTTTCAAACATACTCTACTAGAGGCATGATAGCGATAATGTCGTAGATAATAAGTCAGATAACCTACGCGCATAAAAAATGACCTTTTCTCGAAAGTCCGAAAACAACTCGAGACCATTTTATTTATGGATAGTGTTCAACTAGTTTCTGTAAATTTACCTTTGAACAAAATAGGTTAATTGATTTCCGTAGAGACTGCCAAGGCAAGCAAATCTTTTCAACCAAAGCTAATAAAATACCGTTTGAATAAATCAGTTTGCTGGACATACTATTAGGCCTCTCCAATTTCACGACATTTGTCAGCTTTTGCCAACTTTGCGAAGATTAGCGCTCTACCGATCCTACGATTTCCTTAGCTATGTTTGTCGTTCCGTGGTCTCACTCAAGAACACGTCTACCTCTATGTTATTTGTCCTGCGGCCAATTGTCATTTAAGCTTACTAAGCGGTGTGCTACACTCTTTCATCCGTCCTATAAGCCCGATGGCCGTTGCTCTTTGCCCGAATCGAAAAAGGAGGTAGCCTCTCACTTTTTTAAAGATGACCGCAGCTGTCGTGTATATACACGTGAGAGTCTCACCAAGTGCAATTCTTAGCATGTGCCTTCTCCATTTTGTGGATTAGAATGACCTACGAATCCTACTGTAAGATCTTTAATTCGAGGTAATAGGAATACTTCTCCTTCCAATTGAGCTGACAGATGAATGCGGTGGGAGAAATATAGACAAGTTTTATTGCAAGTCCGCCATGTGCAAGTTGTTTAAAATTTCAGGTATACTATAAAAATAGCAGATACATTTTTCTGCTAGTTTGGCCTATCAGCAGTAAATAAAAGTAGGAATAACTTTTCTTCAAAGCGGTGATCAGTGATCTAATTTTTGTTTCATATTTTAGATTTAATTTATTATTATATATTTGAGTATATAATATTATGTTCTTAATATATGACTTGGTATTTGACGTTGCGAAACGACCACTAGGGCTCTTTCTTTTTTTTTTACTTCATTTTATAAATCAAAACAAAACCGATTAAATATTTGATAATATCGAAAAAATATTTGATTTGAATCAAGTTTTTAATCAAACTGATTTTAATCATCCCAACCCTGAAAACTATGCAAAGATAATGAAAATCAGGTAGTAGCATGGGATTGTCTTTGTTTAAAGACATTTTATATCTCTGATAGACTAGCGTGGGACCAATATCTCTCCCGATGGTAAGAGATTGAAGTGATGAAGACATTGTAGATTTATACGAGTTTAGTCTTGATTGTGTAATTTAATTAGGAATTTTAATTCGGCAACCAATTTAGTTGCAAATGCAACTATGCTTATACGCCCACTAGAATTGCAAATTGACTTTCTTGGTTGGTTATGTATTACAATCATAAAATTAATTTAAAATGTTTATTCATTGACTTTAACCCAAAAGTTGGTAGTTATTTTGCCTACTTAGTGGTACGATAAAACATTATCTTTTTTGAGTGTTACTTTGTCTGTACCGATTTTGTATCAAATAGACGATGATCTTAATTCAAACTTCAAAAATTCATATTTTTAGTAGCACAGTGATCAGTAACAGTATAACAAATTGTATTTTTATCCCTATGTAAAGATGCGCATGGGAATGATCTATACATATATAAATGAATCCCTATTTACCTTGGTCACGCCATAACTTGAGAGAACAACTTTACCGATTTAATTTTTTTTTGCTGCATAGTTTTCAAATATTTTGAAGAAGGTTGTTACGGAAAGAAAAATTAAGAAAAATTGCGCTGAAAAATGATAAATTTCAGAAAAGTTATCGATGATTTTGGCTTCGCGCGTTTGATGAATGTGCTAAGACAGGATAACGTCTGTCGAGTCAGTGTAACATAAAAATGGTGCCTAGAAAATATATGCACTTCCGTTGGCTGAAGTTCAGTGTGGCTTCCACCAGGGATATGTATGTAGTCTGCGTGTTTCTATACAAGCGTCGTGGTATAAACGTGAAGTAAGCTAAGATAATAATTATCATTTGTGTCTATTATCTACTACTAAATGACCGACGGCTAAAGATAAAAAGATAGAACGAGGCAGGAGCGAGCATGATATTACACAATTCGCACCAGCTCGCATAGACTGGGCGTTCCTATCTTTGCTTTGCGGTATAATGTGGTTATCGCTTATCTTTGTCATCGTAATGTCCGGCCCATATGAAAACAAACTTCATCCAATGCTTTAGAGCATATTCCAGTAAAAAAAAAGAAGTCCTACACGCTTCTCCTTATTCGTTTTTGTTTGAGCTGTATAGGTACTGTACTCACAGCTTAACTGGATTATAATTTGCATTTACATGCCTTTCTCAGATAGGATCTACTGAAATCTTCTCTATATCGTACTCCTTTAAATGACCGAGTGTGTTACCGTTACTATCACAATAAAACTACAGCCTATAGGTGATGACGTAGACGAACGTCTCCCAGTTTTCTAGCAGACACTTATTCATTTGTTTAAGAGTTCCATTTTCATTTAAGCATTTTGAACATAGAAGGGTAAAACAAATGATAGTTGAAGTTGCTGTAGTTTGTAAAACTAAGTTATCACTAGATACTCCGCTCTGCCTGCTGTAACCGCCGCCGAATTTCCTGGGTAGTATTGTCATTTTATAATAGACACGAAACTAATCATAAAATCAGAGGATCCACAGTTGGATCGAAATTATTCGAAAAGGTCTTGAAAGTGTAATTAGAAGAGTTAATGGCTCTACATACGAATATTAAGGCTATCGTGGATTTAAGGAGTTAACTATCCTCATAGCGTTTCTGATATCATCAACTAGTGGAATGTGGATCATTCTGTGATCGTATCTCCAATTTAAGCAAACTATGTGGACGGTGTTCAATGCACGTTTAACTTGTTGCAATTTCCGTGATCTTGATCACGTATGTTCTACCGATTGTTGGTTCAGGATAAATTATAACAAGGGCTTCACCTATTAACTCTCAATGAGTTCTATCAGTGCCGATTGAGCTCTTGTCAGTGTTACCGACACGTTACTGAAAAGATTATTTTACAGTCACCAGGTCTATAAGTTCTAAGGTACATGCTAGTAAGGATACTCTGGTAGAAGTGTATTCCAATATTTTCGGTTCGCTTGGTGACAAGTCGTAGGTAAAGCTAGTCTTACGATGAATCCTTGCATCTTCTACGATTATGTGCATATATGGATAAGCTTTCAGCGTTTAGGAAAGCTCTGTGATAAAACCGAGAGAGCAATATCAAATAGCAATTCAGAGCACTCCTCGTTAAAGTACCTATAAAATAGGCTGAGTACGTCAATATATCATTAATATATACATAATTACTACTTATAGAAACGATACGAAATAGAATAGAAGAGGAAGCTCTTATGAATTAGGAGTTAAGAATATGATTTTATATAGGTGTTTTCGTAGCAGAGAGATACGGTCGGGAATTGGGATGTCAGCGGGGTGGGAATCGGAATGTCAGCGGGGTGGGAATCGCTGTAATTTCTTGGATTTCGTTATGGAACCTCGCGTAATGAAACATAGTAAAGATAAATAATATGAATTTTGTAAATATCTGCATTTTACTTCATCTGTGATAGTGCTAATCGATCCACTTTCCATTTTCAGAAAGTTCTACCTCTGCCTACACAAGTCAGAACAAGCATAAAAATATCATTGATTACTATTTTAATTTAGGATAGTATCATTGTATGGTACAGGAAAAACATTGCCCTTAATTGATTACACAAAATAAACCCAAAATGAGTAAAAAAACGTTGTGTGTAAGCTTTTTATTGTTGTGTAAGCTTTTGCTTTCACAACAATAAAAAAGAATTACAACATGTATTAGATGGTTGAGATTGACCACAAATAACGTAAAAATAATTGATAACTAAAATATCCTAGGGAAGAATTTTACTTAGTTACCAACAATAACAATAGACATAAAAATGCATTATTTAATAACATTTTTGGCACCAAGTATGACTTTCAATATGTTTACATTACTGTATTATCATAGCCATTTATGCTAGGAATGAGGAAGGCAGCTCAAGGCTGGAAGTAAGGAACTTATAAGTTAGAACTAGGCAACACTAGACGTAATGTTGTTTTATAAAAACACAAATTAAAAATATAAAACTATTTCTTCCCGTCTTTCTTCAGAACCTTTGATTTTGATTAAGAAAATATAACTTGAGTCGACTTGAGAACCAACTGATTTTTGGAAATTGAAAACACTTACAACCACAGCTCAGAATAATATCAAGGATAGATGTATTTAAGGACTTACTTCAAATATATCTCTGAAAATTTTCCCTATGGATTTTATTTGCATGCTAAAAACGGAAATTCCTGTTGGGAATTCTTATTGAATTTGTGAGAAAACAAACAGAAATAACTACTTAGCTACTAAATATCTTTGCAGAATAATCACATATGAAGAGATGGGCAGTGCTGACTCTGGAGTATGTGTGGGTATGTTTGTTCTCTCTTTACGTTGTAATGGCTGAATGGATATGGATGAAGGTACATACTAACGTTTCAGTTTCATCCACGCTAATCAAGTGAAAGATGTCCTTAACATTTTTCACTTAATTAACGTGGATGAAACTGTGGTTACACAGTTATTTACTAATTAATTTTAACTAAAAATCACGATTGGAATCAAATTATTATTTAAGTTATTTTATCATTCGTTTTTTCAATTACAAGATTAACTTAAAACTCATAATAAACCTAACTACAAACTACACTTTGATTGAGAGAGCTCTTTAATCAAGCACAAGTTTCGCAACATAATTGTATGTTCCATTACCAAACCTAATTATACCTAAATGGTATACATACCTAATTATTTCATTACATCATTGATTTGATTTCTAAATGCATTGTATATCTTACAGGTGTTTAAATTAACAAAAAAAACATATTTTAAAAGCTCTTCACTAAACTGATTTTTTCAACAAATTAGTTGAAATTAGTAAGTAGCATACTAGCAGCTCTCCATGGCATTGCCTGAGATAATTATGACAAAAAGTATATTTTCGTCTAAAAAACCATCAAACATATTTTTGTTTTTCATTAATATCCAGATTGTGATTAAGTCACAAACAAACAACCTGAGCGGTTCTGAAATTGCGCCCTAGGATAGTATAGGATGATGATTAAATTAAATTTTAAATACATGACTACCAAGAAAATAATTCAGAGTATTTGTAGGAAGCTTATGAGCGTGTATTGTCTACAAATTCATAGCACAGAGTGGATGCAATTATAACAATACAAGGTCAAATGTACAGTGCAGTCTAGAAACATATTGTTATTGTTCAAGACTTAGTGTATCCAATAATAAAGTACATGTGTAAGTGTATTTGTAATAACTAAATGCTAAAGCATAAGACAATTTCATGGTAGTAGGCCAGTTATCTATTCTTACTTGACTAGATGCTTATACTGAACAGTTATTGTTGACCAATATTAGTTAGAAAGTCTATCGCTATGCAGTATGTGGCGGTCGGAATTTATCTTTGCAACTGGAAGTTATGGCATTTTAGCTTCATAACATCTTATTGTATTTTGCTCAATAAATCCTTTAGAAGGCCATTTTCTATTTTCTAGCATTTTTGTGTGAATTTGAAACATATTTTTTTCTGCTGTTTCTACTACAACACCCTATATGTTATGTATATTATTAAGTATTAACAGAAGCATTTATATTGTAATAACAAGTCAATGTCTGCATTACGAAGTTACAAGGGATAAAACAAACTATGTAATTATGTAGGTCACAACAGGACATCATAAACTATATGATAATAATATTCTAGTAAGAGATATTACCAATGTTATCAATTGTTTGCTCTTGACATACACAAGAATGAGAATAAAATAAAAATGATTCAAACTAAGTACTCATACTTATCTCTTGAGTCCATTCTTAGCAATACAGGCCATAAAAATGTTTACTAAATCCAATTATCAACTTATTGTTAGATTTTAGATTAAAGTTGATAATTTATTTATCAACCATGGAATCTTTTGCTGTGTGGTATATTGCATACTGGGTTTTTTAACGGTTTAAAAAAGGAGAAGGAATATTCAATTGTTAATTGGTATTTTTGTTAACATGTGTATACAGTAAAAGACTATGACTTTTTAGCATAGCTTAACTACGAGATGGAAAAACAAAAATCAATGATTATCGAAGTCTTATTCTATTTAGATAAACATGTTTTAAGTCAATTCCAGAGTGTACCTGTTATATACAAAAGAGATGCTTTTTCATTTGCTGTTGTGTTTTAAGTGAGTTGTGTTGCTATTGTTTAAGTTCGATGACTTGTGTCATGGGTGCCAGAAACAATCACATCACACACACAATCACACCCAGGACTAGTAACACAATTTTTTTCTTGAGAATCTTGACGGTTTAATCAAACTTGTATTACTACTAGTAATTGAACCCGATACCTCCTGCTATAAAGGCAAATGTGCACCCAAAATAGGCAACAAACAGTTTTACTTATATTATATTAATTAAATA
Source organism: Lomographa bimaculata (assembly GCA_948107665.1). Lineage (NCBI taxonomy): Eukaryota > Metazoa > Arthropoda > Insecta > Lepidoptera > Geometridae > Lomographa > Lomographa bimaculata. Next base: position 12,165,054 of record OX403599.1, read on the forward strand.
TTCTATTTGCACAAAACAGTCTCCTATCCAAACTACACACAATATGTCTTCTAATGTAGTGATTCTCCAGTCCAGTCCAGTTTTCCTCATGTTTTCCTTCACTGTTCTAATGTTAAAAGTTAGTTATTTGATATGTTTGATGTTGAACTTTTTTTTATATATCTGATAGACTAGCACTCTAACTTTACCTCATCTGTCAGTAACTATTAAGTCAAAGTTTTAGTTAAAGTTGGTAAACATACAAGCTTAGACTGTGACGGACTCTCAAGGATAAATTGCAATAGTAATTACATTTTATACAGCTTTAATATCACCATGGGATTGGCTATATGCAGGTTGAACATGCTATCATGGAATGCTCATTTCTAATATTGGTACCTAATTATATTTTCTTTAGCAGCTATTTGTTTATCCAATTTAATAAATAAATATTCTTTCTGTTATAAATTTTAGTACCTGGAAATTTGGTCGTATTCTTTTTGGTAAATGACGTTTTCTAAAAATTAAACCTAGCTAGATCGATATTTCGCCCCCAAGACCCCTGCATACTAAATTTCATGAAAACCATTGTAGCGCTTTCCGAAATTCAAATTTTATATATATATACAAGAAACAAGACTTGCTTGTTTAAAGGTATTATGCATGCGTACCTTGCCTAATGATAAATCTTAATTATTACAGTAGGTAAGTTTAGGTCAAAGACCTTTGACCTTACGAAGATGAATTTTAGAAAAGTTAGATAGATTTAAGATAATCTTGCAAAACAAATATAATTGTAAACTTTTGTGATTTAAACATATAGTTTTAGCACACACAGCATCTTCTCAAGACCATCCAATGCAACATGGTTAAAACATCGAGGTAAATAAAACATGTGTTCAATCATGAAAGAACCAAGTTTCCTTTCAGCAAAGGAACCTGAGCAGTACTCAAATCGCAACCTTAGTGTAGATATAAAGCAGTTCTAATTTATCTGGAATAAACAGCTATTAAATGCTTGAAATTTTTCACTAAATCCATAGTATTCAGACCCTGTAGTCTATTTCTTCTTCAAGAGGCTTGACAGATATTCCAAGCATTGACACCATTTGGCAAATCCATTAAGCGTGAAGAGGGAACAAACATACTTACACACAAACTTTCGGATTTATAATATTAGTAGGATGAATGTTTCTTATGTAACTGTTGTATTGAATAAGATATCTAAACCTAATCTCCCTGACCTAATCCCTCTTTTAATGTGGGGCACATATTTACTTCTCCCACTTACTTTTGTTAGCCATCATTACTCGTCTTTCTTACACTTATCATCTTTTACACTGTCCATCTATCTTTTATTTCGCCTTCATTTCTTACTATATCATACCCAAAGGGTTCCCAAGAAGGTATCTGTAAAATATCTCAAATTAAGTAGGATAATCTACTCTACAATAGAACATGGATTTCTTTCTATTCTGTACCATCGCTGATTACTACAGAGTACTACAGATGGTAAATGCTCAGAATAGCTTAGAGAAAGCTTATCTTAATCTAAAATAAATAATTTTGATTTAGCTAATGGGCTCCTATGGGATGTCTGTGTTAATTTCAATAACAAAAACCATACCAAACTGTACCTCAAGTGCATTCTATTTTTTTTTAGTGTCTACAATATAATATTTGTTTACCAACCAGAATTTGTTCAACCATTACCTTACACGGATACTTTGTGTCAAGTAAACACCAGTCACGTACATTCACATTTTGCTATCAGTATGGATATTATGAATAAAATTAACAATTTTCCTACGGGTGACACCATATTTGCATACAAATTCTACAAACATGGTGACAGCCGCATCATTGACAGTTCAATGAATTATTAGAAGCAGTTTTTTTTAATAGGCACAAGAAGTCAGTTTAGTAAAGAAAAATATCAACTGAAGGGAGGTCACTGGGCTAAGCACACCAGGCATCCACCCAGTAGTTGGAGCAGTAGGGCACAATAACTATGGTTGCAAGTCTCACGCCAAGCAATATTTTTCCTTTTTAACTGACTTCAAAAATGGAGGAGATTCTCATTCAACTGTTTTTTTGTGTTGTCAGTTTGTTTTCTAGGTGTACCAATTTTTATTGAGATTTTTTTATTTAAACACTGGTCCTTATCATGTCGTCTCATTTATATTTGATTAAGATCTGACCAGTAGTTTTTGAGTTATCCTCAATAATGCACATTTAATCTGATCAAGGGAGCCGAAGATGAAGTGGTGAAATTGGTTTTTTAAGCTTTGGTTGCATTTAAATTATAAAGTTATCTACTTTAGTGTCTTTGTATTGAACTTTTATAATACAAAAAAAATATTTGTGCAAGTTTATTTTAAATTTCTTCAAAAAATTCTTCATAATGGCTACACAAATTGGGATAGGTTTTAGCATGTTGGTAATGTGGGATGGGAAAAAAACTACTTTAGCAATTAATGCAGGCAATGCATTAGGGTGCAGCTGATAAATTCAATAGTCAGTTCATTCTCTAAAATGTTAATGTTCTTGACTTTCAATGCTCATATCTTGAAATAGCTGATAAGATAAAGTTGGGATGTCCCTTTTCTACATATAACCCTTCAAGATTAGCAAAAATGGCTTTAAGGATTTTACATTCTGACAATAATTACATAATAATCTGTCTGGTAAAAAAGTGTTTCGAATTTCAGAGGATTATTAATACATTACATAAGACCAAGTTATAATTACAATATTTTCTTATCTTCTTTATATTGTTTATAATATGAGCTTCCTAAACATTTTACTGATCCTTAGAATTAGATTTTTTTAAACTTTCGCGAACTGCAGTCATGTTTTAATGAGACAACCACTCTCATGACCACGGCCGGTGCAACTCTGCCAAAACATCGAGTGAAAATGATATTTTGAAAAAATAAGCCCTTTAGATTTATATTAAATTTTTCTTACACATCTTTTAAACAAAAATCTATATGATAAGATCCATAAACAAGATTAAACTGACATTCTCAAACAGGCAGCGCCATCTTTCTGACCAATAAAACACTAAAGTATGCCGAAGTTGTTTACAAAGTAGAGGTAAAAAATTTGCTTTCAACCTTGAAACCTCTTTTATGTTATAGGAAACTACTTAGGTGCAGAATTATAGGCCAACTAAAAGAAACCATAACCATAAGATGTATGTGATTTCAACACAGACCTATATATTAGATCCTTTCACAAGTTATCCTAAATAAGTATTGCTGCTTTTAAAGCCTTCACTTATAGGCAATTTCATGATTATTCCTTCATGTTTGTCTGATGTTATAACTAATCATCAGAGTTATAATGGATATAAGAACTCCTGTTTACTTCGTATATACATAAGTTTTGTTTATGATATAAGGTCATATTGTAGGTGGTGCCAAGGATACAGACTTTCTCTCTTCATTTGTATCTTCAAAATTGATTGTATAACCTTCTTGCTTTTATGATTGTTAAAGGCTGATAATGTTACCTTTTCATATTACAAAATTTAATTTTTGTTTTATGAGTGATAACAATATTGTTGTAGTTAACTTAAAATATCAGTTATCTAAAAACTAAAAGCAACAATTGAACAAAAACTGACATGTTTGATCCAGACAATTTAAATATTACCTTGAAATTTGCAAATATGCGTGAAAGAGCCTTGTAATATATATTTTTCTCACTTATTCAAATTCGCAAAAGTTTTCTGACATATTTATTGAAGTTTGTTTCATATTTAAGAAATAATAGCTGTATTTCTAGTATTACTTTTAAAATTATTAGCTCGCTAATCATTTAATAAAGCGATTGAAAAGCTGGAAGATAGCAGGTAGGTACTTCTAAAGTTGTTGATCTTGAAAGCTTCAAAAGTTTTGATTTGCTTTCCTATTTATTTCAGCCTCTTTTTATGATGAGTTGGATAATGTGTTTCGGACTGTAATATAACTCCACGGTAAACGTCGAATACCGCAACAATAAGAACGAATTCTCTAATTATAGCCGTATGAAATGTAAATCTGTGAAAATAACAGAGCAAATTTTCTACATGTTGACGTGGCGTGACATTGTAGAAGAGCCTTTCGACGCTCTGCCTTCCTGAAGTCGCAAAGAAGGCAATGACCACAATTATGATACCGATTTGTTACTTGAAAACAACTGATTTTGCAGTTTCATTTCAATTAGTGTAAATGTAAGTATGGCGACTGACATTGTTGGCTTATCTTTATTTTGGTGTAACAATATGGCGATTTTACTTACCCTGTTATTCCTAAGGTAGTCGTATATAGCTTTTATTGCTGAATCCGTCAACTTCAAGTAAAATAGTTCCTTGTTTTCTTTATTACTAGGCTCCGATGATAACCCATACTGAACACCTGCAGGCAAGGCCGCCATTGCTTATTCACTATTCGCACTGTGGACCAGCTGACTCCTTGCTAGCCGTCACGATTCATATCATTCACACATTTCTTAACCGTAATCACAGATTCACAACCTATATAAAATTATAATTACAACAACAAAAGGGTTTAAAAGTCCAAATTAACAATCTTTTTGTAACCCCATCGACTCGGCCTTTGTTGGCAGCGCTCTTCAGTCTGCAAGGCCGCACTGACTGTCATGCGCAATGGCGATTTTGACAGGAAACGCAAGCATTCACTGCTACACTAGCGCCAATTAACAGTTGGCAACATGTAATTTGATCCGCGGCCAACTTCAAGTCGGATAAAAATAACAATATTTTTTGTTTTTTTCGGAATAAAACCATGAAATTTCCAACCCTGATGCAATAAACATTATCAAAAACTTAAACCCCTACTTTGTTAAGTTTTACTTTACACACAGCGTATTTTGTTACAGTGATAATTTGTAATTAAGCGAATTTATAGGTTAGGTTTCTTGGTTTCGTATAATTTCGTAAGCTTCATACGTGTTCATTTCTCATGATTTCGTAGCTGGACAGTGCCAGATTTATTTCTTTACAATCGTTATTTACCCATAAAAAGTGAGTATCTGATCAGCTTAAGATTAAATGTCCAGAAAATATAAACAATTCAAGAGAAGATTGTGGTAGTGTCAGATAACAAAAGCAAAACCTAACCTACTTTGGAATTTTTCTATTTTCAGAGATTTGCAGTAATAATTAAAATGGCTACATGGGAGGAGAAGAAACATTTAATAACGCGGAACCTACAAGAAGTTTTGGGAGAGGAGAAGCTCACTGAAATCTTAAAACAAAGAGATATCAAAATTTACTGGGGCACTGCTACAACTGGACGTCCCCATGTCGCATATTTTGTACCTATGTCTAAAATAGGAGACTTCCTTAGGGCCGGTTGTGAGGTAACAATACTATTTGCTGACTTACATGCTTATTTAGACAATATGAAAGCGCCTTGGGAACTTTTGGCCCTTCGCACTCAGTACTATGAAGCTGCTATCAAAGCAATGTTGGAGTCAATTGGTGTGCCATTAGAGAAACTTAAGTTTGTTCGGGGTACAGAGTACCAATTAAATAAGGAATACACGCTTGATGTTTATAGAATGTCCTCAGTTATCACTGAGCATGATGCAAAGAAAGCTGGTGCTGAAGTTGTGAAACAGGTTGACCACCCATTGTTGAGTGGTCTATTGTACCCTGGTCTCCAAGCCTTAGATGAGGAGTATTTAAAAGTGGATGCTCAGTTTGGTGGTGTTGATCAAAGGAAAATATTTACAATGGCCGAGAAATATTTGCCTTCATTGGGATATGCTAAAAGAATTCACTTGATGAATCCCATGGTACCCGGACTTACTGGAGGTAAAATGTCAGCTTCCGAAGAAGACAGTAAAATTGATTTATTGGACAACCCAGGAAATGTCAAGAAGAAATTGAAAAAGGCATTCTGTGAACCCGGTAACATCACTGATAATGGAGTTTTGTCATTCACTAAACATGTGGTGTTCCCCTTGATGAGTTCTGGAGAAACATTCAAAATAACAAGGTCCTCTGAACATGGTGGAGACCTTGATTACACAAATTTTGAAGACTTAGAAAGTGCATTTGCTAAGCAAGAAATACATCCAGGAGATTTGAAAGCATCTGTTGAGCAAGCTATTAACAGGCTTTTAGCGCCTATTCAAAAGATATTTAGCGAACCTAAATTGCAAGAATTGGCTAAGAAAGCTTACCCTCCACCTGCGAAATCAAAAGGTAATGCAAATGCAACTACTGATGAAATTACGCCATCCAGATTGGATATTAGGGTAGGTCGCATTGTTGAAGTTTCTAAACATCCTGATGCTGAAGCATTGTATGTAGAAAAGATTGATTTGGGAGAGGAAGAGCCCAGAACTGTAGTTTCTGGCTTGGTAAACTTTGTGCCGATTGAAGAGATGCAAAACAGAGATGTTGTTGTATTATGCAACCTTAAGCCCGCTAAAATGCGAGGAGTGGAGTCTAAAGGGATGGTTTTATGTGCTTCAGTAGATGAGCCTAAGCAAGTGGAGCCATTGTTGCCACCTGCAGGCAGTAAGCCAGGTGATAGAATAGTCATAGAAGGGTATGAAACCGGTGAACCAGATGAGGTCTTAAACCCTAAGAAAAAAGTTTGGGAGAAGCTGCAAGTTGATTTAAAAACAAATGACAATCTGTCGGCCGTATGGCAAGATAATAAGCTAATAAGCAAAACTAGTGGCACCGCTGTTACAACAAAATCTATGAAAAATGCTCCTATCAAATAGGAGGGTTCCCTCATTATCATTGCTAAGCAATTCCATTTGAATATTTTTTTACTCAATTTTTACTTTGCAGAAGAATTTATATTTATTTATTTGCGTAACAAAAAATTATGTAATCCTAACAATAAATTCATCATTCAATTCAGCTTATTTTATTGTTACTCCATTTTTTTCGTATTATTATTAAGGAACTTATGCGAGAGAGCTCCACTTAAAATTGTAACACCCACTTTTTATGTAAGTTGTCTGGTTCGGCAACCCACCCACGGGTTATATTTGTTGTCCAACTATTGTCTTGTCCGGCATCCGTCGTAACAGTAATACCAACCGTCATTAAAATGTGAACATTTTAGTCTGTGGCTTGAGGAAAAATTAGCCGAAGTTAAATAATAGTATTCTGTGGTAGTAATAGTATTCTGTGAGGAAGATGATGTAAAACATAGAAAAGAATATATTCTAATGTAAAACGGGTAGAATATACTCTTTTATACGATGTAAACCGTTGAACGACAATACGTCAGTAAGATAACTCGAGGCCCGTAGGAGATTCAAATGCCTATGACAATACGCCTGACGTTCTATTTTGTCTGATACTTCGACGCGAGTATATTCTTTTCTATACTTCGACGTATATAGAAGAATCTCGATCAATAATTGACAACTTTTTTTGTTTCAAAAACCTTTCGATGGAAAGGTGACGGCACTGGAGTGCACAATCCCTTGTTACATTATAACTTATAATGTAGGTAACAAGGGATTGTGCACTCCAGTGCGGCAAGGATCTTGTGGCTCTCGACTGACATTTGCAGAAGATTGGCCCAGAGAAAGAGGTTATTAACTCAAAGAGGGTAAATTTTTTAATAAAATTTTTTTTTTAGTAAAATATATTTTATACTCTTAGTTATTAACGTAGATCCTAATGCCATCTGTCGATCGGCTGCGATTTATTGGGACGGTAACACGTTTCATCGGGTATGTTTATTATTAATGTACTAAGACTTTTGGTGTCCCCGTAACCACTGTAGATACTTCTTAGTTAATGTAAAATTTAAGAGATGGCGCTTTTTAAGCTTAACAGTTTTACCAATATCAATACCACAGAATATGAATATAGAAAGCTCACTTAGCTTAGAAGCAGCCCCCCTTTTACGTGTCTTTGTTGCACGCGGTTTCTATATGAATTAAGCAAAAATGAACCTTATTTCTTAGGATTTTTGTCTATTTAATTTTGAAACCTTTTGCAACAGAGATAGGTAGGTACCTAATAGATGGTCAGTTCTACGCCGAGGTCCACCGCATTCCTTACCTACACCATAGTGAACTGTAAACGGGGAACGAGGGAACAAAAATAGGAAAATAGTAACATTCAGTGGAAAAGACAACCTCCTCATGAAAGTCAGTTCTAATTAATATCCGACAGGACTTCCTACCGAAACCAAATCGAATCTTCGGTACCTACTTAATTGTTTCAAATTTTTAAGACAAAAAATATTAAAAATCTATTGTATATTTTCGGCCGAACGAAGGTTCGATAGATTTTCTTGCCGAAACCGAATCTTCTGTCGGTCACTAGTTATAATTATTATAATTTGTAATAAATGTTGGTAGAAAAACGGCAAATCAGTCTTATCTAGTTCCCTAGAGGCCGCTACTCCAGGTGACGGGCGAATGTCCGTTACGGTTGGGAGATAATTAATATCCTCCCTCACTATAGGAGATAAATAAACGTGGTACCATCCGCGGGCCACAAGGTCGGAGAGATTAAACTCATCGAGGTAGGACTTCTTGGCTAACCCGCCCGGAGCTATGAGATGTTGCCCACGGAGCGAATTACACCTCACCTAGAACATTGTTGTTTAAGGTTCCGGGTGAAACTGCATATGCATAATATAGGTGGGTACACGTATATCTAAACATCACACGAACATCTAGCTTTTGTTTTATCATACTACTACTTATTTTCTATTTCTATATTATTTTCGTTCACTCATTCTGTCATCAAGCAGTTTAAAAGCAGACTTGCTTTAAAGAGCTCATGGTACGGATTGGATGTAGTTCGTATTATGGACGACTTATGAACTGCCCTGCATATGGATCGTTTTCTATTAGTTGCAGTACTTATTACCACATAGCATGCCATCGGCCTACCTAACCGAGATAGCAAAGATACTACTATTACTCATACCGCAACTCAATCGTTAAAAGAAGTATTATATATTTCTTAGAGGTATTTAATTAGTTTAGGAATCCTAACCACCTAAATAATGCATCCGGCGTGGTTCGTAAATCTACGGGGCAGCAAGTCTTTTAGCGATTAAGTTGCGATATCAGTAATAGTAGTCTCTTTGCTATCTCGCTTCGGTAGGCCGATGGCATGCTATGTGGTAATAAGTACTGGAGGCCTACCAGCAACTCATAGAAAACGATCCATAGGTATGCAGGGCAGTTCATAAGTCGTCCATAATACGAACTACATCCAAGTAGTCTCTTTGCTATTTCGCTTCGGTAGGCCGATGGCATGCTATCGATCGTTTTTGACAAAACTTCTAAATTGCTTAACTATTGTTTTTCGATTCGTAGCACGATTTTATGTTAGTATTTACTCATTCCTTTATCTTCTGCTCCATAATACAACGTTTCTGCCTTATGGTTATCGGAAAGTAGCCATATTCTCCTCCTAGGTCATACTTAGTACATTGTAGCTTTTGCCATACAACTGTGATTGTTTTTGGGGAGAAAACTTGTGTTTCCACCGGGAATCGAACCCGATACCCACTGCTTAGAAGGCGAACGCGCACCAATCTAAGCCTACGGGCAGCACATTTGACACCATTTAGTATAATCGTAGAATCATCACAGCTAGAGACTATGGACCCTGTTGTCTATCGGATCTTATTTAATCACCCATCAACCTGGCCATTCTGCACGTTGCTTAATCTTGTCAATTGCATAATTATGATGATCCACCAGGAATACTGCGCTACAAGTGCTACCAGAAAAAGATTTACATACACCCTAGTTTAAAATAATAGGGTCTGCCGGTCCCTCAAAAAGTAGTTCATGAAGTAACAAGAGTGCGGACAACAAAACATACCGGTCTAAAGCTGAATGAATAATATAGCGGTCGGCGTGCATCGCAGCTGAGGTACAACAATGAATGCACGGCGATAATATTAGATATTCAATAACGGGAAGGGGGCCGAAGGTCCGCCATTTTGGAGCCTCGGCAACGAGCGAAGGGGGACCGCGCATGCGTCCTACGCGAACCCGCACCCTGTTAAGGCCGGGTCCCGCAAGTGTATGTCAAAAAACACGTTATTCTCTCCCCTAATTCTACTAACCCAGTACGTCTTTACAAATGGGATAAGTTATACACGCCCTGGTTTATTTAAACGTTCACTTACTTTATACACAGTGCACACACGGACCAGAGTTGCATCGCGCGTGACAGATAAGGGCTGATCGCAGTGATTAGTGTTATATTTATTGGAGCCGACTCCAGACATTTAACGCTCCGCACCGCTGATTAAAACTGTTGCGATAATAACTGTGCTATTGATATGTACCTGGGGTGTTCAATTCATGCGCGTTCAGTGACTGGTGAGATATCTGCATAAAACATTAAAAGCGCGTGCCAATAACTATGGGATGACATCGAACACAGATGGAAAAGGTTTGGCGTCGGGTTGGTCTCCATTCCTCCCGCAAGAAGAGGGATGGAAGCGGGACTAGCCGGGAGCAGACGTCATCTCGAACAGATACAAACACTGGACCGCCTCAGGAGGCGGAGTACCAGAACATACACACGTTGAGAACAGCTGACTTGATAAGACAAAGACAGGGTGAGGAGAAATCGACGCTACGTTCGTCGTATATTATCAGGAACGGGGATAATTTTATACTAGTCGAGAGGAGGCGGAGACGGCGCCGTCGGAGTGGTACCAGGGCTTCGTCTGGTAGTCGTCATCATACCCCTCCGGTGGAAGAAACCACACGCACAGAGCAGAAGCGTAGGCCTCCGGCTCGTCTAAAATTATTCGGAATCCAATGGCCTCTGCACTCCAGTGACTCCAGGTGAGCGGTAATTTATTCATAGGCTAAATTAATCAAGCGGCTAGTTCGTTGCAGGCCACATACAGTAGGTACCTATAAAGATTGCTCAACGTAAAGATGTAGGGATTGTTTGTGTTTTGCATGCAGGTATGTTATGGTGACATTTCTAAACTATGAAAGGATTATTTATACTTTTAGATGTTACGAAACTATTGGCAATAATTCCTCTTATCAACTAGTTACATTCAAAATAACTTTGGAACTACGCAGTGGTTTAAATATTTCCCACTAGTTTCATATTAAAGAAACGAGCGAGAGTGAACTAAATAGTATATAACCATTGTGTCAGTAATATGATATGATTCCTCAAAGATGATCGATGCAGATGTTCAAGTCAAAACAAACGATATGGTATATTATAGATCATCAATTGCAGAGAACTCTTTCACGGCTTATCCACGTGCATTATTTATTTTGATTTTATCACATTCATTTATATTTTCTATTGTAATTTTTAAACTTTCGCGATTCGAACACATAGTTTAGGTAATAATTATCTCGGGACTTAATCGCGCTAAAAATCTATTTTTATTTACCTCGACGTTTCGGCCAAGTTTCATTGGCCATGGTTTTTTTTTTATTTTATTTATTTATTTGTGACAGGCTAGTGTTTGACCACTATCTCACCTGATGGTAAGTGACGATGTGATCGAAGCTGGTAAACACACTAGACCTGGAATACGCAGGCTCTCGAGGATAACTGCCGGAACACCGTCGTGGTCTCGAGAAGACTCCGAGAAGAATAGATTTTTAGCGCGATTAAGTCCCGAGATATTACCTAAACTATATATTTTCTATTTTCAACCGACTTAAAAAAAGGAGGTTCCCAATACGACTGTATGTTTTTTTTTGTATGTAGGTACGTTACGCGATATCTCCGCCAATTATGAATCGATTTTGATGCTTTTCTTTTATTTGGTAGAGTTCAGAGGTTGTCCCATATTGCGTTTCAATTATTTATTAGTTTATACTGAAATTTAAATTTATATTCTCCGATTCACAATAATTGTTTTACCCGTTTATAATTTCTTTTAACTTTTAACAGTTTGGATCAAACATTTTGATCTGACGCTGATTGACAGTTTTTGAATTGAGCTTACTAGTCGTTCGCGCCGAACTAAGATCTCGCGCCTACATTTTGCCCCATAGAGAAAATATTTTGAGGTTAATTGCTTATGACTTTTTTTTTCTATTTAATAATTGTTTGATTTCTGTATTTGTTGTTCAAGTACAGGATATAACGGATATTATACGTAATTTTCAGCGTTCAATGTGAAGCCGTTTTTGTGATCTATCACAGTACCTTAGTAAACTTTTTTGTACCGGAGTCTACTCCGGTACAAAAAAGGTCTACAAACAGTGACTTTGGTGGCCTACCAAATCGTTATTTGCCAACATAGTATTCTTTAAAAACTGATTTCGTACTATACTTGTCAAGCCCTTTTCAACGATACCCCACAAGGGTAGAAATTTTTTTTATTTTTTCATCCCCTCTTACATGTATCCTCTTGAAGACCTCCCTTAATATTTTCATTTATATAATTTTATATGTAATTTCTGGCTTTGGGCCGCAGTTTTACATATTCTTCATAGAATATGTAAAACTGCGGCTTCAAATTCTCATGAATTTGAAGTCATTCGATTATATGGTTTAATCGCTAGATGCCTCTGACAGACGGACGGATGGACGGACGGATGGAAGGATGGACGGATGGGCAGACGGGCGAACGGACAAAGTGCAGAACGACCCAAGTCAACTTAGTGTGTGTGTGTATGTTTGTTGCCACGTATCTCCGTAACGAACAAACTGATTTTGACAAAATGTTGAATGTTGATAGTTTAGCTTCCGGAATAACTCATATATTACTTTTTAATTTAATTAAAGCGGACGAAGCCGCGGGGCACGCCTAGTATCCAATATAATATGTGACAAATTTGACACCTATAGGTAACAAATTTGACTCATTGGAAGTAACACTTGATTAGGTATTATGAGGTTTATTTGTTTGATAAAAAACATATGCTAGTCAGGGAAGCATTTGAACACTGTCATTGAACGGCCGAATATGTATCATGCTTGTCTAGAAGATACCTATTCAGTCTAGACTTTTACTTGAGACCTTTTTTTTTTGGCTTCGCAATCTTGTGTATTTTGCAAGTGGCAAGTAATAATATCACAGTCAAAATCAAGTATAAAGAGTCAATGTCCAGTCATAGCTACGTCATTGCCTAGTAAAGTGGCAGAAACTTTACTAGAACTTGTATTGGAGTTTTGGAGCAAAGGCGAAAATCACGTTTTTCAACTCAGTATCATCATAGTATATTTCTACTATGGTATCATTGACCTACACTTATGCACGTTTACTAAGTTAACGGTTAATAATCCACAATTATTACACATTAACAGTCGAAGAATCACAGGTTTTGGAAAATTATGCAAAATCAACAACGCCATTTTTTCACTTTCGCGGCAAATCGTACCTCAGAATAAATAACAGTTGTTTCACTAGAAACTATTAAGTAATCTGTGGTTACGGCAGGTATCGGGTACCTACATATATCTTTAAGTATGTAGTTACAGCAATTTCGAGGCAGTTTGTTCCGTAGCGTAAACAGGGTTGAGATAGTAGGGACTGACTTAAAGGGGCTAATGATATGCTGGAAGGTACAATCGTTTAATTAACTGTAGAATGAGTTTTAGTTATACCTATATAAATCTACAGCACCTACCAACAATATGTGTCTTCAATTGAATGCTTAGTTCACCTATAGCTGTGCGCCGCAGCTTCGTCCGTATCATGAGAATAGTTAAGTTAGTTAAGTAGCCTGCAAAGAGCATAATATAAATGTAACTGTAGCCTGATTTTTTTTTCCTTTTAAATTTGGCTTCGCAGTCTTGTGCATTTACGCAGTATCAAGTGATAATATATTTCAAGTGTATGTCATTTACACAGCTCGATTTGTTTCATTGCACAAACCTAGAGTTTCACAGAACGACAAAAGTATTTTTGGAGAGGTGTTTGCCCAACTTAACGAAAATGTAATTATGTGATTGTTTGATTTAATTAAGTATATATTAATTAATAAACTTTTTTTAGTAAAGGAATGGGGTGAGTGAATTGGGTATGCCAGTAATGCTCACCCTGAAAGTGTAGTTGAATATATATATATATAAATATTAAAAGCCCTAGTCACAAGTCACAGTCAAAGTCAAGTAAAAGAGTCGTAGTCTAGTCATAGTCAGGTCATGCCTTAGTAAAGTGGTAGAAACAGTTAGAAACTTTACTTAGATACTACGTTAGAATTTCTATTGGAGTTTTGGACCGAAGGGGAAAATCATGTTTTTCAACTTTGTATGGTTAGACTTTAAACACTAATAATCAAAGATGTAGATTAGAATAATTATGAACTTATTCTTGGTACATATGAACATGTTCTTAACTTGGTAGAAACTTTACTATAACTTCTATTGGAGTTTGGGAGCGAAGGGGAAAATCACGTTTTTCAACTTTGTATGGTTAGACTTTAAACACTAATAATCAAAGATGTAGATTAGAATAATTATGAACGTATTCTTGGTACATATGAACATGTTCTTAACTTGGTAGAAACTTTACTATAACTTCTATTGGAGTTTGGGAGCGAAGGGGAAAATCACGTTTTTCAACTTTGTATGGTTAGACTTTAAACACTAATAATCAAAGATGTAGATTAGAATAATTATGAACTTATTCTTGGTACATATGAACATGTTCTTAACTTGGTAGAAACTTTACTATAACTTCTATTGGAGTTTGGGAGCGAAGGGGAAAATCACGTTTTTCAACTTTGTATGGTTAGACTTTAAACACTAATAATCAAAGATGTAGATTAGAATAATTATGAACTTATTCTTGGTACATATGGTGGTACGAACTTGTTCTTAACTTGGTAGAAACTTTACTATAACTTCTATTGGAGTTTGGGAGCGAAGGGGAAAATCACGTTTTTCAACCTTGTGTGGTTACACTTAACACTAATAATCAAAGATGTAGGAACAATAATGAACGTATTCACGGTACCTACATATGAACTTATTCTTAACTTGGTAGAAACTTTAATAGAACTTCTATTGGAGTTTTGGACCGAAGGGAAAAATCACGTTTTTCAACTTTGTATGGTAAGACTTTAAACACTAATAATCAAAGATGTAGATTAGAATAATTATAAACTTATTCTTGGTACTTATGAACTTTTTCTTAACTTGGTAGAAACTTTACTAGAACTTCTATTGAAGTTTTGGAGCGAAGGGGAAAATCACGTTTTACAACTTCGTATGGTTAGACTTAACAGTAATAATCAAAGATGTAGGAACAATAATGAACGTATTCTTGGTGCTTATGAACTTATTCTTAACTCGGTAGAAACTTTACTAGAACTTCTATTGGAGTTTTGGAGCGAAGGGGAAATTCACGTTTTTCAACTTTGTATGGTTAGACTTTAAACACTAATAATCAAAGATGAAGGAACAATAATGAACTTATTCTTGGTGCTTATGAACTTATTCTTAACTCGGTAGAATCTTTACTAGAACTTCTATTGGAGTTTTGGAGCGAAGGGGAAAATCACGTTTTTCACCCTTGTATGGTTAGACTTAAAGCACTAATAATCAAAGATGTAGATTAGAACTTATTATGAACTTATTCTGGACGTAAGTTTGCATCTTTGTTACTATTGATACCTACCTTTTCATCATGTCATTATTATTCTAGCTGTTTTGTAAGTCAGCATCTTTTAGAGTAAAATCTAATATTTAGTTGTCTATCTGAGAATAGTGTCGTTGGCTTCATTACCACTCATTTAAATTATTATTATTTGTATGTTTTATAATGTGGATGTATGCTATATAAAATAATAGGAGAGTTCGTAGTCATTCAAATTTGACGGGCAAATTCGTCTTTTGAATTTAATATCGAAACTGAATTTGAGAATATATTGTATTTATACTTTATTGCACAACAAAAGCAATGAACAATTGGAGGACTTAATGCTAGGAGTATTTTATACCAGTCATCCAGCAATGGTAGAAACAAAAGTAAAGTAATTTTGTTTTTTTTATTCAAGATTGGCAAACTTTTGACCACAATCTCACCAAATGGTAAGCGACGATGTGGTCGATGATGGAGCAAGCTTGCCTAGAAGATACCTATTCACTCGTGACTTGAAGACCATTATTGTACTCATTAGGAAACACCTACTCATGCAAGGAGTTCCATACCTTTGCAGTTCGCACAATGAATGTGGAAGCAAAACGCTTCATGCGCATTTGTGGAATGTCTACCACATAGCGGTGTCGCTTAGCATTTTGTCTACTTGTCCGATGATATAACGGGGATGGGGGAACTAGATCGTGCAGTTCTTTGGCACACTCTCCGAAATGTATTCGATAAAAAACCGAGAGACAAGCTACCATGCGGCGATGACCCAAGCTCTGAAACTTTAAATTTGTCAGCTGCTCGCAATCAAAGAGTCTCATGGCTCTACGCTCAATGGAGTCGAGAGCCTCAAGCTGGTACTTAGCTGAACCGTTCCGAAGATCACGAAGATGAGAACAGTACTCCATACATGAACGGACTTAATGTGTTTGATCCCGGTGAGAAGTACCGTCTCACCTTTGCAAGGATTCCCAGCTTTTTTGTAGCTAGTTGGGCTTTTGACTCGATGAAAGTTCCAAAATTGAGCTTTGAAGTAGGATTTATACCGAGCAACTCGAGATGTTCAGTTACTGGTAGAGGGATACATTTCGGAAAGTTGGATTCAGTTCAATTGACTTCGTTTAGCGGAGAATAAACACGCCTGTATCTTGGTTGCATTAAACTTGACCAGGTTGGCATCGCCCCAGTCGGAAACTGCCTTTAAGGACAAGTTTAGACGCTCAAGCATTGCCTCCCTTTGAGACTGGAATGACCACACGAATAGATCGATCCCTCAAGACGTCTGATATCTACACAGAGAGACTAGTAGGCAGGCCGTATGACGGAAGCTTACTTATAAGGCTATTATGCCAAACCCTGTCAAAAGCCTTCGAGATGTCAAGAAAAACGGCTAGCGCTTCTCCATATGTTTCTCGATAGCTTCACTCCAGATGTGTGTGGCATACGCTAGAAGATCTCCTGAAGAACTCCTAATTGATATGAACATTGACATAATAATATGGCATTTGCCAGAGCAAAATTATATATTTTTTTTATTATTATCTTTATAGTTAGTTTTCAGGTCGAAATAAAAATATTCGTAAGACAAGTCGGAGAAAAATTTGCTAACTGTCGGCGTACGCTGACTAGACAATTAGACCATAGTACTATGGTTAGACATAGGTGAATACAATATATGCCAAAAATGTTGGCCTTCGTGAGTTTTACAAAAAAGTCCGCTACAGCATATATCTAGAATTATATATAGCTCAGAAAAAATACTTTTCTTCATTAAAAGTCTGAAAAAATAATGGCTTCTGTTTTGTTTGCTTTTTGAGGCATTCAATATTGCTTCTTATCAAAAAAAACTATATCATCGTCTTATGTAGTTCATCTGTATCTTGATGAACTACTAATTTGCCCTTTATTGCATATAATATGGAAAAATTAATAGTCTTGAAGAAATCTTTAAATTTGTTTGAGGTTAAAAGCAGTGGATCACAAAATGAGTAACAGGTAGGTACTGCGTAATCATACTTCTACGTTTGAACCGACTTACATAAGAAGGAGAACATAAATTCAACTGTTTTGTTTTGTTAGTAAGCAACGGGTTCGAATCTCGGTAGTAACACGAGTTTTCTCCCGGGATGTTTGTGTTTCTGTTTCTGGGTATAATGAGAATGTTGTGTGTGTGGTGTTAATATTTACGGCCACGACACAAGTCATAGAACTTGCAGTGTGGGGTTTTATATAATACTAGCCGTGCCCCGCGGCTTCGCCCGCTATAATCAAGTTAAAAAGTAGCCTATGTGTTAATCCCATGTATAATCTATGTACATTCCAAATTTCATCCAAATCCGTTCAGCCGTTAAAGCGTGAAGCCCTCTTCACGCTTTAACGGCATAACAAACATACTTACACATTTACACACAAACTTTCGGATTTATAATATTAGTAGGATTATTAATAGTTCGTGAAAGTGTAAAATTGTACAAACTTTTCAAGTCTGTATACCTACAAAATACAATACAAAAATCTTTATTGGCACATTTTCATTTACAAAGATTTGTAGAATCCCTGCCTCTTGCATCAGTCATAGTAACTGTGTTACAGGAGGTAGTGTCTTCCCCATTATTTTAATACATTTAAATGAGTAGGTTTTAAAATAAGGTGTAGGTATATTATAAAGTGCTTAAGACGATAAGCGTCTAATTATCCTACTAATATTATAAATCCGAAAGTTTGTGTGTAAGTGTGTAAGTATGTTCCCTCTTCACGCTTTAACGGCGGAACGGATTTGGATGAAATTTGGAATGTACATAGCTTATACCTAGGATTAACACATAGGCTACTTTTTAACTTAATAATAGCGGGCGAAGCCGCGGGACACGGCTAGTATAACATAAAATCAATACATTACTAAGAAAAAAAAATATTATTATAACATATGCAGCTAAAGTGTTTAACAGTGAGTGTGTGTGTGTGTGTTTTGACTGTTTTAGTGTGTATGTGTGAGGGTGTGAATGTGCAAAAGTCATTATTCGAGAAATTGGTGAGTTCGAGGGTGAGTGATTTATGAAATATCTGAGTAAGTAAGTAAGTATCTGTATAAGTTTTCTACTACTTCATAGGGCTGTGGATTTACTGTTTCACTCATTTATTGTTTTTTTAAGCTTATACAAATTATTTTTCTTATATAGGTATGTATGATTTTATTAAAGATGATTTTGGACGTTGACTTTTTTTATATTGGTTTCTGGTGGTCGGTTTAATTTTAATTACTGTGATATCTTTAGTGACACTTTACAAATCGATTAACACCACAAAAGAACAAACATATATTCATAGATACAGAAGCTGATAAACACATTAGGTACCCTTCTTTGCGACGCGTAGTCAGGTAAAAAAGGCATAGGGGAATTAACTCATGCATTTCCTGTACGAGTGTATGCCGTAATGATTTAATAAAAGCCCCTCGCATATACGTGCCCATCAAGCTAGCCGCGTTCTCTCGCTGAATGAAATCTGTTGCACGCGGTATTCGCCGGGCCTCGGGTCTCGTCCCTTATCCCGCAGACGCTTCGCTGTCCCAAGTCCGCCACAAACTTCTTCGCTTCAGAACACGGCCCCGCCACCTCCACAGCAAACAACACGAACTCGTACGCCGATTCCAAGGCAGCATACGTCTTGAGGTGCTTACCTAGCGCGGCTGCCTCTGCACCCCCACCGGCAATCCTTTGGGTTGCAGGCAGATGGCAGGATGCGAAGATACTCACGCACAGTCTCCGAAATATAATCTTGTCAAACAACTGTTTGTTTATTTCAGACACACATCGATTACCCGTCGATTCTGTCGCGGGAGGAGATCTCGGGAGGACAACGAGCTCTACCGATCGAACAGCTTCAAGTTCGAACGATTCGCGAGAGAGACCCCGGCTGATGAGTTCGCTACAGGTTCTCAGGTATGTTTTTGCTTTTTGTTTTTTATGCCAGATAAGCATTTGGCCACTATCTCACACGGATTCTCAGAAGACTCCTAGATTATACCGTACGGGGAGCAAAGACGCGGGCAGCGAGCTCCACTGATCGCTGTACGATGATAAATGTAGTAACAAAATTCTTCGAGCGGATATGAGGTATATCAACCATAAATTGATGACGTTGGTCAGTTAGTTTTGTTTCGAATGTAGACTAACATGATCGGTAGAAACAGACGAATAAAACATCTTAGTAATTATCAGCCCAATACGTTTCTATTGAGGCGACTTAAATCAATGGGAGAGAATCTAGGGTAGTCTCTCTTACTGTCAGAGAAGGCACGGGGCGCCCGGGTTGCAGCAGTGAGAACGAAATGTGTCAATGATGATGATACAGTGCAGATAGAAACGTATCTGCATAATATTGTTATTATAGCAATAAGTTAAAATACACTCTGCTCAAAAAAAAGTAATAGGTTCGAATAGAGTTCTCTAAATTTGTCCGTAAAATATTCTTAACCAAAGATAATAATCCTGATAGTCTTTGAGCTAAACATATTATGTGTGGTGTAAGTACTTATTTTAGGACATTTCAACTTTGTTCTTTTATTTGACGAATGGAATATGCATTAGATTTAAGTAGAGGCAAAATATTTTTCTCTCTTTCTAGCTATTAAATAACACCTATAACATTATTTTCTTATTAAGGTAAATGCTTTTTAATTAGAAATTTTATTTAATAAAAAGTGATAAATATGTATTGACGATTTGTGACGTCGCTTTCAAAATTTTTGATGTCAATGATTGCTAGAACGATTTGTAAACTTCCTTTAATGGCAGCCATGATTGGTTCATGGCCGTAAGATAGAACGTTAAAATGGCTGCGTTCATAATTGGTCATGTCTTCTCGCATTTTTAACTCTGACGTGTGTTTACACAGAAGAGAGAGAGAGAAGGAAATTGGGATTGAGAAAGAAATTAGTGAATAAAGAAATGATACGTAAAAAAAATCCCTCTTCTGAGTTTGTTTACATATTTTAACAATTCTTGTTTTTTTTATTATTATACTCTTCTGAACAGACATCAGACATTTCAGCGTATCATCATACACTTTCTCCCATAAATGTGCGAAAAAATATAGGGTGTTGTAAAGACACACGATACAAGTGAGACTTTTGTATTACAGGGAAACATTTAAATTATTCATCACATTCCCACCACTTTTCGTCACACAAAAAAGTTGCGGATCAGAATTTCAAAGACCTCCCATTAAATGTTTCGTCTCAGAAGACTTGTTACGTTTTTATGCATTTACTAGCATGCTGCTGAAATATTTTCTTTGTTATATTTTCTATTTATTTTAATTCATCATTTCATTTCCGAGAAAATTTGTAGTTTCTGCGTCTGAAAATGAGTCAGCCATGTTGAATCATCTCGGTAGATATCAGAGGGAGAAAATATTTCCACATTAAAGGAGGCACCCACACATTAATATATATATGTATAGGTAGATACATACTTATGGGGAGAGATAGGGAAAGGATAAAACATAAACTGTCTGTACAGCGAGGAAACGAAAGAGATCATTTTATATGTATAATTATCAAAATAATTTAATTTTATTCTACCCGTGTGCCCGAAAGGAGTTCTGCAAGTAGTTAAAGACCGAAATATTTCATTCATTTATATTAATTTTAATTGCCTTTTCTAGCTTTGGGCTATAATTTTACAATATCCGGATGACCGAGCTTTGCTCGGTTTTTTGTTGTTGGCAGAATGTGTTTGAATTTGCAGCCTCAGAAAGCTCCATCTAGTGTCAAGTAGAAACAGTTTTTTACATCGGTCAAGGCGTAATAGATGGCGCTGATAGTTTCTTAAACCCGGTTTTTCAAATGCAGTTTGGGAACCGAGCATTTCTCGGACCTGTAACGTTGATAAATCGATTCCTTGGGCCGAAAAACCCCTAATCTGTAACTTTCATGAAATGCTGGATCACCCAAGTCAAATTAGAGGTCTCGCTTACCTCGTGAATAATATAAAGCTATTAAACTTGTTAAAGCTATATCGCCCTGATCCTGTCTCGTTATAAAATCCCATATAAACTCTAGGTTCAAAGTTCGTGCGACGAGATGATATCGTTCACTCTGAAAGGATACCCACTTATCTAGATGAGCCATCTTTTCCTACAAAGGCCTCACAAAGCACCAAAAGGATTTTCTACGAGCATGACGCTATTGAACTTCTAACAAGGTAGTTGGCACCTAGACTGTCCTATAGACGCCAGGTGATGGCGTTGAGAGGTATTGGAAACCGGAATTCGTTTGCAGTTATTGTTGATGCACTGAAAAATGGAAAATACGATACGGCATGCGAGCGAAATCGACTTGCGTTGCAATAATTTTCAACCGACTTCAAAAAAGGAGGTTCTCAATTCATCTGTATGTTTTTTGTATTTTATTTTATTTTTTGTATGTAGATATGTTGTGCGATATTTTATGCCCAAAGCACACAAATACACCCAGTCACAAAATGACTATCGAACGTGTCGTACTTAAAGTGCCTGTGCTTTTACAAGATCTAGAAATAGCATGAACCAAATTCAAATTGTAGGTTTTTGGTATGATAATATCAAATGTTTTCCCCTATTTATATATCAGATGCAGCTCGTCCAGTTTATTTTAACTTGATCTTAACTTGCCGTATCTTCCCACTTTTTATAACATCATATACTCGCATCGACGTATGATGTCTAATCATCTACGGAACTTGGTAAGTACCTACATCTAGGTAGTCTTATATGCCTATAATATAAAACTTTTTAGTGTTGTTCAGGTGATTTGATTGTACTTAGATAAGGAAATTTTGTGTTTCCGGTTTTGGTGTGATTGTGTGTGTGTTGTGAATGTTTCCGGCACCCACGACACAAGTCAATGAACTCGGTGATTTATGGTGTTCCTTGTTATAGCTCTATTTCGATGAAAGTCTCGAACAACTGAACCGATTTGCCTGGGTCTCATTTTTGAGAAAATTTGTTTAATCTCCAGCTGAAGCTTGCTTCTATCATCCTAGAACTAAGAATCCACGAAGGATAGGAAATAGTAATACTTATATTTTTCTCACAAAAGTAAATATTTTTCCTTAAAATACATTTTTATTTTCTTTTGTGTTATAGCGCCATCTATCTTTGATGTCCTAAACTTGTATCTCTGCCGTATTTTCACGTTTAGGTCATCTATGTGGTACGTACAAGAATTGTAAGATGGCGCTGCTACACTTAAGTGAGTTTCAAAAGTATCACACAGATGTCAGTACCAACAAAATCGGCGAAACTGGTTGAAAAAGTTTTAGAATCGGCTTTGCCGAAGGTTTATGCACAAAGTATTTTTTACTATTATGTACAACGGGTAAATTACCACTTTATCTACGATACTTGAAACCTGGTAAGTGTAGGTAGGTACCTTAATATATTTATAGCTAGCCAGGTTTAAAAATGTATCTACCTACCTGTACTAGGTTTATCATAGTTAAAATTAAACGATTTCAATTACAGTTGGTAGCTCGCATTGTTGCGAGACTAGTTTCGGAGCAGTCAGTGCTCCTTAAACTAAACTCCGTTAAATCATAAATATGTGTAATACTTACCTATTACACTTTTAATCATACCTATGTATCTTACCTACATACAGTAGGTATACATATTGTTTTAATGTTTTTAAACATTTTCGGCGGTATTTAAATATATCATAAGGGTGGAAACTTATCCCGCCCGCCTATTTATCACACGATGGTATGAAAATTGCCATGTTGAATATTCTGTCTGCACCAAGGGTGGCCATGTTTCCCGCCGATCGTATTGCGCCATAAATTGTGGGAACCCGTGGTTGGGGCAGCATTAATATCTTTGTCCTATCAATTACAGAGTGGTCACCCGATCGAAGGTATATTGCGTAAAGGTTTTGACGGACGATGTTATTTGAATCTCGGGGATTCCTTCTATAAAGTTTCTTATGGACAGTGTATTCATAGATTTTAAATCTTAAGTCTCCTACAGGGTATAAACGTTACAAAAGTACTCTGTTGACTTGGGTCGTTCAGCACTTAGTCTGTCCGTCCGTCCGTCCGTCTGTCAGAGGCATCTAGCGTCCAAACTACATAAGCAAAATAAGGCTTCGAATTCTCATAGAATATGTAAAACTACGACCCAAAGCCAGAAACAGACATGTAAGTGGGGTGCAAAATATGTTTTATTTTTTATCTACTTTTGTCGGGTATCGTTGAAAAGGGCTTGACAAAATAGAGTACGAAACCGATTTAAAAAAAAAATATGTTGAAAATAAGGCCACCAAAGTCACTGTTTTTTGACCTATTTTGTCCCGGGGTCTATCTCAAAAACGGCTTCACACTGAATGCTGAAACTTACGTATAATATCTGTTATATCCTGTACTTGAACAACAAATACAAAAATTAAACAATTATTATAAAGATAAAAAGTTATAAGGAGTAAACTCTAAAGTTTTTCTCCATGAGGCAAAATGTAGGCGCGTAACACGTAAGTGGAGAAAAAAATCATTTTTTTGTACCCTTATCCATGAAAAGAACTTTGCAAGTAGAGGATGAAACCTTTTATTATCTCTGTTAGAAAATAACAATTTCGTAGGGTAGCTACTGGCCAGTAACTGTTTTATTTTTTCCCGGGTGTATTTTAAAAACAACTATACATTTAAAGATGAAACTTACATAAAATATCAGTTAAAAGTAAGTTACAGTCATAATTTAAAGTACTTATTCCTTTTCTTTTTACCGACTTCCCAAAAAAAGAGGAGGTATGTACTCAAATCGTCTGTATTTTTATTATTATTTTTTATGTGTGTTAGTTACCTCATAACTTCTCTCCACATGAGCCGATTTCGAAATTTTGTTTTTAGTATGAAAGATGTTGGGAACGAGTGGGAAATAAAAAGTTCCAATCGTCACCGCTGGGGACACCAGGACAGGGTGGGGACGACCGGAAATAATCCATTTTGTGGACTACTTTGACGATGTTCTCGTTTACCCGACTTTAAAAGTTACCTCATAACTTCTTTCGTTGTGAGCCGATTTTGATGTTTTTTTTTTATTTGAAAGCTGGTGCTTTTCATGTGGTCCCATTGAAATTTGATCAAGATCTATTCTCTAGTCTTTTTCTTTCTCTATTCTTTAGTCAATAATGCGTGTTTAATACATTAAATCTGATCAAGGTTCAGGTTTAATTATTATTTTCACTAAATAATGGCCCTAACTTTAGGTTATATATCAATTATAATGAAATTGATCGAGACAAGCGAAATCTATATGTTAACTAGAGTGGTTCGTAGCCGCCGCGCCGTAACACAGGGCATCCTAGTACGGATGCTACAGAACACCTAATTGACCATCAATTATAAAAATGAAATGTAAAAATG
This sequence comes from Lomographa bimaculata, assembly GCA_948107665.1. Lineage (NCBI taxonomy): Eukaryota > Metazoa > Arthropoda > Insecta > Lepidoptera > Geometridae > Lomographa > Lomographa bimaculata. The sequence continues at coordinate 12,189,985 of OX403599.1, forward strand.
ATCAATATGAAATTATGTTATTTGTGGTACATATATTAGGTTAGCATAATTCGTCACGTGACCAATATGCTGAATCCAGCAATCGTATTTTACTCAGCAATCAAGTCTCGGTGTACAACGAGGTAACCCAGCCAGCATTTTGGGCACACTGCCGACCAACGACCATTTTTGATTCGGTAAGTAGGTTAGTTAATTATGTGTATATGTATTTTAAAAATAAAATGAATTTGAATTTGAAATATCAAAGTATAATCGCCGGATTTATCGCTAAATCGATCTCTTCCGGTCAACCTATAAAAAAAAACAAACGCTTTCACACTCACAGCCCCACACTAAGTTCAATTACTTGTGTCGTGCGTGCCGGAAACATTCACATCACACATACAATCACAACCTGAACCAGAAACACAAAATTTAGATGGAAAAGGATAAATAATATAAGAACTAGTCAAACTTCCTGCTGCCAACGATAACAGTAAATTCAGAAAAACTAAGAACCTTTGATAAATAAATGTATTTTCTTTCCCAGTAGTTCCAGGACAGCTGTGGCACCGCATTAGTATGTTGATGAGGTAATCACGCAGTGCAGGGCAAAATGTGATTTATATAGGCCCTTAGGGTTGTTAGTTCGAGTATCGATCGAAGGGTGAGGTATCTACGGGAAATATTATCGGAAATGCTTTGCTAGTTGATTCTGCTCTCTAGGTAAACATCATTTAGTTCTAAAATATCTGTAAAGAAAAATAATAATCCTTATCCTTACTAATATTATAAACGCAAAAGTTTGTATTTATGGATGTATAAATGTTTGTTACTCTTTCACGCAAAAACAACTGAACAGATTTTAATGAAATTGAACAATAATATAGCTTATACATCACAATAACACAATAGGCTATAATTTATAAAGATATTGTGTGAATTGTCCAAAATATAACGATAAGTGTCAAGTAAGTAGGAAAAAAATCTGCCATCTGCGAGCTATTCTCACGTGCGCTGCAAAAACTGTTAAAGTTACACGTATATAATGAGTAATGGAAATGTTTATCTTAAAAAAACCCACAAAAGCACGTATTTATCTTTTATATGTAAGTCATTATCGCCAAAACAGTGAACCATAAATACAATAAAAATAAAGATAATTTATTTTTAATGGACATTTGGTAGTAACAAATTGATCCTTATATCAAAATAAATACTTTCATCGCTTCTGGTGTTTAAAGTAGATAAACTTAGTCTTTTTTTTTCTTCTTCAATATTCTAGAGATAGATAGGACTTTGGAGGAGAAAATAAGCTACTCGAAGTACTAATCCCACGCAGATGAAGTCGCGGGTACCAGCTAGTATAGATTATAATGATATTTTACGAAACCCAGTGAGTGTCTTAGTACTTTCACATAAAAAAGAATAACATTAATTTTGTAATTAAAAAAACTTATGTTTAATAAGAACGTGTTAAAAATAAGAACGTGGTTAATGTCAGGTAGTTTTACACTACCTGACATTAACCACGTTCTTATTTTTTTATGCCCGATAGGCAAGCATTTGACCACAATCTCACCTGATGGAAAGTGATGATGCGGCCGAAGATCTATGCTTGCCAAGCAGATACCTATTCACTCTTGACTTAAACTTATTTAGATGAACAAAAAAATATTAGTAATCACAGTTAGACCACGGGTCCCTAGATTGTCCAACTAAATATAAAAATTGGACCACTGCGCCTACCGAAAGCCCGTGGTCCAACTGGTTGGACAGATTAGTTGGCCAACGACGCCGTAACGAATTACATAAGTACAGCAGAATTTGATTACCAAATTTAAAGAGTTCCTTTTCCCTTTTGCGATATGGAACCCAAATAAAAACAGATGAAAATCTAAGCTCAAAGTTCACAGTCTTAACCATTTCCATACGAGAAAACTCGAAACAACTCTGGGCCTGGCTCGTACAATTTTTCATTCGAATACATTTTCAGCAAACGTTTTCATACATCAAAGTTTTATGGAATTTGTTGAAACTTCAGAAGTTCCGTAAAACATTTGTTATTCTTCGTATTGTTTGGTTTATACATAAAGATTTGTCAGAATTGGCTGGAGCCGACAAGTCTAGCTTGGTAGCCTTTTATGAGGCAAACTAGGTGTACCTCTCAACAATACAGGTGAAATGGTACGTAAGAATGTGGATAGAAATAATAAATCTCCTTTAGCGCTTTTCCAATACATATTCAGTACTAAAATAACTTATTTGTAGACCTATTTTTGCGTTCCGTGATTTTGCCGCACATTATTATACACTTTAGAAAATATGTATATATTCCTACCTAATATACATACGGTTAAAGCTTTTAATGTGCCCTTTTGCTGTAGATACCTATAATTTCTGGTAAGTATTATAAAATAACTAGCCCTGCCCCGCGGTTTCGCCGGCTATTATCTAGTTAAAAAGTAGCCTATTTGTTAATCCTAGGTATAAGCTATGTACATTCAAAATTTTATCCAAATCCGTTCAGCCGTTATAGCGTGAAGAGGGAACCAACATACTTTCATTTTCACTAACATTTTATCGAAATCGATCCGGCCAAAACTAAAATATTAGCGGTGAAGTCGGTTTTATAAAAAAAAAACTTGCGTTAAATTATCTATCACCGAGAAATTTTTAGAATTATCTTTAAGTACTTACCTCCTTTAATTTTGTAAATAGGTACCTACAGTACCTACCTACTGTAACTGATACAAAATCCCTTCCACCCTTCAATCACTATCACAACACGCATCAAGGGACGAAGGGACGACGTCATCAACGATTAATTAGTGGAAAATGAACATTGCGCGACATTTTCAATTACCGTAGTAGGGTAACCAAACTACAGTGTTTATCTGGACATGACAGCGTTTTAGCCTTTAGTCAGGCGGACGCAAGCGTCAGGCTTTCTCGTTTAAATTTTGATGTAATTAACGATATTCAAAAACTGATAACTACATTAAGCTGCAAATTCCCTTGCTTAAAATATTGTCATGTGCAATTTCTAGATCTTTTTTAGAGGTCACTTCGTAGTTTGCCAAGAGTTTCAAATGCAAAGAAATATAAAGAAGAAATTAATACTTTGTTCTTCGTTAAACAAAAATGTTTTTTTGAACGCACTAAAAAGTATGATCAGAATGATCCTGAATCAGAGGGGTTTACGAGCTACTTTCCGCTTCTTAGCTCCGGCATAAGGCCCTCCCCAACAAGTGTTTTGTGAATGTAAATTTATATATTAACGTAAAAACTATGCCTATTCCCTATGGCGAAAACTTTTTTTTTTTCTTCGAAATTTAAATATTTGGTAACCGAATGGCAACCCTATTTACGTATCCGAAATGCGAGTTGATTACAGCCCGGTGGGATACGCAACACCGTAATCTGGTTAAAAACTACCGGCTGGAAGTGATTGGAGAATTTTGGATGGTGAAATACTAATGTACCGAGTTATTTAGCGATGTTAGGCGTTTTGGGTTTAAAATAGGTAAATTTATTTATTAAGTTTCTCAAATAATTACCTAATTACTATCAAGAAATATCATATTTAAAAAAAGGAAGTTAGTCGAAGAATTTAGGAATGTGAAATTCTAATGTATGGGGAGGTAAAATACTAATGTTCGAGATAGTTCATAAACATGAATATAACGTAATTTTTTTCACTCTGACACTAAGTTCGACGACTTGTGACGAGAAACTTGTAACGTGTCGGAAACATTCACATCACCCACTCACTCAATTACAACGAAACACAAATTTCCCTTGGGGAGAAAACCTGTGTGTAAAAGCAATCAGTTCGATGTTTGTCGCTTTGTTTACGGTTTTAAATTATAATTTAACCAATAAAGTTATATCGATAAACATTAACAAATAAGATAGATTATAGGAAACAATTTTCAAGTCAGCGTTAAGAAAACAGAAGCTACAAGATTCCTTGTAGTTTGCTTAACTTTTCCGCTATTGAGCATTTTTTATTGACGCGGCAAAGGCTATGCTACTTATTATTCCGAGTATTATAAGTGAAGCCGCAGGGCACAGCTGGTGCGGAATAAATAATACTATCACGGGTCTAGAAACAAAAAAACAATTTGCAACACAATCAAATGCTACTCGTGCTACCACATTGTCAGTGTTTATTCAAAATCCCGAGAATTCAACTGAAACTCCCAATAATCCCAACAAAGTCTCACATTTGTTTGAACATCTCGTGTAAATTGATTCCAGCGATATTGGTAAAGTTTGTTTCTCCAAATCCCTTGAAGGAGCCCTGGCTAAAGGGGATCCCAAAATTCCTTGCCTTGTCCTCGGATGATCGCGTGTATACCTTATAAATCACATGTTGGAACTTGCTTCTAAATAATATACTGGGGTCCTTTGAAAAGTTTGCTGTGAATGTCTACTTAGCTTGTTACGTTGCTTGTTCTTGTAAAATTTGACTCGATTTAAGGTATATAAGGGTCGGTGGTCAATGCGAGAGATTTTGACCACAGTCATTTATCTTGCGTTCAGTGTAAGTAAGACGAGGAATATTGTTAATCTTTAATGAATTTAATGGCGGCTACGCAAGGCCACACGTGTCATCGATTTTTATGGTTTTAGACAAATTGGAGAATTTGGGCTTCGAAAGAAAAAACATTTGAGGGTCTAGGAATTATACTTATGCGTATGATATTAAATAAGTTTTACACTGTTCTGACACAAAAAATAGTATTCTAAAAAGATGGCGTGCTTTCTCAGTTATAATATAAAGATGCCGACAAATATTTTTACTAATTAGTTTTTGTTATAAATGCCAATAAAGAATACTACTATTTTCTGAAATTCTATGATACTAAGATCTTGATATCATTCCGTGACAGAAGGGGTTTATATCCTACACGAAAATATTATAATTTATCTAACTGCACCAACAATGAATAGCTATAAGTAAATTTCTTAATAGATATTGAATATTATTAGTGTATGGATTGAAATAAGTTTAAATAATATATCTACATCATCATGTACAATTAATATACTACATCCCGAAACGGCTTTTCGAAAGCACTACCAAACATGATTATTATCTGAGCAAAAATAATTTGATCGGTTTTATAATATTTCGGGAACTCGATTGAAAGGGTTCAATGTCCTACATTCCGATATAATGTTGATGCCTGAAGCGGAATATTGAAATCCCAACGCATATTAAATAAAATTATAGGCGCTCCTTTAATATTTTCATTTATATCAATTTCATTAATTTTTTTGCTTATATTCCATACCTTTACATATTCTCTGAGAATTTGAAGTTACTCGCTTGTATAGTTGAGACGCCAAATGACTCTGACAGACGGACGGACGGACAAAGTGCTGAACTACTCAAGTCAACTTAAAGAACTCGCTTCGCTAAAACAAAATTAGGTATTTTTCTCTCCATTTAGATGACTCACGGTATTGTATAGCTATCAACATAACTTTCTCCTGTGTACAGTAGGTATACGTACGTATTCAGTGAATTCTGTAAACAGAATCCCTTCCAAAATACCTCGCCACACGACAACACCACATTCTCCTAATCTTTGTTGTTCAATAAACGATAATGGGTAAACTTTAATCGTTCCAAAGGCTCTGAATGGCTGTAATGATTAACAGTCAATAAAATTGAATATTGCCCTATTACGTACCGTAATTATTAAGAACTAACATTGAAACTTTTAATATGTTTATGTTAGTAATAGGCAGTAGCTACAATAGTCACTATGCTTGCTTTTGCCATTCGAATGGTCCAGTTGAAATAAATCTGTTTTTACGTAGAGGGTTTCAATACCTAATTGCTTTTCTTGATATACCTGGTAAACATAGCAATTATCTTAGTATAAACTATCGTAAGTTATAGATTATTATTATTTAAACCAGCACTCACTGACGTATTATTGTAGAAAAATGTTCCGACCAGATGTCGGACATAAGATTTTTTCTTCGACAATAATACGTAAGTGTGTGCCGATTTAAATAACAATAATTATTATCCCCGATATTCATTAAATATCTTTAGAGTATTGTCAAATAAATCTAATACCAAGATCAGAATAATTCAGCGAGCCATTCCAAACCGCATAAAATATTCAATGACTTAGGTATTATATTATTATTAATTTATGGTTACTACAAGACGGAGTCTTATTAACTGTCAAGTAGAATATGCACATAGATTTGTTATTTATTTACGAACCTAACATTTTTTTTACAATGACATGTACACTGTTTTGAACTCCTCGCTGGCGTATTTGGTTACGCATCTGCCTTGTTAGTAGCGGGTACTAGGTTCGATTTCTGATGGAAACATAAGTTTTCTCCCCAAGGGAAATTTGTGTTTCTGGTTCTGTCTTGTTAAATCGATGTGAATGCTTCTGGCACTTACAAGTTTTCGAAAGAAGTGTGGGGCTGTGAGTGTGTAATGGTTTTTATTTATATTGCCACTCTACGGCCTAAATGCCTGAACTCAAATCAATGGAACACATTATACTCGTACATAGAACACACATATGCACCGTAGATTGTATAGTGTCATTTTCACTGTAGCCTTAATTACTGTAGTATAGCATAACTCATAGCAGGAACCTAAAGAGATCGACAAGATAATAATAAGCGATAAGATCGCCCATTGTAGCCTTTCATGTAAAATTGTAATTTTTTTTGTACCAATTCTTTTAAGGTGTCAATAAAGAGTAATTGTATTGTATTGTATTGTAAATTTCAGACATGAAATATTTCTCTATACTACTTATTTTTGCTTATACGATCTATAATTTATTCTGCGCTCTATACAGGGTGGCCCAAAAGTCGTGGATCAAACGCAACTAGGGGTTAGATGGGGTCACCAGCTGCAAAAAGTTGTTCTACGGGAGGTTCTTAAGGTCAACCCCTGCAGAGTTATAATTTATTTTGTTTTTATGAGAAAATTGACTTTTTTTTTACTAATTCTTATTAAAATTAGAAAAAATCTACATCCTGTATCTTTTTTATAATTTTCACTAGATTGGTACTGATCAGTCCTTGCGTTAGACATGCTATTTATGGTTGTTTATTGGTTGTGTCGAAGATAACATTAAGTTTTACGATTTTTGTTTTTCTCAAATCATAACTTTTTATTTACTTCGGACCCCACTGTGAAAAAAAAATACTCTACCGAAAAGTGACCCTGTATTACAAGTTTTGGCGCATTTAATAGGGATTCTGAAAAGGTATTACACATGGCCATAAGTGGCTCTAATATCTTTCTAGGACGAAAAAACAAAACAACGATTGTGAAATAATTGTTTTATTAAGCAAAACATTTTACAATAAATGCTCAAAATTCCTGCCTCTGACCATAATACATAATCTGCACCGTCTAATAAAATTCCTACGTAACCTACGGAATGCACCTCTGTTGTTAGTAACTTGTACCCTAGCAAATTCGAGCTTTTGTCGTAGTTCTTGTTCGCTATTGTTCTCTCCTTGGTAAACTATTTCTTTAAAATAGCCCCAAAGAAAAAAATCTAATGGATTTAAGTCGGGCGACCGGGGTGGCCACGCAATATGACCGCCTCGACCTATCCACCGGTTGGGGAAGCGCTCGTTCAAATGATCTCTAACTGCTCGAGCGTAGTGAGGCGGGGCGCCATCATGTTGCAGCCACATTTCTGCTATTCTTTCTTCTGGAACTTCAGCTTCGTTAAGAATATGGTTTAAATTATTTTGCAAAAAATTTAAATACTGAGCACCATTCAGCCTTGCTGGCATTTCATGCAGCACCAACTGCTGGCCAATTATACCAGCCCACATGTTAATACCAAACAGATGCTGGAATCGATCATTTCTTATGATATGGGGGTTCACTCTGGAGTAAAAATGTAGATTGTGGATATTGAATACTCCCATTCTTCTAAAAGTTGACTCATCCGTCCATAAAACCTTGTTGAAGAACTGCGGATCCTCTCTGTGGTATCTTAGCATCTCTCTGCAAAACCGCACTCTAGGTTCATAGTCACCGGGCAGCAAAGCTTGCACCCTTTGCACGTGGTAGGCGTGATATTTGTTTCTGTTAATGACACGTTGCACCGTCGATCTTGGAATCCCGAGATTACGGGATATTTGGCGTTGACTTATACTAGGATCCAATCTTAATTCTCTCAGCACTTCATCTTCATTTTCAAATTGCACCACAGGTCTGCCTGCTCTCGGAGCATGCTGACCGGGTAAGACTCCCTCCATGTACGAATTATGTACGCGCATAAAGACCCTGTAGTCCGGAAAACGATCACGGTTAGGGTAGCGTTGACGATATTCCCTGGCAGCAGCCCGGGCATTACCGTCACAAAAGCCATACAGGTAATGCATTTCTGCATACTCCCGTTGGGTGTATTCTCTCCTCGCAGCAGCCATCTGTCCACTTTTTTAGCCAATCCGTCCGATTCACACAGCACTGGTCACAGGTAGGCAATCTATCACAAGTCCGAAAAACAAAGCGTAGGTCAAAGGAAAGAAACTGATCACAAGTCGTCGTAAAACCGAGAAAAAGAACACGTGCGTACTCACAGGCAGGAAGCGAGTCACTAAAGAACACTAAACATTCTAAAAAAACATGCTCACGCGCATTCCCCCGGCCCCCGCCCCGGCCGCGCCGGCCCGGCCTTTGTTTCCTAGAAAAGATATCGCTACCTGATCTGACGGGTGAACCGGCCTTTTATGACAAAGGATTAAATGGTTAGTGTAAAAGAGAGGCAGAGAGTCTTTGTCATTAATTGTATTAGTTCCAGTTTATTTTTAAATAAGCCTAATCGAGTTTTATGGTTGGGTTAACTTTGGCCTTGCTACGAATAATCGTACTAGAAAGATATTAGAGCCACTTGTAGCCATGTGTAATACCTTTTCAGAATCCCTATTAAATGCGCCAAAACTTGTAATACAGGGTCACTTTTCGGTAGAGTATTTTTTTTTCACAGAGGGGCCCGAAGTAAATAAAAAGTTATGATTTGAGAAAAACAAAAATCGTAAAACTTAATGTTATCTTCAACACAACCAATAAACAAACATAAATAGCATGTCTAACGCAAGGACTGATCAGTACCAATCTAGTGAAAATTATAAAAAAGATACAGGATGTAGATTTTTTCTAATTTTAATAAGAATTAGTAAAAAAAAAGTCAATTTTCTCATAAAAACAAAATAAATTATAACTCTGCAGGGGTTGACCTTAAGAACCTCCCGTAGAACAACTTTTTGCAGCTGGTGACCCCATCTAACCCCTAGTTGCGTTTGATCCACGACTTTTGGACCACCCTGTATATACCTACAAACAAGAAGAAGACAATACCTTACCGTTCTCATTAAAAACTCGGCGTCCTCAAAAAGCAGACAGTTGTTTTTACAAAACGAAAGTTTAGACAGAGACCATTTCATCAAACCGTTGAAGCTTTAAAAGCGCAGTGGAGATGAGAGAGCTCTTACAGCCCCGCAATCGAAATAGAAACCGAGAATAAAAACACCGATGTCTGCGATCCGCTCGCCTAGCTTTTTGGAACAAGAGATAAGGCGTCAAAAGATTGCAGGTATAAGCATAATACAAATGAAATAGCAGAAATTTATATCTCTTTTTTTTTTTGACAGGCTAGTATTTGACCACTATCTCACCTAGAATAGCGATACAAAACTGTATCTACTATACAGTTAACGAATACTTGAATGATACATTTAACTGAATAAACTTACTATTATGTAATGCAATACATTCAATAATCATATATTTAAATAGCATAATAACTTAAAAACAACCAATTTATATAATATAACATTAAGCATTTGAATAATATAGAAATTATATATAAATAATTATATTAGCAATTAGTATAAAAATATTTATTTGATATTGTTGTTTATGGCTGTAAAATATAATTAAGATAAATGTACCCTCCTCGTAAGTTGCAGCGCCCCTACGGGGTATCACAGGAACTACAATTTTATATTTTAGACCTTATGTTAAGAAGTGTTATGTGATATGCAATAAATTATATAATATTTGAATTTGAATTTGAATCTGGATAAGCTATAAAATTATAATTTAGCTAAACTATGAAAACACATTTTTGTCAGACTAGCATTGATGTTCTGGCAGCAATCGTTGAGAGGTAGTTTATTTAGGACTATCGTGATGACCACCCTCGACCACGTTACCACTTACCAACTGGTTAGATTGTGAGCGCTACCCTATCAGCTATAGGTACCATTTTTTTCTAAGCTAAACATTGTTTTTTATTGCGTAAGTTGGCAAGAAATCTCTGAGTAATCAGTGTACTTTTTTATTTTACATATATTACAACCGGCTCGGTTTATAACTAAGGGGCATATGCCTATATTTCCCTAAACTACTCCAAAACTGTTTGTTGTTTGTTAAATATAGGTTATAATTTTAACACCGTATGCATGTATGTAACTATTGTTCTGTATCTTTGATTTCGTTTCAATTTTATGGGTGTCATAGCAGAGCTATTTTGTATTTTATAATAAAAAAATTGGCGTCTGTATATACTCCGTATTACCTACTTCATAAAGTGTAACAAAAAAAAAGACGTGTGGCACTCGGGGACTGCCGCGGTAAAGCTATTGCATAGAATTTTTATCAACTTATGCAATTATAATTATTTATTTATTTTATTTATGCAGTATTTTTTTTCCTGCCACCTAGAGGCGAGTTGCTGACCTAAAGAGACAAGCGTGATATATAAAAAAGTCATTAAAAGTTCTGTTATTCATCGATAGATAGCAAAACTAAAAAGTATCACCGCTGTGCCGGTCGGAGTGGGGGGTGTTAGGTTATTTTCGTTACGGAATTTCTGGATTCGGTCTCCACGCTCAAGGCCCGCGATAGAAGCTATGCAATAGCTTAAAAAATAGACTGTTACCATTGGAAAGGGTGTCAAATAAAAGAGCACTAAAATACTATATTATTTCAAATGTATATCATACATGTGGGAATAAAATATGATGCAGAACATATTTTTTGGTATAATACTATAAGGACCCATTTCGTAATAGTCAGATTTTAGTTTTTAAGCCTTCGTCTTGTTATAGAACATATTAAATCCTTTGATGATGATCCTTCTCTGCTTGCTTCCCGCGCTCGATCTATTTGTTGCACATGGGCATCTTTAGATACCCATAGCTTTAGCTATAAGTATATGTTCTGAGATCTATCCTTTGATCTTGTGCTAGTGTATGCTGCGGCATTAAAATTTACATATTTTTCTCTGCTTCTGTCACTATTTGCATTTGCACTTTGATGTCCTCAATGCGGTTCGGAGCATTTGTGGTTCGATCTGATTTGATATCTAATTTACATAAATCAGTGAGAGTTTGTTGTGGTACCATCGGATTGTAAGTTAGACGATGTTACTTACAAAGTTTTCAAGCTACCATGGTCACTTTCAGTATAAATGTTTGTATCAATAACGGGATATTTACCATGTATTTCGTTTGTTTTGAGTTTCCGATATTTCGGCACAGTTGCAAACGCCATGATTACGGAAACTCAAAACAAACGAAATACATGGTAAATATCCCGTTATTGATACAAACATTTACTTACAAAGCTCTCAATATTTCTATACTTGAAAAGTTAAGGTATATGTACGTTAAATTGAGTATGAATAGGATATTAATTAAGAATAAAATCTACGATTAGATACAATTGTACATAAATCTACAAATATATGTCCATATAAAAAAGTGGTTATTCAAAACAAAGCCGAATGATCAGAGAGGGTTGCTGTAATCCTGCTGTACAGGCTAGTGAGGAGTACAGGATTAACAATGTTCCGTTTCACATAAAAAATAAATATACTTACTACTTTCATAAGCATCCACTTTTATTTTGTTCATCTTGTACTGTGCCAATACCGGTTTAACTAAACAATATATTTTATTGTTTTTATTTATATATTATTGTTTATTGAACACTTTAATTGTGACAAAATAAAACAGAAAATAATGATTCTCAAAATAAGTATAACAATAGGCGGTATTATCGCTAAAAGCGGATCATAGTAAACAACCTATGGATGGAGAGGAATTACGCAATAAAGTTGGTCGCCGGTGTATTAACATAACAACATTTTGTAAAGTGCATGAATCGAAAAAAATATTATAAAAAAAAAATATTATTGATAATATACTTAATTGTAAATAGTGATAAATAACAAATTAAATACATTATTATATATACCTAATTACATTTAGTATTTGTTTGTATTTGTAAGCAATTAAAAATTGTAAAGGTAAGTATTAGGGTTTAATAACTTGTAACTTTGGTTTGGGTTTGATTTCTTTTTCCAGGTCACTATCAACTAATATTCAAAAATTTTAGCTAAATCGGTTCAATAGTTTTGGATGATTGCGTATCAAACATGATATTATATTAGTGAGCTAGGATAGACTTTGACCACTAGATACCGCACTGGATGCTAAAAGATACACTTCAAAAATTCAGTACATTGGCTCTGTAAATACAGATTGAGCCTAGAACATCCAGTATATTCTAAACTTTAACAATACTGTTCCCCCTGAAAGTCCCATATGGCAGCAATTTTAGAATATATCGAGCCCCGTCTGGTTCCTTCGAAAGGCGTAGGATATGATTAGGATATACAAGTACAAACTAAGTTTCATGTCATTTGACTGGCGCGACGCAATCAGCTGTGTGTATTGTCAGTCTGTGAAGAGTTGAAAGGAACGATATGAAAGTAATCCTAGAGTAGTCACGCTTGTGATCATACGGCTTCTAATACAATATTATATACATGTATTATAATACAATACAATACAATTACTCTTTATTGACGCCTTAAAAGAATTGGTACAAAAAAAATTAAAATTTTACATGAAAGGCTACAATGTGCGGTCTTATCGCTTAAAGCGATCTCTTCCAGACAACCTGTATTATTTTCAAGTATAAATGTTTAAAGGTTACATACAAGATTATTTGTGGTTTTCGAATAGTTTTATGGTTTTAATATTTTTTGAGTTTTGCCACGAAAGTGAAAAAAATGGCGTTGTTGTTTTGTATAATTTTCCAAACCCTGTGGTTCTTCGAGTATTTATGTGTATTAATGGTGGATTATTAACCGTTAATCTATACTTATAATAAAACTGTTCGAGGTCAAATTCTGTACAATGAAGATATTTTGAAAATGTTAATGGAGGACAGTCTACTATCGAAACGGAAGCAAAATATGTATTTAAAAAAAAATTGTCTGTCTGTCTGTCCTCCTGTATCTTGAAGCACTATCACGCCAAAACTACTAAGTGGATTGTTATGAAATTCGGTGTGATTATAGTGTGTTCTCCGAGGTATTACTTAGAATACTTTTTATTCTGACGTTTTTATTAGTTTGGGTTTAGCAGCTTTTTTCCCCAACTACAGTATATAACTTTGTAATTTCATGTAAATGTATGAAGTTACCAACTTTACTTTGCATTTGATGCAATCAATGCGATCATGTACATTGCAGATATTTCGAATATTTATTCTAACTTCGGTACGTACGTCATGGGTTTTGTACTTTTTAAATTGCATAAATAAACACCTACAGCCATATTTGGTGCAACTCTGTGCTTTATGTACAGCGTAGAATGGCAAAAGAGGGGCCTACCGCATGCACATATTCTTTTATGGCTGCAAGAAAAAATTCGTCCGAATTACGTCGATAGCATAATTAGCGCTGAATTTCCAGTGATGATCCGTCCTTGCATGCCATCGTAAAGGCGCATATGGTGCATGGTCCATGCGGTACTCTTAATAATAACTCCCCCTTCATGCGAGATGGGCGTTGTACTAAGAGGTTCCCGAAAACACCTGTCCAGCAGACAGTGACTGGGGAGGATGGTTACCCATCCTACCGTCGCCGTTTGCCTTCGCAGTGAGGTTCCTCTGCGACCATGGCTGTACGTGGCCAAGAAATCTTGGTGGATAACCGATGGATTGTGCCGTATTCTCCAGTCCTGACAAAAACATTTGAAGCACATATAAACGTTGAGATGTGTAACAGTGTGAACTCGATAAAATACATATGCAAATAATAATATGTCAATAAAGGAAGCGACCAAGCGACAATTGCTGCAGACAGCACCAACAGCCAAGATGAAGTTAGTCGCTACCAATCGGGTTGATACATTAGCTCTTCGGAAGCCGTTTGGCGGATTCTCAGCTTTCCAATACATGAGCGCTACCCACCTGTTTCACATCTCGACTTTCATTTGGAGGGCCAACACAGAATTTATTTCAATGAAGATAGCGTCGAAGAGAGGCTACTAAATCCAAGACAAACAACTTTGTTGGCCTTTTTTCGACTATGCCAAACCGATGATTTTGCAAAAACACTATTATACGAAGAAGTCCCTGCCTATTACACGTATAATAAACAACAAGGCGAATTCAATCGGCGTAGAAGAGGTGTAGCAGTGGAAGGTTTTCCCGGTGTGTTTAGGGAACACAATTTGGGTAGAGTATACACAGCGCACCCAAACAATACGGAGTTGTATTACTTGCGGTTGCTTCTGCATACTGTTCGTGGCCCGACGTCATTCAGTTGGCTACGAACAGTGAACGGCGTAGAACAACCTACCTATGTTGCCGCATGCCAGGAACTACATTTGCTGGATGATGATCAGCCCTGGGATTCTACACTAGCTGAGGCTTGCATCAGCGACAGTCCACGACAATTGCGCCATCTGTTTTCCATGATGTTGATGTTCTGTGGGCTTGCTGATGCCTTACAGCTTTGGCAGAAATACCAATATGCGTTGGCAGAAGATTTCATTTGGAATGGTGCAAATCCCGGTACGTCTCACAATGAATGCCTTAAGAAAATTCTAGATATGGTTTTCTCAATCGGTGGGAATAGCCTCACAAGCTATGGTTTGCCAGAACCTGCACCTATTCCAGACCAAGTACAGCCTGCTAACCGGGAGTACTTTTCTGGGACCAACCATGACTCTTCAGAAATCGCGGCAACTATAAGACATGGACTGCATCGACTAACTGTTCAGCAACGGGCAGTTTTTCATCAAGTATGCAACAGCGCCGTGAACAATAGGTACAGGAGATATGTTTTTCTTGGATGCACGCGGGGGAACAGGTAAAACATTTCTAACCAAAATTATCTTGGCTCAGATACGCAGCCAAGGCAAAATTGCCTTAGCCGTTGCGTCATCTGGCATAGCTGCTACATTGTTGCCAGGAGGAAAAACAGCCCATGCCATATTCAAAATTCCTATACAATTGGAGACTTCTGAAACACCGGTGTGTGACATCTCACGCAATAGTGATACAGCACAGGTTCTACGTGGGTGTTCGCTAATTGTATGGGATGAGTGTACAATGGCGCACCGCAAAGCAGTGGAGGCTGTAAACAGGACGGTACAGGACATAAGGCGAGACGACCGGCCCATGGGAGGTATCACAATATTGTTTTGTGGAGATTTCAGACAAACACTGCCTGTAGTCCCACGCGGCTGAGCAAGAGCTGATGAAGTTAATGCATGTTTGAAATCGTCAAGTCTCTGGCCACAAATATATCGGCTTCATCTTAGTACCAACATGAGAGCTCAAATCGGTGGCAACAATAATGCTCAAGAGTTTTCCGATTTGGTGTTTAGTATTGGAAATGATACGTTTCCAAAAGAAGAAGGAAAAGTTAGACTAACGTATGTCAGATGGTTCCTTCTTCTGAAGAACTAATCCCGGCTGTCTATGGTGATATTGAACAAGTGATAAATCGTGAAAACTCTTGGCTTTGCGAGCGTGCCATACTCACGACTCGAAATGACCAGGCAGCAGCTTTGAATAATAAGATACTCAGTCGCGTCGCTGGTGAAGCCAAAAAATACATTTATATCATTAGGGTAGTAGAGCAAGATGAGGCTACTACTTACCCAATAGAATTTTTAAATTCGTTGTCCGCCCCTGGGCTGCCATCGCACTTTTATATACAATAAGTTTGAAAGTTGGAGTGCCAATTATCCTGTTGCGTAATTTAATTCCGCCCAAATTATGCAATGGAACTCGACTAAAGGTAGTTAGGTTGCAACAAAACGTCATAGTGGCAGAAATTTTGACTGGATGTGGTACTGGGGAACAAGTGTTCATTACCAGGATACCGTTTATACCGAACAACTATCCTTTCCGTTTCAAGCGGGTCCAGTTCCCCGTGAGTTTATGCTTTGCAATGACAATAAATAAAGCGCAAGGCCAGACTTTGCGCACTGCGGGCGTGGACCTCACCTCCAGCTGTTTCAGCCACGGACATCTGTATGTGGCACTGTCGAGGGTGAGTGAAGCAGAAAATATGTTTGTGTACTGTCCCGACGGTGTCACTCATAATATAGTGTACAGAGAAGCTTTGTAAATGAAGGTGTCATCGCCGTGACACAAATACAAATACAAAATGTATTTATTTAACAAACAAAATAATTACAATAATAAAGAATTGCCCACGAACCCCGCACTAGGACAAGCCTGTACCGCGGGTGACACACACCTTCATTTACAAAGGCAACATAACGGACATATACTCTAATTAGTGTTAAGTGGATTCAAGTAAATCACCCTGATGGTAAGCACCTACAGATTCACTGTAGGTAACTTGCTCGGTTGAAATAGTGAAAAACCAGCAAGGTTATCCGAAGGTGTAAACCGTTTTAAAGGAGTTCAATAAGTCAGAACACGCGTGCAACGCCGCGGGTACAGCTAGTACTTAATAAACGTGCATAAGTGCAGGCAAATCATACAAAGTTGAAAAACGTGATTTTCGCCTTCGCTCAAAAACACCAGAAGTTCTAGTAAAGGTTCTACCACTTTACTAGGGCATGACTTGACTATGACTGGACCTTGACTCTTTTACTTGACTTTGACTGTGACTTGTGACTAGGAATTTAAATATTAAATGAATACTTGAAATATATTATTACTTGACGCTGGCTAACCCCTTGGGACATCGTTCTAACAATTGAGACCAACGTCTTTTGTGTTACGGTTATCGCAAATTCTGCTTTATGATTTCAAAATGTATGATTTTGTCTGATATATAAGGTGTTAAGTGTCAGGCGTGGCGCGGCGATTCCGTTCTTTGTGTCACTATTTGCATTTGCACTTTGATGTCTTCAATGCGGTTCGGAGCATTTGCGGTTCGATATGATTTAATATCTAGTTTATATAGATCAGTGAGAGTTTGTTGTAGTTCCATCGGATGGTAAATTAGACGATGTTACATACAAAACTCTCAAAATTTCTATACTTGAAAAGTGAAAGTGTATTTAAGTACGTTAAATGAAGTATGTATAGGATAACAATTAAGAATAAAAAAAGGCGCAGTTATTAAATCTTATATGTAAGACGTTATATTTTATTCTATTAATATTATAAATCCGAAAGTTTGTGTGTATATTTGTTCCCTCTTTATGCTTTAACGGCTGAATCGATTTTAATGAAATTTGGAATATACATAGCTTATAAAAAAAAAAAATACAAGAAAATTTACACTCCATTTAGAACAAGGCTTTATGTGAGCACATATGTATTTCCCTTGTTTAATCTTGAAACTAATAAGACAAAAAAAAATGTGCTTAATGATGTAAAATGTTACCTACAATAGTTGAACTAGAAAATATCTAATGTTTTTTCAGCCTCTGTTACTGTTAGTGTCCCTTATAGATTAGAAGAGTCTCGATATTCCCACACGCGGCATGTTACTGTTTGCCAACATGATTTGAATATTTTACGAAGTACGGGACTCTGAGTTCACCTGAAGGAGTTTTTTCCCAGCTTTCCTTACAAATAATGTTGTAACTTGATATTACTGAGCACGAAATACTTAGTTACAAAGAATTTAGATACTGTTTGACGTCAGTAGGTGACTTCCGAGAAAACTTACTTTGCTCTGTGGTTGGGCTAAAATATTGAGACTATTCCTTTGGGATTGTTATATGGTATCAAATATCAAATGTGTTTTATTTCCTGTAATCTTGTACATCGCCCAAGCTACGATATACCTTGGTGTTGCCATTATGCCAAAATTCGAAGACACAAAATCCTAGGATAATGACCAGGAGATAGGGCCTTTTTTACTGGTCATCCACTCATACTATTATCCTAGGAGTTTTTATCTTCTGACAGATTTTTTGTAGGTCCCTACATCGTACCGTACCTTCAAAAAATCTGTCAGGTACCTAAAGTTGCGGAAATTAGACGGACTGTATGTAATAAAATCCACATGTGCATCCAGCGTCCAGGACTACGAGTATAACACCGCAAATCCATATCTTCGGATGTTTAGTAAAAACGGCTGAACATCATACTGTAGATATTTTTTTCCTTTATTCACGACTTTCGGAGATAGGAAATTTATACAGGGTCCGTGCGACTATTAGTGGAAATTATATACCTACATGCCAGTAACTATTATTATACAGGTGGAATAATTTAAAAATCGAAAGCACCCGACGTTATATCTGTTTTACGGCTGAACATAGTATCTTCAAGCTTAGTTAAACTATCCCGATAAAACCAGATAAAAAATAAAATTAAAAAAAGTTATCCATTGAAATCGTTTTATCCGTTCAAGAATTCTACAGACATACAGACAAAAAAAGACTTATTGATTAAACAAAGGCTTCATACTAATAATAAACAAACTGCCTGTTGGCTCAGTTAGGTAAGTGTTCGCCTTCGAAGTATCGGGTTCGATTCCTGGCGGGAACACAAAGTTCTCCCCAAAGAAAAATTGTGTTTCTGGTTCTGGTTGTGATTGTGTGTGTGATGTGAATGTTTCGGGCACCCACGACACAAGTCACGAACTTAGTATGGGGCTGTGAGTGTGAAAGCGTTTAATAAAATATAATTTAATATAATACCCGTCTTTGTGGATAGAGGTTTCATCTTATATATAAAAATGAATTGCTGTTTGTTAGTCTCGCTAAAAATGGCTGGACCGATTTGGCTAATTTTGATCTTGAAATATTTGTGGAAGTTCAGGGAAGGTTTAAAAGGTGAGAAAATATAAAGAAATTGCAATAAAATTAGTAAAAAGTAGTATTTTATTTTCCCATACAAACTGTTCGTACCTGTCAAACAGGAGATGTTTCTGAATATTTGACCACAGACAATTGGCGGTATGAAGTTCGCCGGGTCAACTAGTAATAAATAAATCTGATCATATAATTAGAGGCAAAGTATATAATCGTGTCTAAATTAAGTTAATCAGAAAAGTTTTTGTCAATTTGAATAACAATTAGGCATTAACTCGCTTGTGGGAGCTTTCAAGCTCCTAATTTACTGATGAAGGTCCCTTTTTGTTTCAATTTATCTCGAAGATAATACTTTTAGGCATGAAATTGCTAAATTTGGTCAGGAAACGGGGAAATACTTTTAAGCCTGAAAAAAATTTTCAAAATAGGTTAACTGAAATTATGATGGTTGTGGTAATATGTGGTAATAATCTACGGGCTGTCATTGGTTTTGTCTGCATTATTTCAAGAGCTTTAAAAATGAGCATATTTTCTGTTTAAATTAATAATTGCATTCAGAGAGGCAATGCCGCCAGCATGATGGGAACCGCTACCCACTGGTAGTGGGTTTGAGCACTCGGGTTACAAATAAACTCGATGCCTTGCAGATAACTTAGATCTTTGCTGTATTCGTTTTAGGAAATATAGGCAATTGGACATAGTATAAAAATAATAACTTTCCAAGTTGCTATTTTAAAAGCAGTCAAAAGGCCAGTTAAAACGAGATGCCTTTACATTTATATTACTATATAGAGACCAAATATCCAGGCTTCCAAGATACTGGCCTAGCTTAAAGCCCTAATTAGTATAACCCTTTAAGTCCTAATTAGTTTATACACTATTTCTTCCAAGTCCAAGACTGTACCTATACCTTGTTTTAAGAGTCTTTCAAATATGATATATTCTATCACATTGTAATACTGTACCTACGTACATTTTTTTATTCATTAGTAGCCGTGCCCCGCGGCTTTATCAAGCCCGCTTTTATCAAGTTAAAAAGTAGCCCATGTGTTAATCCTAGGTATAAGCTATGTACATTCCAAATTTAATTAAAATCCGTTCAGCCGTTAAACCGTGAAGAGGGAACAAACATACTTACACATTTACACACTTACACACAAACTTTCGGATTTATAATATTAGTAGGATAGACAAGCGTTTGACCACTATCTCACCTGATAGTAAGCGATGATGTGGTCGACGATGGAGCCCGCCCCCTTTATGTTTTAATTTATATAATTTTAATGTCATTTCTGGCTTTAGGCCGTAGTTTTACATATTATTATTCTAAGAGAATTTGAAGTCATTCACTTATATGGTTTAGATGCGAGATGCCTCTGACAGACGGACGGACGGACAGAGTGCTGAACGACCCAAGTCAATTTAGAGATCTCGCTTTGCTTGATTAATGTAAATAAGTAATTTTTATATATTTTCAACTTTAAAATCCTGACTGGTACTGGATTTTCCTAAGAATTTATAAAGTTATTTGTTTAAATTAATACATGCATGTACATCCCGCAGTTGTTACAAGCTGATATTGTAGAGGACTTTTAATGTCGTGCTTTATCTACATCCCATCAATTCCCATCGAAACAGATGGAGTGAAACTCCACCCCCTACCTTTCTTTTATGAACCTAACAACGCGTTTCATTTTGGTATCACACTTGACATTCTGTGTAAAGAGCTCTCTCCATTATAGTAAGTATTTGATCTTTTAATTTAAAAAGGTATTTATATATTATTTATATTATACAAAAAAAACTTAAGATCAAAATGTATGAAATTATTTTGGAATTTCGGATCCATTGACGGGCCAAAAAAATCAAATATAAGATATAGCAACGAGTAAGTTATTCGTTGAGTCTAAGCCATCGGTGTTTTATCGTTTAAATTTTCAGAGAGTTTACACAGGAATGACACGAATTATTAAAATATTAGTAATTTAAATATCTTTGATTTTTATTATGATATTTATAATCATTGACATATAACTATTCCTAGTTATGAATAAATGAGTATGAGTATCATCCCACAATAAAACAAATTAACTAATGTCCATCCATAATTAAAAGTTGGTATTGTAGGTAAGTATACAAAAAGGGGAATGGAAATCACCTGGGTACCGAAGCCAGTAAGGTGCAACAAATAACAAATGAAAGATTCAATATCGTTGGTAGGTACAAATATAGAAGCAAAAATAAACTTTTTGTAAGCGAGTGTAATGTGGCACGTCGTCGCTTACTATCAAGAGAGATAGTGGTCAAACTTTTTTATATTTTTTTTATGCCAGTTAGCTAAGCATTTGGCTGCTATCTCACCTGATGGAAAGTGATGTTGCGGCCGAAAATGTAGCATGCTTACCTAGTCAGTCTAGACTTGAAGACTCTCAGATTATACTGTTCGGGGAACAAAGTCGTTGGCAGTGCGTTCCACTCCTTCGCTGTCCGGATGATCAATGTAGAAACACCAGCTTAAAGAATCTTGAACAAGAAATAAATGTTTAATCTATCCAGAATTTTCCGACCATAAATTCTGTTGACCGATGGAACCGCCATCAAACTGGCGATTAGTGGCGAACGCCAACAATTCGTAGAAAACGTTTTCTCGTCACGCTTTCAGTGCAGACAGCGAGATGATGCACCATTAATGCACACGCGAACTAAATTAATGTACTATTGTACTTATGCTTTCAACATCATTGTTTGTTTCTGTTTTCAGACTTTAATTTGACCTATTTCTTGTTAACAATTTGAAAATCTGTAAATAGAATCCTGTCGAGTGATTAACTCGACAGGATTCTATTCAGTTCAGAGTTCTATTCTATTCAGAGATGATTATCTCTGACCGAATGATAGATTTTTCTTAATTTAGTAGTTTGAAAAGGCTAATCCATATATTCATAGAAAGAATAAACGTTGATGCTAAGTATAATTTGTATATTTTATTTGACTATTCTTTAATAATAATAAATAAAAATAAATTAAATATAACTATAACAATGATGTTAAATGTCGCGCAAAATAAGAAGTAACATATTTGAATGCCACCAGCATGATGGGAACGCTACCCTCTGGTAGTGGGCTTGAGCACTTGAGTTACCTATAAGCTCCATGACTTGTAGGTAACTTGGGCCTTTGCTGTATAGATCTACGTTTTAGTTTAGTTTTAGGAAATATAGGCCCGTAATTAGAAAACATATTTTGAAGGTACATATTTTAACTGTTTACACCGTTTTCGGTTTTCCGTAAATCTTTGCCCATAAAAAGTAACAGGATTTTTTTGGGGCTAACAGTAGGTTATAAGGCAGATCAGCAACCACAATACAATATTTTGGTTTAAACTTAATTAAAAAATTATGTGTACTTCTCCAAAAATACCAATTATTTCGGAGATATGAGGTAACAAAATAAACAAAAAAAAAAGAAAAGTAACGAAATCCAGATCCTCTTTCCGTCGGTTAAAAAAGGAGCGTTAATGGTAGGTCTACCTTAATTATAGGTTAATGTTCAAGAACTTCATGGGTATTCTTATAATAAGTTAATTAATATTTTCTAAAATTAAAGTATTTTCACTAATTAAATAACCTGTATCAGATTACATGAAACGTAAGCTTTATAGATTTACTCGTGCTAATAACTTTTAAACGACATGGATTAAAATCCGTTCTATTTAAGTTTTTCATTTATAAAATTGCAAATTTCGTAACCATTATTAAAAATGCGATGTCATCCGTTTTAATAAAAAGAAGAAAATATAATAACGTCCAAGGACATTTAATATAATTACTAACACTAATAAATGCAGACTGCTGAAAATATTTACAAAATGAAAAAGCATCTAATTAATCACAGGATTTTGTTATACATAAGTTGGTGGTAAATAACTTTTAACGGAGGGTCCTGCCCTCCCTAAAGGTGGTAAATTTGACTGAGATTTTACTGGAGGCGGCGACAGGTCCCTACTCAACTGTTCAACATTTAGCCCGGCATTGAAAGCGCTGTTATTTCTCTGAAGCACTTTATAATTCTTAATAATACCCCGCAATTCTTCCGGATGGTAATAACTTGTTCGATGATTGCTCTGATTGTGCTCAATATTTTCTTCCTCGTCATCATTATCATCGATCTCACGATCGTGTTGAACTGGTATGAAATGAATTTGATTCCTATGGTTGTAGATATTGGACCCATATTTCGACTTTGGCTTTTCTTTTATTGACTCGAAGTGATTTTTGGTTGATATAAAATTCATAATGTCTGCTATATCCAAGGGCTTCTTCGGCATTCCTTTGATGTCGTTGTGAGGTTTTGCTTGCATTTGTATTAACTTTGGAGTCTTGTCGGGTTTTCGTTCTAATTGTACTTTAGGCTGATAATAGACTTTGTTTTCTTCTCTAGCTTTATTGTTTTTATATTCGCTCTTCTCACTGTTAAATAAATTCTTTAAGAATAAATTGTTTTCAAATATGTTTTCAACAGGTGTTTGTGTTGTAGTAGTAGTAGAGCTAGTTGTGATTTCTGCTTGAGGAGGATGTATTGGTCTAAAGTTATTTTTGTATTCATCATTCACAATAAAATCGTTAAATTGAATGGCACGCATAGTAGTGCTGGCTTTTTCGGCTTCAGTCGTTGATATCATTTGCACATTTTCAATTTGATTTGCACTAGACCTGAAGCTATCCTGTGTTCCGAGTTCATAACTATTTAAGTTTTCATTGTTAAAAGTAGAGGTAGATGGCGCTAAAGTAGAAGATCTGCTGATTCTTCGTGGTTCATAAAAGCTGTCTGCATAATCATATGATTGTGTAATAATTTGGTTTTGAGGAACAAAGTTATTCTGTGTGATAAGTTTTGCTCGAAAATCGGTCAATTCATTTTGCCTTGATATAACGTTCTCATTAGATTTGTAAGAATTACTTTGCTGGTAAGAATCATAATTATCGTTTTTAAGCCAATCTGGTATCTGCGTTGAAATAAAATTGCTCATAGTTGATACCATTGTTTCCTTAGGTTCTGCATTTATCATATTTTGAACTTTAGAACTGTGGTTTGGTTCTTTGTAAACATTCATGACGTTAGGTGATTGTGCGATTTGATCATCTTGAGGAGTCTCCATATTAGGTTCTAATTGCGATCTTATCATTTTTGTATATTGATTAGATGTCATATCGCCGAAATTAATCATTACATCATCTCCATCACCGGATGATCTCGAGATTGTATTTTTTGCAGGATTAGGATTCAAATTAGCATTTAAACCATACTGCCACCTCCAAAGCCCTTTGTTGATATCCGTCTGATCAGATTCCTTTCCGGCTGCTTCATAATTAATTAATTGAGGTAATGACGACCTTTCTGTGGTAAATACTCTAGATATTGATTGTTGTGTATTTGGTGAGGGTACGTGGGCACCTTGAGAAGCCAGAAAAGTTATTTGAGGCGATATTGCACCACCGTTATTGCCAATATTGCCACTACCTTTCATTTGTTCCTGAATAAAGTCATTGTTTGTTATGATTGGGGTTTGCGTACTAGTTGCAGGTATCATATTATTTTGTGTATTATGAACTCCCTGAGCAAACCCAAATGAGAAAGATTCAGGAGTTTTGCCCGTAAACAATGGTCGCGGTGGAGGTGCAATAGCATATCGATGATATCGTTCACTTTCACTCAATTCGTTTTCCTTTTCTTCGTTCCACGTTCTGGCGTTTGGAGGTTTCTTTGCTTCTTCAACGAGATTATACTGCACGGCCCTGTAATACCATGTTTATTATTCAAAAACAAGAATTCAAAAACTTTTTATAATAATATCAAAATGTTAGTGTATGTTTCAAACGAAGTAGCTCCGCAAGAGAACGAATTCAATTGTTATTTTTAGGCAGATAATCTACGGTAAAATAACACAAGCAATAGACATTTCAACTCGATTGACGTGTCTGAAGATGAGCGTTAAAGCTATATTTATTTACATATTTAAAAATATAAATGTATATTGAAAACTATACCTTTGAATAATTTCAGGGATAGGTGGTGGTACTGGCAAATGATCGCCACTTGCTCTAAATCCTTTAGAGTCGGCAACATAGTGGACTGTGTAAGTCTGCCCATTGTCGCCCACATACGAGTATGATCCTTCCACGACCTGCTCCTCTTTATCAGTACCTGTATTCTCCATTCGACTGTGCTGGACGTAATGGGTCTGATCTGCTCCTAAAGCTCTAAAACAATTTTCTTTGGTTAGAAATCTTAAAATTATTCCAATTATTATATATGTTAGAGGTTTAAACTATACTTACTCGTAGCTGAAGCTTCCATCAAGATCCATTTCATTTGAAAGACGTAGAATAGGCACGGCAGTTTCTGTCGTTGATGAGATATAAACTCCTGGAATATTCGGTGCCGGCAGGTATTGAGGTCCTTGATAAGCAGCAGCACTTTTCATCTGATCCAATGCGTCATTTCTTTGCTGTTCCATAGAAATTATCATACTTCGTGCAGTAGCTTTCTGAATTGGAGGGCCTTGATGTGATGGTGCTTTATTATTGTAGAAACCCATTGGAATCTTCACGTCGATTCTATCTACGGGTGGATAGTTAATAGACGTGGGTCTTAAATCTCTTCGTTCCATCTGAGGTGGGGATGGTGGGGGAGGGTGACCTCTTTCAGTCCGATTTATTTTTTGAAAAAATGGTGGTTGCTTATTTTCTTCTTCATCTGTGTCGTCATCATCGATAGGTAGTAGTGTAGTAGAAAGTATTAAAGGATAAGGAGTAGGAAGTATAACAGGTGCTTTTGTACCAGTATGCGGTAAATATGGATATGGCAAATTGACATTCTTCATTGGATAGTATGGAATCGGGGTGTGAGATTCTGGAGGCAAATAAATGGAACTATCTGAACTCAGCATAATTCTTGAATTAGGAGGGTGAAACTTGGGTGGGAAAGTGAAATGTTCATTAGACTTTACATCCACAGCTATAAGTAAAATTAATGGTATCTGAAATAGAACGAATAACGTTAAACTTACATTTGAAACAGTCCAAAAGTAATCCTCCAAAATTGAAAAGCACAGACACTTGTCACTTACCAGCTTCATATTTCCTGAAGCTGTTACTTATTGTAAACAATTTTCACGTCACACTTGCACCCTACTAGAAAATGGACTGATAATGAAACTGAATTCCGCATATATTTATACGCACGCTAGATGATCGTGTCCAGGCATTCGTGAAAGATATCGCTCGACATTGAACCGAGTTTCTCTTTAGTTGTCTTAGTCCATTTTACTGGCTTTTTGCTCGAGATAATTGGAAAATTAATTACCCTTGTAACAGTAATAATGTAGTTCAGAAAGGCTGAACAATCAAGTTTAAGCTATGCGGCGTTGTGCTCAATGCGATGCTACAAATTATTTAATTTGTTGATTTTCAAAGGCATAATAATTATATCTGGCCTAAAAGAATAAAAATTGCAGGTAATTATTTTTAGCTCATGCTAGTGCAGCTTATATTAGTAAGGCAATGCCGCTGTGAACTGTGAAGACTGAACTGCCCGTTGGCGTAGTTCGGTGCACGTTCACCTTCCAAGCTGAGGTGTCTGGTTCGATGCCCGGCGGGAACACAAGTTTTCTCCTCAAGGAAATCTATGTTTCTGGTTGTGATTATGAATGTAGTATGATGTTGAATGTTTCCGGCACCCGCGACACAAGTGATCTTAGTGTGGGGCTGTGAGTGTCAAAGCGTTTATGTTTAGGTTTGTTGTACGTACTTATTTTTAACTCGTGCACTATCTTGTGTTAGTAAGTCAATGAAAAAGAGCCGAATAATACATCAATGAGTAAACTAATTAAAAAGACCGTCGCTGTCGATTCATAAGGGCAGTGTTCGATAAACGAGCAGATAAATTGGTATGCGGTCATCCCGAATGCGAGCTCCGTAAATGATGCAAGGTCCGTAATGGTCAAAGTCATGTCGATGACCTCCACGACCGGTTTTCGGGAATTTTGGACACCCTTCGCGGTTTGGAACTGCCAATATAGACTTTCAACATTTTATATCTTTCTTTAAATTGCACCGCTGCATCCTTAATGTCCTGTCCCTTCTTGCATGTTTATTTTTGATTTTGGCCATTTTTAACCAGTTTTTGGTCATATAAGTCCAGTTTTTACGTTGGTTTTTATTAGCTCTGTTATCTCACAGCATTATTACGTAACGTCAACCACCTGCGAGTTATTTTTCCTTGATAATATTTTTTGAGTTCAATTGCCTACCACTCCCAATTTTTTTCCGTATGCAGTAACGGTATTTGTGAAGAATGATTTTCATAAATTTTGTTTAGCATCAGTTTTAAAATAAATTCATACTAATCTCAAGTAAAAAAATAATACTTTGAAATAGAAAAATAAGTGATATCTCTGGTGATATTATTCGCAAATTCTTATTTTCTGTTTATCCTATTTATTGTGTAATATATACAATCTATCTAATGTTTTTATAATATATATTGTTATATATAACAATTGTATTTCATGGTTGACATACCTCTAGTTCGCTCGAAGCGTTTTGCTTCTACGTTCATCATCCGTACAGCGAAGGAGTGGAACTCATTGCCTGCGTCTTTGTTCCCTGAACAGTACAATCTGGGTGTCTTCAAGTCTAGAGTGAATAGGTACCTTCTAGACAAGCATGTCCCATCTTCGGCCGCATCGTCACTTTCAATCAGGTGAGACAGTGGTAAAATGCTTGACTATCCAGCTTAAAAAAGTGTTTCATCATCACGATCTCAATGTCATATGAGAAAGAGTTTAATCAACAATTTATCCAGAACTAGTTGATCCAGGCCGCTTTGCCCGCATAAATTGTTCATCGTAGGTACAAGCTATGGTCATTTAAAATTTCATTTACATCCGTTCAGCCATTACGGCGCGAAGAGAAAACAAACATACTTACACACAAATGGCATTTATAATATAAGTGTGAACTTGTAGTGTAAACTTCATAAATTACTTCTGGGCTTTCCTTATACACTAGTTTTCTCCAGTTGGCGTGAGTAGATCCAGTGAATTATGTTTTGTAGATTGTAATAATCTAAAGAATTATTAATATTCCAGGTAAGACTTCTCCAGAACAGACTTCAGGTCCCATCAAAGAAACAAGTAAGTTCTATGAAATTCATTTATTTACTACAAATAGATCACATATCATTTAAAACTTTAAATATACATTAATTTATCACAACCACATTCAAACCGTTCAGTGATCAAGATCACAATTCGTCGACAAAAGTCGTGATCTAGATTACTGTTACACACATCGAGGTATTAAAATTACTCGTATACCTAAAGTTTTTACATTTACACTTAGTATACAATGGCTAACTTAACAATGGCTAAGATTTAAATTTCGTCGATCGAAAATATTTCGTACGTTCATCATGGATTGACTAAACTAGGTAATCTAGTTACTACTTATTTGCCGTAACCTGGTTGCTGGGGGTAGTAAGTCTGCTGGGGTGGGTAGTAGGTCTGCTGGGGTGGGTAGTACGGTTTCTGAGGTACCGGGGCGATGGTTATTGGCTGCTTGTTCTTTTCTGCTTCTTCCCTGTCGAGGGCACTGTAATTGGATACAACACATAAAACTCATGAAATGAATATCGTTAAGTTAAAAGAAGTAAACATTGATGCATAAACGCTTTCTTACTCACAGCCCCACACTAAGTTCGATGACTTGTGTCGTGGGTGCCGGAAGCATTCACATCACACACAAAATCGCAACCAGAAACGGAAACACAAATTTTCGGAATCTAACACAATACCCCTGCTTTGAAGGTGAACGACACCCAACTAAGTCAACGGACAGTTCAAAATAATGCACAAAATCAGTTTGTTTTTCAAAGAAAAGATTATGTTCAAGAAAGGATTGTGCCATGTTGGCTTCTTTACGTCCCATTTTACCATTAATGAGAAAATCGTAAAACTGGTCCAACATTTACTTTGTACGAAAATTTATCTAATTGTAAAGAAACATACTATTGTTTAACAAACATCGACATTTTGATATATTTCGCATGGAATTTCTTTGGCACATTTATAAGTCCTAGTTTTACCATTAATGAGAAAGCGCAATCGTAAAACTGTTTCAACATCTACTTTGTACGAAAATTAATCTAATTGTAAAGAAACATAGTATTGTTTAAGAAACATCGACATTTTGATATGGTTTTATATTTCGCATCTGATAATTTTTTGTCGGCTGTCTAATGACTTGTTATGTAAATCTTGGCATTGTTGACCTGGGGCCCATTATGTGTATGCTAATTCGATCTTGATTTGAGTGATAGGTGTGTATCCCTCAATGTACCGTTGTTGACTTCAGGTTGTGCTTACATCTCATTCATTGTTATAAGTTATTTTATATTAAGTAGGTAGTTGTGCATACAAAACAGTTTAAAACAAGAAATTATGCGAAAAAAGCACTTTTGTTCGACAAGGATTTTGTGTGTGATGAACCTGTGACCATAAAATATATGCGCTCTTTTTTACCAGCTAAGTAAATGGCAATTTAATTAATACGGTGTAACATATTATTACATTTAACGGTCTATTTTTAGGAAATCAACTAGTCTTTATTGATATTTCTTAACTCAGTCAAGTTTGACCACTATCTCACATGATGGTAAGTGATGATGTGGTCGCAGATGGTTAGTCTGAGGATCTACGCCGTGGTTTACCGGGTTCGATTCCAGGCAGAGGCAATTTTATTCATCAAGGACAAACTTTTGTTATTGATTTTCATTACGGATGTTTTTTTTTGTGACCAATAGGCTAGCATTTGACCCTCATCTCACCTGATGAAAAGCGACGATGCGGTCGATGGCGGGACATGCTTGCCTAGAAGGTACCTGTTCACTCTTGATTTAAAGAGGCCTAAGTTATACTTATCGGGAAATAAAAACTATGGCAGGGTATTCCACTCCTTTGCAGTTTGCATTATAAATATGTCATTCTATTGTGGATGACTCCGGCATCCGCGAGTGAGAAAAGGTATTTTGATAGCAGACACTTACGCCTGAATTTCCTTAGGCACGGGGGGAGGAGTAGGCAAGTGGTCTCCGAACGCGTGGAAACCAGTGTGGTCAGCCCAGTAGGTGACTGTGTAGGTCTTGCCATCAGCACCCCTGTAAGAGTACCATCCCTTCTTGACGATGCTCTCATCAGATTGCTTGGGGTCGGTGAAGTAACCTTCTTCACCAACGTGTGTGCCGTCAGCAATTTGGTATCTGTGAAACAAAACAAGATGTATAAAAATATCTGAAAATCGGAAGAAGACAAACGGTCCCGTTTGTAAGATGTCCTTGAATTTTTTAATAATAAAAGTGTTACTTTGACCAGAACAGTATAAATTCTTTGCCCAGAGTCGTATAAATTATTTGCCCCGAATCAAGGAGCCTGTGCCCAATAAAATGAATCAAAATATGTGACCGAAAAATAATAAAAACACGTGACTAAGAAGTGTATGATTATTCGTGTGTTTAAAGAACGCGATAATAAAAGAACAGACTGAATATTATATTCTGTATATACTATATCAACGGGCCAATCGCCTATATTTCCTAAAACTAAATACATTATACAGCAAACACCTAAGTTACCTATAAGGCACCGAACTTTTAGTTAACTCAAGTCCTCAAGCCCACTCCCAGAGGGTAACGTTCCCATTATGCTGAATTAGTCTGTATTTTTTTGATTCTAGAGGAAAAATGATTTTATCTTCGAATAATTTTACCACGATTTATATTTTTTTTAGTACAATTTAATTACATAATGCTTAATTCAAAATGTTTGTGGAGTTCATATTTCAATTAGCAAGTTAAACTCTCAGTTCACGTCTCAATTCGTGCATTAAAAAAATAGGGAAATGCTAAGTTCAACATCAATTTGCATATCAAATAAAGAAGCAATGCAAACGTTAGTTCGTTTAAACATCTAAATTATCATACTCTTTCATATGTTACCGACAAGCCCATTACATGCTTAAAAGTGCCTCAGTTTAAGTTAAATCCTTTTCAAGGCTGACAACTCAAGTTAGATTAGCATCAAATGGACTTATCGTCTCAAACGTGTAAACATGTCGCACTTTTAAAGCTGTTCTTGATGACAATGTTTTGCTACTGGCGAACACTTTTAAGTGATATGTTAAGTGTTATGTTACAGAATACACAGATGTATATATTACCTACTGTATTTGTTTTTTCAAGTTATTAATGTAATATAATCCTACTAATATTACAAATGCGAAAGTAGCTCTGTCTATCAGTTACGCTTTCACGCTTGAACCACTGAACCGATTTTAATAAAATATGGCACAGATATAGACTAGACCTTTGGAAAGGCTTATTTGTGTCCTGGAATTCCCGCTGGTCCTGGACTTATGCGGGAAAAACAGCGGGGCGAAGCTAGTATAATATAATATTTTTATTATCTGTGTAATTTTACATGATTAAAAATATTTTAACTTAATTGTCTAGATAACATGCACTCTAAAAAACATAGACAACTTAAAACAAAGTTTAACAATCTATTAATCGCTTATTACGAGTATAGAGAATATAGGACAAGTATGAGTAGGACTGTCCATTTGTGTACCGAGGCCGAGGGTGCGTCTTGTGATCCTACTATACTGATGTATAATATTTATAGTATAATTTTTATGAAATAAACAAATTGATTGATGAGGTTACAATGCCACAACCTCACAATGACAACGCATTTGACTGGTTTTATTATATATTATTGTTTTATATATTGTTATCTAGTCCATAATCGTTTAAAGTTTAACGTTTGTAAAAATTCCATTTTTAGGCACCAAAAATAAAAGATTTTGGACTATGCGCCAAAAAACACATAATCTAAGTGGGAATTTCAACGGGCTATCGTTTATGGATCAATATATAGATCACTTTAAAGGTTAAGATAGAAGTACTGCACGCAGGATTACAGCGTCCTGTTTATACTCTATAGATACCTACAGCGACCGAACCCTAAATAGTATCACAGTAGTATGACGGATAAAAATAAACTTCCCATCGTACTACTGGACCTGTTGGTAGTAACAGAGGAAGATTTAATTTCCCGTGTTACTACTAGTTGTAAGACTGGTAGTAACACGGGCAAAAAAGGCACAGAACAGTATCTGGAACTCTAAACATATTAAATTTGGATAAGCTAACTCGATGACTTATACATTGTGTATACGTTGTATATATTTGATACAAAAAGTATATATGTTATTGCAATAAAAACGGAATCGGGAAACGGTAAAATGTGCGAAATTGATACCTCCATGTGCGACAAAACTAATACCAGTCTCGAACGTAAATTATGCAAATTTAGGACCTTTTTTGTGGTCCAAATTCTTACAGTTATCGGCAGTAAAATAACCGGATATTTTAAAAATACAATGGTTCGAGACGGTTTGACCGTTAGGGCTCTCTCTCAATTAGCTTACAAAACGTGCCTTTTACATAATATTTACATTATAATACTTCCGACTTTCAAGGACTCACTTTGGAATGTCTACAATGATCAATGGGTATATTTAATTTAGAAAATTTATAAAATACTAGCCGTGCCCCGCGGCTTCGCTCGCTATTTTAAAGTTATTAGCCCATGTGTTAATCCTAGGTATAATCTATGTTCATTCCAAATTTCATCCAAATCCGTTAAGCCGTTAAAGCGTGAAGAGGGAACAAATATACTTACACACTTACAAACAAACTTTCGGATTTATAATATTAGTAGGATAAGAAAGTAACAGCCCCATACTAAGTTCAATGACTTGTGTCGTGGGTGCCGGAAACGTTCACATCACACATATGATCACAACCAGAACCAAAAACACAAATTTTCCTTGGGGATAAAACTTGTGTTCCCGCCTTGAATCGAACCCGTTAGCCCTGCTTAGAAGGCTCACCCAACTAATCGAACGGGCAGTTCAAATATGTCTTGAATATTTGCACAATTTTGATACAATAATGCTCCGTTTTTTTTTGAGAATGGCGTTAAGTACTCTATTTTTACATATTTTTTTCAAATTTTTATCATTCTTTGTGACCGAGGATCTTTGTTAATCATACGTAGGTTGTATCACATACCACGAATAATTTAGGAATGTTGCTTGTTATGTTAATGGCCTGACATGTCCGATTTAGGATTAATATCTTTTTAAAATAAATTGCTTTCACCGTTAGATATTTCCATAATATCGACAGATGGCCTTTTTATACACGAGATTTATGTGACTTGACATAATTGCGTTGTTAAACTCATCGTGAACAATGAGATATGAAATGTTTAAAACGTTTTGCATGACATTTAAATTTATCTTGAGCATATTTTTTTGGCGATAAAGTTCATAAGAATTATGTCTTTATATATAAATTGACTTTTACGTAGAAAATGGTGCTATCGAAAAAAAAAACAATACATTGACCAATCAAATATATAAATAAATAATATACTAAGTCTAACCAATATTACACTATTACAATACACCAATATTACAATATAAATATAGACATAAACGCTTTCACACTCACAGCCCCACACTAAGTTCAATGACTTGTGTCGTTGGTGCCGGAAACATTCACATCACACAATCACAACCAGAACCAGAAACACAAATTTTCCTTGGGGAGAAAACTTGTGTTCCGGCCGGGAATAAAACCCGAAACCCCCTGTTTAGAAGGCAAACGCACACAACTAAGCCCACGGGCAGTTTACATTTTATTAAACATAATAAAAATAAATATCACTTACTCGTATTTGTAGCTTCCATTTTCACCATAGTACTGTTCATTCTTGATCACGGATACGGGGGTAGTCGTTGTAGGGTAATGGTAGTGGGGAGGAGGGTAGTAATCATTCTGGGGAGGGACATAGTCACTCTGTACAGGGTGTACATAAGGAGGGCTGGCTACGGGGGGTACATAAGGTGGGCTAGCTACCGGAGGTACATAGGGCGGGCTAGCTGTTACTGGGGGTACGTAGGGTGGGCTAGGTGCTGGGGGATGGTACTGTGGGTTGACCGGGGCGGATGGCACCTGAGTATGTACGGGGTGGATGGAATCCTGTTGGGGTGGAGTCCATGTTTGCGAAGGAACGTAGCTAGGTTGGTTTGGGTTCCAATGCGGTGGTCTCTGGCTCGGCGGTACGTAGTTATACGTGCTTGCTGCTGGAGCCAGGTCGGCGGATTCTTTTTTCAGTTCCATCGTCTCCATCGCTTCTAAATCTTCGTACACTTTCTTGTCGGTCTCGGCGACCGAGACGGCCAAAATGGCAGCGAAAACGTAGATCTGTAATGAAATAATATTTGCGTTTTTAGTTATAAATAAAACGTGCTATGATTATAGCAAGGCATTCGGCCGTTTGGTAAGAGCCTGTCACATTAGCGGTGCCACAAGAAACTTTGTACAGAACAATTAGTGTAATTTTCTTTAATGAGTGCATGTCTAGGGTCTGAGTGAATAAATATTTTTTATTTTAGATTTAAAGTTATGTTTTATTCGTAAGAAAATTATATTTATTGACAATTTCATGATGCGACTATAATGATACGAATAAAATGTATTCTGAATATTAAGGTATCTAAATAAATAATTCCACTGCCATACATATATTTTTAAAATAAATGTAGTACACTAATAAATCTGTTGTCTCCAAATAACGGTCTATCAAACGCCAATTTTAACATTTTACTTGAGAGGTTCATTAATTAAAAGTGTTATTCATTAGAGTGCTCAAGCAGCTAATCTGAAGCTCTTTCATTTTAGTTAATTTGTTTCACTTCAGCTCCTTAATTAGAATATCACGGACTAAACAGTAAACATTGTAGTATTTTTATGCGAGCGTGAAAATTATTTAAAATAGACTAAGCTACTGACATTACATGAATTTCACAAAAATAATATTAATACAAAAAAAAAACTATTTAGAAAAAAAATATTGCAATTTTTTTTTCACAACGAATTTTTTCACTTTTTTTCACTGGCACGAAATGCAAGGACTCACCAGCCTCATGTTGAGTCCTTCTGTATCCGTGGTCCGTTGAGAACTGTGTCCACATCACACCGTCGCACAATTTTTATAGCAAAAAGATCCTGCGGCTGCGCCTTCGATGCGCCCGCGCATCGCAGCTTGCGGATCCGATGCGATACAATGACCTCTCATGATGATACAATATAGTGATTAATTAAGGAAAATATTTTTTTTTATAAAATTGTGCATAGATTTAATCAGACCTTCTCAGCACATACATTATGTGCCGTTGTGATCGTACATACATCGTAAGGTAAAATTATCATTTCAGGTATTTCTTCTGACTTTCGGAATTATAATATTAGTAGAATTTAACACATGTGTTATATATTTTTTAAATATCTTTTTTGTGGCTCTCATTTGATATCCATGACGTAAGCATTTGTCTATAATGAAATATGGAGTATGTAGTGATAAGCAATGTTTTTCTACCAAAAAAGGAGGAGGTACTCAATTTAACTGAATTTTTTATGTGTTTTGCCTCATAACTTCTTTCCACGTAAACCGATTTTGAAAACTTTTTTGTTTGAAAGCTGTTGGTCCCATTTAAATTTGATCAAGATCTGATCTGTAGTTTTTGAGTTATCGTCAATAATGCGTGTTTAATACATTTATCTGATCAAGGTTTCGAAGTTAAAACGGTGAAGTCGTTTTTTTTAAGTATTGCTTGCTTTTAATTATATGTATTTTTTTATAATCTAACCTATAACTAGATGTGCCAACTGGGTCGGCAACCTAGGATATCAGATATCCTATCACTCCTAGAATTGAGACTATTAGTTTTGTGAGGAAACAAATGAAAATACATGCGGTGGTAGTATCTCAATTCGCTGTAGTCGTGTAATAATAGAATATCAGTCATCCAATTAATCCAGACAATAAAAATTACACGAATAATTAAAATTTCAAACGAGTCAAAGAAACTATTTATTATACTCAGAGACATGTACTATGCCCATTCATAAACCGTCGTAGGCGTATGTTATTTTGTTTTATGATTAGTGCTGTCCAAAACCACGTCATGTAAACGATACTAATTGAACTTAGAGGACTATGAGTGAATCATGTATAATTTTTTGTTAGCAATTTTTACTTGTTACTTTAACAAGTTTGACATTGGAATGATAGTAAATCTACTAATAGATTATGTTGCCATATAGTCTGATATCCTAGGTTGACGACCCAGTTGGCACGGTGGACTAGTTTCTGCCCTCTGCGCCGTGGGTCCTCCGTTCGATTCCCTGCAATAGCATAATTTTCCTTCTTAAGTGGCATATGTGCTTTAGGTTCTAGGTGTGATTGTGTGTGAATATTTCCGACAACCACAATGCAAATCTATGAACTAAGTGGGAGGCTGTGAGTGTGATCGCGTTTGTTTTAACTCTCCAAGTAGGTATGCAATTTTATTATGGAATCTAGTACCTACTTATTAGCACAATACTTTGGTAGTTCAGATGGGACACATGTTTCGGGCTTATTTTTGTCATGGTTAGTATCCATTCGGATTTTATCACGCCTGCGCCTAGCCTGCGCCCAAAGTTTTCCTTTGCCCATCGTCTATTCCACTTTTTTGGGTAAAGATAGATAGATAGATAACGCTTTATTGTAACACCTTACAAAAATTACTTAAAACAATTAAAAAAAACTTAAATTAAAGTGTACAATCGGTGGCTTTATCGCTAGAAGCAATCTTCCAGACAACCTTTGGATTGAGAAGATTTTTAATGATTCGGTGAAACGGGGGTGTAAATACAAGTTTATGAGAAAATGAAAATGTATAGTATAGTATATATACATATGTTTATAAGATATATACAAATAGTAAATATATTTTATAATATAAATAGTACTGTTTCATATTAATATTGCATATGATTTATCAATGAAATATTAAAAATTATTTTTATTTGCATTTAAAGGTATTTTAATTATTATAACGTTGACCGTCCACTGCTTCTTAAATTTCATCCTAAAAGTTTTGAATATTAGCTAGATTGTCTGGGATATACCTACAGGATAATACCTATCTATAAAGATAGGTATACTCGTCGATATACATATATTATGTACCTATTTTTATGTATCCTTGGCATCCGTCTTCTGCCTGCCCTTGTCAGGCATAATCTTCACGGATTTAGATGTACATATTTTGAAATATGCTATGTATTTGTATCTTCATGTCTACGTGAGATTCATACAAATCATGTAGGCAAGGTTGAAGGAATAGTATGTAGGCGCATCAAAGTAATTTGTGTTTTGGAAAAATCCTTGGTTTTTCTTTTAGTAGGTGCAGTATGAGTTATGGATGATCTCGAAACACATTTTAATCGCAATTAAAGACACGACTCAAGTCATTGAATTTTGTGTGGAGCTTTAATTGTTTTATGCAGAATAAGCAAGCATTTGACCACTATCTCACCTGATAGAAAGTGATGATGCGTCCAAAGATGGTACATGCTTGCATAGAAGATACCTATTCACTCGAGACTTGAAGACTCCCAGATTATACCGTTCGGGGAACAAAGAGGCAGGCAACGAGTTCCACTCCTTCGCTGTACGGATGTTGAACGTAGAAGTAAAACGCTCCGAGCGAACTGGAGGTATGTAAACCATAAATGGATGACGTTTGATAGTTTGTCTTGTAGTTTGATGGCAAAAAGGGCATGGTGGAATTAAATTATCTAATTCCTGTGCACACTCTGCAAAATGTAAGCGATAGAATACCGATAAGCTTGCCACCTTACGTCGGTGACCGAGACTTTGCAATTTGGACTCAACGAGCTTACTATCGCCAATAAGTCTTTTCGCCCGCCCGTCAATAGATTCAAGAGCCTCTAACTGGTACTTAGCCGATCCATCCCAAAGTTGGCCACAGTATCCCGACTTGAGCTTGATATAAACTTGGAAGCTGCCCTGGTGTGAAGTACTGCCTGACTTTAGCAACCCTGCTTTCTAGCAGCTAGTTGAGCTCTGGTTTCGCTATAAGTGCCAAAGTTGAGATCCTACGATAAGCTAACGCTAAGGGACTGTGAGTGTGAAAGCATTAATGTGTGTGTTTTTTTAACCGGGTAACCGCCGGCGGGTCAGCTAGTATGTAATAAACGGTATAATCTGGGCGTCTTCAAGTCAAGAGTGAATAGGTATCTTCTAGGCAAGCATGGTAAAGTTGCAAGCCTATCGGTATTCTATAAAATACATTACGGTGAATGTGCTCAGGAACTACACAACCTTGTTCCCGCTTCACCTTTTTTCCACCTTTCATCTAGAAGAACGGCGTCGCGTCACCCATTTATGGTTGAGATACCGTTCATTCGGACGAAACGTTTCGCGTCTTCGTTCATTTATAGAACAGCAAAAGAATGGAACGCTTTGCCGTCGTCTGTGTTTCCCGAAAGGTACAATTTGGGTGTGTTCAAAAGTAAAGTGAATAGGTATTTACTAAGCAAGCGTGCTCCACCTTAGACTACATCGTCACTTTCCATCAAGTGAGAGTATGGTCAAATGCTTGCCTATCGAAAATCTAATACTATAAGAATCTTTGTCCTGACAAACTGATTCACTGACTGACTGACAGACTGACTGACCTAGAGACAAAGCACAGACTAAACCGCTGGTCGTACAGACTTGACACTTAGAGGTTACATTTTTCTTAGTACGTAGGGTGTACTAAGAATACATTTTCGGAAATTACACCCCGAAGAGGGTTAAAAGGGGTGAAATACTTCATATGAAAGTTCTTTGTTTTTGAACTTATAGCAATAAACATTGGTATTTGAGTAGTTCATTATATATGTAGTCAATATATGTAGTTTATTTTTAACACCTATGTACTTTTGATGAATGTCTATATATTAATAGTTCTATTCTATATTTATTATTTACTTCTTAGTGTACACCTCCGCCAGATGCTGTTATTTATATTAAAAAAAATGTATACATCCATGCTAAGGTTGTCTGGAAGAGATTGCTTTATGCGATAAGACCGCCTATTGTGAAACCTCTTTAAGATTTATTTATTTAGTTAGTTCTTAAGATTTTTAAATTGGTTTTTCAATAAAGAGTATTTGAATTGTGTTGTATTGTATTCATTTAGAATAAAAAATTTAACTATAAATATTTTTTTGCCAGGGGTGTATTAAGGTGGTGCAATAGGGGGTGAACTTCAAAAGTTACCTCATAACTTCTTTCGTTGTGAACCGATTTTGATGATTATTTTTTTATTTGAAAGCTGGTGCTTTTGATGTGGTCTTTCTGAAATTTGATCAAGATCTGATCTCTAGTTTTTGAGTAATCGACAATAATGCGTGCTTAATACATTAAATCTGATCAAGGTTCCGAAGATAAAGCGGTGAAGTAGGTTTTTTTAAGCTTTGCTTGCGTTTAATTATTTCTTTAATTAACGCGGGCGAAGCCGCGGTATTAAAAAACAAAAATTGTAACGTTAGAACTTTTCCTCATTTAATCTTGTATTTTATTGCATCAGTCCTGTAACGGGTTAATATTTCAAACGTTCCTTTTTTTCGATTTGCTTTCGAATTTGCCTAAAGTTCCGAAAATTGCGGTATGCGGTTGAATCATCGGGTTGAGGGTTTTTACCTTTTATAACGGTTTCAAAAGGTATTGCCATAAAACCATTCAGAGTTGACAATGGATGGAGCATTACTCTGCTAATTTTTTATCGGAATCAGGCACTATTAAGTATTCTTCGCAGGATTGCGAGCCTCTCGGTATTTTATCGGATACATTTCGGACAGTGTGCTATGGAATTACACGATCTAGTTCCTCCATCCCCATTCCGTCATAGAACCACCAGACAGACTGCATTGCGACACCGATACATGGTGGATATTCCTCAAATGCGCACGAAGCGTTTTGCTTCCACTTTCTTTATGCGCACTGCAAAGGAGTGGAACTCCTTGCCAGAGTCTGTGTTCCCAGATAAGTACAATCTTGGAGTCTTCAAGTCGAGAGTTAATAGGTATTTTCAAGGCAAGCGTGCTCCATCGTCGACCGCATCGTCACTTAACATCAGGTAAGATAGTGGTCAAATGTTTGCCTAACAAAGTTAAAAAAAAATAAAAAATCTATGGTATTGTGTTCTTCAGGTGAAAGGGCGGACTTGTGGCTAATGAATGTCTCATGCTCTCCATCGGTAGGTTAGCTAGCATCGGGGCCGCGCCCCGCCCGGCCACGATGCCACTCGAGTTAGCGTAGGCAAGCATGCTACATCTTAGGCCGCATCATCGCTTTCTATCAGGTGAGATAGTCGTCAATCGCTTGCCTATCGTATATAAAAAAAGATGGTAAACAAGCGATGCGCGCGCGTATCCAATGCACAATTAATGTAACATATTTTTTGTTATTAATTTTAGTGTACATTTAAGTTATAAGTTCTAGATTATTAATAAATATATTTAATAAGATAGATGAGAAGGTACGG
The DNA here is from genome assembly GCA_948107665.1 of Lomographa bimaculata. Taxonomy (NCBI): domain Eukaryota; kingdom Metazoa; phylum Arthropoda; class Insecta; order Lepidoptera; family Geometridae; genus Lomographa; species Lomographa bimaculata. The sequence goes on from OX403599.1 coordinate 12,230,619, forward strand.
AGAGAGGTACATACAATAGGGGACATTAGCCACAAATTTGAATGTGGTATGGAAAGGTAGCATACTTATAAACATTCATTCGAACCTTCATTAATAAATAGAGTTATTTGTAAAATATCGTTTCATCAAATAATTAAAAATCTTCTCCATCCGATGGTTGTCTGGAAGAGACCGCTTTTAGCGATAAGACTGCTGGTTGTACACTTTAAGTTTTTTTCAAATTATTGTAAGTGATTTATGTAATATGTAACAATAAAGCGTTATCTATCTATCTAGTACCAAAAAATTCTTAGGCTCTGTTTCTTCTTCTAACCCTTTACTTCAGTTCGCGTTTTATTTTGTTTGAGTTAATAATTGTCTTGATAAACCCTATACTATACCATGAACTGCCTTTGCCTTAGTATGCTCACCCAGACCGTTCGCCTTCTAGTAAGAGGTAATGCGTTCGATTCCCGGCGGGAACACAAGTTTTCTCACCAAGGAGAATTTGTGTTTCTGGATTGATATTGTGTGTGTGATGTGAATGTTTCCGGCATCTACGACACAAGTCATCGAACTTAGTGTGGGGCTGTTAGTGAGAAAGTGTTTATATTATAGAAATTGACGACCCAGTTGGCGCAGTGGACCGGTATCCGCCCTCTGCGCCGTGGGTCCTGGGTTCGATTCCCGGCAGGAGCACAAATTCCTTCCCAAGGAATATTTGTGCTTCTGGTTCTGGGTGTAATGTGTGTGTGATGTGAATGTTTCCGGCACCCACGATACAAGTCTTTGGACTTAGTGTGGGACTGTGAGTGTGGATGCGTTTGTATGTTTGTTTTGTTATAGAATTTATATTTTATACATCTCTATTTCTTAATTAGTAGCCCTAATTAACACGTCACAATATTATAAAAAACTATCGTCATATAGAAAAATCTCTAGACTTGGCTTTAATGAGTACTCAGAATGATGTACAGAGCTTTATATACAAATATATATACGAAGGTACTTAATGATGTCCCCTTACATTAAGTCATACATAATAAAAGAAATACGTAAGGGAAAATATGTTATTAAGAAAACTCAGTGGAGCGCGTAGTGAGTTTTCACAAAGAAGTACTTGAGGACTCAAGAAAAACAAGATTATGTTCGGGGAAAATTCTAAGCCGTTTTATGTAGACTTTATGAAATGCTGAATAGAGTATTTTACTGATGTTTTTGACTTGCCTTCTGAGAAACTTTATATAGTACCTATATAACATGTTTATGTTCAGTTGAAATCCTTATTGATTTTATCTCTTATTATAATTCATCCAAGGTAGATCGAATGCTCAGTGTTTTTATTATTTTGTGGGTATAAACATAAAAACATAAATGCTTTCACACTCCCAGACCGACACCGACGAATGAGTGCTTCATTTGTCCCTTGAAAAGCTAATCGTTGCCGATGAAGTCGGTATTAATTTAACAATATATATATATATATATATATAGTATTTTGCTCTTTTTGTATCATTTTTATTGGAACAATAAAGTATTACCTATTTTTCCTCTATTTTGTGCCTACTAATATTTGTTTGGAGAAATACGGTGCAGCCGATTTTCAGATATAAAAGGGTTTTAAAAAATACATTGTTTTATTTTTATATCGTCGTAGATCGTACGCGAAATACACAAGCAGATATAATTTTTAATATAACTCTATATCGTCTTTGTGAGAGAGTAAACGCTATGAAAGCGCTTTCACACTCACAGCCTCACACTAAGCTTAGCCGGAATTCACATGATACGGAAAAAAAAAACAAGTTTCCCTTTTGTTTACGTGTGTTTCCATGGGCATCGAACCCAATACCAGACGGACGCACGCTCATCCAACTACTCTAGCGGATAGTTAAAGTAAGAGAGTTTATATTTAAAAAAAAACACACAATTTTTATTGACTGCTGTACATCCCCCATCTTCTAATATCTAAAAATCTCGTATCACGGTGTTTGTGGTCGGACTCCTCCGAAAAGGCTCGACGGATTTTAATGAATTTTAATTTTGTATATTTGGTAGGTGTGAGAATAGGTTGTAAAGTATTTTTGACCGACCCTCTTAGCCCCAATTTTTTAATCGTGATTTTAATATTTTTGTATAAACAGTTTCAAAAAAATGTTTAGTAATGTACTAGGAGACCATAAACGTGAAAGAGATAAAACACTTTCTAAATGTGGCATTGCAACGCATACCGGGTACAGGTAGTACTTGTATATATTATGACACCCACATTTTATAGATGCACAAAATCAGTTGTTCCGTATTTATTTATACTTGTACTAACATAACTTTATTTGTTGCAAGGTATTGAATTCAGTTTGGTCTGATCACTTTGACCTTCGAGTTCTGCAGTGAATCCCGTATGCAGGCGTTTTATTATGTTTAGCCAAAATTATATGCGGATCATTCAGACAAAAATACACAATTGCATCAATTATTTCCTAAAGATCAGAAAGAGTTTTGTAGATGGAAAATGCAACCAATTATGCTACCATAAAATACTTGTTTTGACTGCTCTATTGACATTTACGTTTCAGGTACTAGTTTCGATTTCCTGCCATGCCAACTAATACGTACTTATACAACCGTATTAGCTCAGTATTATATGCAGCAGCACAACAATACTCTCTAAAAGAAGTCTAAAAATAGTAGATAAAGAAAAAGTGCTAACTAACTGAAAACTATATCCTTACAAATATTACAAATACAATAAAAATTGATAATTTATTTCTGGTGAACGGCTGAACCGATTTTAAACGTGCATAGCTTCTTTTACCTATAGGATAAACACATGGCTTCTTTAATTTTAGCTTGATCAGTGCGAGCTAAGCCGAAGGGCACGGCTAGTACATTTATAAAGCAAAAGACCTAAGTTACCTATAAGCCATCGAGCTTATAGGTAACTCAAGTGCGGACACAATAAGCTGGCGGGATGAAAAAATAAAATTGTGTATAGGTAATTTAATTATTTTCATTAGTTTAGTTATAAACTTGTAAAATATTTAGAACTTAAGAATGGCTAAATGCACGAATATTGAGAAGCCAAAATAAAAAATATATATGTAATAGTTGTTCTTCGCGCAAGTTAAAAACATAATTTATCGGATCGAATTGTAAATCCAAACCATTCTTCAATCCACCTGAACACACACAAATGAAGCATTAAAATCTTTCCAGCCCTATAGGAAGAGATCTGTCACATACATACAGAAGAATTATATATATAAATATTTGTCAACGAAACAACTGCGAGCGGCTTGTCTTGAGATACCTACTCACGATGACTGAGCTCTGACGGAGCTTTTTGTAAGAGTTCCCATAAACAAAACAAAAGTGTGGTGTTTTGTCATCGCCTTATAAAGTCCAGTAATGAAGCACATAATTCGATTTTGGGTTTATCATCGCGTTAAGTGAATTTATATCGGGAATAATAAAACAAGGGATATCGCGAATGAGTATACCAAAGATTTTGTGGGTGACACGTTTATAAGTCTCAAAGAGCGTTGTAGGATGTCATAAAATATTATCTTTTGGTAGAATTTTATAATGGAGATGCTAAACGTTGCAATTGCATTCACTTGAAGATCACCGTACTACCTGTGACCAGAGCTTTGTCTACGTTTATCATGAAAAACGTTGCTCCTTCTCGATTTCCGAAATATACGTATTGTAGGATTGAACAAGAGCTAACTATTTCTACTTATTTTTTTATGAGGGCATGACATACGTACTATGGCCTCGGTTCCTATTTATTTCTATCCAAGCCTGAAGCTATATTTTTCAATTCTAATCAATACAGAGAATGAGTAACTTTAATTAAATTCAATAAGTTGAGACCAATATATAATTTATTTTAGTTACTGATCTTGAGATCAGATGGGACTAAAAGTTATGATCGGTTAATGTGAAAATCTGATACTATGATCCGTTCGGAAGTATCCACATATTAAAATTATTAGTAAGATTTCTTTGCTTTTATTGGAACATTAATCAAAATGATACAGTGAATAATTAAACAATCTATCTAATAATATATACGAGTTTAAAAAACTTTTAACCGACTTCAATCGCAAATATCTCCAAAACACTTTCTCAGATCTGGATCATTTTATAATGGGACCAACTAGAACGCCCTTTTGAACAAAACAATAATTTTCCATATCGCCTAATAAATGACGGAGTTTTGAGGTAACATATATAAAAAAAGAGTTCGACGAATTGAGAACCTCCTTTTTTTGAAGTCGGTAAAAAAAGCTTCTCATATGAATAATGATATGCGACTTTGCCATTAATGCGTTATCGAGTTATTTTGTTATCCTCAACATTTCCAAGGGTAATAAAGGATGTACGACAGTGGCGGATTCAGGATTGTCGTTAGGACTTGACCCCGCTGAGAGTAACGCTGTCCCATCCCCGCGTTAGTTTTCGTGCTTTTTAGTGGACTTGAGCCCCTTAGCGCCGCCCCTGGATCCGCTACTGATGTACGATATTCAGATGCGTGGGGTCCTAAAAATGTGATTGAATTATATAAATTTCCATGGCCGGAAAGTGATGACGAGGTTACGCTCTTGCATCATATTTTTATAAGGGTTTTATATTGCGTTCTTTGAGAGTTATCTATCCTGCTACTACCCTATCCTTTCTCATCCTTCTGAATTCTGTTATCAGATATTTCGTAATTGAGATTGTTTTAGGGACAGTAAAGTTATTTCTGAGCGTCTGCATTACGCCTTATCTTATAAGCAAAGTATTATTCGGAATTCGAGTGTGTGGAATTTTTATTAATTTAATTAATATAATACCAATGTTAATTAATAAAAATTTATATGTTATACATATGTTGTTAATTAATAAGTACCCGGATTACCGAGCTTTGCTCGGCTGAAAACACGGATAAAACGACGTTTTTTAAAATTGAAACCTAGCTAGATCGGTTTATCGCCCCCGAAACCTCCTGCATACAAAATTTCATGAAAGTCGTTGGAGCCGTTTCCGAGATACTGATTACACACATATATATATATATATGTGTGTATATATATATATATATATTTACAAGAATTGCTCGTTTAAAGGTATTTGATATTTGAAAAACGTTGAGGTTTAATATATTTAAATATTGAAACTAAGCGTAGATAAAGTCAAACATTTAAATTAAATAACGCACCCTGACTGTCTCCGGTGCAAAGGTGTATATGACTGGCAGCATCTGGATAGCAATGGCCTTTGCTCCAGAAACGAGCCGGAGCGGGATTCCTTTTCCTAAATTAATATATTAATTGTATGCAATTGTGTATAATAGAGAAATTAGTTAGCATTAAATTTGAAATGACTTGTAAATTGTCATTTTACCAACAAAATTATTATTGATTATTATTGGTGTGGCATACAAAAAATGTGTGTTGATAATAATTACAGAAACAATAAACTGATTAAAAATCTAAAATCTGAATGACGAAATTTAAGCTATTTAACTTGATTTATGTTGTTTTATGGGCAATTAAAAATTATTTGTTTTAATCGAATTCCACAAAATACTAAATAATTATTATTCATTTAACACGTTTATATGTATGATCACGGGTTGAGCATTATTTTTACTGCGTGATCCGATTCGTTTTATTTATATTTGATAGGTAATCATTTCCTTTTAATACTATTACATATTTTTCTATGATTACTACAAACTGCCCATTAGCTCAGTTGGGTGAGTGATCGCCTCCTTAGCATATTGGGTTCGATTCCCAGCAGGAAAACAAGTTATCTCCCCAAGGAAAATGTATGTTTCTAGTTCTGGTTGTGTGTGTGAATGTTTCGGGCACCCATGACACAAGTCATCGAACTTATATGGGGCTCTGAGTGAGAAATTGTTTATATTTATCGTTTATGTTTTATTTATGGTACTTAATTTATCATGAAATTAAATAATATGTAGTATCGTAGGTACTTAATTTATCATGAAATTAAATATCCCTTATTCCTCTATATTCTTTAGTTAGCATTTGACCACCATCTTACCTAAAGCGACGATGTAGTCGACGAGTTAAAGAGGATTTCTTTGGCTTCAAACTCTACGTGAGTGATATAGATTTATAGGTAAAAACTGTTGAGATTTCCTAAATTATTTATCATCTGGACAATGATATAATGTTTACAAATTTACTGCCTCAACTTTTACAAACGCATACATACTTAGCCCCACACAAAGCTCACATACTTGAGGGAAGCCGGCAACATTTACATCACACCTACTTTGACTACATAATCAGGGACTGATCTTGTAGAAAATTGTTCTAGTATAAAATAAGCAAACCATTAAAATCTCTTCAAATCGGTACGAATATCAAATTGAAGTTTATAGGTAAAATCAAAACATACTCAGCTTCTTAATTTAAAATTAATCAGTAAGTAACCTGTTACGCTTAGATCTCATAAGTGAAGTATCAATCCGATTATAAATTGAATAACAAGATAGAAATGTATATTTAGAACTATTCCGAAGAAGTTACTGTAAGTTCTCAAATGTTGTCACAAGATTTTTTTGTTTTATTTGATTTTCAATAAGTATACTTAAATGTCACTATAACTGAGGCGGCATGTGCCTGCGAAAGCAATAACGGTAGAGTTTTTTGGTATAGGTTTTTGCTCTATTCTGTCAATATTTTCATAGATTTTATTGGCATAAGTGCTTGATCCGATATGCATACATGATTTGTTTAGTTAAACGCTTATTTGTATTCAGAATGAAGGTGGTAATTGTCGAATAATAGTCCCAAAATCAAGTCTTTAGATGATTTCTATCTACAACACTTATATAAGCGAGACTTACCAAACTTCAAAACAATGGGAGTCTTCAAATCAAGAGTTAATACGTATCTTCTAGGCAAGCATGTCTTCGGGCGCGTTATCACTTTGACCGCTATCTGTTCTGTAGCTATCTATCTCTATAAGCCAGCCATTCTTGACCTAACATGTTTACTATTTTCGACCACATCATCACCTTGAATCAGCTGAGATAGTGGATAAATGTTTATCAGACATAAAAAAACAAATGTTAATAAAAATAAAAATTACACAAACAAACTTTCGCGTTTATAATATTAGTAGGAGTAGGATAGGATTCCATTCTGAGATAATTTAAATAATTGCTATTATATTTTACGATTCTGAGATATTTGACTAAACTCTTGTGAGAAGTCTGATTTTGTCTTCAGTAAATATTACAAGTGATTGTATGAACACCGTCTGTATAATAATGACGATAACGGTTTAAACATAGATTACAACAAAAGGATTTAAAAAATATGTAGGTACTTTGGCGTAACTCCTTGCCTTGTTGTAATAAGAGAATAGTACTCTTCTCTGATATTACGTCTAAGACTGTAAAACCAGTTAATAGCGCATGTTTTTATTATAATAAAATTCTGCAGCGAGGGAAGAGGATGAGGTAAATGTATGCTTGTGATTGGCTGATGCGTGCTTGTGATTGGCTGAATCGAAAATTGTCAGCGTCAGTTACGGCGTCAGTTGCAGACCAATCATAACTAATAAATTGATGCTTTAAAAGGCATATTGCTTTTCACCCCTTACGGAAGTAAGACTGTATTGGTACACACTAAATATATTCTCAATAATATATAGAAATAATAATGCCAACCGTTTTGGCGATTCGATTCCTTTGATGACTGGATGTTCTGGTCCCTGGTCTGGTTTTCCTGGAGTCTGATGTTGCGTGACATCTTTAACATGATTATAAGGTTATGTCTGGTTACAGTCAGTGTTCTAGAAAGTGGTGTTTTGAGACCTATCATAGCAGTACAAAATAATCTATTTAATTAACCGAGCGAGCGCGAAGCGTCTCCGTTTCAGCTTGAGGAAAATTGCTTTCGTATGTCCGGATGTCCGGTTGTTCTCCTCTACAGGTCGCATTTCTCAACTGATTCTCGTGAAATTTTGGGAGCATGTTCGATAATTATATAGTTCTTATTGTCTATTCAGTTTTTGGAAAATTTTCAAAATGGCGGAGATATGGGGATTGAAAACGTAAAAAAAACATATTTTAGCCATTTAGAAAAATTCGGAGGTCTTCAGCTCATAGAGCTACTAGTGTAGGTATAACCTACTAATATTATAAATCCGAAAGTTTGTGTGTAAGTATGTTTATTCCATCTTCATACTTTAACGGCTGAATAGATTTGAATGAAATTTGGAATGAACAAAGATTATATACCTAGGATTAACACATAGGCAATTTTTTTAAATGATAATAGCGGGCGTAGCCGCGGAGCACAGCTAGTATTTAATACTTTAAGAAGGGGACTAAAGTATGTAGGTACTCAAATAATTTCGGTGAGTTAGTAAACACCGAGCACAATATATGTTTATTGAGGAACAACATATTGTTTGCTTGTATTTGTACTTCCAAGAAGCTCCCGTTTTAGGATGTAGCCTTTTTACCGTTGTGTTTGATTTTCCTGTATTATGTAATAACTTCGACACAGATTGAGAAGAAAAAAATATACATTCATGTACGAAAATGTGAACAAATGGTGATACCCCCTGTATCAGAAGTACACCTGAGGAGTTCGACTGGTTGTACTAATGATACAAGGTTGTATCCGTATTGAAGACTCTTGATAGTTACTCAAGTTAGTTTATATATTTTAAACTAACTTGTCTCTCTAATTTTTACAAATAGGAAAAATTTAATCTATATTAATATTGTAAAGAGGTAAATTTTGTTTCTTTGTATGTAAAATATTTCTGAGACTACTGATCCGATTCTGAAAATTATTTCATTAATAGATAGCTACACTATCCCTGAGTGTCATAGTCTATGTTTTGTTGGGATAAAAGTTAGTTATCAGTTCGAAATAATAATATTCGTAAGACAAGTCGAAGAAATATTTGCTAACTGGCCGCTTTATCGGCGTACGCTTACTAAACAGTTAGATATACGTGAATATAATGTTTTTCAAAAATGTTGGCCTTTGTGAGTTTTATATAAAAGTCCGCGACAGCATATATCTAACATGTATATTTTTACTTGAGGGTGAAAACGATGGGTCACAGAATAAGTAACAGTTACTACATAATCCGACATTGTCCCGGTTCGGGTATTTAATGTTTTTTATTCGTTTTTGATACCACTCTCTTAATAAATGACTTCACGATCCGGTCTCTTACTATATGTTTCTTTATATTTAAGTGTCTATAAAATCAAGTTGATTCTCTATTATAGAGAATCAACTTGATTTTAGAGGAAAGGGCTCCATTATTTATTAATTTGTTTCGATAAAAAAAAACATACGTGAAGCGGTGCGTAATGTCAAAAGAACAGATTTGTGCTTTGTTAATAGAACTGCATCATACATTTTATCTATCTAATATCTTTAAACGAGCAATTCTTGTATCCAACTTGCTCCAACGATTCTCATGAAAGTTACAGATTAGGGGTTTTTCGGCCCAAGGAATCGATTTATCAACGATCCTCAAAATATCTATCATCTCGAGATAAATGCTCGGTTCCCAAACTGCATTTGAAAAACTGGGTTTAAAAAACTATCAGCGCCATCTATTACGCCATGTCCGATGTAAAAAACTGTTTCTACTCGACACTAGATGGGGCTTTCTGAGGCTACAAATTCAAACACATTCTACTAAAAACAAAAAACCGAGCAAAGCTCGGTCATCCGGATATTGTTACATTATATACTGACTCAGTTCTGTTACAAAGCACAAATCTGTTCTTTTGATATTACGAACTGTTTCACATATCTGTTGTTTTTTTTATCGAGACAGATTAATAAATAATGGAGCCCTTTCCTTTACAAGATGTATAATAAAGTGCACCCACGTCTGCGGTCACGCCCTGATAACTTTTAACAAGTGCGGTATTCTCATACATTTGTCATGTCTCATGGTATTTGGTATTATTATTACATATCAATAATAATGTATGATGTAAATAAATGTATGCTTATAATATTTTTTTATATAAATTTGCTTATCGGGATTTATATAGTTCATTTTTTTGTGTGTTGTGGGCAATACAAGTTTTCTCCACAAGGAAAATATGTGATTCTGATTGTATGATGTGAATGTTTCCGGTACCCGTGTTACAAGTCTTCGAACTTAATGTAGGGCTGAGAGTGGGAAAACGTTTATGTTATGTTATCTTCTTGTCTTTTCCCCACCTAGGAGGACCGCCTAATTTTTGTATGTGTACTATATTTATCTATTTTTTGTAATTCACTGGATTCTTGTTTTTAACACCGCGTGCAGGTGAGTTGGCTTGGGCGGCTAAGTGTTATATATCACTCTTATCCTCAAAGTAATGTTTATTACTGTCAAGTGATGTAAGATCTGATTATAAAATAATATTTAATTTGACGATATTGAATGAACACTCAAGAGAAAAGGGTTAATGAATCGTGCTAAAAAATCACTACGTTGAACCTTACTAACCCGTCTCCACCTCGCTTTCCTTCTATTTATATTTCTCAATATATCTAAAGACGATTTAAAATGTTTAACAATAAATCAGACATTTTCAACCTACAGTTTTCGAATGTAGTTGAAGGGCCTTTCTCATACAATGTTTCACTTATTTAGTACATTAGTAAGTACGCTTCTGAGAAGTTTGAAGTAATAAATCAATCGACAAAATATGAAATCTGAAAATGTTTTAAACTTTATTAGATATCAAAGGTAGATAAAATATCTATCATCTCGAGATAAACACTTCATAACGGTGAAAAATATCACATTTCAACTCTATAAATCCAAGTAGAGAATTCTATCTTTGTTTGGGAAAATGTAGAAAGATTTACGAGTTTCAAAGTAGAACTTCAGTTGAGTTATGAGTCCGTTCAAAAGTACTTCCATCTTTACTATGGTGGGACCTCGAGAAGTAGGGATTTTACACTTCATTTTTACCCGAAAACTTGTTCAGACTGGAAAATTCTCATCTGCATTTGGGCTACAAGTAGGTATGATATTTGCACGTTGCAGTTTTAAGTAAACCACACTACGAGATAGCTGTCTATATTTTTTTATACTGAGCTAAACAATTTGAATAGCAAAGGATTTAGTACAAGCCAAGAAGCTTAAAGGATTTTTTTCTTAATATGTAATTAATTAATAATCCGTTGGCAAACCAGCTGCTCGATGGGTCGACGATATGGTGATGATCGCAGGAAAGACCTGGATGCGATCAACGCAAAACAGAGGAGAGTGGCACAAGGGTGAGGAGGCTTATACCCTGCAGTGGGTCGATACAGGCTGATGATGATGATGTAATTAATCTTGCGTTTGACTACAATCTGATGGACGATGCGGTTGAAAATGGAGCACGCTTACTAAGTAATTACCAGTTTACTCTCGCCTTGAATAAACCATTAGACTCATAGGTAAATACTAGTTAGGTAGTAGACTGTAACTTAAGTGCTCAAGCTTGCAATTGCAAGTGGGCAGCGTGGCCATTTTTTTTGTTTATCTGACCATCTAATAAACATATGATTCTAAAAGTTAATTTAAAATATAACAAAATGTACCAGATTGTGGCATTTTTTTATAAACAAGGAAAATATACTATTAATATTATAATAAAATCTGATCTTTTTTGAATTCAACACAAACAATCTAATTACATTTTGAGTTAATTCAAATATTTTTATTTAATATCAAATAATTGGTATTTTACCTAAAAGAATCGAAGCATTACAATTTCAATGGATTGTATATTGTTTTGATGCCGGGCGTAATTATTAATTATATTATTGAAATAAATTAATAATTACACGCTTAGGGACCACGTAAAAAAACACGCATACCTGTAACCACTTACTTTGGTGTTTTTTTGAAAGTGAAACTTCTGGAAGAAGTGGTACTTCAAAGCCCTCAAAAAACGACGCCCCAAAATGAAATTCTGATCAGCAACCTTTTTGTGTAACGAAAAGTTGCGAGGGTAAACACTGATAGATAATAAAATATTTCCCTGTAATACAAAAGTTTCACTATTATTGTGTGTTTTTACGACTGACCCATTTTTTGAAGGATAGGCAGGCATTTAAACGCTGAATCTCACTACACGAACGCTCACCTAATGTAAAACGATGATGCGTCCGAAGATGTAGCATGCTTCTTTACAATGTACCTATGCTCTCTATTTATAGTACCTAAATTTAGAATGAATAATGATCTCCAAAGTGTTTTTACCACTAAGTATATATTTACGTATTCAATAAATTCTTTACCCGTACATATTCATACATAATCCCATACACATTTAAATTTCATTAGCCATATCTTACAAAAAGGATGATGTATTCGTTGCGATAAGATGTCAGCACTCAGTAAATCAGCCGGTTAGGAAGACAAAATACTTTCGGATATCTAATTAGGGTTCAATTAAAGCTATCAGGCAAAGCTCTGGTTATTTTAGTAGCCATTTTATACCTGCTGTCAGACTTTTATCTATACACCTAACAGCTGACCTATCCGGCGGCGCCCGGGTAGTAAAAAACATAGCCTATGACACCCACAAATAACGTGGCTTCTTATTGGTAAAAAAAAAAACAAAATCGGTTATATATTACCCCCTACAACCTCACAAACCTTACCTCTTTATAATATCTATATATATAAAATTCTCGTGTCACAGTTTTCGTTGCCATACTCCTCCGAAACGGCTTGACCGATTTTGATGAAATTTTTTGTGCTTATCCGGTATCTATGAGAATCGGCCATCTATTTTTCATCATCATCATCATCATCACTTTTCATCATTATCAACGCGGGTGAAACCGCGGGGCGCAGCTAGTCTAATATATAAAATTCTCGTGTCACAGTTTTCGTTGCCATACTCCTCCGAAACGGCTTGACCGATTTTGATGAAATTTTTTGTGCTTATCCGGTATCTATGAGAATCGGCCAACATCTATTTTTCATCATCATCATCATCATCACTTTTCATCATTATCAACGCGGGTGAAACCGCGGGGCGCAGCTAGTTAGTGATAGATAAGCAAAACGTCTCATTAGGTAATCAATCAAATATATTCTAGTTATAATAATAGTTTATTATTTATAGTTATTAATGACAAGGATGCATGGAGGAAAACTGCACAAGCGCTTTCTAGCGACTGCATAATATAAATATACCTAGGTTAATATAATTCATGTATTAGTGTTTAGAAATGATTAAAAAAAAATGGAAAACATGCGCCGCCGTGTTTCTTGGCAGGTTCTTCTCGAGATGGCTAATTTTGCGAATCACGCAGTAGAGTCATTAACTTTAATGACTGCCTCTTTCGGGCCCATGTGAATAAACTATTTTGAGTTATAATTATTTTTGCTTAGATTTAATTTAGTTTTTACTCGAAAACGGTGAAGCAAACGGTAGGATTTCGTTTTTGACTGGTATGTGTGTATATATGTATGTTCATCTGTTAATATAACTTCTTATCCATAATTTGATAAATGAGGTGTTATAATGATGTTTGTCGCCCCCGGATGTTAGTCGTAAGACAGCAGTCGTTAAGTCATGTGGCCTGCAAAATACTGACACTGGGACTGCCTACTAGTCAATATGACAAGCAAGCAAGCATGATAGATCTAAATTAAATCCGCGAATTTGCTACACTTAGGGATAATATATAGGGCGGATCTACCTTAAAGTGAAAAGTATGTTCGAATAAAATGGCCTCTACAACCGATACAGCCGTCATAAAGAGAAAAGACGTAACTGTCATTTTTGTGGAAATTTAGTTACATAGGTACATCATAAATGTCATTACCATTTAGTATTAATTATGACTTGTAGCAGATGCGTCTTAATTAAAAGTAAGATTGAGTACTACTAGTACACGCGTTTTTTTTTCCTGATTCCGATGATATATATTACTTAATTTTGTCAAATACGTCGTTTTTTCTTACGACCGCAGTATATCCTTATTGCTTTTTTAATCCAACGAACACGAACGAAATGCAAAAATGAATTAGGAATTTCGCTAAATGTGACTGGAGATAATAGCCTATTTAATTGTGGTTTTGGTTTGCGGTTTAGGCTCCTTCACTTATTTATTAAGCTGATAAACATATTTATTAGCTTAAAACCCACTTCCCACTTCTATTTATATGTGAAAGATTGGTTGCTTGGGTTACTCAATCATGCCAAAACTATTGAATTGATTTAGCTGAAATTTGATCATAGATAGGTAGAATAAAACATAGTCATTATCACCATCATCATCATCACTTTTCATCATCGTCAACGCGAGCGGGAACACGTGGTGCAGTTAGTATGTTATATGGCTCAAAGCATGGGTAGAGTTGTTATGTTCTTTGAGTAGTTATAGATAAATAAGATTTACTATCTGCTAAAAAGATTCAATTACTCAATCATGATAATACTGTTGAAATGGTTTAGCTTAAATATTTAGCATATATAGGTAATGAGCTGGAATGAAACGTGGGCTAGTTTTACGTCATCATCATCATCAATTTTCATCATCGTCAACGCGAGCGGAAACACGTGGTGCAGTTAGCGTTAGTTAGTTATATGGCTCAAAACGTCGGTAGAGTTGCTCTTTTAATACCTTTAGATGCATAGGATTTACTATCTGCTAAAAAGATTGAAGAAATTTAACATCTGATTATTCTACTTGAATTAAAAACGCATTATTGAGGATAACTCAAAAACTACTGGTCAGATCTTAATCAAATATAAATGGAACCACAAGGACCAGCTTTCAAATAAAAAAAACATCGTAATCAGTTCACCTAGAAATAAGTTATGAGGTAACACATTAAAAAAATACAGTCGAATTGAGAACTTCCTCCTTTTTGTGAAGTTGGTTATAAATAGGTTTTAGTGCGATTTAGTCCCGACATATTACCTAAACTACGTGTTCGAATTGCAAAATTTCATTATTTTTAGTGTCATAGCCTTATATTAGGCTTTTATTTATACCCGATAGGCAAGCATTTGACCACAATCTCACCTGATGGAAAGTGATAATGTGGGCGATGATTATACAGTTCGGGGAGCAAAGACGATGGCAATGGTTCCACTTCTTCGCAGTACGGACGATAAACGTAGAAGCGAAACGCTTCGACCGAACTGGAGGTTTGTCAACCATATATGGATGAGCTTTAAAAGCTATGAGTCTCACCACTCTCGACTCTTGAGTATTATGATTCATGTTATTGCAATGCTTACTGAGAGTCCTCAGGATCTTTCTCATCTTAACTCTTGAGGAGTCGTCGACCCATTTCGCTGTATCACATCGCACCATCCAACATCTACACAAAAATTCAGAGAAATAAGACATTTTGACTAACTTCCCAAAATACCTCGCGTTTGAAAATTATGGCATTTCCGTAACTGGTTTCGTGTGACGACGAGTTAGTGACCTCTGGTGAATCATCGAAAAGCTGTTTACTTTACTTGGTAAAGTTAAAGATTGAGACATACGGCTGAGAAGGTTTGCCAACTAAGTCTCGTTTTAATTTTTAAAGACTTGAGAGTTAAGCAAAGTCGTGATCGTGAAGAACTCATTATTATACCACATTCTGACTGTCTGAAATTACTAAAAAATATGTTTCTAGCTGAAAGAAATTCAAAAGGTTTTATAACTCATTTGAAATGAAGTAGCGATAGCCTTGACAAATTTATATTTATAAAATTATTGAAGACTGACTACAGACACTGGTGTTGCAAAACGGTGTGACCACGTGTCCGCAGTCGAAATTTCGTGCGTGCGGCCGGCGGCGTTCATCGAATTATAAGACGTTATCACGTCAAAAAAAATAACTAAACCTATTAAGTAGGGTATGAATATAATGGAAATTAAAAGGGCATTACAATAAAATTTAGATTCACAATTTTCGCAGTCGGGTATTTGAATGTATTGGTACATTGATCTTTCTTCAAAAGATTTTTATACGCTCGCAATATTAACAGCCAATATGTTTCACATCCTTTTAACATTAGGTAGGTATTTTGTGATTTATATATCTAATATGACACCTTTTTTCCTAACGTATGTGACAAACGCATTCACACTCACAGCCCTACACTAAACTCAAAGACTTGTATCGTGGGTGCCGGAAACATTTCAAACACACATTACACCCAGAATCAGAAGCACAAATTTTAGAAAACATTTTACTCCTGCCGGGAATAGAACCCAGGACCCACGGCGCAGAGGGTGGAGACCTGTCCACCGCGGCAACTGGGTCGTCAAATTGCAAATTGCATACATATCGGCGAGAAGAATACGGAACGAAGTTTCCAGTTAGTTTTTCAAGTTCGATAACTTGTTAATTATTTGTTTTTGTAGCAGAAAATTTAGAGAATACTAATGAATAACGTACGATTCAAGATGCATATTGCGTGTCACTTTCAAGTAACTAATGAGACAGTTAATACGCGATTGCAAGTATAATAATACAACACTATGTTAAGAGTGAATTAAAGTAACACCCTGAACTGCGGGTATCGGTTCGATTCCGGGTAGCAACAAGTTTTCTTCCTAAGTGAAATTTGTGTTTCTGGTTCTTGGTGCGATTTTGACATGAATGTTTCCACCTACGATACAAGTCTTTGAACGTAGTGTGGGGCTGGTGAGTAAAAGCGTTTTTGTTTATATAAAAAATACTCACCATTTAAAAGATAAGAAGTCATTGTACCAATATTATCAAACTTAATAAAATTTGCAACGGAAACTCTTCATCCTACTATTCTACTAATATTATAAATTCGAAAGTTTGTGTGTAAGTGTGCAAGTGTGTAAGTGTGTTTGTTCCCTTTCACGCTGTAATGGCTGAACGGAATTTGGACGAAATTTGGAATGTACATAGCTTATGACTAGGGTTAACACATAAGCTACTTTTAAATTTGATAATAGCGGGCGAAGCCGCGGGGCACGGCTAGTACTCAATATAGTTTTAAATCATGACGGATAAAGGCAAATTCTTTATTCTTTATTATTCCACCTAAAATTTTATGAAAAAAAAATACTTAATGTAGTCATTGATAGCACAAAACTTCAAAGATAATAAATATATGTTAGTAATTTAAGACACTTCACTAGATTTAAAAATAAAAACTGTGTACCTCAACAAGCTAAGTAAATTATAAATGAGGTAAAATCGTATTTTTTTTTCAAAGATTTCGACTAAATTCTCTTTTACATTTGCATAATCCCAAAATACTCCCAACTGTTAGCAAATTAAAAGGAAAAGTATAAAGAGGGACACAAAACAAGAAAGCAAGATCTCCAAAATCGTTTCACTGGAAACCACGCAAGGTCATATTATTCAAGTTCTAGGTCAATGACCTCAGTTCTCGAGACAGGATAAAATAAAAACCATGTATTTAGAAATAGAAACAGCTACGATGTCACAGTGCCTTACTTTTGAATATAATATATTTTTAAGATTCTCTTAATTATTATTATTTTTCTGCTTAAAAATGTCTTTAAAAGGATTTGGTTTCGGTGTCGAAATACTCTGTGTTCCCTCCGGGAATCAAACCCCTTCAAGGGTTTGATTCCCGGAAGGAACACAACTTTTCTCCCTAATGAAAATATGTGTTTCAGGTATTGTTTTTTTACCGACTTCCCAAAAAAGGAGGAGGTACTCAAGTCGACTGTATTTTTTTTTTGTGTTACCTCATAACTTCTCTCCACGTGAGCCGATATCGAAATTTTTTTTAGTTTGAAACATGTTGCTTTCTAACTGGTCTCATTCAAATTTGAACAAGATCTGATAAGTCGTTCTTGAAATTTTAATATCGTCAATAATGCCTATTTTGAAACGAATTATGCGTACTTTGACGATGTTCTCGTTTAAAAATACCTCATAACTTCTTTCGTTGTGAGCCGATTTCGATGATTATTTTTTTATTTGAAAGCTGGTGCTTTTCATGTAGCCCTATTGAAATTTGATCAATGTCTGATCTCTAGTTTATGAGTTATAGTCAATAATGCGTGTTTATACATTAAATCTGATCAAGGTTCCGATGATAAAGCGGTGAAGTCGGTTTTTTAAGCTTTTCTTGCGTTTTATTTATTTGAGACTAAGGAGGAAAGCGACGATGCGGTCGGAGATGGAGCAAACTTGCTCAGTAAATACATATTCACTCTCTTCTTGAACAACCCCATATTATACTTAACGGGAAACACAGTAGACGGCAGGGCGTTCCATTCTTCTTCGCTTTCTTGGTAGTTCTCATAATGAAAGTGGAAACGAAACGCTTCGTACGAATGGTTGGTATTCTGGTCGTGATTGTGTATGTTATAGGAAGTAGATTTTAATCTGCTTGTAACTGTCGTATCAACTAGGATCTTCCTAAATATATAATCAACGCACATCCACCAACGACACGTATTGCTATTAGTCAAGTTGTGCTACAGAGACTGTGACGAAAGTTTAAGTACACTGTAAGTTAAGTTGTGTTATAGAGACTGGGACGAAAGTTTAAGTACACTGTAAGTTAAGTTGTGTTATAGAGACTGGGACGAAAGTTTAAGTACACTGTAAGACAGTATGGACACCTTATTCGTATGAGGTCGAACTCGCGACACTGTGATATTTATTATACAAACGTATATTTATTTAGTTCTAGCTGAAAAACATGTTTAGTTTGTTTTATTTTTTTGAAGCGCATCAAATATTGTTACTAGTGATCTTGTCACAGATCACAGAAACTATATCTCTGTGGATCCTACTTATTAGCTATCATTTAAAATATCAACCATAATATTATATGTTACCCTGTATGCGGGATAATTGAATGTAGCTAACAAATTATACTCGTATTAACATGCATATGGACCTTAGTGTAACGGTTCAACCTTGAATGACTTCTAGAAAGTGATTTCGAACCAGACGCTTAAAATTTTCTTTGTTCTCACATTTTTTTGTGACTATCAGCTAATAGATTAAAATTATCTTTGAGGTATTTTGGCGAGTTCGGATCTTTTAAAATAGAAAAAAGAAGACACAATATTCTAACATTCCGTCGATCTCGGATAGGGAGCCATTTGAGTTTTTTTCTGAATTCAGACACATGGTCATATTTTTTGAGGCCATAAATGAACCGTATGCAGTTGTTCAGTAAACAGTCTAACTTATTAAGTAGCTTAGTATACCGAATTTTCTCTTTAGTTGAATATAATTTGATGCCGCAGTTATTAAGATTCTATTAATATTCCGGCGTTGTATAGTTATGCAAATTATAGTCGATGTCTCGATGACAAGAATGTAATCTGTAGCGATGATCGACCAGAAAGCAATTTGTGCTCCATCAGCATAGCAGATTACTGTCGCTTTGAAGTGCTGTGATTTACTCGTCATTTGTAGATGAATAAATGTATACTGTGAGTAAATTGAGATATTAATGGCCCAAAGATTAGTTCATTATTAAAGGCATTATTTATACACGTTTTTCTATATTAATTATAGAATAAAATAGAAGAAATAAAACATTTACTGCTAAATATTCAAAACTATCATATGGTAGACAAAACTTTTAAACTGCTGCCCACTGGTTACCTATAAGCTCGATGTCTTGTATGTAACTTGGGTCTTTGCTGTATAGATGTATTTCATTTAAGTTTAGTTTTAGGAAATATAGGCGATAGGCTCGTAGATAAATATTTAAAAAAAAATCAAAATAATCACATGGTACACAAACATTTTCAGTTATTCTTATTCTCGCTAAGGGTCGGCGTGCATTTCCTGCTGAATCCATCTTGTAAAAACATGTTTTGATGATGTCTGATCGTCTGATGTCAACCTTTCTAATGGTAATATTTGATGTGAGTTAGCGCAGCCTCATAAGTTGAACCGCAGGGGCACGAGCGACACACTACCTGCAAGTGGTTCTCCTGCCAGGTGAATCTTTAGGATAATTTTAACCACATATGTGTTAATTTCATTGGTGAAATATCGGATCAAATTTATAGATTTTCGATTTCCGATTTTCAATAAGGTTTTTCAAGAATTTAGAATTAGGTTGTATCATATATACCTTAGTCATCATTATTCTACCCCTTAGTCCATGTGCCGACGTTTTCCTTGTCCACTTACTTTTGTTAGCCGTCACTTATTCAAGTAATCTTTTATACAATTCATTCTTCTTCTTTTTTTACGCTGACTCTATATCTATATACTTACATTCATTCTTAATACTCTTCTTGTGACATTCCTTCTCAAAACATTGTTGATACTAGGTTAACCTGTTATTACTCTTTAACTGAGAATTTGCGAACCTGGCAATCAGTCCTAACTTTTAAGAGTGCCTCATTAGGGCCAATGTAAATTAACAAACTTGATTGCGAACTTTCAAGTCACTAGCGATACTTTCTGTATGATACCTGAAACGACCTTAGTTATTATTTCATTTGTTTTCTGTGACAAATTAATAATATAGCGCACCTTTGATATATATTAGGCACCTGTATCTCTTGCTGGGTAATCTTGTATTTATATTTACAATAAAAAGTTACTTTATCTACGATCAAAAGATGCCAGTCAGTTTCTTTAACCACATAGTTCATCGTTCTTAGTAAATTCTTCACATATGAGTTCAAAATGAGGCAGCGAATTCTTAAGTTCCTAGACACGTGCGCCTCTAGATTCTGATCGGCTGAGATTTATGAATGACGGTAGATTGTGCTTCAGTACTTTGATATCCTTGACGGATGACTGAGTAAACTGTAGGATTCCCATTATTTATGTAGGAAACCTAAGACTGCATAAGTGTTAGTCATTCAACTTAAAAAATAAGGTAGAATAATTATTTTATAGATATAATTTATTTTATTCTTATTAAAAAAATTGAGGACCGATATCGTGAATAACAGAAAAAAAACATCAAAATCATATAACAAATTGAGACATGTTTTCAAATCTCCTTTGGTGACAAAAAAATATGCTCCTGTTGGGAATTGAACTAAAAAACCATTTATGTTTGTTGAGCAGTCAACAGATTGCCAGTCCTAAAAATTCGTTGCGTTGCAAATTCGTTGAAAATTTACGTAAAACTGACTCTACGCCTTCAAAAATTAAATTGATTATTCTGTCATCAATAATGCACATGATGATGCAATGACATTCGTCGAACATTCGTCAGAACTATATACAATACAATACTTATTTACTGAACCAATAATATAGTCAAGTAACATGATAATAACTAAAAATAATAATTGTTGTACTATGGGCGGCCTTATCACATAAAGCAATCTTTATTATAATTATAAAAAACCAACAATCTGATGTATAGTTTAAAGAAAGAATAATATTATTACGAAATAACTACATTTCGGATAATTTTACCAGGCAACAAAAAAGTCGTTATTCTTGGTGAGTTTTAGTATATGTACGAGTTCGATATTATTATATACGAGAAAAAAATAACGAGTGTTTACCACTCGTTATTTTTTTACTAAAATGCTGCGTGAGCTATCTTTATTGCCGTCTAAGTATGGAATGATGAGCTAAAATGAATATCAGGGATTTATACGTAAGTACAATGTAGGCGGACAGATAGGCTTGACCGTGTTCATTCTCTGGTAGAGTGCTTGGCCGTGTCGACTATGATGGATTGAATGTATCCTTCTTGTGCATAATGGAAAACTAAAAAACATGAATTGTCAGTGACGTATCAAAAAGTACCTACAATTCAAGTTATTCTAAACTCGAGAGGTTGACTAGTAGTCACACAAAAGTTACGCTCCTTCTACTGGCTCAAAGCAGATCTAAGTAACACTTGGTGACAATACTCACTTGGACAAGTCAAAACAAACCAAATAAGCAGTTATACAAGTAGCTATTGCAAAGGTCCGCTATCCATCTCTTGGCTCCATTGACAAATTATACTGATACCAAATTATAGTATTGTCACCTGATACATACATATACATAGTTTCATATCGATAGGACTTTTAAATAGGTCTTAGATTTGTTTAAATACTTACCTTTTTTTTTATTCATACAAGAAATTTATAAATCCAACCCAAATATTTTGCAGCTAAAGTCGTTGACTTATCTTCTGTCTAGATTAATCAAGCTTTTCTAAGTTGTCAGTAAAAATCTTAGTTTCAGCTCAACCGTAAAGTGTAAGTTGCAAGATTTGATACATATAGCCAAACAGACTCCGGGAAAGATAAACATAAACGCTTTCACACTCACAGCCCCACACTAAGTTCAATGACTTGTGTCGTGGGTGCCGGAAACATTCACATCACACTCACAATCACAACCAGAACCAGAACCACAAATTTTCCTTGGGGAGAAAACTTGTGTTCCCGCTGGGAATCGAACCCGATACCCTATGCTTAGAAGGCGAACGCTCACCCAACGTAGCCATCTAAATAAAAGCTTATATAAAATAAAATGTTCGATACACTTTCAATAGTTAAACTTATTATATATATTTTTACTGATGTTATATATCAAGCGTTTATTAGTAACATATAAGCTAGTATTAGACATTTAAAAGTAGAGGTGAATGTTCTTATCACACATCTATTTAATAAAATGTAGACAACAGTGTTTTAAAGTCATCTAGGATAGATAAACCCGTTATATCTAGCAGACAAGTAAAACCAACTACATTAAGAGGGCTGGGTTAAAATGTAATTACAACGAATATTTGTAATATTTTGCAAGTCACACAATGTTTCGTGGGCGTTTGTACACCGCCCCTCTTCTTTACACTTGTCCAGATATTATGTGCTTTATGATGAGCCTTATTTCACAAAGGAAGTCTGCGATAATGCAGATAAGAGTTGAAGACGTACTAAATGCTAAGCTAGAGAAGCACTTGGTTGTCTTTTGATTCGTTGTACCATGCAGCGTGAAAATTGTCAGCAATTCCAAAATTACCGAAGAACAGAATTCTCTAAGAATATCGGTTCACTCTGTGTCTTTTGCCACATCTATAACGGCATCTGTTCCAAAGAACTGTTCGCAACAATTCTCGTATCGATAAAGCCTTATTCCAAATGTGTCAGTCTGGAAGTTTGCGACAAGGAAGAGTAAAGTTAAGAAGCACAAGCTACATAAGCATTTGATCCAGTCTTTTGACTCGTTGCAGCGAGCAGCGTAAAGCTGTCAAAGTTGTCAGCAATCCCAAAATCACCGAACATCAGAAACCTCTTAAGATATCGGTTCACTCTCTTTCTTTTTCCACATTTATAACGGTTCCGAAGAACTGTTCGCAATAATTGCGATATCGATTCTTACAGACTCTACTTTACGCAATCTTCGTATGAAGACTCAAAAAGCACTTTAAAGGCAATTTTAGGATGATCTTCCTTCTGCGATTCTCCAAACTAATATAAAAAAAAAATGGAACACAAATGGTGTACTCAAGCGGGATATCTGCTAGCCTCTATTGCAAGAAACTATGAAAATCACACTCATATTATAAAGGCGAAAGAATGAGAGTGTGTTTGTATGTTTGTTACTTCTTCATGTTTAAACGGCTAGGCCAATTTTGATGAAATTTGGTGTGGTGTAGCTGACACCCTGGATTAACATATAGGCTTTTAATCCCGGAATTTCTTCGAGTCCGGGACTTACGCGGGTAAAACCGCGGGGTGCATCTAGTATTACATAATGGGAGAAAGAGTCGCAAACATAAAACACGAGGAAACAGAAGGATTAAAATTTTTTTACATATGCAATTGGTTGCAGAACTTAAACATGAGAGTAATAATGAGCAGACAAATGAAAACAATCTTATAAGAATAAAATAATCATGGGATTTTGATGTATAAAAGATACAGAGTACAAAGTAATTGTTCGGAATTAGTCCCAAGAGTGCAATGACTCACAGAACTTGTGTAACAATTTTTGGTATATTTTGGAACACTTTGGCTGAGGTCAAGGTCCTTTTGATGCGATTCGAAAATGCGCTATGTTAATTTGCATACTTTGTATCCAGGGGCCTTACCACAATTTTTTAGAGCAATCTTACTATAATAATACCTGGACAATGTAATATTGAAAGAGGTTGTACCCTGATATCTTATAATAATGAACTAAAATTTACTTTTGTATGGTGAGAAAGAACTTTTTTAACGTTTGTTACTGTCCGATATGGTTATGAAACGAAATGAATACAGATAACACTCACGGTAGTTTCTAGACTCTTTTCTCATTTCGAAACTTTAATCATTTCATAATATATGAGAATATACGCTAGAGTCAGTATTTATAATATAAATATATAATTATGTAGAGTATACATACGAAGAGTGAATCTAGCTTCTACATACCTATTTAAATCTACACGTATATCTAGATCCGTATTATCAGTTGATATTACGTTTAAATTCCTAAATGCCTGTCCTACTTTGGGACAGGTCTGTAATTTTGACCAAGTAGTAAGGACACTCAAAATCAAAATAATTTATTCATATGGGCCCCAAAGAGGCACTCATGAAAGTTAATGACTCTTCTGCCAGATTCGCAAAATTACAGCCATCTCGAGAAGAACTACTCTCATACTCTCGCCCTACGTTGCTAGATAACTACTAGTATTATGTTATGTTATATTCGGCTTAAAACACGAAATTTTTTTGACTTACTTTGTAGTCAACTAGTTTCGGACAAATTAGTTGTCCTTCATCAGGATTTGTCCGAAACTAGTTGACTACAAAGTAAGTCAAAATTTTCGTGTTTTAAGCCGAATATAACATAACATAATGTGTAATACTCACGATAGTTTTAACATTAAAACTACTAGTATAATATGCGTATCCCTCAAGTCGCCATGATCAAACATCGCTGGAGGTGCGACCTAGTAATCCTCTCTCAATGGCTTGTAATTTCGGTGTCATTGTCATCGATCTTGCGTTGTGATCTCCTCGATATAATCTGCATTAGTATGTAGAGTTATATATATAGAGATTGACTGAGCTTTTAATTGTATCAAGTCACGACTGACCGAGCGAGCACGAAGCGCCGTCGTTTCAACTTGTGCAGAAATGCTTTTGTATGTCCCGATGTCCGGCTGTTCTCCTCTACAGGTCGCATTTCTCAATAGATTCATTCAATAAAATTTAAAAGCACGTTTGATAATAATGTGGAATTATTTTGTCATTTTTTTTTTTAAATCAAAATAGCGAGGCTTAGATACGTTAAGAAAAAATATATTGTAAATAAGTAGTAGCTGAACTGCTAGTTATTTACTATAATAGTTCTACCTTTTCACATTACACGCGTGAACCACATTTGAAATCAGTTCCCATTTCAGGGTTTATCTAGACTATTAATTACATGGCTAGTTTTATGTGAATTAAGTTTCAGTTAAAGAGATGCTTCGTTTCAATCATACACACAACTTTCAGATTTATAATATTGATATGACAGTGTACAGACTTAATGCAAAGGGCATTAAGTCCACATTTTGTATCTTTGTGCAATCAATAATTAAATACTATTTATTTATTTATTTTTTCCACAGAGATACATAAGGTGGACTCACGTTTGACAAGGTATTTTAACCTGAGTTTATAGAGACAGAGAGAGAGAGAGAGAGAGATAGAGATAGAGACAGTGATCAAACGTTAGACTATAATACGAGTTAAAAAAACACATACTGATATACCAAATCAGGATTTTATATGTCATGAGTGAACAGGCTTCACCGTCGATAGTAGCGTCAATTATCATCAGGTGAGATAGTTGTCAAATAAACATTGCCTATCCCCAATAAAAAAACGCATGTCCGTGTGAACGTAAGTCCAAATGCACGTCATCTAACTTTTAAACACATTTTATAACTTAAACATTTGAATGTGCTGCAAAAAAGGGTTCAAAGGATTCGTCATAATGCCGAAAGTGACTTTGCATGTAAATTGTTATTTTTAAGATTGATACGGTTTTTACCTCTTCCGTTTTGTATTGTCTTCCGTTTTAATATAACTAATTGACCAAGCAAAATGAGGCCCTTGAGTTATTTTGGGTGGTTGGCACTTTGTCCGTCCGGCTGTATGTCAGACGTTTAAAGCTTTTAAACTGAAGAAGCTAATTACTTCAAATTCTCATACAACAGGTAAAAAAGCTGTTGCCACCAAATATTATACAAATAGATCAAACAGAAAATATTAAGAGACGAACATATACACAAATGAATCAAAATTTTATACCGTTTTAATAATTGATTTCTTAAGCTTTAGAACAAGCAGAATATGAAATTGTGTTTATATATTTGTAATAGTTGTATGAATACACATTATTTTAGATTCATTAGTAACTTATAGAGAGACAATAAGAATATACAGAGACAATAAGAAAAGTGTTAATGGACACATTCTTAGTTTAGCAATGAAGCAGTTTAAGTTAAAGTTAAATTACTGATTAGCCATAGTTTGGCTAGATGGTAAATTATAATAGGGCACTTTGTAAGAAGTACACTAGAAGAAAAAAAACAATTTTAACTTATTATGAATATGGCGTCGAATAGTAAGACCTACTTAGTTCCTATCCTAGGACCTGTCCCTATTATCTCACAAGCGGTTTAAGTTGATATTTAATAATCAGTAGAAACTGTAAAAATTTACAATTTGAAAATATTGTAAGCAAAACAATTAACTTAGTAGCCAAAACAATTTACTACTACACGAAAATTTGTTGCGAGATTTCAGTTCGGAGTGAACCACTAGTCTCTCATCTCTTCTTTTTAACCGACTTCAAAAAAGAAGGTTCTCAATTCAACTGTATGTTATTTTTTTTGTATGTATATTACGCGATATTTCCGTCAATCATGCATCGATTTTGATTGTTTTTTGTTTGGTAGATTATACGTTTAGTTGTGGTCTCATATCAATTTTATTGAAAACGATCAAGCCAAAACCAAAATACAAGCGGTGAAGTTTTTTAAGCTTTTTAAGAAAGTTTTTTAAGCTTTGCTTGCGTCTAATTATTCGTAGGAGCAATTTTTGAATGGCATGAATGATTGAAAGATTGAAATAACGATTAATGTTTGTACACTATTAACATGTTTTACTATTTCGCTGGGTTTTGTACCACTCTAAAACTTTCTCATCTCTATCTAATTCTTTCTTGTTAATATTTGCATGGCATCGTACATCGATATTATTATCATTCCTAACATTTATTTGCTCCGTGTCTTGTCAAGTCTCGATTGGAATCATATCACATATAGAATCTCCATGTCTATTTATCATGTCCCTTTTTTTGTTTGTCTGCGGTTTTTTATGATTTAGGCAGTGCCTTATTGTTATCGCTCAGTTTTGTTTTTTTCTTATTGGAATCACATTGTTCAGCTGATTTTTGTGCTGATTATAATATGATTGATGCTAATATAACTCATGGACTACCTTTTAAACAACTACTTACTGAGGAATGTGAGTACGTCACATAAACCCTACTACGGCGAAGCTTAAAGAAAGATTACGATATTAAATCACTTTCACTGTGTGTACTATAACAGTCTAATTCCTTCCATACTTGCTTTGGTTTTTTATTAATATTTTCACCTCTTTATATGAAAAATGTATGTATATTTCGACCTACCATAGACCTGGGACCTTATATAAATAAGACAACTATCATGTTAAATAACCTATTTGGGAAGCTAGATGAATGAAGAGTTTCTATAAGTGTAAAAAAAATATAGATCCCTTCAGTTCCCATTTAGCCAGGTTTCACTGTACCAACATTTTGACTACGCGTCGCCACTTCCTGGTTATACGATATTTTTGAAAATAGAATGAGCTCTAGCCTCTTTGAGTGATAAAAAATATAGGTCTATTTAGTTCCCACTTATCCTGGTTTCACTATACTAGCATTTTGAATACGCGTCGCTCATTCCTGGTGCTATAATATTTTTGAAAATAGAATGAGCTGTCTGTTCCCATTGGCCGTTTTATAACATTCAACGGCTCAAATAGCCCAAATAAAAATATCAAGCCTACATTTACGATAATCTCACTATACATATAGCAATAATTTAGATGCAGGGAATTCCCGAAAAAATATTATTATTATCTTTATCTTAAGAAATATATTTTATGCCTCCGATCCCTGTCTCATAAAGTAAAGCGGCGCGCCTAAACCAGTCCTAAATTTGTGAAAGGTTAGCATAAATATAGGATTCCTGGACTGGATTATCAAGATTGCTTACGCAGATTGGTGCGGGATCTAAAATACCTATGTATAATATCAAATCTCTGTAGTAATAAATTACATTAAAACGGGAATTGGCGTCCGGTGGCGGTGTCTTTAGATAGAGTTTAAAAAGTGCGTTTGTTTTAAAAACATCTCAGTCTATATACCTTGTCTGGTTCCCATGGGCAGCAGCCTAAACATCGTTTGGCTGTACGAATAGTAACTACTACTTTCTACGGTGCAAATTTTCGCATATAACTTGAGAAAGTCATTGGTGCCGAGCGGGGTTCGAACCAGGGTGCGTAAGATTTAAAGGCGCACGTATTACCACTGAGCTATCCTCACTGGCTCTTAAACACAAACTTTTGGATTTATTATATTGACTTGACGCCCAAACTTTTGTCATAATACCAAAAACTATAGTAATGCCGTCCATTGCATTAATTATACATTGAAATCGGCAGACAATTTTCATTAACATATCCGATGCCGAATTGAGTTTTCCTTGTATGATATTAATGCCCGGACATCGTTATGATATTCCAGGATTTTCAGGAGCTTAAAATCCTGTGCGAAATTTCATACACTAATTGATATGATGCGCTGTGTTTCATTATGACTGATGATTTGTACCTACATGAAAAGATGTAAAAAGTATGGATGATAATTAGACTATGTCAGCTCTAAATTGTTTAACTTAAATATATAAAGCTTATTATCAAACGGCAAGGATGCATGGAGGTAAACTGCACAAGCACTTTTAGCGACTACACATATAATTCAAGTTTAGGCATGTAAGAATATTTGAAAAAAAAAATCGTGCCAGTTTCTTCTCGAGATGGCTGTAATTTTGCGGATCTGGGGAATGAGTCATTAACTTTCATGGGTGCCTCTTTGGCCCATGTGCATAAACGATTTTGATTTGATGGTATCTACTTTGATGGTCCAAAGTTGATATTTTTGTAGTAACAAATATGACACATAAATAATTTATTTGTTATATTTTATAAGCACTTAATAATTTTGTGAAACTTAGCATACTTTCATTATTATAATAACACGATAAGATTACATTGCACGCTAATATTATATCCGAACGTTTGTGTCAAATCAAAATCAATCAAAATCAAAATCGTTTATTCACATGGGCCCCAAAGAGGCAATCTCGAGAAGAGAAGAGTCTATTTCAAACGAGGTATATTTACATGGGCTGGTCATATTTAGATGACAAATTATCGGTTTCAGTATGTAGATAGACTTCAGAATAGAACATAATACATTACTGTTTATATGGATTATAGAGAAAAACCGTGGGACAGCTTTAAATATGTAATAAAGTGTTACATTCTAATTAAGCTGTTCATTCAACCCGCAGATCCGCGATATTTGCATAGTAGGTGTCAAATAATTCACACATTGTTCATAAACCCCTAGTTCGATAGCACATAGGGCTGTGTGCTCAGACCCCTTTTGTTTTGGGATGATAAATTAGGCCAGCTTACCTGTCTGGATTAGGGCCCCTGCGTTACGAATCGCGACCATAGTGTACAGCAGTGGGACAACTTTGTCTGAAATCTCATTGATGTATTTACTTAAAGATAATGTAACGAATACGTGGATATGAATATGAATGAATTAATGAATATTTATTTAACATAAGAGAGAAATACACATTACAGTGATAATGTATACTTATCAAAACACACAATTGCTTCGATTAAATGTTCGCCCATTGCCTTGTTCTTGTTCGAGACAAGGTATACGCATATTTTTTATGCTTTTAATCGATAGATTAACGTACATAACAATAGTTTACCGTACATTGCCAGTAAAAAATAATTCATAGTTACAAAACATTTCACATCAAAATAAAAATGTATGCGATCAGGTTTAGGCAATTTTAAATGCGGCCATTTGTGACGTCAGATTCTACGACCGGATCTATAACATATGCATAATGGCTACCGTGACGAAAAGACTACGAATTTGTTTATTTTTATTAGTGTCTCTTTTCATTTTGTTGATTTCTAATTTTCTATATATATTCCAAGTAAGTAAAACTTCTAATAATAATCTGTGTATTCCTAATAGTTTCCAGCTTCCAAAGTTCGACGAACCGTCAGATTTTCAAATTCATATCCTATACTGCAACTTGGTGTTCAATAAAGTGCTATCTCTAATGGTAATATCTAAAATTCATTTGTCAATATCTTAAAACTGTTACCAGTTACCAGTACAAAATTTCACATTTATATTACTAGAAAAATCTTTACTTACCCTTAAGACGTAATTTTCTTTGGGGTCGGCATTATCAGGAGCTCTCGTAAACATCCCATTCATTACATTACTAATTATGTGAGTCAGCTATTTAAAATGTTCTGTTCTGCGATTGGTTAAGGCATCTAGCCTATTACAAACGTATGTTTTGAATGTGTACTGAATTATCGTACCTTTCCTGTTTTAGGTCAACACGCTTGCAACTTTATGTTCATGTTGTTCTACTACATGTCGTTGACTGTGTCCACTCGTCACCCTTATTCGATGTCGTTTGTACCTTTTTATTTGCTTTTGATCATTTGATTAATCTGTTCTTGAACAATGGGTCTTATTTTGTTATGTTATTAGTAGCATTTGTCCTTATTTGTGCTGAATTAATGTCTGGTCGGTCAATGCCTATTAATTGCTATCCAGAGACTAATATTTATACAGGTTAAGCTAGTTTCGACTTTTACCTGATGAGGTTATAGTGATGAGCTATGTCATTAAAAAAAACATTTAGTCTAGCATACTCATAATTCTTGACTCATCATCACTTACCAACTTCTTACCTGTAGTGGTCCATAGCTATATAGCTATTCTTTTTATTCGCTAGATTTTTTTATATGCTAGAAAGGCAAGCATTTGACCACTATTTGACCTGATTGAAAATGAAAATGCAGCCAAAGATGTAACATGCTTGCCTTTTATTCACTCTAGAATTGAAAACATCCTGATAACAAAGTCGGCAATGAGTTCAAGACCTTCGCTGTAAGGATGATAAACGTAGAAGCGAAACGCTTCGACATTTTTTTATAAAACAGATAGATAAGCATTTGGCCGCTATCTCACCTGATGGAAAGTGACGATGTGGCCGAAGATGAAGCAAGCTTGCCTAGAAGATACCTATTTACTCTAGACGTTTGACAGTTCGTCTTGTTGTTAGGTGGTAAAAAAGGCACAGAGGAATCGACTGATGTAATTTTTGCACACTCTCCAAAATAAAGGCAATAGAATACCGAGAGATATACCGAGACCTTGCGTCGGTAATCGAGACTTAGCATCTTGGACTCGAGTAGTTTACTATCGCCAATGAGTCTTTCGGCTGGTCGGTCAATAGATTCAAGAGCTGCTAGCTAGTTTTCAGCGGATAGTAGAAAAGTGCTTTTTCACCTAATTGTCAGTACACATATATCCGTTGTCATTTTAGGCATATTTTTGCTGTAGTAGTGCATAATTTTTGATAAGATTTAGACAAATTGTACCCCAATGTACATAAAACATTTTTTTCCTGGTTTTCACCAGGGTACCACTTATCTAGAAGTAACAACAATTACATCTCGTTCTCGAACGTGTCTCGCCTACTTTTTGCGCTGCTCCTTATAAGTTATGACGTCGACGTCAGCTATCTAGACGATAAATCAAAGCGACTGAGGCGGGACTGGGAGCTGGTGAAGACTTAGTCGAGTGAGTTTTATTCCTTTTTTTGGTTTTTTATTGAAATTTTTCTCACCACAGAGTAGTGTCCTTGTCCTTTAATTATTTGTTTATATTCATATTATATTCATTTTATTGGTAAATAATTATTACAGGTCAATAACAATGTAGAAATAATCATATTTAAAAATAATATTCAAAAAGTAAAAATAAATCAAATTAAATTCATTATTCATAAATGTCAATAGAAATAGTAATTAATGTAAGGATAATAAATTAAATTATTATTAATTCATGTCAAAATAGCGTACATACGATTAAGTAATTCTCCTTTCAATAAATTCGTCATATGTATAAAAAGCCTGCTAAACAAGCCATTTATTAATTTTAACTTTAAACAAGTTTTCGGAAGTGGCTTTCCGAACATCTTCTGGCAATCTGTTGTATACAGTCGGTGCCATGACATGCAATAGCTTCGATGACTTCGTGAGCCGCCGTGAGACTCTTCGTATCCGATGGGCTAATTAATTCGTATTACGCTTTAATATGTCAAATCTGGTACCAAAACAAATACTTTTTCTATAAAATGGTTTGAAGCTATCTCGCCTGCTCATAAAATAATTGCAATTGTAATAGTACTTTACAAGGGTTCTATATGCTTATAATGTGAGTAATATATATGATTGGCCGAAATAAATCAAATATATTAAATAATGTTTCCATTGAAACAATATTAAAGAATTATTTGTAAATGGTGAAAGACAATAAATTAACTCGGTATAACTAAACCGCGGTAGCGTATCTGATCTACCACCGGCATCGGGTTCTTTACAACCGGCCTACTAAAGTCACTAAGAACCTACATATAACTTTTACAACATTGTATATTCTAAAACTAACTGTACTCTTGCCATGGGAACAACTAGAATTAATTAACTTAAGTGATGTAATATCAAATAATGAGGGAAATAATTTAAACGTAAGCAAAGCTTGAAAAAACCGACTTCACCGCTTATATTTTGAATTTGGCTAAATCGATTTCAATAAAATTTATATGAGATCATTTCTGAAGTATAATCTACCAAACAAAAAAGGATTTTGAGGATCGGTTCACAAATGAGGGAGAAATCGGTGAACATACATAAAAAAAATACATACAGTTGAACAGCACCTCCTCCTTTTTAAATTTTAATTCCGTTTATTAATTATGTCAACCTAATCAGTTCAGTTTATCTAAATCAGTTCAACCAATTGACAAAAATCAGACAAACACACATTAACACATACTTAAGTGAAAGTGTGATCTACGTAAAATCTGATTGCGCTCTAAGAACTGATGAAGAAAGAATCATTACCAACAAGACACGTCTGGACTAAAACAATCTAGGTCATAGACAATGCCGCTCCTAGACAAGTTTATTAGTCGTCTGAATTCTAGAACGAGTAATAACCTCATCTTGTAGGCGTTGGCTCTCAGACTATGTTACAATCTCAACCAATTCCGAGCAACCGAACATTATGGATAACGACCTTCTTGCAGGAAAACTTATGTTGCGAAGAGTTTCCATATGCCAGCATGTCGAAAAGTGTCGCTTTGAACACCGTAGACAATAATGGTATCAAAACTCTACCAACCTGTATGGGAGCAACGGGATCAAGTTTTAGTATCCTGAATAACACTTGAATATTAATATAATATATCTCTCGTTTAGCAGCTGATAGTAGTGGTTCTAAGGATTGTTGAAGTGATCTGCGCAAAATGGGTCGCAGTTATTGGATAAGCAGGAGCGAACGTAGGGGTTGTAATGTATTAGAGGAGATACGGTCTGTTGATGGTGCGTTTTAAATATTTTGCACATATATTACTTTGGATGTAATACAAAGGATTATGTTTTTTGGGCATTTTGTAGGCAATCCCGAAAACTTCCTGTTCTAATCTATACAAGTCAATACTTAACCTGTCCAGTCGGATTCAAAATATATATTACTAGTGATTCGCCCCGGCTTCGCCCGTGTGCAACTCCTGCAGCGCCATCTGCCGGGCTGATTTGTGAATCTAAACCATTCAGGGCGCCACCCAAACGCATACAAAAAAATTCATTCATATCAGTCCAGCCGTTTAGGAGGAGTTCAGTGACATACACACGTACAGTAGAATTATATATATAAAGATAATAATGTTTCTTTTGTATTAGTAGAATATGTATTATAATAAACCTTCTTCAGGATGAATGTGAACGTCGTCATTTCGACCGCTTCGCACTTCTCCTGAAAAAGGTTTCCGAATGAAGCCGAAACAATTGTCGATCTAGATGTCAAAAACGCGTAAGTCGCGCTAATTATCGTTTTTATTTTAATCTAATATCTAGTACAATTGCGTGAGTTTTTATCAAATTAAAAATCTCTCGCATATTAATTGCATTTAAGAATCCTTCCACCATAGAGTAGAAAACTTGCTTATGGTAGCACTGCGTGCAGAATGCGTGGTGCGTAATGTTTGATACTATGTCGTATCCATCACAAAAGAGTCAACTTTTATTTTATCTGTTGCATGATGCCTAAAATCATAAAATAATTGAATACAATCCGCCCGTATTAGTTCGGCGAATATGTCATATACGTAGGTATATTATGCGAGTGTTTTTTCAGACATCGTCATACAAAAACAGTACGACAGCTTTTTGCAAACACAAAGTAGAAACTAGGTCACAACAGCATACACGCGGAATACCTAAGCTCGGAGTTTGTAACACTTTCTTTGTTACAATTTAGGGCTTCAAAGCTTAAAGAAGATATAAGTTACATTGTGTAGAGTGGTTTTGTAAAGAATGAAGAAAATCGTGAAGTTTACGATCCTCAACACTATACTAGTTTCCAAGGCAAGATTGTTGCAAGGAAATGTACTTAGAGATCTTTTTATTTACTGCGGAGGGCAGTGTCTCTTTATTTATCTTTTTATGATAACGACGAAATAAAAACGATTTTTATGTAAAATGGATAATGTTTTCTACTGCATGTTGGCTTAGTTGGTTGGGCGTTTGCCTTCCGTTTGTTTCCTTTAAGCAGGGGTATCGGGTTAGATTCCCGACGGGAATACAAGTTTTTCCCCAAGGAAAAAATATGTTTCTGGTTCTGGTTGTGATTGTGTGTGTGATGTAAATGTTTCCGGCACCCACTACACAAGTCGTCGAACTTAGTGTGGGGCTGTGAGTGTGAAAGCGTTTATGTTTATGTTTTTATGTTTATTAACATTATCTCCCTTATCATCATTGAAGTTGTATTTAAAGTTTTTTTAAGTCTTTATAACGAAAACAAGCGACAGATTAACAAATAGATTTGTAACACAGTTATTGCAGCAAAAATATTTGATTTGATTTGAAGGTTTGAAGGATTTGAATTTGGGCTCTCGTATATGGTCGACTCGCTGGGCTTATAAATAAGCCAAACACTTTTCCATGATTTTGTGTTGTCGTGATGTCATTAAAAACTCAAGACAAAAGTTTTATGACTAAAACCCGACTATTAGTACCCACAAAATTGCTTTCTTTTATTTATAACCGAAATAAATGTTCAAAATTATACTTTATCACTACTTGTGTTATATATCCATCCAAAGGTTGTCTGAAAGAGATCGCTTTAAATGATAAGACCGCCCATTGTACTTTTTAGGCCTTTAATGTATTTTCCTTTATTTGTGGTGTACAATAAAGAGTTATCTATCTATCTATCGATATCTTTGAAATGGTATTTTGAAGTTCTTTCTCTCTTATACCATTTACCCATCTAGGTATTTGTTTATTCTATATTAATTGTAATTCATTCTTATTAAACCTCTACGTACTAATAAAAATGTACTCTCTAAATTTCAAGTCTCTACGACCAGCGGTTTTGGCTGTGCGTTGTCTCTAAGTCAGTCAGTATGTCAGGACAAAGATTCTTATAGTATTAGATAGATACGGACCCACGACTCAAGCCATTGAACTTAGTGAAGGGCTGTGAGTGTAAAAACGTTTACGCGTATGTATTTTATGTTTTTGCACCCGGGCGGGTCCTCTAGTCCTACTAATATTATAAATCCGAAAGTTTGTGAGAAGTATGTTTGTTCCCTCTTCACGCCTTAACGTCTGAACGGATGTAGAATGTATATAGCTTATACCTAAGTTTAACACATAGGCTACTTTTTAACTAGATAATAGCGGGCGACCCCGCGGGGTATAGCTAGTTACACATATTTATTGACGATGCCGTGCAAAAAATAGATTAAAAAATATAGTTACATAAAAAAAGCCTCCTGCCAACGCTTGGGCTTTTCAAAAGATAATTATTTTACATTCACAAAATCTAGGCCGCAAAATTCATGTAGGAAAACCACTACTTTATCCGTTCCAAAATAGGCAACATACGTGAATCCTACCCTTAATTATTCACTACCCTAACGGGCTTGAAGCCACAACATTTAAGCTCGGCCCTTTCACTCATATATTTCACAAATAGTGAGTATATACCCACTGCTCGGTGCTAATGTTCCTACATATTTTATGAAGCTACATTGTGTATACTAAATTGTGTGTACTTATAGGCTTAGTATTAGTACGTCTAGGAGATAAGCTGAGTTATTTTTTTCTTATTACGTCACAAATGAGAAAAATGGTGAGGCATATCACGGGCCCATGTGTTATTTATTGTATAGCTGCACCCCGCGGTTTTTCTCGCGTATGTTCCGGGATTAAATATGTTAATCCAGGGTGTCAGCTACCTTTATATAAAATTTTGGAGAGTGTGCCAAGGAACTGCACGATTTAGTTCCCCCATGCCCGTTCTATAATCGGACAAACAGACAAACTGCTAAGCGACACCGCTATATGGTAGACATTCCACAAATGCGGACGAAGCGTTTTGCTTCCACATTCATTGTGCGAACTGCTCAGGAATGGAACTCCTTGTTTGAGTCGGTGTTTCCTGAAGATGTAAGTAAGATTAGGGTGCGTTACTAGTTAGCCTCTGTTTTCTAACGACTTCACAAAAAAGAAGGAACTACTCAAGTCGAG
This sequence comes from Lomographa bimaculata, assembly GCA_948107665.1. Lineage (NCBI taxonomy): Eukaryota > Metazoa > Arthropoda > Insecta > Lepidoptera > Geometridae > Lomographa > Lomographa bimaculata. The sequence goes on from OX403599.1 coordinate 12,267,536, forward strand.
TATATAAGTATAAGTATTTTTTTTTATATATTTGTTACCTCATAATATAATATTTTTTTTATATTTGTTACCTCATAACTTCGTTCCACGTGAACCGATTTTAAAAATATTTTTTTTGTTTAAAAGATGTTTCTTTCCATTTATTTCCATTTAAATTTAATCACGTTCTGATCAGTAGTTCTTGAAATATCTTCAATAATGCGTACATCTAATCAAAGTTCCAAGAATAAAGCGGTAAAGTTGTTTTTTTTAAGCATTGCTGGCGATTAATTATAAAATCTAAAGACACTAGATTATCACGCAATTGCTTAATAATTTATTGTGTTATAATAATATAAATGTGGTAGTAAAGTATATTTTGAAATGTTATTTTTAAGCACTTTCATCTGATACTAAACCTTTTTGGTATTTGCATGAACCTACTACCCAATGGTATTTGTCCAATTTTATTTGGTTTGTTACTTTTTTTATGAATACCACGGACGCTATCTTGTTCTTTTCTAAAACACAAACATAGCCTTTGATAACTGTTCTCCTTTTATTAGTTCGAACGCTATGAGGAACATACGGTGTTAAAATCATAACCTACATTTTCGCTTTGCCGTAGTCGATCAAAAATTATCGACCACTGTTTTAATTTCTCTATTGAACGGCAAAAAGGTAACTATACAGGAAACTACAGCCCATATACAATAATGGTGCTAATTCTGTTGAGCACCGAACTAACCTAAACTAAACTAAAAATAAACTAATTTTAAGCACCGAACTAACCTAAACTAAACTAAAAATGAACTAATTTTAGTCAAAGAATACCTAAACGCTATTCTGACTTTACGTTGAACCTAATTTAAAAGTTGAAATGATTGCACGTGTTGTTCTTTCAAGTATAAGATCACATTAAAAATAATCCAGATCCTTTTCATACAGACTAATTTGAGTTTAAAATTTTTATTTTTAGTCTTAATTTGACGTAAAACATGTACATCAGAATAAGAATTTGGTCATTTTCACTAAACAGAGTAACTAAACTAACTTAGTCCTGTCAAACTTAATTTTAGTCTAATCTTGCATTTTCTGAATAGGTTTTGGACTAAAGCAGGACTAAAACTAATTTTAGGCTAGTTTAGTCTAATTCTGGACAACAGAATCGGCACCATTGTCCATCAAACTAACTTACACCATACGCTATCGGCAATCTGTGCCTACAAGGGTAGGGCTACAAGACTGATGGCAAATTAAAGACCTCCGTGAGGTGATTGAGTATGAAAAACTGCTGAAGCAGGATCAGATGGCGATTGGAACTTATCCATCAAGCCAACACGATTGCCGATCGAGATATGGACTCTTGAGATTAGAAAATAAATTAATCAAATTGGAAAACGTTTAGAAAAACTTCACAATAATACCTTCCAACTACAATAGTTTCAGGTCAGCACATTAAACGTAAACAACACTAGTTGTTCCCCGTGGGGGAAGCCGCATCAATTAAAAAACATTATTTATCGGATCAATTACTTGATCCACCTGAGCACACACAAAAAAATTTCATCAAAATCGGTCCAGCCGTTTTGGAGGAGTTCAATCACATACACACGTACAGAATAATTATATATATTACGATAATCATGCGAAATAAAGTAAGCATATGTAGAGAACTAAAGGAGATTTTATTGTAAGGTCCAAATTTACTAGCGTACATATTAATCGAGGCATTTATCTTACAGCTATGTGCTAATATATCTAACGAAAGGTAAAATAAACTTTACCGAAGATATCAAAATAAAATTAGTACTCAAAGTTATCTATGTACGCAATCCTATTGACTATTCTTTCATGTACGTAATTGTAGTGTTAGCTCTAAAACATGAAAAAAAGATCTTAATAATAAATTGTAGCCCACGGTTCATATTAAACAACAATAAAAATTAAATCTCAGCGAATGTTATGCAATAAGTTTTGATAAAGTACCAGCTTAAAAACTATCTATTTTGTTATATATTACTGTTTTGTCGTTCTAGGATACATGGTTAAAGTAGAAAAGTATAGTGTTTGATAAAGATATTTTAAAATGGGAAATGGTTCTTGGATTATAATCCAAATACAACAAAAACAAGTCATATGTCTAAATTCCTCCGGGATGATAATATTATTGACGACTTAAAATATGATCGGTTATGTAACTGCAATCACCAGAATCATATATCAGGGACGATAATTAACCAGAAGGCCTGAAAAGCCTGGATATTTTCCACCCCCGTCTGAAAATCCTGCATTGAATAGGTGCGCATATAAAATATTTTGCCGGGGAGGCATCCGGCAAAGTGAAAAGGGCAAATTAAATCATATACCGGGCGTCTCAATTATTCGAAATGCGCGGTGCACGCCACAGGCAGTAACAAAAAGAATCGTGCCGCTGGTCCTTTGAAAGGCCCATCGGGGGCGCTCTCAAAGCTGTCACCCCCAGAAGCGCACTTCACTAAGAACGTAAACAGCCACTGAAACTGCCAACTCGTACACATCGATGGCTAAGTACACGCGTATTCCCAACGCAAACAACAAACGCAGAAATGTAACCGAAGCGTTGCGATGCTGCTCTCGCAACAGGGAAGAGGCGCCGCGACGGCTAGAGAGACGCGCATGCGCCAACGATCCCACCCCATTGGTCTACGATGACGTCATCGGGGTGAACTCCGTCTGAGTGACAGTAACAGTCACCCCTGAGCGGTCGCAGGGATATCCCGCGTTCCTTTCCAGTATTCACTATCATACAAAAACAATCGTTTAGTCACTGTTAATCAGAGATAGTGTTAAGCTGTGATAAGTGAAAGAACAGTGGTGTAGTTCCCAATCAGCAGTTGCAGTTCGTCAGCGGCTAGCAGTCAGGTATCTCTCTTGTTTACAGTTTCACTGCGATCTCGATGATGCTAGCTCATGCATGACTTAGACACATGAAGGTGTAAGATATTCATGTTTATTTTTTCGGATCGTTGAACTTTAGAATATATTCGCAAGCTGTGACGTGGGAGATTAAAATATAGAGGAATCATATAAAAATGTACATCTTTACACGTTGTTTGTTATCTGGACATAGAGAGTATGAGTATTTAAAAATAATTATCTCTTTCTACCTCTATCTACCTACCTATCTTTCTGGGATCGTTTGCGAAAACAATTAGCTTCGTATAGTTTGATTTTGTACTCCCAGCTATGTGTGAAAAAAAAGGAACGATATTAAATGTCTGCTTGTACTAGACTCCAGTCATGGTTTTCTTTGCGTAAGATATGACATAACATGGATTTATAGATGAAATTAGGACGGAAAGGATCAATTCTATTGCGTCCAACCTAAGTGGCTTTTATCAATTTACATCAATCAGCGCCACCGGCGACAGATCTTCTGTTTCGTTATTTGGATTGTAAAACAAATACTATTGAAAACAGTTGCGAAGCGATAAAAAGAATTACAAAGCCCGGAAAAAAAGTCTGAATCAACAGTTGTATTCTGCAAATATTCGACTACGTCTCGATCCAACAACTCTCAATTCCGCGAAGTTATAGCTCCCCTTAAGTTATAATCTATCAGACACCAATTCGTTTGCGCCGATACCAAAGTCGTTTACAATTTGCATCAACATTGGTATCACGTTTAGATACAGAGTGCTGTAACCCGATACTTTACATAAATTAATGCCACCCGCCGAATCCATCGCCAGCGTAACCAACCATTACTGGCTTTCATCTTCCATTTGAATATTTAGAAGGAGTGAAATGCGCGATGGAAACTGTGAAAGGGAATTGGTTTTCGGAAAGGTTTTGGTAGAAGCATGAAAACCTGCTGAGATAATGTTTCAGAGTTAATTCAAGTCTATACGATCGTAAATGGGATTCCTTTAAGCAGTGGGAAATGAGGTGTTTGTGTGATCGTTTGATTCAATGGAAAGTAATTTAAGTATGTTCTACTGCCAGTTTCTCTAAAGTGTGAATTAAAATCTGCTAAAACTATTATTGTACTTTAAGTATGTGCCAACACTGGAGTTTTAAGGAAAGATACGGTGGATTCGTTTTGTCCGTCAAAGTAACAGTTGAAAAACAATTAAAATCACGTTGGCCTATTGTTTTTTTTTGTCTAAGCCAGAGTTAGTCCAAACAATTAAATTTTTTAGAAATAATGACGCATTATTATAATAAAATCAATATGATTTAGAAAACATGTGATAAAATTCATATTCGATAATTTCAACGTTCTCATGAATTTGTTTTTTTTTCAAACTATGATGTAATACGTTTGACTTTTTTCGCACCTGGTTTAAAGTAAAAAGAAGGAAACAGTTGGAACAACTAGTGTGATGTTAATGTGATAGTGTAATGTAAAAGTACTAACTACCTTAAATAACACATGAACCAAGTGTCTTCCTCTTAAAAGAAACAATAAGCATAAAGCCAATGGAGACATTCTTAGTTATTGATGACTCTAGCAATCTAAGCTAAATTAAAAATACTCATTAGCTAAATACAGGTTAGTTTGTAACGTAAATATGAAACATGCTTATGTAAATCTCCTAGAGAAGTATTGTTTATTACATCTGCTATTTCAGGACAGCCCGGTACAAAATTCACGATTTTTAGTCAAATATCCCAACAACGTACATCTTGCATAATTTGAATCTCATTTCTCACAGCTAACCGTTGAAATTACTGGCAAGTTGTAAAATTTTCCTCTGTTTGAAGCTGCCAAAAAGCATTGCCGCGCGCTCTTATTAATTTAGGTAAATTAAATTTACTGCGTACTCGAAGGCCCCTTGAAGGCTTCAGCCATTCAGCCCTGACCCGTAGGAGGAAGCTATGTTTCGCTAACTGTGGAGCTTTATTTGGCACTGGAATAAGGTTTAGTAGATACAATACATATAAACGTTTTCTTCTCACACTACGAAATTGTGATGAAACCTTCGCCAATGGGGCAATTGCCTTTATTTCTTAAAACTAAACTTAAAATATATACAGCAAAGACTTAAATTACCTAAAAGACATCGAGCTTATAGGTGACTCAAGTGCTCAAGCCCACTACCAGTGGGTAGCGTTCCCATCATGCTGACGGCATTGCCTCTCTGAACGCCGTTGAGCCAAATAAGTACCAGCATTTATATCACGCCAATGAACTTAGAAATAATATATTGAGTTTAATTGTTTTTTTTTATAAATTTAGACTTGATATTAATTTTAAGATTACAATACATATAAATCACTCATAATAGTAGCATATTAGGGGGCGATATGTTACAGTGTACATCTTTCGACCAATGACGGCTACAAGATATATTGTGTAATTCAGTGATCGATGCACATTTTTAATAATTTATTTTTTTAGTTTTGGCTCCGTTGTCTATGTGCAAGCAATGAAATAGTACCTGGATGACCGAGCTTTGCTCAGTTTTTTTATGGCCCCCGAAACCCCCTGCATACTAAATTTCATGAAAATCGTGGGAGCCGTTTCCGAGATTCAGATTATATGTATACATCTATACAAGAATTGCTCGTTTAAAGGTATTAGATAGATTTCAAGTCTATTATTTCAATTTAGCTTTCAAGTCTCCGGTCACAGTCAAAGTCAAGTAAAAGAGTCAAAGTTTAGCTCTAGTAGAATACGTTGTAACTTGATTAGAACTTCTGTTGGAGTTTTGGAGTCATACAACGTTGAAAACGTAACGATTTCCCTATATTCAAGGACTTTTACTTATATTAATAGTTAATAATCCACCATTATTACACATTAATTAATACCTGAAGAATCACAAGTTTTGAAAAATAAAACAAAATTGATTACGCAGTTTTTTCACTTTCCAATTCAAATTTCTAAACCAAACTATTTAACATTTTAGTAAAAATCATTTGATTGTCTTAGATAAATATGACAAAATTATACAAAAAATGTAAAGATTCATTAATTTTATTATGATAAGAATTATTTAACTTAGAAAGATTCCTAAACCTCATTCATAACGTAACAGTTTTCTGTCTCCGCCAGCAAAATATCACCTCGTCTATGTGAAAACTTCAGAGCACGTTATACTGGAAGTTCTAAACTAGAGTGTTGATATACTCAAGTCTTGAGAAAATATAAACTTGTATTATCAAGGCACGTTTTCGGCATTTTACGACGTCAGGTCTCTACAATATCTACTCTAAGATCTCGTTTCACACCTTTACAACGTTTTATGATTCGGTAAGTTATCTACGAGAAGCTGCTGGGAAGATTTTAAAACTTGTGAATGAAAGAGATGGATAATCTTGTATATTTAGGTGTTGCTGAGTAATAGGAATAATTGACATTTTTTGATCTATAATTCCTATGTATTTGATTTCGAAGATAACCATGTCGGTATTTACAATCAAGTGAGATGATACTCACGTCACATTCGTCTTTACGATACAAGACGACAATTAAAAAAGGTTAAACTGATTACTCATAGTACCCAAATAATTGAAACGCAAGCAAAGCTTAAAAAAAACTCACTTCATCGCTTATATTTCAGTTTTGGCTTGACCGATTTCGATAAAATGTATATGGGACCATTTCTATACTCTACCAAATAAAAAGAAAATCATTAAAATCGATACACAATTGGCGGAGTTATAGCGTAACATACATACAAACAAATAAAACATACCGTCGAATAGAAAACCTCGTTTTTTTTAAGTCAGTTGAAAATGGCTTCCAATTATTTTTAACAAAAACAAAAAAAAATGTCTCATCTATAATTTTTATTTACCATTTGGAGTGTGGACTACTCTATTTAGACGCAATTTTCTTGGTTCTATAAAGAAAACTCCTGGGCTATGCCACTTGAGAATTGAGACAAATTCAATACATACATATATTATGCTCATTCGACCTTCCAGCCTTTTAACTTTTCGTATTTTTGCTCCTATTTTTACAGCAGACTCAAGGCAAGCTTTAATCAGGCGAAATGTTGGCCAAAATTAATTTTGCCTAATGAAGCTGTGGTCTTTTTTACTTCATTGCCGTGCTCATCGAAACAAAACTAGGTTCGTGCTAGCAAGCTTTACTAGCAAATACAAGGAAGAAATGTCTTTCCAAAAAACTTCCCAAGTATCGATAACTAACCTGAGACAGTTCTAATTATCCCAGCGCTGGGAATAAAACCAATTTTACACAATAAAACGGGTTCTTTCCCTCCATAAAGCCAATTACAAGAACGGCGGTCGCATGTGCGCCGAATGCCAATAATTGGAAGTAATCGCCGGAAAGTCCGTATCGGATCTGAGGGATCTGGTATTGGGTCTTCAGATACTGATACATAGTCATGTGGTCTATTAGAAGTTTAGGTAACGAGCATTAAGTTCAATGTTGTTTCTTAGACATCGTCATCATTTGGTTCCGGGACTGAGTAGTCCACGTTTCAAAATGTCTAAATTCTGTACTAATGTCCAAGTAGTAAAACCGTTATTGGGAGTTAGGGATCAAATATATAAATCATGTATTTTTTTTTATTCAAGATAGGTAAACTTTTGACCACCATCTCACCTGATGGTAAGCGACGATGTGGTTGACGATGGAGTGAGCTTGCCTAGAAGATACCTATTCACTCGCGACTTGTAGACTCCCATATTGTACTCACCAGGAAACACCAATTTAGGCAGGGAGTTCCATTCACAAAACGCTTAAATGCGGGCATGTCAAATCATAAAAGTTAAAAAGTTTATTTGTTTATGCGTGAAATGATTTTATGAGTAAAAAATACAGATAGTGAAGTACCGATACTGAAAGTAGAATAGTTTGAAATTCTGTTTACTAAATAACTTTATATATTTTTATCAGTTTCACAACAATAATTAGTTTTCTTTTATTTCTACAATCATAATGATCTCTTTATTAGAAGTTCTAAGATCTTCTTAACAGATTTCATTCACGATGTTCGCATTATGTATGTCATTAGATGAATCATTACGTAAGTAGAGTATTACTTAAAATTTACCAGTATCTCTATTAACACATGTTTTTGTCATAAGACTGTATATGTCTGTAAAGAAAAATGATCTATAGTCTTATTTTATTGTAGAATCCGAGTCGCTGCTAAAAGTGAGTTGCTAATTAGTGTAAAATCAGCAGTTTTTCAAAAGCATTCTTTCCTTTAATCCAGCTAATCACAGTCTGATCGAGCGAGAGAATTTAATCCATAATAAGGCGGAGTTCATTCCCCGAGTCCGTTCATTCTATCGAGTCCGCTCGTTCCACATTGTTTCATTCTGGAGCTTCGTTCGAAGTCTAGAGATGATATCAATGTAAAACAAAGACTGTCTTAGTACTACTTACCTAACAAATTTTGATTTTGGTTTTGGGTAGACACCGAAAACTAAAGCCAATTTAATTTAACTATAGTTTTTGCTTTGCTTATGAAAGAAAAAATATTTTTATAAAAATAAAATTTTCTTTCAAAGAATATCGTTAATCGTTATAGAAGTCGTTAATCTGTTTTATATTTTTTTAGATACTTAGAATGCTTTATTTGCGGTTTTTGATCATGTTCCCGGCAGGAGCACAGTTTTCCTTACCGAAGGACATTTTTGCTTCAGGTTCTGGATCTCATTGAGTAATTTTTATCGGTACCCACGATACAAGTCTCTGGGCTTAGCGTGAGTGTGCATTTGCGTTTATGAACTTTGAAGATCAATTTTCCCGATTCTATAAGTCAAATTGATCACGGATCGCCATCCCTAGTTGGAACGTTCCATCGCGTCCGTCCCAATCGGCTAATTCGATTGGTACTAGAGCAGCTGCCAACGATGTGAAAACTCTATTACAAGAAGGATTTTACCGACCATCAAAGGATATTGATTGGCATGCTTTCGTTAAGATCGGTTAGAGACGTTTAGAGGTAATGATTTTAACTGCTGAAACGTTTCGGGCTCTCTTTACTTACCTATTTATAGAGACCGCGAGAAAATGTATTAAAATAGGTATTACACTATCTTCCTCTCTACTACCTTCAAACTATCACTAGTTTCATCATTTTCCATTAAGTGAGATTAAATTATTGCCTATCTTTATAAATAAAACAAATTCGGGGGTTAGTTACACCATTTATAACTCAAGAACAGCTGAACCGATCTTTATGGTCTTTGATTTGTTGAATTTTTATCCGCCCCGAATAGCAGAATAACACGAAAAAATCACGAAAAAAGTTTGGTGAAAATATCAATGAATAAACATAAAAAAATCTAACCTGATCGTTTTTATGAGAGGGCAAGTCGTCCTATAATAAAACTGGGACCAGGGATTAGTTCCACCTTTTTAAATTTAATACTACTACCTATTTGTAGTCTTTATTACAGAGCCCACATCTGGTCCATACTAAGTGTTGGGATGATTGCACTTCTGTTATTGCTCCTAATGATGTTCAGCAAAGAACTAAGTCACCTACAATTTGATTTTTGAAAATAGAATGAGCTCCCGGTCCCCACGGACCCAGTGTTCTTTGCTGTACATAGGTTTAGTTTAGTTTTAGGAAATTGGCTCATAGCATTCTTCTTTATGTATAAAATTTGTCACATTTTTTATGATATTTATATCAACATCTTTTCTAAAACATTTCGTCGTGCCTTGAATTTTTTTTATGCTGTTTAGGCAATAATTTTAATACCACATGGCGCAGGTAATAAACATATTTGCCAAAACATTATTTTGACATACTTTTGAGCTCTTTTCTTTCAATATTCCATTAAATAAATCAATAAAAATAGATAACCAACAAACCGCAAAGCAGTTGTAACATTCATCAAATTAATTGGCAATGTTGTAGGTTAACGGCCCAAGTCCGTTATGTCTCAAGTATTAGAATAGTTTACTCATAAATAAAATGAAACGCCGCTTTGATTTCCCATTAGTATAATAAGAAACATTATTTGTGTGTCAAATCAATAGATTAGAAATAACATGAGAATGCGAAACGGAAGAAAATGATAGATTTACATGAATTTTATTGACTAGTAATAGACTTAGTATTGACCTTATGATGTATAATATTTTTTAATTTATAAGAAAAACTACATCTTCAAAGCAATTTAGCTCATTGCAAACCAACAAACTAAAACATAGGTCAAGTACTCGTATTGTTGTTATATTTGTAGTTGTTAAATAAATAAATAACAAAATCTGACCACCTGTTTCATAACATTAAGTCTATTTACGGGCCTATTGCCTATATTTCATATAACTGAACTATAATTATATACATCTATACAGAAAAGACCCAAGTTACCTCCTACAAGACATCGAGCAAGTTAACTCTAGTGCTCAAGCCCACTACCAGTGGGTAGCGTTCCCGCTAGCTGCCTCTCTGAATTTTAATGCTTATATGTTGAGCCAAATAAGTACCAGCATCAAAATTTTAATCTTAAATTCATCTATAGTGTGATTTAGCGTGTGTGATGTTAATAATTCCGGCACCTATAATACAATTCTTTGAAGCTGGAGTTGGGTTGTGAATGTGCATGCATTTGTTTTGTTTGTTATCTTTAATACCTAAACCCTATGCACTTCAGCTAAATGCCAATAAACCGCAATTAATTATCACTTCGAAGGAAATCCTTAATTCTTTTAGATTACATGGAAAACCACTTCCTCTATTTGAGTTAAGATAATTATGGCAATTAGTACGGGAAAGGATATCGATTATTGCGGGCGTGAATCATTTTGATATTATTATAAAGGTAGGTCATAAACGTTGTTTATATTCGCCCTTTGAATTTAATTCATACAAGCTGGGCTCGCGGCTTTGCCCGCGTATTAACTTAACTTTTTAACGACCTGCCCCGGCTACGAACTGATTCATTTTCGGTGGATTTTCCATAAAATGTATTTTATAAAAACAAGACGATTAGGAACACCACAAAAAATATCACCAAATCGGTTGAGTCATATAGATTATCTATATAAATGAATCTCTATTTCTCTTGGTCATCGAGCGTGAACGGATGGAAAAATTTCACCAATTCTTTTTTTGTTGTGTTAATTATTGCCAGGAGAAGGTTCTTATGAAGGAAAATTTTATCCCGGAATTTTCGCGGGTCCGGGACTTACGCGGGTAAAACCGTAGGGCGCATCTAGTTTGTTAATAAATTGTTAATAAATAACCTTGAAGGAAGAACAAAATATACACACACACACATTTTGAATTTCATAATATTATTGTCATGGTCGTTGGTGTGATTGGGTTTTATCATCACCAAACCCAAATATAGAACCACCACCAAGTTGAAAGTCTGCCGCCAAGCCAAATACGGTGTTCCGGCAGTTATCCTTGAGAGCCTGCGTATTCCAGGTCTAGTGTGTTTACCAGCTTCGATCACATCGTCACTTACCATCAGGTGAGATAGTGGTCAAACACTAGCCTGTCACAAATAAAAAGAAATAAAAAAAATTACCTAATAGACCGATCGCTTGTTCCGCACTCTCGCTTGTACGCTTTGGCTCAGGCGTAACGTGCAACTTTTTCGTGCGTGCAGCCAGCGTTCATTAATTTATATTTATAAGACGTTATCACGTCAAAATGGTTGCGGATCAGAATTTCAAAGCCAATAAAGGAGAGCTTAGATTCACTACAAAGATATTAAAAAAAAAGTTGTAATCATGCAACCTCTGTCTTGCACCGCATCGCCTGCCTGTACCACATTCGTGCATTAGGGCACTCCACGTTAGGGCGGCTTTTCCCATGAGGTGTACCTGTCATGGCAGTGATTGTACCAATTACATTATGTTTTGCCATCGAATTCCACGTGGCACTGGAATTATATTAGGGGATGATTCGATATAGGGGTGGTTTGAAAATGATTTCGGGTAAATATTGAACTGTTAAACATATTTCTTTCCAGGTAGAGTCGATTATAATCTACCAAACAAAAAAAAGAATTTTGAGAATCGCTCCACAAAGGGGGGAGAAATCGGTGAACATACATAAAAAAAAACTACAGTCGAACATAGAACCTCCTCCTTTTCTGAAGTCGGTTAAAAATATTGCACTATCTGCCATAGATCGCTTTTAGCGATAAGTCCGCCCATTATACCTTCGTTTTTTAATATTACTTCTGTTACTAAATTTATTTAATGTACAGTAAAGATTTTTCTTTTCTATTCTATTGATCTTTTGGGAGCCCGCATCAGAAACTTTGTTGGCAAAAAATCTATTTGATGTTTGTGCTTATGATTATACACAATTTGATGGATGTAATATATTTTAATCTAGTTTCTTACTATTTTCGTACTTAAACTTGATAACAGATATAGTTCGTTACTTTGAAAGATATTAAATAATATTACGCACATAAATACCAACACACACATATGTCCGCACACAATCCCAATTTTCAAGAATGATGTGGGTGAATGTGTGTGTGTGTTGTGTTGTTTTTGTATTTATGTGCATAATATTGCTTATTATATTTTAAAGCAACGAACGCCGTTACATCTTGGACTGATTTGTATTAATTTTTATATAATTATGTTTTTGATAGTTGAGAAGGTAAATCAAGTATTCCTAAACACCAGTGACTAGCGAGCCCCTTATTCTAGTGGAATGGCATGAAGATAAAAATGACAAATTCAAATCAATTATATTTTGGATTTGAGTAGTCTGATTGTAGATAGTGTACACCTTGTAATATAACAATATACTGGTTTATTGATCAAAACTAGTATAATATTTAAGTCAAGTCTATATTCTTTTAGCTTCTCGAGACGGCTATTTTGCGAATTTGGCAGTGTCATTAACTTTCATGAGTGCCTAAAGAGGGATCATCTGAAAAAACGAATTTGATTTTGAATTGAGTCAACAGGTATCTATAATACATCTTCGTATTATCGCTTTCTTTATATATTTAGCCTTTTTTATATTTAACTAGCTGTCCCGGCGACCTTCGTTCCGCCTAACAGTCAATGAATGTGCATATTTAGGAAGCCATACCCGGCATGCGTTACAATGTCACGTGACTATATTATTACAACCTTCATGTTTATGTTTGCCTAGTACTTTACCAAATCCGAGTGACGTATGAGAAAATGGAAAGCATGTCAAAATGTAAAAAAAAAAATTAAAGATATGTACGTTCTTAAAAATAATCCTATGTCCTTCTCCTGGCTCTAAACTACCTCCCTGCCAATTTTCAGCTAAATCGGTTCAGCCGTTCTTGAGTTATAAGTGGAGTAACTAACACGACTTTCTTTTATATATATAGATAAGTCGTAAATCTAAATATTCTGACTCTTCCTTTTAAAATAATTTCCATCTCTTTAGCACAATTAAACATTTCTCATCGATTCAATTGTTTCCCTGAAACAAAATCCAAACTTTTACTAAACTTTTCCAACTCAGCACGAAAAGAATGGGGTGAGATGAAATTAATCATTCAACTTAATGAAAAAGAGAGAATATATCAATCTATTGTCTCAAGTCGTGACGGAGGAGGAAATTAAGAGGTGAAAAATTGGGTGGCTATTATGGAAATTATTATTTGTTTATAAATAAAACGGTGTATTTAGGGAACGGTCTTAAGAGGAAAAATATCGCCACGCCATATTTAAATACTCTGTCTTGACGACCCAGTTGGCGCAGTGGACATGTGTCCGCCCTCTGCGCCGTGGGTCCTGGGTTCGATTCCCGGCAGGAGCACAAATTCCTTCCCTTGGGATATTTGTGCTTCTGGTTCTGGGTGTAATGTGTGTGTGTGTGTGATGTGAATGTTTCCGGCACCCAAGATACAAGTCTTTGAACTTAGTGTGGGGCTGTGAGTGTGAATGCGTTTGTTTGTTTGTTTTTTTTTTCTGTCTATGTGGTATTAGAAGGTTTCATCCCTTGCGCAAGTAAATTAAGTTACATTTATAATCATCAGTAGGTAAATATCTATACTTGCTGTTTGTAAAACAATACCTGAATATGAATTGTTTTGTTATAAAACAAAACCTAAATAAATACTAGAAACAAAATGTTATCGTTGTTAAACAAAAAACAAAGAGGACCCAACTAGGGTAAGTAAATAAACGGCAGAGTCAATATTCAGTTCAATTACTTATTAGTATTTCTCGATAAAACAACTTCTTACTTATCTCTGTTATATATAAATCATAAATACTTAATGTATTTAACATTACATTTTAACGAATGTTTGTATATCTATGAATTTCTCATGTTTTAACAGAAATAGCATATTGTTTTTATTTAAATAGGCGTTTGAAAACTATCTCACTGTATTCGGTCGAGAATGGTAAGCACTTTAAGTTTGGGCAAGTATAGCTGCTGGCACACCGTTTGGTTTGCCAGGTTATCTACTGAAGTTAAGCTTAGTATCTTAGCCACAGAGAAGGAGTATCTTTTTATAACTCTAATGACATTAGGAGTTACCCTTACTCTACCACCTTTAATGACAATCTTTGTGATGATAAATATTAAAAAATAAATACATTATAGTAAAACTATTACCAACTAAGTGACAGAAACGGCACTTAAATTTTAACGGACCTTAATTTAAGTGGAAAGCGGAATGAGCGTTTATATTTTGCTCGGAGCGATGCGCGATTGAAAAATTGTAGCGATCAGTCGGGCTTACGTAATTTCAACCCCTGACGCCCGAGGGCGGGAAAAGCTGGGGGATTTTAGGGAGCTACGATTCGTGATGGATCAGGGAATATTTTGGAAAACTATAGATTTTACTTACATTTGTTGTTAAGTTGACAGTTATTTGCTCTTTGAAAAGTTTAAATAAGACAGTCAGTTTGTCTTGGTTTTGGTAATTATGTAGATCTGATAATCTGGTGAGGGTGGTAAAACACCCAACCGCTCAAGCTGACCTAGCCTACATTTGGGGCCCCTGCTAATTAGCAAATGAGACTCCGGTCATAGATAAATTAAATTTATCGTCATAATGTTCAGCCAAAAAAGATTGTTACATATATGTATAGGTAGTGATCATTTTTAAGTGTTTTTTTTATTTAAGCTAACACTAACACTCACTGGGGTAGTGCTAGAAGATACTAAGTTCATATCACACCAATCACCCAGAATCAGAATCATCAGATACCCCACAAGGATAGACTCAACTCAAGGATACATTTTAAGTTTATCATCTTATAATCTTTACCATGCGATTTAATTTTCATTGGTTCAAAGTATACGAAAAGTCTGATAAAGAAAACATCACCTCAAATACCTCCTCTCGACTCTTGAGTGCGCATGAATACTTAAGATCGCGCTACAATTTTTTATTTTTTTTTATATTTGATAGACAAGCATTTGACCACTATCTCAACTGATGGAAAGCGATGTGTTATTAAGACTCTAAAACTCTTCACGATAATGTTTATAAGCCTATATATATGAAAAAAGTCCAACTATTTATCAATCGTCAACACCCCCGTCTGAATCACTCTCCAATACTATTATTCAAATGCAAACTGGCGCAGTTTGTTTAAATTTTCCATAGTCCAAAGCCCCCTCACAAAGGGGTATCGCGCATCAAAGCCAGTGGGCGATGTGCAAAACAAAACATCAACGCTTTGTAGGTATGAGTACATCAAAACTCAGGCGTAGGTTCCCTAGCGACTGCTGCTTAAGCTGTGATCTGGTGCCCAACTAATCCTTTTCGATACCAGTGCAATCGGTAAATTGCCACGTCAGAGTTACAGTACAGTGAAAAACACAGTTGGAGAATCTATATTAATATAATGAAAACCGATACTGGACTAAAGTTGTATGCCAGTAGTACGCCAATCAGAGGAAACTGGGAGTTAGCAGAAGTTTGCTGCCGTGAATACGTTTGTCTATCTAAGACATTTGGTAACCTTTTAGTAGCTGTAGATAAAACATGACATCATCATATATAGATAGGTTTTTGTAATCACACTGTTACATTACAGTAAAATAAACCTATGTTCAAATAAAATTTATTCAAAGTATAATCAACAACATAAATTACATTAAACTAAAAACGAAATTAAAATTAAACGAAAAAAAAAAGCCGATGAATCCAGTATAAATAAAAAAAATTGTTTAAACGCCAGCCAAGCTTAAAAAAATAATATAATAGGTACCTTCTAGGCAAACATGTTCCATCTTTGGCCGATCGTCACTTTCCATCAGGTGAGATAGCGGTCAAATGCTTGCCTATCTAGAATAAAAAAAAAACCGACTTCACCGCTTTATCTTCGGATCCTTGATCATTTAAATGTATTAAACACGCATTATAGACGATAACTCAAAAACTACTGATCAGATTTTGATCAAATTTAAATGGGAACAAACTAAAAAAATACAGTCGAATTGAGTACCTCCTCCCTTTATGTGAAGTCGGTAGATGAGGTTTCTTATGGCACTCGAAAGCCTATAAACTACCTCAAAAATGTTTACTTTGAAATATTCTTAAGCAGGACGTATATACGAATCTTCGAAAAGAGTTAACCGTACAGTAAATTGGTTACGTGAACTTTTTGAAGCTTTGGTGTTTATAAGACGAAGTTCGTCATGTTTAATTTTATATCTCATAATAAGCTGTGTACAAAATAGTGCTTTTGATTATAATTTAAACATGTTGAAAGTTGCTACGACTGTAGGCCATGTAAACCTTAAATTAAACCCTCGTTAATTAACTCTGAATAATTTCACCAGTGCAGTGCCAGCACTATGTATTAACTCGAACGTTATTAAACTAAAATGTATATAATAAACTCCTATGCAAATGTGTGTCTATCTATTACTGTGATACATTTGGAAGTGAAAGTTTTTTTGTTCAAGTCAAGAGTATATTCTAGGCAAGCATGTCACATCTTCGGCCGCATCGTCACTTTCCATCAGGTGAGATATTTTGCATAAAAAAAAATTGCTAAACGATGCATAAAATATAGCTTCGGGTCTTTTTGGTGTAAGTGTGATCTAATTTATCTTCTTTCTAGATGAATACACCTACAAGTTGAATCGTTTTTTAATCAAGGCGAATATTCCGATTCAATTAATGTAATTAATATTAAATAAAAATATATAGATAGATAGATAAACTCTTTATTGAACATCATATTTGTACACCATTTTTGTATATAATACTTATAAGTTTAATATATAGGGACAACTTATATCGACGTTTACGTATTACGAAGAAAAAATATCTGTATTCAAAAGTAGAGTGCATAGACAGATCTATGTTCGACTGTGTCTCACGGATCTGGTACAATGATTTTTTATGCTCTTCATTAGAAAATTATTAGATTTTTGAAGAATTTTGAATGACGACTGGGTCTGTCACGTTAATTGTATATCACCAAGCGAATAAAACATTTAAAATGCAAATGGTATCAGAATCACTTAAGAGTTTATGCTTTCATAAAAATTGCATATCATATAATATGCATTCATTAGCATAAAATAAGTCTAATTAAACGTCGTTACATCTACAATAAAATATTCTCAACATATTCTTAAAAATACAGATGCACATGCTAGCTTGTCTCGAGGGAGAGAATGCACACATTCATGCAGTTACAGGGCTCTAAGAGGGTTGCCAAAGAAATACATTTTCGGCCAAGAACCTCTCAGACATTCTAATGAGGGAAGGCATCTGTGTTAAGAATGAACATTTTGGGCGTTGAAGTATCTTTTTGGTTAAATTGTTGAATCTTTTTATATGTGAAGTGCTTTTGATATTACGATTTCATATGACTAGACTGTTTTCAATTGTCAGTCTGAAGTAGGGTTTTATTTTAAAGATTTTTTAATGTCTGCCTTATATCAATTATTCGTAAGTCAAAAGGTTAAAGTTATTCTCAAGACTTTTTATCTGTAATAGGCAAGCATTTGACCACTATCTCACCTGATTGTAATTAGTAAGATGAGATAAGTGCCTCTCTGGGGCCCATATGAATAAATCTTTTTTATTTACTTTGTTTATTTAATTGTTCCTGGTTGTTGTAGAGATCTAGCCCATTATTACCAATGGTGGTAAAAGAAGGTCCTCTTAACACCTTTGTATGTCCCAGTTTTAGCATTATCAGGTAAGCGCAATTTTAGAACTGCTCCATCGCTTTGTGATAACGCAGCTTGTTGAGCCACTTTTCCTATGTTTGTTTGATAATTTAAAACTTAATCAATGTAGGTTTAAAATGAGGAGTGTCGGAGTGAGAGAACAAGTTTAACGACACATTTTCTACTTAAAAGCAGTAAACTATGATAGTCTTTTTAAAAATATATATAGTTTTTAAAATAACTACTTTTGACAACCGTACAAAGTTGCAAACGGAACAGATCGAACAATACCCTTGTAATTGAGATGCAACTGTCGTATCTCATGGTAGAGTATTGGATCACAGTTGCAGCATCTATCGTTATCAGCCTGTACGTAGCCAGTCGCTTCACGTAGCCAGAATGTTGATCTGGAACGTGTAAGAGATGAATATTTATTCAATTTAATGACAGAACGTTCTATTAACTATTTATATAGGGTTCATAATCAAGGAATATAACGAAGATCATAGAAAATAGAAGAGAAAAGATAGTTAACGACCTTATACGACACTCAATCAAAACTTCATTCAAGGAAAGGTACATAAACAAAAACGCTTTCACACTCACAGCCCTACACTATGTTCGATGACTTGTGTCGTGGGTGCCCTAAACATTCACATCTTGTCAGACCGCCGGGAATCGAACCCGATATCCTCCCGAAATCCCGGAGGCAAAAGCGCACCTAACTAAACCAATGGGCAGTTCGATCAGATGGGAAACGAAAAAGAGGGAATGCATTTGTTTACGTATGTGTCTATATAAAAAAAACACTTAAGAAAATAAAACTTATGTAAAAATATTATATTTGAATTCTTAGATCATGTACAATTGTCATTAAAGTTAGTAAAGGCGCAAAAACGTGTTTCATTTTAAATTGTTCGCTAAAGATTATGACTTCAACCTATTTAGAATTTAAAAAAATCTTTACTTTTCCTTTATGTGTGCTGTAAGGAGCTGTCAGTCTTTTATTCGAGGTTCGTATAAGCCGGTAAACGAAGTAGTCCATGACCTATCACAATTTTATATAAAAGAGAGGCATGACTCACCGAGCTTTTAAATATGTTTCTTCGTGAATGAAGGACGAATAAAAAAAGGTTATTGAAGCATATTAATCTTGATTACTAAATTGGTCGCCCTAAAAGTAGTGAATTTGCTAACAAATCGTCAACAATTGTTGCTTGAAATCTGAGGTAAAAGTCAATCTTGTACTTATAAAAACAAACGCTTTCACACTCACAGCCCCACACTAAATTCGATGACTTGTGTTGTTGGTGCCGGAAACATTCACATCGCACACAGTCATAACCAAATCCAGAAACACAAATTATCCTTGAGGAGAAAACTTGAGTTCCCGCCGGGAATCGAATCCGATATGCTTAGAAGGCAAACGCCTACACAACTAAGCCGGTAGTTCAATGTTTTGTTATGTTACGTTTTTGTCTTTAGCCGTTCTTGTTTGACCACTATCTCATCTGATGGTTAGTGATGATGAGAATCGTGAATCACAGCATTGAGTGAATCGTGAACAATCATTATCTTTATTATCATTTTCATCATTATAATGTCACGGAATAAATATAAGATACTAGTAGAGTTTATCAAGTCATGATAACGCTACCTTGCGTAATCCTCTAGGTTAGGTCCCATTTGTCATTCGCCGATGCATGCATTGAATTCTATTCAACATTTAGTCGCCGTCTCCTGGGTAAACTTCTGAACTGGCAAACAATTTGCATTCAATTTCACATAATATATAGGTATGCTATATACGACATTTCATATCCCTTATAAGAGCTTTAACTAGGTACATGTTGTCACAGTGTACGATATAATATATAATTCACGCCCACAGTAATGTACATATTCTTCGATACTCTGTTAAATCCCTGTGGTGTAACCTTTCATACTGCAAAAGCGGCGATATCCCGTAAAAATGTACTCAGATTCAATATTTACAAAATGCTTACTGTTTCGGTGAAACCGGCACGAATAAAAAATACTTTTACATCAAACGAGATCAAGGTTTTTCTGTTTCTCCCCTACAAGCGGTCCTCTAGTTTAAACAGTTCACGTAGCGTATGCAATATTAAACAGAATGCAGTCACCCTCCTGTGCCCTGGTAGATATAAAGGAGAGGTTGCGGGTGCAGTTATAAAGGTCCTTTGGGTAGCTAATTATCAACTGTACACACGGATTTGGATACACGTGTGCCAAATATAATAAAGTTCTTCGAATCCAATTTTATCAAGAAAAAATAGATAATTCCATAATTATTTTTCAAATTAATGAATTTTACATATTTATCATTGCGTACGTACCATCTGCAGATATAAAATTGAGATCTTATTCAATATTTCAATATAAAACCGAAAATATTTTAAACTCAAAATGATACCTGAAGCGTACTTATAAAATTCCTAGGTATTCAAGGTAAAAGCTGCAGCAGTAATTCAATTTCACGAAATACTCTCCGTTGGAACTTTAATCTTAAATTTAGTTTTGGCCGTAGTTCAATGTTATGAAAATATGATAAAATAGTTAAAATAGAAAAGTAACAAAACGAATTCTCATAAAACTAGGAGATTTTATTGTTTAAGTCTTTGGCTGTCTCGACAACCCATGTAATAGAATATATTGAATACTGCTATTGAATTCTGCGGTTGGTAAAGTGGCCAATATTCAGAGATCACCTTATGTGACCTGTCTACAACCTTATCAGGCGTAACAATTTGGTTCGATCATAAGACAATGTCATAGTATTAGTTCTATGACGATATGACTGTATTTTTATAATCACACAAGTTCTTTGCTATTGAAAAGCATGTTTATATTTTTTTGTTTTTTGTATTTTGAAGGTGTGAAAACTACGAGCGAAGGTTTTTATTAAGTCTCAGAGATTGTTTGTCTATCCACCCTAGTAACAGGATAATCTTATAACTTCCGAGCCAAATAACATAAACATTGCATAAGTCGTCTCCTTTAAAAGCTTCTTGCTTTTATATGCCGGTATCTCTCCAACTACAACGAGAAGGTACGAGACAGGGTGGATACATGAGTCGTACTAAATACAAGTGTGGGTCTACAGTAATCTGTTTAATTAAATTTATACATTGACGCTTTGACGCATGGTTGGGTAAATTTAGGAATTTCTTGATTGGATGTTTTTGAGAAACTCCGGTTTGTGTAATTAATAAAAAAAACAAGAATTTAAGGGATGACTTTCGTTTGTTTTCTTGATTTTCTTGATATGGCATATTGGTAATTGCAAAGTCAGCTGTACGATTTTCACCATTGATGGATAAGTTGATGCTTAATGGTAAAAGGGTTCCATAATCGATTCATTCCCGTTTGCCAAACTTGAGTTGTATAGTTTAGACAATAACCTTGGTGTTGTTTTTACTTTGTTATGCCAATACGGATTATATTGTTAAGATTGCCATAATAACCTTTATTAATACATTTATTCATACGTCGCGAACGGTGCTTCATTACAAGCATATTATCGTAATGAAACAGAGGTCTCGACGTATGTGTAAATTTTATCACGTCATACCAAACACGCTTTGTAACTATACTCTGTCTGTTTGTTATCAATTAACGTTTATACCTCTGGGCTAGGTAAATTTTGATGAACAGTGGTACAGATGAAGAAGGACATGGAGGATACTTTATATTCTGATTCATCATCATCATTATCAATCACGAGAGCGTCGGAGCTCAGCAAGTAAAATCACTCATTGAAAACATATTTCTTAATGTCGTTTAGGAAGTGGAGCTCTGTGCAGATTATTGATTCTCATCACCCATAAAGCCTTTCTGATTCCATACGTAAGTGTCATAATAATATATAACTATCAGTCTATGTAAAAACTTATAAAGTAAGTGAGACCAGCGATCGCAATGCAATATCGTCGACCTAACAACCAGCTCCGAAAAATAGCCGAAATCGTTTGCCGTGACCAAAATTTTTGTATTTTTGTACCTCAATTGAATTAATGACGTATTCACACGGGTCCAGTGCTCGACCGTCCTTGTTTATTGGATATCTAAATGCATTAGCGTTTGTCCGTTAATGGTCAGTCTACACAATACCAGTGCATCCCACGCGCATCATTATTCAGTATGGCACAAACGTCTGCGTTTCCGACATGCAAATGAGAGTTTGCTTGGGGCGAGTCAACTGTAAATTGATACTGGAGCGTATTAAGATTAATTCTAGTAGGTTATTTGTTATTCTTTCGTGATCAGACACTGTTTAATTATTGTATGGTCTTTTTTTGTTAAATTATTTTTTGTTCTTAGTTAATGCAATAATTACTTTAATTTGTACAGCGAAGGAGTGGAACTCATTGCCTGCGAGTTTGTTCCCTAGACGGTGCAATCTGGGTATTTTCAAATATCAAATATTCGTCACTTTCCATCAGGTGAGATAGTGGTCAAATGGTTGTCTAACCACCTTAAACATTTAAAAAAAGCAATTAATTTATTTGACTTTCGTAATCATGACGTACCAGTAGGTGTAGTGGGCAAGTGTTTGCTCTCTACGCCGTGGGTTCTGGGTTCGATTTCCGACAGGAGCAAAATTCTCCTTTACATTTGTGCTTCTGGTACTGGGTGTCATGTAAATGTTTGCCAGCACCCACCATACAGGTCTTTTTTTTTTTTTTTTTTTTTTTTATTTGTGACAGTCTAGTGTTTGACCACTATCTCACCTGATGGTAAGTGACGATGTGATCGAAGCTGGTAAACACACTAGACCTGGAATACGCAGGCTCTCAAGAATAACTGCCGGAACACCGTATTTGGCTTGGCGGCAGACTTTCAACTTGATGGTGGTAAGCTACTTTGGTAGCAAGCCAGGCGAGCAACTCACAAAATGCTCTACCACCTCTCAAATGTCACCTGATTAGCACCACCCGGGGACCACGTGTAGGGAGTCAGACTTAAGGGGTATCCTCCTACGGACGTGGGTGACTCAGCCCCCAAGTAAGTCTTTAAACTTAGTGTCGGTTGATTGTGAATGCGTTTGTTTGTTTGTTTGTTAAACGAACATAATAAAAATGCTATTACTTTCTATTTTTGTTATACTAAAGCCAAAACTGCAAATTTGAACGGATTTTAAAGTATTTTAACAGGGATGAGAAATGGTGAAGGCTACATTTTAGCTTGATTAACGCGCTTGAAACCACGGATACAGCTTGTTAATAATATAACGTTATTGATCATTTATATTCTCCTATTCAAAGGCAGCACTGAAACATTGTTTGTTTGCGTATCGCTGTTTTCATCATACATAGCGTTGTTTGCAGAATGGGTACTGTATTTAAGTGGATTACACCCGCAATGGACAATGCTTTAGTTTTTATGACCGTTTACTACGAAGGGGATGGATGGGTACTTTTCTATGTTCAATGGTTGGTTGTTTATGACTATTGTTGTTTGGAGTCAAAACAATAGACGTAAATTACATGAAAATTGCTTTGAGCTTAGATTTGTGAACGTCGAGGTTTAATTGTCGGTTGTTCGTTAGAGGGTTGGATTGTTTACAAGGTTTTGTGTTTGGTAACAATGTTTTGTGTAAAATTCTTGGTTGTTTCACATTGTTTTAATTAACACCAAAAAACAATGTATTTAGATCCGCTACCTTGTTGCAATTAAATTTAAGTCACTGTCCTTTTCAATTAAATTTTTTTAATAGATGGGCTTAGAAAACTAAGTAGCAGATTATACTTTACTATAGAAATTATTTAGTTTAATTAACACAATTCATATTCAAATAGTCCATATATATTGGGTTTTCTGTCAAAATATTTTTTTTTTATATATAACAAATTACATTTTAAAGTAACATAGATAATCCTTCCATAAGATAATTCCCTTGGGGGGAAAATTTGTGCTCCCATCGGGAATCGAACTTGATACCAGCTACTTAGAAGGCAAACGCGCAACTTACGCCACCAGGCGGTAATGATAATAATGTACCCATTACACTGCTTAGGTATAGCGTATTTGTCGCTTTTAGTTGTGCATGAATAAAAACCAAACGAATAGAATAGGATGGATTTTAAAGAAATAAAGAAAATCCAGCTCTAAGCAAAAAGTTGCCTACCTTATTTCTGAACACAAGCTAGTGTGTACTAACTTACCTAATATAATATAGGTACATAGTTCTAGTATTGATCTTGATATTTGAACTGCCCGTTGGCTAAGCTGGGGTTGCGTTCGTGTATTAATCAACGGGTAACGGGTTCGATTCCTGTTGGAAACACAAATTTTTTCCCCAAGGGAAATTTGTGTTTCTGATTTTGGATGTGGGTGCAATTGTGTCTGTGATGTGAATGTTTCCGGCACCCATATCTCAAGTCATCGAACTTAGTGTGGGGCTGTGAGTGTGCCAGAGTTTATACGATTATGTTATGTTTATGATTTCTGTCAAATATCATAAAGCTACGCGTACATGAACGCTTCGTGAACTTTCAATATTATCGGCACTAACCTCATTCACACGTATCCAGTAACTACAATCTACTCGTACATTAGAGTTGGCTCGTGTAAACACGGTTTAATTAAGTCTTGAGACTTCTCTTAGCTTGGGATGTGTTGTTTACGAGGAGATTGGATTGCATGTGGAATTGATTTGAATAATACGAGCAATTGAATTTCTAGTAATAGCAACGACCTAGTGTTTATCACACTAATTATATACGTAAGGTTGTAAGTGTGTTTGTTAATTTTCAGGGTCAAACAGCTGGACCAATATTGATGAAATTTGGTATAGGTGTAGATGACACCCTGGATTAACATATAGGCTACTTTTTATTTCAGAATTATATAGAGTAAAACCGCGGGCGCAGCTAGTTCAAAATTAAATAAGGCTCAATTTATTTTGATGTATTGGCTCCTTAAGCATAAACACGACTCTGCTTAACCAAGGATCTTGTAGCTAAACGTAGATTTGTTTCATATCTCGATGTTCTTTACAAAAGCCTTAAAACAGACTTTTCACTCTAACCTAAGATTTTGTCTTCGAAGTATCGTCGACTTTGCACCAGGAGCTATAAGACCCAGGATAACTTGTGGCAGTCCTAGTTTTAATGAAAGGCTTACCATTCACAGGAGTAAGTTTCTGCGGTTTCTTGAACCGGCAATATTAGGTAAGTCTCGTGTAGACCGACCCTTATCTTGGTCTCTGTATTACGTACGTGGAAGCGTGCTTGGGTAGTAAAGTGTGGAAATCGTGATGTGAGGTAACCACAAAATTTTATTTCATTGTTTTAATTTTACACATTTTTGATATTTTTGATAACCTAAGTATCATATTATATGGTTTTTCATTCTTTTTAACCCACTTCTTCAACTTTCACCGTACATACAGTGAGGAGGAACTCTTTCCTGTGTCTTTGTTCCCCGAACAGTATAATCTGGGAGTAGATTGGGATAGAATAAGTCTAGAAGGAATAGGTATCTTTTAGGCATGCGTTTTCGGTTACTTTATCTATTTCTATAGGGTAAAATACTGGTAAATTGAATAATGAATTAAAAAGAAAAGTTTAAACCACTAAAACATATATATATTTTTTAAATTGGTACTTAAAAATGTCTTTACTTTTTACTTGCCTCTCTCAGCAAAAATCTACGGACTATGTAGGTAAAGATTATTTATGAAAAGTTTTGAGAACTTAAGAACCAAGAAAGAATAATTTTAATTGGGCTGGTATATGCATTATCATACAAACCTATACTAGGTATGCGAAATTCTTAATTACCATATTTTAAAATCAGTTTTAAATTTGAATCCACTATTGTAAAAGGTAAGATAAACATTTTTGAAGCGGAACCAGCAGGAAAAGTCACGTTTTTATTATTAATTTTTTGTCTATCTCACCCTACCTGATTTTAATATTTTTATGAACGGTATAAGGGTAAAAAATAATTATTTTATCGTGAACTTGCACATTCTCGACCATAAAAATCATAAAATTGCTCGTTTCACAGACGCCTGCACTCTTATGCATAGCAATAACGCACATCTCCGACGTAATGTCATTTTTCCGGCAAGCGTTGTGTTGTCGTGTTTTGTGCTCGTTTAGGACGATACTGCTACGATATGATTATTTTTATACTCTGTGTGATATCTATGTCCGTGTAGCTTTTCATATCTTTTGGCATTTTTGTAAACGTTTTTATGTAGACGACACGTTTGAGTTTTATGTCAAACTACCTAGTTAGTTTTATTATTCGTGATAGGCAAACTTTTAAACACTATTTCTACTATCTCTACTCTCACCATTAGGTAAGATAGTGGTCAAAAGTTTAATGATGAAGCATGTTTGCCTAGAAGATATTATCTGTTCAATCGAGATTTAGCCTTTCGGATTATACTTATCGGGAAACACAGACTCGGGTATGTTTGTGCCCGTCCTCGTACGGTAAGCGTTGCATATCTTAAAATTGGCCACTTTACTTACCTATTTGACCTAAAAAATTTGAGTATGTAAAGTCCTCTATGTTTAAATCTCTTAGAGACACTCCGTACTACAGTTCTACATGCGTTCACCTTGAAACCCTTATCTAGACCTTACTGGAAGTCGTAACTACTAACTTCCAATCCCACCACCCTTCGTCCCTCCCGACGTAATGATACAGTTTAATATACTTTTAAACGTGTAATTATAAAATGTAGGTCTACGGTGAACTGCCGTTAAACTATCTTGATTTCTTCAAATAAATTATGCAGAATCTGTAATTAAAGTGTTAAAGAGCTTTGGTTTGCTTTGTTAATTTAAATAAATAACGATTCCTTAACTAATCCTGAGTAATACTTTACTTATAAAGTCATTAATAACAGCTCACCAAGATAAAAAAAAATATCAAAAGTGTCTACTGATGAAACAAAATATGTAGTACTGCTAAGTGACACCGGTATATGGTAGATATAACACAAATGTGGATATCTTATCCACATTTGCCTCCACATTCATTGTACAAACAGCAAAGCAATAGAACTCCTTGCCTGGGATGGTATTTCCTGATAAGTACATTATCTGATTCATCAAGTCCCGTAAATATATAGGTATCTTCTAGACAGGCGTGCTCCATCGTCAACCACATCGACGCTTACCATCAATTGAGATAGTTGTCAAACGTCTGTCTATACTGAGTAACGAAAAAGTTTCTTAAATTGATTTTTTTTATATAGCATTAGCTGTTCTAGGCAGAACTATAGTGATAAATTTAGAAAGGAAAAATTATCGCTTTAGGTGGGGTTTGAACCCGCGGCCATAGGGTGTCATGCCTTATTGCTCTAACCGCTGAGCTACTCAAGCTTGCCTGAAGCGACGAAATTTACCTTTCCGTATTATTAACGCCTTACGGGGACGTGTGACGTCATCTACCGAAACAGTTTATAGAAACTACTACGGCCAACGAGTCTAACATTGCAGTTAGTTCCAAGTTTCCTAAAACCAACCTAAACGTCAACACACCACTTTTCATTTCGACGCGTTGCCGCAAATACATATAAAGGCTTTTGCATAAAGCTTTGCTCCGTCCTACTTTGTAAACACAAATGACACGTCACATCTCTGCATCGAGCAAACGCCTGCACAATAACAAACAGCAAAACAACAAAAACGTGTTAATTTATTCGAGACTAACAGGGGACGGGTAGCATTAAAATTTGAACGTTGTCAGGTGCTAAGTCCATAATTTCCCTGGGGAGCAATCCTGAATCGCATTTTAAGGGTATGAACGGCAGGTCTAATTTCTACTGTCGGCCGTCTTTAGGCAAAAGGGCTTTGTTTGAAAATTGTTGTGACCGTGAAATCTTGGGTAATTTCAAGTTTTAGGCTGTTTCACTTTAATGCTCATTTGCAATTTGTGGAATTATAAGTAGCGCTATGGCCTGAGCTGTTCAAATTAAGTCAAATGTGGTTCCGTCAAGAAAACTATCCTTGAGAAATATTTGTTGCCCATATTGTAGTTATACGTTCCAAATGAATCATGATAAAAACTTACAACATGAAACAAAGATACTCAATTGAAATTAAGTTGATGAAAAAAATGTGTAGATTTTTTGTTAACATTGTTTTCTAGTCACAGTAAATTTCATTGACTAACTTTTTGTTTATTGTTCCAGGTATGCAGCTATCCAATTTATAGAACTTTTGAAAAACAAAGCTAAGATTGGCTAAAAATCATCAGAGAAGAAGAAGATATAAGGTAGCTATTTGATTTCATTCGGTCTTTAGATAGAATAGATAATGCTTTATTGAACCTCAATGTATTATT
The DNA here is from genome assembly GCA_948107665.1 of Lomographa bimaculata. Classification (NCBI taxonomy): domain Eukaryota; kingdom Metazoa; phylum Arthropoda; class Insecta; order Lepidoptera; family Geometridae; genus Lomographa; species Lomographa bimaculata. The sequence continues at coordinate 12,295,882 of OX403599.1, forward strand.
ATAAGATGAGTAAAAAGTAATATATTTAAGAATTATACGTAAGCGTGAACAATAGGCGGCATAATCACTAAAACCGATCTCTACCAGGCTGATTGCAAGTGAACTGGTGTCTCTGCGCTGATTAATTTTTAATGTGATTATAGTTGTTGATATAGACTGAATCTGCGAAAAAAATCTATTTCATGCTTGAAATGATATTATCAACAGCAAAGTCGAACGTTTCTAACTAAAACTTTCAGTCTTTCCTTACACTTAAAAGAACAAGATTGTATTCACGTTGTAGGTATATTTTCAACATCACCATTAAATCAGTCCACGTCCACTTTATCCGGAACCAGGCTGGTTCGTTAGGCTACAGTTCACATGCAAAAGTTTTCAATCTCGTCCCAACATCCTGTAGCAATGCGGTGCCGTGACCGCGTAAGATTGTAGGTTTCATGCGTTGGGTAATGTATACAGTAATTACTATGTCTGAACTACTCTGTGGTAATCAACGTGTGTGTGTGTAATGTTCTATGATTATTGTCTGTTTTTTGATTTCATTTGTACTGGGAATGTGTACATTTTGTTTTTGTTTAATCTGCTTCGATTAAAATCCTTGGATCCATTTTTATGCTTGATTAGGCAATGTCAGCGTTATACTGAATATCTAAAACATTATATTAACGTCTTACGGGGACGTGTGACGTCATCTACCTAAAACAGTATTTAGAAACTACTACGGCCAACGAGTAAAACAAACCTAAACCCCGCCTCAAGCGATAATTTTTCCTTTATAAAATTATCAATATAGTTTTGCCTAGCATGGCTAATGCTATAGAAACAAACTCAATAAAGTTGTACATAGTAGAATACGAAATATTTGCAACTAACAGAAGACAACTAGATTATTGTTTAAGAAAAGTAGCAAGTAGAATTATTGTTAGAAACGGGATAGTTACCATCTATTTTTATGAATCTTTGTTTTTTAAATGGTAATTCTATATTTTGGCACCGTTATAAGCGCCATGATCATGAGAACTTACAATTTTGGAGGCATCTCTGGGACAGAGTAGGTACTCAAAAAATCAAATGTACATGATAAATAACAATCAATCTGTTATTGCAATCCTAAAATATAAAGTTTAGCTCATATGCCAGCGATTCAGAATAGAGACAAGTTATGCATGTTTTTCGTTGCGAGTTGCTACTCTATTACAATATTCTAAGACTTATTTCCAAATTTAAGGTCTCATAACTCTACCGCGAATTATAATAACAAGCCGCTTTGTTAGGCATACGATCCTCATGAAAAGTTTTCTCTCGATCTCGTCCGACATCCCAGCGGCTTGACCAGCGTCGTGACCGCAAAGTGTTTACTTGTCTGATGTTGGATCGTAGTGAAGTTTATTGCTTTAAAGTTAGACCACTCTGTGATGTGGCAAGATACACTGTACACTTAGTGATATTGTACGGATTTAAGATATCCTTGAATAGAACGTTCTCTGCAACTGATTTGTTTTTGCCAATGATGCTATTAAAATTGGGTGGATAAGATCTACCAATAGCGCGAGATTCAAACACAAATTGTATTGTATGGAATGTCTTCGCTTAGTAGATGCTGGTCCAGTAAAAATTCATAATCTTTAATTCACATGGGCCCCAAAGAGGTATTCATGAAAGTTTATGACTCTACTGCCAGATTTGCAAAATTAACCTAACATAATCATGATGCTTTCATACTCACAGCCCCACACTAAGTTTGGTGACTTATGTCGTGGGTGCCGGAATCATTCACATCACTTCACATTCACATTCACACACAATCACAACCAGAACTAGAACACCTTTTTCCTTGGGGAGAAAACTTGTGTTCCCGATGGGAATCGAACCCCTGCTTAGAAGACGAACACTCAACCAACTAAGCCAACGGGCAGTTCAGAGTTTCAACTTAGTGTGGAGCTGAGTGTAAAAATGTTTATTGTAGGCTGTTGTTTACCGTTGACATCAATTTGTTGAGATCACGTACAAAATTCACATCCCCAGTTGTTTGTGACTCACCCCTCAAATTCTTGTTATTCTCAAGTCGTCACTAACTTTGTTTCAAGTTTAAGCAAATGACCATTGAGAAGTTGTTGGTACAGTCGCCAACGGAATCAAATTGATTATTGAACTTTTTGGTGTATGCTTTTCCTACCTGACTACTGCTAAAACAAAAAATTTGAACTAAAATTTTAGCACCTTGTAAGTATTCATCATTGCCAAGAATCATAATCCAGCCCAAACACAATTTCACCAGAACAACTACGTATTCACAGACCTCAAATAATTTTTACTATTTACCGCCAGCAATCACTACTATGGTCAAGAACAAAAATATATCAGAGACCAAACAAAACTCTTTCACACTAGCAACCATTGCACTTAATTCGGAAACCTATGGCGGGTGCCGAAAACACATATCACAAACATAATTACAACCAGAACCACAAACACTATTAATACTCCTTGAAAAGAAAACTTGTGCTTCCACCGGAAATCGAACCCGATATAATACAAATCAGAAGGCGAACGAAGCCAACTAGCAGTTCAACTGTGATGAAGTTAAAACTTGTGCTTACACCGGAAATCGAACCCGATATAATACAATTCAGAAGGCGAACGCGTACCTAACAAAGCCAACTAGCAGTTCAACTGTGATGAAGTTAAAACTTGTGCTTCCACCGGAAATCGAACCCGATATAATACAAATCAGAAGGCGAACGCGTACCTAACAAAGCCAACTAGCAGTTCAACTGTGATGAAGTTAAAACTTGTGCTTACACCGGAAATCGAACCCGATATAATACAAATCAGAAGGCGAACGCGTACCTAACAAAGCCAACTAGCAGTTCAACTGTGATGAAGTTAAAACTTGTGCTTACACCGGAAATCGAACCCGATATAATACAAATCAGAAGGCGAACGCGTACCTATCAAAGCCAACTAGCAGTTCAACTGTGATGAAGTTAGTTATGACAGCTGGTATATAACTAAACTAAGTCTTCAAGTCTAGAGTGAATAGGTATCTTCTAGGTAAGCATGCTTCATCTTCGGCCGCATCGTCACTTTCCATCAGGTGAGATAGCGGCCAAGTGCTTGCCTATCTGTCATAAAAAAAAAGCTTTACCAGGCATGCGTAATGCCACGATTAGAAAGTGTATATTATGTATATACCTCTTTCACGTTTATGGCCGCCTAGTACTTTAACACCATACTAAATACTTTTTGAATATTTAATGACTTTCTGTAATTTAAAAACTTGACGAATATCTAAATGATAATTTTTGTCAAAAATATATATACTTTTTTGAATATCGGTTATTTATACTAAAATCGCGATCGAAAAATGGGGGGTGTGGGTGAAAAATACTTTTCTAAAAAAAGTATAGTGACATAACTACAAAAGTTGGACGAGACATATAGCGATGTTTTTCGTAGATATTGATATGTTCTATAATATTGTAGAACATTTTTTTGTTCAATCATCAATACTTTCCGCAGCGCATGCGATGAAAGACATTTTATGGCAATTTTTTTTACGCCTTGGGTTGGTTTTAGTAGGGATTTCTAAGGATTTCTAATTTTTTCTAGTAATAAATATAACCTATGTCACTCAGTGATAATGTAGCTTTCTAACGTCAAAAGAAATTTTGAAATTGGCCCAGTAGTTTTTAAGTTTATTCGTTCATATAAAAATACAAATCGTTTCTCTTTATAATATTATAGTGTAGATTTATGATCGCTTGTCAAAAACAAATTGATTCTAAACTATCTGTTACTTCTATCCCCGCCAGTACATTGTTAGTGAGCATGAAGCTTCGTTACGCAGCGGACATGAAAGTTTGTCCGTTCCTTCGGGGAGGCGTATTTACAAAAGCTTGTAGCGATCAGCCACTTTAGTTGGAACGAGACACGTCATTTAATTAGGAACTTTATTTAGATAGTTGCTCTAACTTCAAGTGCTCTTGAAGTTGTGGTTTTTTAGTGGAAATACAACGACGGCTTTGTCTATTTTTCAATTGTTTACCAAAAGTTTAGACATCAAAATAATTGAAATAACACAACTTATTTCCAATGTTTTTAATAGGAATATTAATAGAACATTTCGATATAAAAGATCGATATAAAGAAACAGATAATAATTTTTTTTTTATAACTAACTAATAAATAACTATATTATATTTAAGATTTATGAACTGATTCCTCCTTAGTTGGAGAATATTTTAATATTGCTATACCTTGACCTTAACAATTTATAGATATTGTAATTGAGAAGTCATGCTACTACATCATACATTTGTCCGAATAGCTTCAGCAATAAAAAAGCTTCAAAATTAATTTACGCCTTGAATTGGCAACCAGCTTGGTAAATCACCCAGCAAACAGTTTCACTTAGGGTTTGTATATTGTAAAAAGAATACAAAAGCTTGTTCAAAAATCATTTTCACAAGTAAAATCATTACCAAATTAACTTTCTGATAGTAACTTGTCATAAAATGATACCTGTCTTATAAATTACAGAGTCAGACGCTACAAAACAAGTTATTTTATGCGACATTCCTGGGGCAAACTTCTGTATAGGGTTTGTAAATCCGTCTCTGGTAACTTGGGGTCGTGTGGAAATTCAACAAGAGACTGCTACTAAGTTGTGACGTCACGGTCAGGCCCCGTCTTGGGATCCCTAGTTAGGCTATCTAATAAATAGCGGGAATAGTTTACAAATTTACTGACTAAAACTTGTAACTAGAGCTGTTTATTGATAAGACGTTCCTTACTTAGGAATTTGGGCCTGATGTTTTTAAGAAAGTTTTGGAAATTCTGTCTTTCAGATAGAAAACCGAGAAAGTATAGTGAAAATAGTTTTCTTTATCTCTACCTATAAGGACTACCTAAAACCAATATCTAAACTGGTGGTAAATGATGATGTCATCTGTAATGTGTTTATATTATCCACATCATAGAATAAATTTTTCTGTTTTATTTTAATTGATTTGTATTAAATAAAATATATTTAATACAAATTTAGCTATATAACTTATCTATAAATCTATTAAAGCTAATATAACTATGCCTCCCAGATTGTCGCGTTACATAAAGTATGTCCTAATCTAGGGTCTAGAATACCTAGTATTCTAACACCAATACCTATTAGGAATATTTATTATAGGTACTACATAAGTACTAAATTTCGTCTTAATCTGTTTAGCCATTCCAAAGATACTTAAGATAATGTGATCTGTAATAAGGTTTAGAAAACACAGGCAATTATCCCTAGACTAGATTATTAGAGAAACGTTCATTTCTGGTTAAAAAAATATCTTAGAATTTACTAGGTGTTTCTTTTATTCGCAAACCATAGGGACAATAATTTGTATTCTGGAAATACTGCACCACTTTACATAAATTGTTGTTTTATAAATGTTTAACGGAAAAATGAATTTAGTCGCATTTCTCGAGTTACGTGACGAGACTACTCATAGTCGGACCTATAATTTTATCTGCTACTTATCCTTGATATTTATCTTGGTCCAGTGGCGGATCCAGGGGGGTGCACCCAGCGTCATTTTAAAAAGTAACGCCTGATTACATAATCTACTATATACTTAATCTATATGTATAATATACTCGAGAACGGCTGAAACGTTTTGTCTAATTTTGGTTTTGAAATATTTGTAGAAGTCCAAGGAAGGTTAAAAGGTGAGAAAATATAAAGAGGTTGTCGTTTCGCCCGATGAGGGTAGGTTTTGTTCCCGCTGCCCACCACCGCCGGCGGTAGTGTTCGTGCTTTTGGGGGGCTTGAGCCCCCTGGCTCCCCCACCTGGATCCGCTACTGTCTTGGTCATTCAACAAGTAGTGTCGTCGGTCTAAAATATACTATGGATAATACACAGGTGCTTATAAGTAGTTTAATATTATAACAATGTCAGATAAGATTACAAAAGGGGATTAAAACAAATAGTACTAAACAATTTTGTAAACCGCTTGCCAAAGGAAAAGTGCCCAGAATACTGGCTACATTAGAGCCAGCATTCTGGTCACTTGTCGCCTCGACTAAACGTTTGGATATTTTTTTTTAAATTTAGTGTGCACCCGGTCCCCATGGACCCAAAGTTTCAGGTGCTTTAATATTACTCAGGTACTTAAGTATTACCTATCGCGAATTTTATTATTTGGCGTGAGGTAGGTGTAATGATTGTGTTTTTTAAATATCTAAGTCAAACTGCCCCAATATTATTGTTTTAGATTTAAAAGCGTTCAGGAAGTGATTTTTACCCGACTATAGCCGAGAATAGTGTCCCAACTAATAAACTATGCCTCCCGGGGTCACAAAAGGATAAATATAGTAAAATGAGCTCTAAAATACCATCACAAAAATATATATATACACCTAGGTATGACCCTAACTCATGAAGTATAACATAGATTAATTTTTGTTTTAAACTATAAGCAGTTAGGTGTCAGTTTTTGAACATTCGTCTTGTTTTTATTATAGACTTAAAATTAATATAATAAATAAAAAATTAAAATCATTTAAGTGAATTCAATAAAAATATTTATTCACAATCCAAGCTTTGCCCACTCGTTCCTAGTTTTTATTTTTGTTTTCACAATCGGCAATGGATGGCCGAATCTGGAATTGCGGATCCTATTGTTTTGTTGATGCAGACTAAAGCGTTTTATATTTCAGCTGTGAGTGTGAACGCGTTTATGTTATTTCGGGTATTATTTACCGCTATATAAAGAATAATTACAATTTGTTTCAAACACGCATTTTGTACAAACCTCACTGGGGCGGGCGTACACCCGGCGTGGTTTTTAGTACCTTAAAAAAAGTAACGTCTGGTTAAATTGTAATATATTCTTCTATATATATGTATAAATCAATTGATGTTTGTTAGTCTCACGAAATCTCAAAAACGACTGAACTGTTTTGCCTAATTTTTAGTTTAGAAATATTTATAGAAGTCCAAGGAAGTTTAAAAGGTGAGAAAATGTAAAGGCAAGGAAAGTATTAAAAACAACTATTTTATTTTTTTACCAACTGTTCGTACCTGTCAAAGATTAGACATAAAAAAAAATTGACAGACAAATGTGTTTGTTGTCAAAGTTCAGACAACTTTCATTGGAGCTACACGGTTTGCCGGATCAGTTATTAATACAAGTATAACGAAGAATATTGTTTCAAATTACAAAATTAAGAAATCGCTTTATATATATTCCATTAGTGCTAGCTTTTTTTTTTTATGACAAATAGGCTAGCATTTGCCCGCACCGCTATCTCACCTGATGGAAAGCGACGATGCGGTCGACGGTGGGACATGCTTGCCTAGAAGGTACCTGTTCACTCTTGACTTGAAGAGGCCTAAGTTATACTTATCGGGAAACAAGAACGAAGGCAGAGTATTCCACTCCTTTGCAGTTCGCATTATAAAAGTAGAGGCAAAACGCTTGGTTCTAATCTGAGGAATATCCACCATATACCTAAGCTATATGTAGAATTAAAATTGTTGACGTAATCACGATTTTACAAAAATAGTCTCCATTTCTTATAGTCAAGTCGACACTGTAATATCTACATTCATCAATAAACCCAGCCGTGCATGGCAACATTCTCAAAGCCTACAAAACACTATAGACAAGTTATAATAGCTCTAAAGCTTTGCCCACCCAACTGAAATATCCAGTGACCCGTTTATCGTCGACATATACCAAAACATAAGCGCTTCTACATTAAAGTCTACAATCACATGCCTTTAGAATTAAAATGTATGAAAGCTATTGAATTCTATTGAATTTATGAAACAAACTAAAACAGTAGCCACTATCACGAACCTACTACAGCTTGAAGGAATTCTTCGAAAACTAATGTTCATAAACAAGCAATCCTGAGACAACTGTATTAATATACCTAAAATAATAACAGAATTTGCTAAGATATATTGTAAAAATAAAAACTTAAGAGGTGTCAAGGGATGGAACGAATTTCAATTTCCGTCTAGCCTCCTTTCGCAACGCGCGATAAGGAACTTTCGTTCCAAAACTAAAAGAAACATGCAAAAAACAACATCACGCGGTGTTCCCAGGCGGTCACCCATGCAAGTACTGACTGATTAAGTAACTTGTGAATTGTATCGTCGAGCTATTAGAAGCGTTTGGTGACGATGACGCGAGTTCCATGATTTTTGCTCAGCCAAAAAGTGCTCAATGCGCCTTAAGAAGTTTTCACTTCAAAATATATGCAATTAGCACACCTTTATTTTGACACTGAAGTCAAAATTCTTCTCTTTGTGAGACAATATATACATTTTAATAAATTTTATACATTATGTAACGTTATTGTGGCATATTAACAACAATCCTATTATTGTTGTATGTTCGAATGAAACAGGCTGTTGAAACAATATTTATTTACTTAATATACCCAAATGTATACAGTTTTTCAATAATGATTATTATATTCTATTCATACTCACTTGCTCCACATTTAGTTCGATTAATTGTGTCGTGGGTACCAGAAACATTTACATCACACACACTTTGACCAAAAACACAATATTATTATGCAAATGATGGATAAAACACTGAAGACACCTTTTCAAAGCTCAGAAGTTTCCGGTCTGAAAAATCAACTGACCCGTTTACCGTCAAGCCATTCCGAAACTTGGATTAATAACTTCAACAATTAAGTTTCCCGTTATAATCAAATCGGAAGGAATGCAGGGGTGATTTCGAATGCTTTCAGTTTTTAATTAGTTAACTGGGATTGGTGAAAGGGGTATCGTGGAAACTTCGAGTTTGTATTAAAAAGAAATGAAGAACTTACAGCTATGAGTTCTGTTAGAACAAACAATGATTTGTATTTATTCGTTATCTCCAATGAGACTAGAGAGCTAGGTAAAAACATTAATACATTATGGTGGAAAGACATTTTCTAATGCTCGACTTGTAATCCCCTCTCAGTATAGTGCGCGCCACGAAAGATGAGACTTGACACACCACGTAGTCTGACATGGTTTTTTATAAATATAGTTAATTATTTAAAATATTATTGCTAATTTGCTATACACCTAATTCCGAATGTCATAGAAAATGCCTGAATAGATGATTATTATCATCATTATGGATAGATATTTCGTCCCAACTACTGTAGCTCGTCATGTCTCATCTTTCGTGGCGTGTATTATAATAGTCTTTTGCCATGGTCAATAATTCAAACGGAATCAAAGCTTAAAAAAACCGACAATTACTCAAAAACGACTGATCAAATTTGAATGAGAAAGCTGTTGCTTTCCCTTTGGTCCCATTAAAAGTTGATCAATCGGTAGAAAAGAAAATCTACCGAGAAGCACCAATCGATGATCCGTCTGGCAACTATACTTGAAAGCCAGTTTCTATTCTCCGCATCATGTGCTGAAAAGACATAAAACTATTGATGAGCAATTTTTTTTTTGATATTACATAGGTATACCATGGTTATTGATGAAGGTATAAACAAGGTGAAGGTGTACAATAATTATTTGTCAGCAATTTACAAAAAAATAAAAACTCATGTCTCGGAAATATTTTACGTTCTTATTCCCACAATGTCTGGACAGAAATTCTAATTCAAAATGCGTGTCTCCCATTCGTCACTCAAGTAAGTGGCACATCTCGCAATCAGAGCTCCGCACTCCTCTGTTTCTCTGCCTTGATTAAAAAACGCCGTTATTTTCCCCGAGTACACAAGATTATTTCTTATCAAATATTTCCGAAAAGAATACAGGGAATTTAGGATTTTTATGCCAATATCTTACCTGAAGGAAAGCGATGATGCCGCCGAAGATGTAGCATGCTTACCTACAAGATACCATAGATTATCTTTCGATTTGAAGACTCCCAGATTAAACCGTTCGGGGAACAAAGACGCCGGCAATAAGCTTACTCTTTTTTTTTAGAATGCTAGATAGGCTATATCTCACCTGGTAGAAAGTGAAGAAGCGGCCGAAAATGTACCATGCTTGCCTAGATACCTGTCCTCCTACTCCTTCACAGTACGCATGCAGACGCTGCAATTTTTTTCCCGTGTTATTACTCTTTTCTTCTAAAAATTGCCGGATATTTCCGAATACAATAATTAAGGTGTATTTAAGTATGGTTTAGATTCTCATGATAAATAATCTTTTTTTAATTTACGCGGGCGAACAATTAGTAGATCTACAAATGGTGCAAGTATATAAATGTTTCTTTAATAGGTTCTCGCCGGATTTTGTAATATTTAAATAAAACAAGTGTAAACATTTGTGTGACTGTTTGGCTGTTTATGTGATACGAATGTTTTCGGCGCGAGCGCTACAAATAATCAATATATGCATGAGAGTATAAAAACGTAGTATATTTTGAGCTAAAAAGTACTAACTCAAAATCGCGTAGTCCAAGAGCTAGCCTGTCCTTGAGTGAAGAACAAATAAGTATTAATAGAGGTACAAACAAATGTGGATTTTTCAACTATAGAAAAAGTAGCTTCCCTATACTTGACAACCTGGTCTACTAAATATACCAAGACAACTATACTAATAACTATACTTAAACATCCTACCAAATTTCATTGAAATCCTTAATCTCGTTCGAAACATAAAATATACATCAATTCAAACATACGTGATAACTATTACCGATGTAGACTAAAATTTAACGTTTCACCTTTTCTATTGGTCATATTTTCTCATAAAACCGGAATGGTTTAATTGTTCTCTAACGAAAAAGACCGTCTCATCTCTGCGCCTTTGTGCTGGTGACATTAGATGCCTGACGAGTTTTTGTACCATACGTTTCATAAACGAGATATAAAAATAGTTTAATAGTTTTTATGTCTCTTTGATTCAATTTTATAATAATATAACGTTATACTATATTAATATTATCAGGTGTGTCCAGACTTACTCACACAGCTCCCCTTCTTACACAGCTATAAACTTCACACGTGTCCAGTTCTGCTTACTGTTTTTGGCAAAACTTAGCGCTTAGTTTTATCACTTTTACCATACAAGTGATAAAACTAAACGCTAAGGGGCTTAATATCTAAATGACGCGGCAAACATTTATAATGGCCAAAGGGCGGGCACGGCCCTTGAAGACTACTTGAGGAGCGTCTAGGTGGGCCCTTTACAATGCCTACTCAGACCCTTGAGAACCTTGAGCTGTAAAAGCATAGTATTGATGGGTCGATGAACCTTGGGAATACTTATTGATATTTATGATTCATTACCAGAATGAAACATTTTGTATTGCAACTCTGATGGCACTTCACATGAAGTGACTATTATGTGATCTGTGACTTGATTATTATCGAGCAAAGCGAGATCTCAATTTGACTTGGGTGGTGCACTTTGTCCGTCCGTCCTTTTGCCAGAGAGATCTAGCGTCTAAAACATACAAGGGAATACATTTTAATTCTAAGAGAATATGTAAAGCTTTGCCTGAAATCCGAAAATGATAATTAAATTAAATATATGAAAAGATTAAAGGGGCTCACCCATACACGTACCTAAGTGGGGAGCAAAATATTTTGATTTATGCCTGTGTGAGGTATTGTTGAAAGGAATTCTGCAAGTAGAGTATACGAAACCATTTATCACATAAATCTTAATAATAAAATTAAATAGCAATCATAAAAATATCACATTTTATATCAAAATGAATATTTAGAAATGCGAACAGATCTGAGACATTTTACACGCGGCCATTTTGTCGTTCTTTCTTTGACGCCAACAATCCGATGACTGTCGCCGCGCCGCTGTCAAAAAATGTTGACTAATCATTGACATAAAAAAAAACCTAACCTAAACAATATTATGCCTATTATTGCTTTAAACTGATACTTTCCTTTTTTGAACCATGTTTAAAAAGAAACAAGCGTGTTCCAGTTGGCCCAGAAGTCGGATAATTTGGCTGTCGGTATATAATTAGTTAACCTTAAGATGCGATGCGGACAATGCTAACAAGGCACAACCTATCAAGAAAACATTGCAACAATAAACTTTACCAATAATCCTTACACACAGACAGCTTATCAATAAGATAAGCCTGGAACAATTTCGAAGACAATCCGAGCAAAACTCTCTCAAAGTTACCTCTCGACAAACATTGAATAAACTTTATCTCTCTTATGTAACCAGATTGAAAGAATAAGGGAATCAATGTTAAGAATGTTTCGAAACTTTGCGGAATTTCAATAAAGTCTCGATGAGAAATATTGATAGGAGCTGGTAGATCATAGGTATGTAAATATAAATAACTCGGGGCCTGAGACCTTGGATGAATTTTAAAATCGTATGAGTATACATTTTTATATATACTTAATAATTTTAAAATACTTCTGATTTAAACCTACTATAAGACAGTTTCTCACGGAGTCAACAGAACCCAAAAACTCTAGTTTCGTGATACACACTGTAGTGTTTATAATAATACTAGCAGTATGCCCGATAGGATTTTCAATTGGTTATAACTAATCTTTAATACAAACTTTTGTCTCAATTGATTTGATTTAAGAATTTTAAAATTTCTAAAGGATTTAAAAAAAATCTACTTTAGTGCACGCTTATCATAAGTCTATATTGCTTATGATTTTTTTTTATTTGAAAGCTGTTGCTTTCCCTTTGGCCCCATTTAAATTTGATCAATATTTATTACTAGTTTTGATTTATCGTCAATAATGAGTGTTTAATACATTAAATCTGATCAAGGTTCCGAAGATAAAGCGGTGAAGTTGGGGATTTTTTAAGCTTTGCATGCATTTAATTATCATCCGTTTGTTCCTAGAAGTTCTGTGAAACAAGAACAATGACGCAAATATCGTAACATTTTAATAATTAGTAGTATATTATATAGTATACAACATACTTTTTTATAATACAATCATATCTGCACTTGGTTCAAATAATTGTATAACGAATCGCAGAAACATTCACATTACACTTACCTCTCTCTTTAGTCTTACACTCCTGACAGAGTGGTAGTGGTTTTATGATGCAGAAGTATTGTTCTCATTGGTCCTTTGAACGAACACATAGCACCACACACCTACCTCCCTGCAACTATATACACGATTTATCCTTTAATAAGGAGTTGTGCTGATTATTGAACTTTGTACCGCTATGTCATTTGATGTTAAGTGACGATTCGGTCTCACACCAAACCAACTGTACCAAATGTGGAGTCATTTCAAGTATAGCAGTCAATGTTCCTACCAGCAAATGTTAAGTGATTTTCTCCAGTTTTCTACTCTGCCTAAACGACAGGTATTACAGGGTGTACAGGTAGCCAAAGTAGCGTCATAAATGGTTGTAATAACCATAACCAATGCGTATATTTTTATGAGGAATCCGCGGTACGCAATATGTTTATTTAATGGGATCGTAACTTCTCTGGACGTGATTCCTCATCCGAAGTTATGACGCTACTACCTCTAATTAACGATGGACCATGTAATAGTAAACTTCGTTATGGACGATGGTACATTTCGATAAGGTAATTAAGCTATTTATACAGCTGTAAACCAATGATTACTCAGGTTATTGTGCCATTACATTTCCAATACATGGGTATAATATACTACATCACATTTTGAATGGTGTATTGTCAAATTGATACCGTGAATAATAGCACAATCTATACATACACATAACCCTTAGGAAAGGTAATTATTATTCCGATTAATGCAGAACAAGCCGCAGTATATAGTTATGAGAAAAATAATTAATAATGTAAAGCGAGCTAGTTTAAAATGTGCATACGTGCATTCAAAACTGCACCCAGCCCAATGTATTCAGAGTAATTCGCTCTCAGACACGAGGCCTGGCATTCGTACACGGAGTCGTACCCTACCATAATAAATCGCTATTTAACTCTCAGTTCTCCCGGTTTAATACGAGGACATCGGTATTTCGATAATGTCCCCTTTATCTTCCATATATCTCCCCTCCACGACGGAAATTTATCAGGGGTGAGCATTCGAAAAAATGCGTAATAATGAGCTTAGAGACAGAGCTATGCAGAGCTTACTTGGTTCTAGAGTACAGTTCACTAGCACTAGTCATACAAACTTATATAAAAATACTAATCTATTACTTTATCTAAGCTGTCATAACTATCTATGCTAAATTGTTGCAAATATTAGCTAAAATCCTATCTTAAATAATTTCATCCTTTGCTGTGTAACACAAAGTTATCAGAGACAATGTAGAATATGTGTTCATAAGAAAAAAATATGCTCTTAGCGGTATTCGAACCACGCTTCTTTGGATCACCGCTCCAACGCCCTAACCAATTCGATTCCCTCTCCTTCCTTATTTCTGAACATAGTTTTAGCCGAGTATAGCTGAATATAGTAATGTAGAAAATACTCTTCGCTTTATAAATTGTATTTATCACATTCTGCATTCTGTCAATTGCAACACAATTTCTTCACAACAAAAAACCTATCCATCGTCTCCCAGTATCTGGGTTATAAATTCGAAACGTCAGCAAAAGTCATAAAAACAAATCGATAACACGAATTTAACCCTCGGTTAGAGACCCCACGCCATTTTCCGCGTTTTGATTTCCCGTTGATTAGGGATGCAGCGATATATCGAAAAAACAATATTGTCAACGATATTATATTGATGTTTAATCGATAAGTAGATTGTAAAAAGTATGACGTAAAATACTTCCAATATAAAAAAGTAACTAAATGTATAGCAAAGTAGTTACTTAGCCCTTCAGCTATCATTAGCTTTATATTTTCGATTTTTTCTCTTTTAATTTTAGCTTCGCAATCTTGTGCGAATAGCCAGTGTCAAGTAATAATATATTTCAAGTGTATTTTATATTAAAAGTCTTAGTCACAAGTCACAGTCAAAGTCGAGTATAAAAGAGTCAAGGTCCAGTCATAGTCAAGTCATACCGTAGTAAAGTGGTAGAAACTTTACTAAAACTTGTATTGGAGTTTTGGAGCGAAGGCGAAAATCACGGTTTAACAACTTTGTATTATTTGCCTACAGTTATGCACGTTTACTAAGTTAATAATCCACCTTTATTACACAGTTAATAACACCCGAAGAATCACAGGTTTTGGAAACTTATACAAAATCAACATTGCCATTCTTTCGCTTTCGAGGCAAAACTCCAATATTTTAGTTTAACTTCGATCATGACGTCGTCGGTTGAACCCAAAACTATCGATAGTTTACAATTAAAATACATCCCTAGAGCCTTTTCTCGATTAGATTTAAAATACCCTCATGTTATGTCGATAGAGCCCACAACAAAATGAAGGCTCTTTCTGACCCTTTATGAATATGAACAGGATATTAATAACAATGTGTAAACGTTTAGTGGTATTTAGTAGAGGGTCGTTTAGTATTGTGGTGCCTAAAGCCACCAAGTATTTGTTTGCTTGGGCTCAATATCAGTTTGAGTTCAAACTTTATGCACTTACTAGCCGTGCCTCGCGGCTCCGTCCGCTATTATCAAGTAAAAAGTAGCCTAGGTATAAACTACTTCATTCCAAATTTTATCCAAATCTGTTCAGCCGTTAAAGCGTGAAGAGAGAACAAACATACTTACACGCTTACACACTTACATACTCGCACACTTAAACAGAAACTTTCGAATTTATAATATTAGTAGGATAGTAGGATAACACAGTATACTTTTTACCTCATATGTGCATAATTAGAATCTAACTATACCTACATACAAAATTCTGTACAATTATTCAGTTGTAAAAACGTAACGACCAAAGAGATATATATTTTCTTACGAATTTTAATAATCACGACAACATTTATAACTTTACTAGCCGTGCCCCGCGGCTTCGCCCGCTATTATCAAGTTAAAAAGTAGCCTATGTGTTAATCCTAGGTATAATCTATGTACATTCTAAATTTCATACAAATCCGTTAAGCCGTTAAAGCGTGAAGAGGGAACAAACATACTTACACACTTACAAACAAACTTTCGGATTTATAATATTAGTAGGATAGGATGACCCGACAGACGTTGTCCTGTCTTAGTACATTCATCAAACGCGCGAGGTAAAAATCGTCGTTAAGTTTTCTGAATATTTTAAATTTTCCGTACTATTTTGTTATTATTTTCTTTCCGTAAAGAACTTTATACAATGTATCACGAAACTAAAATGATGATTGAAATCAGTAAAGTCGAACGACTCTACTGCCGAACGGAAGTAATGACGTAAATAGGGATTCTATAAATATTCTAGCTGACCCGGTAAACGTTGTTTTGCCATTATACATTATTTCTAGGAAATATACATATTTAAAATAAGTAACACTATAAGTGTGTTAGATTTTATAAAGAAAAAAAAAACAAAATAAATAGATTGGACCACCCTTAACATTTAGGGGTATGAAAAATAGATGTTGATCGATTCCCAGACCTACCCGATATGCACACAAAATTTCATAAAAATTGGTCGAGCCATTTCGGAGGAGTTGGGTAACAAATACCGCGACACGAGAATTTTATATATTAGATAATTAAACGCAAGCAAAGCTTAAAAAAGCCGACTTCACCGCTTTATCTTCGGCACCTTGATCAGATTTAATGTATTAAACACGCATTATTGACGATAACTCAAAAACTAGGGATCAGATCTTGATCAAGTTAAAAGGGAACCACATGAAAAGCACTAGCTTTCAAATAAAAAAATAATCATCAAAATCGGCTCACAACGAAAGAAGTTATGAGGTAACTTTTGAAGTCGGTAAACGAGAACATCGTCAATGTAGTCCACAGAATACGCATTATTGACGATATTTTAAGAACTACTGATCAGATCTTGATCAAATTTAAATGGAACCAATTGGAAAGCAACATCTTTCAAACGAATTTTTCGAAATCGGTTCACTTGGAAAGAAGTTATGAGGTAAAACACATAAAAAATACAGTAGACTTGAGTACCTCCTCCTTTTTTGTGAAGTCGGTAAATATATATGTAAGTGTTATATTTCTTTGATAGCTACATCTGTAAATTAAAGATGCAAAGCTTTGAATACAGTTTCCTTTGTTTTTACTTACCAACAAAAAACTTTCCATTAATTTAGAAAACGCAATAACGAGTTTCGCTCACGTCGACAAAGTTTTCATTGGAAACCAAATTTCATTTGAAATATTTTTTAAGGAAATGTTTTGGCTTTGTTGGAGAGTTAGTAGTCCTTATTTCGTAGGGATAGGGATGAGATTGAGGTAGTTTTTTGTGATGATGCATGTTTTCATTTTCGCGTACTGACAGCTAGAGGGGACGTATGATGGGCGGTCTCCTCGAAAATCCAATATGACAAATTCGGAAGTACGTGATTGGAATGAATGTGGAGAAGGAATTTATTTTTGCACTGTGCTATGTGAATGCCGGGACACCTGGGTCGTATCACGGTTGGATGAATAAATGAATTTCGAATAAGATATTGTAAAACGTGGGTAAATATCAAATCAAGAAGGTGGATTTGATCAGAATATTGTGTGTAATTTTTGCTGAAAATATTTTTACACAATTTCCTTGTTTTTTTTTCAAAGACTATACTTAAATAGAAATGGAACCGTTTTTTCACAACTTTGCTTAATAAATTATGTGTGACTATTATCTGCGTTATAAGATACATAAGTATTTTAGGTGGAGTAGGTTTCGATCCGGTTACGTCATTCTGTAAGGTAAAAAAATGTTGACGTATTGAAAAAGCACATTTCGTTTGTTAAAGCATTCTGCTTGTAATAGGTGCTTATTAAAAGCTACATAAATATAGCACAAACAATGGACCCACTTTAACACAAATCCGAATCAAGCGATTTCTGTTTTTTTCACAATTAAGCAAAACTATCTACGGGCCAATTGCTTATATTATTTTGGAATTAACATAAACTTAAAATAAACGTTTTCACAGTCGCAGCCTCACACTAAGTTCGATGACTTGTGACATAGGAGTCGGAAGCATTTACATCACAGTCAAACACACCCAGAACCAGAAACTCAAATTTCCCTTGGGGAGAAAACTTGTGTTCTCACCAGGAATCGAACCGTATACTATTTGCTTAGAAGGTGACGGCGCACCCAACTAAGGCAACGGGTAGTTCTTAAATTATTAAGTACATTTTGAGACTAATAAAAAAATCTCTATTTAAATCAATAGTGTAGCGTGGTCTGTGACTCGTCGTGACTGTTTAGTGGGATTCTCAGTTCTAGAGGGCACGTTAATCCGTCGTCGGTCATACTTGTAAGTCGTAAGACGTCGATGCCATGATCAGATCCTTTTAGATGGCCTTATAAATTCTGACACAACAGCCCACTAGCCTAAACGACATTTTAGAATTAATGGTTCATTTATGTTGTGTGCAAATTGTTTCGGTCACGTAGGTAAGTCCTATTTTGTTTCTACCGAACAAAATTTCCATTTTAAATCCAACGTGAACATTATTTGCTTATTTTCAGTTTATCAAAACCCCATTTCACAATAATCCTCTTAACCCAAACACGTAAAACCAACCCCTAACTGCTATTTGTTAACACCGCAATAAGTATCCGAGCCCCTGAATAAGATAAATATTTGTTCGGAACAAGCGAACCAAAAAACCCGAAATGGTCCAGAATCGATCGCCTAAAGTAACACAGAGCTAAAAACATAGTAAAAAGAGAGACAGTAGTTTTACTAAGCAAGAGAAGCACGGAGAGAAGGCACAGTCACGGCGCGTTAGACCTTAACAAACGCCTAAAATTAAATAGTTTGGCCGGCAGGCGAATAGCGCTTCCTTTGCTTTGCTTTTTACTACAATCAAGGCGCTTAAAGAAAGATCGTAGTTGAAATCTTGTAATCTCTTTTTACTAGAAAACAGAGTTTTCTACAGTGCATTAGATGACCTATGTTGTTAACAATGGATATTATAGCATTATTATCCATTGTTATCAACATATTTATTCACATATAGATGACTTTATCAGACTTAGAGATTGACTTTATTTTTATTTATATATGCTTGAAAAGTTCAAGCACATTTCTAGTAGCGCAGCCGAAGTTTTCCAAACAAATTTCCGGTAGTATCCTTCATTAAGAACCAGTAGGTACCCATTATATATATTGTTTTGTCACTTCGCATTATTATCAAATTATCAATAAGTACTCATTAATATACTACTCTATCCTATTTTATTGTACAAAAAAAATATATTAGATCACAGATTTGATGTAGTGGGCTTGAGCACTTGAGTTACCTATAAGCTCGATGTCTTGTAGGTAACTTAGTTCTTTGCTGTACATAGTTTTAGTTTAGTTTTAGGAAATATAGGCAATTGGCCCGTAGTTAGGCAGTTGAAATAACGTCTTAAAAAATAATATGTAGGTATATTATTTGAAATCTTAGCTCGGAGAGTTTGTTAGTTATATATTAGTCGTGGCTATTTTGGTGGAGGCAGCGCAGAGTTAAACTACTGTCATTATTTTTACTACGACTAAAGGCCTATGTGCGATCGCCTGAGGGAAGGACTGAAGGATCCTGCCCCGGGCTTTGTACTCAGATTCAATGTATCAGGGTGAAAGATTTAGAGGCAATAACGTACGGTGTTAGCAAGATATTTCGTCGTATTGTTCGTGCCATCGGATTAGTTGTAACCGAAGATTGGACTCGCTATCGGTGGATTCAACTTGCCCAGCGAATGGCGATACATTGTTGTAGGGCACAATGCGAGGAATAATGAAGCGGTACGATTGTTTCGAAATGTAAAAATATATATCAGCTGTATGGTCATTTGGATCTGTGATGTTAATAGATCTTTAATACATATTTTTAGGAAGCGAAGCAATACACATCGTGACGTTCACCGTTAAGGTAACGACATACATTGTGACGTGATGTATAAAAATAATGTAACGTATAATAAATGTAACGTCTTGAGCAATATAGACTTAGACATAGGTAAGCATAAATATCACTATTTTTAGAATTAATATTTGATACAGGATATTTTCGATATATTTTTTAAATGAGAGCTTGATATTTGAACATATTTATAACATAACATAAACGCTTTCACTCTCACAGCTCCACACTAAGTCCGATGACTTGTGTCTTGGGTGCCCGAAACATTCACATCACACACACAATTACACTCAGAACCAGAAACCCAAATTTCTCTTAGGGAGAAAACTTTTGTTCCCGCCGGGAATCGAACCCGATAACCCTGCTTAGAAGGCGGACGCCCACCTATCTAATCCAACGGGCAGTTACGTGTTAAATATCCCGTATCAGATATTTATTCCACTGAATGTGATCTTCGTGCCTTAAAAACTGGTATCACTATGATGCTTCATAATATTATCATGATTTATGGCATTATATATTACCTATGTAGGTTAAACACATGGGATCGCACTACCACAGCGCGATGAATTTCGCTACGTTGATATATTCGCATTCTGAGGTTGACGTATTGCAAACGATTTGTATTGAGGTAATATACCGTCAGCTATCAATCAATGAAATAAGTGATAGAAGATGGTAATATAATAGTTAAGCAATGTTAAATGCCTTAGCTGATAAAAAAATATGATGTTTTTGAAATACTTTCGTAATAATTAAACGCAAACAAAGCTTAAAAAACCGACATCACCGCTTATATTTTGGTTTTGGTTTGATCGATTTAAATAAAAATTATATGGGACCACCTCTGATGTATAATCTACCAAACAAAAAAAACATCGAAATCGATTCAAAACGGCATGTTTGACCAATATTATTGGTTGTGATTGTGTGTATGTGATGTGGATGTTTCCGGCACCACGACTTAAGTCATCGAACTTAATGTGCGGCTGTGAGTGTGAAAGCGTTAAAAAAAAGGTTTTTAAAATATGCTTAACAGGTAATCCTATGGAATAGTGCATCAAATAAACCAAGACCATTTTTATGAAAGTATTTCGAAAAACATAAAGATTCACTAAAGTCGGCGAAGGCATTTAATAAAGAAACCAAGCTCGTCCAGAGAACATTACTATTGTCTACCCTCTTTCATTTCAAACGCCGAATGGAAGAGATTCGACGATAAAATTTAAATAAAAGGTCATTTTCTCTTTTAAAAGTTGAAATCTTGGCGTTATTTTTGGCAGCTGAATACGACACTTTTCTGAGAAAATGAAGTACGACCACTCTGCGGTTCCATGATTGTTTGGCATTTAATTTTGAAAAGAAGGTAAGTCGTTTCGTTTGAAGGAGAAATACAAAAACCGTTTTTACTTAACCTTGACCTTGAAATATGTATTAATAAATATGGTCTGGTTTGGATGATTTATTTATCCACTTTATGTTTACACGATTTATTAAATAAGAACCAGAAAGTATTCCTGAACAGGTAATAACAATAAGTCGTATTTGGGATATGAAAAATTGAGAATCATACTAAAAATCAGAAGAAAATTTAACTCTAGTATTTACACTCTCAGCCCCACACTAAGTTCAAAGAATGATACCATGGGTGCTGAAAACATACACATCACACACACAATCAGAAGCACAAATATCCCATGGGAAGGAAAATTGTGCTCCAGCTGGGAACTTACGGTGTAGATTGCGAACTTTGGGCAAGTGCGACAAAATAACTTTGGCTGATGAGGCAGACTCAGTTCAATTATCAAAATTTACTTTTCAAGAGTAACACTGCGACCTAATGCAACATCACATAATAGAATTAGTAACAAAATAGAATGGTTTATTCTAATCTGTTGTAATTATAGAAGTGTTCGTACTTTTAGTACCTAATCCCTAAAAAATACGAATAAGTTTTAATAAGTGATGTTAAATATTTTCATTGAGTGAAATATTACTGCACAGCTTTTGGGTTGCGGCTTTAGCCTCTATAAAAATAATTTAACGTCCTCAATAACATTTTTATGTGACATTACTCCACTGAACTGTAATTACAGTTGGAATCAGAAAAAAGGCATCCGTCCTCCTCTTTTCAATTACACATCTTACTTATATAGTTATTCGCCGCCGATTTTCTTGCCAGGTTCTTTTCGAAATGGCTGTAATTTTGCGAATCTGGCAGTAGAGTCATTAACTTTCATGAGTGCCTCTTTGGGGCCCAAGTGAAAGAACGATTTTGATTTGATTTTGATTGTTTCTTATCTCAAATATCTTTCGCTTAAATTTTAATATTTTAAACGTGTTTTAACGCCTTTTCCGGATATGTCTTCACACACACACAAACACACATATAGTCGTTTTTTTTATCTCATTAGTTGAAGTTTGGTCACTATCTCACCATCGAAAAGTGATGATGTGATATAATTATTGCCATTCGTTATTTCGGTAGGTAAAATATCGTTTTTATTACCCTTCTGTTTCGAAATGTATTAAATAATGTACATACCAAAATTTTGGGTCGTTACAAAAATCAGACATAGTCTATTATTATTAAAGATATTTTGATAAAGCTTACGCACATTTTGAAGTTTTATTTTTTGGTAGATATTAATATAATAATATAACTACTGAAATAATAGGTCAATATCAGCATTAAATATATTATTTCCACTTTCTTAGCTTTCAAAGTCACGCCATACTGTCTGTTCCTTAAACAAAAATCCACAAAAAAGTGACACTAAAAATTCTCAACAACTTAAAGCCGTTGTCGTCTTAACTTAGCTTTCTTTTTGCGAGACACGAGAGGGTGAAGATGAAATTAAATTCTCAATGAAAGCCGATCTCACCGTGATATAAAGGGGATCCTCTATGAATTATATCCCTTTAAGATCCCTTTTGCTGCAAGCGGGTTCCGCGTAACAATAGTGTAATCGTCCAATTAAGTGTTTGTATGAGTTCAAGATGGATAATGCTTTCGAGAATGTTGAGCGTTGGCTCGAAGTCGGGATTCTTCGAGATCTTTGTTTAGACTTGGAGGGAGGTGTCGCAATATGGTATTATATATTGTGCATAGATCTTGTTAAATAACGACCGTAGTTAAGGATGGAATAAATGACTTGATCGTATGTTGTTTGATATGGAAAATATAATTGCACTTGGTTATTCAGCCCGCGGCCTTATTATAGAAGAGGCTGTCAAAACACTTTAAACAATATTGATATGCATATGAATTTTGGTGAACTGAAATTATTATAAATAACTTTGAGGATTATATAAAAAAAAAACACTTGATTGATTAATTTTCATAGTAGAAGAACAAAATTAAATATAGAATATAAATTTATTTGTATGAGTTACATCAATTACTATTATGAGGAATAAATACAATGAAATTAAAAGCCTTATAACTTCCCTAATATGCATTCCGTATTTCTATCTTACCTTATTTAGCATTGAAGTACCAGAATTTCTTAAAGTGGATTGGATGATGCCTTTTGGGAGATATAATTCCCCAGGATATGATGGCAATCAAATATTTTCTGTGAAAGGTAAGGTAGGATCAAACTACGTCAACAAACGCGGCGGAAAGACTCTTTGGCAGTCTGCTTGAGACGGTACCACCTATTTGGTATACAGCCGAATAGCAAGACTTAACAAGCAAGTCAGGTTTCGCTAAAAACGCGATTTGTCAGTGTAATTACTTGGCACAAGTTCTTATACTTAAAATCTTAACATCACTGTTAAAACCCTTGGATGGCGCTGCACATTATGCTAGGCAAAAAAACAAACGCTTTCACAATCACCGCCCCACACTAAAATCAAAGACTTGTATCTTGGGTGCCGAAAACATTCACATCACACACATACACATTATACTCAGAACTAGAAGCACAAATCGAATCAAACCCAGGACCCACGGCGCAGAGGGCGGGCACCTGTCCACTGCGCCAACTGGGTCGTCAGGCAGGCGTGATACTTACCATTAGGCAAACGACTTGCTTGTCTCTAGTGTCATCTGTGTCGTCTCTTGACTCAAAGGCAAAAATAAAAGCAATATAAATACTAAAAACATTTTTTTATTAGTTGTTAATAAAAAACGGACTAAAAAGTCCATTGAAGCAGAGAACTTGTCAAGATGAATCGAACTCGATGAAGTTGCGTAGTTTTATGGCAGAGTTTCCATGGCTACCTATCGGCTCCAAAATAAGAACTACTACGAGCTAAAGTATTATACAGAACTTCATTTAATAGACCGATCTCAGTCAGTGAAATGCCCTAAATGCTTAATCTCTGCGCAAAGTATTTGCAAGCATTTTGGTCACGTGTCTCGACCAGGCACCCAACAATTCTTTATATATTGAATAGGTTCCTGGTCTTCACGGTCCGAGGCATCTCAATAAATAGCACAAATATATTGCCTCTATCAATGTTACAAAATTTGCGCCTTTTGATATTGTAAAAATATTGACAATATGTGGTCTTATCACATATGCAAAAAGTAGTCATCAAAACAGAATTGTATATTCTATTTTGAGCAGTATTATATTCTCAGAGAAGATCTAATTTATGTTATTTCAGCCAACCAAGCAATTCCAGGTGCTCTCTATAAAATTCAGTCAAAATATTATCCACATTTTCATTCATATTCAGGCTGAATAGTCGTAAATTCAGTCCGGTTTGTGTTTCAGACGGCTCTGGTGTGCACCGGTTTGAATCGGTCATAATTTCCGATTTTCCGTGCAATTGAGCAAGATCAGCACCTTTTGGATCTATTTAGCAATGCAAAGGGAGGGTGATAATTACGGGACAGTTTGGGACTCGCTTCTCTCTCTGTTTGATAAATTGTGCTGAATGTTTCACTTGCTTGCATGTCGTACGGACTAGTTAGTGGGCAGTTCTGGTGTCACATTTTTTAGGCCTTCTGAAGGCATCCGACATGGCTTACTTGACACGCCTGAATACTGTATGTATCTTTGATTCTGTATGAGGCTCGTAGTTCCATGTGCCATAGAAAACAAATATGGTTATAGGAACACATACACATGGTTGTAGGAACTCAACACATATTCCGGGCCTACTGCGCTTCTCGACCACAGCAACACATAAAAGTACTAACATGAGTCAAAGCGGTCAAACGCCTATCGGGGATTGATAACCGTTTTTTTCTAGCTAGTTTTTATGTCTGATATGCGATTGACCACTGTATCACATGTTGGTAGGTCGAAGTAACGCCTTGAATATGAACTGGCTCTCAAAGGTACCGAAACACTTTTTGGTGTTGGCACAGATGTGACAAACATGAGAGTTGTAAAGCCAACACCATATATATACAATTTTTATGGAATTACAGGAAAAATAAATCGTACTACAAGTACTTAGTTATTGTTATACACGTAACAATAACTGTTTGTTAAACTGTTAACAAAGTTTGTTCTGAGTTTGAAAGTCAGTTGAAGTACCAAAACGCCATTCAAAAAAGTGTGCGCAATGAACAGAGCTTTACCTGCCAAAAAAGCAATTACAATAATCTGAACTGTAAACAATTTTTTTTTGGTTTTAATTTTGTGACAATAATGGTATAAATCGACACTCTTAACTTACTGTAAAATTAAAATGCTACAAACTGGATTCAGTTTTTAATATTGCATGTTGGGCCACTCGTGTCTAGTTACTTACTCATGTCTTAATTCTTACAAGCATATAAAAAATTGTAGATTTTTCCAATGCTAGTGAGAAAGAAGACAAGCAAGACGACTATCTCTCTAAAGTTTTAGATGTTATTTCTCATATACTCATTAAGTACGTTTGGCAAAAGAGTAGTATCGCAAAAAGACCTAATTTGTTTGTTGCCATAGCATACTTCAGACTCTTTATTTATAATTTTTTGGTTGAAAAGCTAGCCTTATATCGTATAACATGTGTATTTCTATAGAATAACATGTTTATTTTGCTAGCTTCATGATTATCAACCTGGCAAAGAAAATATGTTATTCTCAAAGTGTCTGCATCTAAAACCGCATCTTAAGTCAGGATGCTTCTAAACGTTGCCAAAATTCAATTCACCCAGTAACCACTGTAATTTACACTTTATTCCTGTTCCCGACACCAGGCAGTTCCAGTTTTCGTGCCAATGTTTTCTGGGATCCTCTACATATAGCGTGTTTTGCCGTGTGTCATATTGCTTACGCGATGTAAGTTTTTTTTAGCCCAATGTAAAAACATGAGCATTAAATTTGAATTTGTATAACCTCTTGTTTATGATTGTATTTACCGATTTAATTGACAAAAAATCCTACACTATAAAGTAAATTTCATAGATCTCATTTCCCGCGTTTTTGTTTACCGAACGGTTTAAATAGAGAATCGGATCGTTATCTTAGGGAATTTATATACAAAGCGCCCGGAGCACGCGACCTGTTATACAAAATTGCAGCGCGGGGGGAAGCGTCGCGGGCGCGCGCCCGCAGCGCTTTGTATATCAAGGTCCCTTAGGCGCTCGGGAGTATTGTAATCATGTCCCTTATAGGTTAACATGGTTCATCTTCGGCCGCTAAATTTCTTTCTACTATAGTATCAGATATTATCTTTAGTCTTACAAGCCGTTCCCCGCGGTTTCGCCTGCGTTTATCAAGTTAATAAGTAGCAGATGTGTTAATCTTTAGTATAAGCTAAGTGTAGTCAAAATTTCATCCAAATCTGATCAGTCGTACAACACACTTACAAAATGTCATATTGATAATGTTAGTGTGATGTGATAGTGTGATAAAGTGTATTGTAAATTCATATTAACGTAAAGAAAATTAAGTATGACTTCCAAAAACGTTTGCTTTAATATAGACCTTGTTACAATTTACAGTTCTTATAACTATTTAATCAAACCATTTATTAATATCACATTCACGGTGACGTATGGTGACAACTTGACGACCTCGTTAACTTTAACGTAGAAAAAACGGGCATAGCCCACGCTGCGAAACAACGTTCTATGTAAAAGCTAAGATACCAGCATCTTATTTCTAAAGCAATTCGTATTCAAGTCTTGGATGGGAACATCGTAATGTGGCCGGCCTATTTGTCAGCTAGAATGGAGTGCCACTAGAATTTTGGAACTACTCCTTGAAATACGAGTAGATGCCATATAATAGCTTCGTGATAGTTGTTTTTTTTGTTTTGCGAACCAGAATGGATTCATTCCATTGATTCAGGTAGTTCAATTGTCATTCTGCTTTGCTTGCATCGAAGAATTTGTATATTTTACATGTTATTTATTTCAATTGCACGGATGTATAGGGAAAATAATACAGGCGTGACGTTTTGTATCAGTAATCCTTATCATTATTAACCATGATGCATTATAATATTTCATGGTGTTATGAGACGAAGAGTTAAAATTATTAACGACATAGAGACACTACCAAATCAATGCAAAAGTAAGGCTCTTATTAAGTTTATGCCTCACGAGCATTGAAAAATGTATTGTACTCTTTTTTAAAGAAGTGTAAGAATGATAATGAATTCTTCGCTTGTGACCGTTTTTATGACCGACAAGGTTCCTTGAAAAGCTTATTGTTAGACACCAGAGCCCCGTTCAATAATCAGCAGAGGCACAAAGTAAACTGCAGAAGGTTGGCTGGAAGGTATGCCTCTTTGAGACGATAGATAAACTATTTTTATGAGAAACTCAGAGTTTCTCGGACAGAAAGAGATATTCAATTAAAGTGTTCTTACCCTATGCTTATTACTAAGTCCAGGGTATTAAAAATATTACCACAATGTTAATTATTCCAGTTTCCAAGTGAATATTAATTTCTCCAGAGATAAACCCTCGTAACTCATTAACGTAAGTGGTTTATAGCTGGCAACACAGGCTAATCGCATTAGTGAACATGGCTGTACTCAACTTAAACATAAACATAAGCTTAATTTTGTAATAAGTTAGTTTCGTTATTATTGTTTTATATTTTAGTGCCGCCAGAAATTATACATCGTCATCAGTCTATTTTGTACCCACTTTTGGGACTCGGGATTTTCCTTCATAGTTACACATGTTTATAAGCTCTGATATATGAAATAGTATATCCCAGATTATAAAGATTGGATATTTACAAGTCCGTTTTTAATATTATTGTTACAAATTGAAGGAATGAACATGAAACAAGAATGCAAGAATAAGGACAATATAAGTATACCAACCCTATTGGGGGGGTGGAATGCAAAGGGGTATGTGGGCCTCGAACCCACTAAAAACTCAGATAGCGTCGCTAGCAGTCACTATCTTGCCGTTTTTATTCACTTTTATTCACCGTTAAATGTATATACAAGCATTAATCAAAGGTAAAGAGTTCTAAAGCACCCCTTTCCTTCCTAAACGGTATTAAAATGCGCTTATTAATCAAAATGCATTACCCTCTTTGACTTGTAAGTCAACCCTTAAGCATCCATAGATTAAGATTGCTTCGAATTATTTTAATTGCAATTTGTCTCAAATATAAAGCAGCTTGTCTCGTCATCTATGAAACTGCAAACGTTGCAATTAATCTCAGAAATTTTATTGATCGAGCGAAGCAAGATCTCTAAGTTGACTTGGTGACTTGGCTAAGTGGACTTGGTGGTGAAAAACTCGTCATCAAATAATTATTAATTAGATTCCAAAACCCAATTACCGCTGTGAAGGAAAGTTAATAGGTAATTGACATAAAAAAACGCGGGTACTGACGTCATCAGTCGAATCAGTCAATGACACATAAATAAGCATGATATAATATGATACGGTATTAACTGTGAATTTGGTCATTTCGATAGTTTTCATTATATTTTTATACTCAGTAAAATTGATTATGAATAAAAAAAAATATTGGTGTATAGTTATGACTATAGAATTACACCCATAAAATAATACCCTCGATTCCTTGTCTTTTTTTTAATCTCACGCAAATCACCCATAGATAAATAAGATATATACCTAATTATGAGGAACCTAAGCGTCGCTATGCATCATGTCTGCAGCCCAGGTACCATGTATCGGTACTAGGTACATTTTAAACTAGTTTTGAGTGTATTCTGCGCTCTTTAAAGTTATTCTTGTGTTGTTTCTAGTTTGCGACAAGTAATAATTGAAACGCACAAACGATAGAATAAAGACAAGGCCTCTTTACAAAGTTAAACATCGCCTTGTTTTGTCCATTTGTTTAGCGGCCCAGATCTAAGGCCTTAATCCTTCCTTTTGTCTGCGATTTTAAATTGGCTCATTTTATTGTGGAATGAAATCTTTGGAGGCTGGAGCAGATTGTTCAAAAGAACGTCTGTAGTTTTTTGTTCGTCGCTCAGAGTTATTAAGTTCTCGGTTGAGAGGTGGAGTACTTTGCCGGGAAATTTAGGCGCTGGGCAAAATTTTAAGTTAAACGACTGGTTCTCATATTTCTTTTACCAAATCAAATGTTCTTCTTCTAATAATATAAGCCTACATCAATTTGATCACATTACCATGGATTTTAAAAGTAAGTCAAAGAAAGACTCCTGATGCAAACGTGCTCCACCGACCTGAAGATCACATGGTACGAATAGCCCAGCTAGACTTACCAACGCCGCGAGTCGGTACGAAGACGCCATGGAAGACCACCCTTCACCTGGCTGACGACGGTCCAAAGGACCTGAAGGAAAGCGAAATAATGGGAAGACCCCAGATAATGGGAAAAGGCTTAGGAGAAGAAGAAGACCATGCATTTTAAAAATAACTACATAAACACTAACCTGCTCGATATACAAAGGCTTTTCAAATTTATAATATTCGTATTCTTTTCTACTAACTTAAAACTCCAGCAGCCACTAATTTGGTTTTTACTTTTATTTTTCTCATGGCCTAAGTAAAATTTGAAACTGCAACCTTTTAATTAGGAGCAACATCTATACCATTAAGATTAACTTCAAACATCATGTGAATGTATCAATATCTGGAAAGTTGTTTTGTAACTGAACGGATCTTGAGGAAATTTTAAATAGACATAGTTTATACCTAGAAACTGGCTTTTATCCTGATGAACAGCTGTGATAATATATATCTATTCCTGATCAATATCAGGGGCGTATAGCCTTTTAGCGGTTATAGGTACATTTTGAAGATAGACGTTACAACACCACCGCAACAAGATATCTGCGTTTATTATTCTTCAGCATCTGTTAGCTAATTACAAACAACTCTCAAAACTCGAAACATCATTGCTTTCGGCGGTAACTCGCATAAATCTTGATTATATGCAAATTTTATTTCATTAAAGCGGTTACTATAAGCAATATTGCCGGGGTGAAATACAGCCGGCCCGCCCTTGGATTAACTAATGGCTATTTATCTTGTAAAGATCCCTCGGTCTCGAAGATGCGGACGAATTATTAATTCGATGGATGAGAATGTTTCCAATCTATTTCTAGTTCTCAAATTGACTTTAATTTCATGATTTTGGCGTGTTCTACAGCTTACTGCACCCGTAAGCTATGCTGGCTCTGTATATCATGATTTATTTGTGACTAAGCAAACGATTTGAAAATTCAACATTTTCTCAAATATTTAATAAAACCATAAAAAACAATAATTGTATATACGCATGACCTTGCGTAATACCATAATATAAGTTATGCAAAATGTACCTTGATATATATATGTTTAAGATATTTCATTGTGGTGGAAAAAGGTGCTTGCATTACCATATTTCTGGCACTAAAAAATATTTTTTGGAAAGTGGAGTCTAAACCATAGTCTGAAATATTCTACTTACTTTCTTTTATTCTGTCTGAATCAAGGCTGCTACATATTCATACGTCATTAAGTTGTTAAAAGGTATGTCAACGTGCCCATCGTCAGATAAAAAAGAAAAACATCTGCTGTCCGTCCTCAGATTTGAATAACAGCATTTTAAACATGCTAGAACCATTGAAAAACAACATAATTGTTGAAATTCCAAAAATAATTTATTAAATGCAGCATTTGTGATCTCAAAATCTTTTATGAGCCAGAACTTACTTTTAGTGGTAAGGAGTATTTTTTTTATATGTAAAAACACATAAAAAATAATACAGTCTCTATAGCTTCATTCCACGTGAACCGATTTTGAATATTTTTTTTGTTTGAACGATGTTGCTTTCCATTTGGTCCCATTCAAATTTGATCAAGATCTGACCAGTAGTTCTTGAAATATCATCAGTAATGCGTATGTAGTACATCTAATCTGATCAAATTTCCGAAGATAAAGCGGTGAATTCGGTTTTTTTAAAGCTTTGCTTGCGTTTAATTATATAAACATAAACACTTTCAAACTCACAGCCCCACACTAATTTCGATGACTTGTGTCGTGGGTGCAACATTCACATCACACACACAATCACACCCAGAACCAGAAACACAAATTACCCTTGTGGCAAAACTTGTGTATCCACCGGGAGTCGAACCCGATCCGCTGCTTAACAGGCGAACGCGCACCCAAGTAAGCTAACAGACAGTGCTGATAGTAAGTTTAAAAGGTTTTTTAGTCTGGACTTAAAACGGTGCCGCACATAGAGACAGCTTATACTAGAGTTTAATGGTTTGAATTTTCATAACCAAAACATTGACGACACTAATTGCCTGTGGGGGACCCTAATTGCTCCTTCCCAGTAAAATTCTGCCCAGCTAACCGGCAAATGTATGCACCTCGCTAAATAGCCAATCATGCTCTGACAGCTTCGGAAATTGTCCAACAACTGACGACATATGTCATAATCAGAACAATAGCTCGCTCCAAGCGTATTCATTTCGCTCGCATACCTCGTATTCATTTCGCTCGCATCGCTCATTTGCTTTATTGAATTACGGTGTCGATTATTCGAATCGAAAACTGATAATCGTATAGGGCGTATTAATTTACGGTTCGATATCCGAATATCGATTATAAATCATTGATGCGACGTCATTTTTATGAATTTATTACGTCTGTATACGAGAGATACGATTCGTTTTGTATATGTGTAATTGAATGTGACTGTGCTCATATGGAAATCGAAAAATATTGCAAACACAAAACCGTGATAAATTGTTTTTTGTTTTTAAATCGGGTGCTTTGTTTCTGTACATTGTTTCGGCGGCGAGACGTGTTTACGTGTTGTTTAGAAAACAATGAATATCCGAGTCGCGCCTAAACGATAGACCTCAAGAGGTGCGAAGAAAAGCAATTTTCTCCACACACAAAGAGTTCTCATATGTACTACGTCTCTCATATACCTGGAGAGCTCTGCTCTTTTCGGAATGAGAACCACTGTTTATGTTTTCACACAGTGATTAAAGTGAAGTGATGAAAACAAAATGGCAACACGTTGCTACGTTGCCTTTAGAGGGGGTATAACGTCACCCCAAAGGGGGTGCCGTCATTTTTGCGTCTCTTCAGCGGGGACGTTATGGCTTTGACGGGGTGTCGATAGTGGTGAAGGCAGCAATTCCTCTTTGTTTTTCTCTCGCGTTTTAAATTTCAAGAGACTTTATAACTTTTATGGATACTGAAGCTAGACAATATCATGAAGCGAGGAAAATGGCTGCAGTATATTCGAACCTGATTAATTAATGTAACTCTACTTATTTTTATTTTCAGCATCTGATTTCATAGATATTACATAATATTTTGTTAAAGGGATAACTTCAGGGTTCGTTGCAAAGGTATTTTAGTAAAAATATATTGGTTGTAGTTTTATACGTCTGAATTATCGCAATAACTTTAACAGGAATAAATGCTGGATTTTTATAGCAGTCGAACGTTGATCCTTCTATAATTGAGTCTAGTAGGTTAAGTTTTGTTTCATTAGCTTACTGTTTAAACTGTGTCATAATACTTATAATAATATCCAGAGTTACAAAAGAGAAAGTCTTCCATAGACTCTATTTTAATCTCTCGTTGATCAGATTAAATTAACTAAATACACATAATTGTAGATATAACTCAAAAAGTTATGGTCAGATCTCTAAATGGGACTACATGGGAACAACCTCGTCCTATTTTTAAAGTCGGTTTAAAAGGTTTTGAATCAAAAGACATTGTTCTTGTCCATCAAAGCATAATATAGGGAACTACGATGTAAAAAAACGAATACCTTATCCAATGCGTAAGTAATACGCTCTCAATGTCACCCACTGACAGATTCCCCTTTAAATCTTAGACAGACAAGAGAAATCCACTTCTTATCTTCGATCCACAGTCTTTTTAAAAACACAAAAAGGCAGCCTTCACACTATCGTAAGGGCGCAGAGAAAATCCAGAGAGATTACCTACTGAGTGATTGCTGTTCCTAAACTTGTGGATATTCCGCAAGTGAGTACTTAGGATGGTTGGTGCACCTCATGATTTACCTCGACAATATTGTTAGAGAGAAACAAATTCTAAGAAACGGTGTATAGAGTCTATTTTTGTTATGTTGTGGTAGGAAATTTGTGAATTGCCATCTTTCGATGTGCCTCTTGCATAGATGGGTAAAGTTTTCTTATTATTTTTTATTTATTATATTCCCCGCTGTTAGGCAACTCCGGCGTTTAATGGCTTCTACTATAGGGTGTCTTATATTCGGGGAAAGATAAATACAGAATAGAGATTCTATAATATTACCTTGCACAAGTATAATATTACAATTCAAATTGGTAGTTATTTGGCGGTGGTCTATTGGACCAACTATTACAAGCCGTGCCCCGCGGGTTCGCCCGCGTTAATTAAGTTAAAGTGTAACCTATGTGTTATTCCGGAACCTAATCTATCTACATTCCAAATTTCATCAAAATTGGTTAATTCGTTACGGAGATACGTGGTGACAAACATTCACACACACACAAACTTTCGCATTTATAATATTAGTACCAGTAGGATAAGTAGGATTATTGTAGTTATAGGTTGTTTGTATTATTTTTTTATGTAATTCAAGTATTTTATGATGAATTATTAATAAATCATACAAAAACATATGATTAGCGCTGTTATAATTGTTTTCTGTTTGAATTTATAAAGTTCGCAGTTTGAAGACTCGTGACGTTTTTTTTTAAGTTCGCTCCTGGGTCGTACTACTCACACACCGGGAGCAGCCGCGGAAGTCGCTGCAGTTAAAAAGCGCACTAAGTGCGCGGCATTAGAAGATAGTTACATCTTTGTTCCCATTGTAGTAGAAACCACGGGCTGTTGGGGCGCTGAGGCTAAAAGTTTAATTAAAGAGGTTTAGGTTAAAAGAGAAGGTTGGTGACCCCTGATACGGATCGTTCTTGGTGCAAAGGATAGCTATTGCAATCCAGCGTGCTAGCATATTGGGCACCTTTGCTCCTGGAACTATCAGGGGCGGCTGTTTGACTTATTGTTATTGTAAATTGTTTAATTTATATGCCTTATGTTATGAAAATAAATAATTGGAATTACAGGTATAAAAAAGTTTTAAAAAATATAGGCATGGCCGTTTGAAGAATAATCTGATGTGTGTAAAGTATTGTTTTTAATTATTTACCATTTTCTGCTAAGAATAAAAATAAATAACAGTAGCGCCAAAATAAAACCCAGAAATAGATTTCTTTTTAACTCCTAGAGTACTTCTTACAAAGTATTATAATTACAATCTTGTTACAATCAAACCAAACTATGGCTAATCAGTAATTTAACTTTAACTGAAACTGCTACATTGCTATTACTAAGAATATGTTCATTAACTCTTTTCCTATTTAAGGGTAAGACACTTTGTCCATGTGTTCTTTTGCAGCGTTATCACTATACATTACACTAATATACACGATCTAACATTACACTAGTTCAATTGGTTTAATTCTTTTAAGTCTTCTCACTAAGTCTGTTACGTTAAGGAGCTGGATTGCCTCGATATTCACATGATGATGAAGTCTATGTTGGTGAGCTTCTGCGTGTTTATTTACTATGTAAAGGTCCCTGTGGAGATCGTCGTTTCTAACGTACCAGGGAGCGTTGACAATTTACCTTACCTAATACTTTGTTTTGGAAGCGTTGAAAAATTATTTTATTACTCTGTTTGGTGCAGTCCCAAAGCTGTATACCATAAGTCCATACAGGCACAAGGACTTGTTTGTACAGTAATATCTTGTTATGTTTTAACAGCGTAGAATGTCTTCCAAGCAACCAATACATTCTTTTGTATCGCATTTCTACCTCATAAATAATCTAACCCAGAAACGGATGAAAAAAATTAAACGATATTTAAAATCGGTCACCTCCCAGATGCTGTACATCTTACACCCCCGAAACTAGTCGGAAAATCCTACAAAAACTGCCGCGAGTCCCAGCTGTTTAGTAAACAAATAATAACAAATGACACTCGCGATAGTATTTAAACTCAAATAGTTTCTAATTAGAAATCAGGCTTTCCATATCAGTGCGCCCGTCATGTTGCAGCGACAAGAAGACAGGGGTGGCGACCGCAGTCATTGGGGTACCCTGTCGCAAACTTGCACCTGCGTAGTCTATATGACTTGTCGTTATTACTGAAGCTGTTTTAATTTGCGTCAGTTGATAACGTTTAACTATTCAGTTGGCTGCAGGTTTTGTTCATATATTCTGCAACAGACGGACGGACAGGCTGAGTGATTCCATTTTACAACCGACTTCAAAAAAAGGGGAGGCTCTTAATTCGTTGGTTTTTTATGTATGTTACCTTAGAACTACGTCATTTCTAAACTAATTTAAAAAAATATGGGTATAAGTTCTAGTTGGCCCCTTATAATTTGATCAAGATCTGATGAAGTGTTTCGGAGATATTTGTGATTGGAGTCGGTTATTTGTTTTTTAACTCGTATTTAATATAGTTTTGCTGTAGGGTGTAGACATTAAATGCCACTAAATACAATAATTGCTATCGATACTCGAAGTAAGTTACATAACTAAATAATAACTGTAGTTATAATAAATTAACTCATTGTGTACTGCTTCGAGTAGCAGGATAAAAAATAAAAAAAGCATAAACACTCACAGCCCCACACTAAGTTCAAAGACTTGTATCGTGGGTGCCGGAAACATTTACATCACACACACACAAATACACCCAGAACCAGAAGCACAAATAACCCTTGGGAAGGATTTTTGTGCTCCTGCCGGGAATCGAACCCGGACCCACGACGCAGAGGGTGGAGACCTGTCCACTGCGCCAACTGGGTGCTTAATAACTATTACAACATCGGAAAATTAAAGCATTTGTTTTTTCATTTACATTTTGTATCGAACGGCTTTTTTGTTGATATCTCGATAACGGGTTGACAACTATGATGGAAACTTTGGTGAGTTGTTCTGCATATACAGGTAGGTCTTTATCCAAAAAATATTGGAAAAATTGTACATGGTTTTTTTATAATGGACAGGACAGGATACGTTAGTAAGACTTGGTAAAATACTAGGCAAACATGAACATGAAAGAGGTAATAGTTTAGTCATTAATTTTTAGTACGGTATCAAAGTACTAGGCAACCATATACGTGAAGGAGGTTAAACATGTTTTCTTTACGTGGCATTGCACAAAAATTTTAGCTAGTTTAAAATAAAAATCAAATGTACTCTAACTTCACCAATATTTTTAAAGATAGTTTTTCCACCGCCGCGCGCCGGAAGTGAATCCCTGTCATCCGATATCGGCGACCGCATCCGGCTTCGTTTCCGGTCGCTCGATTTGGCCCGTTGTTTGTTTAATTTGTAATCAAGGTTTATTGTATTTGCCCTACCTGCTCACACAAATACGAGTAAAGCCACATTATTAAAGCGTAGGTGCTTGTGTTGACTAGAAATTAAAAAAAAATAAGTGAAAACAAAACCAATACATTTACATTAATTTTTACATCAATTTACATTAATATAATCTGTATTCACATAAAAATAATATGTAATTGTTATAACATAGCATAAACGCTTTCACACTCACATACCCAAACTAAGTTCGATGATTTGTATCGTAGTTGCCGGAAACATTCATATTCTACAAATCTCCTTCCTCCTCTTCTTCTCTTTTCTCCTTTTGATTGTGCTTTTGGTTGGGTATAATTGTGTAAATGTTTCCAAAACCCACGATATAAATCTTTCAACTTAGTGTGGTGTAGTGAGTGTGATTACTTTTTGCTTTTTTGCATTTATAATATTTAAATTATAGTAATAAATGTTACAGTTTGGGGTTTGTGTTTTAATTTTAAATACAGTTTATTAGTACGATAGTTTGATTGACATTCGTGAACTAGGAGACTTTTTTTTATCATAACGAACGGGGACAAAGTCGCGAGGCACTGCTTGTAAAATATTGATACATTTAGGCTATTGAGAAACTGGCAAATCTGACACCACGCATTTAAATTTTGGTTTCCTTTAACACGTTTCTTATTCTACCAACAAATTATACCTATTCTTCCCAGAAATTATGACAGTAGACCATTCATCATACCAAAATTCGTTCTGCGCAATCTCACCCGATGAAAGGTATATTCATTTTCTGAGTAAGGTATTCACGGGTCATTGTTAAAAATATCCGGTCACTGGCGATAAATATAGAATACATTTCGCCGAGATGAGAATATAATCCGGATTTAGAAAAGTGCCGCTTTTTGCCGGACTATATCGTCAGGGTGTGGTGACAAATATAGCGATTAGATTCGGAATCATTACAATTATCGCTATTTTTTTTTTTACGCGTTCAC
Organism: Lomographa bimaculata; assembly: GCA_948107665.1. Classification (NCBI taxonomy): domain Eukaryota; kingdom Metazoa; phylum Arthropoda; class Insecta; order Lepidoptera; family Geometridae; genus Lomographa; species Lomographa bimaculata. Next base: position 12,333,473 of record OX403599.1, read on the forward strand.
ACTCACAGCCCCATACTAAGTCCAGAGACTTGTATCTTAGGCACCGGAATCATTTCAGAAGCACGAATGTCCCTTGGCAAGGAAAAGTGTGCTCCTGCCGGGAATTGAACCGAGGACCCACGGCGCAAAGGGCAGAAACTTGCCCACCGCGCCAACGGAATATCGTAGGAGGCCGAGGAAAACTTTCAACAACATTCTAGCAGTTCCATTATCTTGGCTTATTGGCTCTGAACATTATTTATTTAGTTATTGATTATTAGAACGGTCACAGACCACTTGCACTTATTAACAGAATATTATTACACATTACTAACAAATTATTTTTTTTCGAAAGGCAAACATTTTACCACTATCTCACCTAATGAAAAATGATGATGCGGCGGAAGATGTGACATGCATACCTAGAAGATGCACCTATATACTACTATACTCTTGACTTTAAAGACTCCCAGATTACACCATTCAGGGAACAAAGAAAAATATTACATATATTTGAAGAACAGCGGGTGCCAGTGTTCTTTAAATGAATATAATGTTTTTGTTTGTTTGTTTTGTATTTATACCTATATAAACGGAACGATGAATACTGAAATCTACGTAGTAAGCAATCAAATCTTGGCTGATAGATATTACAATAATCTCTTATATATAAAAATTAATTGTTGTTCGTTAGTCTCGCTAAAACTCGAGAATGGCTGGACCGATTTGGCTAATTTTGATCTTGAAATATTTGTGGAAGTTCAGGGAAGGTTTAAAAGGTGAGAAAATATAAAGAAATCGCAATAAAATTAGTAAAAAGTAGTATTTTATTTTCCCATACATACTGTTCGTACCTGTCAAACAGGAGATGTTTCTGAATATTTGACCACAGACAATTGGCGGTATGAAGTTCGCCGGGTCAACTAGTCTATATTAAAAATTGAAAGTTTAAAAACATCTGTAACAATACATATGCCGTTATTATGGGTTAAGAAAATGTTTAGAATATATAGATTTTTATCTTATTTAGCTAAGGTGTCAATACAAAAATATATCATAGCTTTTAATAAAATAAACCGCTTACACAGGGACTGCCCAGCAATGCTTATAAAAATGCGCATATCATACGACAGAGAAAGGACAGTACCGGGTAAATCTCACGCTTTGTTGCCGTCCTTTGTGGTAGGCATAATAAAGAAATGAAATTTTCGCGTACATAAAGCTGGAATTACCCTCTCTCTGATATTAACGTGGCTTTCTCTAGCTTTGGGAGAAATTCTCATGAATTCTAAATGGGTTTTTGGAATGGGAAAGTAATTTTAACGTTTAGTCTAGACTTTGTGTTTGACTTTATCTCTTTAGCTAAAGCGTTATTTACTTAGAATGTTTGCATAATAGACAGGTGTTTTAGAAGTGGTATAAAGATTATAAGTCCCTCAAAGCTTCTTCAAACACCTTGGATAATGCGTAGCTTTTTTAAATTTTCAACCGATTTCAAAAAGGAGGTTCTCCATTTGATTGTATTTTTTTTGTATGTATGTTACGCGACATCTCCGCCAATCATGAATTGATTTTGATGTTTTTTTTTTGTTTGGTAAATTATACTTCAGAGGAGGATATAAATTTTATCGATATCGATCCAGCCAAAATCAAAATAACTGTTGAAGCTAGTTTTTTAAGCTTTGCTTGCGTTTAATTATTTGATCCACTATTCCAAAAGATTGCCTGTTAAGCACATTTTAAATAATATATATTTTTTAACGCTTTCACACTCACAGTATTTGTAGGTTGACTTTTATTTCAAAAGCTAGTTTTGTTATCAAATGTTAAGATAAACAAAAAATATTATAGCAATAATAATATGATACATCTGAAATATAAGGTACCAATATGTGAAAATACCAAACTATACAGCGTTGGCGTTTTATCACTTATTATCATAGAAAATAATATTTTATTGGTCTGACAGTTTTAAAATGATAAAGTGAATAAGAAATGCAATACCAAACAAAACAAATAGCGAGTGACGTTTATTATGTAAAAATGGTAAAATGTAAAGTGACAAAAGTATTTTTACTGCTATATTTTTACTACCTGCTGTTTCCATTTTGATTCAACAATAATGGCTTACGTATGTGTGAAATCGTCTATAAAACACTCATTATTAGACCCTAAAGCATTATATCAAACATATAATAAAAGGGCGGTCCGCCGCGGAATGTGAAATTGCTATAAAAACAATTAGGGCCTCAATTTTTTCCCGAAACACGTAGCAACGTAATTACCAACAGATGGCGCTGGTCGTTAGGAAAAGATATTAGTCATTCATTCGTTTAATGGTAAACTGGGTATAAACTTTCTATTAGATGCGATTTTTATCAGGCTGCTGTAGTTTTATCATTTATGAACCTGGGATTTTTTAAATTAACCTTAGTATCGAAAATGTTTAATTCAGATGGCCTAAAAACGTCTTAACACCCAGAACTGTCCACATTTCCAAAGTATCTACATATATGGATTTTGCAGAGCCATAGGTTTGTTTACTATTTTGATGGACACAACTCAACGAGCGTGTCTTACCAAGAAATTATCAATGGCTCAAACATGTCCACGACCCGTCCCTCGGGAGGGCTGTGCCAGCCCCCAGGTTGACTCCGGCCCAGTACGGACTAATGCAATGTACTATACATACAAGGGGACAGCCTGGAGCAAAATGGCCAACGCCCAGCCCCGGCCAGTCCCTGCAAGAAACCGGACCACACCAGAGCACGACGGCCACTACTGACGCGCCTGACACACTCCCTGGGAGTAGCTGTTCCCAGCGCCCAGACTGGACAGTCCAGATGGCCAGATACCCACCATGGCTACAGAGGCCAAGTGGAACTAACAGTTAACACTGCTCTATTGTCATCATGGAACTTATTGTAAAGTCTGACATGGCACGGAAGCGAATAGGTTAGGTCTATATTTTTTTTGGAATTTTCCAAATATATTAGGGAATATATAGGCAGATAAATTAGATTTTTTTCGGCCTTTATTATTGAAGAAAGCATTTTTAGCTTTACAAAGTTTCTTACATGAATCATTCTCAATAGACTGTTTTGTATATTTCGCTGATCACGTAGAATCACGCTGACCAAGCCTAAAGGAAAATAATTAATCTCCCAAAGTTCATTAAAGCACGCTCGGGCTAAAGGGCGCGGCGAAATAGAAAGATAAAAGGATTTGTTGGCTAAGCTTCCTCCGATAGTGTCAACATTTCCTATCGGTTAGCGGTGTGACCGTTTTGAACCGCCCGTTTATTTAGTATGGTTAGCGTTTGCTTTCTAAGCAGAGGTATTGGATTCAATTCCCGGCGGGAACACAAGTTTTCTTCCCAAGGAAAATTTGTGTCACTGAATTTCTGTATGATTCCGGTACCTGCGACAATAATCATCGAACTTAGTGTGGGGCTATGGGTGTGAAAGCGTTTTTGTTTTGTTTATGTTTAGAAGTAATGTTTATGAAGAATTAGTCTAACATCCCGCTGCAATTACACAAATTTTCCTTGTGGAGAAAACTTTTATTTCCGCCTATGAATATTGAACACAAGCAAAGCTTAAAAAATATCGGCTTCACCGCTTTATCTGGGGAACCTTGATCAGAATAAATGTATCAAACACGCATTAATGACGATAACTCAAAAAATACTGATCAGATCTTGATCAAATTTAAATGGAACCAATCGTAAAGCAACAGCTATAAAAAAAAAAAACGAAATCGGTTCACGTGGAAAGAAGTGAGTTAACACATATAAAAAAATACAGTCGAATTGAGTACCTCCTCCTTTTTGGTGAAGTCGGTAGGAAAACATGCCCGTGTTTTTATCTGCAAAAGGTTAGAAACTTAAGTAACTTCCACGAAAACGAAATAAGGTCAATGCGATCTTTACGTGGAAGTTTTTCTAACGCAGCTACAAAAATTGGGTTTTTAAATTAGGCAAATTGGAATGGAATAAGGAATAAAGATGTATTTTTATATAAATGTGTTTGAAGATTGAATTTTTCACTTTCGCCAGAAATAATACATTTTAATTAGATAATAATGACGACAATTTTTGTTACACTTAAAATTTTGTTTATCTTATTAAAGATTCCGGCACCGTAATATACGTCTTCGAACTTGGTGCAGGGCTGTGAGTATTATGTTCATTTAGGTGAAATTAGTCAAACAAGTCTTAGTGCAAAATCTTGAAGAATCTTTTAAACTCTAGTAACAACCATGAGGACTGTGACGTATGTTGTGGTAACTAACAAATATTACAACCTGATCGTCATCGCATCTTACATATGACTTGCTAGCAGTGCCCCGCGGCTTCGCCCGCGTTTATCAAGTTAAAAAGTAGCCTTTGTGTTAATTGTAGGTATAAGCTATGTACATCACAAATTTTAACCTTAACCGTTCGCCGTTTCAGCATGAAAAAAAAAACAAACACACAAACTATCGGTTTAGTTTTATAATATTAGTGTGATAATGACCAAAGGTGTGTCATCTATACGCCTACTTGGGAGCTTAAGCACGATCGAGTAGCGTTCTGTGAAAGTCTAGACTAGTCTAGACTCTAGACGAACTCTACAAACAACAAGTCCTTGTGTCAGAATTTTAGAAGCCCGTTGTCTTAGGTGCGCGTTCGCCTTCTAAGCAAGAGTATCGGGTCTTTATCCCCATGAAAAATGTGTGTTTCTGGTTCTGGTTGTGATTGTGTGTGTGATGTAAATGTTTCCGGCACCCACGACACAAGTTATAGAACTTAGTGTGTTATTTTTGATTTTATTGTATTAATACGGCTTTGTCGCATGCTGTCGGTACCTATTTATATAGAAAAATCTGTATTATTTTGTTGCCTTTTTTAAAGCAATTGTGGCCTAATTTGAATATTAATTCCTTTTCCGACACTTTCAATTTGGTGCGTCCAATCGATTTGCATACCTTGGAATATTTATTTAGGTCGTATAAATTAACACACCCGCTTTTAAAACCAGCCATTTCCAATATCTAATCAATATAGGTACATATAGATATAGATATGATGGTCTATTTTAAAACTGCACATTTGTTTTACGATTGAGTGTCGAACATAAGAAATACATTGTAGGGGGGCGTTACATTTTAGTTCGGAAAAGCGTCATATGGCGCTCTTGGCAACACAGCGGTACTTTTTTAAGTGTCATTGAAAGACGAGACGAGCAAATCGCTTGCCTGATTGTAAGCGTCACGCTTGCATAACAGTTTAGTGCCACCCAGAGTTTTAAAGTTATATAATAACTAGTTTTTTGGGTGGGTGGCGCGGTCCGCGAGCGGCCCGCGCAGGTGGGTGGTAAGTACTTTTTCCATACAAATCTTCAAATTGAGTAAAAAGTTGAAAAAAAATATTAAGCAATTTTTTGTACGGCGGGGCAACCCTAATCCCGCAATCCAAAATTTCATTGAAATTCGTGATGAGCACATCAAAATACCCATGGAAGTAGAATTTGGGCCGTCGGCGATAAATAAAAAAAAATGGGACGCTTGCCGCCCACAACATTTATTTTCGGTTGTAAACTCGTAAAATCTTCATTTGAAGTGAAATAAAAGAAAAAAAAATCTAAAAAATGTTGGGTGCATGAAGGCGTCCCTAATGCCGCAGACAAAAATTTCGATCAAATTCGTGATAAGCGTGTCAAAACACCCAGGCAGTTCGAATTTGGTCCGTGGCTGCAAACCTAAAAAGTGGCTACCGAAATAGGCCGCTTGCCGCCCACAACATTTATTTTCGGTCCAAAACTCGTAAAATCTTTATTTGACGTAAAAAAAAAAGAAAAAAAAATCAAAAAAATTTTGGGTGCATCAAGGCGTCCCTTATGCCTCAGAACAAAATTTCGTTCAAATTCGTGGTTAATATGTCAAAACATCCTTACAGTTCGATTTTGGTCTGTGGCTGCAGATTTTATAAGTGGGTACCAAAATGGGCCGCTTGCCGCCCACAAAATTTATTTTCGGTCGAAAACTCGTAAAATTTTCATTTGATGTCAAAAAAAAAAAGAAAAAAATTCAAAAAATGTTTTGCTTGCAGCAAGGCGTCCCTAATGCCTCAGTCCAGAATTTCATTCAAATTCGTGGTAAACATGTCAAAAAACGCTGGCAGTTCGAATATGGTCTGTGGCTGCAGACCTGAAGCGGGCCGCAAGCGGCCCGCCACCTGTTTTTTTGGTCGGACTGTAGGTGGGCATCCCCATTGACATCCGGCCCAAAATCGATATCTGGGGGCATTCGGGGGTGCTGATCACGAATTCGGGCCCTCAAGCCAGGCGCGCGGGCCGCAAGCGGCCCGCGGCCTTTGTTTCGGTCCCGAATTCGTAATCAGCACCCCCGAATGCCCCCAGATATCGATTTTGAGCCGGATCGGTGAACCTCGATTTTGTCAATGTTCGGCCGCCATCTTTAAAAAATGTCAAAAATTGCTTTTCAGTTTTTTATTAAAATCAGGGCATCCAAACACCTTCAGATATCGATTTTGAGCCCGATTGGTGAACCTCGATTTTGACAATGCTCGGCGGCCATCTTTAAAAAATGTCAAAAATTGCTATCAGTATTTTAATCATAATCAGGGCACCCAAAACCCCCTAGATATCGATTTTGAGCCGGATCGGTGGACTTTGATTTTGACAATGTTCGGCAGCCATCTTTAAAAAATTTCCAAAAATTTTTTCAATATTTTTCCTGTAATCAGGGCTCCCGAAAACCCCGGGAGCCAAAATTTCGTTCCGATCGGAGCAACTTGACAAATGGCGGCCATCTTGAATCCGCCATTTTGGATTTTTGACATTTTTGACAGATGTCCCCCATCGTCCTCTATGACATTTGGTCGAACACCCCTAGCCTACCTCTTATGGTTTAGGAGATATAATTGATTTAATTTTGTATGGCGGCGAGGTATTTTTGTATGGCAACACCCATTTTTTTGATTTTTTTTAAAAGGTTCCCAGGATTGTCTATGACTTTAGTTTTTGAACTTTTGTTCCAAGTCTTACCGTTTCCGAGATCCCTTGGGGTCGGGGGGTCTGGAAGCCAAAATCTGGTGATTTCGGATTTTTCCCAAGGTCACCTCCCGACCCCCTACACTTTTCCCCTACATCATCCATACCCCCCATGACTCCTTCTGGGAGAACAATTATGTCAATATGTCAGTGAGTGAGTGAATGGACTTTTAACATTATATAATATGACTAGTATCCGCGCGGCGTGGGCCCTACGGGCCCACGGAAAGGCGACGCGGGGCTCCGGTGGCATTCGACTTTGCGTTCGACTTTTGACTTTTGTGCCCAAGATCGACGTCCGAGGGTATTCGGCCGTGACGATGACGAATCTCGGTGACTCAACGGAGGGACACGCGGGCCTTCGGCCCGCGCGCCCCTCCATTTCGTCCCCGGATTCGTCATCGTCACACCCGAATACCCCCGGACGCCGACCTTGAGCCAAACGGGGGCGGGAGAGCGAGTCGCGCGGTTCCGTCCCGAAATCGACGTCCGACGGTATTCGCGGGCGCCGCTGACGATTCTCGGTGACTCGACGGAGCGGCACGCGGGCCTTCGGCCCGCGCGCCCCTCCGTCTCGTCCCCAGAATCGTCAGCGGCACCCGCGAATACCCCCGGACGTCGATTTCAGCACGGCGGGCGCCCGCGAGCGCGTCGATGTCGCGTTGTTCCGTCCCGAAATCGACGTCCGACGGTTTCCGGGGGCGCCGGTGACGATCCCGGTGACTCACGGAGGAGCACGCGGGCCTTCGGCCCGCGCGCACCTCCGTTTCGTCCCCGGGATCGTCACCGGCACCCCCGGAAACCCCCGGACGCCGATTTCGGGCCGGTCGGGTGACTTCGAAAAAAAAATTTGTATGGCGGCCGGGTCGAAAAATTTTTTCAGAATTTTTTCACTATTTTTGCCGGACTCTGGGCCCCCCCCCGCCCCCCTATACCGAATTTCACGCCGATCGAAAAAACTTTCGGTCAAGGTCACGTCGGAGGTCAACTTTGACATTCGACCTCGAAGCGCATCCGGACCCTTAGTAATTTTAGTTCGAACGCCCTATACCTACCTGCTATAGTTTCCGAGTTATAGCGTTCCACATTTTGTATGGGAAAAAAGTTTTTTTGTATGGCAACCCTATTTTTTTCCAATTTCCCTAAAGAGGTCCCAGGGTGTACGGAAACTTTAGTTCGAGGTCGGGTATTTTTAGGGGCACCGTTTCCGAGATATTCCCCTCGACGTACCCTCGGAAGCCGAAAACTACCACTTTCGGACTTTTCCCATGGTCCCATGAAAATAACCTATATAACTCTCATACATCATTTTCACCCCCGGAACCTCCTTCTGGGAGAACAATTATGTCAATCAGTCAATGAGTGAGTGGTAATCTAACATTATATAATATAAACTAGTATCCGCGCGGCGTGGGCCCTACGGGCCCACGGAAAGGCGACGCGGGGCTCCGGTAGCTATAGGTTTTTGTCTGCGACTTGTGACTTTTGTGCCCAAGATCGACGTCCGAGGGTATTCGGCCGTGACGATGACGAATCTCGGTGACTCAACGGAGGGACACGCGGGCCTTCGGCCCGCGCGCCCCTCCATTTCGTCCCCGGATTCGTCATCGTCACACCCGAATACCCCCGGACGCCGACCTTGAGCCAAACGGGGGCGGGAGAGCGAGCCGCGCGGTTCCGTCCCGAAATCGACGTCCGACGGTATTCGCGGGAGCCGCTGACGATTCTCGGTGACTCGACGGAGCGGCACGCGGGCCTTCGGCCCGCGCGCCCCTCCGTCTCGTCCCCGGAATCGTCAGCGGCACCCGCGAATACCCCCGGACGTCGATTTCAGCACGACGGGCGCCCGCGAGCGCGTCGATGTCGCGTTGTTCCGTCCCGAAATCGACGTCCGACGGTTTCCGGGGGCGCCGGTGACGATCCCGGTGACTCACGGAGGTGCACGCGGGCCTTCGGCCCGCGCGCACCTCCGTTTCGTCCCCGGGATCGTCACCGGCACCCCCGGAAACCCCCGGACGCCGATTTCGGGCCGGTGGGGTGACTTCGGAAAAAAAATTTGTATGGCGGCCGGGTCGAAAAATTTTTTCAGAATTTTTTCACTATTTTTGCCGGACTCTGGGCCCCCCCCCGCCCCCCTATACCGAATTTCACGCCGATCGAAAAAACTTTCGGTCAAGGTCACGTCGGAGGTCAACTTTGACATTCGACCTCGAAGCGCATCCGGACCCTTAGTAATTTTAGTTCGAACGCCCTATACCTACCTGCTATAGTTTCCGAGTTATAGCGTTCCACATTTTGTATGGGAAAAAAGTTTTTTTGTATGGCAACCCTATTTTTTTCCAATTTCCCTAAAGAGGTCCCAGGGTGTACGGAAACTTTAGTTCGAGGTCGGGTATTTTTAGGGGCACCGTTTCCGAGATATTCCCCTCGACGTACCCTCGGAAGCCGAAAACTACCACTTTCGGACTTTTCCCATGGTCCCATGAAAATAACCTATATAACTCTCATACATCATTTTCACCCCCGGAACCTCCTTCTGGGAGAACAATTATGTCAATCAGTCAATGAGTGAGTGGTAATCTAACATTATATAATATAAACTAGTATCCGCGCGGCGTGGGCCCTACGGGCCCACGGAAAGGCGACGCGGGGCTCCGGTGGCATTGGACTTTAGTCAGCGACTTTGACTTTTGTGCCCAAGATCGACGTCCGAGGGTATTCGGCCGTGACGATGACGAATCTCGGTGACTCAACGGAGGGACACGCGGGCCTTCGGCCCGCGCGCCCCTCCATTTCGTCCCCGGATTCGTCATCGTCACACCCGAATACCCCCGGACGCCGACCTTGAGCCAAACGGGGGCGGGAGAGCGAGCCGCGCGGTTCCGTCCCGAAATCGACGTCCGACGGTATTCGCGGGCGCCGCTGACGATTCTCGGTGACTCGACGGAGCGGCACGCGGGCCTTCGGCCCGCGCGCCCCTCCGTCTCGTCCCCGGAATCGTCAGCGGCACCCGCGAATACCCCCGGACGTCGATTTCAGCACGGCGGGCGCCCGCGAGCGCGTCGATGTCGCGTTGTTCCGTCCCGAAATCGACGTCCGACGGTTTCCGGGGGCGCCGGTGACGATCCCGGTGACTCACGGAGGTGCACGCGGGCCTTCGGCCCGCGCGCACCTCCGTTTCGTCCCCGGGATCGTCACCGGCACCCCCGGAAACCCCCGGACGCCGATTTCGGGCCGGTGGGGTGACTTCGGAAAAAAAATTTGTATGGCGGCCGGGTCGAAAAATTTTTTCAGAATTTTTTCACTATTTTTGCCGGACTCTGGGCCCCCCCCAACCCCCCTATACCGAATTTCACGCCGATCGAAAAAACTTTCGGTCAAGGTCACGTCGGAGGTCAACTTTGACATTCGACCTCGAAGCGCATCCGGACCCTTAGTAATTTTAGTTCGAACGCCCTATACCTACCTGCTATAGTTTCCGAGTTATAGCGTTCCACATTTTGTATGGGAAAAAAGTTTTTTTGTATGGCAACCCTATTTTTTTCCAATTTCCCTAAAGAGGTCCCAGGGTGTACGGAAACTTTAGTTCGAGGTCGGGTATTTTTAGGGGCACCGTTTCCGAGATATTCCCCTCGACGTACCCTCGGAAGCCGAAAACTACCACTTTCGGACTTTTCCCATGGTCCCATGAAAATAACCTATATAACTCTCATACATCATTTTCACCCCCGGAACCTCCTTCTGGGAGAACAATTATGTCAATCAGTCAATGAGTGAGTGGTAATCTAACATTATATAATATAATAACTAGTATCCGCGCGGCGTGGGCCCTACGGGCCCACGGAAAGGCGACGCGGGGCTCCGGTGGCATTGGACTTTAGTCAGCGACTTTGACTTTTGTGCCCAAGATCGACGTCCGAGGGTATTCGGCCGTGACGATGACGAATCTCGGTGACTCAACGGAGGGACACGCGGGCCTTTGGCCCGCGCGCCCCTCCATTTCGTCCCCGGATTCGTCATCGTCACACCCGAATACCCCCGGACGCCGACCTTGAGCCAAACGGGGGCGGGAGAGCGAGTCGCGCGGTTCCGTCCCGAAATCGACGTCCGACGGTATTCGCGGGCGCCGCTGACGATTCTCGGTGACTCGACGGAGCGGCACGCGGGCCTTCGGCCCGCGCGCCCCTCCGTCTCGTCCCCGGAATCGTCAGCGGCACCCGCGAATACCCCCGGACGTCGATTTCAGCACGGCGGGCGCCCGCGAGCGCGTCGATGTCGCGTTGTTCCGTCCCGAAATCGACGTCCGACGGTTTCCGGGGGCGCCGGTGACGATCCCGGTGACTCACGGAGGTGCACGCGGGCCTTCGGCCCGCGTGCACCTCCATTTCGTCCCCGGGATCGTCACCGGCACCCCCGGAAACCCCCGGACGCCGATTTCGGGCCGGTGGGGTGACTTCGGAAAAAAAATTTGTATGGCGGCCGGGTCGAAAAATTTTTTCAGAATTTTTTCACTATTTTTGCCGGACTCTGGGGCCCCCCCCGCCCCCCTATACCGAATTTCACGCCGATCGAAAAAACTTTCGGTCAAGGTCACGTCGGAGGTCAACTTTGACATTCGACCTCGAAGCGCATCCGGACCCTTAGTAATTTTAGTTCGAACGCCCTATACCTACCTGCTATAGTTTCCGAGTTATAGCGTTCCACATTTTGTATGGGAAAAAAGTTTTTTTGTATGGCAACCCTATTTTTTTCCAATTTCCCTAAAGAGGTCCCAGGGTGTACGGAAACTTTAGTTCGAGGTCGGGTATTTTTAGGGGCACCGTTTCCGAGATATTCCCCTCGACGTACCCTCGGAAGCCGAAAACTACCACTTTCGGACTTTTCCCATGGTCCCATGAAAATAACCTATATAACTCTCATACATCATTTTCACCCCCGGAACCTCCTTCTGGGAGAACAATTATGTCAATCAGTCAATGAGTGAGTGGTAATCTAACATTATATAATATAAACTAGTATCCGCGCGGCGTGGGCCCTACGGGCCCACGGAAAGGCGACGCGGGGCTCCGGTAGAGATCGGACTTTGACAGCGACTTTTGACTTTTGTGCCCAAGATCGACGTCCGAGGGTATTCGGCCGTGACGATGACGAATCTCGGTGACTCAACGGAGGGACACGCGGGCCTTCGGCCCGCGCGCCCCTCCATTTCGTCCCCGGATTCGTCATCGTCACACCCGAATACCCCCGGACGCCGACCTTGAGCCAAACGGGGGCGGGAGAGCGAGCCGCGCGGTTCCGTCCCGAAATCGACGTCCGACGGTATTCGCGGGCGCCGCTGACGATTCTCGGTGACTCGACGGAGCGGCACGCGGGCCTTCGGCCCGCGCGCCCCTCCGTCTCGTCCCCGGAATCGTCAGCGGCACCCGCGAATACCCCCGGACGTCGATTTCAGCACGGAGGGCGCCCGCGAGCGCGTCGATGTCGCGTTGTTCCGTCCCGAAATCGGCGTCCGACGGTTTCCGGGGGCGCCGGTGACGATCCCGGTGACTCACGGAGGTGCACGCGGGCCTTCGGCCCGCGCGCACCTCCGTTTCGTCCCCGGGATCGTCACCGGCACCCCCGGAAACCCCCGGACGCCGATTTCGGGCCGGTGGGGTGACTACGGAAAAAAAATTTGTATGGCGGCCGGGTCGAAAAATTTTTTCAGAATTTTTTCACTATTTTTGCCGGACTCTGGGGCCCCCCCCGCCCCCCTATACCGAATTTCACGCCGATCGAAAAAACTTTCGGTCAAGGTCATGTCGGAGGTCAATTTTGACCTTTTCTCCCGGAGCGCGTCCGGACTCTTAGCAACTTTAGTTCGAACACCCCATACCTATGTATGATAGTTTCCGAGCTATAGCGTTCCACATTTTGTATGGGAAAAAAGTTTTTTTGTATGGCAACCCTATTTTTTTCCAATTTCCCTAAAGAGGTCCCAGGGTGTACTACGACATTAGTTCAAGGTCGGGTATTTTTAGGGGCGCCGTTTCCGAGATATTCCCCTCGACGTACCCTCGGAAGCGGAAAACGTCCACTTTCGGACTTTTCCCATGGTCCCAGGAAAATAACCTATATAACTCTCATACATCATTTTCACCTCCGGAACCTCCTTCTGGGAGAACAATTATGTCAATCAGTCAATGAGTGAGTGGTAATCTAACATTATATAATATAGACTAGTATCCGCGCGGCGTGGGCCCTACGGGCCCACGGAAAGGCGACGCGGGGCTCCGGTAGCTATGGGCTTTCGGTAGCGACTTAGGACTTTTGTGCCCAAGATCGACGTCCGAGGGTATTCGGCCGTGACGATGACGAATCTCGGTGACTCAACGGAGGGACACGCGGGCCTTCGGCCCGCGCGCCCCTCCATTTCGTCCCCGGATTCGTCATCGTCACACCCGAATACCCCCGGACGCCGACCTTGAGCCAAACGGGAGCGGGAGAGCGAGCCGCGCGGTTCCGTCCCGAAATCGACGTCCGACGGTATTCGCGGGCGCCGCTGACGATTCTCGGTGACTCGACGGAGCGGCACGCGGGCCTTCGGCCCGCGCGCCCCTCCGTCTCGTCCCCGGAATCGTCAGCGGCACCCGCGAATACCCCCGGACGTCGATTTCAGCACGGCGGGCACCCGCGAGCGCGTCGATGTCGCGTTGTTCCGTCCCGAAATCGACGTCCGACGGTTTCCGGGGGCGCCGGTTACGATCCCGGTGACTCACGGAGGTGCACCTCCGTTTCGTCCCCGGGATCGTCACCGGCACCCCCGGAAACCCCCGGACGCCGATTTCGGGCCGGTCGGGTGACTTCGGAAAAAAAATTTGTATGGCGGCCGGGTCGAAAAATTTTTTCAGAATTTTTTCACTATTTTTGCCGGACTCTGGGACCCCCCCCGCCCCCCTATACCGAATTTCACGCCGATCGAAAAAACTTTCGGTCAAGGTCACGTCGGAGGTCAACTTTGACCTTTTCTCCCGGAGCGCGTCCGGACTCTTAGCAACTTTAGTTCGAACACCCCGTACCTATGTATGATAGTTTCCGAGTTATAGCGTTCCACATTTTGTATGGGAAAAAAGTTTTTTTGTATGGCAACCCTATTTTTTTCCAATTTCCCTAAAGAGGTCCCAGGGTGTACTACGACATTAGTTCGAGGTCGGGTATTTTTAGGGGCGCCGTTTCCGAGATATTCCCCTCGACGTACCCTCGGAAGCGGAAAACGTCCACTTTCGGACTTTTCCCATGGTCCCAGGAAAATAACCTATATAACTCTCATACATCATTTTCACCTCCGGAACCTCCTTCTGGGAGAACAATTATGTCAATCAGTCAATGAGTGAGTGGTAATCTAACATTATATAATATAAACTAGTTTTTTGGGTGGGTGGCGCGGTCCGCGAGCGGCCCGCGCAGGTGGGTGGTAAGTACTTTTGCCATACAAATCTTCAAATTGAGTTTAAATTTAATTTCGGAATTTCTAAAAAAAATTTGTGCGGCGGGGCAACCCTGATACCGCAAGCCGATATTTCATTGAAATTCGTGATGAGCACATCAAAACACCCATGGAAGTAGAATTTGGGCCGTCGGCGAAACAATTAAAAAAAACGGGACGCTTGCCGCCTACAAAATTTATTTTCGGTCGAAAACTCGTAAAATCTTCATTTGACGTCAAAAAAAAAGAAAAAAAATCCAAAAAAATTTTTGCTTGCAGCAAGGCGTCCCCAATGCCTCAGTCCAGAATTTCATTCAAATTCGTGGTAAACATGTCAAAAAACGCTGGCAGTTCGAATATGGTCTGTGGCTGCAGACCTGAAGCGGGCCGCAAGCGGCCCGCCACCTGTTTTTTTGGTCGGACTGTAGGTGGGCATCCCCATTGACATCCGGCCCAAAATCGATATCTGGGGGCATTCGGGGGTGCTGATCACAAATCCGGGCCCTCAAACCAGGCGCGCGGGCCGCAAGCGGCCCGCGGCCTTTGTTTCGGTCCCGAATTCGTAATCAGCACCCCCGAATGCCCCCAGATATCGATTTTGAGCCGGATCGGTGAACCTCGATTTTGACAATGTTCGGCCGCCATCTTTAAAAAATGTCAAAAATTGCTTTTCAGTTTTTTATTAAAATCAAGGCATCCAAACACCTTCAGATATCGATTTTGAGCCCGATTGGTGAACCTCGATTTTGACAATGCTCGGCGGCCATCTTTAAAAAAAGTCAAAAATTGCTATTATTATTTTTATCATAATCAGGGCACCCAAAACCCCCTAGATATCGATTTTGAGCCGGATCGGTGAACCTCGATTTTGACAATGTTCGGCCGCCATCTTTAAAAAATGTCAAAAATTGCTTTTCAGTTTTTTATTAAAATCAAGGCATCCAAACACCTTCAGATATCGATTTTGAGCCCGATTGGTGAACCTCGATTTTGACAATGCTCGGCGGCCATCTTTAAAAAAAGTCAAAAATTGCTATTATTATTTTTATCATAATCAGGGCACCCAAAACCCCCTAGATATCGATTTTGAGCCGGATCGGTGAACTTTGATTTTGACAATGTTCGGCAGCCATCCTTAAAAAATTTTCAAAAATTTTTTCAATATTTTTCCTGTAATCTAGGCACCCAAAAACCCCGGGAGCCAAAATTTCGTTCCGATCGGAGCAACTTGAGAAATGGCGGCCATCTTGAATCCGCCATTTTGGATTTTTGACATTTTTGACAGATGTCCCCCATCGTCCTCTATGACATTTGGTCGAACACCCCATGCCTATCTCTTATGGTTTAGGAGATTTAATTGATTTTATTTTGTATGGCGGCAACACATTTTTGTATGGCAACACCCATTTTTTTTATTTTTTTTAAAAGGTTCCCAGGATTGTCTATAACTTTAGTTATTGAACTTTTGTTCCAAGTCTTACCGTTTCCGAGATCCCATGGGGTCGGGGGGTCCGGAAGCCAAAATGTGGTGGTTTCGGACTTTTCCCCAGGAGATTTCCTTACCCCCTACACTTTTCCCCTACATCATCAATACCCCCCGACACTCCTTCTGGGAGAACAATTATGTCAGTCAGTGAATCAGTCAGTCAGTGGTAGATTAACATTATACTATATGACTAGTATCCGCGCGGCGTGGGCCCTACGGGCCCACGGAAAGGCGACGCGGGGCTCCGGTAGAGATCGGACTTTGACAGCGACTTTTGACTTTTGTGCCCAAGATCGACGTCCGAGGGTATTCGGCCGTGACGATGACGAATCTCGGTGACTCAACGGAGGGACACGCGGGCCTTCGGCCCGCGCGCCCCTCCATTTCGTCCCCGGATTCGTCATCGTCACACCCGAATACCCCCGGACGCCGACCTTGAGCCAAACGGGGGCGGGAGAGCGAGCCGCGCGGTTCCGTCCCGAAATCGACGTCCGACGGTATTCGCGGGCGCCGCTGACGATTCTCGGTGACTCGACGGAGCGGCACGCGGGCCTTCGGCCCGCGCGCCCCTCCGTCTCGTCCCCGGAATCGTCAGTGGCACCCGCGAATACCCCCGGACGTCGATTTCAGCACGGCGGGCGCCCGCGAGCGCGTCGATGTCGCGTTGTTCCGTCCCGAAATCGACGTCCGACGGTTACCGGGGGCGCCGGTGACGATCCCGGTGACTCACGGAGGTGCACGCGGGCCTTCGGCCCGCGCGCACCTCCGTTTCGTCCCCGGGATCGTCACCGGCACCCCCGGAAACCCCCGGACGCCGATTTCGGGCCGGTGGGGTGACTTCGGAAAAAAAATTTGTATGGCGGCCGGGTCGAAAAATTTTTTCAGAATTTTTTCACTATTTTTGCCGGACTCTGGGGCCCCCCCCGCCCCCCTGTACCGAATTTCACGCCGATCGAAAAAACTTTCGGTCAAGGTCACGTCGGAGGTCAACTTTGACCTTTTCTCCCGGAGCGCGTCCGGACCCTTGGCGACTTTAGTTCGAACGCCCTATACCCACCTGTTATAGTTTCCGAGTTATAGCGTTCCACATTTTGTATGGGAAAAAAGTTTTTTTGTATGGCAACCCTATTTTTTTCCAATTTCCCTAAAGAGGTCCCAGGGTGTACGGAAACTTTAGTTCGAGGTCGGGTATTTTTAGGGGCACCGTTTCCGAGATATTCCCCTCGACGTACCCTCGGATGCCGAAAACGACCACTTTCGGACTTTTCCCATGGTCCCAGGAAAATAACCTATGAGACTCCCCTACATCATTTTCACCCCCGGAACCTCCTTCTGGGAGAACAATTATGTCAATCAGTCAATAAGTGAGTGGTAATCTAACATTATATAATATAACTAGTTTTTTGGGTGGGTGGCGCGGTCCGCGAGCGGCCCGCGCAGGTGGGTGGTAAGTACTTTAGCCATACAAATCTTCAAATTGAGTAAAAAGTTGAAAAAAAATATTAAGCAATTTTTGTACGGCGGGGCAACCCTAATCCCGCAATCCAAAATTTCATTGAAATTCGTGATGAGCACATCAAAACACCCATGGAAGTAGAATTTGGGCCGTCGGCGAAACAATTAAAAAAAACGGGACGCTTGCCGCCAACAAAATTTATTTTCGGTCGAAAACTCGTAAAATCTTCATTTGACGTCAAAAAAAAAGAAAAAAAATCCAAAAAAATTTTTGCTTGCAGCAAGGCGTCCCCAATGCCTCAGTCCGGAATTTCATTCAAATTCGTGGTAAACATGTCAAAAAACGCTGGCAGTTCGAATATGGTCTGTGGCTGCAGACCTGAAGCGGGCCGCAAGCGGCCCGCCACCTGTTATTTTGGTCGGACTGTAGGTGGGCATCCCCATTGACATCCGGCCCAAAATCGATATCTGTGGGCATTCGGGGGTGCTGATCACGAATCCGGGCCCTCAAACCAGGCGCGCGGGCCGCAAGCGGCCCGCGGCCTTTGTTTCGGTCCCAAATTCGTGATCAGCACCCCCGAATGCCCCCAAATATCGATTTTGAGCCGGATCAGTGAACCTCGATTTTGACAATGTTCGGCCGCCATCTTTAAAAAATGTCAGAAATTGCTTTTCAGTTTTTTATTAAAATCAGAGCATCCAAACACCTTCAGATATCGATTTTGAGCCTGATTGGTGAACCTCGATTTTGACAATGCTCGGCGGCCATCTTTAAAAACTGTCAAAAATTGCTATCAGTATTTTAATCATAATCAGGGCACCCAAAACCCCCTAGATATCGATTTTGAGCCGGATCGGTGGACTTTGATTTTGACAATGTTCGGCAGCCATCTTTAAAAAAATTCCAAAAATTTTTTCAATATTTTTCCTGTAATCTGGGCGCCCAAAAACCCCGGGAGCCAAAATTTCGTTCCGATTGGAGCAACTTGACAAATGGCGGCCATCTTGAATCCGCCATTTTGGATTTTTGACATTTTTGACAGATGTCCCCCATCGTCCTCTATGACATTTGCTCGAGCACCCCATGCCTATCTCTTATAGTTTCCGAGATTTAATTGATTTTATTTTGTATGGCGGCAACGTATTTTTGTATGGCAACACCCATTTTTTTTATTTTTTTTAAAAGGTTCCCAGGATTGTCTATGTCTTTAGTTTTTGAACTTTTGTTCCAAGTCTTACCGTTTCCGAGATCCCGTGGGGTCGGGGGGTCTGGAAGCCAAAATCTGATGATTTCGGATTTTTCCCCAGGAGATTTCCTTACCCCCTACACTTTTCCCCTACATCATCAATACCCCCCGGCACTCCTTCTGGGAGAACAATTATGTCAGTCAGTGAGTGAGTCAGTCAGTCAGTGGTAGATTAACAATATACTATATAATAACTAGTTTTTTGGGTGGGTGGCGCGGTCCGCGAGCGGCCCGCGCAGGTGGGTGGTAAGTACTTTTGCCATACAAATCTTCAAATTGAGTAAAAAGTTGAAAAAAAAATTTTTGCATATTTTTCTGTGGCGGGGCAACCCTAATCCCGCAATTCAACATTTCATTGAAATTCGTGTTGAGCACATCAAAACACCCATGGAAGTAGAATTTGGGCTGTCGGCGAAACATTAGAAAAAATTGGGACGCTTGCCGCCCACAAAATTTATTTTCGGTCGAAAACTCGTAAAATCTTCATTTGACGTCAAAAAAAAAGAAAAAAAATTCAAAAATATTTTTGCTTGCAGCAAGGCGTCCCCATTGCCTCAGTCCAGAATTTCATTCAAATTCGTGGTAAACATGTCAAAAACCGCTGGCAGTTCGAATATGGTCTGTGGCTGCAGACCTGAAGCGGGCCGCAAGCGGCCCGCCACCTGTTTTTTTGGTCGGACTGTAGGTGGGCATCCCCATTGACATCCGGCCCAAAATCGATATCTGGGGGCATTCGGGGGTGCTGATCACGAATCCGGGCCCTCAAACCAGGCGCGCGGGCCGCAAGCGGCCCGCGGCCTTTGTTTCGGTCCCGAATTCGTAATCAGCACCCCCGAATGCCCCCAGATATCGATTTTGAGCCGGATCGGTGAACCTCGATTTTGACAATGTTCGGCCGCCATCTTTAAAAAATGTCAAAAATTGCTTTTCAGTTTTTTAATAAAATCAGGGCATCAAATCACCTTCAGATATCGATTTTGAGCCTGATTGGTGAACCTCGATTTTGACAATGCTCGGCGGCCATCTTTAAAAAATGTCAAAAATTGCTATCAGTATTTTAATCATAATCAGGGCACCCAAAACCCCCTAGATATCGATTTTGAGCCGGATCGGTGGACTTTGATTTTGACAATGTTCGGCAGCCATCTTTAAAAAATTTCCAAAATTTTTTTCAATATTTTTCCTATAATCAGGGCACCCAAAAACCTCGGGAGCCAAAATTTCGTTCCGATCGGAGCAACTTGACAAATGGCGGCCATCTTGAATCCGCCATTTTGGATTTTTGACATTTTTGACAGATGTCCCCCGTCGTCCTCTATGACATTTGGTCGAACACCCCTAGCCTATCTCTAATAGTTTCCGAGATTTAATTGATTTAATTTTGTATGGCGGCAAGGTATTTTTGTATGGCAACACCCATTTTTTTAATTCTTTTTAAAAGGTTCCCAGGATTGTCTATGACTTTAGTGTTTGAACTTTTGTTCCAAGTCTTACCGTTTCCGAGATCCCATGGGGTCGGGGGGTCTGGAAGCCAAAATCTGGTGATTTCGGATTTTTCCCAAGGTCACCTCCCAACCCCCTACACTTTTCCCATACATCATCCATACCCCCCATGACTCCTTCTGGGAGAACAATTCTGTCAATATGTCAGTCAGTGAATGGTAGTTTAAGAATATATAATATAACTAGTTTTTTGGGTGGGTGGCGCGGTCCGCGAGCGGCCCGCGCAGGTGGGTGGTAAGTACTTTTGCCATACAAATCTTCAAATTCAGTTGAATACGGAAAAACATTTTTTTTGCATATTTTTTCTGAGGCGGGGCAACCCTGATACCGCAAGCCAAAATTTCATTGAAACTCGTGATGAGCACACTAAAATACCCATGGAAGTCGAATTTGGGCCGTGGGCGAAACATTGAAAAATAATGGGACGCTTGCCGCCCACAACATTTATTTTCGGTCGAAAACTCGTAAAATCTTCATTTTACGTCAAAAATAAAGAAAAAAAAAATTCAAAAAAAAATTGTGTTCATCAAGGCGTCCCTAATGCCGCAGACAAAAATTTCGATCAAATTTATGACAAACGTGTCAAAACACCCTGTCAGTTCGAATATGGTCCGTGGCTGCAGACCTAAAAAGTGGTTACCAAAATGGGCCGCTTGCCGCACACAATATTTATTTTCGGTCGAAAACTCGTAAAATCTTCATATAAAGTAAAAAAAAAAAAAAAAAAATTCAAAAAATTTTCGGGTGCCTGAAGGCGTCCCTAATGCCGCAGACAAAAATTTCGATCAAATACGTGATAAATGTGTCAAAACACCCTGTCAGTTCGAAATTGGTCCGTGGCTGCAGACCTAAAAAGTGGAAACTAAAATTGGCCGCTTGCCGCCATCAACATTTATTTTCGGTCCAAAACTCGTAAAATCTTCGATTGAGGTAAAAAAAATAAAAAAAAAATTCAAAAAAATTTGAGTGCTTCGAAGCGTCCCTTATGCCTCAAACCAAAATTTCGTTCGAATTCGTGGTATACATGTCAAAACACCCAGGCAGTTAGAATTTGGTCCGTGCCTGCAGACCTGAAGCGGGCCGCAAGCGGCCCGCCACCTGTTTTTTTGGTCGGACTGTAGGTGGGCATCCCCATTGACATCCGGCCCAAAATCGATATCTGGGGGCATTCGGGGGTGCTGATCACGAATCCGGGCCCTCAAACCAGGCGCGCGGGCCGCAAGCGGCCCGCGGCCTTTGTTTCGGTCCCAAATTCGTGATCAGCACCCCCGAATGCCCCCAGATATCGATTTTGAGCCGGATTGGAGAACCTCGATTTTGACAATGTTCGGCCGCCATCTTTAAAAAATGTCAAAAATTGCTTTTCAGTTTTTTATTAAAATCAGGGCATCCAATCACCTTTAGATATCGATTTTGAGCCCGATTGGTGAACCTCGATTTTGACAATGCTTGGCGGCCATCTTTAAAAAAGGTCAAAAATTGCCATCATTATTTTTATCATAATCAGGGCACCCAAAACCCCCTAGATATCGATTTTGAGCCGGATCGGTGAACTTTGATTTTGACAATGTTCGACAGCCATCTTTAAAAAATTTTCAAAAATTTTTTCAATATTTTTCCTGTAATTGGGGCACCCAAAAACCCCGGGAGCCAAAATTTCGTTCCGATCGGAGCAACTTGACAGATGGCGGCCATCTTGAATCCGCCATTTTGGATTTTTGACATTTTTGACAGATGTCCCCCATCGTCCTCTATGACATTTGGTCGAGCACCCCTAGCCTATCTCTAATAGTTTCCGAGATTTAATTGATTTAATTTTGTATGGCGGCAACACATTTTTGTATGGCAACACCCATTTTTTAATTTTTTTTTAAAAACGTCCCAGGGTTTCCATCATTTTTAGTTTTTGAACTTTTGTTCCAAGTCTTACCGTTTCCGAGATCCCATGGGGTCGGGGGGTCCGGAAGCCAAAATCTGGTGATTTCGGATTTTTCCCCCGGAGATTTTCATACCCCCTACACTTTTCCCCTACATCATCAATACCCCCCATCACTCTTTCTAGGAGAACAATTATGTCAATATGTCAGTCAGTGAGTCAATGGTAGTTTAACATTATATAATATGATGACTAGTTTTTTGGGTGGGTGGCGCGGTCCGCGAGCGGCCCGCGCAGGTGGGTGGTAAGTACTTTTGCCATACAAATCTTCAAATTGAGTAAAAAGTTGAAAAAAAAATTTTTGCATATTTTTTCTGTGGCGGGGCAACCCTAATCCCGCAATTCAAAATTTCATTGACATTCGTGATGAGCACATCAAAACACCCATGGAAGTAGAATTTGGGCCGTCGGCGAAACATTAAAAAAAATTGGAACGCTTGCCGCCCACAAAATTTATTTTCGGTCGAAAACTCGTAAAATCTTCATTTGAAGTAAAATAAATGAATAAAAAAAATTCAAAAAAAAATTAGGTGCATCAAGGCGTCCCTTATGCCTCAGACCAAAATTTCGTTCAAATTCGTTGTATACATGTCAAAACACCCAGGCAGTTCGAATTCGGTCCTGGCTGTAGACCTGAAGCGGGCCGCAAGCGGCCCGCCACCTGTTTTTTGGTCGGACTGTAGGTGGGCATCCCCATTGACATCCGGCCCAAAATCGATATCTGGGGGCATTCGGGGGTGCTGATCACGAATTCGGGCCCTCAAACCAGGCGCGCGGGCCGCAAGCGGCCCGCGGCCTTTGTTTCGGTCCCAAATTCGTGATCAGCACCCCCGAATGCCCCCAGATATCGATTTTGAGCCGGATCGGTGGACCTCGATTTTGACAATGTTCGGCCGCCATCATTAAAAAATGTCAAAAATTGCTTTTCAGTTTATTATTAAAATCAGGGCATCCAAACACCTTCAGATATCGATTTTGAGCCCGATTGGTGAACCTCGATTTTGACAATGCTCGGCGGCCATCTTTAAAAAATGTCAAAAATTGCTATGAGTATTTTAATCATAATCAGGGCACCCAAAACCCTCTAGGTATCGATTTTGAGCCGGATCGGTGTACTTTGATTTTGACAATGTTCGGCAGCCATCTTTAAAAAAATTCCAAAAATTTTTTCAATATTTTTCCTGTAATCAGGGCACCCAAAAACCCCGGGAGCCGAAATTTCGTTCAGATCGGAGCAACTTGACAAATGGCGGGCATCTTGAATCCGCCATTTTGGATTTTTGACATTTTTGACAGATGTCCCCTATCGTCCTCTATGACATTTGGTCGAGAACCCCTAGGCTATCTCTTATGGTTTAGGAGATATAATTGATTTAATTTTGTATGGCGGCAACACATTTTTGTATGGCAACACACATTTTTTTTAATTTTTTTAAAAGGTTCCCAAGATTGTCTTTGACTTTAGTTTTTGAACTTTTGTTCCAAGTCTTACCGTTTCCGAGATCCTCTGGGGTCGGGGGGTCTGGAAGCCAAAATCTGATGATTTCGGATTTTTCCCCCGGAGATTTTCATACCCCCTACACTTTTCCCCTACATCATCAATACCCCCCATCACTCTTTCTAGGAGAACAATTATGTCAATATGTCAGTCAGTGAGTCAATGGTAGTTTAACATTATATAATATGATGATAACTAGTTTTTTGGGTGGGTGGCGCGGTCCGCGAGCGGCCCGCGCAGGTGGGTGGTAAGTACTTTTGCCATACAAATCTTCAAATTGAGTTTAAAGTCAATTTCGGAATTTCTAAAAAAAATTTTGTGCGTCGGGGCAACCCTGATACCGCAAGCCGATATTTCATTGAAAGTCGTGATGAGCACTTCAAAATACCCATAGAAGTCGATTTTGGGCCGTCGGCGAAACATAAAAAAAAAACGGGACGCTTGCCGCCCACAAAATTTATTTTCGGTCGAAAACTCGTAAAATCTTCATTTGACGTCAAAAAAAAAAGAAAAAAATTCAAAAAAATTTTTACTTGCTGCAAGGCGTCCCCTATGCCTCAGTCCAGAATTTCATTCAAATTCGTGGTAAACATGTCAATATACCCTGGCAGTTTGAATTTGGTCCGTGGCTGCAGACCTGAAGCGGGCCGCAAGCGGCCCGCCACCTGTTTTTTTGGTCGGACTGTAGGTGGACATCCCCATTGACATCCGGCCCAAAATCGATATCTGGGGGCATTCGGGGGTGCTGATCACGAATCCGGGCCCTCAAACCAGGCGCGCGGGCCGCAAGCGGCCCGCGGCCTTCGTTTCGGTCCCGAATTCGTAATCAGCACCCCCGAATGCCCCCAGATATCGATTTTGAGCCGGATCGGTGAACCTCGATTTTGACAATGTTCGGCCGCCATCTTTAAAAAAGGTCAAAAATTGCTTTTCAGTTTTTTATTAAAATTAGGGCATCCAAACACTTTCAGATATCGATTTTGAGCCCGATTGGTGAACCTCGATTTTGACAATGCTCGGCGGCCATCTTTAAAAAATGTCAAAAATTGCTATCAGTATTTTAATCATAATCAGGGCACCCAAAACCCTCTAGATATCGATTTTGAGCCGGATCGGTGAACTTTGATTTTGACAATGTTCGGCAGCCATCTTTAAAAAATTTTCAAAAATTTTTTCAATATTTTTCCTGTAATCTGGGCACCCAAAAACCCCGTGAGCCAAAATTTCGTTCCGATCGGAGCAACTTGACAAATGGCGGCCATCTTGAATCCGCCATTTTGGATTTTTGACATTTTTGACAGATGTCCCTCATCGTCCTCTATGACATTTGGTCGAACACCCCTAGCCTATCTCTTATAGTTTCCGAGATTTAATTGTTTTCATTTTGTATGGCGGCAAGGTATTTTTGTATGGCAACACCCAATTTTTTTTTTATTTTTAGGAGAATCTCAGGGTTGCTATCATTTTTAGTTTTTGGACTTTAGTTCCAGGTCCTACCGTTTCCGAGATCCCCTAACATCGTGGGGGTCGGAAACCAGAAATCTGGTGGTTTCGGACTTTTCCCTAGGAGATTTCCTTACCCCCTACAATTTTCCCATACATCCTCCATACCCCCCGGAACTCCTTCTGGGAGAACAATTGTGTCAATCAGTCAGTCAGTGGTAGTTTAACAATATATAATATAACTAGTATCCGCGCGGCGTGGGCCCTACGGGCCCACGGAAAGGCGACGCGGGGCTCCGGTGGCATTCGACTTTGCGTTCGACTTTTGACTTTTGTGCCCAAGATCGACGTCCGAGGGTATTCGGCCGTGACGATGACGAATCTCGGTGACTCAACGGAGGGACACGCGGGCCTTCGGCCCGCGCGCCCCTCCATTTCGTCCCCGGATTCGTCATCGTCACACCCGAATACCCCCGGACGCCGACCTTGAGCCAAACGGGGGCGGGAGAGCGAGTCGCGCGGTTCCGTCCCGAAATCGACGTCCGACGGTATTCGCGGGCGCCGCTGACGATTCTCGGTGACTCGACGGAGCGGCACGCGGGCCTTCGGCCCGCGCGCCCCTCCGTCTCGTCCCCGGAATCGTCAGCGGCACCCGCGAATACCCCCGGACGTCGATTTCAGCACGGCGGGCGCCCGCGAGCGCGTCGATGTCGCGTTGTTCCGTCCCGAAATCGACGTCCGACGGTTTCCGGGGGCGCCGGTGACGATCCCGGTGACTCACGGAGGTGCACGCGGGCCTTCGGCCCGCGCGCACCTCCGTTTCGTCCCCGGGATCGTCACCGGCACCCCCGGAAACCCCCGGACGCCGATTTCGGGCCGGTGGGGTGACTTCGGAAAAAAAATTTGTATGGCGGCCGGGTCGAAAAATTTTTTCAGAATTTTTTCACTATTTTTGCCGGACTCTGGGCCCCCCCCAACCCCCCTATACCGAATTTCACGCCGATCGAAAAAACTTTCGGTCAAGGTCACGTCGGAGGTCAACTTTGACATTCGACCTCGAAGCGCATCCGGACCCTTAGTAATTTTAGTTCGAACGCCCTATACCTACCTGCTATAGTTTCCGAGTTATAGCGTTCCACATTTTGTATGGGAAAAAAGTTTTTTTGTATGGCAACCCTATTTTTTTCCAATTTCCCTAAAGAGGTCCCAGGGTGTACGGAAACTTTAGTTCGAGGTCGGGTATTTTTAGGGGCACCGTTTCCGAGATATTCCCCTCGACGTACCCTCGGAAGCCGAAAACTACCACTTTCGGACTTTTCCCATGGTCCCATGAAAATAACCTATATAACTCTCATACATCATTTTCACCCCCGGAACCTCCTTCTGGGAGAACAATTATGTCAATCAGTCAATGAGTGAGTGGTAATCTAACATTATATAATATAAACTAGTTTTCTTTGTAGCGCGGGCCCTCTCGGGCCCGCGTGGGGGTCCGCGTGGGTGTCGTGCCCAAAACACATTAGCCCAAAGAAAAAAAAAAAAAAAACTTCTAAGTACGACCGAACAAACCTTTACCCATACAAACTATCAACCTAATCTATGTACACTACTCTTCCTATATTCTAACATACCTACCTTTATAATAGTTTCAAACTAAACACTATCCCAAACTAAACAGAAGAAAAAATATTTTTCTCTATCCATAAATATATTCAAGACCGAGCTGCCGAAACAACACTTTACCCATACAAACTATCAACCTAATCTATGTACACCACTTATCCGATATTGTTACATTCCTAACTTTATAATAATGTCAAATCAATATACTCAGTCGGTATAACTACGATTAATTTCAAAGACAAGTATAAAAACGCAAGTCAAGTTTCAACACATTAATTTAATCCAACTCATAATAGTTACTCACATTATACAAATAAAAATTATTAAACACGCTTTACAGTTAACCTTTTGGTAATCGTACAATATATCAGCCTTATGTACTATGTACACTCCCTTACTTATGTACCTACTACATACATAACGTCATAATAAATTAAATGATTAAGTTAACACACAAAACAAATAGACCAAAATATCACTCCCCTTTCACTAATTATCAAACATTATTTTTCTTTTACCTCTACTTGCAGTATAGTCGCCACAGTTTAAAGTGACACATGGATTTAAAAACAATAAACAAATGTAATAATAATCAACAAACTGATCAGAGTGAATTTCTATTTACCATACAACTATCAAATCTATGGACACCCACCCATAGTAAGTTAATGACTCGTGTTTTTTATATTTATTATAATTACCTATATTATATTTGACCGAGTTGTCGATATAACGCGGTACCCATACAAATGATCATATTGACCTACATCCCTGTACTTAAGTAACACAGCGAACATTAAAATACAACGTACAATACAAACATATTATGTATTGAGTTATACATACATATGTGATCGAGTTGCTGAAAGTATACTTATCAAATTGAAGCTACTTAATAACGGGTCCGCGCGGTGCTCACACTATCCCAAACCAGAAAAGAAATTACTTCTACCAGATATGTACGACAGAGCTGCCGAAACAACATTAGGTACCCATACAAACTATCAACCTAATTTATGTACACCACTTTTCCTATATTTATTCTTATATACCTACCTTTTTAATAATATCAAATCAATATACTCAGTAGGTAGGTACAATTTGGCTACACTCGTAATATGCCTAATTATACATAGCGCATACATCACTGTACTGCTATGAATCATAAAGTAAAAAAAACTCAAGTCAAACAATAGTCAAGTTCATTTAATCCAACTCACAATGATCTAAAGAAAGCCCCTTTACTACTAAAATAGGTATATACAACAAATGAAACGCCGGGAATCGAACCCGATACCCCTGCTTAGAAGGCGAACGTTCAACCAACTAAGCCAACAGCAATAATACACTAATACATATATGTATAAACAAAAATTTTACAAAGATTCTGAATAAATGTCACACACTTAAAATCCAACAATATTTAGTATTTTTAATATATTGTACATTATGTCATGGTTTCATGTAATCAAACTTGCAATAGTAATAAATGTACCTACATAATAATTATTGCACAATAACACATCCGCTAAGGCCTTGGATTCGATCACAGCGGGTAGCGAGGCGGCAGCGGTAGCGACTAAGGATATTGTCGCAGAATAAATATTATACTGTATAGCCACCGCTCTCGCCCCGCTGTCCGCTGTTCGTTGGGGCCAGGCATAATAGTACATTACGACGCATTTGGTTAGAACAGAACGGGTAGCGGTCGTACCCGCCATACCGCGTCAAATGTGTCAGGCGTTCAGTTTAAGTGTAAACGATCTCTTATATATTAGTAGGTCTATAAAAGATCGTTCTAACTAAAACTGAACGCCGCGCGCCGCCCCGTCGTCGTCAACAAAATGTATGAAACGGACAAATACCTAATAGAAAAATTGCTGATGCCGTAACAGAAGTCCAGAGGATTAACAATAAAAAAAATGTTATTAGAAGATCTATAAAAGATCGTTCAAACTAAAACTGAACGCCGCGCGCCGCCCCGTCGTCGTCAACAAAATGTATGAAACGGACAAATACCTAATAGAAAAATTGCTGATGCCGTAACAGAAGTCCAGAGGATTAACAATAAAAAAAAAATGTTATTAGAAGATCTATAAAAGATCGTTCTAACTAAAACTAAACGCCGCGCGCCGCCCCGTCGTCGTCAACAAAATGTATGAAACGGACAAATACCTAATTGAAAAATTGCTGATGCCGTAACAGAAGTCCAGAGGATTAACAATAAAAAAAAATGTTATTAGAAGATCTATAAAAGATCGTTCAAACTAAAACTAAACGCCGCGCGCCGCCCCGTCGTCGTCAACAAAATGTATGAAACGGACAAATACCTAATTGAAAAATTGCTGATGCCGTAACAGAAGTCCAGAGTATTAACAATAAAAAAAAATGTTATTAGAAGATCTATAAAAGATCGTTCAAACTAAAACTAAACGCCGCGCGCCGCCCCGTCGTCGTCAACAAAATGTATAAAACGGACAAATACCTAATAGAAAATTGCTGATGCCGTAGAAATCCAGAGGATTAACAATAAAAAAAAATGTTATTAGAAGATCTATAAAAGATCGTTCAAACTAAAACTAAAACTAAACGCCGCGCGCCGCCCCGGTGTCGTCAACAAAATGTATGAAACGGACAAATACCTAATAGAAAAGTTGCTGATGCCGTAACAGAAGTCCAGAGGATTAACAATAAAAAGAAATTTTATAAGAAGTGTTGCGATTTGTGCATGCTTGACCCACGCTCCAGGCTTCTTGGTCCGTTTATTGGTTGGAGTGAGGTGTTCAATTTTCAAAACGCAGATCCAATTTCGCTGCGGCTCGTGTCTCAGAATCTGCAAATATATAATGATATATGATGATAAACAATGTACTTATATTGGTACTGGTTTAGGTATATTAGGTATGTTTGTCACCTTAATCCTATGGCTGAGCGGCTGGACCGATTTGAATGAAATGTTATGGGTATATTTCAATGGGTCAATAGATGGTTTGAATGAAAGCACAATTGGACCCGGTCGACGACCGTCTGCCGTAAGATCGAGAATAGTATGCGGAAGTTTGAGACAATCGTGTATTAACGTAGTAAGCACGAACACGGAGCATACACCGCACCACATTCGCGAGCGAAGCGAGCGCGTTTTTTTTTTGTGACCTTTGACCTTTCGAAGACGCGACCTTGACCTTCTGCAAATGACCTTGACCCCGCAACACTACGACATTCGTTAAGTTTATCCTATATTACCTTATTTATTGTGTTTTTTTGCAGCGGGCCAAATAATAGGATAAAATACAGACTTACATCTGAAATTCTACCTACTCACTCTTTTATTGTATAAGAAACTATAACATGAGCAAATTATTTCAATGTAATATATAAATAAGCATAATAGTTATCCGTGCTATTGATTGGCGCTATTATAAATCCGAAAGTTTGTGTGTAATTGTGTAAGTATGCTTGTTCCCTCTTCACGCTTTAACGGCTGAACGGATTTGGATGAAGTTTGGAATGTAAATAGATTATACATAGGATTAACACATTGGCTACTTTTTAACCTGATAACAGCGGGCGGAGCCGCGGGGCACGGCTAGTATGAAATTAATGAGAACCTCCTGGGTTCGCATAAAGCAGCGTAATTAAATTACGTCAACGATTTTTTATATATTTTTGGCGACAGATCGTAAAGACGCTTAGTGAAGCACGACTATAACATCTTAATATGTATACAATTCTTCCGTAGGTATGTTTGTCACATAATCCTCTGGCTGAGCGGCTGGACCGATTTGAATGAAATGTTGTGTGTATACTTCAATGGGTTAATAGATGGTTTGAATGAAAACTCAATTGGACCCGGTCGACGACCGTCTGCCGTAAGATTCATAATAATAATTATCGAGAATAGTATGCGAAAGTTTGAGACAATCGTGTATACATAGTAGGCACAAACACCGAGCACACATCGCACCACATTCGCGATCGAAGCGAGCGCGGTTTTTTTTTTGTGACCAGGCGTTCAGTTTTAGTGTGAACGATCTCTTATATATTATTAGGTCAATAAAAGATCGACGCCGCGCGCCGCCGCGTCCACAAAATGTATAAAATGGACAAATACCTAATAGAAAATTGGTTATGCCGTAACAGAAGTCCAGATGATTAACAATGAATAATAAAGTATAAGAAGTGTTGCGGTTTGTGCATGCTTGTAACACGCTCCAAGCTTCGTGGTCGGTCGGTTGGTGGTGTTCGAGTTTCAAAATGCAAAGTGAGTTGTCTCAGCATCTGTAAACATAAAATGTACAAATATTATTTTAATATTAGATTTAATATAATATAGGTGCCGCATCAAAAGCGGGCACAGCAAACATCTGTTACTGGGATACAGATCGTGGTAACTTAGTGAAGCACGACTATCATATAATATTCTTCTGTTGGTGTGTTTGTCAACTAACTCTTCCCGAAGCGGCTGGACCGATTTGGATGAAATGTTGTGTGTATATTTCATTGGGTTAATGGATGGTTTGAATGAAAACACAATTGGACCCGGTATGTGGCGCCGCTTTTCGCGTAAGACGCGACCTTGACCTTCTGCAAATGACTATGCATGCACCTCTACGATCCTGACCTCGTAGATAGAAAGCAGGACTCATCCGCTGCGTCAATTAGTTTGTCAACATTTGATACAAAAGTGTTATTAATTTATTTGCCCGTCAACTTTACTGCCAATTATTGCAATGGGCAAAACATCAACACAAAATACACACTTGCAGCTGTGACATGAGCAAAGTATCACAAAAACACATATTCCCTACTTTTATGTACTTTAGAAAACACCCACATTACACAGACACAGATCACATTTAGAACCAGAATTACGAATATCCTATGAGAAGAAAAATTGTGCTCCTGCCGGGAATCGAACCCAGAACCCTAACGGGCGGGACCAACACTAATATACATATGACTATAGTATAACACTCGTAATATAAACAAACAACACAAACGCTCATACACTCACAGCCCCGCACTAAGTTCAAAAAACTTGGAAGGAAAAGTGTGCTCCTGCCGGGAGTCGAACCCGGGACCGGCAGACACGGCGCAGAGGGCATACACTTGACCACCGCGCCAACTGGGTCGTCAATACACAGGACGCATCTGGCTCGACGGATGGCGTAGTCAAGCTTCCCGTACAGCGGTACCCACGCCGATCTGTTCGAACCAAACGCGCCCTTTGTGCCGGATTTTTTTCCGGCACAATGGGCGCATATACATCAAACACAACTACACCCAGAAACTAAAACGAAAAATGATCATTGGAAAGATACTGTGCTCATGCCGGGAATCGAACCCAGTCCCCACGGCGCAGTGGGCAGGCTACAATTTAAATATTTGACAAATGTTTTTGTGAAATAATTACGTATACGACGCGACGTGTATAGCCGTGTGTATATTCTTCAAACCCTCGTAAACGAACAGAACAAAAGCCACATTTCCACACTAAGATTAACTATTGTTAGTGACATAATAATTACATTATAGTGTACTCCGCTCGAGTTCCTGTGGTTGGTGAATTGGCGTCAGATTCGATGTTCAAAATGCAGGCACACAGCTGCAGTGCAGTGGAAAGTCAGCAGCATCTGTGAATGTCAAATAATAATTATATTGACGATTTTAGTCTATGATCGACAGCGAGTAAACAAATAGATATGGGAACATTCAACAACTATTTAATAGTCATTAAATGGTTACCTATCTAGCACAAAAAACAACGGGTTACACTCCGGGAGTGCCGGCAGAAGTGAAAACTTGAACATTCAACGTTGTAAACAGCAGGAGCAGGTATACATTTTCGCCGCGCGTTAGAAAGGGAGGGCGAATATCTCTCCCTCCGTCTTAAGAATTTTCGATCAGGTCACGTGTCCTGATGCGAGTTTAACATTTTTTACCCATACCAAAAAAGTGCACAACGCCGCTAAAGAAGTTTTCACTTAAAAAATCTGAAAAGCCACAGACAGATACACACTACAAACATTAAAATTAACGCTTTCACACTCATAGCCCCATACTAAGTTCGATGACTCTCCGTGTTGTGGGCGCCGGAAACATTCACATCACACACACACACACACAATCAGAAACACACATTTTCCTTGGGGAGAAAACTTGTGTTCCCGGTGGGAATCGAACCTCTGCTTAGACAATGAACACACAAAAAAATAACAAAAACAGCTTATTTTTTCGTCGGGAAAATATACATATATAAAGCAATGTTTAATATAAACAAATGCAAAATTTTGCTACATTGATGTACTTAAACAAAAAATAAATGCATTCACACTCACAGGCCCCTCACTAAGTTCAAGACTTCTATCGTGGATGATACCGGAAACATTCACATATCACACAATCACACCCAGAACCAGAAACAATAATCTCCCTTGGGAAGGAAAATTGTGCTTCCGCTTAGAATCAGTACACGCGGCGCAGTGGGCAGGCCTCTGCCCTCAAAATTATTACAAAATTGTCAACAAAATTAATTAATTGACAATAATTAGTGAAATTAATAACATCATAAGAAGCATACCAGTGTATGTGGATTCTTCAAACTTGCGACTTCATAGAGGATTGGTTGGTTTGATGGTGTGAGTTTCTCCTCTTTACTGTCCATCAGGTGGTCAAATGCCAGCCTTAAAAAAAAAAACAATATTCGTAACTTGGTGACAGAATTGCAATAGAACCAGATACACAATTTTTTCTTGTTGAGGAGAGAAAGACAAGTGGCAAAATTACAATGCAAGATTCTCAAACACCTCTCTTTTTTGACAGGGGTTAAGAATAAGAATACAGACTTGCAGTTGTAACATGAGCATACATTTATAACAATCACAAAATGTTGCAACATTAATGTAAACTAAATGCGGGGAAGACCAAACACTAAGCTTTTTATATTTAAACACCTCAGGCTCAGTTGGGTGAGTGTACGCCGCCGGCGGAAATACGAGTTTTCTCCACAAAGAAAACTTGTGTTTCTGGTTGTGGTTGTGATTGTGATTGTGTGTGTGTGAAGTTTCCAGCATCCACGACACAAGACATCAAACTTAGTGTTGAGCTGTAAGTGTGAAAATGTTTATGTACTCTGCAAAAGAGCCCTACAGCATAATAACATTCGGCTTGTCACATTGAATGTAATTTAATCCAAATATAAATAAATCTTAAATTATTACAAAATAACTCACCATATTTCCCTTGCAGCATGTATGCATGCTGGGCTGTGAATTGCTACCAGCTGCCTTCTTCAACCTTTTCCAAACTTCATATCAGCACCCGATAACTTATGTTCATACTGAAAATGTATAAAACTTAGAATGAACACTCAGACATGTCGAACATGCAGTTTATCTAAACTAATACAGAATATTTATGGCTAACACAATAGGCATTTTTTTTTTTTTATTGTAGATAGGCAAGCATTTGACCACTATCTCACCTGATGGAAAGTGAAGATGCGGCCAAAGATGTGACATGCTTGCACTCTAGACTTGAAGACACCCAGATTGTACTGTTCGGGAAACAAAGACGCAGGCAATGAGTTCCACTCCTTCGCTGTACGGATGATAAACGTAGAAGCAAAACGCTTCGAGCGAACCGGCATGACAAATTTTAATGTTCTGCATTCCGTGTCCCTGATCTATTCAAACCAAATGCATCTGGTGTGGCAAAGCCTTGATAGTAAATCCATAAATGACCAACAAAACTTCTTCAAAGAAATTAACATAACACTCACACACAGGTCCAAATGCACAAATGTGCATTGGGAAGGCATTGTGCTTCTGCCGATCGAATCCAGTACCCGCGACACAGTGGGCAAGTCTCTGCCCTCCGAGTCACATCATACATACAAAACTAACTAAAACTGAACATTCAACCAACCCATTTGACCCTCCCATAGTAGTAGAATCCTCAATTTCAGGCGACGCGTTTCAAGATCCAACCCCCTTTATAACATAATATCCCAAATAATATAAGCAAAGTTTGCCCTATACTGTATATTAATGCAACGGCCATCATAATCAATGAAAATATTATTTATATATAACAATATAATGTTAATAAAAATCTTAGTAGCAGAAGCCTCAGCTCCTACAATGACTCATTTGTAGCCATGGAATGAAAATAACATTTAAAATGTACACACAACGGCACTGTAAGTTTAGAGAATGATAATATGCGTAGGTGGTATAATTTTGTCTTTGTGTTTCTGATTCAGGTTGTGATGTGAATGTTTCCGGCACCCACGACACAAGTCATCTAACTTAGTGTGGGGCTATGAGTGTGAAAGCATTAATTTCACTTGCTCACCTTTACTTCTGCAAATGTTATACGTTGTTTTGCTAATTGCTAATTTAAAATGTCGGACACAGACGTCGTAACTTCACTTATGGAATGGAAAATTCAAAAAAATTCTTTCGGAAAAACATTTTTTACATCAATGAGTTAATATTTGGCTACTATATCACCTGCTGAAAAGCGATGATGCGATAAATATTGATGAAAATTGAATGCTTATCATATTCACGACTGATAATTTAATGGGTATGTTTTTCCACACCCAGTGAAATGTATCTCGAGCCATCAGTTGATAATATTATGCAAAGTAATAGAATGCGTACCTATAGACAGGCCTTAGCAACTAACATTGATAAAAATAAGCACTTACTGAGTTATGCTGTTCTGAAATATAGTCGACATGAGCTGTGCACAAACTGCAGTACTTTTTGAGTTAACTTTCCTCGCTGTAATGAGCCACTCGAACTGAAAATAAAATAAAAACATAATTACTTCAATAATAAACGTGTGCATACATACTTGAGACTATTATATTTTGCTGCTCCAGATAATAAATATTGTTTGCACACCCTATTCAGTCTGACAACCTCAGAACCTTTCAGGGAAGCCTCCAATGACACACAACATTCTGCTGCAAAATATATTATCTAAAACATCTTTTACCAAGGTGTGTCATAATATGTCCATATTGTGGGTATGTATTTTAATTAAATGGTACACAATATGTTATAAGTAATTCAAATTAATTAAGTTATATATAAACATCAATCAACGATGCCAACTCTCTTTGTGCTTCTCATCATATAAGTATTTTTCTTACTTCTTCTGTATATCATACATAATAATATAATACTATCGGAGTAAGCCATATGGCTCCGTCCGTACTACGACCCTACTGATCGGAGTAAGCCATATGTCTTACTTTGACCATTTCATTTTTATCTAAGTAAATTATCAACAGATTCGCGCGGCACTCTCTTTCGTACGCGACAGTGGAGGAGACCGTAAATGATGTCTATGTGAGCCTCCTTGCAAAACTGTCATGGTTATTTTCAATAAAGTACGTACGCACGTAACCTGCAGATACTGATTTAACTCAAGAGGAAAACATTTCACGTAGTACCTTTCACATGCTCCGTAGACGCTCTCAGACTCGGGGCGAGCGCGCCTTGCCACGACGACACGGACGCCATGACGGCGCGCCCGAGCCACGCCACCAAACGGCTGTGTCACCTTCCAGCAGTTCCAGGAGAAAAGGGCGGCACCGGTGTCTCGTGCTTGTCGCTCACGGTGGCGAACTCTTCGTAGATTACGATGCTGTCGATCAATAAACGCCTCCAGCAGTTTCCGTAGAGTCGATTGCACCGTAATCACAATCCTATAAATAAGTTTAATTGTACATAATGAATCACTTAAAAGGAATGCAGTTCACACTTCACATTTCACAAGAAGAAGTTAATAACGCGAGTCGCGCGAACGATAGCGCTGTGGCGGCAACTCACGGCCACTGACGGCGCGGCCGGCGGCGCATGATTCTTGCGACCGACCCCCTCTCTCCTGTGGCGTGCCTGCATGTATGTGTGAGTGACGCCTACAACCGCGACACCGCGTGGCATTCGCACCATATATGGTCATGCAACTTGTAATTGAACGAATCCGAGTCTAAAATGAACCTTATTTATTATACGTTAAAGTAGAAAAGGAAAGCACGTCACGCCGCCGCAGGCACAGGCCGTTGTCAAACGTACAATATGGTTCTTACCAACTAAATAATAAGGTTTATTTCACTTTGAATTAAAGGAAAGCAAGTACATTGATCACGCCACCTCGCGCCGTTCGCCGAGGTCAAACCATTTTTTGTCTACGTACGTAGTTAGAATGTTATGTGTACGTTACATGGTTCTTATTCACAGAGAATAAGGTCTATTTCACTTTGATTTAACTGCGTCTGAACTTGTGTTGCTACACTGACTCGTTTTTAGATTCAAGCTCGCGTATTTGTAAACGTAAATAGCAACTTGTATTTGAACGATGCCGAGTCTAAAATGAACCTTATCTCTTACGAAATAAAGTAGAAAAGGAAAGCACGTCACGCCGCCACGCGCCGGCCCGGAAGTTGTCAAACCTGTCGAACGTTTTTTATCTACGTACTATGGTGGCGTATGTTAGGTGGTTCTTATTGTTTAGATGTTAAGGTTTATTTCACTTTGGATTTGAATTGAAGGAAAGAATGTCGTTGTCAGTCGATGATCACGCCACCACCGCGAGCCGTCAAACCGGTTTTTGTCTACGTACTTAGCATGTTGTTATGTGTACGTTACGTACGATGGTTCTTATTTCACTAAGAATAAGGTCTATTTCACTTTGAATTAATTACGTCTGAACTCGCGTGGCTATACTGACTCGAGAATAGATAGTAGGTATGAAAATGGGCAATTTTAATTATATAGGACCTCAGAGTGATACCGGTTAGTGAGTCTCACGGTCTCCTCGGAGCTTAGAGCTTCGTAGCGTAAGGGAAATGAGTAAATTTGTATGAAAATAAAAAAAAATGTATGGCGGCCGGGTCTAAAAGTGTTTTGCGATTTTTTTTAAATATTTTTCCCCGAATCTAGGTTTCCCGAAACCCCCTCATACCGAATTTTGCGCCGATCCGACGCACTTCATGGTCGAGGTCAAGGCCGAGGTCAAATTTGACCTTGCGCCTCGAAGCGCATCCGGACCCTCGGCAACTTTAGTTCGAACACGCCATACCCATCTTTTATGGTTTGCGAGTTATAACGTTGTACATTTTGTATGGGAAAAAAAGTTTTTTGTATGGCAACCCTATTTTTTTTCATTTTCCCCAAAGAGGTCCCAGGGTACCCTTCCAGGTTAGTTCTCGCACTTTTGTTCTGGGACTCACCGTTTCGGAGTAATTTCCCTCATCATACGTCGGGATGCTGAAAATGGCCAATGTCGGACTTTTCTCGAGGTCGCTCGGACGTCCCCTACACATTCCCCGAACATTGTTACTACGTCGCGACACTCCTTCCGGGAGAACAATAGCGTCGACCGGGCGAAACGAATTTTGTATGGCGGCCGGGTCGAAAAATTTTTTCAGAATTTTTTTACTATTTTTGCCGGACTCTGAAGCTCCCTTAACCCCCCCATGCCGAATTTCGAGCCGATCGGATAAACTTCGAGGTCGAGGTCACGTCGGAGGTCAATTTTGACATTCGACCTCGAAGCGCATCCGGACCCGTGGCAACTTTAGTTCGAACGCGCCCTACCTATCTATGATAGTTTCCGAGTTATAGCGTTCCACATTTTGTATGGGAAAAAAAGTTTTTTGTATGGCAACCCTATTTTTTTCCACTTTCCCTAGAGAGGTCCGAGGGTGTACTCCAATATTAGTTTGAGAGCGAAATTTTTTCATCCAGCCGTTTCCGAGATATGCCCCTCGTCATGTGTCAGGAGTCGACTTTTCGAAGATCAGGGATTTTTCCCGGGGTCTCGGGATTTTTCCCTACACTTCTTCCGAACATTCTCCATACCCCCCGCGACTCCTTCTGGGAGAACAATTCTGTCAGTCAGTGAATGAGTGAATGGTAATTTAACTTTATATAATAGAAACTAGTTTTTTGGGTGGGTGGCGCGGTCCGCGAGCGGCCCGCGCAGGTGGGTGGTAAGTACTTTAGCCATACAAATCTTCAAATTGAGTAAAAAGTTAAAAAAAAATTTTTGCATATTTTTTCTGTGGCGGGGCAACCCTAATCCCGCAATTCAAAATTTCATTGAAATTCGTGATGAGCACATCAAAACACCCATGGAAGTAGAATTTGGGCCGTCGGCGAAACAATTAAAAAAAACGGGACGCTTGCCGCCTACAAAATTTATTTTCGGTCGAAAACTCGTAAAATCTTCATTTGACGTCGAAAAAAAAGAAAAAAATCCAAAAAAATTTTTGCTTGCAGCAAGGCGTCCCCAATGCCTCAGTCCGGAATTTCATTCAAATTCGTGGTAAACATGTCAAAAAACGCTGGCAGTTCGAATATGGTCTATGGCTGCAGACCTGAAGCGGGCCGCAAGCGGCCCGCCACCTGTTTTTTTGGTCGGACTGTAGGTGGGCATCCCCATTGACATCCGGCCCAAAATCGATATCTGGGGGCATTCGGGGGTGCTGATCACGAATCCGGGCCCTCAAACCAGGCGCGCGGGCCGCAAGCGGCCCGCGGCCTTTGTTTCGGTCCCGAATTCGTAATCAGCACCCCCGAATGCCCCCAGATATCGATTTTGAGCCGGATCGGTGAACCTCGATTTTGACAATGTACGGCCGCCATCTTTAAAAAATGTCAAAAATTGCTTTTCAGTTTTTTATTAAAATCAGGGCATCCAAACACCTTCAGATATCGATTTTGAGCCCGATTGGTGAACCTCGATTTTGACAATGCTTGGCGGCCATCTTTAAAAAAGGTCAAAAATTGCTATGAGTATTTTAATCATAATCAGGGCACCCAAAACCCTCTAGATATTGATTTTGAGCCGGATCGGTGAACTTTGATTTTGACAATGTTCGGCAGCCATCTTTAAAAAAATTCCAAAAATTTTTTCAATATTTTTCCTGTAATCTGGGCACCCAAAAACCCCGGGAGCCAAAATTTCGTTCCGATCGGAGCAACTTGACAAATGGCGGCCATCTTGAATCCGCCATTTTGGATTTTTGAAATTTTTGACAGATGTCCCCCATCGTCTTCTATGACATTTGGTCGAGCACCCCTAGCCTATCTCTTATGGTTTAGGAGATTTAATTGATTTAATTTTGTATGGCGGCAACACATTTTTGTATGGCAACACCCATTTTTTTTATTTTTTTTAAAAGGTTCCCAGGATTGTCTATGACTTTAGTTTTTGAACTTTTGTTCCAAGTCTTACCGTTTCCGAGATCCCATGGGGTCGGGGGGTCTGGAAGCCAAAATCTGATGATTTCGGATTTTTCCCCCGGAGATTTTCATACCCCCTACACTTTTCCCCTACATCATCAATACCCCCCATCACTCTTTCTAGGAGAACAATTATGTCAATATGTCAGTCAGTGAGTCAATGGTAGTTTAACATTATATAATATGACTAGTTTTTTGGGTGGGTGGCGCGGTCCGCGAGCGGCCCGCGCAGGTGGGTGGTAAGTACTTTTGCCATACAAATCTTCAAATTCACTTGAATACGGAAAAATATTTTTTTTGCATCTTTTTTCTGTGGCGGGGCAACCCTAATCCCGCAATCCAAAATTTCATTAAAATTCGTGATAAGCACATCAAAATACCCATAGAAGTCGATTTCGGGCCGTCGGCGAAACATTAAAAAAAATTGGGACGCTTGCCGCCCACAAAATTTATTTTCGGTCGAAAACTCGTAAAATCTTCATTTGAAGTAAAAAAAATGAATAAAAACAATTCAAAAAAAATTAGGTGCATCAAGGCGTCCCTTATGCCTCAGACCAAAATTTCGTTAAAATTCGTTGTATACATGTCAAAACACCCAGGCAGTTCGAATTCGGTCCGTGGCTGCAGACCTGAAGCGGGCCGCAAGCGGCCCGCCACCTGTTTTTTTGGTCGGACTGTAGGTGGGCATCCCCATTGACATCCGGCCCAAAATCGATATCTGGGGGCATTCGGGGGTGCTGATCACGAATTCGGGCCCTCAAACCAGGCGCGCGGGCCGCAAGCGGCCCGCGGCCTTTGTTTCGGTCCCGAATTCGTAATCAGCACCCCCGAATGCCCCCAGATATCGATTTTGAGCCGGATCGGTGAACCTCGATTTTGACAATGTTCGGCCGCCATCTTTAAAAAATGTCAAAAATTGCTTTTCAGTTTTTTATTAAAATCAGAGCATCCAAACACCTTCAGATATCGATTTTGAGCCCGATTGGTGAACCTCGATTTTGACAATGCTCGGCGGCCATCTTTAAAAAATGTCAAAAATTGCTATCAGTATTTTAATCATAATCAGGGCACCCAAAACCCCCTAGATATCGATTTTGAGCCGGATCGGTGAACTTTGATTTTGACAATGTTTGGCAGTCATCTTTAAAAAAAATCCAAAAATTTTTTCAATATTTTTCCTGTAATCTGGGCATCTAAAAACCCCGGGAGCCAAAATTTCGTTCCGATCGGAGCAACTTGAGAAATGGCGGCCATCTTGAATCCGCCATTTTGGATTTTTGACATTTTTGACAGATGTCCCCCATCGTCCTCTATGACATTTGGTCGAGCACCCCTAGGCTATCTCTTATGGTTTAGGAGATATAATTGATTTAATTTTGTATGGCGGCGAGGTATTTTTGTATGGCAACACCCATTTTTTTTATTTTTTTTAAAAGGTTCCCAGGATTGTCTATGACTTTAGTTTTTGAACTTTTGTTCCAAGTCTTACCGTTTCTGAGATCCCATGGGGTCGGGGGGTCCGGAAGCCAAAATCTGGTGATTTCGGAATTTTCCCAATGTCGAATCCCTACCCCCTACATTTCCCCCCTACATCATCAATACCCCCCATGACTCCTTCTGGGAGAACAATTATGTCAATATATAAGTGAGTCAATGGTAGTTTAACAATATATAATAGAACTAGTTTTTTGGGTGGGTGGCGCGGTCCGCGAGCGGCCCGCGCAGGTGGGTGGTAAGTACTTTTGCCATACAAATCTTCAAATTGAGTAAAAAGTTGAAAAAAAAAATTTTGCATATTTTTTTTTGTGGCGGGGCAACCCTAATCCCGCAATTCAAAATTTCATTGAAATTCGTAATGAGCACATCAAAACACCCATGGAAGTAGAATTTGGGCCGTCGGCGAAACATTAAAAAAAATTGGGACGCTTGCCGCCCACAAAATTTATTTTCGGTCTAAAACTCGTAAAATCTTCATTTGAAGTAAAAAAAATGGTTAAAAAAAATTAAAAAAAATTTGGTGCATC
The DNA here is from genome assembly GCA_948107665.1 of Lomographa bimaculata. Classification (NCBI taxonomy): domain Eukaryota; kingdom Metazoa; phylum Arthropoda; class Insecta; order Lepidoptera; family Geometridae; genus Lomographa; species Lomographa bimaculata. The sequence goes on from OX403599.1 coordinate 12,375,452, forward strand.
AAGGCGTCCCTTATGCCTCAGACCAAAATTTTGTTCAAATTCGTTGTATACATGTCAAAACACCCAGGCAGTTCGAATTCGGTCCGTGGCTGCAGACCTGAAGCGGGCCGCAAGCGGCCCGCCACCTGTTTTTTGGTCGGACTGTAGGTGGGCATCCCCATTCACATCCGGCCCAAAATCGATATCTGGGGGCATTCGGGGGTGCTGATCACGAATCCGGGCCCTCAAACCAGGCGCGCGGGCCGCAAGCGGCCCGCGGCCTTTGTTTCGGTCCCGAATTCGTAATCAGCACCCCCGAATGCCCCCAGATATCGATTTTGAGCCGGATCGGTGAACCTCGATTTTGACAAAGTTCGGCCGCCATCTTTAAAAAAAGTCAAAAATTGCTTTTCAGTTTTTTATTAAAATCAGGGCATCCAAACACCTTCAGATATCGATTTTGAGCCCGATTGGTGAACCTCGATTTTGACAATGCTTGGTGGCCATTTTAAAAAAATGTCAAAAATTGCTTTACAGTTTTTTATTAAAATCAGGGCATCTAAACACCTTCAAATATCGATTTTGAGCCGGATCGGTGAACTTTGATTTTGACAATGTTCGGCAGCCATCTTTAAAAAATTTTCAAAAATTTTTTCAATATTTTTCCTGTAATCTGGGCACCCGAAAACCCCGGGAGCCAAAATTTCGTTCCGATCGGAGCAACTTGACAAATGGCGGCCATCTTGAATCCGCCATTTTGGATTTTTGACATTTTTGACAGATGTCCCCCATCGTCCTCTATGACATTTGGTCGAGCACCCCTAGCCTATCTCTTATAGTTTCCGAGATTTAATTGATTTAATTTTGTATGGCGGCAACACATTTTTGTATGGCAACACCCATTTTTTTTATTTTTTTTAAAAGGTTCCCAGGATTGTCTATGACTTTAGTTACTGAACTTTTTTTCCAAGTCTTACCGTTTCTGAGATCCCATGGGGTCGGGGGGTCCGGAAGCCAAAATCTGGTGATTTCGGAATTTTCCCAAAGTGGAATCCCCACCCCCTACATTTCCCCCCTACATCATCAATACCCCCCATGACTCCTTCTGGGAGAACAATTATGTCAATATATAAGTGAGTCAATGGTAGTTTAACAATATATAATATGACTAGTATCCGCGCGGCGTGGGCCCTACGGGCCCACGGAAAGGCGACGCGGGGCTCCGGTAGCTATGGGCTTTCGGTAGCGACTTAGGACTTTTGTGCCCAAGATCGACGTCCGAGGGTATTCGGCCGTGACGATGACGAATCTCGGTGACTCAACGGAGGGACACGCGGGCCTTCGGCCCGCGCGCCCCTCCATTTCGTCCCCGGATTCGTCATCGTCACACCCGAATACCCCCGGACGCCGACCTTGAGCCAAACGGGGGCGGGAGAGCGAGCCGCGCGGTTCCGTCCCGAAATCGACGTCCGACGGTATTCGCGGGCGCCGCTGACGATTCTCGGTGACTCGACGGAGCGGCACGCGGGCCTTCGGCCCGCGCGCCCCTCCGTCTCGTCCCCGGAATCGTCAGCGGCACCCGCGAATACCCCCGGACGTCGATTTCAGCACGGAGGGCGCCCGCGAGCGCGTCGATGTCGCGTTGTTCCGTCCCGAAATCGGCGTCCGACGGTTTCCGGGGGCGCCGGTGACGAACCCGGTGACTCACGGAGGTGCACGCGGGCCTTCGGCCCGCGCGCACCTCCGTTTCGTCCCCGGGATCGTCACCGGCACCCCCGGAAACCCCCGGACGCCGATTTCGGGCCGGTGGGGTGACTTCGGAAAAAAAATTTGTATGGCGGCCGGGTCGAAAAATTTTTTCAGAATTTTTTCACTATTTTTGCCGGACTCTGGGGCCCCCCCCGCCCCCCTATACCGAATTTCACGCCGATCGAAAAAACTTTCGGTCAAGGTCACGTCGGAGGTCAACTTTGACCTTTTCTCCCGGAGCGCGTCCGGACTCTTAGCAACTTTAGTTCGAACACCCCGTACCTATGTATGATAGTTTCCGAGTTATAGCGTTCCACATTTTGTATGGGAAAAAAGTTTTTTTGTATGGCAACCCTATTTTTTTCCAATTTCCCTAAAGAGGTCCCAGGGTGTACCGAAACTTTAGTTCGAGGTCGGGTATTTTTAGGGCCGCCGTTTCCGAGATATTCCCCTCGACGTACCCTCGGAAGCCGAAAACGTCCACTTTCGGACTTTTCCCATGGTCCCAGGAAAATAACCTACGAGACTCGCCTACATCATTTTCACCTCCGGAACCTCCTTCTGGGAGAACAATTATGTCAATCAGTCAATAAGTGAGTGGTAATCTAACATTATATAATATAGATAGATAATAACTAGTTTTTTGGGTGGGTGGCGCGGTCCGCGAGCGGCCCGCGCAGGTGGGTGGTAAGTACTTTTGCCATACAAATCTTCAAATTGAGTAAAAAGTTAAAAAAAAAAATTTTGCATATTTTTTCTGTGGCGGGGCAACCCTAATCCCGCAATCCAAAATTTCATTGAAATTCGTGATGAGCACATCAAAACACCCAAGGCGGTAGAATTTGGGCCGTCGGCGAAACATAAAAAAAATTGGGACGCTTGCCGCCCACAACATTTATTTTCGGTCGAAAACTCGTAAAATCTTCATTTGAAGTAAAAAAAATGAATAAAAAATTTTAAAAAAAAATTAGGTGCATCAAGGCGTCCCTTATGCCTCAGACCAAAATTTCGTTCAAATTCTTTGTATACATGTCAAAACACCCAGGCAGTTCGAATTCGGTCCGTGGCTGCAGACCTGAAGCGGGCCGCAAGCGGCCCGCCACCTGTTTTTTGGTCGGACTGTAGGTGGGCATCCCCATTGACATCCGGCCCAAAATCGATATCTGGGGGCATTCGGGGGTGCTGATCACGAATTCGGGCCCTCAAACCAGGCGCGCGGGCCGCAAGCGGCCCGCGGCCTTTGTTTTGGTCCCAAATTCGTGATCAGCACCCCCGAATGCCCCCAGATATCGATTTTGAGCCGGATCGGCGAACCTCGATTTTGACAATATTCGGCCGCCATCTTTGAAAAATGTCAAAAATTGCTTTTCAGTTTTTTATTAAAATCAGGGCATCCAAACACCTTTAGATATCGATTTTGAGCCCGATTGGTGAACCTCGAGTTTGACAATGCTCGGCGGCCATCTTTAAAAAATGTCAAAAATTGCTATCAGTATTTTAATCATAATCAGGGCACCCAAAACCCCCTAGATATCGATTTTGAGCCGGATCGGTGAACTTTGATTTTGACAGTGTTCGGCAGCCATCTTTAAAAAATTTTCAAAAATTTTTTCAATATTTTTCCTGTAATCTGGGCACCCAAAAACCCCGGGAGCCAAAATTTCGTTCCGATCGGAGCAACTTGACAAGTGGCGGCCATCTTGAATCCGCCATTTTGGATTTTTGTCATTTTTGACAGATGTCCCCCATCGTCCTCTATGACATTTGGTCGAGCACCCCTAGCCTATCTCTTATGGTTTAGGAGATATAATTGATTTAATTTTGTATGGCGGCAACACATTTTTGTATGGCAACACCCTTTTTTTTTGATTTTTTTAAAAGGTTCCCAGGATTGTCTATGACTTTAGTTTTTGAACTTTTGTTCCAAGTCTTACCGTTTCCGAGATCCCATGGGGTCGGGGGGTCCGGAAGCCAAAATCTGGTGATTTCGGATTTTTCCCCCGGAGATTTTTATACCCCCTACACTTTTCCCCTACATCATCAATACCCCCCATCACTCTTTCTAGGAGAACAATTATGTCAATATGTCAGTGAGTGAATGGTAGTTTAACAATATATAATAGAACTAGTTTTTTGGGTGGGTGGCGCGGTCCGCGAGCGGCCCGCGCAGGTGGGTGGTAAGTACTTTTGCCATACAAATCTTCAAATTCAGTTGAATACGGAAAAACATTTTTTTTTGCATATTTTTTCTGTGGCGGGGCAACCCTGATACCGCAAGCCAAAATTTCATTGAAACTCGTGATGAGCACACTAAAATACCCATGGAAGTCGAATTTGGGCCGTGGGCGAAACATTGAAAAATAATGGGACGCTTGCCGCCCACAACATTTATTTTCGGTCGAAAACACGTAAAATCTTCATTTTACGTCAAAAATAAAGAAAAGAAATTCAAAAAAAATTTGTGTTCATCAAGGCGTCCCTAATGCCGCAGACAAAAATTTCGATCAAATTCATGATAAACGTGTCAAAACACCCTGTCAGTTCGAATATGGTCCGTGGCTGCAGACCTAAAAAGTGGTTACCAAAATGGGCCGCTTGCCGCACACAATATTTATTTTCGGTCGAAAACTCGTAAAATCTTTATATGAAGTAAAAAAAAAAAATTAAAAAATTCAAAAAATTTTCGAGTGCATGAAGGCGTCCCTAATACCGCAGATAAAAATTTCGATCAAATACGTGATATATGTGTCAAAACACCCTGTTAGTTCGAATTTGGTCCGTGGCTGCAGACCTAAAAAGTGGAAACTAAAATTGGCCGCTTGCCGCCATCAACATTTATTTTCGGTCAAAAACTCGTAAAATCTTCGATTGAGGTAAAAAAATTATAAAAAAAAATTCAAAAAACATTTTGGATACATCAAGGCGTCCCTTGTGCCTCAGACCAAAATTACATTCAATTTCGTAATAATCGTGTCAAAACACCCTGACAGTTCGAATTTGGTCCGTGGCTGCAGACCTGAAGCGGGCCGCAAGCGGCCCGCCACCTGTTTTTTTGGTCGGACTGTAGGTGGGCATCCCCATTGACATCCGGCCCAAAATCGATATCTGGGGGCATTCGGGGGTGCTGATCACGAATTCGGGCCCTCAAACCAGGCGCGCGGGCCGCAAGCGGCCCGCGGCCTTTGTTTCGGTCCCAAATTCGTGATCAGCACCCCCGAATGCCCCCAGTTATCGATTTTGAGCCGGATCGGTGAACCTCGATTTTGACTTTGTTCGGCCGCCATCTTTAAAAAATGTCAAAAATTGCTTTTCAGTTTTTTATTAAAATCAGGGCATCCAAACACTTTCAGATATCGATTTTGAGCCCGATTGGTGAACCTCGATTTTGACAATGCTTGGCGGCCATCTTTAAAAAAGGTCAAAAATTGCCATCATTATTTTTATCATAATCAGGGCACCCAAAACCCCCTAGATATCGATTTTGAGCCGGATCGGTGAACTTTGATTTTGACAATGTTCGGCAGCCATCTTTAAAAAATTTCCAAAAATTTTTTCAATATTTTTCCTGTAATCTGGGCACCCAAAAACCCCGGGAGCCAAAATTTCGTTCCGATCGGAGCAACTTGAGAAATGGCGGCCATCTTGAATCCGCCATTTTGGATTTTTGACATTTTTGACAGATGTCCCCCATCGTCCTCTATGACATTTGGTCGAGCACCCCTAGCCTATCTCTTATGGTTTAGGAGATATAATTGTTTTAATTTTGTATGGCGGCGAGGTATTTTTGTATGGCAACACCCATTTTTTTATTTTTTTTAAAAGGTTCCCAGGATTGTCTATGACTTTAGTTTCTGAACTTTTGTTCCAAGTCTTACCGTTTCCGAGATCCCATGGGGTCAGGGGGTCTGGAAGCCAAAATCTGGTGATTTCGGATTTTTCCCAAGGTCACCTCTCAACCCCCTACACTTTTCCCATACATCATCCATACCCCCCATGACTCCTTCTGGGAGAACAATTCTGTCAATATGTCAGTCAGTGAATGGTAGTTTAAGAATATATAATATAAAACTAGTTTTTTGGGTGGGTGGCGCGGTCCGCGAGCGGCCCGCGCAGGTGGGTGGTAAGTACTTTAGCCATACAAATCTTCAAATTGAGTTCAAAGTATATTAAAACCTTAAAATAAAATATTAAGTGCGGCGGGGCAACCCTGATCCCGCAATTCAAAATTTCATTGAAATTCGTGATGAGCACATCAAAACACCCATGGAAGTAGAATTTGGGCCGTCGGCGAAACATTAAAAAAAACGGGACGCTTGCCGCCCACAACATTTATTTTCGGTCGAAAACTCGTAAAATCTTCATTTGACGAAAAAAAAAAGAAAAAATATTCAAAAAAATTTTTGCTTGCAGCAAGGCGTCCCCAATGCCTCAGTCCAGAATTTCATTCAAATTTGTGGTAAACATGTAAAAAAACGCTGGCAGTTCGAATATGGTCTGTGGCTGCAGACCTGAAGCGGGCCGCAAGCGGCCCGCCACCTGTTTTTTGGTCGGACTGTAGGTGGGCATCCCCATTGACATCCGGCTCAAAATCGATATCTGGGGGCATTCGGGGGTGCTGATCACGAATTCGGGCCCTCAAACCAGGCGCGCGGGCCGCAAGCGGCCCGCGGCCTTTGTTTCGGTCCCAAATTCGTAATCAGCACCCCCGAATGCCCCCAGATATCGATTTTGAGCCGGATCGGTGAACCTCGATTTTGACAATGTTCGGCCGCCATCTTTAAAAAAAGTCAAAAATTGCTTTTCAGTTTTTTATTAAAATCAGGGCATCCAAACACCTTCAGATATCAATTTTGAGCCCGATTGGTGAACCTCGATTTTGACAATGCTCGGCGGCCATCTTTAAAAAATGTCAAAAATTGCTATCAGTATTTTAATCATAATCAAGGCACCTAAAACCCCCTAGATATCGATTTTGAAAAATTGAAAAAATTTTCAAAAATTTTTTCAATATTTTTCCTGTAATCTAGGCACCCAAAAACCCCGGGAGCCAAAATTTCGTTCCGATCGGAGCAACTTGAGAAGTGGCGGCCATCTTGAATCCGCCATTTTGGATTTTTGACATTTTTGACAGATGTCCCCCATCGTCCTCTATGACATTTGGTCGAGCACCCCTAGGCTATCTCTTATGGTTTAGGAGATATAATTGATTTAATTTTGTATGGCGGCGAGGTATTTTTGTATGGCAACACCCATTTTTTTTATTTTTTTTAAAAGGTTCCCAGGATTGTCTATGACTTTAGTTTTTGAACTTTTGTTCCAAGTCTTACCGTTTCCGAGATCCCGTGGGGTCGGGGGGTCTGGAAGCCAAAATCTGGTGATTTCGGATTTTTCCCCAGGAGATCTCTACACCCCCTACACTTTTTCCGTACATCATCTATACCCTCCATCACTCCTTCTAGGAGTAATGGAGTTTTTTGGGTGGGTGGCGCGGTCCGCGAGCGGCCCGCGCAGGTGGGTGGTAAGTACTTTTGCCATACAAATCTTCAAATTCAGTTGCATACGGAAAAACATTTTTTTTGCATATTTTTTCTGTGGCGGGGCAACCCTAATCCTGCAATCCAAAATTTCATTGAAATTCGTGATGAACACTTCAAAATACCCATAGAAGTCGATTTAGGGCCGTCGGCAAAACATTAAAAAAAACGGGACGCTTGCCGCCCACAAAATTTATTTTCGGTCAAAAACTCGTAAAATCTTTATTTGACGTCGAAAAAAAAAGAAAAAAAATTCAAAAAAATTTTTGCTTTCAGCAAGGCGTCCCCAATGCCTCAGTCCAGAATTTCATTCAAATTTGTGGTAAACATGTCAAAAAACGCTGGCAGTTCGAATATGGTCTGTGGCTGCAGACCTGAAGCGGGCCGCAAGCGGCCCGCCACCTGTTTTTTTGGTCGGACTGTAGGTGGGCATCCCCATTGACATCCGGCCCAAAATCGATATCTGGGGGCATTCGGGGGTGCTGATCACGAATCCGGGCCCTCAAACCAGGCGCGCGGGCCGCAAGCGGCCCGCGGCCTTTGTTTCGGTCCCAAATTCGTGATCAGCACCCCCGAATGCCCCCAGATATCGATTTTGAGCCGGATCGGTGAACCTCGATTTTGACAATGTTCGGCCGCCATCTTTAAAAAAGGTCAAAAATTGCTTTTCAGTTTTTTAATAAAATCAGGGCATCCAAACACCTTCAGATATCGATTTTGAGCCCGATTGGTGAACCTCGATTTTGACAATGCTCGGCGGCCATCTTTAAAAACAGTCAAAAATTTCTATTAATATTTTTATCATAATCAGGGCACCCAAAACCCCCTAGATATCGATTTTGAGCCGGATCGGTGGACTTTGATTTTGACAATGTTCGGCAGCCATCTTTAAAAAAAATCCAAAAATTTTTTCAATATTTTTCCTGTAATCTGGGCACCCAAAAACCCCGGGAGCCAAAATTTCGTTCCGATCGGAGCAACTTGACAAATGGCGGCCATCTTGAATCCGCCATTTTGGATTTTTGACATTTTTGACAGATGTCCCCCATCGTCCTCTATGACATTTGGTCGAGCACCCCTAGGCTATCTCTTATGGTTTAGGAGATATAATTGATTTAATTTTGTATGGCGGCGAGGTATTTTTGTATGGCAACACCCATTTTTTTTATTTTTTTTAAAAGGTTCCCAAGATTGTCTATGACTTTAGTTTTTAAACTTTTGTTCCAAGTCTTACCGTTTCCGAGATCCCATGGGGTCGGGGGGTCTGGAAGCCAAAATCTGGTGATTTCGGATTTTTCCCAAGGTCACCTCCCAACCCCCTACACTTTTCCCATACATCATCCATACCCCCCATGACTCCTTCTGGGAGAACAATTCTGTCAATATGTCAGTCAGTGAATGGTAGTTTAAGAATATATAATATGACTAGTTTTTTGGGTGGGTGGCGCGGTCCGCGAGCGGCCCGCGCAGGTGGGTGGTAAGTACTTTTGCCATACAAATCTTCAAATTGAGTAAAAAGTTGAAAAAAAAATTTTTGCATATTTTTTCATTGGCGGGGCAACCCTAATCCCGCAATTCAAAATTTCATTGAAATTCGTGATGAGCACATCAAAACATCCATGGAAGTAGAATTTGGGCTGTCGGCGAAACATTAAAAAAAATTAGGACGCTTGCCGCCCACAAAATTTATTTTCGGTCGAAAACTCGTAAAATCTTTAATTGACGCCGAAAAAAAAAAGAAAAAATTCAATAAAAATTTTTATGCATCAAGGCGTCCCTAATGCCTCAGTCCAGAATTTCATTCAAATTCGTGGTAAACATGTCAAAAAACGCTGGCAGTTCGAATATGGTCTGTGGCTGCAGACCTAAAAAGTGGAAACTAAAATTGGCCGCTTGCCGCCATCAACATTTATTTTCGGTCCAAAACTCGTAAAATCTTCGATTGAGGTAAAAAAAAATTAAAAAAAATTTCAAAATCATTTGAGTGCTTCGAGGCGTCCCTTATGCCTCAAACCAAAATTTCGTTCGAATTTGTGGTATACATGTCAAAACACCCAGGCAGTTCGAATTTGGTCCGTGCCTGCAGACCTGAAGCGGGCCGCAAGCGGCCCGCCACCTGTTTTTATGGTCGGACTGTAGGTGGGCATCCCCATTGACATCCGGCCCAAAATCGATATCTGGGGGCATTCGGGGGTGCTGATCACGAATCCGGGCCCTCAAACCAGGCGCGCGGGCCGCAAGCGGCCCGCGGCCTTTGTTTCGGTCCCGAATTCGTAATCAGCACCCCCGTATGCCCCCAGATATCGATTTTGAGCCGGATCGGCGAACCTCGATTTTGACAATGTTCGGCCGCCATCTTTAAAAAAGGTCAAAAATTGCTTTTCAGTTTTTTAATAAAATCAGGGCATCCAAACACCTTCAGATATCGATTTTGAGCCCGATTGGTGAACCTCGATTTTGACAATGCTCGGCGGCCATCTTTAAAAAATGTCAAAAATTGCTATCAGTATTTAAATCATAATCAGGGCACCCAAAACCCCCTAGATATCGATTTTGAGCAGGATCGGTGAACCTCGATTTTGACAATGTTCGGCAGCCATCTTTAAAAAATTTCCAAAAATTTTTTCAATATTTTTCCTGTAATCTGGGTGCCCAAAAACCCCGGGAGCCAAAATTTCGTTCCGATCGGAGCAACTTGACAAATGGCGGCCATCTTGAATCCGCCATTTTGGATTTTTGACATTTTTGACAGATGTCCCCCATCGTCCTCTATGACATTTGGTCGAGCACCCCTAGCCTATCTCTTATAGTTTCCGAGATTTAATTGTTTTCATTTTGTATGGCGGCAAGGTATTTTTGTATGGCAACACCCATTTTTTTATTTTTTTTAAAAACGTCCCAGGGTTTCCATCATTTTTAGTTTTTGAACTTTTGTTCCAAGTCTTACCGTTTCCGAGATCTCATGGGGTTGGGGGGTCCGGAAGCCAAAATGTGGTGGTTTCGGACTTTTCCCCAGGAGATTTTCTTACCCCCTACACTTTTTCCCTACATCATCAATACCCCCCGACACTCCTTCTGGGAGAACAATTATGTCAGTCAGTGAATCAGTCAGTCAGTGGTAGATTAACATTATACTATATGACTAGTATCCGCGCGGCGTGGGCCCTACGGGCCCACGGAAAGGCGACGCGGGGCTCCGGTGGCATTGGACTTTAGTCAGCGACTTTGACTTTTGTGCCCAAGATCGACGTCCGAGGGTATTCGGCCGTGACGATGACGAATCTCGGTGACTCAACGGAGGGACACGCGGGCCTTCGGCCCGCGCGCCCCTCCATTTCGTCCCCGGATTCGTCATCGTCACACCCGAATACCCCCGGACGCCGACCTTGAGCCAAACGGGGGCGGGAGAGCGAGCCGCGCGGTTCCGTCCCGAAATCGACGTCCGACGGTATTCGCGGGCGCCGCTGACGATTCTCGGTGACTCGACGGAGCGGCACGCGGGCCTTCGGCCCGCGCGCCCCTCCGTCTCGTCCCCGGAATCGTCAGCGGCACCCGCGAATACCCCCGGACGTCGATTTCAGCACGGCGGGCGCCCGCGAGCGCGTCGATGTCGCGTTGTTCCGTCCCGAAATCGACGTCCGACGGTTTCCGGGGGCGCCGGTGACGATCCCGGTGACTCACGGAGGTGCACGCGGGCCTTCGGCCCGCGCGCACCTCCGTTTCGTCCCCGGGATCGTCACCGGCACCCCCGGAAACCCCCGGACGCCGATTTCGGGCCGGTGGGGTGACTTCGGAAAAAAAATTTGTATGGCGGCCGGGTCGAAAAATTTTTTCAGAATTTTTTCACTATTTTTGCCGGACTCTGGGCCCCCCCCAACCCCCCTATACCGAATTTCACGCCGATCGAAAAAACTTTCGGTCAAGGTCACGTCGGAGGTCAACTTTGACATTCGACCTCGAAGCGCATCCGGACCCTTAGTAATTTTAGTTCGAACGCCCTATACCTACCTGCTATAGTTTCCGAGTTATAGCGTTCCACATTTTGTATGGGAAAAAAGTTTTTTTGTATGGCAACCCTATTTTTTTCCAATTTCCCTAAAGAGGTCCCAGGGTGTACGGAAACTTTAGTTCGAGGTCGGGTATTTTTAGGGGCACCGTTTCCGAGATATTCCCCTCGACGTACCCTCGGAAGCCGAAAACTACCACTTTCGGACTTTTCCCATGGTCCCATGAAAATAACCTATATAACTCTCATACATCATTTTCACCCCCGGAACCTCCTTCTGGGAGAACAATTATGTCAATCAGTCAATGAGTGAGTGGTAATCTAACATTATATAATATAACTAGTATCCGCGCGGCGTGGGCCCTACGGGCCCACGGAAAGGCGACGCGGGGCTCCGGTGGCATTCGACTTTGCGTTCGACTTTTGACTTTTGTGCCCAAGATCGACGTCCGAGGGTATTCGGCCGTGACGATGACGAATCTCGGTGACTCAACGGAGGGACACGCGGGCCTTCGGCCCGCGCGCCCCTCCATTTCGTCCCCGGATTCGTCATCGTCACACCCGAATACCCCCGGACGCCGACCTTGAGCCAAACGGGGGCGGGAGAGCGAGTCGCGCGGTTCCGTCCCGAAATCGACGTCCGACGGTATTCGCGGGCGCCGCTGACGATTCTCGGTGACTCGACGGAGCGGCACGCGGGCCTTCGGCCCGCGCGCCCCTCCGTCTCGTCCCCGGAATCGTCAGCGGCACCCGCGAATACCCCCGGACGTCGATTTCAGCACGGCGGGCGCCCGCGAGCGCGTCGATGTCGCGTTGTTCCGTCCCGAAATCGACGTCCGACGGTTTCCGGGGGCGCCGGTGACGATCCCGGTGACTCACGGAGGAGCACGCGGGCCTTCGGCCCGCGCGCACCTCCGTTTCGTCCCCGGGATCGTCACCGGCACCCCCGGAAACCCCCGGACGCCGATTTCGGGCCGGTCGGGTGACTTCGAAAAAAAAATTTGTATGGCGGCCGGGTCGAAAAATTTTTTCAGAATTTTTTCACTATTTTTGCCGGACTCTGGGCCCCCCCCCGCCCCCCTATACCGAATTTCACGCCGATCGAAAAAACTTTCGGTCAAGGTCACGTCGGAGGTCAACTTTGACCTTTTCTACCGGAGCGCGTCCGGACTCTTAGCAACTTTAGTTCGAACACCCCGTACCTATGTATGATAGTTTCCGAGTTATAGCGTTCCACATTTTGTATGGGAAAAAAGTTTTTTTGTATGGCAACCCTATTTTTTTCCAATTTCCCTAAAGAGGTCCCAGGGTGTACTACAACATTAGTTCAAAGTCGAGTATTTTTAGGGGCGCCGTTTTCGAGATATTCCCCTCGACGTACCCTCGGAAGCCGAAAACTACCATTTTCGGACTTTTCCCATGGTCCCATGAAAATAACCTATATAACTCTAACACATCATTTTCACCTCCGGAACCTCCTTCTGGGAGAACAATTATGTCAATCAGTCAATGAGTGAGTGGTAATCTAACATTATATAATATAAACTAGTTTTCTTTGTAGCGCGGGCCCTCTCGGGCCCGCGTGGGGGTCCGCGTGGGTGTCGTGCCCAAAACACATTAGCCCAAAGAAAAAAAAAAAAAAAACTTCTAAGTACGACCGAACAAACCTTTACCCATACAAACTATCAACCTAATCTATGTACACTACTCTTCCTATATTCTAACATACCTACCTTTATAATAGTTTCAAACTAAACACTATCCCAAACTAAACAGAAGAAAAAATATTTTTCTCTATCCATAAATATATTCAAGACCGAGCTGCCGAAACAACACTTTACCCATACAAACTATCAACCTAATCTATGTACACCACTTATCCGATATTGTTACATTCCTAACTTTATAATAATGTCAAATCAATATACTCAGTCGGTATAACTACGATTAATTTCAAAGACAAGTATAAAAACGCAAGTCAAGTTTCAACACATTAATTTAATCCAACTCATAATAGTTACTCACATTATACAAATAAAAATTATTAAACACGCTTTACAGTTAACCTTTTGGTAATCGTACAATATATCAGCCTTATGTACTATGTACACTCCCTTACTTATGTACCTACTACATACATAACGTCATAATAAATTAAATGATTAAGTTAACACACAAAACAAATAGACCAAAATATCACTCCCCTTTCACTAATTATCAAACATTATTTTTCTTTTACCTCTACTTGCAGTATAGTCGCCACAGTTTAAAGTGACACATGGATTTAAAAACAATAAACAAATGTAATAATAATCAACAAACTGATCAGAGTGAATTTCTATTTACCATACAACTATCAAATCTATGGACACCCACCCATAGTAAGTTAATGACTCGTGTTTTTTATATTTATTATAATTACCTATATTATATTTGACCGAGTTGTCGATATAACGCGGTACCCATACAAATGATCATATTGACCTACATCCCTGTACTTAAGTAACACAGCGAACATTAAAATACAACGTACAATACAAACATATTATGTATTGAGTTATACATACATATGTGATCGAGTTGCTGAAAGTATACTTATCAAATTGAAGCTACTTAATAACGGGTCCGCGCGGTGCTCACACTATCCCAAACCAGAAAAGAAATTACTTCTACCAGATATGTACGACAGAGCTGCCGAAACAACATTAGGTACCCATACAAACTATCAACCTAATTTATGTACACCACTTTTCCTATATTTATTCTTATATACCTACCTTTTTAATAATATCAAATCAATATACTCAGTAGGTAGGTACAATTTGGCTACACTCGTAATATGCCTAATTATACATAGCGCATACATCACTGTACTGCTATGAATCATAAAGTAAAAAAAACTCAAGTCAAACAATAGTCAAGTTCATTTAATCCAACTCACAATGATCTAAAGAAAGCCCCTTTACTACTAAAATAGGTATATACAACAAATGAAACGCCGGGAATCGAACCCGATACCCCTGCTTAGAAGGCGAACGTTCAACCAACTAAGCCAACAGCAATAATACACTAATACATATATGTATAAACAAAAATTTTACAAAGATTCTGAATAAATGTCACACACTTAAAATCCAACAATATTTAGTATTTTTAATATATTGTACATTATGTCATGGTTTCATGTAATCAAACTTGCAATAGTAATAAATGTACCTACATAATAATTATTGCACAATAACACATCCGCTAAGGCCTTGGATTCGATCACAGCGGGTAGCGAGGCGGCAGCGGTAGCGACTAAGGATATTGTCGCAGAATAAATATTATACTGTATAGCCACCGCTCTCGCCCCGCTGTCCGCTGTTCGTTGGGGCCAGGCATAATAGTACATTACGACGCATTTGGTTAGAACAGAACGGGTAGCGGTCGTACCCGCCATACCGCGTCAAATGTGTCAGGCGTTCAGTTTAAGTGTAAACGATCTCTTATATATTAGTAGGTCTATAAAAGATCGTTCTAACTAAAACTGAACGCCGCGCGCCGCCCCGTCGTCGTCAACAAAATGTATGAAACGGACAAATACCTAATAGAAAAATTGCTGATGCCGTAACAGAAGTCCAGAGGATTAACAATAAAAAAAATGTTATTAGAAGATCTATAAAAGATCGTTCAAACTAAAACTGAACGCCGCGCGCCGCCCCGTCGTCGTCAACAAAATGTATGAAACGGACAAATACCTAATAGAAAAATTGCTGATGCCGTAACAGAAGTCCAGAGGATTAACAATAAAAAAAAAATGTTATTAGAAGATCTATAAAAGATCGTTCTAACTAAAACTAAACGCCGCGCGCCGCCCCGTCGTCGTCAACAAAATGTATGAAACGGACAAATACCTAATTGAAAAATTGCTGATGCCGTAACAGAAGTCCAGAGGATTAACAATAAAAAAAAATGTTATTAGAAGATCTATAAAAGATCGTTCAAACTAAAACTAAACGCCGCGCGCCGCCCCGTCGTCGTCAACAAAATGTATGAAACGGACAAATACCTAATTGAAAAATTGCTGATGCCGTAACAGAAGTCCAGAGTATTAACAATAAAAAAAAATGTTATTAGAAGATCTATAAAAGATCGTTCAAACTAAAACTAAACGCCGCGCGCCGCCCCGTCGTCGTCAACAAAATGTATAAAACGGACAAATACCTAATAGAAAATTGCTGATGCCGTAGAAATCCAGAGGATTAACAATAAAAAAAAATGTTATTAGAAGATCTATAAAAGATCGTTCAAACTAAAACTAAAACTAAACGCCGCGCGCCGCCCCGGTGTCGTCAACAAAATGTATGAAACGGACAAATACCTAATAGAAAAGTTGCTGATGCCGTAACAGAAGTCCAGAGGATTAACAATAAAAAGAAATTTTATAAGAAGTGTTGCGATTTGTGCATGCTTGACCCACGCTCCAGGCTTCTTGGTCCGTTTATTGGTTGGAGTGAGGTGTTCAATTTTCAAAACGCAGATCCAATTTCGCTGCGGCTCGTGTCTCAGAATCTGCAAATATATAATGATATATGATGATAAACAATGTACTTATATTGGTACTGGTTTAGGTATATTAGGTATGTTTGTCACCTTAATCCTATGGCTGAGCGGCTGGACCGATTTGAATGAAATGTTATGGGTATATTTCAATGGGTCAATAGATGGTTTGAATGAAAGCACAATTGGACCCGGTCGACGACCGTCTGCCGTAAGATCGAGAATAGTATGCGGAAGTTTGAGACAATCGTGTATTAACGTAGTAAGCACGAACACGGAGCATACACCGCACCACATTCGCGAGCGAAGCGAGCGCGTTTTTTTTTTGTGACCTTTGACCTTTCGAAGACGCGACCTTGACCTTCTGCAAATGACCTTGACCCCGCAACACTACGACATTCGTTAAGTTTATCCTATATTACCTTATTTATTGTGTTTTTTTGCAGCGGGCCAAATAATAGGATAAAATACAGACTTACATCTGAAATTCTACCTACTCACTCTTTTATTGTATAAGAAACTATAACATGAGCAAATTATTTCAATGTAATATATAAATAAGCATAATAGTTATCCGTGCTATTGATTGGCGCTATTATAAATCCGAAAGTTTGTGTGTAATTGTGTAAGTATGCTTGTTCCCTCTTCACGCTTTAACGGCTGAACGGATTTGGATGAAGTTTGGAATGTAAATAGATTATACATAGGATTAACACATTGGCTACTTTTTAACCTGATAACAGCGGGCGGAGCCGCGGGGCACGGCTAGTATGAAATTAATGAGAACCTCCTGGGTTCGCATAAAGCAGCGTAATTAAATTACGTCAACGATTTTTTATATATTTTTGGCGACAGATCGTAAAGACGCTTAGTGAAGCACGACTATAACATCTTAATATGTATACAATTCTTCCGTAGGTATGTTTGTCACATAATCCTCTGGCTGAGCGGCTGGACCGATTTGAATGAAATGTTGTGTGTATACTTCAATGGGTTAATAGATGGTTTGAATGAAAACTCAATTGGACCCGGTCGACGACCGTCTGCCGTAAGATTCATAATAATAATTATCGAGAATAGTATGCGAAAGTTTGAGACAATCGTGTATACATAGTAGGCACAAACACCGAGCACACATCGCACCACATTCGCGATCGAAGCGAGCGCGGTTTTTTTTTTGTGACCAGGCGTTCAGTTTTAGTGTGAACGATCTCTTATATATTATTAGGTCAATAAAAGATCGACGCCGCGCGCCGCCGCGTCCACAAAATGTATAAAATGGACAAATACCTAATAGAAAATTGGTTATGCCGTAACAGAAGTCCAGATGATTAACAATGAATAATAAAGTATAAGAAGTGTTGCGGTTTGTGCATGCTTGTAACACGCTCCAAGCTTCGTGGTCGGTCGGTTGGTGGTGTTCGAGTTTCAAAATGCAAAGTGAGTTGTCTCAGCATCTGTAAACATAAAATGTACAAATATTATTTTAATATTAGATTTAATATAATATAGGTGCCGCATCAAAAGCGGGCACAGCAAACATCTGTTACTGGGATACAGATCGTGGTAACTTAGTGAAGCACGACTATCATATAATATTCTTCTGTTGGTGTGTTTGTCAACTAACTCTTCCCGAAGCGGCTGGACCGATTTGGATGAAATGTTGTGTGTATATTTCATTGGGTTAATGGATGGTTTGAATGAAAACACAATTGGACCCGGTATGTGGCGCCGCTTTTCGCGTAAGACGCGACCTTGACCTTCTGCAAATGACTATGCATGCACCTCTACGATCCTGACCTCGTAGATAGAAAGCAGGACTCATCCGCTGCGTCAATTAGTTTGTCAACATTTGATACAAAAGTGTTATTAATTTATTTGCCCGTCAACTTTACTGCCAATTATTGCAATGGGCAAAACATCAACACAAAATACACACTTGCAGCTGTGACATGAGCAAAGTATCACAAAAACACATATTCCCTACTTTTATGTACTTTAGAAAACACCCACATTACACAGACACAGATCACATTTAGAACCAGAATTACGAATATCCTATGAGAAGAAAAATTGTGCTCCTGCCGGGAATCGAACCCAGAACCCTAACGGGCGGGACCAACACTAATATACATATGACTATAGTATAACACTCGTAATATAAACAAACAACACAAACGCTCATACACTCACAGCCCCGCACTAAGTTCAAAAAACTTGGAAGGAAAAGTGTGCTCCTGCCGGGAGTCGAACCCGGGACCGGCAGACACGGCGCAGAGGGCATACACTTGACCACCGCGCCAACTGGGTCGTCAATACACAGGACGCATCTGGCTCGACGGATGGCGTAGTCAAGCTTCCCGTACAGCGGTACCCACGCCGATCTGTTCGAACCAAACGCGCCCTTTGTGCCGGATTTTTTTCCGGCACAATGGGCGCATATACATCAAACACAACTACACCCAGAAACTAAAACGAAAAATGATCATTGGAAAGATACTGTGCTCATGCCGGGAATCGAACCCAGTCCCCACGGCGCAGTGGGCAGGCTACAATTTAAATATTTGACAAATGTTTTTGTGAAATAATTACGTATACGACGCGACGTGTATAGCCGTGTGTATATTCTTCAAACCCTCGTAAACGAACAGAACAAAAGCCACATTTCCACACTAAGATTAACTATTGTTAGTGACATAATAATTACATTATAGTGTACTCCGCTCGAGTTCCTGTGGTTGGTGAATTGGCGTCAGATTCGATGTTCAAAATGCAGGCACACAGCTGCAGTGCAGTGGAAAGTCAGCAGCATCTGTGAATGTCAAATAATAATTATATTGACGATTTTAGTCTATGATCGACAGCGAGTAAACAAATAGATATGGGAACATTCAACAACTATTTAATAGTCATTAAATGGTTACCTATCTAGCACAAAAAACAACGGGTTACACTCCGGGAGTGCCGGCAGAAGTGAAAACTTGAACATTCAACGTTGTAAACAGCAGGAGCAGGTATACATTTTCGCCGCGCGTTAGAAAGGGAGGGCGAATATCTCTCCCTCCGTCTTAAGAATTTTCGATCAGGTCACGTGTCCTGATGCGAGTTTAACATTTTTTACCCATACCAAAAAAGTGCACAACGCCGCTAAAGAAGTTTTCACTTAAAAAATCTGAAAAGCCACAGACAGATACACACTACAAACATTAAAATTAACGCTTTCACACTCATAGCCCCATACTAAGTTCGATGACTCTCCGTGTTGTGGGCGCCGGAAACATTCACATCACACACACACACACACAATCAGAAACACACATTTTCCTTGGGGAGAAAACTTGTGTTCCCGGTGGGAATCGAACCTCTGCTTAGACAATGAACACACAAAAAAATAACAAAAACAGCTTATTTTTTCGTCGGGAAAATATACATATATAAAGCAATGTTTAATATAAACAAATGCAAAATTTTGCTACATTGATGTACTTAAACAAAAAATAAATGCATTCACACTCACAGGCCCCTCACTAAGTTCAAGACTTCTATCGTGGATGATACCGGAAACATTCACATATCACACAATCACACCCAGAACCAGAAACAATAATCTCCCTTGGGAAGGAAAATTGTGCTTCCGCTTAGAATCAGTACACGCGGCGCAGTGGGCAGGCCTCTGCCCTCAAAATTATTACAAAATTGTCAACAAAATTAATTAATTGACAATAATTAGTGAAATTAATAACATCATAAGAAGCATACCAGTGTATGTGGATTCTTCAAACTTGCGACTTCATAGAGGATTGGTTGGTTTGATGGTGTGAGTTTCTCCTCTTTACTGTCCATCAGGTGGTCAAATGCCAGCCTTAAAAAAAAAAACAATATTCGTAACTTGGTGACAGAATTGCAATAGAACCAGATACACAATTTTTTCTTGTTGAGGAGAGAAAGACAAGTGGCAAAATTACAATGCAAGATTCTCAAACACCTCTCTTTTTTGACAGGGGTTAAGAATAAGAATACAGACTTGCAGTTGTAACATGAGCATACATTTATAACAATCACAAAATGTTGCAACATTAATGTAAACTAAATGCGGGGAAGACCAAACACTAAGCTTTTTATATTTAAACACCTCAGGCTCAGTTGGGTGAGTGTACGCCGCCGGCGGAAATACGAGTTTTCTCCACAAAGAAAACTTGTGTTTCTGGTTGTGGTTGTGATTGTGATTGTGTGTGTGTGAAGTTTCCAGCATCCACGACACAAGACATCAAACTTAGTGTTGAGCTGTAAGTGTGAAAATGTTTATGTACTCTGCAAAAGAGCCCTACAGCATAATAACATTCGGCTTGTCACATTGAATGTAATTTAATCCAAATATAAATAAATCTTAAATTATTACAAAATAACTCACCATATTTCCCTTGCAGCATGTATGCATGCTGGGCTGTGAATTGCTACCAGCTGCCTTCTTCAACCTTTTCCAAACTTCATATCAGCACCCGATAACTTATGTTCATACTGAAAATGTATAAAACTTAGAATGAACACTCAGACATGTCGAACATGCAGTTTATCTAAACTAATACAGAATATTTATGGCTAACACAATAGGCATTTTTTTTTTTTTATTGTAGATAGGCAAGCATTTGACCACTATCTCACCTGATGGAAAGTGAAGATGCGGCCAAAGATGTGACATGCTTGCACTCTAGACTTGAAGACACCCAGATTGTACTGTTCGGGAAACAAAGACGCAGGCAATGAGTTCCACTCCTTCGCTGTACGGATGATAAACGTAGAAGCAAAACGCTTCGAGCGAACCGGCATGACAAATTTTAATGTTCTGCATTCCGTGTCCCTGATCTATTCAAACCAAATGCATCTGGTGTGGCAAAGCCTTGATAGTAAATCCATAAATGACCAACAAAACTTCTTCAAAGAAATTAACATAACACTCACACACAGGTCCAAATGCACAAATGTGCATTGGGAAGGCATTGTGCTTCTGCCGATCGAATCCAGTACCCGCGACACAGTGGGCAAGTCTCTGCCCTCCGAGTCACATCATACATACAAAACTAACTAAAACTGAACATTCAACCAACCCATTTGACCCTCCCATAGTAGTAGAATCCTCAATTTCAGGCGACGCGTTTCAAGATCCAACCCCCTTTATAACATAATATCCCAAATAATATAAGCAAAGTTTGCCCTATACTGTATATTAATGCAACGGCCATCATAATCAATGAAAATATTATTTATATATAACAATATAATGTTAATAAAAATCTTAGTAGCAGAAGCCTCAGCTCCTACAATGACTCATTTGTAGCCATGGAATGAAAATAACATTTAAAATGTACACACAACGGCACTGTAAGTTTAGAGAATGATAATATGCGTAGGTGGTATAATTTTGTCTTTGTGTTTCTGATTCAGGTTGTGATGTGAATGTTTCCGGCACCCACGACACAAGTCATCTAACTTAGTGTGGGGCTATGAGTGTGAAAGCATTAATTTCACTTGCTCACCTTTACTTCTGCAAATGTTATACGTTGTTTTGCTAATTGCTAATTTAAAATGTCGGACACAGACGTCGTAACTTCACTTATGGAATGGAAAATTCAAAAAAATTCTTTCGGAAAAACATTTTTTACATCAATGAGTTAATATTTGGCTACTATATCACCTGCTGAAAAGCGATGATGCGATAAATATTGATGAAAATTGAATGCTTATCATATTCACGACTGATAATTTAATGGGTATGTTTTTCCACACCCAGTGAAATGTATCTCGAGCCATCAGTTGATAATATTATGCAAAGTAATAGAATGCGTACCTATAGACAGGCCTTAGCAACTAACATTGATAAAAATAAGCACTTACTGAGTTATGCTGTTCTGAAATATAGTCGACATGAGCTGTGCACAAACTGCAGTACTTTTTGAGTTAACTTTCCTCGCTGTAATGAGCCACTCGAACTGAAAATAAAATAAAAACATAATTACTTCAATAATAAACGTGTGCATACATACTTGAGACTATTATATTTTGCTGCTCCAGATAATAAATATTGTTTGCACACCCTATTCAGTCTGACAACCTCAGAACCTTTCAGGGAAGCCTCCAATGACACACAACATTCTGCTGCAAAATATATTATCTAAAACATCTTTTACCAAGGTGTGTCATAATATGTCCATATTGTGGGTATGTATTTTAATTAAATGGTACACAATATGTTATAAGTAATTCAAATTAATTAAGTTATATATAAACATCAATCAACGATGCCAACTCTCTTTGTGCTTCTCATCATATAAGTATTTTTCTTACTTCTTCTGTATATCATACATAATAATATAATACTATCGGAGTAAGCCATATGGCTCCGTCCGTACTACGACCCTACTGATCGGAGTAAGCCATATGTCTTACTTTGACCATTTCATTTTTATCTAAGTAAATTATCAACAGATTCGCGCGGCACTCTCTTTCGTACGCGACAGTGGAGGAGACCGTAAATGATGTCTATGTGAGCCTCCTTGCAAAACTGTCATGGTTATTTTCAATAAAGTACGTACGCACGTAACCTGCAGATACTGATTTAACTCAAGAGGAAAACATTTCACGTAGTACCTTTCACATGCTCCGTAGACGCTCTCAGACTCGGGGCGAGCGCGCCTTGCCACGACGACACGGACGCCATGACGGCGCGCCCGAGCCACGCCACCAAACGGCTGTGTCACCTTCCAGCAGTTCCAGGAGAAAAGGGCGGCACCGGTGTCTCGTGCTTGTCGCTCACGGTGGCGAACTCTTCGTAGATTACGATGCTGTCGATCAATAAACGCCTCCAGCAGTTTCCGTAGAGTCGATTGCACCGTAATCACAATCCTATAAATAAGTTTAATTGTACATA
Organism: Lomographa bimaculata; assembly: GCA_948107665.1. Classification (NCBI taxonomy): domain Eukaryota; kingdom Metazoa; phylum Arthropoda; class Insecta; order Lepidoptera; family Geometridae; genus Lomographa; species Lomographa bimaculata. The sequence continues at coordinate 12,398,187 of OX403599.1, forward strand.
ATGAATCACTTAAAAGGAATGCAGTTCACACTTCACATTTCACAAGAAGAAGTTAATAACGCGAGTCGCGCGAACGATAGCGCTGTGGCGGCAACTCACGGCCACTGACGGCGCGGCCGGCGGCGCATGATTCTTGCGACCGACCCCCTCTCTCCTGTGGCGTGCCTGCATGTATGTGTGAGTGACGCCTACAACCGCGACACCGCGTGGCATTCGCACCATATATGGTCATGCAACTTGTAATTGAACGAATCCGAGTCTAAAATGAACCTTATTTATTATACGTTAAAGTAGAAAAGGAAAGCACGTCACGCCGCCGCAGGCACAGGCCGTTGTCAAACGTACAATATGGTTCTTACCAACTAAATAATAAGGTTTATTTCACTTTGAATTAAAGGAAAGCAAGTACATTGATCACGCCACCTCGCGCCGTTCGCCGAGGTCAAACCATTTTTTGTCTACGTACGTAGTTAGAATGTTATGTGTACGTTACATGGTTCTTATTCACAGAGAATAAGGTCTATTTCACTTTGATTTAACTGCGTCTGAACTTGTGTTGCTACACTGACTCGTTTTTAGATTCAAGCTCGCGTATTTGTAAACGTAAATAGCAACTTGTATTTGAACGATGCCGAGTCTAAAATGAACCTTATCTCTTACGAAATAAAGTAGAAAAGGAAAGCACGTCACGCCGCCACGCGCCGGCCCGGAAGTTGTCAAACCTGTCGAACGTTTTTTATCTACGTACTATGGTGGCGTATGTTAGGTGGTTCTTATTGTTTAGATGTTAAGGTTTATTTCACTTTGGATTTGAATTGAAGGAAAGAATGTCGTTGTCAGTCGATGATCACGCCACCACCGCGAGCCGTCAAACCGGTTTTTGTCTACGTACTTAGCATGTTGTTATGTGTACGTTACGTACGATGGTTCTTATTTCACTAAGAATAAGGTCTATTTCACTTTGAATTAATTACGTCTGAACTCGCGTGGCTATACTGACTCGAGAATAGATAGTAGGTATGAAAATGGGCAATTTTAATTATATAGGACCTCAGAGTGATACCGGTTAGTGAGTCTCACGGTCTCCTCGGAGCTTAGAGCTTCGTAGCGTAAGGGAAATGAGTAAATTTGTATGAAAATAAAAAAAAATGTATGGCGGCCGGGTCTAAAAGTGTTTTGCGATTTTTTTTAAATATTTTTCCCCGAATCTAGGTTTCCCGAAACCCCCTCATACCGAATTTTGCGCCGATCCGACGCACTTCATGGTCGAGGTCAAGGCCGAGGTCAAATTTGACCTTGCGCCTCGAAGCGCATCCGGACCCTCGGCAACTTTAGTTCGAACACGCCATACCCATCTTTTATGGTTTGCGAGTTATAACGTTGTACATTTTGTATGGGAAAAAAAGTTTTTTGTATGGCAACCCTATTTTTTTTCATTTTCCCCAAAGAGGTCCCAGGGTACCCTTCCAGGTTAGTTCTCGCACTTTTGTTCTGGGACTCACCGTTTCGGAGTAATTTCCCTCATCATACGTCGGGATGCTGAAAATGGCCAATGTCGGACTTTTCTCGAGGTCGCTCGGACGTCCCCTACACATTCCCCGAACATTGTTACTACGTCGCGACACTCCTTCCGGGAGAACAATAGCGTCGACCGGGCGAAACGAATTTTGTATGGCGGCCGGGTCGAAAAATTTTTTCAGAATTTTTTTACTATTTTTGCCGGACTCTGAAGCTCCCTTAACCCCCCCATGCCGAATTTCGAGCCGATCGGATAAACTTCGAGGTCGAGGTCACGTCGGAGGTCAATTTTGACATTCGACCTCGAAGCGCATCCGGACCCGTGGCAACTTTAGTTCGAACGCGCCCTACCTATCTATGATAGTTTCCGAGTTATAGCGTTCCACATTTTGTATGGGAAAAAAAGTTTTTTGTATGGCAACCCTATTTTTTTCCACTTTCCCTAGAGAGGTCCGAGGGTGTACTCCAATATTAGTTTGAGAGCGAAATTTTTTCATCCAGCCGTTTCCGAGATATGCCCCTCGTCATGTGTCAGGAGTCGACTTTTCGAAGATCAGGGATTTTTCCCGGGGTCTCGGGATTTTTCCCTACACTTCTTCCGAACATTCTCCATACCCCCCGCGACTCCTTCTGGGAGAACAATTCTGTCAGTCAGTGAATGAGTGAATGGTAATTTAACTTTATATAATAGAAACTAGTATCCGCGCGGCGTGGGCCCTACGGGCCCACGGAAAGGCGACGCGGGGCTCCGGTAGCTATGGGCTTTCGGTAGCGACTTAGGACTTTTGTGCCCAAGATCGACGTCCGAGGGTATTCGGCCGTGACGATGACGAATCTCGGTGACTCAACGGAGGGACACGCGGGCCTTCGGCCCGCGCGCCCCTCCATTTCGTCCCCGGATTCGTCATCGTCACACCCGAATACCCCCGGACGCCGACCTTGAGCCAAACGGGGGCGGGAGAGCGAGCCGCGCGGTTCCGTCCCGAAATCGACGTCCGACGGTATTCGCGGGCGCCGCTGACGATTCTCGGTGACTTGACGGAGCGGCACGCGGGCCTTCGGCCCGCGCGCCCCTCCGTCTCGTCCCCGGAATCGTCAGCGGCACCCGCGAATACCCCCGGACGTCGATTTCAGCACGGCGGGCGCCCGCGAACGCGTCGATGTCGCGTTGTTCCGTCCCGAAATCGACGTCCGACGGTTTCCGGGGGCGCCGGTGACGATCTCGGTGACTCACGGAGGAGCACGCGGGCCTTCGGCCCGCGCGCACCTCCGTTTCGTCCCCGGGATCGTCACCGGCACCCCCGGAAACCCCCGGACGCCGATTTCGGGCCGGGCGGGTGACTTCGGAAAAAAAATTTGTATGGCGGCCGGGTCGAAAAATTTTTTCAGAATTTTTTCACTATTTTTGCCGGACTCTGGGACCCCCCCCGCCCCCCTATACCGAATTTCACGCCGATCGAAAAAACTTTCGGTCAAGGTCACGTCGGAGGTCAATTTTGACATTCGACCTCGAAGCGCATCCGGACCCTTAGTAACTTTAGTTTGAACGCCCTATACCTACCTGCTATAGTTTCCGAGTTATAGCGTTCCACATTTTGTATGGGAAAAAAGTTTTTTTGTATGGCAACCCTATTTTTTTCCAATTTCCCTAAAGAGGTCCCAGGGTGTACCAAAACTTTAGTTCGAGGTCGAGTATTTTTAGGGGCGCCGTTTCCGAGATATTCCCCTCGACGTACCCTCGAAAGCCGAAAACTACCACTTTCGGACTTTTCCCATGGTCCCAGGAAAATAACCTATATAACTCCCATACATCGTTTTCACCTCCGGAACCTCCTTCTGGGAGAACAATTATGTCAATCAGTCAATGAGTCAGTGGTAATCTAACATTATATAATATAGAAAGAATATAGACTAGTATCCGCGCGGCGTGGGCCCTACGGGCCCACGGAAAGGCGACGCGGGGCTCCGGTGGCATTGGACTTTAGTCAGCGACTTTGACTTTTGTGCCCAAGATCGACGTCCGAGGGTATTCGGTCGTGACGATGACGAATCTCGGTGACTCAACGGAGGGACACGCGGGCCTTCGGCCCGCGCGCCCCTCCATTTCGTCCCCGGATTCGTCATCGTCACACCCGAATACCCCCGGACGCCGACCTTGAGCCAAACGGGGGCGGGAGAGCGAGTCGCGCGGTTCCGTCCCGAAATCGACGTCCGACGGTATTCGCGGGCGCCGCTGACGATTCTCGGTGACTCGACGGAGCGGCACGCGGGCCTTCGGCCCGCGCGCCCCTCCGTCTCGTCCCCGGAATCGTCAGCGGCACCCGCGAATACCCCCGGACGTCGATTTCAGCACGGTGGGCACCCGCGAGCGCGTCGATGCCGCGCGGTTCCGTCCCAAATCGGCGTCCGACGGTTTCCGGGGGCGCCGGTGACGATCCCGGTGACTCACGGAGGAGCACGCGGGCCTTCGGCCCGCGCGCACCTCCGTTTCGTCCCCGGGATCGTCACCGGCACCCCCGGAAACCCCCGGACGCCGATTTTGGGCCGGTTCGGTGACTTCGGAAAAAAATTTGTATGGCGGCCGGGTCGAAAAATTTTTTCAGAATTTATTCACTATTTTTGCCGGACTCTGGGGCCCCCCTAACCCCCCTATACCGAATTTCGCGTCGATCGGAAAAACTTTCGGTCAAGGTCACGTCGGAGGTCAACTTTGACCTTTTCTTCCGAAGCGCGTCCGGACCCTTAGCAACTTTAGTTCGAACGCCCTATACCCACCTGTTATAGTTTCCGAGATATAAAGCGTTCAATTTTGTATGGCGGCCATCTTGTTTTCGGCCATTTTGAATTTTTTCGACCGGGTCGTGGAGCGTCTCAGGGTCCTCTTCGAAGTTAGTTCGAGACCGAAATTTTTTCATCCAGCCGTTTCCGAGATATGCTCCTCATCATGTGTCAGGAGTCGACTTTTCGAAGATCAGGGATTTTTCCCGAGGTCTCGGGATTTTTTCCTACACTTCTTCTGAACATTCTCTATACCCCCCGCGACTCCTTCTGGGAGAACAATTCTGTCAATGAGTGAATCAGTGGTAGTTTAATTTTATATAATATTAACTAGTATCCGCGCGGCGTGGGCCCTACGGGCCCACGGAAAGGCGACGCGGGGCTCCGGTGGCATTGGACTTTAGTCAGCGACTTTGACTTTTGTGCCCAAGATCGACGTCCGAGGGTATTCGGCCGTGACGATGACGAATCTCGGTGACTCAACGGAGGGACACGCGGGCCTTCGGCCCGCGCGCCCCTCCATTTCGTCCCCGGATTCGTCATCGTCACACCCGAATACCCCCGGACGCCGACCTTGAGCCAAACGGGGGCGGGAGAGCGAGCCGCGCGGTTCCGTCCCGAAATCGACGTCCGACGGTATTCGCGGGCGCCGCTGACGATTCTCGGTGACTCGACGGAGCGGCACGCGGGCCTTCGGCCCGCGCGCCCCTCCGTCTCGTCCCCGGAATCGTCAGCGGCACCCGCGAATACCCCCGGACGTCGATTTCAGCACGGAGTGCGCCCGCCAGCGCGTCGATGTCGTGCGGTTCCGTCCCAAATCGGCGTCCGACGGTTTCCGGGGGCGCCGGTGACGATCCCGGTGACTCACGGAGGAGCACGCGGGCCTTCGGCCCGCGCGCACCTCCGTTTCGTCCCCGGGATCGTCACCGGCACCCCCGGAAACCCCCGGACGCCGATTTTGGGCCGGTTCGGTGACTTCGGAAAAAAATTTGTATGGCGGCCGGGTCGAAAAATTTTTTAAGAATTTTTCCGCTATTTTTGCCGGACTCTGGGGCCCCCCCAACCCCCCTATACCGAATTTCGCGTCGATCGGAAAAACTTTCGGTCAAGGTCACGTCGGAGGTCAACTTTGACCTTTTCTCCCGAAGCGCGTCTGGACCCTTAGCGACTTTAGTTCGAACGCCTTATACCCACCTGTTATAGTTTCCGAGATATAAAGCGTTCAATTTTGTATGGCGGCCATCTTGTTTTCGGCCATTTTGAATTTTTTCGACCGGGTCGTGGAGCGTCTCAGGGTCCTCTTCGAAGTTAGTTCGAGACCGAAATTTTTTCATCCAGCCGTTTCCGAGATATGCCCCTCATCATAGGTCAGGAGTCGATTTTTCGAAGATCAGGGATTTTTCCCGGGGTCTCGGGATTTTTTCCTACACTTCTTCCGAACATTCTCTATACCCCCCGCGACTCCTTCTGGGAGAACAATTCTGTCAATGAGTGAATCAGTGGTAGTTTAATTTTATATAATATTAATTAATAATTAATAATTAACTAGTTTTTTGGGTGGGTGGCGCGGTCCGCGAGCGGCCCGCGCAGGTGGGTGGTAAGTACTTTTGCCATACAAATCTTCAAATTGAGTTAAAATTTAATTTCGGAATTTCTAAAAAAAAATTTGTGCGGCGGGGCAACCCTGATACCGCAAGCCGATATTTCATTGAAATTCGTGATGAGCACTTCAAAATACCAATAGAAGTCGATTTTGGGCCGTCGGCAAAACATTAAAAAAAACGGGACGCTTGCCGCCCACATAAATTATTTTCGGTCGAAAACTCGTAAAATCTTCATTTGACGTAAAAAAAAATAGAAAAAAAATTCAAAAACATTTTTGCTTGCAGCAAGGCGTCCCCAATGCCTCAGTCCAGAATTTCATTCAAATTCGTGGTAAACATGTCAAAAACCGCTGGCAGTTCGAATATGGTCTGTGGCTGCAGACCTGAAGCGGGCCGCAAGCGGCCCGCCACCTGTTTTTTTGGTCGGACTGTAGGTGGGCATCCCCATTGACATCCGGCCCAAAATCGATATCTGGGGGCATTCGGGGGTGCTGATCACGAATTCGGGCCCTCAAACCAGGCGCGCGGGCCGCAAGCGGCCCGCGGCCTTTGTTTCGGTCCCGAATTCGTAATCAGCACCCCCGAATGCCCCCAGATATCGATTTTGAGCCGGATCGGTGAACCTCGATTTTGACAATGTTCGGCCGCCATCTTTAAAAAATGACGAAAATTGCTTTTCAGTTTTTTATTAAAATCAGGGCATCCAATCACCTTCAGATATCGATTTTGAGCCCGATTGGTGAACCTCGATTTTGACAATGCTTGGCGGCCATCTTTAAAAAAGGTCAAAAATTGCCATCATTATTTTTATCATAATCAGGGCACCAAAAACCCCCTAGATATCGATTTTGAGCCGGATCGGTGAACCTCGATTTTGACAATGTTCGGCAGCCATCTTTAAAAAATTTCCAAAAAATTTTTCAATATTTTTACTGTAATCTGGGCACCCAAAAACCCCGGGAGCCAAAATTTCGTTCCGATCGGAGCATCTTGAGAAATGGCGGCCATCTTGAATCCGCCATTTTGGATTTTTGACATTTTTGACAGATGTCCCCCATCGTCCTCTATGACATTTGGTCGAACACCCCATGCCTATCTCTTATGGTTTAGGAGATTTAATTGATTTTATTTTGTATGGCGGCAACACATTTTTGTATGGCAACACCAATTTTTTATATTTTTTTTAAAAGGTTCCCAGGATTGTCTATGACTTTAGTTCTTGAACTTTTGTTCCAAGTCTTACCGTTTCCGAGATCCCATGGGGTCGGGGGGTCCGGAAGCCAAAATCTGGTGATTTCGGAATTTTCCCAAAGTCGAATCCCCACCCCCTACATTTCCCCCCTACATCATCAATACCCCCCATGACTCCTTCTGGGAGAACAATTATGTCAATATATAAGTGAGTCAATGGTAGTTTAACAATATATAATATGACTAGTTTTTTGGGTGGGTGGCGCGGTCCGCGAGCGGCCCGCGCAGGTGGGTGGTAAGTACTTTTGCCATACAAATCTTCAAATTGAGTTAAAATTTAATTTCGGCATTTCTAAAAAAAATTTGTGCGGCGGGGCAACCCTGATGCCGCAATCCGATATTTCATTGAAATTCGTGATGAGCACTTCAAAATACCCATAGAAGTCGATTTTGGGCCGTCGGCGAAACATTAAAAAAAACGGGACGCTTGCCGCCCACAAAAATTATTTTCGGTCGAAAACTCGTAAAATCTTCATTTGACGTCAAAAAAAAAAGAAAAAAATTCAAAAATTATTTTTGCTTGCAGCAAGGCGTCCCCAATGCCTCAGTCCAGAATTTCATTCAAATTCGTGGTAAACATGTCAAAAAACGCTGGCAGTTCGAATATGGTCAATGGCTGCAGACCTGAAGCGGGCCGCAAGCGGCCCGCCACCTGTTTTTTTGGTCGGACTGTAGGTGGGCATCCCCATTGACATCCGGCCCAAAATCGATATCTGGGGGCATTCGGGGGTGCTGATCACGAATCCGGGCCCTCAAACCAGGCGCGCGGGCCGCAAGCGGCCCGCGGCCTTTGTTTCGGTCCCAAATTCGTGATCAGCACCCCCGAATGCCCCCAGATATCGATTTTGAGCCGGATCGGTGAACCTCGATTTTGACAATGTTCGGCCGCCATCTTTAAAAAATGTCAAAAATTGCTTTTCAGTTTTTCATTAAAATCAGGGCATCCAAACACCTTCAGATATCGATTTTGAGCCCGATTGGTGTACCTCGATTTTGACAATGCTCGGCGGCCATCTTTAAAAAATGTCAAAAATTGCTATCAGTATTTTAATCATAATCAGGGCACCCAAAACCCCCTAGATATCGATTTTGAGCCGGATCGGTGAACTTTGATTTTGACAATGTTCGGCAGCCATCTTTAAAAAAATTCCAAAAATTTTTTCAATATTTTTCCTGTAATCTGGGCACCCAAAAACCCCGGGAGCCAAAATTTCGTTCCGATCGGAGCAACTTGACAAATGGCGGCCATCTTTAATCCGCCATTTTGGATTTTTGACATTTTTGACAGATGTCCCCCATCGTCCTCTATGACATTTGGTCGAGCACCTCTTGCCTATCTCTTATAGTTTCCGAGATATAATTGATTTAATTTTGTATGGCGGCAACACATTTTTGTATGGCAACACCCATTTTTTTAATATTTTTTAAAAACGTCCCAGGGTTTCCATCATTTTTAGTTTTTGAACTTTTGTTCCAAGTCTTACCGTTTCCGAGATCCCATGGGGTCGGGGGGTCCGGAAGCCAAAATCTGGTGATTTCGGATTTTTCCCCAGGAGATTTCCACACCCCCTACACTTTTCCCCTACATCATCAATACCCCCCATCACTCCTTCTGGGAGAACAATTATGTCAGTCAGTGAGTCAGTCAGTGGTAGTTTAAAAATATACTATAGAAAACTAGTTTTTTGGGTGGGTGGCGCGGTCCGCGAGCGGCCCGCGCAGGTGGGTGGTAAGTACTTTTGCCATACAAATCTTCAAATTGAGTTTAAATTTAATTACGGAATTTCTAAAAAAAAGCGGCGGGGCAACCCTGATACCGCAAACCGATACGTGATATCGATTCGTGATGAGCACTTCAAAATACCCATAGAAGTCGATTTTGGGCCGTCGGCGAAACATTAAAAAAAACGGGACGCTTGCCGCCCACAAAATTGATTTTCGGTCAAAAACTCGTAAAATCTTCATTTGACGTCAAAAAAAGAAGAAAAACAATTCAAAAAAATTTTTTGCTTGCAGCAAGGCGTTCCCAATGCCTCAGTCCAGAATTTTATTCAAATTCGTGGTTAACATGTCAAAACACCCTGGCAGTTCGAATCTGAAGCCACTGAAAATGGTCAGTGGCTGCAGATTTTTTAAGTGGCTACCAAAATGGACCGCTTGCCGCCTAAAAAAATTATTTCGGTCGAAAACAGGTAAAATCGTCATATGACGTCAAAAAAAAAATTTTTGGTTGCAGCAAGGCTTCCCTTATGCCTCAAACCAAAATTTCGTGATATACGTGTTAAAACACCCTATCAGTTTCAATTTGGTCCGTGGCTGAAAAGCAAGCCGCAAAATGGGCCGCTTGTCACTCACAACATTTATATTCGGTTGAAAAATTTACAAAATCTTTTAATGGCGTCATAAAAAAAAAATTGTTGTGGTGGGACGTCTCGCCACATGAGACTAAAATCAACATTTTGAATATATCATGTTCCCTTGAAAACATATCTGGAAAAAGTCATCTTAAATGAAACGATATTTAACATTTCTACATATTTTTATTTAGATTTTGTACGATGTGGCTCACGAATTCCGCCATCTTTATTTCATTCATTCAGTTTCCACTGTAAACCACCGGATTACGGGTCGTATATAATAATATTAATACCTTATAGTCGAAGACTTAGAAAAAATTTGCAAACTTTTTTTATTTAGTATCAAAAACAGTTTGATGCTAATACTAAGTAGGTAAAAGAAATGAGTATATTTGTTTAACAATAAAATAAGCATTTATTAGAATCTAACATTCTCATAATTAATAAACAACTTTGACATCTAAAGACCTTTTGTCATGTTAGTTCAACGATTCCGTAGCACTTGGTATTTGTAGCAGTCATAAACTATTTTTGTAGGGGATAAAATTTAATGACCACCAAAAAACCAATCGTTGCCCTAAACAGCTTCATCCAAAAAAAAATATAATATGTAGATACAAATAAATTAAACCTGTACCAAAATCTTTCTATTATGGAATTCTGATCTTTCTATTTAAGTCATGCCTGCACTACAAAAACTTTTCATAACCCAAAAAGACCACGCGTGCACCAAATTCCTGTGACAGAACTGAATCGGATAACAGTAGGTTAAGGTTACTTTTTTTATAATGAATACAAACAATTTATTTTATTAGGATAAAATTGTTCAACGTATTTGGATGAATTTTTTAAATAAAATGCGAGTACATACTTGGTGCATTCGTGGCCTTTTTGGGTAGCTCAGCGATTATTCTGAAAATACTTTATAATTTCATATTAAAATGGGGATTAAATTCTGGTAAGTACTTACGATTTTTTGGGCGTTACATTTCATTATATCTGGTGATTGCTTAAACCTAAGCCTTTTTGTAGTAACCGTCTGCAAGTTCCCATAGTTTACTTGACAGCTATAATACTAAATTTTCTAAGCTGCGGTTTGCTAACCATTGGGAAAACAACAGCATTTGATCACTATCTCACCTGATAGAAAGCAATGATGCGGCCGAAGATGTAGTATGCTTGCCTAGAAGATTCCTAGTTACTCTTGACTTACGTATACCCTTTTAAAACAAAAAAGGATTTCTCAATCGGAGACATACATGGAAAAAAAACCAACGAATTGAGTAACTCCTCCTTTCGATGTAGCCAGTTGAAAAACAAAATTAAAGTTATAAACACAACTGATCAATTCACCTTTAAAAAAACAAAACTAAAATCGGTTCAGCAGATTGCTTTCGATTGAGCTACAACGCGACAGGCAGACACATTTTAAACTTATAACACTCTTCTAATTGCTTAGGGGGTTTATAAGTAAACAAACTTTTAAAAAATATTTATTTTATATAATTAAACAAAATATACAATTATTAAATGGAGTTACAAAAATTTGCAATAAAAATTTACAGTTTATCCTACTAATATTATAAATCTGAAACTTTGTGTGTATGTTTGTTCCCTCTTCACGCTTTAACTGCTGAACGGATTTAGATGAAATTTGGAATGTATATAGATTATACCTAGGATTAACACATAGGCTACTTTTTAGCTTAATAATAGCGGGCGAAGCCGCGGGGCACGGCTAGTACATAACAAACACATCTTACTATTTTTACTCTCACCGTAGTAATTATTATAACATATAAAGACAGATATAATTTCATTGTGTGCCTTAGGCAATCAAATAATACAGAATTTCATTATTTTTTTTTGTATATATCACGAATAGTTTACAACAATAAATTGTAATGTCTTAGTATTTATTAATTGTCTAAAATACACATATGTAAAGTACTGGATGTGCAAATGAATACGACTGATGAAACTATTTAACAATGAAGAACTATATTATTATTTTGTCAATAGTAGAAGACACTATAGGGCGACATCATATTAATTAATAGTACATATGCATCAGAAAAATCTAGTTCGTTAAAGTCTTTACATTTAAGAGGAAAATGGTCTGACAAATCATTTAGGTATTTGTTAAAGTTTTACATTGAAAAGTAATAACATATCTGTGATTAATCAGGCTATTACCAAGATTGGTTAATTATATCACAAATGAATATATTATTTTAATTGTGAGTTTATTAAATATATTAATTCTTAATTGTTTTGTTTATAATGTCATAGATTGACCTTATAAACAACAGTATTTAATATATATTTATGGTTAAAAAAAATGTATTTTATAACAAAATGTCTGTTTCTGTTTGTTTTCTATTTATGAACATTATACACCCAAATCGGTAAAACTGTGATTTTTTTTTAAGTTTATAATATTAGTATAAAAACTTTGTACACAGATTATGCAATAAATATTTTCCTTATTTTTATTTATAAAATGATCATAACAAAAGTGTAAACACGTAGGTATTATACCAAATAATTTTTCCGTGACTTTATCATCGGACAAGACGAACTGACCAACTTCTTCCATTATGGTTTATTTGCATTACATATGCTATACATTTGAAATATAAAAACTTACAAATGAGGTACAAACATTTATATATTGATATTAGCTAATAGCGTTTTGTTTGTACATTTTTATTAATATAATACTTTTTATTGACGTGATAACGTCTTATAAATCGATGAACACCAGCTGCACGCATGAAAAAGTGTCACGTTCCGCCTGAGCCTGAGCGTGCAAGCGAGAGCGCGGAACAAGCGATAGAGGCACGATCGGCCAAACGTTCGTCTTATGAATTATCGTCCGTTAACTAAATTTACAGACAACAATTTTGTTAAGTATATAACAATATTATCAAAGGAAAATTATCAACAAGCCATCAAAACAAAATAAGAATCAAGCAAGCAACGGAATATATCAGAACATAACAGAATAGGCATCTTCTAGGCAAACGTGCTCTATTGTCGACCGCATTGTTTCATAACATCAAGTAAGATAGTGGTCAAACGTTTGTCACTTTTAGATAAAAAAAATCATGATTCAAGTGAACAGGATAAGGTGAGGAGAAGATGCGAGTCTCCAAGTCTAGAATAAACAGGTATCTGGACAGATGGAGGATTAGGGAGCCTTCAGGTCTAGATTGAACAGGTAACTAATTGCTAATAATGCCAAAGTGTAATATATTTTCCTAAAATTTGTCCTTCTTATAATTTGTCTATTTATTTGGGTAAATCTTATTTTTTTGGCTACATTTATAATATTATTATACATATATATAAATAATAATATATATATTTCCGAAGTTAACACTATTATTATTTATATATATTTTCGTAATGTTTTTACTAAAGACAGGGCGGTCCATTATTGTGCTGTTAATAAAGTTTTCATTGTTGAAGTTCATTCAAAATCAAAATCAAAATCGTTTATTCACATGGGCCCCAAAGAGGCACTCATGAAAGTTAATGAATCTATTGCCAGATTCGCAAAATTACAGCCATCTCGAGAAGAACCTGGCAAGAAACTCGGCGGTGCATATTTTTTCAATCATTTTTTTTTTTTAAACATTCTTAATCTCTAATACATAAGTTTCTTAACCTAGGTGTTATTATGGTAGTCGCTAGAAAGAGCCTGTGCAGTTTGCCTCCATGCATCCTTGTCATTAATATAGTCTGTGGTTTTATAGTATTTTTTGTTTTTGTATTGTTGTTCCTTAGCCAGGTGGAACAATACCACCACATATGCCTGAAGTTATTTTGATTACATTAGACATGATTATAATATTTAATCAATCATATATTTAAAAGTTTCAGTGATTGTCCAAGTATAAGAGTTTTAATATACCTAGTAGGTGTTTAATGATATTTCTATAACGGTTGGATAGATTTGGATGAAATGTAAAATGTAGGTGCGTAGGCTTCGCCACACATTGGAAAACATAATAAGACTATTTTTATTTTGGACGAGAGCATAGCCCTGGACCATAGCTAATATTGACTTAAGTTAAATAGCATTTATTGCTTACTTATACATTTGTAATTTGCGTTAATTAGATTAATCTAGATGAAGTTCCATATGAGTAGAAAAAAAGTTAATTTGAATAACAATAACTTGGTATAAGGGAAAGCAAATTTTAAATTAATTAGCCGTTAAACCATCAGTATCTATGTCATGGTTGAATAGGTAATTTGTTTAACAAATTAGTTATTGTTTAAACATTACCTTAATTGAATCACAAAAGTACAGTAAAATTAAATAGCAGTTGCTGAAATTTCTTGTCTGTTGAATTCAGTTGTTTGCTAGAGTCTTAGTTTTTTTAATTGTTTGTTGATATTTTTTCCTTTGATAATATTGTTATATATTTAACAAGATTTTGTCATAAATAATAAAATGTATTCTATTAATAATAAAATGTACAAACGGAAGGCTAACAGCAAATATCAATATACAAATTGTAATGAAAGAAGTTGGTCACTTCGTCTTGTCCGATGATAGGTCACGGAAGAATTAATTATAAAATAGGTGTATACACTTTTGTTATAATCATTCCTATAAATAGAAAAATATTGATTGTATAAGCTGTGTACACATCTTACTAATATTTTTAACTAAAAGTCAACAGTTTTCTCGTTTTTGGTGTATAATATTCAATCAATCAATAATAGTCTTACTTTATTGATCATGTTTAACAGTTATTATAATTGGCGGCATCAGTATAATGACAATTTTGATGTCTACTCTTGATGGATGCACAGAGCACTGTTTCACCTGGCTTACATTTGAAAAAATATAGTACATATATTCAAAACAGCAGCAACAACTCTATTAAACCAATTGCATCGTTTTAAATAAAAATATACACCTCATAATAATTTCAATTAAATCAATTAGTATTTTATAAATATACATGTAACGGTGCGCATTACAGCATCAGGATGTATTTGTAAACGTGCATCGCTTGCCGCGTTCCACGACTGCGCAATTTGTTTTGCTGTAAAACTATAAAAACGGTCTTACACAATGTAAAAATAGTTTAAAAGCCGTATTGTTTACAAATAAATACCAACTTTAACTAAATGGCGGTTATGTAACCACTTATATGAAATGCTGTATTATTTGCTGGCATAAGACAAATATAACTATCATTCTGATAGTACTTCGCAACTCATCAACAAATGCGAAAGAGTTTGTTAAATTATGTACATACTTTTTTAATTTAAAATAATAAATAAAATGTTTAAAAAATAAGAAAGATGCAAGCGATGGAATACAACAGAACAATTATGAAATGAACAATATGAGAGGCTTTAGTTCACGATTGAATAGGCAAATGTGCTCTTTCGTCGACCACATCGTTTCATTACATCAATTAAGATAGTGGTCAAACGTTTGTCAATTATGGATAGAAAAATAAACATGCTTCAAGTGAAGAGGATAAGGTGAGATGATGGAGTCTTCGTCTACGAGTAAATAGGTATCTGGACAGAGGGAGGATTAGGGAGTTTTCAAGTCTAGATTGAACAGGATAATGCCAGCTTATTTTCCTAAAATCTGTCCTCCTTTTATGTGTTAGTATTATTTATTATCTATATTCATAAAACCCTATACACATATAATATGTGCTATTGATCCATCAAAAATAGGCACCAATATTGTCCTTATGACGGCAATTATTATTAAACTATTCAACACGATTAACATAGCAAGATAATTCATAAAACTTAAAGTTTTTCTCTATTAATGTCAGATAGATTTAAATGATGTTGGTATTGGTTTCAGGTTTGTTATTAACTGCCATGCATACATCAGTGTTGCGCACGTGTTTTATTTTTCATTTTCGATTTGTTTGAGAATTTTCCTTTCTTTTCGTGGAGATATCTGAAACAGTAAAAATATTGTATGTATTTAATTGATTACTTTTTGTATATAACTGACTTTTAATGTTTAATGGTGTTATTTAAGGAATTATGACCAATTATAATGTCTAAAATTATAGAAAAATATGAAAAAAAAAGGTTAATTTGTATGTAAGAAGTATCGCATGATCATAAGATTGCATGATCTAATTCCCGCATCACCGTTTTACTACCGAACATCTTGGCTGACGGCAATGCGGCATTGGCTAATGGTTAAAATACCTACCATTCGTACAAAGCGTTTCACTTTCATTTTAAGAACTGCAAAAAAAAAGAACGCCCTGCCGTCTACTGTGTTTTCCAAAATGTATATATGGGGTTTTTCAAGACGAGAGTGAATAGGTATTTACTGAGCTAACGTGATCCATCTTTGACTACATCGTCGCTTTCCATCAGGTGAGATTTTGGTCAGACGCTGGCTTTGTCAACTAAGTATGAATAACTTCAAACTTATACAAGGTTCCGTACCTTAAACGGAACCATTTTGTAAGTTACCGTGAATGTTGGACAATTTGCGAATCGGACGATCCGGATATTGGACATTCCAGGAATTGGTCATTCCGCGTATTGGACATTCCACGGATTGGAAATTCCGCGCATTGGACATTCCAAGAATTTGACTTTCCGCGAATTACTGTCTTCGTACGATAGGCGACCGCGCCCGCGACACCGCACGCCGTCCGTTCGAGCCAGATGCGTTTAATGTGACGCAGCCTTTACAGAAATGTATAAGTTGCATACCTACTTGTGTATTTCTAAAAAGCAGTGGTCGTCTCGCAGTGCAGACTCGTGGGATCCGTTCACTGTCGCCGCCATGCCGACGTGTAGATTCCGTTGCGTCTCGCTGTGCAGACTCGTGGTATGCGCTCATTGTCTACGTCGTGCTGCCGTGTAGATTTCGTTGCGTCTCGCAGTGCCTCGCTGGATATATCCGCCGACGTCGTGCCGACGCGACAAGACAATTTATTCTCTCATCATCTCCTAATAAAAAGAACATATTATTTTTGAGATTTTTAACGTATAGTACGTAAGATAAAAGTACAAGAAGTCAGAATTCACTAAATATATTTATATTATGTCATAAAATATCAAATAACATATATATTATATTTAAAAAACTAAATGAAGTGTTACTTAATATATAAAGTTAATTGTAATTAACAATATATACATTTTCAATATCAATTTGTATAAGTTATTGAAAAATAAAATTAAGGAAAATATTATCACTATCCCATATTTTTGTTGCACACCTTGAAACTGCTTGTTGTAAGTTACTGGTGTTTTGTTATTGTTAATTTTTTTGTTGTACTCGTTAAAATTTCTTAAATTTTCCAACTAATATTAGTTTATTATAATGATATTTACACAAACCTTATTATTGTGTCCTTTTTAGATAATTGTATGGTTTCCATTTAATGTTATGTTCCTTTTTTTTTCAGTGTCGCCCAGTGTATAAGTCATCTTAATGTTAGAACACTTCGCTATTGTCGTTTATGTCTGAAAACATAAATGTAATAATTATTAAATGTGTCAATTTTATTTGATTTAATTTTTAAAGTCATTAAATTTTATTATTTTTTTTTATCTTTGGTGACCTTAATGCACAAAAATCAACAGTTGTGTTAATATTAAATGTTAAAGATTAAATTAAAAATTATACCTTCTTTATATGAGTGTAACAATACACCAGGAACATATACCTACTACAACTAATCTACATATTTGTAATATGGTTTACGGTATATAGAAATATACATATATTTATTATAAAATAGAAGTAAGTATACTTTTACATTACCAAATAAATAGCTTATCGTTTCAATAGCGGGAGAGCCGTGGTATATGATAAATAAAAAAAGTTGGTAATCAATTATATGTTATTATTTTAACAATAATTATACAAGATCATATATTGAATATAAAGGAATTAATAATCCATTCCAAATATAGTTAATATTATAGTAACTTTATTTATGAAACTAACAATAACTATTTAGTTATAGTAGTAAGCTATATATATATTTTTTATTAATTACTATATTAAATTAAATACTTTTTCTTGCGAACTTTTTATATAATTATTTTAACTACCTCATAAAAACAATAAAAAAAATAATTAAATACTGGTCTATGAATACAGGGTGGTTATACCGCCACATCGGTCGCCAGTGCCATGTTGTAATTATCGCGATGTCATGGCAACCAGCAGCCATGTCGTCGCGGCAATCAGCGGGATGTACCGCGTGCAGGTGTGGTTGACAATTGGGTTGCGAGACAGAACATTTTATTTATGTATCAGTCACTTGTAGTTTGTTAAGTTTATTAAATATGAATGAAAGATAGGTATAGGTTTTCGATTAAATAGTCCAAAATCAAAATATATTTCATTACAAGTGATTGACTACTATAAACTTTTCGGTACGCTTCCCCTTACATCCCACTAACTACTACTAACTACACAAAAATTACATATTTACTAAGTATCATACTATAAAGTACTCTATTCATATAAATGTACACTCCCTACACAATTAGTTTGTTTCTTATATTATTGATACTATTTAGTTAAAAGCATATTTTTTAAATTACATATGGGTTGTAATATTTAGGTTTGTCAGTATTTAGTTAAATAATGTTTAAAAGATTGGTTAATGAAAAGCTAAGATTTATATAATTGATATTATTTTTTATCAACTTCTATAGTGATTATAATTTGTTATATTTAGATACTTTATCATTTATTTCGTCATACCTATACATGTAATGATATATTTTGAAATAATATTCTAATTACAAAAAACGTTCGCATGGTATATCAGAACAAATCTTATAAGAAACTGTCAATTTCTAAATAGTAGGGTCTCATCGGTTACCGAGTTTACTAAACAGAGAATTTATTGTATTGAATCAATTATTAATAATTGATCTTGAAATGAAAAAATAATGTTTATGTGTTATCTACAATGAAAATGAAATGTTTGTGTGAACTGGGTATGTGTATTGGCAATTTTTTTGTTCCGCCTATTGTTTTTCTTTAGCACAAGCTAAAGACTTATTTTAGGCGGGTTTTGATCTGTTGGTATGATGCAAGCAGCCACATTAGCTTCATGCATTTAATATTGTGTAACTGTTTTTTTTTAATTGTGTGTGTAGTATGGTGGTATGTAGAAATTGTTTTTTGTTATATAGTGTTTTTTTCTTTGTTTTTTATTTTGTAGTGTTTTTTCTTTGTTTTTTGTTGTGTTATTTATACAACAATGAACAAAGATTTAGCAATTGTCAGAATCTTAAAAGAAAATCCATGCGCCTTTTGGCTTAAAACTGATAATTTATAGCCTGTTCAAAACCATCAACCATTTATTTCGTTTTATATTTTTAAGTGGATGGTCTGAGAGCTTATTAAGATCGTATTATTCAAGAGATAACTAACGTTGGAGTCGCTATTTCGTTAACATATTATTTTACGTTTAATTCTACAGACCAGTTCCAACTTTATTATATTTTGCCATTTCATAACAACAAAGTGCTCATAAAAAACTCATACTTACAATTTTAAACTATTATTCAAGTCGAATTGGTTCCTTAGTGCTCTACCTCCTTGAGAAAAAGGAACCAATGCAACTTTTAATTAATATATTGATTGAAAGTATGAGTTACATAGCACTATGTTAAGATTTGGCAATATAGGATAAAGTTGGAATCGGACCTTTGAATCAATTAGACATAAAAAATAGATTTACTATAGAACGACTTAAGACGCCATCACTTGAAAAGTAAGTTAAATTACGCTCAGATCAACAACCTTCATAACTAAGAACTTGGGAATTACTTTACTTGTCTACAATAAATGTATCAGTACAACTATCAAAATATAATTATTTTTTTTGTATTTATCGAAAAAAAAATATTTTAGATAACTACAATACATTACACAGTATTAAATATGGCTGGTATGCTACTTTTAAAATGATACTGAATGGAAGGCTAATTTACAAATCTATAGTAACTATATACAATTATATATATACATATGAATGATGGATGCAATTATTAAAAAATGAAAACTACTGATTTCAACTATTGTTTGTAGGTATGGTATTTATTAATGAAATCAAAATACTAAATGCTGGATATATACTGGTTTAAATCGTATGAAATGATACTATTCAATCGATACTGTGGCGTGACGTTCGATTGAATGATAAAAAAACCAACAGTGCACGGGCTTTATGCGTTTCATTTTTTTACTTCTGAAAATAATATATCACATCCAAGAGACACGTGTTATTTTTATTGATTTTTTTCAATAACCAAATTTAGATATGAATAGTATTATTTAAAATTTTGTTTACATCCATCTAATTCTGAGCACATAGATTTCTAAAACTTTATTTGATAATAATTTTTTTATAAACATCCATTAAATTCCGTTATTTTTAGCACATCGATTATTGGAACGCTATTTACATATAATCTTTTGTATGTTTTGTTCACCATTTAAAATTTTAAACTATACAGAATATACATTAATGATTTGATCCACACTCTGCAACGATTTTTTAAAGTATGTTATTTTTTATTGCATTTACCACTACTTACATAATTTAAATATTTATCAATGATTTATATTTACAAATTATTATTATATTTTTAACAACAGGATACACAAATCTTTGGCAGATACATGAATTTCGGGGTCAAAACGCAATTTTTATATAATTTAATTTTGCACACGCGACCAAAACCAAAACAATTGCCGTTAATAGAACGCGAATCACACATGAAATCGACCCTTACGTAAGTGGTAAGTTATATTTACCCAAAAAAAAACCCTATTTTTATAAATAAATTTCTTATAAACCAAAGTTATTATATGAAATTGATCGTGGCAGAGACGCATTACACTACAAATCTACACCCATGCGGTCGATCGTAGGTTGTCTTAGTATAGAAGAAGTGAAAATTGACGTCGGCATATTTAGCTTTGAATGTTTATGTTTAATTATTATTGAATTCTTTGATTTTTATACTATTATTAACTGTAAATTGTTTTCTTTAATTATTTAAAATCCATTTTATCAAATCCTCGTCAAATGATAAGCCGTCCATAAGTTACGTATGTATTTTCATTTTAATTTAATATCTGACACACACCGGTTATAATATTCTACATTATGGTATCGATCGTAAAGACTAACTTTCACGCAATTAATAATTTAAACTGTCCGTGGCAGAACGCATTACACTACAAATCTACCCCCATGCGATTGATCGTTGGTTATCTTTGCGTAGAAGAAGTGAAAATTGGCGTCGGCATATTTCGCTTTGATTGTTTATGTTATTATTATTTAATTCTTTAATTTGTATATTGTTGTTATTAACCCTTTTAAGTTATTTTGTACAATTATTTAAAATCCATTTAATCTAGTCATCGTTAAATAAAAACCGTTCATAGGTTGCGTATGTATTTTCATTTTAAATCAATATCAGATACAATGATTGTATATCTTCATTATGGTCCCGATCGTAGACGAACTTTCACGTAATAAATAATTTAACATAAGGATTTATTAATGTTTATAGATTAAAGTGTATAAAAAGTGGCGTCGGCTCATTCAATTTAGTTTTTCTAATATTATCTAAGGTACGATCAATAAAATATGCGTAATAAGTACATACTGTTATCTAACTGGTTACAAATTTATAATAATTCTGGTATTACTACATTATTACCGTATGGAATTCCATTTATAATGCGATCAGAATTTAAAAGAATTTTGATACTTTGCTTCTCGCGCACGCGACCTAACCCAACATATAGCTGTCCGTGACAGAACACATCTGACCTCAAGTCCACTCCCACGCGACCGATAGTTTGTCCTTGAGATTTATGTATGGTCATTGCGTATGAAACTTGAATAGGGAACTGGCGTCGGCTCATTTCGAGAGGGCTATTTTTGTCGACGGTGAATTTAAAAAGAATCCTTGGAATCAAGTAACTTTCAAGTCCACCCGGTTTTCGTACTGTTATTAAACGTGGCGAGGTACTCTCAACAATTACTTTAGTTCCGTTCACCAATCCGTCGGCGTAACTTAAGTTTCGAATGATCATACATACGCAACCTATCTTCAATCGCAGATCAAAATCTGGCACACCTGGCTTTTGGATTCCATTTAATACGTCAGGTCCGAAAAGCCAAGCGTCCGGATTTTCGCTTTCTAGTTTGTCGTGCGAATAGAAATGTAATGTCTCACCGGAAACGCGTTCTAATATTGTGTTATTGATAGAGCGTACGGCGTCGTTTCGTGTACATAAAATCGCTCTATGCGCACATACGTCTGGTTCATCAATCACAGCAAAAGGAAACACAAAATCGATCAATTCGTCCGCGTTTGAAACTGTCTCTATAGATTCCAATGAGACCAAGTGATTGACGTGGTTTCTGGAAGGTATGGGCACCGTCGGTAATTCGTTAGATCCTAATTTTAACAAAAAGCTTGCGTACTCGGGATCGTCTATGCAACGCTGAGATGTTAACAGCGAGAATGTTTTTAGTTGATCCCAGATTTCGGAAGTTTTTACCGAGCTGTTTAAAATGTCCGCGTTCGATTTTGCGTTTGGAACAACCGGAGGAATTTGTCGAAAATCGCCAGCAAATACAATGACTTTGCCTCCGAATATTTTATCGTTGTTCATTAGGTCGCGCAAAGACCTATCCAGTAAGTGAATCAAATATTTATGTGCCATTGGTGCTTCATCGTAAATTATTACATCTGCGTGGAAAATCAATTCAGCACGTTGTGTTCTATTGGTTATATTCCAATACCCTTGATCCGCTTCAATTTCTAGAGGGTATTTAAACATCGAGTGAGCCGTTACGCCACCTATATAATTTTGTGCTGCGATAGCCGAGCTCGCGGTACATAATACTACACCCTTCAAATTGCCACGGACATGTGCAGTAATTACGTTTAACAGTAACGTTTTGCCCGTACCTGCGGGGCCGTCGATAAAAATTGCGCAGGTATTGTTGTCGCGATCCGTTTTGTTTACACACAAATTGTTGATATAATCAAATATTGCACGTTGTTCGGTCGACAGTTTTGACAGCCATTCATCAACAAAATGTGATTGATCAGTTATACTGTATTCAACGCGTTCCCTGCTTAATTCGGTCGTATCGTCTTGTACTTCGGGTAAGCCGTGTTGGACCAATGCAGATCCATGTTTGCGCAATAGTCGGTTAATGTCTCTGAGACACATGTTGTGCGCCATTTCTACCGCGTTTGGCAATCTATGCAAATGGTCTTCGCTTAATTGCATTTTGAATTTTTGCCATAGCGATGCAACGGGAGCACCTATTGTCGCAAGGAGACAAAAGAATTTGCGAAGGCGAGGTCCCGTGAAAAATGTTGATGCCTCTTGCATTGCTCTTTCGTACTCAACTTCATCGTTCGCGAGCCCTACTGCTTTAGCGGCATCTTGAAAAGTGGTGCAATTAGGACCACCCAAATTCAAGAGATCTTTGTAACTACGACACGCATACGCATTTATAAGCATTCGCAAATAAAATTGTTCTCCTCTATTTGGTGCCACCCAGAATATACGAGCAATTAATTCGCCCCGTTGTCGTCGCGTAACAAATTTACCATTACCCGTTTCGTGAACTGTGGCATTTTTAGTGTTGGGTCGTTTTGCATGTGTGATATACTTTTCATAGAACTCAACATACTTTAAATTATCGAATTCCTCCCCGACAGGACGATGGAAGTATGTCATCATGTCCGTGCCACCACTATGACTTATGGCGTTGTCGACGTTTTTCGGTTTGAAATAAACTGTTTGTTGTTTATCGAGGTGAATCGACAATTGTTTTACGTTTGGTTCACGTGCTGTAACATCGAATTCTAAAATTCTCCACACCGCTTCGGAGGATCCTATAAATCTTTTCACCGTATAACTCTCTATTTCGTCAGTTTCGTGTTCATTAGCGAGAGCAACGCGAATTTCGTCAGGGCCTTTGGTTATATATTTAAATAAATATTTTACGACGCTACGTTGGGAGGAAATTTCTACGTTAATGTGGGCATCGTATTTCAATAGGAGAGCCGCATTATACGGGACTACCCACAAGTCGTTGATTTCGTATTCTTTAAAGCGGTGTTTAATAACAGATTTGTTGTTGCTGCTTCGGCGCAAATGAATGAATCCTTGTTGGTCACAGAAGGTGACATCTGTTTCGCGTTTAGGAAAACGTTTACTACATTTACCCGACTCGTTAGCACAACATGGCAGATCGTTTCTCAAATTGGGCCCGCACGGTCCGTGAATCATGTGTTTGAGCACAGCTTTCTGTAATCTGCCGTCCGCTTCTGAAGCGTCGGGAATGTCCGCGCGGCAAAATTTATCAATATCAACGTTTTCCGCGGGACCACCACCTTCAACTCTAAAACATATGTGAGCGTGAGGTAAACCCCTTTTTTGAAATTCGATTACGTGAGTCATATATTCAATTTTGCCGAACCAAACACCGGATCGAATGTCGCGAAGAAGTGCCGTCAAACGGAGATTAAAAACTCGCGCGCAAATTAAAGGATTAGCAAATTGGCCTGGAGGTATCGAATCTTTAATTTCGGGCCAATTCGTGTTACATGTGAACGTTACAAAAAATGATGGTGGTCCAAATCTATTCAGTAATGAGATACAATCCAAGTACTTTTCTTTCATGTATCGCGGGCTACTGACATATGTACTTGGCAAGTAGACACGACCCGGTACAATGCCCTCTGCAGCTATTGTTTCATCATTTAAAAGCTCGTGGAGAGGCGCTGCTCTTATTGCATTATTATTGTTTTTTGTTTGCATGTGTTTCAGATATCGCAAACGTTCTTCGCTAATCCGGCAATACATATCAACTATCCATTCCTCAGATAAACGTCCCAGTAGACTAAATCTATTTTCCGACAGTAAAAGACATCTAACATATTTTGCCTGTGTAAGTTTTTTGCCGTTATTATCTAATTTACCTAAGCTCCAACCCGGGCTTCCCTGTGGAAGCAATAACGGAAATTGGAATGGTTCGTACAAATTATGCATGATATCAACAGTATGTGGCTTGCTTTCGCCTATTTTCCAAACGGCTATGCTACGCGGTTTGTACTCTTCGCGATCTGTATTTATTATTGCAGAAACTTCTCTTCCCACGGGCTGGTCGCCTAAGATATTTCCGTGGGTAGCACGAGAGGTTTTCTCAAACTGAATAAACGCTTCCGGTGATGTCTCTAAGCTTAACCTTTTGAAACATTCTATGAATGGATTTTCGTT
This sequence comes from Lomographa bimaculata, assembly GCA_948107665.1. Classification (NCBI taxonomy): domain Eukaryota; kingdom Metazoa; phylum Arthropoda; class Insecta; order Lepidoptera; family Geometridae; genus Lomographa; species Lomographa bimaculata. The sequence continues at coordinate 12,423,014 of OX403599.1, forward strand.
GTGCAAAAAGTGAGTTATAGACTTCATGATTTCTTGATTTAATTTTAAATCTTGAGCCAATCTTTTGCGTTCTGACCCGTCGTTTATGTAAAGACCGATGTTGTTCGTGGTTTGGTTGTAAGATAAATCAAAAACTCTATGATATACGCGGCCTTGAATTTTTAAAAAGGATATACCTTTTGGGTGTTGGTAACCATGCGATACTCCCAATGCCGAAAACGCGAATAAATTATTATATGATCGCGAGTTTTTCACAAAATCAGGATTATTGTAAAAATCCTCTGATAAAGTTTTTAAATTTTGAACATTATATGCACCGCAACCACAGCACCATTGCACTCTAGATCTTTCTTCTTCAAATAGTCTAGCACGACAATGTGGACATTTATAAATGTCAGGAGCATTGAGGCTAGGTTTTTTCAATGAATATAGTTTAACAGTATTTAAATCCTCGCCATGTTTTTCGCCTATTAAATTTTTAGATTGACGTAATTCCACATCAACGTTTCGATTGGTTTCATTGTATTTTTTTGCAGCCTTTTTGTTTATTTCCGGGTTGATTTCATCATATTTTTTAACTGCAATTTGATGTATGTCAGGGTGTTTAATATTATATTTTTTTACTGAAATTTGATGAACTTGCGGGTACTGTATTTGGTATTTCTTAACGGCTTCATGATGTATTTCCGGGTGTTGCATATTATATTTTTTCGCCGACTTTAGATTAATTTGCGGATTATTTTTATTATATCGTTTAACTGCATTTCTATGGATATCGGGATTAATTATACTGTATTTATTAACGGCATCGAGATGAGCATTAATTACGGTTGATTTTCTACCCCGTTTAATTTTAATGGGTCGTCCAATTTTCGTTGAAGATTTCAATTTATTTTGTGCTAAGTGAAATAAGACGACAACCGGTTTTAAAAGCGATAGCTTAAAATCATTAACTTTTTCTATAACGACTACAGGTTTTAATTGCATAAATTTCGGATCATTGTGTATTTGAGCGACATCGCATTCGTTGACGGTTGTGTAGAGTATTTGTTTAATGCCAGTGACAGTTGGTAGTGGTCTAGAAGGGATACCAAATCCATTAATAATAGTTGGTGATATTTCATTACTGGATAAACTAATTGCATCGGCATGTGTTGATTCAAGTGGAAGTGAAACTGTACTTAAATACTCGGCGTCGCATTCATTGGCGGTTGTACAATATATTTGTTTGTCGTTGGTAGCAATGTGTAGTACAGAGGAGACTGAAGGTAAAACATAATCATTAATAATACAAGGAGATATTTTATCGCTGTATAAACTCATTGTAGTGGCTTGTGTTGACGCAGGTAGGAAGGAAATTGAAGGCAAATACGCGGCGTCGCAATCATTTGCTGTTATGTTATGTACTTGTTTGTTGTCGTACGCGGCATTGCATTCGTTGGCGGTTGTTAAGTGTATTTGTTTGTCGTTGTTAACAAAGTGTGGTTCAGAGAAGACTGATGGTAAAACACTATCATTAATAATAGAAGGAGATATTTTATCGCTGTATAAACTTAATGTAGTGGCTTGTGTTGGCGCAGGCGGGAGGGAAACTGAAGGCAAATACGCGGCAGAGCATTCATTTGCTGTTGTGTTATGTACTTGTTTGTTGTCGGTAACAATTTGTAGTGGTCCAGAAGGGACTGAAGGGAAACCACATTCATTAATCATAATAGAAGGAGATATTATATCATTGGATAAACTAATTGTAGCCGCTTGTGTTGACGCAGGTGAGAGGGAAACGAATGTAAAATAATCGGCGTCGCATTCACTGGCGTTTGTATATTGTACTTGTTTGTTGTCGGTAATAGTTTGTAGTGGTCTAGAAGAGACTGTAGATAAAACAAATTCATTAATATTAGAAGGAGATATTTTATCACTGGACAATCTAATTGCTGCAGCTTGTGTCGTAGTCAAATTATATGTATTGTTTGTTGAAAGTGAAGCATTGTCTTTTGGATTAATTTTAAGAACGCGCACCCGAGCCACGCAATATTCATCATTATTGTTGTTAGTTACACAATTATAATTCATCAGTGATTTAGCTAGCGAATCTATATTGTCGAAGACAAACAAGCGCGAAACACCAATTGGACAAACCTTATTAAACTCGTTTACTTGGTGGCTGTTAAATAAGTAGAACTTTTTTTTGTACTGCCAAAAACAAACAGTTGCTCCTAAACCGGTAAAAAGATAACTGTCCGTGCTATCATTGTGATCTTTTTTGTAATGGGTATCATTAGCGAGAAGTTCTTCTTTAAAAGCCTCAACAAGTAAATTTTTGAGTTTCAAAATTGCATCGTCTTTTGAAGTTTGACTACTTTTAAAATTTGCATATACACCATTTCCAATTAAGTTGTGAAACTCATCTGTGTCGTCAATAATAACTAAATTTTCTCCGACAAAAATTTGAGTAGGCAATTCACGTGTGCTCAAATACCTAGGAAAAACATTAGGAGGAATTGATGGCTCTAAATCAATATATAATTGATCACCATATGCTAATATAATGTCTAAATCATCATCGATAAGACGTTCACGTTTTTTAACTACCGAGTAAATAGCACTCATTAATGCCATTGCTGTGCACTGTTGGCCTTTACCTTTGAAACGTAGATCTCCTTGATGAGTTTGCGCTAAAAATATTGAAATAAAATTTGTTTGAAAAGTTTACAGCAAAAAAACAATAAATAAGTCTATATATATTAAAAAAATTAAGACTTGACCGCGTAATATGTGAACTTAATTTTTACCCGACTGGGCGATGTAAAGGAGCGCAATGTGTTTGTTAGTTTATGTATGTTTGTTCTTTTATGACTTTCTAGAGACCAAACGCTTAGGCCAATTTGGTAATTCTTACGTCAATCGATTTGTTTTATCTTGGCAGTGTCATTAAATCTAATTGATTGATGTAAGAAAGACAACCGAACTCGCGTTCCATTCCAACCGGCTCAAAGAGTTGTGCATCCGCCTCCTAAGCAGCGGAGTATTAGGTCCGATTCTCAGTAGGAGCACAAGCTTTTTCGCTTCCTGAATATTGTTATTTTGGTTCCTGGGTGTGATTGTGTGCGTGTGTGTGTATTTTTTAAATATTGTGGCACTTACAGTACAAGTCTCTGAACTTAATGTGGGGTTCTAGAGCGCCACATCTAAGTGTCATTTGTGCTCTTGGTTGTGATTGTGTGAGTGTGATGTAAATGTTTTCAACAACTACGAAACTTGTTTTTGAACTTAGTTTGGGGCTGCTGTAAGTGTAAATGTGTTTAAAAAGGAAGAAATATATATTCATACAATGGCTGATAAACACATTACTCTCTTTGCGTCGTACCGTCAGGTTATCAAAAAAAACCAACTGCATAAACAAATAAAATACTTAAATCAGAAACTCCTTATCACTCCAAGAACACAAATACAAGAATAAAACCTGATATACCTACGCAGTGTAGAAAACTTTAATATATCGATGCTTTAAACAATTCAATTCTTATAAGTACCTTATGAAATTATCATCTGTATTTCATTTTATATTCACTGACATTTATACATACTTAAAACAGAAACTCTTTCTCACACACAATTCCTGAAAACCGAACCCGGTACCTGCAGTGTAGAAAAATATCATATTACATATTATGGTTTTCGCAGTGTAGAAAACTTTCATATTAGATACGATAGATAGATAGATAAATTCTTTTTTTGCACACCAAAAATAACACTTACAAAGAAATCTTATATATAACTTAGGAGCACAAAGGGCGGTCTTATCGCTCAAAGCGATTTCTTCCAGACAAACAAAGGTAGATGATAAAAATATTACAAATAGGGACGGTGGTGTACCTCAACACGTATTTAAATTAATAAATGTACTTACATATACTTATTAATATAAGATACAATACATACAAAAACCTACATAAATAATAAAAATATATTATAAACATACACAAACTAATATATATTATTATACATATATATGACTAATAAAGGACATTCATAGATTAACTTAATTGAGAGAAGTGTGTAGTGATTGAGAGCGATTTGTGTTTCTGTTTCTGGTTGTGATTGTGTCTGTGAATGTTTCCGGCACGACACAAGTCATCGAACTTAATGTGGGGCTGTGAGTGTGAAAACGATTACATAATTATCATATATACATAGTATACTATTGAAAAATTGACTGATAAAAAATATTTAAAATAAAAGATTAAATGACATACATATACATAATATAATATAAATATGTATATGTTTACCGGTCAACAGGAGACCTTCTTGTGTATGCTTTCATATATGGAGTGAGGTCTTGGAAAAACACGGAGAAGCGCTTGCGGTATCGCTCGACATTTCCAAGGCCTTTGATAGGGTATGACATGACAGCCTTATAGGCAAGCTTCCTGCGTATGGTATATCTCCCGGTTTATGTACTTGGATTTCGGATTTCTTGAGGGAACGATCGATTCGAGTTGTCGTTGACGGCTGCTCGTCCGATCTAATGGCAATTAATGCCGGGGTATCTGAAGGGTCGGTTCTTTCGGCAACGTTCTTTTTGCTCCATATCAACAATCTGCTAAAGCCCGGTATCTTTGGGTACGCAGACGACAGCACTGTTGTCGAAAGATACTTATCCAATGCATGAACTGATGAGATACAAGTCTAGTTACAAAGAGAGGCAATGATGGGACGATTGAACTCGAGCTTAATAGCCGTGTCTGATTGGGGCGATGCCAACTTAGTTCGATTCAATGCGTCATAAACACAGGCGTGTTTCTTCTCCGCAAAACGGAGACCATTCCATCTATCTCCGACCTTTCAAGATGTACCAATACCGATGGTGAACAAGATTGAGATTCATAGTGACCTCAGTCACCTTATCGTCGAATCTTAATTTTAGCACATACATAGAAGCTAGAGCACAACTGGCCGCTAAGAAACTGGGTATCCTCGCTAAGGTCAGGCAGTACTTCACTTCGGGACAGCTTCTTAACCTTTATCAAGCTCAAGTCCGATCGGGTATGGAGTACTGCGGTCACCTCTGGGATGGATCCGCCAAGTACCAGTTAGAAGCTCTTGAATCTATTGACCGGCGAGCCAAAAGACTCATTGGCGATAGTAAGCTTATCGACTCCAGGTTGCAAAGTCTCGGTCACCGACGCGATGTAAGGTGGCAAGCTTATCGGTATTCTATCGCTTACATTTTGGAGAGACAGGAATTACATGAGTTAATTCCTTCATGCCCTTTTTACCATCTAACAGCAAGACAAACTATCAAACGTCATCCTTTTATAGTCGACATACCTCCAGTTTGCTCAAAGCGTTTTGCTTCTACGTTCATCATCCGTACAGCAAAGGAGTGGAACTCATTGTCTGCGTCTTTGTTCCCCGAACGTATATATAATCTGGGAGTATTCAAGTCTCGAGTGAATAGGTATCTTCTAGGTAAGCATGTCACATCTTCGGCCGCATCATCACTTTCCATAAGGTGAGAATGTGGTCAAATGCTTGCCTATTCAACATAAAAAAAAAGTTTCTAATTATTTTTATATGTATTACCCGCCAGTGTAAGAAACTATCATATTTCAATGCTTTAAACATACTCAAAACAGAAAATCACATATCACACTCCCTACTCCGAGAACGAACCCGGTACCAGCTGTGTAAAAACTATCATATTATTATGGTTTATTCGCAGAACGTCCCATTCGCAATTGGTCATGCAGTCGCAAATCGTCCCATTCTCTAACGATCCCATTCGCAGTACATTCCATCCTCAAACCGTTCCATTCACAGTGCATTTCATTCTCAAACCCTCCCATTCGCAAAATGTCCCACGCATAAGTACATCACATTAATAACAATAATAAAAAATTACCAAATGGAACCTTTCAAGTTAAAAAAAACATTATCAAAATTGGTTCACCTAGATAGCCATTTCAAAATTGGTTCACCTAGATAGCCATGGGTTCGATTCCCGACAGGAGCACAAATTCCTTCCTAAGGGACATTTGTGCTTCTGGTTCTAGGTGTAATGTGTGTGCGTGATGTGAATGTTTGCGGCACCCACGATACAAATCTTTGAACTTAGTGTTGGGCTGTGAGTGTGAATGCGTTTGTTTGTTTTGTTTTTGTTTTATAGAAGTTATAAGGTAATACACATACAAAATTATTTTTAAAATTCTGCTGAATGGAGAACCTCTTTCTTTCTTTTTGATGTCGGTTATAAATATAGTGTTTTTATTTATGCACTTTGGCCATTGGCTCCGTTGAGAGCGCAGAGGTATCGGAGTATTGGGTTCGATTCCTGACTGCAACACAGGAGAATAATTTATATGATACAACAATAATAAATAAACCCAAAATTTGTGTTTCTATTTCTGGTTGTAATTGTGTCTGTGATGAGAATATTTCCGGCACGACACAAGTCATCGAACTTAATGTGAGCTGTGAGTGTGAAAATGATTACATCATTATTTATTATACATAGGATAGGTAATAAACGTTTAATATATATATATATATATATATATATATGTATATATGTTATGTGTGTTTATAATTATTTGTATATTTCTTAAGAACTTATATAGTTATAGTAATTGGTATATATTATTTCCTATATAATCGTCCACAATTTCACATTATAAGTAAAACTTAATTTCTTCTCAAACTTTTCAAATATTTTTTTAATAAAATGTGACATTTCATTGAGCTTGACCGGGTGTCTTCAAATCTAGAGTAAATAGGTACCTTCTAGGTTAGCATGTCCAATTTTCGGCCGCATCACTTTCCATCAGGTGAGATAGTGGTCAAATGCACGTATATCCAGCATAAAAAAAATTATAATCATGTAATTGATGATTACGTAGCAACTATTATTGTATATAATTATTGTACTTTTGATTTTAGTTAAAATAGGTACTAAAAAATGACCGGAAAAATATGTCAATATTTTTTATTACTGTTATTAATGTGTTGTATATTTGGGACATTTTGCGAATGACATCATTTGAGAATGGGATGGTCTGCGAACGGGAAGTTCTGCAAGTAAACCATTATAATCTCAATGCTAGTAAACACTTTAAACAAAAACACTTTCACACACTCAACTACGAAATCGGACCCGCTACTCGCAGTGTAGAAAACTATCATATTTCAATGCTTTAAACATATTCAAATCAGAAATTCACATATCACACTCAGTACTCTGAGAATGAACCCGGTACCCGCTGTGTAGAAACTATCATATTATTATGGTTTATTCGCAGAACGTCCCATTCCACACTACTCACACTCACTACTCCAAGAACAAACCCGGTACCTGCAGTGTAGTAACTATTACCTTGATGCTTTGAACATACTTAAAACAAACTCTCTTCTACACTCACAAATCCAAGAATCAAATCCAGTACCTGTAGTGTATTCAATTCAATTTAATTCGTTTATATTTCATGTTGGTACATGGCACACTTATCAACGTCAAAAAATATTATATGAGTTCATTAAAAATACATTAAATTCTATTAGTTATATGAGATAACTATATTTGTGCATCCACTGGAAATCAAACCCGGTACCGGCAGTGTACATATACTCTATCATTTATTTACATAAAAAGCAAAAATATACCATTAAAATGACTTATTTGCTTTGTTGTTATATGTTTAAAATTAATCAATATGAACTGATTATTTACTTCTTTTTTTTTTATTAGAGATAAATATATTATTTAAATATACGGATTTTAACAAAATTGACTGCTGAAAGCTGACACTGCACCAAATAATTTAAAGTGTCACAATGAATTTTTAAGTTAGTTTCACACATAATACTAATTTATGTCATTCAGCATCTTTATTGATAGCTGATGCTCTCCTGTAGTTAGTAATCATTTATAAAATTTACACCAATTTGTTAAATATAGGTCAGTTGGCACAAGTACATTTTCTTGTCCATAGTATGTAAATAGAGTATCATTTATTCTATTTTTGACAAAATTCATGTCAATTTTCTTATTTATAAACATAAAGATAATATTACTCAACTAAACATGGCCTGTTTGGCATCAACATAAAATTTCTGAAATCTAGTTTGTTAATAAAATATTAATTAGAAAGTTTTAAATTCATAAGGATTCATTAAGTGTAGATCTACCATACTAATCTAATTTTAACTGTTTATAATTAACTTGGATTAATTCCAAACAAAGAAACATATTCACATTTGCAGCACCACACTATTAAGTCTCTTTGTGAAAGGAAACTGTGCTCCTGCTAGTAATCAAACCTAAAAGGTATTAACATATCAATTTATAAGTTTGACTTATATGTTCAAGTAAACACTCAATAAAACATTTTGACTTATTTCATTAAAAAACATTAATATACTATTTAAGTTCATTTGGAATTTACACATCATTATTGTTGAAGTATTTTTTTTATGTTTCACTCATTAGTTGTGTGTATCAAGTGAAAGTGCTAAAATGTGATTTCCATTAATCAAAATTACATTAGCTTGTATTTAGGTCACTAAGGATCTACATATTATCTTGCGCCTATTATTAAATGAAAGTTGGATTACAAGTAAGTATATTATTGATTCCTTAATTCCATTCATATGAATTTATATATTGAGGAAGATAAGAAATGATAAGAAAAGACTGGAAATGAATTAACCTAACCAGTGCTAATTCTTCCTGGCTCATTATAGGGTACTGCTGCATGCTTGCACAATGTAGTCACCAATAACCTAACATTTCATTAATTGATACTTATACAATAATTTTGTTTTATTAAGCTCATAGCTAAATGAAATGAGAGTAAAGGCAAATTTAAGAAAAAACTATTATGAAAGATATGGCAAATGTTAAGGAAATTTTAATACCCAGCATAAATTATCATTATTTTATCAAGGCTCCTATCCAACAGAGTCGACATCATGCACACCTACATCCTCACCACTGGAAAAATTGTGCCAGAAACCCAAAGCCGCACTTCGATATATATAAAGGAATTGGGGTGGCTGGGCTAACGGCTGGCAGGGGGAAATGCACAATACACCCCCAGCAGGACATCAGTGTAGGCTTTATCGCCCCCAGTCAGAATAAGAATTAGAAGACCCGCTAATATATAAATACAAAGTGGTTCTTAATGCATTGTCTTCAATACATAGAGTTTAAATTGCAGTTATAGTACTGATTTAAGTTGCAAGCCTTTTGGTATTTAATTGTATACATTTTGGAGTGTGCACTGGAGTTACATGAAACAGTTCTACAATATTGTTTTCAACAATAAGAAAAACTATCAAATGTTATTTCAAAATCTATCAGAGCGTCTGGTTGAGGCGACGCATGATCAAAATGCTGGTATTTATTTGGCTCAACGTATTAGCATTGCAATTCAGAAAGGCAATGCCGCCAGCATGATGGGAATGCTACCCACTGGTAGTGGGCTTGAGCACTTGAGTTACCTATAAGCTATGTCTTGTAGGTAACTTAGTTCTTCGCTGTACATAGTATTAGTTTATTTTTAGGAAATATAGACAATTGGCCCGTAGATAGAAGGCATTTATGTCTTATAAACTAAAATTATGGTTCACATGGATACAGTTTAAGTGATTCACTTTGACTTTCATCATCTGTACAGTAAAATATGTTGATTCTTTAATGGTATGGGAATTCTCAAGTCTAGAGAATAGAAGTCTTCTAGGCAAGCATGCTACATATTGAGCCATATCAACACATATAAATAAGTGATGAATTGTAACTTGAAAGTAACAAAATTTTTGTTGGTGTTATATAAAACACCAAATTAAATATCTATAAATAACACTTAATAGTATAATAAAATAAAATTACATACCTTTTGCTATACACAGGCATTCTTCAAATTTTGGTCTCTTTGGATTGCTCGTCATTTTAAGTTTTATATGCTCAAGTTTTCTTCTGCTAATGTTTCCTTTGAGAGCTTTCAATCTTTGTCAGCCTGAAAGTCTGTTTAGAAAATTAAATTTTCATTAACATATTATTATTATAATAATATAATGTTAGTATATAACTCTGGGACCTTGTTAATGAGTTGATTATTAGGAAAGCACTCCAATAATTCATTGAAAATCTACAATAACATCAATAACAGTCACATTCACAGACCCCCACCCACTCTTAAGAATTGTGGTGTGATGAACACAATTTTCCATTTTTATGAAAACTTGTATAAGAAAATAGATTTCCAGTCTTGCTTGCTTACCACTCAATAGAATTATAAACATTAATAAGATAAAACATAGGTATATATATACAAAAAAGGGCATAGAAACAACAATAAATATATATAAGCAACATAAATAAGCTTATATTTAGGCATACATTATATCCAGATGGATGTAGGTGACAATATGAAGTAGGACAAATAAGTTCCTACTTGATTATCATTGTTTGCTATTTGGAGAAAGAAGAAGATTTTGAATACACATCTTACGTCAGTAATAGTACTTAATGAGCTCTAAGCTTACTGCTAATATGAGCATTCGCAGCAGGCAATTAGATTTTGCTCCGTCAACATATTAAACAAGAGGATTTTCGTGAAAAGAATACCTACGCAGGGTACAAACATTTCTAGGATTGTTTTTCTGCTGCTGATAAAATGGTCTAGATGGCTTTAGATGAATAAAGTAGTTGGAAGCAAGTACCTAATAATCTATTAAAATGCCGTCGGGTCACGCTAAGAAAATTTAAGATTACCGACTTTATTATAAAATCGGTGTATTTATACGTCATCTACTTGTGAAAACTTCGTAAAGGTGACTAATAGATAAATTTTACGGTATTCGATGCAAATTAAATAGATATTATAAATTATTATCAACTTACCGATGCTCCACCGCAAAAGAAAGAAACAATTGAACACTGTGAAAAAATTAAATGTGAGACGCAGACGACGACTTCCAAATTCAAATAGCGCGGGAAATCATAAAATAAGGATTTCTCTAAAAAGTCGCAATATTAGGTATTGAGCTGATGGATTTGAATTGTAAAACTTCAACTTCTACTCTAATTGTTACTACCTTATTACCAATCACAAAGCGGTCTCTTATCCATGATTGGCTACTACACTCTCGATATTGTCAATTTATTACTTTTTATTTTTAATATGTAGGCTTTAAACGTAAATTTTATTCAGCTATTTTTAGCTATGGACCATATTGAAGTAATTATTGCTGTGTGTTTTGCATCCATCATGCATGACAGATGGGATAACTTTTATGTAATAAAAAATATCGCAGGATGAGATTCTGTAACTTATGTTCTTCATCTCGATTTTTATAAAAAATATTATTTGAAAGCAATTGGTGTTTGCTTTAACATTACTTAAATTTAAATACTTTTTCATAGCATTTACGTTTTAGCTATATTACGTTTATTTGTCCAACCAATAATTATCAGCTTGATAAGGCTTTTCATCAACTACATAGAGAAGTGATGATTGCGACTCATACGATAAAAGTGAAATTCAAAATGGCATACACAGCAGTTTTTGTCGTGTTTTCTGCTGCGGTCTGACCACCATTTCACCTGATATTAATTAACGACGCGGTCAATGATAGAGCACGTTTGCCTAGAAGAAATCACACTTTTTGGAAAACAGTTTTAAGTGCGCGTTAATCTGCTTTTGGTTGTCTTTTTAAAGCGGACAAATACGCTTTGTATCGATGCTTTTGCCACATCAGAATCGTGTGCAAAGAGTCAGTGGATTGTAAGTATACCTACAAATTAGTGTAATGATAGATACACATAAACAAAGCGGCATACGTGGTTTACGTTGCACATTTTATAGGCGATCTGCTAGCCTTTTGTGCACGGTGACAGACGCGGCAAATATCATGAAAATACTCGTCACCGCGGCAGTTTTTTTCTATATATTTTTGAATATCGACGTTGTAACATTTTCCGCACACTTATATAAAGTGAGATTCAGCTAAAGTGTCAAGTGTGATACGCTTTCAAGAAAAAATTAAGCGAAAAATGTAAATAATTGGCGGGATTTCATAATTAATACCTAACAACAACAAACAAGCAAAGATCGAGCATTGTCAATGTATTACTTTTATATTTCATATGTAGGCTTTAAGGGTACATTTTAATGCACAGACAATCATGAGCTGTTGACAATTATGATTCAAAACTTCAACTTCAACTTCTTATTATATACCTATACCATAACTATAACCGATACAAAGTACTCTCTTTTCTATGATTTTCATTTCACTCTAATATGTTTAATTATATCAAAATACATATATATTTCTACAGACCACAAAAAAGGAGGAGGCACTCAATTCAACTGTATTTTTTTGTGTGACCTCAGTACTTCTTTACACGTAAACTGATTTTGATATTTTTTTTGTTTGAATTCTGCTGCTTTCCCTTTTGGTTCCAATTAAATTTGCTCAAGATCTGATCAAAAAGAAGTTTTTGGGTTATCGTCAATAATGCGTGTTCAATACATTTAATCTGAACAATATTCCGAAGACAAAGCGGTGAAGTCGGGTTTTTCTATCGACTTCACAAAAAAGGACTCAAGGCGACGGTTTTTTTTTTATATATACCTCATAACTTCTTTCCACGTAAACCGATTTTGAAAAAAACATTATTTGTTCGAAAGATGTTGCTTCCCAATTGGTCAAGCATAAACAATATGATTTTGCATATCCAGCGAGACTGCTAGACAGATAAAACAATACTTGTAAATGTTAAAAACAACTGAATTTGTTTATTTTTCCCATTAAGCTAATATTACTACGTACATATGTATATGTAATAATTTTAGCTCAATGTATTTTCCTCAATCACTTACCGAATCAAATTATATGAATACAAAACCAAGCTATATATATGTATAGATATATACATAATAATAATAATATGTATAGTTTAAGTTTAGTTTTAGGACATTATAGGCAATTGACCCGTGAATAAATTTATTACATCATAATGATAATACATTATAATATTATTAAAATACAGCTATCACTCAAGTCATTTGATCGATATTGTCGACCTAGGTTTCGAGCATGTCCGATGCTCTTCTTAGAGATGAGATTCGATTAATTTTTTTTTGGGTGCAAGGTGCTATGTTGCCCATAGCTGTCAGTGTGGTACTGCTGTTGACCAGCTCGGTCACCACGGCCTCTCGGGCCAGAAAAGTGCTGGCCGAATTTCCCGCCACTCCAGCCTCAACGATATCATCCGCCGGGCTTTTACCAGTGCCAACGTTCCAGCGATTCTTGAACCGAATGGTCTGATGCTTGACGATGGTAAAAGACCCGACGGCATGACTTTAATTCCATGGAAGATGGGACGGCCTTTAGTATGGGATGCAACTTGTGTCGATACTTTAGCTCCGTCACATCTTCCTGAAACACAGAATGGGGTTGGCGTCGCGGCAACTTCGGCAGAGCAGCGTAAACGGCGCAAATATGGAAACCTTGGCAGTGGTTACATATTTGAGCCGTTTGGTGTTGAGACACTGGGTCCGTGGGGACCGGGAGCTCATTCTATTTTCAAAATTCTATCAGAGCGCCTGGTTGAAGCGACGCGTGATCAAAATGCTGGCACTTATTTGGCTCAACGTATTAGCATTGCAATTCAGAGAGGCAATGCCGCCAGCATGATGGGAACGCTACCCACTGGTAGTGGGCTTGAGCACTTGAGTTACCTATAAGCTCGATGTCTTGTAGGTAATTTAGTTCTTTGCTGTACATAGTTTTAGTTTAGTTTTAGGAAATATAGGCAATTGGCCCGTAGTATTTAGAATAATACCAGTTGACAGTTAAACTTAAAAAAAATAAAAAAAAATTACGGCCCCACGACATATGTAACTAAACTTTGTGTAAAGCTGTGAGTGTGAAACTGCTTATGTGTATTTTATGCTTATATACCCGAGCTACGCCGGGCTAGTCGGCTAAATACGTCTATTAAATACTGTTTGATTGCCTGCAATTAAAAATTCCGTTCAAATTAGTAATATGCCTCTCAAAAACTCCAAGGACCACGATTATAGACCGTACTTGTTATTTTTAAAAGCCAGCTGCATGCCTTTCTTGCAAATTAATTACGGTCGTAACGACATTGAGCCTTTAAATTAAGTACAAAAGCATCAAACATTTCATAATTGTTATGTTGGATGAGGGCGTCCTATATCCAATCCCACCATCCAAGTCAAATCATCCCTGCTTGAATTGGGTTCGTAGCTGCAAACCTGAAAAGCAGGTTACAAGCAGCCGCTTTGCCGCTCACAACATTTTTCGTCAAAAATTTGAAAAAAATATATTTAAAAATTGTGGGTGCTTCAAGGCGTCCCTTATACCTCAGACCAAAATTTCGTTCAAATTCGTGGTAAACATGTCAAAACACCCTGGCAGTTCAAATTTGGTCCGTGGCTGCAAACCTGAAAAGCAGACCGCAAAATAGGCCGCTTACCGCTACCGCCCACAACATTTATTTTGAGTCGGAAACTCGTAAAATCTAAATAAAAGACAATTTTTTTTTAAACTTGTGGGTGGTGGGGCTTCCTTTATGCCGCAGACCAAAATGTCGTTCAAATTCGTGGTAAACATGTCATAGCACCCAGGCAGTTCAAATTTGGTCCGTGGTTGCAAACCTTAAAAGCAGGCCGCAAAATAGGCCACTTAACGCCTACAACATTTATTTTTAGTCGAAAACTCGTAAAATATACATAAGAGGTCAAAAAAAAACTTGGAGTGCTTTTTTGCGTCCTTTATGCCTCAGACCAAAATTTCATTCAAACACCATAAACATTTCAAAACACCCTGGCAGTTAGAATTTAGTCCATGGCTTCAGACCTAAATTTCAGGTACCAAAATAGGCCTCTTACCGCCCAATACATTTCTTTTCGGTCGAAAACTCGTAAATTCTTCATAAGAGGTTTAAAAAATTACATGAACAGCATGTCACATCTTCGACTGCATCACCACTTTCCATCAGGTGTCAAATGCTTGCCTATATAGCATAAAAAAATATATTAAATAATTAAACAATATTTTGGTGCGGCGGCGCGGGCGGGGTCACTTATGCCTCATATCAAAATTTCTTTAAATTTTGACGGAAGCATGTCAAACTGCCCCGGCAGTTCAAATTTGGTCTTTGGCTGCAGACCTGAAAAGCTAGTACCAAAATAGCCGACCACAACATTTATTTTCGGTCGAAAAGTCGTAAAATCTTCACATAAAGTAAAAAAATAATTTTTTGAGTGCATCAATGCGTCCCTTATTTTTCAATTCAATTCAATTCATTTATTTCAGATTAAATCCATAATACAATTTATACAATACAATAATACAATTTATACACACAATTAAATATTTTAAGTCTAAGTACATAATTATTATAAATGTCACATTGCAAAAATTAATTAAAAATCAAATAAAATCAAAAATTAATAATATGTCTCAGACCAAAATTTCGTTCAAATTCGTGGTATACATGTCAAAACACCCAGGCAGATTGAATTTGGTCCGTGGCTGCAGATCTAAAAAGTGGGTACCAAAATGGGCCGATTGCCGCCCACAACACTTATTTTCAATCGAAAACTCGTCAAATCTTCATACGACGTCAAAAATATTGAAAAAAAAATATCTAAAAAAATTTGTTTTTAGCAAGGCGTCCCTTATGCCTGAGAAAAAAATTTCGTACAAATCCGTGGTATACATGTCAAAACACCCAGGCAGTTTGAATTTGGTCCGTGGCTGCAGATCTAAAAAGTGGGTACCAAAATGGGCCGCTAGCCGCCCACAACATTTATTTTCAATCGAAAACTCGTCAAACCTTCATATAACGTCAAAAATATGCAAAAAATAACAATTTTTTTTTGTTTTTAGCAAGGCGTTCCCATATGTCTGAGACCAAAATTTCGTTCAAATTCGTGGTATACATGTCAAAACACCCAGGCAGTTTGAATTTGGTACGTGGCTGCAGATCTA
Source organism: Lomographa bimaculata (assembly GCA_948107665.1). Lineage (NCBI taxonomy): Eukaryota > Metazoa > Arthropoda > Insecta > Lepidoptera > Geometridae > Lomographa > Lomographa bimaculata. The sequence continues at coordinate 12,439,046 of OX403599.1, forward strand.
AAAACGTGGGTACCAAAATGGGCCGCTTGCCGCCCACAACATTTATTTTCAATCGAAAACTCGTAAAATCTTCATACGACGTCAAGAAAATAAAAAAAAATATCTAAAAAAATTTGTTTTCAGCAAGGCGTCCCTTATGCCTGAGAACAAAATTTCGTACAAATCCGTGGTATACATGTCAAAACACCCAGGCAGTTTGAATTTGGTACGTGGCTGCAGATCTAAAAAGGTGGTACCAAAATGGGCCGCTTGCCGCCCACAACACTTATTTTCAATCGAAAACTCGTCAAATCTTCGTACGACGTCAAAAATATTGAAAAAAAATATATTTTTATTTTGTTTTCAACAAGGCGTCCCTTATGCCTCAGACCAAAATTTCGTTCAAATTCGTGGTATACATGTCAAAACACCCAGGCAGTTTGAATTTGATCCGTGGCTGCAGATCTAAAACGTGGGTACCAAAATGGGCCGCTTGCCGCCCACAACATTTATTTTCAATCGAAAACTCGTAATATCTTCATACGACGTCAAAAAAATAAAAAAAATAACTAAAAAATTTGTTTTCAGCAAGGCGTCCCTTACGCCTGAAAACAAAATTTCGTACAAATCTGTGGTATACATGTCAAAACACCCAGGCAGTTTGAATTTGGTCCGTGGCTGCAGATCTAAAAAGTGGGTACCAAAATGGGCCGCTAGCCGCCCACAACATTTATTTTCAATCGAAAACTCGTCAAATCTTCATATGACGTCAAAAATATGCAAAAAATAACATTTTTTTTTTGTTTTTAGCAAGGCGTCCCATATGTCTGAAGCCAAAATTTCGTTCAAATTCGTGGTATACATGTCAAAACACCCAGGCAGTTTGAATTTGGTCCGTGGCTGTAGACCTAAAAAGTGGATACCAAAATTGGCCGCTTGCCGCCATTAGCATTTATTTTCGGTCCACAACTCGTAAAATCTTAATTTGACGTAAAAAAGAAAAAAAAATCAAAAAAGTTTTGGTTGCATCATGGCGTCCCTTATGCCTAAGACCAAAATTTCGTTCAAATTCGTGGTTAACATGTCGAAACACCCTGGCAGTTCGAATTTGGTCCGTGGCTGCATTCCTAAAAAGCGGATACCGAAATAGGCCGCTTGTCGCCCTCAACATTAATTTTCGGTCCAAAACTCGTAAAATCTTCATTTGAGGTAAAAAAAAAAGAAAAATAAATTCAAAAAAATTTTAGGTTCATCAAGGTGTCCCTTAAGCCTCGGACCAAAATTTCGTACAAATTCGTTGTATACATGTCAAAACACCCAGGCAGTTCGAATTCGGTCCGTGGCTGCAGACCTGAAGCGGGCCGCAAGCGGCCCGCCACCTGTTTTTTTGGTCGGACTGTAGGTGGGCATCCCCATTGACATCCGGCCCAAAATCGATATCTGGGGGCATTCAGGGGTGCTGATCACGAATTCGGGCCCTCAAACCAGGCGCGCGGGCCGCAAGCGGCCCGCGGCCTTTGTTTCGGTCCCGAATTCGTAATCAGCACCCCCGAATGCCCCCAGATATCGATTTTGAGCCGGATCGGTGAACCTCGATTTTGACAATGTTCGGCCGCCATCTTTAAAAAATGTCAAAAATTGCTTTTCAGTTTTTTATTAAAATCAGGGCATCCAAACACCTTCAGATATCGATTTTGAGCCCGATTGGTGAACCTCGATTTTGACAATGCTTGGCGGCCATCTTTAAAAAATATCAAAAATTGCTATCAGTATTTTAATCATAATCAGGGCACCCAAAACCCCCTAGATATCGATTTTGAGCCGGATCGGTGAACTTTGATTTTGACAATGTTCGGCAGCCATCTTAAAAAAAATTCCAAAAATTTTTTCAATATTTTTCCTGTAATCCGGGCATCCAAAAACCCCGGGAGCCAAAATTTCGTTCCGATCGGAGCAACTTGACAAATGGCGGCCATCTTGAATCCGCCATTTTGGATTTTTGACATTTTTGACAGATGTCCCCCATCGTCCTCTATGACATTTGGTCGAGCACCGCTAGCCTATCTTTTATGGTTTAGGAGATATAATTGATTTAATTTTGTATGGCGGCAACACATTTTTGTATGGCAACACCCATTTTTTTTATTTTTTTTAAAAGGTTCCCAGGATTGTCTATGACTTTAGTTTTTGAACTTTTGTTCCAAGTCCTACCGTTTCCGAGATCCCATGGGGTCGGGGGGTCCGGAAGCCAAAATGTGGTGGTTTCGGACTTTTCCCCAGGAGATTTCCTTACCCCCTACACTTTTCCCCTACATCATCAATACCCCCCGACACTCCTTCTGGGAGAACAATTATGTCAGTCAGTGAATCAGTCAGTCAGTGGTAGATTAACATTATACTATATGACTAGTTTTTTGGGTGGGTGGCGCGGTCCGCGAGCGGCCCGCGCAGGTGGGTGGTAAGTACTTTTGCCATACAAATCTTCAAATTCAGTTGAATACGGAAAAACATTTTTTTGCACATTTTTTCTGTGGAGGGGCAACCCTGATACCGCAAGCCAAAATTTCATTGAAAATCGTGATGAGCTCACTAAAATACCCATGGAAGTCGAATTTGGGCCGTGGGCGAAACATTGAAAAATAATGGGACGCTTGCCGCCTACAAAATTTATTTTCGGTCGAAAACTCGTAAAATCTTCATTTGACGTCAAAAAAAAAAAAAAAAATCCAAAAAAATTTTTGCTTGCAGCAAGGCGTCCCCAATGCCTCAGTCCGGAATTTCATTCAAATTCGTGGTAAACATGTCAAAAAACGCTGGCAGTTCGAATATGGTCTGTGGCTGCAGACCTGAAGCGGGCCGCAAGCGGCCCGCCACCTGTTTTTTTGGTCGGACTGTAGGTGGGCATCCCCATTGACATCCGGCCCAAAATCGATATCTGGGGGCATTCGGGGGTGCTGATCACGAATCCGGGCCCTCAAACCAGGCGCGCGGGCCGCAAGCGGCCCGCGGCCTTTGTTTCGGTCCCAAATTCGTGATCAGCACCCCCGAATGCCCCCAGATATCGATTTTGAGCCGGATCGGTGAACCTCGATTTTGACAATGTTCGGCCGCCATCTTTAAAAAATGTCAAAAATTGCTTTTCAGTTTTTTATTAAAATCAGAGCATCCAAACACCTTCAGATATCGATTTTGAGCCCGATTGGTGAACCTCGATTTTGACAATGCTCGGCGGCCATCTTTAAAAAATGACAAAAATTGCTATCAGTATTTTAATCATAATCAGGGCACCCAAAACCCTCTAGATATCGATTTTGAGCCGGATCGGTGAACTTTGATTTTGACAATGTTCGGCAGCCATCTTTAAAAAAATTCCAAAAATTTTTTCAATATTTTTCCTGTAATCTGGGTACCCAAAAACCCCGGGAGCCAAAATTTCGTTCCGATCGGAGCAACTTGACAAATGGCGGCCATCTTGAATCCGCCATTTTGGATTTTTGACATTTTTGACAGATGTCCCCCATCGTCCTCTATGACATTTGGTCGAGCACCCCTAGCCTATCTCTTATGGTTTAGGAGATATAATTGATTTAATTTTGTATGGCGGCAACACATTTTTGTATGGCAACACCAATTTTTTTTATTTTTTTTAAAAGGTTCCCAGGATTGTCTTTGACTTTAGTTTTTGAACTTTTGTTCCAAGTCTTACCGTTTCCGAGATCCCATGGGGTCGGGGGGTCCGGAAGCCAAAATCTGGTGATTTCGGAATTTTCCCAAAGTCGAATCCCCACCCCCTACATTTTCCCCCTACATCATCAATACCCCCCATGACTCCTTCTGGGAGAACAATTATGTCAATATATAAGTGAGTCAATGGTAGTTTAACAATATATAATATGACTAGTTTTTTGGGTGGGTGGCGCGGTCCGCGAGCGGCCCGCGCAGGTGGGTGGTAAGTACTTTTGCCATACAAATCTTCAAATTGAGTTAAAATTTAATTTCGGAATTTCTAAAAAAAATTTTGTGCGGCGGGGCAACCCTAATCCCGCAATCCAAAATTTCATTGAAATTCGTGATGAGCACATCAAAATACCCATAGAAGTCGATTTTGGGCCGTCGGCGTAACATTAAAAAAAATTGGGACGCTTGCCGCCCACAAAATTTATTTTCGGTCGAAAACTCGTAAAATCTTCATTTGAAGTAAAAAAAATGAATAAAAAAACTTCAAAAAAAAATTAGGTGCATCAAGGCGTCCCTTATGCCTCAGACCAAAATTTCGTTCAAATTCGTTGTATACATGTCAAAACACCCAGGCAGTTCGAATTCGGTCCGTGGCTGCAGACCTGAAGCGGGCCGCAAGCGGCCCGCCACCTGTTTTTTTGGTCGAACTGTAGGTGGGCGTCCCCATTGACATCCGGCCCAAAATCGATATCTGGGGGCATTCGGGGGTGCTGATCACGAATTCGGGCCCTCAAACCAGGCGCGCGGGCCGCAAGCGGCCCGCGGCCTTTGTTTCGGTCCCGAATTCGTAATCAGCACCCCCGAATGCCCCCAGATATCGATTTTGAGCCGGATCGGCGAACCTCGATTTTGACAATGTTCGGCCGCCATCTTTAAAAAAGGTCAAAACTTACTTTTCAGTTTTTTAATAAAATCAGGGCATCCAAACACCTTCAGATATCGATTTTGAGCCCGATTGGTGAACCTCGATTTTGACAATGCTCGGCGGCCATCTTTAAAAAATGTCAAAAATTGCTATCAGTATATAAATCATAATCAGGGCACCCAAAACCCCCTAGATATCGAATTTGAGCAGGATCGGTGAACCTCGATTTTGACAATGTTCGGCAGCCATCTTTAAAAAAATTCCAAAAATTTTTTCAATATTTTTCCTGTAATCTGGGCACCCAAAAACCCCGGGAGCCAAAATTTCGTTCCGATCGGAGCAACTTGAGAAATGGCGGCCATCTTGAATCCGCCATTTTGGATTTTTGACATTTTTGACAGATGTCCCCCATCGTCCTCTATGACATTTGGTCGAACACCCCTAGCCTATCTCTAATAGTTTCCGAGATTTAATTGATTTAATTTTGTATGGCGGCAACACATTTTTGTATGGCAACACCCATTTTTTTAATTTTTTTAAAAACGTCCCAGGGTTTCCATCATTTTTAGTTTTTGAACTTTTGTTCCAAGTCTTACCGTTTTCGAGATCCCGTGGGGTTGGGGGGTCTGGAAGCCAAAATCTGGTGATTTCGGATTTTTCCCAAGGTCACCTCCCAACCCCCTACACTTTTCCCCTACATCATCCATACCCCCCATGACTCCTTCTGGGAGAACAATTCTGTCAATATGTCAGTCAGTGAATGGTAGTTTAAGAATATATAATATGACTAGTATCCGCGCGGCGTGGGCCCTACGGGCCCACGGAAAGGCGACGCGGGGCTCCGGCAGTCAGTGACTTTCGTCAGCGACTTGTGACTTTTGTGCCCAAGATCGACGTCCGAGGGTATTCGGCCGTGACGATGACGAATCTCGGTGACTCAACGGAGGGACACGCGGGCCTTCGGCCCGCGCGCCCCTCCATTTCGTCCCCGGATTCGTCATCGTCACACCCGAATACCCCCGGACGCCGACCTTGAGCCAAACGGGGGCGGGAGAGCGAGCCGCGCGGTTCCGTCCCGAAATCGACGTCCGACGGTATTCGCGGGCGCCGCTGACGATTCTCGGTGACTCGACGGAGCGGCACGCGGGCCTTCGGCCCGCGCGCCCCTCCGTCTCGTCCCCGGAATCGTCAGCGGCACCCGCGAATACCCCCGGACGTCGATTTCAGCACGGCGGGCGCCCGCGAGCGCGTCGATGTCGCGTTGTTCCGTCCCGAAATCGACGTCCGACGGTTTCCGGGGGCGCCGGTGACGATCCCGGTGACTCACGGAGGTGCACGCGGGCCTTCGGCCCGCGCGCACCTCCGTTTCGTCCCCGGGATCGTCACCGGCACCCCCGGAAACCCCCGGACGCCGATTTCGGGCCGGTGGGGTGACTTCGGAAAAAAAATTTGTATGGCGGCCGAGTCGAAAATTTTTTTCAGAATTTTTTCACTATTTTTGCCGGACTCTGGGCCCCCCCCAACCCCCCTATACCGAATTTCACGCCGATCGAAAAAACTTTCGGTCAAGGTCACGTCGGAGGTCAACTTTGACCTTTTCTCCCGGAGCGCGTCCGGACTCTTAGCAACTTTAGTTCGAACACCCCGTACCTATGTATGATAGTTTCCGAGCTATAGCGTTCCACATTTTGTATGGGAAAAAAGTTTTTTTGTATGGCAACCCTATTTTTTTCCAATTTCCCTAAAGAGGTCCCAGGGTGTACCGAAACTTTAGTTCGAGGTCGAGTATTTTTAGGGGCGCCGTTTCCGAGATATTCCCCTCGACGTACCCTCGGAAGCCGAAAACTACCACTTTCGGACTTTTCCCATGGTCCCAGGAAAATAACCTATATAACTCCCATACATCGTTTTCACCCCCGGAACCTCCTTCTGGGAGAACAATTATGTCAATCAGTCAATGAGTGAGTGGTAATCTAACATTATATAATATAACTAGTTTTTTGGGTGGGTGGCGCGGTCCGCGAGCGGCCCGCGCAGGTGGGTGGTAAGTACTTTTGCCATACAAATCTTCAAATTGAGTTAAAATTTAATTTCGGCATTTCTAAAAAAAATTTTGTGCGGCGGAGCAACCCTGATGCCGCAAGCCGATATTTCATTGAAATTCGTGATGAGCACTTCAAAATACCCATAGAAGTCGATTTTGGGCCGTCGGAGAAACATTAAAAAAAACGGGACGCTTGCCGCCCACAAAATTTATTTTCGGTCAAAAACTCGTAAAATCTTCATTTGAAGTAAAAAAAATAAATAAAAAAATTCAAAAAAAAATTTGGTGCATCAAGGCGTCCCTTATGCCTCAGACCAAAATTTCGTTCAAATTCGTTGTATACATGTCAAAACACCCAGGCAGTTCGAATTCGGTCCGTGGCTGCAGACCTGAAGCGGGCCGCAAGCGGCCCGCCACCTGTTTTTTGGTCGGACTGTAGGTGGGCATCCCCATTGACATCCGGCCCAAAATCGATATCTGGGGGCATTCGGGGGTGCTGATCACGAATCCGGGCCCTCAAACCAGGCGCGCGGGCCGCAAGCGGCCCGCGGCCTTTGTTTCGGTCCCGAATTCATGATCAGCACCCCCGAATGTCCCCAGATATCGATTTTGAGCCGGATCGGTGAACCTCGATTTTGACAATAATCGGCCGCCATCTTTAAAAAATGTCAAAAATTGCTTTTCAGTTTATTATTAAAATCAGGGCATCCAAACACCTTCAGATATCGATTTTGAGCCCGATTGGTGAACCTCGATTTTGACAATGCTCAGCGGCCATCTTTAAAAAATGTCAAAAATTGCTATCAGTATTTTAATCATAATCAGGGCACCCAAAACCCTCTAGACATCGATTTTGAGCCGGATCGGTGAACTTTGATTTAGACAATGTTCGGCAGCCATCTTTAAAAAAATTCCAAAAATTTTTTCAATATTTTTCCTGTAATCAAGGCACCCAAAAACCCCGGGAGCCAAAATTTCGTTCCGATCGGAGCAACTTGACAAATGGCGGCCATCTTGAATCCGCCATTTTGGATTTTTGACATTTTTGACAGATGTCCCCCATCGTCCTCTATGACATTTGGTCGAGCACCCCTAGCCTATCTCTTATAGTTTCCGAGATTTAATTGATTTAATTTTGTATGGCGGCAACACATTTTTGTATGGCAACACCCATTTTTTTTATTTTTTTTAATAGGTTCCCAGGATTGTCTATGACTTTAGTTTTTGAACTTTTGTTCCAAGTCTTACCGTTTCCGAGATCCCATGGGGTCGGGGGGTCTGGAAGCCAAAATCTGGTGATTTCGGATTTTTCCCCCGGAGATTTTCATACCCCCTACACTTTTCCCCTACATCATCAATACCCCCCATCACTCTTTCTAGGAGAACAATTATGTCAATATGTCAGTCAGTGAGTCAATGGTAGTTTAACATTATATAATATGATGACTAGTTTTTTGGGTGGGTGGCGCGGTCCGCGAGCGGCCCGCGCAGGTGGGTGGTAAGTACTTTTGCCATACAAATCTTCAAATTGAGTTTAAAGTATATAAAAACCTTAAAATAAATTATTAAGTGCGGCGGGGCAACCCTGATCCCGCAAGCCAATATTTCTTTGAAAATTGTAATCAGCAACTCAAAACACGCATGGAAGTCGAATTTGGGCCGTGGGCAAAACATTAAACAAAATGGGCCGCTTGCCGTCCACAAAATTTATTTTCGGTCGCATACTCGTAAAATCTTCATTTGACGTCAAAAAAAAAAAAGAAAAAATTATAAATAATTTTTGCTTGCAGCAAGGCGTCCCCAATGCCTCAGTCCAGAATTTCATTAAAATTCGTGGTTAATATGTCAAAACACCCAGGCAGTTCGAATTCGGTCCGTGGCTGCTGACCTGAAGCGGGCCGCAAGCGGCCCGCCACCTGTTTTTTTAGTCGGACTGTCGGTGGGCATCCCCATTGACATCCGGCCCAAAATCGATATCTGGGGGCATTCGGGGGTGCTGATCACGAATCCGGGCCCTCAAACCAGGCGCGCGGGCCGCAAGCGGCCCGCGGCCTTTGTTTCGGTCCCAAATTCGTAATCAGCACCCCCGAATGCCCCCAGATATCGATTTTGAGCCGGATCGGTGAACCTCGATTTTGACAATGTTCGGCCGCCATCTTTGAAAAAAGTCTAAAATTGGTTTTCAGTTTTTTAATTAAATTAGGGCATCCAAACACCTTCAGATATCGATTTTGAGCCCGATTGGTGAACCTCGATTTTGACAATGCTCGGCGGCCATCTTTAAAAAAGGTCAAAAATTGCTAACTTTATTTTTATCATAATCAGGGCACCCAAAACCCCCTAGATATCGATTTTTAGCCGGATCGGTGGACTTTGATTTTGACAATGTTCGGCAGCCATCTTTAAAAAAAATCCAAAATTTTTTTCAATATTTTTCCTGTAATCTGGGCACCCAAAAACTCCGGGAGCCAAAATTTCGTTCCGATCGGAGCAACTTTAGAAATGGCGGCCATCTTGAATCCGCCATTTTGGATTTTTGACATTTTTGACAGATGTCCCCCATTGTCCTCTATGACATTTGGTCGAGCACCCCATGCCTATCTCTTATAGTTTCCGAGATTTAATTGTTTTCATTTTGTATGGCGGCAAGGTATTTTTGTATGGCAACACCCAATTTTTTTTTTATTTTTAGGAGAATCTCAGGGTTGCTATCATTTTTAGTTTTTGGACTTTAGTTCCAGGTCCTACCGTTTCCGAGATCCCCTAACATCGTGGGGGTCGGAAACCAGAAATCTGGTGATTTCGGACTTTTCCCTAGGAGATTTCCTTACCTCCTACAATTTTCCCATACATCCTCCATACCCCCCGGAACTCCTTCTGGGAGAACAATTGTGTCAATCAGTCAGTCAGTGGTAGTTTAACAATATATATTATAACTAGTTTTTTGGGTGGGTGGCGCGGTCCGCGAGCGGCCCGCGCAGGTGGGTGGTAAGTACTTTTGCCATACAAATCTTCAAATTCAGTTAAATAGGGAAAAAAAAATTTTTGCATATTTTTTCTGTGGCGGGGCAACCCTAATCCCGCAATCCAAAATTTCATTGAAATTCGTGATGAGCACATCAAAACACCCATGGAAGTAGAATTTGGGCCGTCGGCGAAACAATTAAAAAAAACGGGACGCTTGCCGCCTACAAAATTTATCTTCGGTCGAAAACTCGTAAAATCTTCATTTGACGTCAAAAATAAAAGAAAAAAATTCAAAAAAATGTTTGCTTGCAGCAAGGCGTCCCCAATGCCTCAGTCCAGAATTTCATTCAAATTCGTGGTAAACATGTCAAAAAACGCTGGCAGTTCGAATATGGTCTGTGGCTGCAGACCTGAAGCGGGCCGCAAGCGGCCCGCCACCTGTTTTTTTGGTCGGACTGTAGGTGGGCATCCCCATTGACATCCGGCCCAAAATCGATATCTGGGGGCATTCGGGGGTGCTGATCACGAATCCGGGCCCTCAAACCAGGCGCGCGGGCCGCAAGCGGCCCGCGGCCTTTGTTTCGGTCCCGAATTCGTAATCAGCACCCCCGAATGCCCCCAGATATCGATTTTGAGCCGGATCGGTGAACCTCGATTTTGACAATGTTCGGCCGCCATCTTTAAAAAATGTCATAAATTGCTTTTCAGTTTTTTATTAAAATCAAGGCATCCAAACACCTTCAGATATCGATTTTGAGCCCGATTGGTGAACCTCGATTTTGACAATGCTCGGCGGCCATCTTTAAAAAATGTCAAAAATTGCTATCAGTATTTAAATCATAATCAGGGCACCCAAAACCCCCTAGATATCGATTTTGAGCCGGATCGGTGAACCTCGATTTTGACAATGTTCGGCAGCCATCTTTAAAAAATTTCCAAAATTTTTTTCAATATTTTTCCTGTAATCTGGGCACCCAAAAACCCCGGGAGCCAAAATTTCGTTCCGATCGGAGCAACTTGACAAATGGCGGCCATCTTGAATCCGCCATTTTGGATTTTTGACATTTTTGACAGATGTCCCCTATCGTCCTCTATGACATTTGGTCGAGCACCCCTAGCCTATCTCTTATGGTTTAGGAGATATAATTGATTTAATTTTGTATGGCGGCGAGGTATTTTTGTATGGCAACACCCATTTTTTTTATTTTTTTTAAAAGGTTCCCAGGATTGTCTATGACTTTAGTTTTTGAACTTTTGTTCCAAGTCTTACCGTTTCCGAGATCCCATGGGGTCAGGGGGTCCGGAAGCCAAAATCTGGTGATTTCGGATTTTTCCCCCGGAGATTTCCATACCCCCTACACTTTTCCTCTACATCATCAATACCCCCCATGACTCTTTCTAGGAGAACAATTATGTCAGTGAGTGAGTCAATCAGTGGTAGTTTAAAAATATATAATAGAAGAATGATGATTATATAACTTATCTGTCATAAAAAAAAATTATTCCTTATAACATTTTTTTTTATGACAGATAGGTAAGCATTTGTCCGCTATCTCACCTGATGAAAAGTGACGATGCGGCCGAAGATGAAGCATGCTTACCTAGAAGATACCTATTCACTCTAGACTGTAAGACTCCCATATTAATAATTACATTTACGGAAAACGGGAAGGTTATAATTTAATACGTATACATGACGTTTTGAAAGTCATCTATAGGTACATACTAGCTGCACCCCGGGGTTTACCTGCCTAAGTCACGGGGCCGCGAGAATTCCGGGATAAAAAGATAGCCTATGTGTTAACACATATTTGGTATGGAGGTAGCTGACATCCTCGATTAATCCAAGATGTCAGCTACCTCTATAGCAAATTACGTCAAAATTTGTCCAACCTTTTAAACGTGAAGTAGTAACACACAAACACACACAACATTTAGCCTTTATAATATTAGGGTGATGTGACCATACATTTTGAAATAATTATTGCATACGCAAAAGCTTGTACAAATATATTAAATAACCGAAATCTAATTCAAATAAATGAAAAAAAAACATTGAAACCCAGTCTAGTCTTCTTTACCAATGTCTCCCTGATTTCTTTTCAATCAATTTGAATGCTATTCAGAATATTCATGACTGTCTCCTTCTTTACAGGTGGGTGCCTACTGCGGGGAACAGTTTATTTTTTCTACATTCAGGTAAAACTTAGCAGACTTAGTTGAGACTGTCTGATTTTTAATTGAACAAAGTATTAAGGGGGAATACTTGATTTGTGTTAAGTGAGTTGGCGGAAGTTATAAATTAAAAGTTTGCGGGGAGTTCCAAGGTAAGCTTAAATGGTTCTCCTACTTGCATCATGCTAAAAAAGTTGATGCAAAGATTCAGAAAATTTAGTTGCTAGTAGATTTTTGTAATTGTTGTTCAATAACAGGATATAACGAATGTTATACGTAGGTTTCATATTTAAATGAGAAGTTGTTTTTGAGATAAACCCTGGGACAAAATAGGTCTAAAAACAATGACATATGTGTCCAACCAAATCCTTACTCTCCCACATAGTTTTTTTTTTTAAAAATTGCCCACCCTCATGTATATGAGTGTTTTCATATTTTTTTATATTAATTAAGGCATTATTAATACTAATATTTTCATTTATATCATTGTCATTTTTGGTCTTGGGCCACAGCTTTTCATATTTTCTGAGAATTTGAAGCTATTCGCTTGCATGGAGGTTAAATTCCTCTGCCAGATGGACGGACAGACAAAGTGCTGAACCACCCAAATCAACATAGAGAGAGGTCTCTAATAAAGCGAGGGCTTTGCTCGGTCAATAACTGTTAATCTTCATGTTATGTACATCGCTCACGTTAAAGCATTACACATTATTTGTGCACCGTAGCTCATTATCCCGTCTCGTGTTGCTACAGCACCTGCATAATTAGTAATCACCCCTTTGTTGATAGGCGAAGCTGTGGCAGCGGCAACCCCCTTAGCGTCAGCACTGTCCACGTAACTTTAAACTGGGTTGTGAATAATATGTCAGCTTTACTGTAGACAACAGTATACAAGATTAAAACAAGATTAATTTAAAAATTTGTTACATAAAGTGTAGTTTGCTTTATTTTTAATTATTTTCGTCGAGTCTTAAGACTATGCACTTTAATAATACGAGGCAGGATTGTCGATGTGTAGTATTTATTTACATATATCTTATGTTATATACTTATTATATAAATCCAAAAGTTTGTAAATAATTGTGTGAATTCTGTGACGTGATGAATCTGTGAAGTGCTGAAAGGATTGGGATGAAATATAGTTTAAACGATGTAGTAATTGACAGAGCGATTTAATTTTTATTATCAACTACCTGCGCCCCGCGTTTTTACCCGCTTAAGTCCCGTGTGAGAGACAGTTCGTGCAATATATGATATGGGTCCACGCGAATCGCTCAGGGAATTCTTTAAAGAAACAGGCATACTTACCATGCCTTCGCTTTACATCTTTGAAAATATAATGCATGTTCGCAAAAATATTAGTAAATATAAATTAAGAAGCGACGCACACAATCTTAATACTAGATATAAGCATAAAATTACAGTGCGCGCATTTAGATTAAGCAAAACGAATAAATCTTTTATGGCAAATGGTGTTAGATTTTACAATAGAATTCCTAAAATCGTAACTGAATTACCACTGGGAAAGTTCAAATCTGTAATAAAACGGGCATTAATTAAGAAAGCCTACTATAAAACCACAGACTATATTAATGACAAGGATGCATGGAGGCAAACTGCACAGGCTCTTTCTAGCGACTACCATAATAACACCTAGGTTAAGAAACTTATGTATTAGAGATTAAGAATGTTTAAAAAAAAATAAAAAATGATTGAAAAAAATATGCGCCGCCGAGTTTCTTGCCAGGTTCTTCTCGAGATGGCTGTAATTTTGCGAATCTGGCAATAGATTCATTAACTTTCATGAGTGCCTCTTTGGGGCCCATGTGAATAAACGATTTTGATTTTGATTTTGATTTTGTGATAAAAAGTCTATGCAGTAGTAGCCTATGTGCTAATCAGGGTATCAGCTACCTCCATACCAAATTTCATCAAAAAAGGTCAGCCGTCTGAGCGTGAAGAAGTAACAAACATACAAACACACTTACAAACTTTCGCCTTTATAATATTAGTGTGAAAATTAACGGAGATATTCCTTTTGAAAATATCTGGAGTCGGAAGTATGTCAAAGCACTGAGTTTAATGAAGTGATTACATTATCTTTGCCACTGAGTATTAAATATATGTAATATGTAGTGCAAGGAAGTTCAGTTTTAGTTTAAAAAATCTCTGCATCTGTTATTATGTCTCCGAGTAGCTTGTTCGCTTCCAAAATTAAATCTACTCAGCACAAAGTAAAGTTATCAACGTGATACAGACTGCCGAATTCTGAACTTTGTGTGTTGGAGGACTGCCACCTGGTGTCCGAAGTAGGCCTTTACCCTATTAACCTGTGACCTCATTATGTGGCATATATTTTGTAAATTATGCTCTACCGTGGTAAGACGAGTTGGGCGAGTCAGATGTACTATGATGAGGCGGTCATTAATTGACTTAGGGAGGATTTTGGGGGTATGTGTTATGGATCAAGGACCAACTTGAGTCAATAAGCTAAGTTAATATTAGATAATAGATTGTTTATTACAAGGCATGAAAAAAACAAGCTTCAATGGAATTTAAGACGTACTCTCGGAAGTAGGTTGCAAAAGAGCAGGTCATGGATAGTCACAAACTTTTCAAACAAGATGAAGTCGTATTTATGAGACTTCAGGCTGGCCCATTCCATCTAATAAATTTTTCATTTCTCATGAGAAAGGTCCCGTCACCCAACTGCGATCAATGCTATGTTCCTGAGGACCTATTGCATGTCTTGATGGAGTGTGTTCAGAACGCTGGCTTACGTATTAGTAAGAGTAGTAATTTGTTAAAAGATTCAACAGACAAAATTATAAGTTAACCTGTATAACATAAAGCTATACTCAAATGATTCACATTAATTAAAATATTAAAAGCTAGCATCTTATGTAAGTGATTTTTTATAAGATTATAAACTTTAATTATTCAATTTTGTCACCTTATTAGAGCGACATAATCAAATTTTGATCAGGCTCTTAAATTTATAATAGGTATGGCTCCGTAGATATTATGCCTAACTTGTACAGGTCTAAATTGTTCAGGTTTGACTAAATTCCAGTATACAAATAATAATTGTTTTGCGGTATAAAAATACCCTATAACAATTTGTAAAAATATAAAAAGATCGACAAATCTTCCAGAATTAAAATAAGTTTTTACGCGTGTCATTTAATATCAGTTAAAATAAGACAAAACATATTTTAAGTATTGAAAGTTTGAAATAAGGGGTCTTTTGTTGGCAATATATATTATATATATACTAGTGATTCGACCCGGGTTCGCCCCTGCAGCGCCATCTGCCGGGCTGATTTGTGAATCTAAACCATCCAGGGTGCCAGGCAAACGCATACAAAAAAAAACATTCAAATCGGTCCAGTCGTTTAGGAGGAGTTCAGTGACATACACACGTACAGTAGAATTATATATATAGAGATTTTGTATCCTCTATTTATCAGTAAACTACACTACTTAGCAGTTTAAGCGAAAATTAAATTGTTGATTAGTTCTTAGGCTAGATCGTTATTCCAATGGTGTACCAAGAGTTATTGGTACATCATTAAAAATTAAGGGTTACCTTTATAAAACGGAAAACTTGAAAATATTAAAGTATGTCGATATATATTTGAATGTGGTATGAGATAATTTTGAAAAGACTGGGAGGCTTTGTAAAGCTTGATTTTAGGTTTGTGTATATACATATATATATATATATGCTAGAATCTGAAGTAGGATAAAAGCTACTTTTTATACTGATTACCGAGAGCGTAGTTGTGGGCCGTAACTAGGTATAAGACAGTAATATACTAATAGAGCGTTATTTTTCCTTACATCTTGAACTCAAGTACTGCTACTCCAATTATTGTAGGTCTGTCGACATTTTCTACAAATCTCCTCCCAATAAATGACCACTACAAATCAATTGCGACGTTTTTAAGACGTGCAGAAGTCACGTTCCTTGCCTGGGCAAGCAATGACACCCAGGGGACTGGCGGCGAGATTAACGTGGCCTGTCTGTCCTCGCCCTTAAATCACATTATGGCCCCTCACTCTTTGTCTAAAGCTACCTTAGACTTAAGAGGCTGTGATTTTACTTGGAATTTAAGTGAATTAAAGTTGTACAGAATGAGGGTGTTTTGAAAGGTGCACTTAGTAAATTTAACGCGTATTTATTAAATTCAAGTTTTATATTCAGCTACTTCAGTTATTTTAGTACCGCGATAATTATTAATGTATCTGTGATGGAGTATAGATATAATGGCAGCTTCATATGCAATGTTATTGTGAATTATTGTTGTTATTGGGATTCATCATAGGATCAATTTTACATAGAACTACATATCTGAAACAGTATAAAATTTTCTGAGTACTATTTATTTGTTGCAATTAACTTTAATTACCATATTTATATTATTCTTACTTATGTATAGTATTTAAGCTTCGCCTAAATTCCTAAAACAAAGACTGCCTACTATACTACAAAATGTGGCAAGCTGCGTTCAGGCCGACTAAACATTTTTGAACCTACTAATCCTACCTGCTATCTCTATAAACTGTTTTTATCCTTTAATGGTTTTATCATTTTAGGGGCGTGACTGTGAAGTCTAGAAGCAATCAAGCGAGTAGAAAGAGACGAGTTATGTATTAGAGATTAAGAAAGATTTAAAAAAAAATGAATGAAAAAAATGCGCCGCCGAGTTTCTTGCCAGGTTCTTCTCGAGATGGCTGTAATTTTGCGAATCTGGCAATAGATTCATTAACTTTCATGAGTGCCTCTTTGGGCCCATGTGAATAAACGATTTTGATTTTGAAATGAAACCATATTTATGATTATGTTAACAATGTATTAACTAGTGACAGGGAACATACACGAACATCGTAAACACGCACTGCCTCGCTAACTCTCCCAATATCCAGTTTGGTTGTTTTACCGCTCCCTGATTGCGAAACTTTCATGGGTCGACTGGTGCAAAAAACGTCGAGTGATTTTTGTAAGGTCGCGTCTAAACTGGAGTAACGAAATATTTATAGAACTCGGGTCATTCGTGTGGACGACGCTTTTTAGACATTTGTGGAAAGAGGGTGCAATATTATATTTAGGTTGCGTATTATATTGTGTACAAGTTATTGATACAACTAAGTTAAACTTTATTCTGTAGTTAAGTTTTAACTTCATAATTACTTACCATCTTTATAGGTGAAGTTGCGAAGTATTATATTTTTGTTTAAGTACTTTAAATCAAAAACTTACCTTTTTAAAGGCATTTGCAGGTACTAATATACTTTATTGCGATTAAAATTGAGAGGTTTCGAATAAATTGCTTGCGGATTAAATAAAAAAAATATTTTTTTTAGTGCCTACTAGGCAAGTGGCTGTTATAAGCTTTGTTTCCTTTTCTCTCATATATTGTTATTTAAAAAAAGGTAATAAGCAAAGATTTTGTAAGTGAGTTTCGACGCGAAATCTTTGGAGTAAATATTCAGATACACACATTTTGTTATGAATTATCCAAAGATATGTAATTATTATAAGAAAGAGGAAGCTACACGATGTGTCGGCAATATGTTATGTTTTATAACACTCTGTATTAGTATTGGTTCGAAGGTTATAAGCCTGTAATATCGAACGTAACATAGTTATTTATTATGTTTTGCGGACTTCGTTTGGCAGCCAACGCTAATGTAAAAATTTTTTTTGAATAATGTGTATGTTATGTATCTAATATTTTTATTGAACTGCCAACTGGTATTATTGATAAATAATTTCACACTCACAGCCCCATGCTTAATACTATAACGTGTCGTGTGTGCCGAAAACAATCGCATTATATACGGTCACACCCAGAATCAGAAACACAAATTTCCCTTGGAGGGAAAACTTGTATATTCGCCGGGAATTGAACCCATTACTTGCTACTTGATAGGCGAACGCTATAAAGATAGATACTTGTAAATTAATATGACAAATCTTGATTATGCGAGTTTGTTTATTCTATACATGGTCTTAGTGAGTAACAAATCACAATGAGTTCCAAAACATGCTGGACAAATCTTATATAAAAAACCCTCAAAGTTTCTTCCTTTTGCTAACAAAGTTCACATGTGGCTCTTATATCGAGTTATTCTCTCATTAAACGAGAGATAAATCAATATTACCTTCACGTATATTTGTGCAAAGGGGGTGTATTAACGACGAATCCTGCTGCGTTTCAAATAGGGAATGTAATTCTAATAAAGATGTGTACCTACATGTTTTAAATTGTATACAGAAAAAAAGAAAGAAAAATAATTTATTTCGACACGCTTAAAGTACATGAACGTGTATAAAGCTTTTTATTATATTTTCCAAAGTGAAACGAAAATGTATACATAAAATTCTACTTCAATAATATTTATTTCCGTTTTTTATCAGATCTTGATTTTTATTTTAAGGAACTACGTAGCCAACTACAAAAGTAAACTGAATGAAGTAACGTTACAGCATGTTGAATTTGGTTTACTTAAGAGTTTGGTTTACATATTGAGTTTGTCTTGAAGTGTGAATCATAGAAATTAAATAAACTTGAAATGTTTTTGTTCTTTGAAATCAATTGCTGATACGATTTGTAAAACGAAACTTCAAAGAAATAAAACTACAAAATTCTAACAAAGAGAAACTATTTGAAATGTTCAGCAGATTATTAGAGATACCAACGGTAATATTTGACGACCCAGTTAGCGCAATGGACAGTTGCCCGCCCTCTGCGCTGTGGGTCCTGGGTTCGATTCCCGGCAGGAGCACTAATTCCTTCCCAAGGGATATTTGTGCTTCTGGTTCTGGGTGTAATATGTGAGCGATGTGAATGTTTCCGGCACCCACGATACAAGTCTTTGAACTGAGTGTCATCAACTCATAGCCCTGAGTGTGAATGCGTTTGTTTGTTTGTTTGATTTAATAATGTAGTATGTAATAAACTGTACGACCTTATATGAATTGAAACAATGATTCAATCATTGGAAACAATACTAATATTATATTAGAAAACAATACAAATACAATTGAATACCATTCTACTACAAACAAACCTCACTTTCTATGCCTAAGCACCGCAGTATACACAACAGAACTATTTCAGAATTTGCTACGTCGTAGCCGTCGTAGGTCAATAAACTCGTAGAACGTAGCATGTAGCAGTAAATCAGTGGATGACGTCATATCGTAGAAACGTTGCTTTCGTAGCACGTAGCATTGTTTGTTAAGTTAACAACAGCAGAGCTGAAAGCTATGTTTCAGCATGAACTCTGATTTACATTGTTGGATTTCTATTAGAATAATTCTCTTTTAAAAACATGCTAGCGTTGACAAATTATTACATGTTTTACGAGGATTTTAAAATAAAATAACTGATTAAAAAAAATTAAATGAAAAATTTACAAATTACCAATTAAAATTATTGAATAATATCATAAAATTTACTAATTTTAATATGTTTATACTTAATTTTTCTGAAAGATCGTTCCAAAATAATAAATTATTTTTCTGAAGATGGTGTTAATGTTTGGAAATCCTTTTTTTGTTTGACAATTTTATGTTACTTCTACTAACATCTATCGAAATTACTTTACAATTACTTATTGTTTCAAAGAAAAAGTTTTTCGACATAGAAAACCCTTCATAAAGTTAGCAGAAGGGGGATTAGTAGTAATGCCCCTTATTTAGGGTGTAACTTAGAAACGAATGACACAAGACAGACAACAAGAGAAGGATTTGGAGAAACAAGACAAATTATTGAATTTAAAATTTGTAAATTGGAATGTATAGATCAAGCGTGTTTACTACCCTCGACCACAAAATTTTACACCGAAAGATTGTTAAACACATTAAAGTTAATTAAAATTAAAGTTAATTGAAAATTTAAAAAATGTGAACTGTTCATTAACCGAATTGTCGTTTTCTATTACGTTAGATTGGACACAGTACAGTAGCGTATTCACTCAAGAATGTACGTAAAAACTAACGATAATACAACTCACTAATTACTAACTACACTATTTTTTTTTGTTGCATAAGCTATCTTAGAGAGCTTAAGTAGTGTAGACTAATCATGCTTACCGCCCTTGACATAATTATTCGTTCTTGACTCATTAAAAAATCGTATTTGTGACATAATTGTTGAAGTTGTGATTAAATGAAAACATTAAATATTTCGTTGTTTTTAACGCGTCAATAGAAAATTATTGGTTTCTACGGCTATAAATACTTGTTGACCGAGCGAGCAGAGCTAAAGAAGCGTCTCCGTTTGAGCTTGGTCAAAATGCTTTCGTATATGTCCAGCGGGTTTTGGTTGTTCTCTTCTACAGGACACATTATCGTAAAATTTTGTGAGCAGATTCGATAATTATATAGAAATATTAGCCATGCCCGCTATTTTCAAGTTAAAAAGTAGCCTATGTTTTAATCCTACGTATAATCTATGTACATTCCAAATTTCATCCAAATCCGTTTAGCCGTTAAAGCGTGAAGAGGGAACAAATATACATACACACACACTTACACACAAACTTTCGGATTTATAATATTAGTAGGATTTGTTGTTTCAGTTACTGGATTTTTTTCAAAATGCGGTAATGGCGGTCGAAAACATAGAAAAAAAAACATTTTCAGCCATTTCAGGAAATATGTAAGGTCTTCAGCTCACATAGCCACTTGAAATATTAAATAAACTGCTAAACTTTGAAAACTCTTTGCAAGGTAAATAAATGCATTATTCTTTATTTTTTACTGACCTACATTTTTTATTTCGGTATTTCTTGGTTATTTACTTCGTGTGTATCGATTTTCACTTGTTTTTATCGTAATTTAGACTTTTTATATTACAGATATCAAATAACAATAGTTATTATATATTTAATCAGCATAACACAAACAGTTATAGTAATGGCTGTTAAATAATTCAACACTGTAATATTTCCATTATCCTTTTCAAAGTTTCTCTAATAATCATTATGAAAAGCCATCAAAACTGTCCATAACAGACAGCTAATAAACTTTACGATACTTGAAGTCTAACGTTGGATACAATTACTTTCAGTATACCTATTATGAAGAATCACCACAGTACACATTTGGTTGCAATTACCGACTGAGATGCATTGATAATTAGGCGCCTCTAGAGAAACGTATTATAAAATTTGAAAAGAAGATGAAAAGAAAGACAAAACCAAATGTTATATGTTGGGCATCTTATTATTATAAGATAAAAATCTCTAATAGCTGTTTTATATTACTTGCGGTTATACTATTGATTGATAAAATGTGCATACATTTTCATTTGAGTTTCCAATTGTGGCTTAAATACAAATAGGTCACAGTATATCATTTATAGTACTATAACTAAACAATTAACAAAAAAACGAGTATTAGACAAAGCTGTCCATTGTAATTACGTCAGTGACACAGTACTATAAAAACTTACATATTGTCCCATTATAAATTATGCTATCATTTACATCTGAATTTTCAAACAAATATTTTGAGTTCAGATATTACTGAACTTAAGCATGATGCTTCAATTATAAAGCTTCATTTTAGATCTATATTTGCGTCAAAATTCGCCAAAATGTTAGAAATTTTGTGAAGCGGTCAAAATCAAACGTCAGTATATAAAATAACTTAACCTGACAATAATACAACGGACTGGTAGCTTATTATGAATAAATTTACTCTTCGTTATTTAGGTCGTTTCGAAAATAATCTTAAATCCATTGTTCTATATAAAACATCCTTAATGATAAGTATCATTCTCCTCATTTCAATTCCCGAGTAACTGACATTGACTCAAGATCCTAATATAAACCTTCGAGTAAAATAGCTTCACCTCTGAACTTTGCAGTCAATAAACATATCCGATGTAATACCACTTAAGATGTGTTCCCACCTGCTTGAACAATCTCAAATTTCTACGTACTGCTCCGAAAATGTTGGGGATAGAAGAGCTGTTTTAGTTTAGGATTCATAACGAACTTCGATATGAAACTACTGAACCGTTTCATAGCTCTAAGAGCTCTTGTGGAATACATTCGATTTCGCTCGAGAAAATGAGAACCGACAGGAGAGAGTTTACGTTTTAGAACTTACAAAAAGAGAAATTGGAAAGCATAGTGTATTCACGCAAATAAATACCGAAGGCTACTTCAGTAGGTACGCATTGAGATCTCTGTAGATTCGGAACAAAATACGGAGTTTTTGTTTTACAGTTTTTCTCTAATATCCAGGTGGTATTTATTATTTATTGTTTTACATTGGATTTTACTCTATGTATTGCCGTTTTGATGATAGAGCTAAAATTAAAATAATTAAAAAAAAGACGTGTGGCACTCGGGGACTTCCGCGGTAAAGCTATTGCATAGCATTTTTTATCAACTTATGCAATTGTAATTATTTTATTTATCCAGTATTTTTTTCCTGCCACCTAAAGGCGAGTTGCTGAACTAAAGCGACAAGCGTGATATTTCAAAAAAGTTATTAAAAGTTCTGCTATTCATCGATAGATGGCAAAACTAAAAAGTATCACCGATGTGCCGGTCGGAGTGTGTTAGGAGGGG
Organism: Lomographa bimaculata; assembly: GCA_948107665.1. Taxonomy (NCBI): domain Eukaryota; kingdom Metazoa; phylum Arthropoda; class Insecta; order Lepidoptera; family Geometridae; genus Lomographa; species Lomographa bimaculata. The sequence goes on from OX403599.1 coordinate 12,461,410, forward strand.
TGTTAGGTTATTTTCGTTACGGAATTTCTGGATTCACGCTCAAGGCCCGCGGTAGAAGCTATGCAATAGCTTAATAAAGCTTTATATTAAAAAATAATATATAAATCTTGCAAGCAAAATTAGACTTACTGCCCGGTGTCCGATTTGACTAAACTTCTATGTACTCATGTATCTTCTGTGACAAAACAATGATATGGTCCAATGGATCTTGTTTGATGATGGAAATGGAAGATGACCATAAGAACTTCTGAACTAAACAAAATAAAAGTATCGAGTTTAGATTCATTTGATTGGTCTCGACAAGTTCTCTGGTTATATAACTTTTTAGTCCTTTTTTATTTAAGTACAACTGGTAAAAGCATGATTATAAAAAAAATTGTTCTGTTACAATACCACTATATTATATGAAATGTCATGTCGTAATTTCAACCATTAAAACTTCAATCATCTCGTAATGTCAAGTAACAAACTGAGGGCTGCGGCACCCGAAACACAGTTTTATTACGAGTTCTGGCGTCAAAAGTCTCACCACATCACAGTGTGAACATAAATAACTATAAGATTTGGAAATAAAAAAATGAATTGAATATAATATATAGTTATAAAAGTAATAAAATGTATAATGAAATGAATATAGAATGTAATATTAGGTATCTGTAAGTAATACACAGATGACTTTATGAAAATTAAATAATTGTAACATAAATTATATTGACATGTTCTTTATGGACATTATATATATATATATATATATATATATATATATTTATTTTTATTTTTAATTTTTATTTCGTAATTTTTCATTTTGTCATTTTTCATTTTATCGTTGTATTTTTAATTAAGAATCTTATTTTAGACCTTACAATATGACGTGCAAACAAATGTTTATGAAGAAATGAGGTTTTGAGTAATATGTTATATTATGCCAATAAATTGATTTAAAACTTTTTTTTAATTTAAAACTGATTTGATCCTACTAATATTGTAAATCCGAAAGTTTGTGAGTATGTTTGTTTCCTCTTCACGCCTTAACGGCCGCACGGATTTGAATAAAATTTGGAATGTCCATAGCTTATACCTAGGACTAACACATAGGCTATTTTTAACTTTATAATAGCGAGCGAAGCCGCGGGACACGGCTAGTTTGTTATAAGAACCGTGTACAAATTGTTCACTTCATTTGCCCACATGTTATTACCTCAAAGTTCACACTCACACTTCCCACCTAAACCGATCGAAACATCTTCCCACATTGTCAGACACTCTTAAAGTATCAGGTGTACACCATGAATTCCTAATCTTAATGGAGTAGGTACATAGATAAAGGCCCGAATAAATCATTGAGAGAATGTTTTACAAAGTTCCCTGTGGGAAGAGGCAGATTGTACGAACTTCACCGTGAGAAATAGGGAATATTTTGTGGATTTGAAAGGTGTTTGGGGAAATTGGTTCATGATTTTCGAGAATTAAGCGGAATTTTTGATCGATTCTAGAAGAAGGAAATGCATAATGTCTTAACTTTACATTTGATAATGTCTTAAATTTTTTTATTAAACCAAGTAACTGTCCAAATTAAAAAAAAAAATGCGTTTATTCAAATGGGCCCTGAAAATACTCATATAAAAGTTATGACTTGAATTACAAGATTTTAAAATATTTTACTAATAGCGCGTAGTACAAAAACTGGACTGTAGTTGAAAGGGCTATATTTGCATGCTAATTTAAAAATGCTATTATCCTTTGCATTTCGATGTAATAGTGTAAAAAAAACAGACTCTCTATTGTTTTACAAACTGAAAATTATTTCCATCACCTTCCTTTTAATATTGCAAAAAAAAGGAATAATTTAATTCTGATACTAAAATGGTTCAGAAGTCTTCCGAAACGAAATTGTTTTCTAAAAAGTCTCGGTTAGATAACGTTTTCCATTTACCAAACAGCAACTGAAATTGAACCCTATTTACTAGTAAGTAAACCTGAAATTTACAAAGGATTTCATTTTCTGTATACCTGATTCCCTGTATCAATGAATTTAGCTCTAATCCTAATCACAATAAGATAGATAATGGTTCGCATGGTGTAAGAGTAAGACTAAGCAGGCGCCACTGTTCGTCACGTTTAAATATGATTTATGCAAGTAATTTAGTTAAGTACACATAGACATTACGAGCTCAGTGGTGACATAGATTAGGTGTGAGTTACTATAACTGTGGTACAGATTATGAATCAGTTGGTAGGGTGGATAGACATAGAATACTTAATAGAAGTGGGATAGATTAAAATGGTCTCTTCATTCCTTCGTGGATATCTCAGGGTGGTGTTGTTTCTGGAAGGTTATAAATTACCTTGGGTTACAATGGGTATCTGTTATGTAATTATTTAGAAGTTAACATGGTTTTGGTAATTTACAGTTACACCTACGATTATTTAATTATAGTAAATCATCTTACGTCATATATAGTTATATCAAAATAACTATTAACTTTTTAGAACTACATCATAGAACTGAAACATTTTTTTAAATTTAATTTTGGCTCTGCTAACTATATGCATTCAGCCAGTAAAACAAATTTACTATAATTTTAAATTAAAAAATAAATTATTACGTTTCTTTTCAGAAATCCATAACGACAGAGTTTATTTATTATATTTAGTGTTAAGCCCGATTAGGTTGTTAGGCTTCAAGCGGGATGCAAGCACGCCACGAAAGTTAGTGTTATTGGGGTGCGAACGTTAGTATTAGTATCGTGGGAACTCCGCCGTAATACTAATTAAAAATGTTAAAGTTAGTTCATAAAATTAGTCCTAGTCACTACCAAAGTCAAGTAAAAGTGTCATGGTTATCATAGTCATGTCCTAGTAAAGTGGTGAAAACGTTAGTAGAACATCTAGTGGAATTTTGGAGCGAGATCGAAAATCACGCTTTTCATCTGTATGATTTGCTTACACTCATACATATGAACTGCTCGTTAGCTTAGTTGGGTGTGTGTTCGCCTTCTAAGCAGGGGTATCGGGTTCGATTCCCGGAGGGAACACAAGTTTTCTCCCCAAGGAAAATTTGTGTTTCTTGTTCTGGTTGTGATTATGTGTGTGATGTGAATGTTTCCGGCACGCACGACACAAGTCATCGAATTTAGTGTGGGGCTGTGAGTGTGAAAGCGTTTAAGCGTTTATATTCATGATATTAACAGTGGATTACCATCTTCATTACATGACGAATGACAAGTTTTGGTTAATAAAACAAAATTGACAACGACATTTTTTACTTTCGCGGCAAAACTTCAAACTGAAACTTATTCTCATATGTATTCTTCACATCACATTCTTACATGTATTCAATTCAATTATATATATATTTCCTAAAAACTAAACTAAAACTATATACAGCAAAGACCTAAGTTACCTACATGACATCGAGCTCATAGGTAACTCAAATATATACTCTTGAGATCTACTTAAGACACATATGAATAAAGCAATTTATTAAATTAAAATGACAAGAAAAAATAAGAAAGCGACGTTAATATACCAGAAAAGACAAATCATGCATGAATAAAACATTAAAATAAAAATGCCTATAGTACTCGTTATACTTATAAACAATACTATATATTACTATACACGTACTAATTAGTCTGTATATTATGTATAGTGGAAAGTAACGCTAAGTGTAAACATGTTGTGCGACTACTGACTATAAATTTCCATGCAGTAGTGTACCTAGCGAGTTCAAGGCTGCGATATAAATTTAGCCTGGAGATCAAGTGAAGAGAGACAAGCGTTATTGTTTACTAGGTGTACTCGGAATGCGCTGAAAAGAAAAAAGTGTCTCTTTTTAAGTTTATGGTCGCCTAGTATTTTAATACCATACCATATTAAAAACTTAATGACTACATTATTTCGGAACTGTCCATTAGCTTAGTTGGATGAGTGTTCGCCTTCTAAGTAGGGGTATCGGGTTCGATTCCCGGGTTTTTTTTGTTCTGGTTGTGTTTGTGTATGTGATGTGAATGTTTTCAGCACCCACGACACAAGTTATCGAACTTAGAGTGGGGCTGTGAGTGTGAAAGCGTTTATTACCTCTTTATATTTATGCTTGCCTAGTACCTACTTTACTAAGTGTAACAGACAATACCTCATAGAAGTTCCATAAAAAATATAGGAAAAATATTTTTTTCAAGTTATTCTGTTGATCAATGATTATAAAAATCGTTCCAGCTGTTCTTGAGTTATAAATGATGTAACTAACTTTGCTTTTTATTTACTTAGATTAAGTTTTACCAGTTTTTTGTATTATCTTTAAAATACAATCGCATGAAATAAACATGTGTTACATATAAATTTGACCTACTGCTACGATTGATATACAAATGTGTAATCATCAACAGTTTTTGTTGCCATGTTATCACTATGTTACTGAATATATTTATATGTTTAGTCAAAGAACCGGATAGCTTCGACAACACAGATATAAAAAAACACTGTTATATAATGTAATTACAAGATCACAACCAGGGAACTAGAACATTTTCCAAATCACAACATTTTTCTCGTTATCAATGTATATAACAAGTAGATAAACATTAATTAAGTAATATTTTATCGCGATATTTTACATTCATATAATAAAAAATATAGCTCGAAAAATATTCAAGTATCGTTCGCGAACGCGAATCATTGGCAACGAATGCTACATATGCTTAGTGGATCTCAAACGTAGATTTAAGTGGTAGGAAACCTACTAACAATAACTGATATTTAAAATAATTTCGATTATAACGTCACCTAAAAGTGTATATAGACACTATCGCTCATTCTTAATGGTGAGCGAGGTATAACTATTTTATAAATATTTTTCTACCTTATATATTTTTATTGTCGACTCACTGATATTCTCTAAGTGATCTAAACCCTATGCGTATCCAATATACTTGTAGTTCTAAATAGAAGACATTTTACGTAAAAAGCTTCTGACCTGTATTAAAACCGTTGCTCATTTCAGCTTGTGACTTATACCATCTGCTATGTATGACTCACCCTCGGCTCGCCTGGAAAACTCTTCAATAGATCACGTGATCCCTACCTGACAGCCAAGTTATTGACGTTATCGTATCGACATTATTACATACGTAATTGTATGTTAATTGTTGTATAGGTTAAGGTAAATGGATAAATAATGCTTAAGCATACATTCTTGGTTATTGTACGAAATTGAAATATGACTGGCTTCATATTGAAGTATTGAAAACGGTCGATAGGGAACTATTAGTCGATACTTTAATCAAAAAGAAAATGAAAATATAGAGATTACTGGTAGACTTCATACTTTTGTTTATTTTTATATCACTAAGACCAGAGACTTATAATTTTGTTTTACATTCCTAAGAACCTAAGTAGGAAGCTTCCTGATTTAGTATAGTGGCCTTTATAATTAAATGACAAATAATTCACGAGAGGAAAAATAACCTGTTTCCTCTCATAAAATTCAAACAATTCCAACGATTTAAAAAATCTTTTCTACGCAACTTTCATCTCCTGTATCCATCCATCTTAGACGACGAATTTAAACAACCGTATCCAAAATTTTACGTTCTTAGATTTTCTATGCTGCTAACACGCAGTTTCATAATATGTTTAGCACATCTAAGTACTGAACGCACTTTTTATACGAAAAAGTTAAATGAGAGTAGATTTATAAAATTTTCTTCGTTTTGGATAGAAAATATAAATACTGAAATAGTATATAGTTCTGCTTAAAAGCTGTTTGACTCTGTTAATGATAGACTAGCGCATATATGGAAGACTTAATATCCTAAACACAGGTAATCTTATTTAAAGTTAAGGCTCAGACATAGTATCGCATACCCTGTATCGTATGCGATGCTATGTCTGAGCCTTAAGCCTTGACGCAATTACGCAAAAGTACGTATTACATTTAATTTGTAAAGCCCACACTATTTAAACTTGTTGCAATTTCTTTTTTTTGCAATAATTTAGCACTTTTGTACTTTTTTTTTTTTTTTTTTTTTTGTGATAGGCTAGTGTTTGACCACTATCTCACCTGATGGTAAGTGACGATGTGATCGAAGCTGGTAAACACACTAGACCTGGAAACCTACTTAGCTAAACCCTACTTAGCTACTAGGTCTATGCGATATAGTGAATATACTTTTTGTGTGAAAAAAAACAATTATATTTGCACGATAGTTAGCAATATACTACATACCCACACAAATAAAGCAACAACTTCATAAATATGTCTACAAATGATTTACTGATGAGAAGGTACAATATGGTATGGTATACTGACACCTCACTTAGGGTCCCTAATGATGTATTGCCCTAATACAAGGCGATTAACTTGCAGTTCTTGAGATACGGAAAGTGCAAGATTAAAAACGGTTCTGTAACACGCGATCGTATATCAGGTGTAAATGAAGTGGTTATTTTTGCAAAGGAAATGTTCCTTTACTGTTTTGTGTCTAGATATACAGTTAGTTCAACGCATTCTAGCTAAACAGTATTTACTGAAAACATCTGAAGCTGTCAATAAGCAGTGTAGTTGTGACATAATAGTTTAGGTAATATCTCAGGATAAGAACTATTTTTATTTTTTACCGACTTCACAAAAAAAGAGGAGGTACTCAAGTCGACTGTGTTTTTTTTTCTTTTTTATGTGTGTTACCTCATAACTTCATTCCACCTGAACCGATTTCGAAATATTTTTTTGTTTAAAAGTTGTTGCTTTCCAATTGGTCCCATTTAAATTTAAAATTTAAATGGGACCAATTGAAAATTAAATCATCTAATCTGATCAAAGTTACGAAGATAAAGCGGTGAAGTAGGTTTTTTAAGCTTTGCTTGTGTTTAATTATATACCTTGACGTTACGGCAAGTTGTATTGGCCTTGGTCTCAAAAATATTTAGTGATTTCAGCGCGATGAAGAGTCCCGAAATCTTATCTAAACAATGTGCTGGAATCGAGAAACCATTAAAGGTTACAATTGTTATATAATATTATTAAAATATAATGTGTGATTCTAACATACCTTTGATAGAAAAAGTTGTGATATCTTTGTTGTAAGTATCGATAATTTGAGACTATCGAAGGACTATCGTACTGCGAAGAAGCGGAACATGAGTTCCGCTTCCGGGTAATGATACCCACGTCTTTGTTTCCCCAACGGTATCATTTTGGAGTCTTCAAGTCAAGAGTGAATAGGTATCTTCTAGGCAAGCATGCTATATGTCCGGCCGCATCTTCACTTTCCATCGAGCATAAAAAAAACAAATCTTCAATTTAAATGTAGAGTCATCAAAAAAAATCGGTCAAGCCAATACCGAAATATAAGCCATGAAGTCGGTTTTTAAAGCTTTGCTTGCATTTCATTTATTTTATATTTTATTTACAAAAATAAATGCCGTTCACTTCTTTTGACTACGTTCAATAAATATTAAAGTACAACAATTAACTTGCACCAGGAGATGACCCCTGCATCTGCAGATTACGAGAGTATCTCACGCGATCGTAATTTACGAAGATTAAGTTGTTTTGGCTACCGACTAATGATTATGGTGTTGTAATCGCTTGTTCAATTTAGGGATGAGGAGTTTTTATGGAAATTGTTTCGTTTTACTCGACTGCGTGACGCAAGGGTATTGTTTATCAGCCTACTAGCCGTGCCCCACGGCTTCGCCCGCCATTATCAAGTTTAAAAGTAGCCTATGTGCTAATCCTAGGTATAAGCTATGTACATTCAACATTTCAACCAAATCCGTTCAGCCGTTAAAGCGTGAATAGGGAACAAACATACTTACACACAAACTTTCGGATTTATAATATTATTAATATTAAGTAGGATATATCTATACGTAATGTATATTTATGTTATTGTTAGTTTTTATGTGGCTTCTTAGAGACCAAACACATGAGTCGATTTTGATGATCCTTATGTCAATCTTGCGAGTGTCTTTAGTGACGTGACAGTCAAAATTCAATATGGCGACAAACAAACGCCATATTGTGAAAAGTCGACGAACTGTGTTAAGTGGAATATCATTGAATAGGTATTTCAAAAATCTGGAAAAGTTTATTTAACCATTTACTTTTTGAAAGACCATTGAGAATCTATATACAATTTTTCATTCATGCTCTTTATTTAATTTTTATGCTTATATTAATATAAACATTAAAATTCTTTATTAATAAAAGCTGTGGTAAAGTTCTTATGCACGTTTGTGTGTATGAGTGTTTTTACATAAGGTACTCTATAAGCGTTTTGTAGTGTTACGTATACTTTTATAAAATTTTGTTTTTTAGTGCTGAATTTGAAATAAGAGGCAAGATACTTATTATTCTAATTAATTTAATCCGTATAATTTTTTATTCCGTATTATTATTTTAATATATTGCGCGTAATCCATTTTTAATAAAAGCTATCAATTCAAAAGCTTTGATTGGATACACGTAATTAAAACAACAGAAACTTGTAACATACTACAAATACGATATACCCTATTATATATCTACTGTGCTTATAACCTGCGTACCTATAGGTACTTAACTATGTTGAACTTTTATGTTCTACAATGAACGCAGTTTTCAATTAACAATATGCAGAGAAGTTTCCGAAGCCGATGTATTCTGCATACAGCAATAGAGGATGTAATGGAGGAAAAATCCGCTATTTTCATTGTACGGAAAATAAAATCAGCGTTTTGGTGGAATAGTTTCCTTTGTGTGACTATTGTTATACTTTGTAACATTTTAATAAATTATTTTCATCTTTATACAGTTAACCTTTGACATTATTTACCCTTTTGTCGCAGTTGGCGATTTCTATGATGTATGGTGATTGAAACCTTCGTGCTCATGCGCGGTTTTTCACAAATCGTTATTTTAATAATTAAAAGCAAGCAAAGCTTAAAAAACCGACTAAACCGATTTATCTTCGGCACCTTGACATTCAACTTCTAGACTTTCTAGACTTTCATTATTGACGATAACTCAATAACTACTGATCAGGATCTTGATAAAATTGCAATGGGACCAAAAGGAAGCACTTCGAAACCGGTTCACGCGGAAAGAAGATATGAGATTACACATAAAAAATACAGTGGAATTGAGTACCTCCTCCTTTTTGTGAAGTCGGTAGAAAATACGTTACATCTGATAATTCAAATGTACTATGAAAATACTGAGTTTCAATCAATCTATATGAGATTACTAAAAAATATTTGCAATCGAGATTCACGGAAATTCGGCCGTAAAGTTAAAAAACTGGTAGTCAAGAATATTAAATTAATGAGCTTATAATAAATTATACCTATATCTTCGCGATTTTTATAAGCTTCCATTGCTTACGATTTAAATTACCTACTCGTTGTTTTTAAGAATAAGTGAGACTAGATATCGTGCAGTAGTTTAGTTGGAGAAAATTGTCTTATATTTCACAAAAATAGAAATGTTTAAGGGTATAGCTGTCAGATACCCACTAAATTACTCTTAAAAAAATACTCAAAGTAAATATTAGAGTTGTAATCAGTGACGTGGCTTAAACTAATCCAGGATAACAATGTTGAAATTGTTAAAGTAATCTATTTCCCAATCCAGGTTCTAGTTTGTCTTTACTTATACCAAATTAATCAAAATCGACTTAGCCGTTTCCGTTAACTCTCATAAATACATTAACTAATAAACAACTTTTTCCATACGAATAATTATTTTCTTTTCAAATACACCTTGTGGCCTTAAAATGCAAGCAGAAATATCTTTTTAGTCTAAGGCACAGTTTTATTGTATTTTTAAACGTTTTAAAATACATTAAAACCTTTTTTCATAATCTTTGCAGCTATAAACGATTCTTGCACCGTACGCATATAAGTGAAATCGTCGTACAGTAATGACCCGCGTTAGAATCTCTTTCCCGGCGCCATTTTGAAATTACTCTAGCTCATGATGCGCTATTCGTATGCCTCTCATACTTTAATGACTATTGTAGATGCTCCCGGAATTTAAAAAAGGAAACGAAATGCAGTTGAAAGCAAAGCGAATGACTGGAAAAAGATTGCGTTCGATTTTTGAGAGTAAAACGCTGCTGGAAAGAGCGGTTCCTTTTTATTATTTCACTAGCTGTAACCGGCATGCGTTGCAATACCACGGTTAGAAAAAGTGTTTTACCTCTTTCATGTTTATGGTGGCCTAGTACTTTAATACCATACAAAAAACTTTTTGGATATTGCTCATACATAAATACAAAAATCACGATTAAAATTGGGGGTTGGGGGGTAAAAGGGAGAAAAATACTTTACGACCTATTCTCATACCTACCAAATGTAGCTTTTTTTTATTAAAATCGGTCGAGCATTTTAAGAGGAGTTCGGCCACAAACACCGTGACAGGAGTGTTTTATATAATAGATTTTTCTTGCATTCGATTTTATCTTATAGGTAACCGAAGATAATATATATTAATTACTACCTATCGAACTAATATAGTAGCCAGTTCAATCGTGGAGTATGCTGTCTATAGCTATTATTTTACCCATGACGGAACTGATAAATTTATATGCGTTTAAGGTGAGGTCGTTTGAGTGTGTTTGTGTGCAAAACGAGTGTTCTCATTTATCTCTTAAACAATTAGACTGATTTAGATACGGTTTTTGTACTTGGAAAGATACTTATTGGGTGTTCTTAGCTATGTTTGGTCAAAACCGGTGCAGCCGTTTTCCACTTATACAGACAATATAAAACATAACGAATTCACTGACGGTTGGTTTCTCGCATTGTCTCGTGGCTGATTTCGGAGCAGTCGGTGCTCCTTCATCATTCAAGTACGGGCGTAGTCCGGTGTCACGGCGTGTACAATAAGAAAAATCGTAACATCATAAATGTGTGTAAAAACTCAAATAATTTAACGCTTGTGTGAAAGCGTACCCCACATGGGTTTACTCACAGAACGTCCCATTCGCATTCGGTCACGCAGTCGCAAAACGTCCCATTCTCAAATAGTCCCATTCGCAGAACGTCCCATTCTCAAACGGTCTTATTCGCAGTACGTCCTTGATGTTCGATGACTTGTGTCATCATTCACATCACACACACAATCAGACTTAGAATCTGAAATACATATTTCCCGTGTAGTAAACTTGTGTTTCCACCGGGAATCGAACCCGGTATCCGCTGCTTAAAAGGCGAATGCGCTCCTAACTAAGCCAACGAGCAGTTCCATATTCGTATATGTGTAATATCTACGAAACTATAAATCAATGAATAATTCGTAAAAATAAATCTTGAAATTTTCTCAACTATACAAAAACAACAACAAAATAAATAAATCCTTTATGTATCTACTTATAACCTAGAAATATTGTTTATTGGGCTAGTGGCACATATTACAATAGTTTGTAAAGAATTATTAGCATAAATAAACTACCTATACATGTTATTGTAATTACAACTCTGTTTAAACATATCCAGGTGACGCACACGTGCATTATTTTAAATGCATTATAATAATTCATTGGCCGTGTTTACATTTACATTGACGTACATAGATTGTGAATTTCATTATGTTTTTGTACCTGTTTTTGCAATTAAAATATACATTATTTCTAAACCATACATATCTAAACCTTAAACTTACTTAATTTAAAATGCAAAGCCATCGACGTAAGGTAGCAAGCCTATCGGTATTCTATTGCTTACATTTTGGGGACTGTGCGCAGGAATTACATGAGTTAATTCCCCCATGCCCGGTTTACCATTTAACAGCAAGACAAACTGTCAAACGTCATTCAATTATGGTTGAAACGCCTCCGGTTCGCTCGAAACGATTCGCTTCTATGTTTATCATTCTTACAGCGAAGGAGCGGAACTTATTGCCTGCGTCTTTGTTACCCAAACGGTGCAATCTGAGCATCTTCAAGTCTAGAATAAATAGGCATCTTCTGGGTAAGCGTGTTACATCTTTGGCTGCATCTTCACTTTTGATTCGGTGAGATAGTAGTCAAATGCTTGCCTTTCCAGCATAACAAAAAATATTTAAACTTAAAACCGACGTTAATTTTCTTCCTTGGGTTACTCCTCTCCATTCAAAGGTTGTCTGGAACAGATTTCTCTTTGCAATAAGAAGCCTATTACCCTTATCTTCTAGATTATTTTAATATCTTGTACTGAATTTGTTAAGGTGTTTAATAAAGAGTTTACCTATCTATCCAATATTATATTAGATAGATAGATAGATAACATACTTTGCTTATACCCTACATTACAGGGTGAATTTCTTTAGTTTCCAAGTTTAGTCTTATGACCTACTGTACATGCCTCCTCCTTGCGTCGTGTTCCTCATTACTGAGGGTCGTGATCCCCCGACGAGAGATGACGAGAGATGCAATGCATATTAATAAATAAATAAAAAACCGGTTTCTTGAAAAGAAGAACTTTGTTTTATTTAATACTTCTACGGTTATAAACGCAGTGGGCCAGTCCTTGCTTTCTACTTAGGTTTTGATTTCCAGCAGGAGTGGTAGAGGTAATTTTCCACACCAAGGACAAATCTCTCAAACGTTCCATACTCAAAATGTCCCATACTGAAGAAAAGGCAGATCGCTCAATTCCCAAAATATTCTCGGCATACATGAATGAACAAGTAACCTAGGTCCACAACTATGGATGCTAGCATAAAGAGTGTAACACTTCTTACTACAATGTTATAATTAATAGGTGGTATCTGAAACAAAAAGCTAAAAGAGTTTAATATGTTAATTTCAAGGCGTAAATTCTTTGTCCCCGCGTTAACTGACCCAAAAAAGTTATCCATTCGACTAACTTTATAACCTTATTTGCATAGCATAACCTAAAAGTTCAGACTTATTATGACAGTTCTTTTTTTGGATAATCTTAGGCGTCACCAGTTTATGGCGGTAGGTATAATCTCAAACAAAATCTTCCGCTATTTTTAAGGAAAAGTTTCATAACACGAGAACACATGTTACTTTGACAGCTGTCACATCGAACATTATGCAGAGTTTTGCCGCGAAATTGAAAAAAATGGCGGTGTTGATTTTAAATAATTTTCTAAAAAGTCTGTGATTATTCGAGTGTTAATGTGTAGTAATAGTGGATTGTTGACCTGTAATACTTAGTAAACGTGCATAAGTGTAGGCAAATCATACTAAGTTGAAAAACGTGATTTTTTGCCATCGTTCTAATACTCCATTAGGAGTTCTAGTAAAGTTTCTGCCACTTTACTAGGACATGACTTGACTATGACTGGACTTTGACTCTTTTACTTGACTTTGAATGTATTATTACATGACACTGGCTAAATGTGCAAGATTGCAAAACCAAAAAACGTTAAGCAAGTTACAACGTTAACAAGTTAGGTAAGAGTAGCAACCAAAACAAAAAAACATTCAAATGGAAATACTAGGTAGAGTTACTCAATATTGTTATTCAAGGAATTGTATATCTTACAAACGCAACTTATTATTGAAAAGAACCAGCTCAGCATAAAGGATGATAGCAAAGCAACCCTCAAACCAAGATGAATTTTGTAAAAAACATACATTCATCATCTAAATAGCTGAGGCTGATCTCTTGCTGGATCAGCGAGATTTATTATGCTCGTGGAACTGATAGGCCCCCTTTTGGGTAAGCGTTTTTGTTGTGAATATTGTTTTAGCACCGCATTTTTGATATATCCCTGCGTAAGAGTAAATTATTACAGTACTAGAACGTGGATATTAAGGGAATGAGATGATTCTTTACCGTAGAAAATTGGATCACTTTATCTTTAATAAATGCTACTAGTTTGTAGAATTGCTATTATTAGAAGATATTGTAAGGTTTTGCTCTTTATTTTCTCATGCCATAACAAAGATACATACTTAGTATATACAATGTGTAACAGAAAGGTGTAGTAATACTTAACCCATGCATTATTACACGCACGACACCGCTATATGGAAGATATTCCACAAATGCGGACGAAGCGTTTTGCTTTCACATTCATTATGCGAACTGCAAAAGAATGTAATTCCTTACCTGTGTTCCCTGATAAATACAATATGGGAGTCTTTAAGTCACGAGTGAATAGGCATAATCTGGGCAAACGTGCTCCATCGTCGACCGCATCGTCACTTACCATCAGGTGAGATGGCGGTCAAACGTTTGACTACCATTAATAAAAAAAAAAATTACATGTATGGAGTCTAACAGGACTAACTTCTATATTCACGGTGGCTGCCTGAATATCGAGAAGATGAATTAAAGTTTCTAAAAAAATATGTTATTTGCAACCCTATTTCATCAGCTACCGTTCTACACCACATAGTCTTCGGACATTGGCCATAACAAGGTCACGCGCCACAGATGTAACTGTAGTGTTACTTATTGTATTCTTATTTTTTGTATATAAAAAAATATGTCCGATTTCGACTTTCGTTTTCTGGTAGACGATTCCTGGCACTATACACATGCACACCACCAAGTATTACCTACTACTCTTTTTGTTACAGGTTGTATATGTTTATAATATATTATTATGAGCTTTTAAACTTTCGTGATTCGAACACATAGCTTATGTAATATCTCGGGCTTAATCGCACTAAAAAGAATGAGCATAAAACACAATTTCTTGGAGAAATCTAACATTACAGGAATGCAAGGCACAAAGACACGACAACAAGATTCTTGTACTTACTCTACTAAGGTTTCTTATCGTGAAGACTCATTCAATTTAGAAACGGCACGTGAGCGTATTTACAAATACCTACTTGAATCCTTACTTACATCTTACGTTGTTATTTAAAACTAAGCAGAGCCTTTGTCGAATTAATAAGGGACTTGATATACAAAGCGCCCTAGAGCACGCGCCCGCCGCACGCCCTATACGCGCGCCTTGGCCGCTGCTGTTTCCATTGTATAAATATTACTGTATATTTTGTTACACTAGAGCCTTTACATCTACGCGGCAGCACGGGGGAAATGTCACAGGCGCGCGCCCGCTCGGCCGCGCAACCTGGCCGTTTTGTATATCAAATCCCTTAGGCGCCATACATTTTATCTTCACAGTGCCTGGGGTCACTCTGTATATCAAGTCCCTAAACTTTAATGGCATATGCATGCTTTTTAATTCGATTGGTTCTCATTATTTACTTATTCATAGTCATAAAATTAATGGGCAATTATAAGTATATTATTGTAATAATTGTGCACAAAAGCAAAAATAAATAAACCGACATGAAATTTAAAAAAAAATACTAATTGTGAGATTAAGTATAATATTGTAATAATTGTGCACAAAAGCAAAAATAAATAAACCGACATGAAATTAAAAAGAAAAAAATAATTGTGAGATTAAGTTATCGTGCGAACTATAGTAAAAATATTATGTCAATTTTTTTTTATGAATAAAACACTAATTCAAGAATATGAAGAAAATATTAATTAAATATACTGGATAATCTTAACAAATTTTAGTAACCCTTATTTACCTGACTACATATTTCCGCTAGTGGTCGAGTTAACCATAAAAATTATATAAAAAATTAAAGTGGCGACTCGACCACATGGTCGAGTTTCTTTCGGTTAAGACTATTACTATTTGATCAAGGATTTTGTAGCTAAAGTACCGTAGGTTTGTTTCCTATCTCGATGCTACTGGTATCTTACAAGTTATTAATACGTAAAATATAATAATAGATTTCTATTTAAATGTAGTAAGGGTAGATCTTTATTACGGCAAATGACTTCATCATTGACAATTTTCCTATGAAAGCATCACTAATTGTAAGAATAATTAGGAATACTAATGATGTACGAGTAACCAACAGCGCAGTCGAAGTACACCAAATACAGCAGTGACTATTTCAATAATTATTCCACATAGCTAAAGGATAGTCATGTATTAACTTCAACTTTAAAAACCCCATTATTCATACAAATATGCACATTATTTTATGATGACGCGTCGCATCCTGACCATACCTTTTATACCAGGAAACTGCCTATGACGCATTTTGACGGATGGACAGAGATTTTTCTTGAATGAATGTCGTTATATGTAAATACTTTGAATCATCATAAACGGTTCTATCGTGGGAATGGACAGGGGAAGTTCTAGTGTACGGTCAGCAGCAAACATATCCGCTATTAAATATTACATCTAATTTGTACCCATTGGCTTAGTTAGGTAAGCGTTTGCCTTCTGAGCAGGGGTATCGGGTTCGATTCCAGAAACACAAGTTTTCTCCCAAAGGAAAATTTATTTCTGGTTCTGGGTGTGTTTGTGTGTATGATCTGAATTTCGGCACCCACGACACAAGTCATTTAACTTAATCTGGGGCTGTGAGTGTGAAACCGTTTATTTACGAGGAATTATTGAAAGCCCCAAAATATTACTTGTTAGAACCAAGGATCCGACCTGACTGATACATTAAAGGGACAGTTGAGTACAATAGTTTTAAATTAGTAGTACTTACCTACCTGGCTTCAAGGCCAGGCAATACACCAATGATTGCTGTTTTTAAGACATAAATACTAATGCGCTGTTTTATTTTTTAAATTGTCAGTATATGTGCCTCAAAACTGCGCAAGTTATCATGTATTTGCTGACGGTATCGCTAAGTTTCTACGAAGCTTTAAGATGAGTAAAGGTGATGACTAAAATCTTCACAAGAAGAACATCCTTTAGCTTTTAACAAGAATATCGAAAATAGAATTACAGAATTATATTCTAATCGTATTTCGGAATACGCCTCCATTATTAACCCAATGCGTAAGTCTCTACCCAAATAATGAGAAAGCGCGTTTAAAAATAGCATGTTAAAATATATCGCAACAAATAAAGATCGTTATAAATAACATGTTATTTTCCTGGTTGGATCGATATCATGCAAATTATATCTTTTATAAGCGACGAAGGTCGAATCGACCTGTTGTAGTGAGTCATACCGAAATTGGGGCATTTCGTTTGCGGTAGACGTACTTCGGCCATTATCATCGATCAATAGTGTTTGATAGAAGCACAAGCCGTAGGCCGAATTTAAGGACGAATTCGGCTAAGAATTAGAGAAATGCGGCGACTAAGCAAACAATAATCAAACGCAAGCAAAGCTTAAAAAACCGACTTCACTGCTTTATCTTCGGAACTTTGATCAGATTAAACGTATTAAACACGCATTATTGACAATAACTCTAAAACTAGTGATCAGTGATCAGATCTTGATCAAATTTAAATGGGACCAGTTGGAAAGCAACATCTTGCAAACTAAAACAAAAAACTGTCGTCTTGAGTGCCTCCTCCTTTTTTGGGAAGTCGGTAAAAAATGCAATGCTTCCAGACGTTAAATAAACTTGCCAGTAACGAAGACTACACGGAGAAAAGAATTTGGCACAACTAGACTATTAAAGTTATCAGAAACATATTTTCTAGTCAAAACAGTTTTTACATTCTCTTTACAAAATAAGCTAGTTATTACTAAACAATTTTGTGATTGTTTCTATATATTTATTGCTGTCACATATATATAGCACTAGAATTCGTAACAGTAATGATACATTTTTCTCAGTGTAAAGCTGTTTTGATTCTAATCACTATTTGGAAACCGTAGAACTATAGCTGCGTATTTTTCTACTGCCTTTGCTATTTTTTTGTAGTACAAAACCTATAAGGATTGCAATATGAAACTTGTTTTAAATTTCAAACAGGTCGTCATCTTTTGTAAGTATCTCTTTTGCAAACCTAATACTACAGCAGTGCTCTCCTTTTAGTGCCACATGTGCTCAGTTAAATCCTCGATGGACTGTACTATTTGGTGTATCCAAAGATAATAAAATAGATACTACGTCGGTAAAACTATTTTATTCGTTTTGGCCAAAAGCCGAAGGTAAAGCAAATGCAGCTTTTTTATGGTTTCTATAATAGCTCAATTGTTTTTTTTAATAATTCGATCAATGTTTTGCATTTTGTAATATTGGATAATTAAACAAACAAACGCATTCACACTCACAGCCCCACACTAAGTTCAAAGACTTGTATCGTGGGTGCCGGAAACATTCACATCACACACACACACATTACACCCAGAACCAGAAGCACAAATATCCCTTGGGAAGGAATTTGTGCTCCTGCCGGGAATCGAAACCAGGACCCACGGCGCAGAGGGCGGACACCTGTCCATTGCGCCAACTGGGTCGTCAAAAGTCATAATTTGAAAGAAAGAAAGAAAATACTTTTATTTGATACAAAAATAACTTAATAATAAAAACAAAAAAATATATATACATAAAATATACAGCTTAAAAAACTTTTCTTTTATCACATTTTTATATACATTTAGGTATTAGTACAAGTAGAGAAATATTTTTTTTTAGAAACGATTCAAGAATAATTTCGGAGGTTTGATTGTCAGTTGTAACTGACTATAAAATATTTTTTAATAATTGTATAGTCAATTGTAACTGACTGTAAAAATACTTCCAACACTGATTCTACTATTGCTTTAGGCCATCCCTATCTCATTTTGATAAATTACATCGTATTAATTTCGCTCATACACTATTATTTCAAAACCAAAGTGTCTAGCTAGACCGTTCGTGAGCCTATGACTAATATTAGACATAGTGCTAATTCCGCAGTTATTGTTAAAAGCTGGAAACACGTAAAACCTTGACCCTCTATAGTGAGTCATATGACTACTAATAGGTAGCTGGATGTGTACGTAACAGTTAAAGGGATAATTTTGTACCTCGGTTCGTGCGGTGGTAGTTAATGTTAAAGTTCGTGGGTTAGTCATTTCAGTGTTTTATTATAAACGTACTCGGTTGAAAGTATCAAGGCCATTGTACGCTACTATTTTGTCGTTGATACTCTTTGTTGAAATAATATTAAGTATTTAAACCGACTTTAAAAAAGATGCAGGTTCTTAATTCGTCACAAAAAACTTTTATGTATGGGTGTTATATATTCGGTACGGTTGACAAGTCTCTGCCCTCTGCGCCGTGAGTCCTGGGTTCAATTCCCGGCAGGAGCACAACTTTCCTTCCCGAGGTTGATTTTTGCTTTTGGTTCTGGGTGTGATTGTGTGTGTGATATGTAAATGTTTCCGGCACCTACAACACAAGTCTTTGAACTTAGTGTGGGGCTGTGAGTGTGAATGATGAGCTATTTACATTCCAAATTTCATCCAAATCCGTTCAACCGTTAAAGCGTGAAGAGCGAACAAACATACTTACATACTTACACACTTACATGCTTACATACTTACACACTTACATGCTTACATACTTACACACAAACTTTCGGATTTATAATGTATATTAGTAGGACATATGTTATACCTATATTTATAGAATCGATTACTCAACGGCAGTTGGACCGATTTGCAAATATTTTTATTGTATGAAAGGGCATAGTGTCAAGTTGGCTCCATACAAAAAAAAATATTGAATTGAAAGATCTGATCAAAGGTTTCGTAGAAGCGGTTTTTTAAACTTTGCTTGGGTTAAAATCATCTCATTTTGTATCACATTGCGAATAAATAAACTAGTATTTTAGGCGTGTTACTTTATTGACGTCAGAGAAGACGGCAGTTGTAGTAATATAAGGTTGATGAGATGATATGTATGTTTCCGTGTCATTGACAGATATGAATGACGTGTTATTTTGATAACCTTAACCTCTGTTATTATTATAACTTTAACATACATAAACAATTTGATGGTAACTAGTAACATTCTAATATTGTAGGTATATTTGTGTCGTGACATATTTGAATGAATGAAGAACGGGAGGTTCTACCCACTCTCCAACAGAAGTAGAAGTAATAATAATTAAACGCAAGCAAAGCTTAAAATAATCGACTTCACTGCTTTATCTTTGGAACCTTGATCAGATTTTATTTATTAAACACGCATTATTGACGATAATTCAAAAAAAAGAAATCAGAACTTGATCAAATTTCAATGGGACCACATGAGAAGCACCAGCTTTCAAATAGAAAAATTATCATCAAAATCGGTTCACAACGAAAGAAGTTATGAGGTAACTTTTTTAGTCAGTCAAAAACGAGAACATCATCCATGTACTCCGCAGAATACGCATTATTGAGTATAACCCAAAAACTACTTGTCAGATCTTGATCAAATTTAAATGAGACCACTTGGAATGCACCAGCTTTCAAATAAAAAAAACAAAATCGGCTCACAACGAAAGAAGTTATGAAGTAACACTCATAAAAAATACGTTCGAATTGAGAACCTCGTCCTTTTTTTGAAGCCGGTTGAAAACTATGCCCCAGTACTACATTCGCGTTAATTCTATTTCCTGGTTTTGATTACCCTTTTCGATTTGTATTTTTTTAGTCGTAGATTTGAAGAAAGACACTGCCTCATATATGGTGAAAGGTAATCGAATCGAAACCGATACCGGATGCTTATTTATAAATAGTCTTAACCCTAGAATATAAACAACACCTGTATTTATAGACTTGTATCTACATATTATGCTACAGTAGGTAAGTGTACGTATTTTTCGTAAAGTAATCTAAAGGAATTAGATTATTGGGCAACAAAATGCGAAATGTTTATTAGCAGAAACCATTTTGACGTGGACTTGGCAATTTATTTGAAGCACGACTTGCGCAAAAACCTGAGTCATTTACATACAAAAAGAGGCTTGACTTGGCCGATATGCTACCGAAACACGCATGCCTGGATATAAATGATGGGCGCGTATGAAGCCTTTGTTAAGTCCATAAAGAAAAAAAAAACCTTAAATACCATTAAAAAAAATTCTCGTTGCTGTTACTAACATTCTTGTGCTATTTGTGACAACTGTAGTTATCTAGTAGCAATCACAAAGTGAAAGTCTAGACTGATCTGGTCTACACTGATATTATAAATTCGAAAGTATGTTTGATTTCTCTTCGTGACGGATGAACGGATTTGGATGAAATTTGGAATGTACGTAGCTTATACCTAGGATTAGCACATAGGCTACTTTTCAACTTGATAATTTCGGGGGTTCGATTCCACAAGTTTTCACCCCAAGGAAAATTTGTGTTTCTAGTTCTGGTTGTGATTGTGTGCGTGATGTGAATGTTTGCGGCACCCACAACACAAGTCATCGAACTTAGTGTGGGGCTTGAGTGTGAAAGCGTTTATGTTTATGTTATGTTTATAGAAAAAACACTCTTATTTGGTAATAACTAGCAGATTTTGTAAAGAGAACGTAATAAATGTAATTTTAACTAGAAAATGTGCTTCAGAAAACGTTCTAGTAGTCTAGTTGTCCCATTTTTTTTCTCCGAGTACGTACCTTTACATTCTGAGATAGATAGGTTCTATAATAGTTTAAAATGCACATTTGTAATCTACTATAACCGTTTTTAATTAAATTTTGAAATAAAAAGTAACAGTATTATGACATAATAGGCATTATACAGCCAAGTAGTGTTTATCATATTTTTATTATACCTTACAAAGTAGATACATAACTAAAAACTGTGTATATAAATGTATATGTGTATATATGTGTATCGCACAACATTAAATAGTTATAAGGTTATATCTTGGTTACTGATAAACTATTATATTCAATTATGTAAATCTTGTAATAAATAGATTAAAATCAATCAAATAGTATAGAGTTAATTTTTTTTACTAAAAACATGTGATAAAGTTAAATACAAAAATTTCAAAAAGAAACTTGAAACTAGGTTGTTTAATAATAGGTCACTAGAGACTGTACTACTCTCCAACCTACAATTAAAGAAAATTACTGTAATAGCGCTCGTAATCGTTTCTCCTCTATTTCCGAAGCTGAAAACCTTTTTTCATTGCATGTAGACCACAATTTACATACTAATGAGATTCTTATAGTCCGGGTTAAACCAGGTACAGTGAATGTTAGGTTATGCAAAACAACCTGCACGTGTTAAAACTCTGTAGCTGCTTTTCAACAGACTTCTTAAAAGGAGGTTCTCAATTCGACTGTATGTTTGTATGTTACGCGAGATCTCTGTCAATTATGAATCGATTTTGATGTTTTTTTTGTTTGGTAGAGTATACTTGAGTCCCATATAAATTTAATCGAAATCGGTCAAGCCAAAACCGAAGTAAAAGCGATAAAGTAGGTTTTTTTTTTTTCTCGAAAATTATGAATTTTTGGATTTTTTGTTGAATTGAATGCCGTAAATAAATACTAGCTCCAAACATAGCTTATTTACTGTTTTTTTTATAGTTATTTGAATCATCAGATCCTGGTATCTACGGTTCAATTACCTATATTTCCTGAAACTCAAATATATACATATACATGTACATGTATATTATGTAGTATACAGAAAAGACTCAAGTTACCTTAGCTACAATTTTGATATTATTCTTGCTTTTCGAGAATTTTACGCAAAAATCCTATAAATCTAAGTATGGCAAGCGGTATATTGTGGTTACGCAAGGTACCGCGTGCTATACTTATTTATACCGTCGAATGTATACTTCGCTTAACGCACTTATTTGTGCTAGGCATACGTTCTTGAATCGTCTATTTACTCTCGACTTGAATATAAACCATTGTATATGATATGATAATGTACACTTAGATAGATATATAAATAGCGCTTTATTGTCGCACCATACATAAATCACTTACAATTATTTTTAACTAGCCGTGCCCAGCGGCTTCACCGGCTATTATCAAGTTAAAAAGTAGCCTATGTGTTAATCCTAGTAATAATGTATGTACATTCCAAATTTCATCCAAATCCGTTCCGCGGTTAAAGCGTGAAGAGGGAACAAACATAGTTACTCACTTACACACACACACAAACTTTCGGATTTATAATATTAGTAGGAGTAGGATAACTTAAATTAAAGTGTACAATAGGCGGTCTTATCGCGAAAAGTAATCTCTTCCAGACATCTTTTGGATGGAGATGATTTTTAATAATTCGGTGAAACGGGGGTGTAAATACAAGATTATGAGAAAAAAAAAAATAATTTATATATATGTATATATATCTATATTATATATATCTTACTATATATATTTTTTTCTCACTGTACTGTAAAAGACTGTACTTAGGTAGCATAGCAACATCTTAATATTTACTTTCCGCTTACAAATGTTTAACGTCGTCATAATTAAGAAGCAGATCGAAAATGTTTACTCAAACACAAAAAAATATAATTGAAATGTAAGAATTAAACAAATACGTATATTATTTACACAAACGAGAGTAACACCTGCGGAAATGTTATACACAATTTGTGTGTTATTGTTGAGATGTGAGTATTTTTTTTCAATACAAGCTTCTACCCGCTGCTTCGTCCAGGTAGTAGTAAAAAGTTCCATCTCATGTGTACATCTAGGTAATAACCTATCTGTGTGCCAAATTTCATACATAACCGTTCAGTTTTTTTGGCGTGATTGAGCAACAAACACCCATTCAAAATTTCACATTTATTATATTTAGTATTAGTTTCAAATTATTAAAATAAAAAGGAATTATGAGGTAACTCATAACTTCTTTTCGGGTGAACTGATTTTGATGATTTGTGGTACCATTTTAATTTGATCAAGATCAGACCAGTAGTTTTTGAGTTATCCTCAATAATGCGTATTTAATTCATATAATCTGATCAATGGTTCCGAAATAAAGCGGTGAAGTCGGTATTTTAGATAAAGTTATTCTTCAATATCTATAATGTACAGACATCGGTTTTTGCTTGCGTTTAAATTATTATTAAATATCTGTAAAATTAAATAAATAAATAAACGCTTTCTCACTCACAGCCCCACTTCAAGTTTGATGACTTGTGTCGTGGGTGCCGGAAAAATTCACATCACACACACAAACACAACCAGAACCAGAAACACAAATTTTCAAAAAACTTGTTTTCCAGCCGGGAATCTAATATATTATGTATAGATAGGTAAAATAGAATAAGCTTCCTTAATCGAATTGTCGCAAGTCACCTTGCAAGGTAGACGGGGGATACAAAAGATAAATACCACTATCTCGAGTTAATGGCTTCTGTCTCGGGTAGAGGGTGCACTGTCCATCTGAAACATGCCACTCAGGTCACCGGGGCTTGATTTGTCTTCGTTACGCGGACACGCCACTTGGTGCGTACTGAATTTTGATCTTAGGGTATGGCTTTTCAATTTTCTTGGAGAGACCACTGTGCTGCTGGCAAATTGAATAGCTTTTGGGTTTAATCAGTTACCTTTTACTAATAAAGCAGAATAGAGTTCAAATTTTAGACCTCTAGGTATAACAAATAAGTGTAACCTGTTTTTTTTATGACAGATAGGTAAGCATAGATAAGATAAGATAATTCTTTATTGGCAAAAACTGTAGTGTTAGTATTCGCGAGTTCTTATTGCAGGTAACGTTATTACAGTTGACCCATCTCGGGCGTCCGATGTCACAAAATATGATTATACAGACCATACAAATTTTCATTATTTAGATTATGATATTTGGAATATATGCTACAGTAATTATAATTAGTTTGTGTTAGCATTTGGCCGCTATCTCACCCGATGGAAAGTGACGATGCGGCCGAAGATGAAGCATGCTAACTTAGAAGATATCGATTCAGCTCTAACTGCTGCCGTGAATTTTGAATAGCTTTTTAAAAAAAAATTAAGAATTCTAAAATTTCAAATTACAATACAGGGTTATTTGTAACCAGAAAGTTTTCATACCTTTATTCTTGTTCTTACCCTAAGCTCATGTAGGATAAGAACAAGAATAACATAATACACATGCTATATTTTTCGTAATAATTAATATTAAAAAACATAGGCTATAACACTCACAGATAACGTGGCTTTCTATTGGTAAAATAATTTTCAAAATCGGTTCAGTAGATCGAGAGATTACCCCCTACAACCTCACAAACTTTACCTTTTTATAATATGAGTATAGACTAGCTGGCCCGGCGAACTTCTTATCGTCAATTAAAGTTGTTTGAACTTTGAAAAAAATATATAAGAGATTAATTTTGTGTCTAATCTTTAAGGGGTACGATCAGTTCGTATGGGAAAATAAATGGTAGTTTTTACTATTTTCCTTGCAATTTGTTTATATTTTCCAAAAATTTAAAACAAAAATTAAGCAAACCGGTTCTGCCGTTCTCAAGTTTTTGTGAGACAAACAAACGTCAATTGAATTTTATAGTTATATAGATAATGTACAGTTAATAGTTGTGTAAACACTGTCCCGCAAAAAACGGTATGTCCGCACCGCACGTACGCCTACTCCAGTTGAAACTTGACACATTAGACTTAAATTATTTATTTTAATATTTTTTAGAAAAATCATAAAACGGAATTTGTAATTGACTTACCACGAAAGAAGTCGGGCTCAATGGTCAGTAAGATGTCTCAAGAGGTATCTGGTATTTTACAACTTACCCTATTTGCATTGTTTGATTATAGTGCAGTATTTTCTGCCAAACTGGACCTCCAATAAAACACCATACCTATATGTGAATGTTTTGGTATGATGATATTGTCACGGACATTCCGATCAAGTTTATATTCCGAAGCATTGTTAGTAAATCAATGAGTTGTTGTTATGAATCAGACAAAATACTTCAACAATATAAATATTATAGAAACATTTGACAAACACTTCTAAATATTATTCATCTGCATAGCAATATTTATTCACCTACGACGGGAGCATCTATCACTTCAATATTTAGAACTTGAGAGCATGTCTAGGGACTGAAAAGTTATTTATTTCACGCTACTTGTATTCTCGCACAACATTTATACTTTGCTGGGTGCATTTTTCTGGGTTCCCCTTTAGGAATAATGAAATTTAGCTGTATGCATTGTACATTTAAGTCTAAATTCGTTTGTAGTGTAAGAAACAAACAAGTCACCGTCGACACCTGAACAAACGGAGCGCACCCCACAACAGGTTTATATCAATTTTCTGCCGACTGCGTCTGGATCGTGGAAAACACTTAACCGTGGATATAAGCATGCTCCTTTAAAAACAATTTTATTACTCCAACAACTCTTTGAAACCAAAATAAACTTGATTTTGCAGCGAAGCGACTATTTCATCTGCATGCAAATAAAAATACACCAAATCTCAACGTCCTTAGCATTTTTTAGTAAAATAAAAATATTTGCGTAGGATTATATTTGGCGTATATATAATTTATTACGACGTACTTTTTCATTGTCTCCTTCAAATATGAATCATGAAGCGCTAAATTTATTTTACTGGGTGAATTTATTCTTATCTTCCGTGAGTCATGTTCAGAATTCGTGTTTACCTAATTCCTGATTATATTGAGCCGGTTATATTTATATTGGATTAGAGCAGAATGTAGGCAAACCAATCATCTGAGCAAACAGTCTTGGCACGCGTTATGTAAACACGGTCATTTCATCGTTTACATTTATTATGATGGAGAAAGCGGTTTCTGTTTATTATAGATATTTACTGGACAGCTTAAGAATATCTGTTTCACCTATGTACTAGTATGTAGTATCTTCTAGGCAAGCAAATCACATTGTCGGCTACATCATCACTTTCCATCCTTTTCAATAAATCACTATATCGTAGACAATCTACTAAACCGTCATCATAAGCACGTTGCAACGGCATAAAACATCTTACTAAAGTCAGTATTTCCTGATATATGTCTTACAATAACCAACCTTCCAGAAATAAAATAAAAACTATCTCAGAAACTCAACATTTACACTGTCTTTTGAACATTCTATTGACAATACACAATCAGTCAACGTGTCAAAGTTACGAGTGAACAAACTATACCTAGTTTTAGTTGGTTTTAGTGAGAATACGTTTGCCTATGCTGGATTTCAAATATATTAACTAGACACGTCATAGTGGTAGTTATTATTATGATACTCCTACATTTCTTAGACCTTTATTAAGTCAGCACCAATATATTACGCCTTTATACTTTTCTGATTCTTACTATATACTTACAAACATTCTACCACTTAATAAAAGTCCGTGCACCCTAGTCCATATAGCCGCCGTTACAGTTCGCTATCAGTATAGAAACTTCGCGTTTTGTAGAGTTTTTTCATAATTGAAACACATAATAGTAACATAACTAATTACACCGGAAAAGTCATAAGTTAGTCTCTTAGTTGGGTGGGCGTTCAGCTTCTAAGCAAGGGTATCGGGTTCAATTCCCGGCGGGAACACAAGTTTTCTCCCCAAGGAACATTTGTGTCTCTGATTGTGGTTGTGATTGTATGTGTGATGTGAATGCTTCCGGTACCCACGGTACAAGTCATCGAACTTAGTGTGGGGCCGTGAGTGTGAATGCGTTTAAAAATTATAATATCGGTTATATCCTCTAATTAAACAACACATATAAAAATCAAACAATTGGTATAAAGAAAAAACTACTTACTACAACAACCACTACAAAGAAATACTTGTCAACTGGGTTGAAATGCGCTTTGCGTTTGTTTGTTATCCTTGATTCAGAAATAAATTGATCATGCCAATATACTAGGGATTTTTTATAGTACTTTTGTATGTAAATATTCGTTCGCATTCTACTCAAGTTCGTGCGTGCGCATTTTAATAATGTTTTGGCCATGAAGCCGTGGGAAGAGTTTTATGTTCATCGAAATATTTTAGTATGAATTTTGATATTATTCTGATAATATTGAGCAGTTAATAGCTTTTTTGGTTTTACAGCAAAATTCATACTAAACAGATAATTTTTTAAACAACAATTTTGTAAGGGCCTTGATTCATATTGCGACTATGTCAACCCTATAAGTACATTCTTTGGCTATATTTCTACAAAATGTTTTTAATATTGTACAGAAACCTAGCTGCATCGCTTTCGGGTGCAGCCAGACTGCTCTGTAATACGCTAAAATCACAAGCATGAAACCCATAAAGTAGACAAAGTAAAAAGGCTAAATATCGCTTTGAGTCTTTTATTTGAACTCGCGACCTTTATAACAATAAATTAGTCGCTAGCAGCAGGGCTTGGGTAGCTCGGTTAACAGCAATAGGACTCCCTATAATTTATTCACTAGATTTAGAAACCAATTAACTAGATTTGAAAGCGAATTGAAAATCATGATTTATTTGTTATTTAAAAATGTGACTAATGTAACTACAGCTCCGTGTCTCCTCTTAAAGCCCACGGTACTAAATAAATACAGTTATTTCTGAATGAAAGCTTTCAACATCGAATTAATTATAACAACCCACGGTGATACTTAATTAAGGTCTATGCGTGTTGATATGATTATTTAGATGTTGCAAGCTCTGGTTCTGATTTTCCTAATTTAGTACTTTTTGTAATATGGGCTTCAGAAGGTTAGACAAAAATGGTACTATATTATACTCCAGTAACTAGACAATGTTTAATAATAGACACGTTAGTATTTACTTTACTATGGTGCAACCATTACAGACATATTTTTTCAAATGTACACACTCACACACACATATACACTATAATATAATAGTAGGGTATATGTTTGTTCTTGTTTCTGCAGACAATTACACACGAGTGCATGTTGAGTTAAAGTAATTGAAACTTTTTGCATTTACTGCCATTTTTAAATAGCGAGGGAAAAAGGCTAAGCGAAGTTGGTGAACAAATTACAGGGAAAGAATTTAAATGTACTTCTCATTTCCAAAACCTATATGGCTATTTGTATTACTTAAAATTATTTATTTGGAAATTCAATTAATAATTTGAATTTGAGTTGTTATTTCATATTCTTGTCAATAATGCTATTATTATATAAATAGTTCTAAAACACATATTAATTTTATTTTTAATGTATAAATTCTTAAAATAAAGTTCGGTATCAAACAATACTGAAAGAGACTGAATCCAACGACACAGGAATTATCCTAGTGGGATACAGGGCTCACTAACTATAACATTATGTGTACATATAATGTTAGTCTGTGATAATATTTTTTGTAAATGAAATAAATTATTATTATTAATTACATTATTGCACTAAAATTCAATATAATGAAATACTCAAAAGCCTACCAATATTTTTCCATCATGAGAAAGGTACCTTATCAATATAAATATAATCTTTGTTTATGGTAACAATGTAATCCTCTATTTGTATTTGGATAATGAGTGGTTACTCATCCGCTCAACTACTGATAGCCAAAACCAAGCTTACAATTTTTAATTTTTTTATGCTTGAGTTACAGACATTTCATATTACATATAAACTGCCCGCTGTTGGGTTCGCCTTCTAAACAGCGAGTATCGGATTCGATTCCCGGTGGGAACACAAGTTTTCTCCCCAAAGAAAATTTGCGCTGGTTCTGGGTGTGATTGGAGTGATGTAAATGTTTCCGGCACTCACGACACATATCATTGAATTAAGTGTGAAAGTATTTGTAGAAGTATATATAGCCCCAAAAGGCACGAACAAAGTAACTTAGTACAAATAATTTAAAACTTAAAATTGATCATATCGCACAATGACTCTTTCTAACTGGACAAACGTTTTATCTTTCGTCTGTACATATATTGCAAAAATGTATGCAGGAAAACGATTACTCCCCTTCCGAAATGGGGAAATACTTATGGTGCCAATTGTACACATGTTGGTTCCCTGAGCATTTCAATTCGCCTTTTTGCTTCGAAGTACTACGGATAATGCTCTTTTGGTGTCGTCCTTTTTTCTTAAACTTGGGGTGATAGAAAAGGTTCTCTAAGACGCACTTACATGCTTGTAGGTAATGGATGAAATGTGCTTTATCATGAAGCTACGTGTAATTTATAAAGGTTAAGTTATTACAAATGAATGCATAGAATTTAGCACGAATGGAAATAACGTACTTTTCAGCGGACGCGGATGTTAAAAATGAGAGTTTCTCAATCTGTACTCATTACGCCTTATTCTTAAATAGTTTAGTACAAAACAGTGTACCTACAGGGAATAAATTTAATGCCATCTTCCAAGCATCCTGATCGTCTACGAAAAGTGTTTGAGCGTGCAGCTTAACAGATATGCGTTATTAAAAAATATGAGTCTTAAAAAACTTAAAGAAATAACTTGTTGTAGTCTTTATTATTAGTTATAATAACATAAGGTACCTATATAATATACCTAATAAATACAATATACAAAATTAAGCACTTCTTACATATTTATGAGTATGCCAAGGAACTGCACAATCTAGTTCCTCCATCCCTGTTCTATAATCGGACAAGCAGACAAACTACTAAGTGACACCGCTATATGGTAGACATTCCACAAATGAGGACGAAAAAGCGTGGTCATAATCTTATGACCCTCTACCCATTTTTAATTAAAAAAATAATTACCACTTACATAATATAATCAGAATATTTAAAATATAAATAAATAGATTTTAATATTGGTATTCTTGAACTTGTTCAGGATAAATCTTCTTTATGTAATGTCGATTAATAAGTTTTTCCAATAGTTACTTTGAGCTTCCCTTAAATATAATAACTTTTTGGCCGTTTTTGTACGTTTAAGGTTTTTCGAGCTATAATTAGACAAAGCAGAGTAGGCAGTAAAAATAACTCTACTCAGTAACAAAACTCCATCAATGTGACATGAAACAACAACCAACCACACTGCCAACACAGCGAAAAGAAAAAACAATTCTCGCAATTAAGGTTTCCCTGTGTACCAAAAAAGCCTGCGTTTGCGTAGTTACCGGCGTTGGATTACGCGAAAATATTAGCAGGAGACTGCGCAATTTGTAGCCTGTTACACGTGGGATACAGTGACTTGATTTTATACAGGACTGATGAAACTTTTATAGTTCCAAACCCTGTGCGGCAAAGCATCACGCTCATCTCTCTTTGATACAAGATCTCTGTATGCCCCGATATTTCACTGGAAAGATTGCCGTTAAATACGAAATACAGTAAGGTTGTATGTGCACTAGATAATGCTCCCAAAGTCCCAAGCTATTTCTTTGCTCAACGCCCTGCTTGCCCAAGAATCAGAGTTAGACGTGTTTTGTTGTAAGCCTAAGGTATTTTATAATGAATGTGTAAAATTTTTTAGTAAGTTAATAGTTACTATTTTGTATTCGAGCTCCAATTGTTGCTGGCTTGCTGCACGCTTTGGTCACGACTGTAAGTGCAGTATGCAATTTTTGTTATAAATAAATAAATAAATGCTAGCGGTTGAAAGTCTGGCAGTGCTGTGGTACCGCCCCAGGCGAACTCTACGAAAAAATTCTATCACTACAAAAATATACCAAATTGACCATATACCAACAAAATAAAAAAACTTTGAAATAACATATGTAATTAATTTAAATGTAAGAAAAGCTAGCCGGCTTCACAGCTTTATCTTTGGAATAATTGATTAGATTAAATTAATTAAATACGCATTATTCAGGATAACTACTGATCAGATCTAGATCAAATTAAATGGGACCACATGGGGCCAGCATTCAAATAAAAATATATTTTTCCTAAATCGTCACCTAGAAATTCACCTAGCTAAAAGTTTTGAGGTCACACATTTAAAAAAACATCAAATTGAGAACCTCGTATTTTTTTGAAGTCGGTTAAAAAAAGTTACTTCTTTAGTAATAACGTTTCATTTTGTTGACCTTACGTACTCCTACGTCTCTACATACTCTACATAGAGTCGTGTCGAAAGTATGTCGCTGGCGAATTCGTTTGTACCTATATGCTCGAATGGAACAACGTAGTGCTAATTGAAAATGGTATTTTTCCTAATCCGACGATGTTCGGGTTAATCGAAAATGTCGATGGTGGGTATAGTTGTGTCTGTAGATATATCGTCTAGTGGTCTGTGTTACCAATTAAAAGGTCTGGCACTTTGTTCCCTTGTCTTTTACAGTTAAAGTCACTCCAGGAAAGATTTGTTGTTATGACTGCTGAATTTTATCTTCTTTTTTTTTAAACTTTCGCGACCTTCAATCATATTTATTTGAGAAAATCGGGTCTTTTCGCGCTTTTGTTTTCAAAATAGCATTACTTTGATTAACCTTGACGTTTCGGCAGGGTTGCACCGGCCGTAGTCACGAGAGTATCTTCTTATTTATTTATTTATTTAATACAGCACTGCAACATCATACATATTAAAATTAAATAAGGGATTTTTTCGATATTCATGACAATTTCGGCGTGCCTATCATTAGCCAAATGTACTCAATCTTTTTATACATATGTAACAGAATGGTGTAGTAATACTCAAGCCACGCATTTACTCGTAGCTACATGTACGGAGTCTAACAGGAACTTCTAAATTCGCGGCAGCAGCATGAATATTGAGTTATGATGAATTAAAGTTTCTAAAAATGTATGTCATTTGCAACCCTATTGTATCAGCAACATTTAATACACCAAATGGTTTTTGGACCTAAATGTCTGACAGTGGTGGCTATAAAAAAGGTCAAGGTCAAGCACCCGGCACCACAGATGTAATCGTAGGGTTGTCCTAAATGTATATGAATATAAAATATATTTTTTGTATAGAAAAAAAATCTCTAATTTCGACTTTAGTTCTCTGGCAGACGATTCCTGGCACGATACACATACACACCACAAAGTATTACTACACCTTTTTGTTACAGGATGTATATCATTTTCATTATTACTAATGTCCATGATCGTGAAATTAGGACATGATTTGTTTTAAAAGTCGGGATATAAACTGATTTGATTTTTTTTTGTATAGTGGTGTATTTACGAGTCTATTGAAACTATCTTAGTATTTTACAAACTGGGAATTAAAATATTTAAAAAACTTTTAAGCCTAGGTTTCTGACTGCGTATCCGCACACAGTGGTGCCAGAAACATTAAAATTGTCAAAAAATTATGACTTTAATGTTACTTAAGCTAGAAGTGTGAAATCAATAGCGTTAGTGTTTTGTTATTAAACAAGTATTTAAACCATGTTTAATAACACTGTTATTAAATAAATTAACCTTATTTATTATTCCGTAGTACAGATCTAAGGATGTAAAATATTAGTTTTACGGAAGTATGGTCGACAGTATTAATTATCGCTATAAATTTTAACGATGGTCCAGTCAACAGGACTACCCCAAAAATACTACATCTTGCATAAAAAGCCACCATTACATTCATATTAGTGTGCATAAAACATCTTCTTATTTGTGCTTACTCCTTAGCACAATATTCCTACAAAATAAATTAACATTTATCAATGAAAATAAAACCAATACAAACAAATATAATTAGAGAAAATTTTATATTACCGAATATAAAATGTAAGTAACCTTTTTTTATTGTTAGCTGGCTAAAACAAACAAGAGATTCATTAGACCCCATCATCCAACAAATACAAACTCATATTGAATTTAGTCACGCGTATGATTTTATTATGCTCATACTAATAAAATTTTCCGACTTGCCTAAGTGCTATCGAGTTAACTGAGGGACTTGTTATTATTTTACCTGCGTGTACCTAAAAGCTATAAAGCTGATAAGTTTCAGGCAATTTCCATATGAGCGGCTTTTGTAGAGGTACATTAGTTATTTTACTCATAAGTATGTAATAAAAGAAGCGTTTTAAGTAGTTTCAAAAATGGAAAACAGAAATGTTTTTAGAACAACAGCCCCACTCTTAGTTTGAAGACTTGTATCGTGGGTGCCGGAAACATTTACAACACACAGCTAGAACCAGAAACGTACTCCAGGTCTAGGGTGTTTACCAGCTTCGATCACATCGTCACTTACCATCAGGTGAGATAGTGGTCAAACACTAGCCTGTCACAAAAAAAAAAAAAAAAAAAACACGAAGTTCCCTTGGTGAAGAGTGGAACTTGTGTTATAGAAGGCGAACGCGCGTTTGCCTTCTATTAATATATATATTTTTATATGTTAACTGCCTATTGGCTTAGTTAGGTGCGCATTCCTTATTTCTTCGGGTTCGATTCCCGGCGGGAACATAAGGTTTCTCATCACGGAAAATTTCAGTTTATAGTTTTGATTGTGATTGTGTGTGTGATGTGAATATTTACAGCATCCACGACACAAGTCATCGAACTTAGTGTGGGACTGTGAGTGTGAAGGCGTTTATAATAATTTTATAACATAAGTCACAAATCTACCTGTTATGTTATTATTATCATCATGGAACTTATTATTTTCGAGATAATTATAAGTACAGATTTATTTCTGCTAATTGGTATAAAGGATGAGATAGTCCTTTAAAGTATGTAAAGCATTTAAAACTCACTTTTTTCATAATACTACCGCATTTTGACAAGCACTCGTATCTCGTAAATTTTCCATTCGGAAAACTGTCACAAAACTTGGCGTTACATTCATCAAAAACATTGTCAAAGAACAAAGAGCCAGCAGCCCGCAGATGTGACGTCGCGATGTAGGCACTAGGCTCGAGCCTCACTGAAGCTTTTTGTCGAAGTGCGCTCAAACACCAGACTCTTTTGTCGTCAGACAGTTTTCTACTTTCGCAATATCCTCGACTCTTCTAAGCTGGCACAAAACGAGCGTGTGAATGACGTTGACTCTCTCATTCTATTTTATAATCTTTGGAGTGTGCTTGACTTAATTTACTTGAATTCGCAAACGGTTCAACTCTTTCGAGTTGGTAATACTTTTATGTTTGAATTGTTGTTTCTGAATACTCGTTTTATCGTTTGAGTGCTTTTGAAATGTGGATGGAATAAAATTTAGCCAAATTTCAAACTTGGAGTGTATTTTGTTAAAATGGTGCCTTCGATATTTGACGACCCAGTGGCGTAGTGGCAGCTTTCTGCCTTCAGCAAAAGTCCTTGATTTCCGGTAGGGGCACAATTTTCCTTCCCAAAGGAGAATTTTGATTGACGTTAGAATCATCAAAATTGGTTTGGTCTCTAGGATAAAATAAACATACATACATACATTGATAAACACATTACCCTGAATCGCGTAGTCGGGTAATAATAGATGCAACGCTTTTTGATAATGCACTTAATTTAAAAGCAACAACAAAGATCTTTTACCACACGTTAACAACCATAAACTTTTAGTTTGAAAGTAAAATTTTTTTTTTGACATTTGTAACTAATCGTTCGCGTCAAACTGAGATCTCGCGCCTACAGTTTGCCTAATAAAAAAATACTTTTGAGGTTAAATGCTTATACTTTTTTTTTTTGTGATAATTGTTTCATTTCTGTATTTGTTGCTGAACCATGAGTGATTCAGTACTTTAAAAAATAGAATGACAGAATCTTTCCATTTATTCTATCGTAGTATAAACGCATAATAATTTATTCATAATAAAACATGTTAACGCCATGTGAAACATATGCGTTCGGTTTAGGAATTTAATATAACCTTCAAGTTGAATAAGCGCCTATCGTAGGAGGAAAATAATAAGCACACGAATGTCCTCATACAAATTTACATCATTATTCTGAGAAGACAATGACAGATGTGTGAAAAATAGCGTTAATTATGGATAATAATCTACAGCTTGTTTATATAAACTATTTTATCGCGTACCTACGTAAACAACTAGGTATTCAACAATCAGAAGGCATATAATAATACATATATATCAAATAATAACGGTAACTATGTATATTTGATCATTAGTTACGTTAAAATAGTCGTTTTCGTAATGAACTAAACAATTACTCATCATACTAATATTATAAATCAGAAAGTTTGTGAGTGAGTGTATAAGTATGCAAGTGTGCAAGTATGTTTGTTCCCTCTTCACGCTATAACGGCTGAACGGATTTGGGTGAAATTTGGAATGTACATAGCATGTACATAACACATAGGCTACTTTTTAACTTGATCAACGCGAACAAAGCCGCGCGGCACGGCTAGTCTACTTAAAGATATTGCCAAGCTGTTTATTTATTTTCATTGTTTATTATACGTTTATGATTAGGTAAATCCAAATATAGTTTATTACTTTCAAGATATGCATAGCCGGCTACTATTTCATTTATTTTAATTTAAAACAAAAATTAGAAATTATTCTCAATTATCGGGTGCATGCCAGTAAGGCCACGAGCAACTATTAGGCATTTGACTTGATAGCCGAAATGGGATCATAAAGAAAAAAAAAATAGTTTATGACTTTATGTCGTCTTAATAATGCCTCTATGGCTGCCATGTCCGAATTAATATGACGAATTAATATCCAAATTAATGTGCCTATAACTAGCCGACGATCACGCTTGCAACGATACCTCATTTGTCAAATTATGATAATTTGTTTAGAAGTCACCATGGAACAGATGACATACATACATACCCCCATACATAAATTAATAAATTTCCTTCATCCTTCGCCGTAGTCGGATAAAAGCCAACCGTATATTAAGCTCAAAATCATCTACAACACCTACGTACTGAATATATTACCTGTATCAGCCAGTACTCACAGCAAAAAACGCGTTCTCTACCAACGATGCCCTTTGCTGACAAACATGAAGGGTTAACAGTCTACTGCGTAAAGAAGGGTGTGACGAGAAAAAAAACAGCATCAGTACTTATTTGAAACGTTTTGTGTTTCTGACGTGGGTCGGATCCGGAGTCAATTTGTTAAACCGTAGAGTTCTGATGCTGACGTAATTGCTTATTCAGTTCATGTCTTCTTGGTATATTTTAATTATGCGTATAAATAAACGTTTATTTATGGCTTAGGTTTAAGCAATCACCAGATATAATGAAATATAACGCCCAAAAAATCGTAAGTACTTACCAGATTTTAATCCCCATTTTAATATGAAATTATCACCAATAAACGTAAAGTCTGCTAACCTGAAAAAGGCAAGTATCTTCAGAATAATCGCTGATATAATATAATACGAAAAAAATGATTTATTTACATATTTGGATGACATTTTAAAATAAAATGCGAGTACATATTTGGTGCACGCGTGGCCTTTTTGGGTTATGAAAAGTTTTTGTAGTAAAGGCATGACTTAAATAGCCCGAAAGATTTTGGTACAGGTTTCATTTATTTGTACATATATTTTTTTTTTGGATGAGGCTGTTTAGGGAAACGATTGTTTTTTGGTGGTCATAAAATTTTATCCCTTCATTTATAGTGTAGACAAGTGTTTGACCCTATCTCACCTGATGGTAAGCGACGATGTAGTCGACGATGGTGCACGCTTGCCTAAAAGATATCTATTCACTCGTGACTTGAAGACTCCTATATTGTTCTCATCCCATAATGATCATTTATATATAACTAGTTTTTTTCCGACTGATTTTCACCATGGTAATAATCATATTCATCTTCTGTTCTCAAATCAAATCAAAATCGTTTATTCACATGGGCCCCAAAGAGGCACTTATGAAAGTTAAAGACTCTACTGCCAGATTCGCAAAATTACAGCCTTCTCTACCTGGCAAGAAACTCGGCGGCGCATTTTTTTTTCATTCATTAAAAAAAAGCATTCTTAAACTCTAAGACATAAATATATTACACAAGGTATAAATTATGTAGTCTATGTTATGTAGTCGCTAGAAAGCGCTTGTGCAGTTTTCCTCCATGCATCCTTGTCATTAATATAGTCAATCGTTTTATAATATGATACACACATTACACCCAACAAGGCATTTATAAAAACACATGCGTTGCCCACACACCCATTGACATATCCAGAAAAAAATATGGCGAAGCTTACTAGCACCAGACCTCATTGACCACTGCATATTTCCATCACTACTGCACTTCTTTTTTATTGAATTTTAATTCTTATCGCCGAGACAATAAAGTCGCCAAATGCACTTCAGTAAAGTTACATCTGGCCATACAAATAGACTACAGGGTACTTTTGACGTGGCTGTAAATCATGCCTGTGCGCTGATACCGGCTGAAAGCCATCAAGTTGATAAATGAGTGTAAACCGAGCCTAAAGTACGAAGGGATGTTTTGGAGTATGGGATGAGTGTAGGAGAAAACTAGCTACATCACTTTGTGATTGGAAATATTATATGTCATTTAGATTTGAACTAGCAATAGAAGGCGAATTTAAAGCAAAGAGAAGTACGTGTATAAGTACTTATTAATATATTTTTGGATGGTCGCATTTTCAAATCCTATAATGGCTTTGAGCTTTAGGTGAAGGTAATGTGGTAATATCCACGGTGGTAGGGCATTTTCATCCTGTACCCAAATAGGTATACCACTTTCAAGTTGTCCAAAAAATTGTCACCAAGCTTTAAATTGTGATTAAATTAAAGTTAAAAATTGTTTATTTATATGAGACTCATATGATTACTCATGAAAGTAAATAGCTGTAATTTATTTATTTAACATAGCAATTTCACATTACACATCGTGAAATTAAACTTAAAATTAAAGGTAGTAGGGAATCTTATGATAGGCATTAATTACTACTTATCATTTATAAAATGTACTTTTAAACAAGGATAAATAAAATAGTTCAAATAAAAAGTCTTGTATACATAAAATAATTTAACCTTACAAAGTTACTTATACTTGGTAAGTAAGGGATTGCAACCATTTGTCGCATTTCAGTTTGAATTTATAAGTTGGCAAGGAATAAATGTCTAATTGTTTATTAAGTCTGTTGTAAAGTTTTGAACTAATATAATAATAGTGACGACTCGCTATTGCCATCTACGTTCGATTTTACATATTTTATCATATGTATATATATATTTATATATAAATAAATTGTTGAAAGAAAGAAAATACGTTTAATATTTATGACACATACAACATTTATACTACAAACAGATATACACAGATACACAGATATAAACATACATCAAACAATCAAAAATATAAGAAAGAGAAGTATGAATGTTGTAAGTGTCATGAATATGGGTTACGACTCGGCATGTTGTGCATTAGTTTCGCAAAACCTCGAAAATTGCCGTTGTTTTTTTGTAGTGTTTGTAATTGTCAGGGCAAGGTTTGTATATATTTTTTTTTATTCATCGAACATTGCACCGGGGCGAATCACTAGTCACATACAAAAGAAAAGTAGCCGCAGAAAGTCCGATCTACAAAATCTCCACAATGGTAACAATATTAATCTGTGGGTAGATAAAACGTTCCACACAACTTATGTCAAGCCATTATAGCCATAATTTATCTTATTTTTATCTGGATATTTCTTCCTGGGGTTTTGTGCTGGGGTGGATGAGAGTTGCTTAGTTGATAGATACTTATACGAAACCATCAAACTTAATCTATAAGATATAACTAGATATTACTCTCATATAACAAATCTGATAGTTTATGTGTGTGTGATTGTGATATCTCATGTTCATATTTGACATACATCATACGTGCATTATACTTAGACAATCCTACTAATATTATAAATCCGAAAGTTTGTGTGTAAGTGTGTAAGTATGTTTGTTCCCTCTTCACGCTTGAACGGCTGAACGGATTTGGATGAAATTTTAAATGTACATAGATTATACCTAGGATAAACACATAGGCTACTTTTTAACTTGATAATAGCGGGCGAAGCCGCGGGGCACGGCTAGTTAAACATATAGTCAAGACCATGGAACAGGACATACCTATGCTATTTTTATCTATATTAAAATACTGATAAAAACGCAGTGTACAGTTTTTACCCGACCGCGGCGAAGTATAAAGGAGATATTTTAGCACCGTATGTCTCGTATGCTTGTAAGTACCAGATTCACTTAGCCGATTGTAGCATTATGATATGAGGTGTCGTTGTATTTGTCTCAGTTCTGCTGGTGTAGGTTAGGTATGTTATATTTTTACCTGGTAAGTGTATAAAAAAAACACAATATCGCGTCGGTGATACTCCATAAAGTAGAGATCATAAAAATGTAGGTACAAATATTACATTGAGACGGATGTCAAAAAAAAGAGTTTCGAAATGCCGTTTGAAAAATATAAAATACAATAATATTGATTTGAGTTTTAGATAGTTTTAAGTATAGTTTTATATTTAATTTCGTTTTTAGATTCTTTATACAATACAATGCAAAAAACTTTATTGTATACCAAAAATTATAAACAATGTCAAATAAAATATAACAATCATCGTTATAGTACAATGGGCGGTTTTATCGCTTAAAGCGATCTCTTCCAGATAACCTTTGGATGGACAGTAACAGAAGAATGAATAGAAGGTGGTGTACAAAAAAAAAATATAGTATTACAGCATTATTCACACCTACTCTAGAGACTATAGATACTATATTTATATTCATTAATATAATATTTTCTGTTAGTTAAGTACGCTCTTTTATGTTGTTTTGTTTATGTTTTGTAAATCGCATTTTCTTTATAATATGTCAGATATTTATTTATATTCGCTCTCAAGAATAAAGCACATCTAGGTTGAATTGAGAAGCATAAATAACCCAGTCCTGCTTAAATTGCATTCTTGTAAGTACTCGAGATTCATTCCTTCGGGAATAAACTTTCCCCTATTCATCTATTCATTGCGCTCAATCCTTACAACCCTACGTCCGACAAAAAAACTCTATTCTTATTTCACTACATTGTGCATGTGCAATACACCGTTGGAATTGAGCCGGATGCTTCGAAATCCTTCACGATTTGAGGTTAGGGTGAGGTAGATTGGATGCGGTGAAGGGTCTACTGACCAGTGTTATACTAGGCATTATTATAGACTCACCGTGTTTTAACCTTTATTTCTTTTACCCAACTGCCAAGCAAGGCCTTTTCGCACGTATCTTGTATATATAATAATAATAAATGTTTTAGTAATAAAATAACTTAAATTCACCTCTATCTTAAATAAGATTAAATAACAGAAACAATAAAACGAATTTAATTTATATGAATGTACGAGTATGTATATATATATGTGTAAATTTCTTTATTACCTCTCATCTTCAAAACGGCTGAATGAATTTTGACAGTTAAGGTATAAGTCTCAAAAACCGCTAGCGCGGAGGACAAGTCTCTGCCCTCTGCGCTGTGGGTCCTAGGATCGATTCCTGGCAGGAGCACAATTTTCCTGCAAGGAAGATTTGTGCTTTTGGTTCTGGGTGTGATTGTGTGTGTGATATGTAAATGCTTCCAGCACCCACGATACAAGTCTTTGAACTAAGTGTGGGGTTGTGAGTGTGAATGCTTTTGTTTTGTACCTACAGCTGGTATATAATACTCAACTTTACTCGTATCGCAACGTAGAACTAGTTATTTTGTGGAATTGCTAACTTTACGAGAATCGAAGCATAGGCGCTGGATTGAGTAACTTATAAGCAGCTCGGATCTTCAACATTTCCCATGTGAATAAGAAAATTCCACAAGAAGCCAAGGTCCGCCCGAACTATTACTCTTACAGACAGTCTGAAGTCCGAACGAATACACTGCTAATCCGAGATAGAAATCTAAGACCTCCGGTCAATGCTTTGAATTCCCCAACGGGCTACCTTCGGAATCGAATATTGGAATACTGAATAACGAATAACAGATGATAAGGCCTTTGGAAGATGGTATCCCAAGTTTCGAAGTTGTATTATGATTGGTACTTCGATTCCAGAGCGGCATACTTCCAGAATTACTTTTAGAATTAAATTATAGCTTTTTAGATTTTGACAGTTCTCCAAACTACTGCCGAGCGTTAAATAGCTAGAATAATACAGGAAGGAAATATAACGAAGGAAATAGTTATAAATAGAAAGGAAATAGTTATAAATGTTTGTGTGATTAACAGGATATATAAATATAAACACATAAACGCTTTCACACTCACAGCCCCACAAGTTCAACGACTTGTATCGTGGGTGCCGGAAACATTCACATTACACACACAATCACAACTAGAACCAGAAACACAAATTTTCCTTGGGGAGAAAACTTTTGTGCCTGCCGGGAATCGAACCCGATACTCCCGCTTAGAAGGCAAACGCTCACCTAACTAACAATGTATTTCGTTAGTTTTGACTGACACAAACATTTACAGTGAGAGCGACCATGGTAGCTTAAGAACTTATATATAACTGTTCCATCTCACATTAATTCATTGCATCTTTTTTTTTTTATTTGTGACAGGCTAATGTTTGACCACTTTCTCACCTGATGGTAAGTGACGATGTGATCGAAGCTGGTAAACACACTAGGCCTGGAATACGCAGGCTCTCAAGGATAACTGCCGGAACACCGTATTACCATTACCGTATTATTTACACGCTAGCACCATTAGAGGCTTAAACGTGAGTTAAACTTTCCTATTCTTCAGTCTTAGT
Source organism: Lomographa bimaculata (assembly GCA_948107665.1). Taxonomy (NCBI): domain Eukaryota; kingdom Metazoa; phylum Arthropoda; class Insecta; order Lepidoptera; family Geometridae; genus Lomographa; species Lomographa bimaculata. The sequence goes on from OX403599.1 coordinate 12,503,630, forward strand.
TGTTACGTAACTATATCTAATTGGTTGGTGATATCAGACACTTACAAAACCAATTAATCATTATATCTATTTTTGAGTACACTTTACTTGATTAGTAACAAAGTATCGTAATTAACGAAATGGACTCGCACCATATTATAGTAAAGTTTATCTGCTTGAGGATTAGATTTAATGTTGTCTTAATAACATATGTTGTTATATATTCAATTGCGTTCTCTCACATGGCTTTGTATAGAAGTACATGTTATTGCATATTATGATAAATTAGTCCTATATGTTCCATAAGTACATGTCCTATCGTTTGATACTTTCATTACTTACAACAGATTGGTACTGTTTCCCCTATGTATTTTATTACATCTCTTTAGATGCAATGACTTAGCTGCAAGATCTATTCTATGTAAGTTCTTAAAAACTACCATGGTCACTCTCACTGTAAATGTGTCAGTCAAAACTGACGAAATACATGGTAAATATACCGTTATTCACACTAACATTTATAGTGGAACAGTTCTATTTCCTTCCTGTGATATTACAGCTATTTAACGCTCGGCAATAGTTTGCAGAACTGTCGAAATGTAAAAACTTTAGATCGATGAAGGCATAAGATCCTAAAAATAATACTGGATAGTTTAAGAAAGGAATCGAGTAATGCTTCGAATGTTGATAAGCGTTAGGTATACGTATATGGGCATATGACACGGTGTTATGTCTCATATGCCCAAGATCATATTGGTAATTCGCCCTTTCATTCAGATAGTCATGTTGTGGTCGGTATAACCAAGAAGTCATATTAACTCATAATTATTCCAAACAATTCGTAAGTCTAAAAAGTTACGTCATGCGAGACACGCATAGCTCGGTGGTTAGTGGTAAAATATCGTCGCAGGAAGAAGCTTGCTATAAAAACATGCTCACAGAAATTGTATGCACCCAGGCCAATAAGGACCATTTTACAGTTTCAAGAAAACCACAGGAAAGCAGCGTCTATTTTCAATTAATCAGTGTACCGGTCACATACACCGCAGACTCAGTTGATGCAGAATGTCCAGCCTCCCCAGTGGCTGGCCACATCCCTACGCACCCTTACCTTTAAATTATTCCGTAGCTTCAGCTAATCGAGGGAGCTCGAATGAATCTTGGAATGATTGAAAGTGATCGTTTGAGGATAGAAGGATTGAAATTTGGAGATTCCTACCGATAGTTTTAAAGATTTGATGTATTTTTATAGGTTCAAAGACGTCAGGTTTAGGCATATCAAATCAACAGTAAAAACATAAAAAACAAGCTTTCAGCTCACCCTTAATGCAGCAACCATGCCATAGTAAAACTTAAAACCGATTATAATAATTAAATATACCAAACATTGTGTTTGCTGACCGTTCAAGGGTTATTTTAGCTGGAGCTAATCCTGGATATTGGATATTTTGAAAATAAGTTGTAATTTTATAGGCTCAATAGACGACAGACATATGAATATTAAATTAATAGTATTAGCTATATTTGAGACCAAGAGTGAAGCTATATTAAGCGAATCAATGCTTTCGACTTATGCTTTGTTGTACTTATATTTTGCATGTCTCACTACAAATTCAAAGCGTTTGATTTCACTTTTTTAAAAATCCATAGAATCGAGCATTTTATTTATCATTTTATATATCTGGTAATATGATAAGATTGGTAAACAAAAAGGCAATAACACCAAATAAGATTCGAGCTAAGGTTTTTAATCAATTGGTTTTAAAACACATTATAAGATTTATCATAATTAAAGTAACAATTTGCAGCAATACTTATGTGTAGGTTTCAAAGCATCCCAATTAAAAATAAAGGAACCTATAGACGTATTGATTTCATATAAATAAAGGTATCAGATGCGGCAAAACATTAAAGTATCTCTTTACAAAGATTCCAAGCATTCCAAAAAGGGATTGCATTAACTCGAAGGGCGTTCGCTTCCTGTCTCACTGTCGAAATGTTAATTTACCGGAAATTAAAGTTGTTTCAACTTGTTACCCTTTGGACATGACTCTTTTACTTATGTCCTTCGACCCTCATGAATATGCTATGTGGATTTTTTAAAGTCCTTTGAAACTTGTTTATGTATTTTATTGATGTTCGTTTTGTGTCATTTATTTTTGCTATTTTAAGATAATCCTACTAATATTATGAATCGAAATGTTTGAGACTGTGTGAGTGAGTATTAGTGTGAATATGTATTTAATTGTGTATGTTTGTAAATATTTGAATTGGAATGTGCGTCTGTTTTGCACACCTATGTAGATCCTGGAATAGGCGATTGTCTACTTTTTATTACAATTTATTGAATGAAACTGCGAGAACAATTGCTTAAAAGTTACTACGTGCCCAATGCAGTAAAATAATTACAAGCAACACAATAAATCAGAATAATGCAATGAAGAACGGCATGAAATCAATTTAATTTAATTATTATTTAATAACACTAAGTGTTTGAACTTTGTTTGGGACTGTGAGTGTGAATGAGTATACGTTTGCGTTTGTATATTTTTAGTTTTTCCTTATATGCAAATTGAATATGGTAATTTTATAAAAAAAACTTTTGCTTACTAATTTTGTTTGTATAAGAAAATTGTTTTTTGCGTTTTTTTCTTCTACTATAGAAAGTTTCTCGTGACCACGGCTAATGCAACTACGCAGAAACGTCGAGGTTACAAAAAAAATGTTTTTGAGAAAAAACCTTCTTTTTGTAACCTAAATCTTTAACTATCGTTAGGGAAACCTCTGGATTTTTTTATTCAAGACTAGCGACCCGCCCCAACTTTGCAGGAGTGTAATTTAGAGAATAGAACATACACAAAAAATTTCATCAAAATCAATCCAGCCGTTTAGGAGAAGTTCAGTCACATGCACACGTACAGATTTATAATAAATATAAAAAAGACTAGTAGTTCCCCGCAGCTTCGCCCGCGTTAATAAAAAAACATTATTTATCGGATCGCAATGTTAATCTAAAACATTTTGAATCCATCGGAAAACATATAAAAATGACATCAAACTCGGTCCAGCCGTTTAGTAGGAGTTCAGTCATACACACGTACAGAAGAATTATATATTAAGGTATGTAAATGTTTTACCACTAACTCAGCCACAAAGTTATGTATGTAATTCGGCCCCAAAAACTTCCAAATGGTACCTACTTATCAGAAAACACAATCACAGTCAAACAGTTTTATTTTCTTGTTAAATGTGTGTTTAATAAAGAATATAGAAGTAAATCGCTTTGTCCGTGTTAGTGGAATATTTATTATAATAATATATTTATGTTGCTAAGCGGTTAGGATCCATTATTTAAAAGCATGCATTGATGCATCTGTCCCTGAACTAAGAAAATATAACTCATAATTATTACCGAACTATAATTATATTCTTTTACCTGTTGTGTCCCCTCAATTATTAAAAATATATAATATATTAATATATACAGAATATTTCAAGGTAATTGCCTTGAGTAGTATACAGTCTTGCACTTCCGCGTCTGGGAATATGTAGCAGCTGACTGTGTTACTTTAGCAAAAAAAAAATTCATTAAATGCCTTCCTGTGTCTTTAGGCACTGCACAAACTACTACACATTTATCGAAACATATTAAACAATAATGCACTATTATTATTATTATCCAATTGCATTAACCGTAAAAAAAATAGGCATAGTTACAAAAATAGCTTTATTTTTTGTAGTGTTCGAAATTGTCTGGATTAGGTTTTTATGAAAGAAAAAGTTTTCTGGCCCGAAAAACAATAACTGTTTAAGCATGGGTAATACCGCGGGCGTAGCTAGTATATATAGCTATATACCTAGTATATGATAAAATATTCATATGAATATTTCCATGATAACATGTTATATTTTTGTATTCCCTGACAAAAACAATACTAATCACCCTTTGAAAGGGTATCTATTAGTAGGTACCAAGATATATACCTAGTATATGATAAAATATTAATATGAATATCTCGATGATAACATGTTATAATTTTGTATTTCCTGCCAAAGACAATACCAATCACCCTTTGAAAGATATATATAAATCGGTACAAATATATATACGTAGTATATGATAAAATATTAATATGAATATTTCGATGGTAACATATGTTATAATATTGTATTCCCTGCCAAAGACAATACCAATCACCCTTTGGAATCTATATGTAGGTACCGAGATAGGTACATATTTATAGTTATAAATATACTAGGTTATTGAATGTACCTATCAACAATTATCTTATCGCTTCAGTGATTCACAATGTGGGTATTGTGAGTCAATTTGGTTGTATACATGTAGAATGTTTGCATGAACACTGATAAACACAATCAATGATATTTCTACGGCTGACACACTAGACGCATTTGATTCGCGCGGATGGCACTACGTGCGGTGACGCGGTTACGGTCGCTTTACCAGCGAGGAACATATATGGTAACAAATACGTACCTAAAGCGTATCGCAAAAAAAAACGATTTTTCTAAAAAAACGTAAAAAGTAGCCTTTGTATTAGCATTGGGTATAAGCTATGTATATTCCAAATTTCATCTAAACCCATTCAGCCATCACAGCGTCAAAAAAAAAACAAACATACACACTTACACACAAAATTTCGGTTTAACAATATTATTAGTGAGATATCACACTAATATTATAAATCCGAAAGTTTTTGTGTATAGTTGAGTTTTTAGTCAAAAAAGTCTATCCAGATAAAAACAAATACTATTAAGAAGAGAAATAAATGTCTGCTTATCTGATTTAAAAATCGTTCTTTACATAAAGGGTTAATTATTTTCCTTTGTATATCGTACCTATTAATAACTTTGGCACAATACTTAGACTCTTCTCTCTCCTCTTTTCAATGTAGATATAGATTATATGCGACGTAATCAGAATCAGTGTTAGAGATAATAGGCTATAAGGCTCACAATCGCTTACTAAATCACGATACCAATTCCACTGAAGGGTTCAGTATATGGGGGCCAGTTAATTAAATTTCAGTCTGACTAGTATTTCAGCTATGGATTGTATGTGGTCTTCACCACAGAAATCTATGTTCTATTGATGTAGTTAGATGTAGATGTCGAGACGTTCATGGTATTTGTACTCGCGGTCTACTGGATTAGGGTTTAGATGTCTACTAGATCAAGATAGTTTTAAATAATTATTTATTTAGGTAATATAACTAACTATGTTTGATTTCGTTTTTAGTTTGGTGTTGAGACACTGGGTCTGTGAGGACCATAAATGAATAGAGTTTGACAGTTTGTCTTGTTGTTACGAGTAGATAGTAAAACGGGCATCGGGGAATTAACTCGTGTAATTCAAACACTCTCCAAAGTATAAACGATAGAATACCAATAGACTTACGACCTTACGTCGTTGACCGAGATTTATATCTATATATATAATATTCATACAAAATTATAGTCCTATACCACGCGCTAGTACCTAATACAACCTAGTATCTAACCTAGTAATCTAAGGTAATCTTATAGGTCGATAATCTGTGCTGTCGGTCTGACACTGGCCACAATGACAAATCCTTTGTTAGATGAGAACGCCGACGTGTAGACACCGCCTCGGATTACAGCCAGACTACTGGAATAGAGACCGCATTGTTGGTTCCTATTTCTTTTAATTAGACGCAATGTAATATGACTGCGGAGTCGTAAATATTTATAAATAATACAAATTTATATTAGTTTTTGAGATACCGATAAAATGCTGTTTTTATATTACTTATTACAAAGCGCTGACGTATGCCTACCTTATCGAATTACTCACTAACAAACAATATATTTGACGACCGATTTTGGTGCTGTAGGTAAGAATCTGCCCTCTGCTCCGCGGGTTCTGGGTTCAACTACCGGCAGGAGTACAATTTTCCTTTCCTAGGAACATTTGTGCTTCTGGTTCAGGGTGTAATTATGTGTGTTATGTAAATGTTTCCGGCACCCACGATACAAGTCTTTGAACTTAGTGTAGGGCTGTGAGAGTATGCAGGGCAAGTGCCGTTAAAATATGGCAAACGTACTCGTGTGGAACCTTGATTTTTATGGAATTTAGTAAATTTCTTGAAACGTAATAAATATAAGGTACTACATTAAAATGTTTTGCTTACCAATATAAGTATAATAAACTTTTTTTTTCTATAATTGTTTGTACGACAAACATAAGACAAGCCAATTTAAAAAATAACACAATATGGCATTACTAGTTGAGCCTAGCCCTAGGCTTTGCCCGCTGATGATGATGATGATTAAAGTATGTACTAATCCAGAGTATAAGCTACCTACATTCCAAATTTCATTAAAATCCATAAAGTGGTTACGGAGATACGTGGCCACAAACATTCACACACACATACATAAACTTTCGCATTTATAATATTAGTAGGATAGGATTAATGGAAAAATATACTGCGTGAAACTCATTTAATTGTGAAACTATCTTACCGGAAGAAAAAAATTAGAAAAATAAGAAAAAGTGTAAAAAAAATGAAAAAGTTTCATAAAATGATATAAAAGTTTTACAATGATAAAACATGTGATTGCAATGCAAAATATTAGTTTTGGAAGCTTCCAACAATATTTATAGGTATTCAATTTTCACTATATCTAAGTAATGATGGCAACTGTTATAAATGACTCAGTGACTGAACTGTTAATAATAGTGATAACATATTCGCAACGACGCAAAAAAAACACAAGTAACAATGATACATCTTAATTTAAACTTGTTGACTCTAATGTAATCTTATCATGCAATTAACACACCGACATATATTACGATTTATTTTAATTAAAAATTGTAGGCACTCAATGAAAATTAAAACAGTATTGTATATTATAAGTCACTTAATTACTATAAAAAATTTGAGCTTTAGGAAATATAGGAAATTAGTTCGTAGATAGAAACAGAAATTGGGATATAATATACCATATTACTATTACAATTGTGGAAGTTGTCTTTAAATATGTAAGTGTGTTTGTTTTCTCTTCGCGGTTCTATTCGGATAAAATTTGGACACATTAAATTTTTTTGCCTACATTTAATTTTTATGCTTAACGCAGTTTTACCACACGTTTTAGTAATTGGCGGTTAAAGCCGCGGAGCAATTGAATAGGTAATTTTAGTAAACTTTTTCATAATTCAGGGGGGACATAAATATATCTCTGCAATAACTCAGATCTAGCGTTAGTCTCGTGTATTTTAGAAATAGCAATTTATTACATTATATGTGAACATTTACATTACATTTTGCGCATATACTGAATTTGAAATCATGATATACTGGGAGATTACTTCCATTCCAATCCAATCCTGAAGAAGGGATATATTGAAAGGGTACCAATCCAAATCGACTGGCTATTATCATCACAAGTCAATCGCGACGTGAACCCCGACGGAATTAATATTCATGAATTATCTTTATCGTTGATTTCGCACCATTTAACGCTCAAATTCCGACATCAATAAACCGAGTACAGCAGCAGTGATTCTGACTGCTATATTACAATAGAATAAGATTACCCACGGGTAGTAGTTTTGAGAAGAGTTACTTATAAGCTCGATTCCTTGTAAGTAACTAAGGTCTTTGCTGTAAAGATGTATATAACTTTAGTTACGTTTTAGGAAATATAGGAAATTGGCCAGCAGACAGATAATGTAAAGAACAAAATTAGATATGCCCTCTAAATTAAGGATGCATTCATGTTAATTGTGCCCCATAGTTTCGCTAAAAAGTTAAAAAGTAGCCTATGTTTTCCAGAGTACATAAGCTATGCACGTTTACAATTTCATCTACACCCATTGGAGTGTGAAGTGGAAACACACATATTATTATACACAATTTTTTTAATTTATTATATCAGTATGACCAGTTTTTTTCCGTGCCAGAAAAGCAAGAACTAATCGACGGTTCGGACGGATGGTAATTGAGTTTGTTTGATACATTATTTACTATATACATCTTGACTTTGATTGAGAGCTCGATATTTCGGCACCATTATAATAAGCGCCATCATCAAGAGAATTCTCTCGTGACGTGTCCGTGACGAGGTTAGCTTAAAAACTTATATAGAAGGTACGTATTTACCGTAGACTTGAAACTCCCTGTTCGGCTTGAAGTTTAAAGATTCAGGCATCCATACAGCGAAGAATCGCAACTCATTTTCTACTCTTTCCCTGTACGGATGATGGACGAAGCGGCACTTTCGGGTGAGGTATTTCCACTGCAACTATACATGGATGACGTTTATAAGTTTGTCTTGTTGTATACGGGCATGGGGAAATTTACTTGTGCAATTGCTGTGCACACTCTCCGCAATTCAAAGGATAAATCACCGATACCTAGGCTAGCTACTTTACCTCGATGACTAAGACTCTGCAGTTTGGACTCGAGGCTCACTATCGTCAATGTAGTATTTTAGCATTTAAACTTAGCTATTGAGTAAATAGGATCTGTAGTATTTCTGTTTACCTAACGCTAATAAAGTGTTACAGAATAATGATAGTAGACTGACGAGATGCATGACTGTTTGACAAGCAATTATAGTTATTTCTTATCAAACATGTATTGTGTAATATAAGTATAATAGTGATAAGATAACAAAAACAAACAAACAACGCAGCGTTCCCAGTGCAACACCAAACCCTCGTATTCATTACAAACGTAATTATGAATTACAACAATTACTTTTAACGACTATAATTAATTTCACTGACTCATTCTTTCTGACTCACAGAATTTAATACACAAAAATCCTTTAAAGGAAATTAAAAGTTCAGATGCACTTTCGAAATCAGATGGCGTGTCACCCACAAAGTTAACAGATTTATTATAATGCGACGCAAAACAGAACCGGCTTGGTTGATGGCGCCGAAGAAATAAGCAATACAAAATACTGATACAGTAGAACCTTCAATTTAAATTCTTGCCTAAACCGCGCCGTTTCTAGTCTCAAACAGATCATATTTCCCGCATAATCACTTTTGTCCCGCATCATGGTCCAGTGTACAGTTTAAAATCATTAACGACGACAAAAGGCTAAATTACCTTCCCTTTGTGGACGGCAATTTTATCTATCCGGACCACTGGGCCGAACCTTATGATAATCTGATTGTAGGGGCGGGCCCTAAGTGGCAACTCTACGTTTGACTTCCGAGGACAAAGTTGGTGGAAAGGTTCTTGAGGAAAATATTTGTGGGAATTATTTCTTGTATTTGGTATGCCTGGAACATTGCGTGGGGGAAATCCTTATGACTCTATATGAGGATAGATAATTATATAACATTCCTTGATTGTATTCACTTGAGGAATCTGAACAAGTTAATGTACTAAAAATGTAACGTCTCTTACAGGCCATCAAACTATTAAATATACTGATATGGGATTTTGTTATAGTGTTTGTGCTAGGATCACCCCTCAATTATGCGAACAATGAAATACCGATGCGTCCAATATCACCCCATGACAGGATGCGTCTGCATAACTCAATATCAAAACTATTTGCTATTGCCATAAAGCCGTACAGACAGGCTAACGATCCATGTCGTTATCTTATATGAAAGCTGAGAAAGCCAAGTTTGAGATGAGAAATTAAATTTTAATGCTGGGCAAAATTGAATTTCTGCACCAGTCTGCATGCGGAGCTATTTTCTTTGAGATATGGAAATAGTCTTTCGCGTTAGGACGTTTTTAGATAAAGTTTGTGTTCAAATTGGTATGCTCAAATGATACATCTTTTACTTCGATCATGAAATCTTTCTCAATTTTGCTAATATCTTATCCATGATTAGCAAGTTTTGGAACCAATGGATTTCATGCAATTTAAAAGTCGATAACATCTTCTGTTGCTTGCTTTATGTTTGTGGGCAATTATCATGAAGCGGGTTCTAATAACATAAATGATTTATCTTTCAAACTTCGATCTTGAAATTTTCAACAATGTTGCTAAAATCTTAGCTTGGATTAGCAAGTTTTGGTACCAATATATCTCGTGCAATTTAAAGGTTGATAACGTTTTCTGTCGCAAGCTTTGGTGTAAGCAAAAATTGATATAAAACGGGTTACCATAAATGATATATCCTGAACTTCGATCATGAAATCTTTAACGCTATCGCCAATACGCTAGCCATGATGATTAGCAAGTTTCGGTAGCATATATGCAATTTAAAAGTTGATAACATCTGCTATCTGTTACTTGCTTTGTTTGTGGAAAAAAAAATATCATAGGGTGGGTTCCATACAATTGAAATAAGACGTCTCAGGGTTTTTAGGTTTTGATAATGAGGGTCTGAAATATACTTTGGTCTGCCTGTAAATGCGAGTGTTTCCGTGATAATTTCATAATAAACACATGACCTAACAACATTCAACCACAACTATAAGAAAGTACTTAATAATGACAACAATAATATCAAATGACATTACGTAAGTTATAATAACCCATACTTTTCAACTGATCCGCGTAAATTAGCCCAAAATCTCTGGGATGTTGTGAGCATTTTCTGTATTATGCGCTGGACAATAGGAGGAATGTTACTGAGGATAACCTCAGCATAGTGTGTATACGAGTACATCCCTTTGAAACTATTCGTAAGAAATTCTCTCTCATAAATTCTTGTTATATTAAAACTTTCAGCGCCCCAAGCCTTACGTATTGTGAAGGGATACTTTTACTGTTAAACTTGGCAACGTTTCGCAGCTTTATAATTAATGGCCAGAGACGCCATTTTGGGGGCAAAACAAAAAGATAATTGTGCCCAATTAATTTAGGCTCCTTGCAAATGAGGGCGGATTGCTTTTACGTACTTTTCACGTCCCTTTTACTGCTTTTATTGGTTCGAGGCGATATTTAGTTCGTACGATTTGTTTGTTTTGCATTTGGGTTTAGAGTAATGGGGTTCCTTATTGGATTGGCTATTGAAAACATTTATCTAAGCGTCCCTTGGTTAGGTTAGCTTCCTATCTTTAGTAGCTTATATAGTGATGGCATATAGTAGAAAGGGTGGCACAATAGTATCACAGTACTAAGAGGTGTTATCTGACAGGCAAATCTTAATATTGGTGTAAGCTTAAAATTATACTTCAATAATACAATTAAAAATGAAATAGCACAATCAAAATGAATGTTAAAGAATCATGATTCTGTTACAATAAATTTTTACTAAATGATTACCAAATAGGATAATTATCAATTCGAAAAATTTATCAAGGTTGTAGAGCTTATTGTTTTTTCAGTAAGGATACAATTCAAATTGAAAGACAGTTTAAACACTCGATTCCGTCTTAGTGACGAATTCCAGATGGTGATTATAAACTTCAGTCTCAATACACTGATATATACTGTGCTTCACGCCCCTACACGTTTTCATGTGTGCTAATTTTCGGTATTGGTTTTCAAAATTAAAACTAAACTAAACGCTTTGCCACTCACAGCCCTACACTAAGTTCAATGATTTATGTCGGGGGTACCGAAAACAATCACACCTGGAAACAGAAACACAAATTTCCCTTGGGGAGAGAACTGGTTTTCCCACCTCGAACCCGATATCGTAGTCCTTATGATGTTAGGGTAAGGCTTTATGGTGTACTACGGTCGCTATAATTGGACTTTTTTTAAATATACCTGGTAAATTGAGACAAATCAGCAATACCCTTAAAACGCGTTCATTCATAAGGTAGGAAGTGAACACGTTTCTTAAATCAAGACTCTACCTTTAGGTTTGTTATAATAATATAGTGGATACTGATGCATTTGTCTTATTTTTTTTTTGTTTGTTCCAGGCCGCCCTCTGTGCAGACTACAGTGTGCCAGTAGACTGCGTGTCAGCGGGACAGCCGGCGCCAAGACCCAGCTCCTTCCATGAAATCTCTGCACCTAAGGTAATCTAATCTAATCTAGGGTTATTTTTTTTAAAAGGTTTACACTCGTACTGTAAGTCGACGACCCAGTTGGCGCAGTGGACAGGTGTCCCGCCCTCTGCGCCGTGGGTCCTGGGTTCGATTCCCGGCAGAAGCACACTTTCCTTCCTAAGGGATATTTGTGCTTCTGGTTCTGGGTGTAATGTGTGTGATGTGAATGTTTCCGGCACCCACAATGCAAGTCTTTGAACTTAGTGTGAGGCTGTGAGTGTGAATGCGTTTGTTTGTTTGTTACTGTTTTGATATGTAAGTATAAGTATTTTATATATTGCGAAATCGTTCATTATTGCATAACCTTATTTTCAAACTATATCTATTTTTTTTACTGAGAAAACCAGTCAAAACTTCTTTTAACTACTCCATTGGGCGAAACTGCTCTTTATTGTTTTTCAGTCAAATAACTATTCTCAAAAGACTATGGTCAAAAGTACTTGTGACATTTATCGGTAAAAAAAAATGACTGCAACATATACTCAAGCTCCCTAAAAATTATGTTATTAACATGTTCTATCTATATGCAACTTTAATAATACTTCAGTCATTTTCTATCTTTGTCATGCCTGACTAAGAAGAAAAAGAAGTCACAATTAAAATATATAAATAAGATATTGGTAGAATCTATACTTAAATAATCTGAATTTTTGGGGATTTCATACGTTTATTCACATAGTAACGGTGATACATTTTTTATTAAGGGAGTACTACGAGTGTATGAACAAATGATTAGACACATATTTCAATTAAATAAGATGTCAATAATAACTATCAATCAAAACGAAGGAATTGCTTCTTTAAATTATCGATTGATTAAAATGAGGTTCGATGCATGGATTATGACTTTATCTAGGATTATCATTTTAGTAAAATTACACAACAGATATAACAGATACTAACTTTTCATGAAACATTTTATTGGAATTTAAATAACCTATTAATTTTAAAAAAGGTCATGGCGTTTACATGAAAACTTAGTGTTGTTCAAAATTTGAGAGAGATAAATGATTATAATACCTTGCCCCTAATTTGACCTCGTGGTATCACGATGATGAATAATTAATACGATCTGGTGATTTAGAATGAGAATTCCTGTGGATGTTGTCGTCAGCCAGGTTGAACTCATTCAAAATCCCAAACATAACGTGAAAAATTATATGTCATATTCTCTGATTATGTGTTAGTTGTACATAAATATGTAAGTAGTATATAATTTTGTATGTTGTATTTATTTTAATATATAGATTGTTTATTATTTATACATTTTAAAAATTATTTGTTATTGTTTCTTCTAAACTTTTTTGTATACGCTTATCTTTTAGATGCACGCCCAAACATTTTTCTTACACGACCAGGAAAGCTGATAGATAATGCTTCATAGCATTAAGCTATTCCTTGTACACTATTTTGTGCTAAACTATAAAATAAATAAAAATATGTGACGGATTTGTTGACGCCTCTCGACGTAACTACAATACTATTTTCAAGTATCCATGATAGTACTATCATAAGTAATATACTTTAGTTCAAAGGTAAGATGTTTTTTAAACTAAAACAAACAATAGGATAGTGTGCAAACAGCTTATTTGTTGTTATCAGCTAATTCGTCTTGTGGAATTTAGCTCCATTCAAGAAATTCTTATTATTGATAATTGTAAAAAGCAAAGAATTGATAAAACAATCAAAATAATATCATAATTTTATAAAGTCACTTAAATAATAATTATTATTGATATCAAAACAGGTGTTTAATGTTTTGTAGAAAATACATATGACAGTACTGTCGGTGACAGTGTGTGTGTATTCTGACATTGATAATTTTGTCTGTTACTTAATCACGTTAAAATGCTTAGTATTTAAACGTAGAGTTTTATTAATAGATAAATATTTACGCTTTATTTTATATTAGCTGCGCCTCGTGGTTTTACTCGCGTAAGTCCCGCATCCGCGGGAATTCCGATATAAAATTTTATTTCATAAGAACCTTCTCCTGACAATAATTAACACAACAAAGTAAGAATTAACGAAATTGTTCCACCCATTCATGCATGATGCGATGACCAAGGGAAATAGAGATTCATTTTTATATATATATATTAAAAACGCGGACAAAGCCGCGGTGTATTGCATTTTGTTTAATAGTTACTTACTTACATTTTATCTGATTTATCCTAATACTTTATCAAAAAGTAATCTTGAGGACTAAGGTCCTTAAGATTACTTTTTGATAACTTAACTTCTATCAATACGGTGATATCAACTTGATACGATATCAACTTGATATACGATTGTCGGATAATATTTTGTCATAGAAGTACTGTAAGTACTTTTTTGGATAACCATTATGGTGATCGATTGAATTTTAAATTGAACAGCGGTTCACTTTTTCGACAATATAATATTTTCAAATTATAGAAAAATCAGTTTTACTTTTTAATAGTCGTCATAATTCTGTATTTTATTTTAAATTTGCATTTAGAGATTAAGATTTAACTTTACTGAAATAACAATATTATTGTACTTAATTTTTTTAAATGTTAGGTAGGGAATCAATTGACCACTATCTCACCTGATGGAAAGTGAAGATGCGGCCAAACATGTAACATACTAAATTGTTTATAAAATGTTTGCATCTTGAATAAATCGTGTTCTTCTCGAGATCGCTGTAATTTTGCAGATCTGGCAATAGAGTCATTAATTTTCATAAGTGCCTCTTTGGGGCGTAAATAAACGATTTTGATTTGATTTGATAGCAATTTTTTTTTCATAAGCGTTGTACATAATTTAAACTTCATATAGATCTTAACGGTTTTTTACAGTTGAATATATGCAATACATGACTTGAGTAGACATAAAAAAATAAGGAACTGCCCCTCAAACAAGTTTAAAAACTTTCTTTTGCGACTTGTATGCATTTGTATATAAATAAAACCTATAGAATGGTGAGCACATAAATAAATTACGATTGAACAAACAAGTACATTTAACTAAGCGAAAGTATGACACAAGCTATCTCTATAAATTTCTCTTAGCCACACCCACGATATTAAAAATCAATGAACATCTTACCGACCTTTTCAAGAACGTAGTGTTGTGAAAGAATGAGTCATATAGAGTCATTCAACTCGATGATCATATCTGCAAGTTCGTTACTCGGTCACTTGGTTCGCGTGGTCGACTTATGATCCCTTTTAAGTTTCATGAGTCAGTTTCTTATATTCAAGGAATGTTTGCTCATGACCCGCTGAGTAAATAAGTGTTGCAATTGTACATTCAATGTAGTCTGAAGTTTAAGCCGTCTTTGTCACTTGATTTGAATTTGAGTTAAGCTTGTTGTGCTCACTTGATTTACTCAATTGATGTTGGCAATTATTATCATAAAAAACATTAAGACCTTTAAATAGCAGAAATAGCTGAAGTTGTAAGATACACTCTGGAAATAATATATATGAGGTATGACATAGCACACGTTTTTGTCACTATAAGATTACATCAATTGTAAATTGCCAAGGATAAGTTGATAATAATGTTCTTGTATTCTTGCAATACTGGCTTCCGCAAATTAGATATGTGGTTGACCACGTTGCCCATATTGTTATCTACGAACGATTGCTGGAGCCGTCCTTGATTATTCTGAATTCCATTTCCTGATCTGATATCACACTAATATTATAAAGGCAAATAGAAGGCATACAAACACACTCACAAACTTTCGCTTTGTTAGTACTTCACGCTCAAACGGCTGGACCAATTTTGATAGAATTTGGTATGAAGGTAGCTGACACCCTGGATTAACAAATAGGCTACTTTTTTATCCCGAATTTTCCTCGGGTCCGCAGGTAAAACCGCGGGGCGCAGCTAGTCAAGCTAGAAAAGGAAGATTTCGATATGCAATATCTTATTTCTTAATAAAGGATTTTTCTACCGACTTCACAAAAAAGGAGGAGGTACTCAAGACGACTGAATTTTTTTGTGTTGTACCTCATATCTTCGTTCCACGTGAACCGATTTCGAAAATTTGTTATTGTTTGAAATTGTTGCTTTCCGATTGGTCCCATTTAAATTTGATCAATATCTGATCAGTAGTTCTTGAAATATCTTCAATAATGCGTGTTTAGTACATGTAATCTGATCAAAGTTTCGAAGATAAAGCGGTGAAGTCGGTTTTTTTTTAAGCTTTGCTTGTGTTTATTTATTTAATAGTAGAGATGAACAATATTTGTTGAGTAGACATTTGCACATGAATAGAATAGAATAGAGTGTGTAAGTTCGTAAGTGTGTAAGAATGTTTGTTCCCTCTTCACGCTTTAACGGCTGCACGGATTTGGATGAAATTTGGAATTGTAGTTTATACCTAGGATTAACACATAGGCTACTTTTTAACTTAATAATAGCGGGAGAAGCCGCGGGACAAGGCTAGTAGCCATATAACGTAACACATGGATACAATACCTACTTAGTGCACTAGTCGTGCCCCGCGGCTTCACCCGCGTTTTAAAGTTAAAAAGTAACTACATGTTAATCCTACGTATAAGCTATGAATATACAAAATTTTATACAAATCCATTCGAACACTGTAACAGCGTAAAGATAAAACAAACATACTTACACATTTACACGCTTACACAAAACCTTTCGGATTTATACATTTTAGTGTGGCAGAATGGTAGATGACAAGTAATCTAACTGAATCATAAAAATATCAACCTCTTTTAATGTTAAAACTATCGTGAGTATTACACATTACGTTATGTTATATTCGGCTTAAAACACGAAAATTTTGACTTACTTTGTAGTCAACTAGTTTCGGATAAATTTGTCCGAAACTAGTTACTAAACAAATATAACTAAATAAATATCAACCTCTGTCCAATCAGCAAACTCGACCATGGAAAGAGCTATTAACATCATTTATCATACTGACTCATCCGTTGAATGCCGCTGCAAATCACAGCTATCTGCCGATAGAATGTTAATTAACAATAAAATCATTCATAACTATGCTAATTGCTGGTCAATGATTCGTGATATAAATCACTCGGTGTTATTCATCGTAATTATAAAATAGGGCGATTGTAGTTCCCGTGAGTCAGGATATGAGTCAATTGGTACATCCCTGTTTTACACGTCATGCTAGCTTGAATGAGGGTGTGTCATTGTTTAGTCTAAGTTACTTGTAAGTTACGACATAATGTGGTGACTGACTGGTTGTATGACTGATTGCTTGGTTAATTTTTGTCTAGCTAGGCAAAATTAAGCTCACCGTTTTAGGCTAGCTGACTAATCTGTGTTCAATAACTCATCGTTACTTTCTATGTATTATAAGTCTCTCAATCATTACACACTTTTAAAGATTAAATAAAAAAAATATCACTCTTATTAAAGTTAAAGTTATGAATATCTTTTATTAGTCATATATATGTAGATATAATATTAGTTTGTGTATGTTTATAATATATTATTATTATTTATGTAGGTTTTTGTGGGTATATTATGTGTCTATTATTAATAAGTATGTGTTAGTACATTATTTATTTAAATAAGTGTTAAGGTACACGAACGTCCCTGTTTGTAATATGTTTATCATCTCCCTTTGGTTGTCTGGACGAAATCGCTTTGAGGTATAAGACCGTTCTTTGTGCTCCATAAAAGATTTCTTTATGAGTGTTCTTTTTTGGTGTTGCACACCAAAAAAGTACACTTATAAAGAATTTATCTATCATGCCGTTTTAGGCTAGATGTCTAATCCGTGTTCAATAACTCATCGTTACTTTCTATGTGACAACTATAAAATACATCTATGGTGGTATTATAATCATAAAATCAAGTTCACTAAACAGTCACAGCCACCAACTGAGAGGTTGTGTGCAAGCTAGTGTAAATTTGGGCTTATGCAAACTTAAAAATTATAAAATTTATAGCGTTTTCAACGCTATTTAAGAATTGTTGTGTTGAAACTAATCGCGTAGCAGCAATGTGCAAGCTAGATTGCTCTGTATAAACATGTGAACAGCCAGTATAATTACTGGCATATGAGACATACGAGCTTTAGCTTCTGAGAAAAGGGCTAAACAGTACTAGTACCTCCTCCTTTTTTGGGAAGTCAGTAAAAAGGTTAAACTTGGTACTTTTTCTACCTTCACAAAACAGGAGAAGGTACTCAAGTCGAATGTGTTGTTTTTTATTTGTGTTACCTCACAACTTCTTTCCACGTAAACTGATCTTGATTTTTTTTTTTGTTAGAACGATATTTCCTTTTAATTATTATATCAAACGGACAAGTGGCAAAATTGAAATATTTGAAAATACACCGGATTCTCTGTCTGGAAAACAGCTGCACCGATTTTCACCAAGCATAGGTATACGAAAACACTCTCGATCTTCATTTCAAACAATAAAAATTAAATCAAAATCGTTCCAGCCGTTTGGGAGTTCGATGCCCTAGACACTACAAACTTAAAACACCCCTCTCTTTCGTTGGTCTTAAAAAATTGTACCAGTTGCATAGTTATAGGCAAGCGTAACGCTTCCCTTACTTCGCAAATAACCGTCTAAAAGCATTAAAGACTGATGTCTTATATAACCAACATTCAAGGTGACTTCATAATCTCTCTGGTATCCTAGTACCTTCTGATCGTATCACACATTATGATTGACCAGATAGAGAACAACTACATGGTACTGGTTATTATACATACTAGCATAATTACTATGGTATGAAGAATTTCTAATTCGAAAATAGCATCATTTCAAAATCAAGAGTTTTATTTTACTTTTGCGGTATTTCCCTCACAACTGTCGATGCGTCATGATTCCATTTTAAGCTCCAGCTCAACAGGTATTTTAAGTTTCATATTGCGACTTACACCTTACCATTCAGGTCATGTGGAGCTTTATGTTATGCGTCACAAAAGCTTTTTCGGTCTCCTGATGTCATCGTGACGTATGTTTTGGGTAATCAGGATGTGCTTGATGGTTTGTCGTGAGGACTGAAAAGTCATAAGTAACCTTATACGAGATCAGCGAAAGAATACCTTTTTTATTGTGAACTAGCTGTAGGTGTTTTACCTCTTTTTTGTTTATGTTTGCCTAGTACTTTACAAAGTCCGACATATGTCACAATTCGGGAAAAATATTGTATGGGAACGTCGAAAGTCGACTTCATGTATTGTTTTAGTCGTCTGAAACGCTGTTTCACCTACATGTAATTAACCACCGAAACAATTATATTCGAGGCTAATCAATTATGACATTATATATAAGGGCAGATTACTATTAAACCGACTTTTTACTAAGTATTTGCTCCAGTAAAACGAATACAAACAGAGCAGAAATCTTGCTTGCGTTTCCATCGAGCGATGTTCAACCCTGTGCAGGGAACCAGCAGGACACAAATTGGAACGGTAAATGATACACAGTTGAAATGAAGTTTTAAGTTAACATTTCATTCAACGAAAATTCATATAATCACTCGTCAAGACAATCATGTAAAGAATAATTAGATTGGTTGTTACTGAAACTTATACGTTTGTAGCCCAATTTAATAAATCAGATATAGCGTTCATTTCCTTATTTTAGATATTTATTTTTTATTCGGTATCCTGAATAAAAATAAAAATAAGGTGGTCTACTAATGTGGTGGTCTAATAAGGTACTATCAACCTGTCACAAACTTATCACGACATGATATGTAGATATTGATCTACATATTATGTCGTGATAAGTTGAGCCTTAGCTGAAAAAGCCAAAATTGAGACTTGTCATCATCGAATGCTGCTTGTATCTCTAGCAGCATACTTTACTATAAATATAGAGGCAAAAGATGTTTACTCGGATAAAGTGTTTAATAATAGTTTTCAGAAACGATAAAACCAAATATTTTTATAAACACATAGATAGATAGATTATGGCATAAACAGTATTGTAGGTACATAGGCGAACTTAATGCTAC
This sequence comes from Lomographa bimaculata, assembly GCA_948107665.1. NCBI lineage: Eukaryota > Metazoa > Arthropoda > Insecta > Lepidoptera > Geometridae > Lomographa > Lomographa bimaculata. The sequence goes on from OX403599.1 coordinate 12,523,535, forward strand.
AAAACATTTTCTTCCAGTTAACCTGGGCGTATCGAGGATATTTCGATATGGCAGTGCACATCATAGTCATAGTATATACATCATATACATCATAGTTGCATTCAATTTATTTTATCTACTCTGCACAGCGTCTTATCTTTCTAGCGACCGTAACTACAATATTACGAAACATCTAAACAAATATTTTACGAAGCTCATAAGTTGAAGAAACTCGTAGGTAACACAGATACAGGTTCTTCATAAGACGATAATGTGAAGCCATGGAACTTAAGGAAAACTATTACAATAACAAATGCGTTAACAAAGTCAAAAGTCCGTTAACAAATGCTATCTAAAACACGGGGAAGACCAGAATATTACCCAAGATAAACTGTAATTGGTAAAACTACGTATTCAGTTTCCACATAAGCTAACATTTATGTATTAAGAGGACACTCGATAATTTAATTACGCACAGTTTTAACCTCAATAGATAATAATTTGTACGTCATTAGAAGTCAACTAAAATCAAATAATGAGAATTCGCACAAAATTTATCCTTGTCGTTATTTCTATATTATTCGAAAATGTCTGTCGGTATATAATTATAATAATTATGTCAGCATTAACTAATAAACAAGTCCTAGTTTAACAATTTACATATTTAAGTTATATAATTGAAACGCATTAAAAAAACCGATTTCATCGCTTATATTTCGGTTTTGGCTGGAACGATTTCGATAAAATTTATATGACCACCTTTGAAGTATACTCTACCAAACAAAAAAATAATCATCAAAATCGATTCACAATAGGCGGAGATATCGCGTAGCATAAATTAAAAAAAAAACTTACAGTCGAATTGAGAACCCCCTTTTTTGAAGTCGGTTGAAAATGGTTAAAGTTGGTTTAGACGATTTTTAATGTTCGGCAGAGTGCCTAAAATGCTTGCTGCATTAACACGCTGTACAGCTGTAAGGCTTATTCTCTGTCCCAAATACAACCCAGCGTCTAGGTCATGTGCCCACACTAATGCCGACCCATCTTCCTAGTAATGAGTGTCATACCATCGGGTCTTTTGCCGTCGTCACGCATCAAGCCAGTTGACTAAACTCAAAAATTTGTTGTCATGGGTGTCGGAAACATTCACCTCACATACACAATCACACCCAGAACCAAAAGCGCATATTTCCCTTGGGGAGAAAACATATTTCCAAACGGTTTATGTACACAATATCAAGTCGAAAATAAATGACAATAGAAAAATACCATCGTCATGTGTATCAAATGAAATACCATTTCGAAAGTATGTAATTAAAAAAATCCAATATAAAATCTATTTATTTCTCTTCAAAAAGGTACAAACATGGACTTGAAAGAAATACGGACGAAATCTCATTCAATCATCGGTGAAATAATATCCGTGTGTGCGTGTATATCGCTCCAAACTATCACAGACAACTAAATAGTTACTGTGTCTATTGGCACCGATTGTCTGACCTTAGGTGTATTTGTATGCGTGCAGCTCGCGTTATGACAAGCGAAAATTGTAGGACATTTGTATTTTTCCGTAGGTACAAATAGTAAAATTAGGCATTTTAAAGTTGTTTACGAAATTGGTACTACTTTGTCAGAGTTGGTGTCTGATGGTATCGTTAAAAACCGATTACAGATCACCAGGACAATATTATAGGTTTCGACATTAATGGCGATGTTCACGTTATGCAATACGCTAAACTGTTATTGATAAAAAATTTATGATACCTACAGTTTATAACGAAGGAAAATCACAAAGCTATTTATATTTAGTAGTAATAAATTTGGGTTAGGTATCTTTAGTGGTGAATAAAATAAAAACTAAATATAAAGCCACAAAGATTAATATGAAATTGTATGTATATCCTTGTTGACGTTACTAATCTGTGTTAAGGCGGAGATTGCAGCATGCGTAAAGATTTGTGTTTTAAGTAAAAAATATTTTTTGTTGTCATATTTTAATTTTGATCTAACCGTTGGCTTAATTGATTGCGTGACTGCCTTCTAAGAGAGGGCTTTAAATTGGATTTAAATAATATTTTATTGATGATAAATTTTTGTTTATAAAATGAAACAAAACCATTTCGGTAAAATTGGATTACACCCCATACAAGTGTGTTTTTATTTCATTTTCTTGCTTTATAAAAAATATTTACAAATGTACATACACGCGCAATATTGCGTTACTGTCATAGTTGTGTTATTGTGCCAAATGTTGCTCCGCTGAATACGACATCATATTATATTATGCTTATAATTAATTATTTATTAATTGACCATAATATGTATTTTATTATTATTAGACCGCCTGGTTGAGGCGACGCGTGAGTGCTGGTACTTATTTGGCTCAACGCATTACAATTCAGAGAGGCAATAAGTGAGGCTTAAGCACTTGAGCTACCTATAAGCTCGATGCCTTGTAGATAACTTAGTTATATGCTGTATATAGTTTTAGTTTACTTTTAGGAAATATAGGTAATTGTTAATTAATAGTAAAAAAACATCTTATGGATTTTGGGTCTGCGCTCAAAAGTGTCAACGGAACTTTGGCGACAAAACAAAATATACGCGTCAATCCCGCATCAAGTTCAGCCCACCGGGCTTTTATCTCCAAAAGGGAAATTTGTGTTTCTGGTTCGGGTTGTGATTATGTGGTGATGTCGTGAAGTTTGTTTTAGAGCCGAGTTCTATTTGTTTGTATGGCTGAAAGAGGTAACGTGCTTGCATCGCCAAAAACCCTTGCCTTAACAAATTGTATATGTCATTAAACTCCTTGTAAAGTAGAAGCAAAAACAACGTGGCACAAGGTGACCTTGGTGTTCCACACATTGGCACATCCGCAATATTAATTTATCGTCAATACAATTAAATAACTCGCCGCAATTCTCAGAATCCGGTGTACGGTGAACTTTGCTATTCTAAACATCGGTAAATACCTACTCTTGCGACCTTATGTCTCTGACATGACATACAAATGCCTCGTTAAGTATGACAGGTGAGTTGTAAAAAGTCGTTTGAATTCGCTCTGGTAATTTTAGGGGCTGGTATTTGTCACATTTGCCCCCTGACGTATGTTATACGTTGACTATGGTTATGGCTGCGAAGGATTGGTCTAAGTTGTTGCAGATAGCGATTTGTACGCAATAGTTTATGAAATGAACGTTACTGAAACTAAAGTACCTACAAATATTTAGTGAAACATGTTTTATGCTTTATTACTGTTTACTAACCGGCTGGTAGTCGTGAAGGTTTTGTCGGATTTTCCGACTAGTTTAGGGCATGTACGATGCCCATTATCTGGGAGGTGGCCGATCGCAACGTTCGCGTCGCCTCTCCGTGCGCACCTGTTTTATGCTCTTCAAAATCGTCGATAGAGAAAAGAGAAAAAACAAAATACTGTGGTAATTTGTACATACATTTTTGATTTATAAATCTGTTTCTAATTTAAAGAGTTTAGCCAGGGCAGATAAGTTATATCTAATTTAATGAGCTAAGCTATGACAGATGAGTTAAAGTCATGAATAAAATAATATCTATGTAAGAAGGAATGAATATTTTTATAGTGATTTTCTAATACTCGCCAGGATAGCTATCACTGTAACTTACTGCAGTTGTCGTTTAATACCTTCAATTAAACAAATCTTTTCCAATATCTTTATCCAACAAGTTCTTGACAGCAAAGTCCCCAAAGGCCTAGTTTTGTTCTAAACCTAGCTTTCCATCATCATCACTTACCAACATATTAAAAAACTGGCCTTTTAGATACCAGAATGTGCTTCAAATAGTTATAGTATAGACACGTGTCCAGTGAAATTAAAAGTATAAGAGCTCTAAACAAAACGTGCCGTATCAAGAAGACGTTGTGGCATTTAATTAAAACTGCGTGACTCTCCAATCATATAAGTATATATGCATATATTTATTTTATTTGATATATTTACTATTCTAGGTATGCATGAAAAATTCTTACTTTGTTTTACACCGTCTTTTGGTTTCACTTTAGATTACTTTAGAACACACGCTCACATTTAACATTTTGTATTTATAAAATAACAAACCGCTTACCCTTAACTAAATAACTTTAAAGAGAAGCTAGAGTTTAGTCCACAGCTGAGCCAAACAAAATGTTTTTTTGAGGTTAGACTACTTAGGGATAATGTGGTCAAGAGTGGTAAGCACTCCAGGCCTTTTCAATGAGAACAAAAATGCTTACCTAAACATCGTCGACCGTCTTTCTACTCTACTGTAAATGATGAGTTTATAATAAAGCTGGCCATACTGGAAAATGTTTCAGCCTATCAGCAGTGTACATCATGATATTATTGTCGAAAAAGTTGAATAAACCCACGATCGGGGGTGAACAAAGTATGACGAAACAAACAAAATTTATAGCATTAGGTATACTTAAGACGCTCGAACTGCATAAAAGCATTACATAATAGGTACTCACGTCATGCATAATGCATATTATTGACGTCAATAATTGGTTAGCCACAGGTCTCACCAATTTCACGTTATTACGTTAGCAAATATATTATAAGTTTGCATGACAAAATTTGCTTTATTGAATTGACGCAGGTACCTACGGTTTTTGTGTGACGGAGGTTATAACACCTAGACGTTTAAGCCGACTTTACGTGCATTTACGCCCTCGCCGATCAATGAATTGAGCTCCGATTAATTTTAATTAACGCGGTTGATTCTCGCAGGCGGCCGATTATAAAACTCTTTCCAACTTTTCAACTTGGATTCCCAAGTGAGTTCATGTTGTGCCAACCCCATTCGGTTGAAGAAGGATAACAAGATGATGAATTACTATTTGTGTGGAGTAAAAACTTATTACAATAAGCTACGATAACTATAGCGGGCCAATTGTCTATATTTCCTAAAATTTTAATAAATAAATGAGCTGGCCGTTGGCTAAGTAAGGTGCGCGTTCGCCTTTTAAGCAAAGAGTTTCAGGTTCGATTCCCGGTGAACCACAAGTTTCCTCACCAAGCAAAAATTTGTGTTTCTGGTTCTGGGTGTGATTGTGTCTACGATGTGAATGTTTTCGGCACCCACAACACAAGTCATCGAACTTACTATGGGGCTGTAAGTGTGAAGCATTTATGTTTAATATATATTGGTACCTATTTGGCTACGTTTAATACGTATTTAACGTATTAAAATTGCAATTCAATATCAATGCCGCTTGAGCACTCGGTGTCTTGTAGGTAATTTTTATGCGACATACCTAAATTGTATTCTTTTTATATTTAACTAGCTGCGCCCCGCGGTTTCACCCGCGTTGATAATGATGAAAAGTGATGATGATGATGATGATGATGAAAAATAGATGTTGGCCGATTCTCATAGATACCGGATAAGCACAAAAAATTTCATCAAAATCGGTCAAGCCGTTTCGGAGGAGTATGGCAACGAAAACTGTGACACGAGAATTTTATATATTAGATAATAAAGGTATATTTTTTAAATCTAAAATCCGACTTCATATTACTTTTCGTAGTTTTTTTTTATTCAAGAAAAGCAAACGTTTGACCTCTATATCACCTGATGGTAAGCGTCGATGAGGTCGACGATGGAGCACGTTTGCCTAGAAGATGCCTATCCATTCGCAACTTAAAGTCTCCCATATTGTATTTATCAGGATAGAAAAACTCAGGTAAGCAGTTTCATTTCTTAGCGGTTCGCATAATAAATTTAGAAGCAAAACGCTTCGACGCAGAGATTATTAAGTCATCCAAACTTATATTATTGACACACCAAAGTAAACATGACTGAATGATCATGACATGTCACAGGAAACCAAATACACAATTTCGTTTGCTCGAATGACTTATTTTTTTCCACTTATTTTCCACTGGCGTGGATATCATAAACACAGTAAATGACACATTTGGCGCTTCAGGCTCTGATTTGATTCCTGTTATGCTATGGGCATGCTCAAATGTATGGGATCGTCCCATATTTTTTTTTAAACATTCCGATGGAAACTCTTTTGCTGTAAATACTAGTGATACTAATATATATGATAAACATTTTTATTCTTTAAATAATTTAATATTGAAATACTTATATATAGGACTATCTCCTTTCCCTTGCATCCACTACGCTTCAATTACCAGACGTGTAACGTTCGCACACCTGCGCATGAGTCACTCATGTGTGAACTACAAATCCATATGCTGCCGAAACTTTTGGGGACATCTGTATGACTCACCGATAAGAGCCACGTGTATGTGTGTAACAGGAAAGTGTACTGATAGTGTACACATAAAACTCCAAACAAAAAAAGGATAGCTTGGTAGATACTCGTATTTACGGTAAAAAAAAATTAAATGATACTTAAAAGAAATGTGAGTAAAGCATAGAAAGTATTTCAAAATAAAATAGTTGAAAAATTAAGTATAAAATATTTGAAAAATTATCTACAGCAAAATTTAAAAGCTGTTTAGTAAAATGTATGTTAAGAGTGTCAATCAAATTGTCACAAGACTTACATATTATAACACATTCATAAACGCATTCAGACACATAGCCCCACAAGATCGTCAGTCGCATCGTCACTTACCATCAGTTGAGATAGTGGCCAAATGTCTGCCTATCTTAAATAAAAAAAAATTCAAAGAGTTGTATCGTAGGTGCAGGAAACTTCACATCGCACATACATATACACAATATATACAACTAGCCGTGCCCCGCGGCTTCGCCCGCTATTATCAAGTTAAAAAGTAGCCTATGTGTTAAAGGTATAATCTATGTACATTCCAAATTTCATCCAAATCCATACAGCCGTTAAAGCGTGAAGAAGGAACAAACATACTTACACACTTACACACAAACTTTCGGATTTATAATATTAGTAGGATACACCTAGAACCAGAAAAACAAATTTGCTTTGGGTAGCAAACTTGTGTACCCACCGGGAATCGAATCCGATACCCGCTGATTAGAACCATGCCAACGCGCAGTTCTCTTTTTTATGTATGTAGTTTTTGTATAAATAGAGTTATCTTATAACACCTTAGTAGGTGAAGTAAAATAAATTGTAGAACATTCTACTTTCCACGTTGGATTACAATTGAAACATTCTTTCTTTGTCCCAAATTTTATGAAAGCTTGTTCCAACGCTTTCTACCAGGTAGAACATGTTGCTACTACTTAGGCTGGCAGTAACACAGAAAGCTTTGATATTACGATAATTAAACACAAGCAAAGCTTAAAAAACCGGCTTCAACGCTTATATTTTGGTTTTGGCTGTATCGATTTCGATAAAATTTAGGTATATGGGACCACCTCTGAAGTATAATCTGCCATCAAAAAAAAATCATCAAGATCGATTCATAATTGGCGGAGATACCGCGTAACATACATGCAAAAAAAACATACAGTCGAATTGAATTAAGAATTGAGAACCTCCTTTTTGAATTCGGTTGAAAATATAAGATCAAAGTTCGGTAAAAACAAAAGAAATTGTTAAATATACGTGAAAATCAGTAAAAAACAAATGAAAGCCAGCAAATCAAAAGAAATCGAAAAAATTAAATGAATATCGGTAAAAACTAATCAAGTTTAATAATATCAGTACTTAAATAGCGCGTTAATTTAATAGTGATCCTTTAGCTTTTTTTTTAACTTGAAACTGGCATTAAGGACAGTTACGTACAAGGTAAAAGACTGCTCCATTTCCCAACAATTTGGTATCCCAACAGTAAATGACAAATAAGAAATGGCAACAAACAATTCTTACTACAATGAGTGTCCATTAACAGAGACGCAATGATATCATCAATAGAAGAACTCTTGGGAGCATTCACCTTGGAGCTTAGATCATCACTGGCTCTCTGTTGATTGAGATTTTAACACTCCTAAGTACCAGCTGGAGAATTATTACGTAATCTGTGGTATCGTTCTAAGAATAGACTGCAGATTTTGTCTGTGGGTGGGTATTTGCAGTTCATAACTTTTTATTTGACCGAGCGACTGCGCCTCCGATTCAGCTTGGGCAAAAATACTTTCGTATGTCCGGCGGATGTCCGGCTATTCTCCTCTACAAGTCGTATTTCTCAACCGATTCTCTTTAAATTTTATTTTGATAATTATATACATAAGTAAAAACTTGAACATTTTTCGCAGAAAGAGAGATATTAGGATATGACTTTTTCTCCTTCATCTTAAGAATTTTCGATCAGGTCGCGTGTCCTGACGCGAGTTTAACATTTTTTAGTGCACAACGCCGCTAAAGAAGTTTTCAGTTCAAAAAAATATTTTGTCATTACAGAGTACGACTATTTTTTAGCGGCTGTAAATATTTCTATAGTCTTAATATGTAGCGAAATGTATGTGTGTAGTATATATACATAGATATCGATCTTACGTAGGTAGTTGTTTAAACATGCCGATATGGTTATACTATAGTTGTTATGTAATTGTTAAATCACATTACAGTGATCTCATAGTTAACATTGACTTAGGTATAATTTTTGCTCCTCATGGAAAAGTAAACATCTTTTGATAGAGATTCATGGTTACTTTTGCCATGCCGTTGTTTTTATAATTATCATGTGCTTCGGATTCTTAATCGGCAAAAGTACCTGATTTAATTTTGGAGTAGATGATACTCTCTTAAACGGAGAGCTATTTAAAAACAGCGTTGGTTATATTTTAAAAATATTGAAATCTAGTCACATAAGAAGAACAATATAATACAATAGCTGAACTGTCCGGCGTAACCCGGGTTTATAAATGTATCTCAATTTAACATAGCCTATGACACTCGAGACACACAGTCTAGGCCTATCTATTAGTTAAAGAATTTTCAGGATCGTATCAGTTGCAGAGATTACTTTTTACAAACAAAAACACAAACTCTACCTCTGTATATCATTAGTGTAGATTACTCACATAAAAATAATCTTAGAGAGTGGAGGTCACTGCAACATAGTTCTGTAACACTGTAAACATTTGGTTCTGTTTCTCACATCTAGTTACGCAAAAACCTGATGACCATAAAAGGTCGCCGTGTAAATGCCAAACAGACAAACTTAGCCCACAGTATTTTGTATCAGCGTCTACTATTCAGCTAACTTCATTATCGATTGCTTGCCAACCAATGCATTTAGATTTAACCGCTGGACTACGAGAACCATTGGTCAGTAAATCTAATTTATTGTTGGCAGTGTCGTTTGCATCGCCACTGTCATCGTACGGGATTGTTTCGAAAGCGTTTGCAACTATTTCTAATCTAGTTCGCATCTATTTTAATTACGTTCTCGGACCTAAGCCCGCATTCCAGCAACTGATCAGATCACCCAATGCTCTCCCCGTTGTTCTCCATTGTTGGACAGTTCAACGTATCGCGTAAACGACCTCAAAATGGCATTCGACCTAGTCAAACCGGTTGAGCGTAATCTAACATAACTTCAAGTCGAATCGAAACGCGAAAGTTTACGTTTCGTTACCCAACATCGAACGAGAAAAGTTTGTGCCTTCTATTCAGCGAGTTAGAGTTCACAATCATTTACCGCCAAGTGGGACACGTGCGGAATCGAGGTATTAATGGAGACGGTGGCACGCAACAAAGCGTTCCAGCGCTTTTATATTTCGGTAGGTTTAACAGTTGGTTCGATAACGTTCCTTATAAACAGCGCTACATCGCTGCGGAGTGTATTTTTACCACGATGACTCAAGCCTCGGTAAACAGTATGCGGGGCGATGAGTCACCGTTTTACACATTCGCGTATAGCGTTTGAGTAGTGTTGTCAGTCTACAGTTGGACTCGTCAAGCATCCAACCAAATTGTCCTAGGCTTTTATATCGCAGTTTTACTGCAAGATGCCAGGCTATACCATTAGCGACATAAACTGAATAAACATTGAGTGTACAGGAACAAGTTAAAGTGTAGGTCTAGTTTTGTATTTATATGTGTGCGTGTCAGCAGTGAAACGGTCGATAGAATTGGTGATCGTTCTGTGCTATTTGAGGATTCCTTATATACTATTGGATTTGTTTGTGACTATTTGGATTTTTACCTGATTAACAATGCCTTCAAACAAGAAATTGATATCAAAAATGCGACAGATCGCCCAGTGGATACTGGTCGTGCATGTGGTGAGTTGCTAACTGCATTCCTTGATCTGTTGAATACCTATCTCTAGTCGGTATATAATCTAACCACCTTCTTTAATATATCCATAATAATTTTATGGCGTTTTGTTAGCTAATATAACATTTTGCTTAATACCTTGTACCATGTATATAAAGATAAATAACTAAATAATATACCCGTATTTAAAGTGCTACTGATATGATACGTACATATAATAATTTAACATTATATAGCTTTTTACATTATCATTATACGCAAAATGAATCTTGATGATCTTGATTATATTTGAAAGTTTCTGATTAGGCTCAAAAACTGGTACCTATACTATATATATTATATATTTTGCCGTCATATTTCTTCAATTCATCAAGAGTTCCATGGTTATGTAAAACCGCGGATAATTAAGTAGCCCAAGTACTGGGTGATAGTCTAGGTATGTGGGCAAAGACGCGGAAAAGGTAGGTAGCTGTTAATTTAAATATCGAATAAATAAACATCACCACTACGAAATAATACAGCGTCACAGCAAAAATAATGTTTACAATCAGTAAGTAAATATTTATTGGGAGCTCACCAATCCAAGAGTCTTTCGTAACTCAGTTAGAAGTTCAGAGAGCAAAGCTTGCCCTACGATAATAGAAGCGCAATCTTCTCGTTTATTTCCATTTACAATGTAAAATAGACACTTAAACATATTTTTTACTAACTACGGTCAAATTAGTCTTAATTATAGCCAAAAATCATTATAATCAAATATGTTGTAATGATGTAAACGAAGTAAGGCATTTGTACACAATATTATAATTTGCATCTAATATCATAATTATAATTATAATAATAATTATATTATAATTGTTATTGTGAAAAAATTTATAGAAATCCATTCACTAGAAATTTCCCAACAACTTGAATAATATGATAAAGTCATCCACGTGGATATTGAAATAATTGCAAATAGAATCTTATAAAAAAATAATGCAATTGTCTGTCTTTCCTATTCAGAACATCTTACAAAAGACATCTAACAAAAGCTCAAAGGTTTGCAGATGAATGAATAGTTTTGGAAGAATAGAAGTTGATATAATATGTGTTACTTTTTCTTGTTCTCACAATGAGGCCCATAAAAAGCCCATCTATTGATTTTTCTAGACCTTTGAGAGATATTATGATCTGATAAAACCTATAATGAGAAGTTAAAAAAATATATGATTATGTTTCGAACATACAGTTAAATGATACTAGAATTTTAGAGCCAATCCTTATCAGGGAGATGTTGAAAATGTCTTCTATTATAATTACTTCCCTCATTTAAACAATCGTAAGAGGCCTTTGAGAGACCCTAGTCCCTTAACAAAATTCAAACTGGCAACTTGGTAATTAAGCTCATTTCCTGCTTGTGTTGTCAATTCTAACAATCACGTAAAGTTAATTGATTAAGAGGAAAGGCATCCAAAACTCATCAAGCATCAATACTTTATTTTAAATGTCCAAATATAGATGCCCTCGCAATACTTACGCTCATTCCAAAACAAACGTTATTCCTGCAAAGCGTTGCCTGACTAGACGTATGACAGACATCGATTTAGGGCATCGAGCCAACTGTCTTGAAATAATTTAAAATAACGTCCTAAAAACCTATGAAATTGAAAATAATAAAGGCAATCTGTTTAATTCAGCCGTACGGGACCTGTTTGCGGTCTCTGGTTTGCTGAACGTGACCAGACAGTGTTTGGCGGCGTTGTAGGCATGGTCGAGCCAATTGTCGACTGGCAAATGCAATTTCCTACCGACGAAGTTTTATTTTGTTCTATCATGCCGTGATTCAGTTGGGGCATTGTTTCGAATAAGACAATCGAGATGAGGGTCCCCAGGCGTAGCAACTGCGAATCACGAAGATGCATTATTTGCTGTAGAGAATGCTAACGTAGCATGTGTATATTTACGTCATCATTGTTATTGTAAACAAAGCGGGTATCTCTCCAAGTCGTGACTCACTGGCTCACTGTCCTGCCTCGAATTTGCTTAAAACTAATTGCAGATGGCCGTCTATAATCTACAACATCGTCTGAGGAAGTGCACACTTCGCATTTCTTAGTGCTTACACATCTAAAGCTCCGTTATAGAATCTCGTTAGATTTCGTTTATTTACAGCTTGTTGCTATTTGCACAAATGAACTCTACTACCTCTATAGAACGAATTACCCTTGAATAACATGAGTCATAACTCGAGAATCTAAACAGTTTGTTGGGTGCTATAAAGAATTCTCAAACTATTTTATGGTTCATGTCATGCTCGCTATATTTGGCTATCGATCCACTCACCCACTTTATGGGCTTAGCCATGGAAAATTTCCATGGAGCTAAGGAACGTGTATTACCATATCGTAGTCACGCGACACAGAGCGCTATTTTAGCCATCCCAGGAGGCGTGTCTCTGGTATTTATACAACAGGCCAGGCCTGGCCGGTGAGTCATCTTGCCGTCTGAAACTTTCGTCTTGCCCCACATCCTTCATACTGCTCGTATTACTCACGCCTGGGTGAACCCGGAATTGTTTATATGGACGACATTTTAGTCTGCACTAATGAAGTCGGAGACAATGAGGCATTGTATTTTGTATTACACAGATAATAATTCATTCGCAACGAGAAAAAAATATGGACACAGTGTGAAGAATAGACAAAATTATCGTATCAACTGAGAACTGTAAAGATTTCTCACCTGATACCACCTTAGGTAGTATTAGATTGCAAAGAAACCAAGTACCTGCTAAACAATAACAATGTAACAACGCAATATTCCAAAGCTTAGTGATAACGAGATACAATTCATCTTATCGCATGGAAATATTATTCTCTCAGTATACTTTACGTTCGCAAGTACATAACAAAGGTAAAGATAAAGTGACTCATATCTGAGGACGTCTAAGCACACGTGCCTGGAAATATTATATTCTCGCACAACTCTTGAATTTAGATCCTGAATTCCATTTCGTTGATCTAACGTTTTCTAAGAAAACACATCAAACCTGACCATAAAATGGTAATCGCGTGGTCAAAGATAAGTTTTTGCTCCAATGAATTGATTTATTTCCTTGATATTTATGTCTTGCTCCTACAAGGTTATTGTATTAATCTGTCTCTTTGTTTATCTTCCTTCCTTGCTGAATTAATGACTTCTTTATTGTAATGTAGCTTCATATGACTACTTCATATTGCATATTTGTAATAAAATGTATGTAATGAATTATGAATGCGGATTTCAATTCCTGTTGTAGCAGTAGGAAGTTAATTAATACTTAAAAGTAACATAATAGTTCCGAAAGCATAATCATTTGTAGACACATTATACGTATTACCTATATGTGTATATCGGGTCGTGCTATACACAGGAAGTGGACTGTTGACTACTATTCCCCCATTATACGATACAATTGATGAATGGGCAGACTCGAACATGTGTGCTTGAGCTGAATTCAATTTGATCCTTTTCAGAGTTAACCCTTACGCTTCAATGGCCGCATTGATTTGAATCGGTAAATAAAACGAAACTCTGGATACTCATAGTTTTGTTGTTATGTAAAACTGCAAGTCAGTATCGGAATTCTTCATAATTAAATTATTGGCAACTTTAACTACACTAGGAAGTAAGTAAACTTCTGCGCGTAGGTAATTTAACGCTTTAGATTGCTTACGGACGGCAAAGTCTTGACAGGCTTTCAGTAAATATAATTTAATTTGAATGTTATGCATAAGTAGTAATGAATGTTACCAAAAAATTGTTAAATCTCAAAGTCGTATGCTCGTCAATAATCCTTTATAAAGTATAGGATACTTTTCAAATTAAAATCAAACTAAGTAAGCAAATACAGAAATCTCTGTAGACAACTCAAATCAAAATGACGGGCTACCCAGTTTAATTATGTAAATATATTTTCGTGCATATAAAATAATACACCAGATGAGGCGAACCTACCCTTCTAAAGCAAAAGTTTATAAAAGAAATGCCCTCGGGCCAGAACCGGATCTCAGATCTTTTGTTCTCTTTTTAGATGTGTTGACTTTTATAGACATTGTTAACGACAGAAATCAAGCTATATAATTCAAAGTTTGTATTCTAGACGCTTACAATAAAATGAGCGTATCAAATCTTGTCGTAAAACTCTTACGACACTGATTACATAAGCAAACGTACGGAGCGTTTACGTAAACAACTCTCGAGCATGAAATCCATCTGAGTCCGTACTAATTTAACCCTTAATGAGAACTCTTGGTACGCAAGACCCCTTATGTCCGCAGGCGCGGAAGCGGGAACTCATCACCGACTCTAATGGCCCGTAACCACCCTCGGGTTAAACAGATATCATCTTATTTATAAACAGATTCGCAATAAAACATGCGAATTCTCGTCGACTCATTATTTTAATTTCGAGACACCCACCAATTAAGAAAGGGGTTGAAATGGATGGATTGCACTTTGTTTTAGCTATATATATAGATCTCAAATTAAAATAGAGACCGTCGTTGAATTAATTACAATGGCTCTACTTTGTTGTACCGAGCTGAAAGGTTTGCAAAAAAACTAAAAACGTAACAAAATAAAACACACTCATAAAATTTGTCTTCACCCAAACTAAATTCGAAGGCGTCACACAAAGTGTTATCACCTCATGGTATAGCTGGACGATGCTGGGACAATATCTCATAATATTCTTTATATCCGTCCCCATAAACAGAAACGGGTCGGTGGTAATGACGCCCCGTTGAGGGGAGACATCGTCTAACCGGCCGTTACGGTCACCGAATATGTGACCGCTGCATTTTATTACCACTTTACTCTGCCACATAATCGACCTTCGTGATGAAGGGCTCTTTTCTAATAGCACCGTTATATGCTGGAACGTTCTCTTTTTGACAATAATTGCCAATTGTCCCTAATGGCAAGTTTTTTAAATGGATCACCAGCCAATTCATGCCATCTCTCTCGAATGTTCGGCCTAGAAAAACACTTGTAAAGATTTCTATAATTGGCAATGAAGAGGTTCTTAATTATTTTTCATTGTTTCAGGTTGAGTTCATAGAAGCGTACTGCACACCACGCGACACTGCCCGTCGGTCCCCACAGCGCAGCCGCCGCTCCCGCGAGACACGTCGCTCCCCTGAAGCCACCAGATGGCGTTACGACTCCCGCCGTACAAACTACGACTTTGACTCCAGCCGGCGTCCATACGACTACGAAGGTCGCAGACACCGGGAGTTCGACGGTGACTCGGGAAGACGACCCGACTTTGACGCGGAGTCGGCGCGGCGCCGTGCTGACTACGAATCGGCGAGGAGGACGGACTTTGACTTGTCCGCTCCTAGTGGATCTAGGCACAGCCCTGAGAGTGCTCCTGAAGGATCTGCTGATTCTCCGCCTGAACCAGCGCCGTCGGCGCCTTTAAGACAAGAAAGGCAGACTCGTCACCGTTCTCAGCCATACTACGAATCTGGTGAGTATATAGAAAAGAAAATAGGTTTAGAACACCGATTCAACAAAATTCGAAAATGTTTTTTTTTATTGTGATATTCATTTTTGATAGCACGAATCTTAACATTCTAGATTCGGCACTCACTATTTTCTCAATGACACTGGGACTTAGCATCTGTGTAATAATTTAAAAAGTTTTCCACTACAAATTCTATTTGACTCAATCGATTATAATTATCATTGAACTCATATCTTATCATACGAGTTCAATGAAAATCGATTTGTATTACTGAAATAGCAAATTCTTAATCACCAAAGTGGATTAGGGAATATAAATAAGATAAAATGAGTAATCATACGATGAAACGTTTATCATCAAAGATTTTAACAGTGCTCTATCAAAACCCTATTAAATTCGGTATTTACAATCATAGCGAGGCTCTTTTTCAAACGCAATTTTGTGTTTACAAACAACAGCATTTACATCAAAAAACCGTTGAATGCAATTTGTTTGGGAAATTGTTTCAACAATTGATAACGCAACGTTGATTGGCGGAACATCCTTGCGAATTACAACAGAACCGATGGTTTGTACACTCCAATTTCCGATATCTACAAAAGCACTTAAAAAGGTATCTCTTGAGTGTTTGTAAATTGACTAAGCTCTAGATACATTTTTTATCAACTCAGGAAGAGTCTCCTAAAAATAACACTTTTTCTTTTATTTACACTTTTTCCTGTTAACAATCCGTAATAACTTTATCGTGTTAAACCACGTAATAGTGGTTGAAACAATGTTTTCCTATTCCTTACAAACTCCTTGGAGTGTGTCCTAACTCATCTCCTGAAGCCTCCAGGACAAAAGTCTTTTATCTCGGCTTAACAATCGCGGGAGAGCCTAGTTAGTCTATTGTTCTAGCTAGAACGAGTCCTGTTTCTTGCCTTTTATTAAAATGTAAAACAACATGTATAGTTTTGGTATAGCACTTGTGTACCCATAATGCTAGATAAAAACATTAAACTAGTAGCTTTTTGAGCTGAGGACTCGCGTATTTTTTAAGATGGTTGAAATACGTTTGTTTTCAACATCTCCACCACTGAAAAATGACGAAAAACTGAATTGACCTATTAATAGACCCTGCTCGCAAATTTCACGAAAATCGGTTGTGAAATTTAACTTGTAGAGGAGAACATCTGGAAATCCGCCGGACATACGAAAGCAATTTTGCCCAAGCTGAAACGGAGACGCTTCGCTCGCGTTACGTGCTCTACGATCAATTAGAAAACATATATTAATATCATCACTATCACACATCAGCACTTACCAACGGGTAAGGAAGCCAAACTCTAGCCTATCTGATATAAAACGTATATTGTGTTTGATAAACAGAACATTAGATTCCAATTTATAATCAACAGATCGGGTCCTTGAAAATCATTGGTCGGATTCAAGCTTCTGAATTATTTGATAATCATGTCATGTATCATCAATGTCATCATTATACTGAATCGATAAAATTATGACTTAGATCACTAGCGTTTTCTTAATACTAGTATGTATTTTTTGATTAAATGTGAATAAGTATAAAATCATAAAAATACAACTGATAAATTCACTTTATCACTGTCCACTATTAGTGATTAGGTTTTTCTTCTAATACTATATAGATAGGTAACGCTTTATTATCAAATCTTACATAAATCACTTGAAATAATAAAAACTTAAATAAAAGTGAATAATAGCGATCTCTTCCAGACAAACTTAGGATTTTTAAAAATCGGTGAAACGGGGTGTACACTACACATTTTCTGAGAAAAATAAAATATATATGATAAGGTCAAAAACCAAAAACATTCTGAATGAAAATAAGATGCCTGGCTGAAAAATAAAGGTACTTATTCTTATATTAGCTACGCAATCATCGATTTTTGCCATCCAGGGATTACCAGCTAATACTAGCCGGTGGCAACAATAGCAACTTTTAATCAACCCTTTGTAGTTTCCCCGCCGCATAGCTCTATAAAATGGAAAATGTCCAGGGAGCTAACGATAACATTTCCTTTGACGATACTCTGTAATCTTGTGATTGAACAGTGGAAGTTACTTATTTATTTAACTAAGCATGTAATGATTAATGGAACGTAGTCATGATCAACCATCGCAGCGCTGCATAAACTCGATGAAGTAAAACTAAAGCTTCTGTTTTTGTTTTTCGATAGGCAAACGTTTAACAATTATAAATATAAATTAAGAAGCGACGCACACAATTTGAATACTAGATGTAAGCATAAAATTACAGCACGCATTTAGATTAAGAAAAACGAATAAATCTTTTATGGCAAATGTGCTTAGATTTTACTGTAAAATTCCTAAAATTGTAACTGAATGACCACTGGGAAAGTTAAAATCAGTAATAAAACGGGCATTAATTAAGAAAGCGTATTATAAAACGATTGACTACATTAATGACAAGGATGCATGGTCGCAAACTGTAAAAGCGCTTTCTATGAGTACATAATATAGATATACCAAGGTTAATATAATTTATGTATTAGTGTTTAAGAATGATTAAAAAAAACATACCTTGCCGTGACACTTGGAATCAAAACTAATATATTCCATTTAGTAAATCAATGGTAAGATCATTACGATTGCTTATTACAAAATAGGACTTTGTGTTTCATATATACAGTTAGAAATCCAATATCACACATTGGTGGTGATTACAGTTAACCTTTCACATTGAACATGTTTCAGAAAGACATTTAACACGTTAATCGCGGCAATTTAACAAATTTCGACCTAGCGTGGTCATCCACGCGGAAAAGTAATTACGTCACGTAATGACGTCACTTTCCTACCCCCCTCCACGCTAATAGACAATTTGCACGGTTTTTCATGGTGTTTCGCAAAGGGGACGTGAGAAGTAACATTGGCATTTTGGTGTCGAAATATTCGATATAAACTTTAGTACATGCAGATTTTTCCCATGTTACAATTAACAATTGATGAGAAAATCTACAGATATTGCGATCGTAAAAAAAAAGAAGCACTATAAATTATAATAAAAAAGCTTCACGAATCGCAAACAATACCTACAGCCGAGCAATCTAAACGAAACAGAAAATGCGGAATAAAACAAAGGCTTTGGAACTTGTAGAAAAGGCATTAAAAAAAGTTATTATAAAATGGCATGCCGTGGTCTACGATTCGTTAGTTCTTTTCCATCGTCGTTGCTGGAGGGCTTAAATCCAGGCTTTTTTGTGCTCATGACGCATTCAGAAGGATGCCTTTGTTGCACCAAGCAAGGGTTTCTCATTAGGGTATTTCGTGCCTTTGAAATAACATTAGCTCATACGTAGCATACAGTACAGGATGTAATGCATTAATTAACTGCCATAACGGTCCCCGAGTGTTATTCAAATAGAAATAAGACGCGTATTACATCGTTCTGAACTCAAATCGATTGTTTGATTATGTACAAAGTCTGTAAAAGGACCTTATATTTATGATTTTTTTATTTATTACAAAATTATGTGATCTATACTAATATTATAAAGAGGTAAAGTTTGTTTGTTTGTTTGTATGTAAAAGGTAATCTCTGAAACTACTGATCCGATTCTGAAAATTCTTTCACCAATAGATAGCTACACTATCACTGAGTGCCATAGGCTATGTTTTGTCGGGATAGAAGTTAGTTATCAGTTCGAAATAATAATATTCGTAAGACAAGTCGGAGAAAAATTTGCTAACTTTCCGCTTTATCGGCGTACGCTGACTAAACGGTAAGACATAGTTGAATATAATGTATGGCAAAAATGTTGACCTTCATGAGTTTTACAAAAAAGTCCGCGACAGCATATATCTAACATGTATGTATAGCTCAGAAAAAATACTTTTCTTTGTAAAAAATCTGAAAAAAAAGCGGCCTATGTTTAGTTGGCTTTTTGAGACATTCAGTATTAATCCTTATCAAAATAAACTATTTCATCGTCTTATGTAGTTCATGTAGATACATTTTGCTTTTTACTGCATATGATTTGGATAAATAGTCTATGAGAAATCGTGAAATTAGTTTCACGGGAGCCCGCCCGTGAACGGGACGGGTCAGAAATGTACAGAAACGTACTACGAATTCCTGCTCATTAAAAAATAGCGGCTTCTATTTCGTTGGCTTTTTTAAAGTATTTAATATTAATCCTTATCAAAAAAACCTATTTCATCGGCTTACGTAGTTCACGTAGATTTAATTTGCTCTTTACTGCATATAATTTGGACCTATAGTCTAGGAGAAATCGTTAAGTTTATTTGAGGGTGAAAACGGTGGATCACAGAATGGAACAGTTACTGCGTAATCCGGCATACGTCTATGTTTTGAACCGACTAACATAAGAAGGGGGATATAAATTCGACTGTTTTTTTTTGTTTAGTCTTATCATTGAACTTTGAACTGCCCGCTAGCGTAGTTAGGTGGGCGTTTGCCTTTAAAGCACCGGGTTTGATGCCCGGTGGGAACACAGGTGTTTTCCCACGGGAATTTGTGTTCCTGGTTTTGAGTATGTTGTGAATACTTTGTGAATCTTGGATGTTTACGGCCCCCCGATACAAGTCATTGAACTTAGTGTGGGGCTGTGAATGTGGAAGTGTGTTTCTTTGCATATTTTTTAACCGGGCGACGCCGGGCGGGTCATCTTTTGAACTATCTACTCGCGTAAATGGGTACGCGTTTGCCTTCAAAGCAGCGGGATCGATTCGCGGTGGTAACAGAAGTTTTCTCCCTACGGGAAATTTGTGTTCCTGGTTTTTAATATGTTGTGAATCTTGGATGTTTACGGCCCCACGCTACAAGTCACTGAACTTAGTGTGGGGCTGTGAATGTGGAAGTGTTTATGTGTAGATTTTTTAACCGGGCGACGCAGGGTGGGGAATCTTTGAACTTTGAACTACCCACTGGCGTAGATGAGTGCGCGTTCGTCTTTAAAGCAGCGGGTTCGAATCTCGGTGGGAACACAATAACAAAAGTTTTTTCCCCACGGGCAGTTTACGTTTCTGGTTCTGGGTATGACGTGAATGTTGTGTGTGTGGTGTTAATTGTTTACGGCCCCACGACACAACTTATAGTACTTTTACAGTGGGGCTGTGAGTGAGAAAGCGTTTATATGTAAGCTTTTGTTTACCCGGGCAACGACGGGCGGGTCAGCTAGTTACCAATATAGACAAAAAAAATACTGGGAAATTATTACACTTTTAAGGGTTCTTTGATGTACATACATCTCTCAAATATGAACTGTTCAACGCATGAATGTGTAGAATTTTACTGGAATATAAAAAAGGAAAATGCTCTCCACTTCTTTACAATCGATTGCATTCTCAAGTGAATATGGAAAACCCGGCCGCTCATTTATACGCGTACTTGAGACAAGTTGAAGCGACCTCAGACGTAGAGAGTTGCGAACGTCTAGCTCGTTACCACTTACTACAAATTTCTCCTTTCAATATCAGTGAGGTAGTCATATTTTACATGTTGGCTTATTTTGTTTTTGTTTGTTACAGAATCATCTTCAGAAGATCGGTCATCATCATCGGAAGAGGAAGAAGACGAGTTTGGTGAATTTGATCCATTTGCCACGGCGCCATCTTTACATTCCCCAGACAGTGGCCGCTCAGACCCACGTTACGCAAACGCACCGCGTCGTAACCCAAGCCCCTATTACTACGGTGATCTGTTTAAAACAGCTCCACCCGCACCTGCACCATCGGCTCCGACCGCTTCAACAACATCTTCATCTCGTGGTCCGCGTTACAGAAAGTCAGCCAGTCTTGACGCTCCCCACGTTGCCCCACGCCCTAATCTGCCCAAGAGATTCTCGGTAGCTGAAGATGGTTTCCGTGAACTAGAGCGGTCATCTTCTTCGTCCGGAGAGAGCGCGTGGATGCCGCCAAGGCGTCGCGGGCGCGACGCGGCCGGCTGCGCGTGCGCCGCGCCCGAAGATGTAGAGGAGCAACATCCTTCTCGAAGCGTCTTTTACGTGCCGGCGCCTCTGCCCCGCTGGCCGCAAGAAATGACCACCAGACAGATATATGAAACTGCCTTTGACTGCAAAATAACCCGTTCCGATGATGATTTGGACGACTTCGACCGCGTCAGCAACCACCCGGCCCTCTTGCAGGCTGAGGAACGCAAAGTTATTTCATCGGCTTCGTCCGCTTTTGAAGCCGTGGAGCGCAGTGAACCAGACTACAAGGGTCGCCGAAAGGTTACTATGAAGACAGACAGTGTTCGGCGTTCAAAGATTCCTACTATCCGTCAGAAAAGAGAAAACGAGAGTAATACATGCGCTTTGTCGGAAGAGTTGGAAAAAGTGCACATTGAAGAGGAAGAACGAACTGCGTCTACTTCCCAGCTTCCATTAAGGGGTTACACTCCATCACCACCATCAACTGCTCCACTGCCAACAAAATTTCAACAGAAAGATGGATCTGCCATGAATAGTATCAAGAGCGCTCCTAATTTGCCCCAGTCACAACCAGCACATCCTCGTCTGAAGGACCTTAGACTACCTGTAAAGTCACTACGTGCTCGTGACAGCGTGACTAGCAGCGAAGCTAGTATGGCAGACGTCAAAGGCTCGGTGTCAACTGAACTGGACCTTGGACAGCGGCTTAGAGATTCGAGCCGTGAGTCTCGTGATGGAGATGATGAAAGGGGGCAATCAAAGGACGGTATTTTTTTAGAGATTAAGGGCCGGCCCACTTCCGATTCTGACACACCTGAATTGAATCGGTACACTGGGCCTAAGGGGGTCGGCCCTATAATGGAGTTTAAGGGTAGGCCTAGCATAGCTCGCCCGAGGCGCAAGTACTCCAGCACTGAAAGCATGGCGACCAGCAGCAGCGGAGGAAGTATGGAGTCTTTGCGCAGCAGTAACAGTGAAGGAGACAGAAGTAGCAGTAGTTCTGAAAGCCGTCATTCGTCCTCACTAAGTTCGCACAGCTCAGATTCAGGAAATGTTCCATTTACAAAATCGCACCACATGCAACTATCGGGGTTTGGACACCATCCTGCTAAGCTTCACATTCTCAGCCCAATATCAGATAAGTCTTCCCAAGAGCCAGCGTCGGAAACATCTGACAATAACAAAAATAATAACTCGCAAAAGGTGTCCCCCGACGATGGTGAAACCGGAAATACGACAATACAAACGACCGTCGAAATTGTTGCCAAACCAAAGCGGCGAGCGTTGCAAAACAGAAATCTTTTGAATCTTACTTTTAGACATTCGACAGGCGGTGACGCGGAAATTCAAGGCTCCGATAGTGGCATTTCAATTCATTCCCGAGAGGGTGTTGATTCCCGAAACGCATTTATTCATTTCAAAAACAGCAACACAGAAGAGGAGAGGAAAACTGATGACGTTGATTTGTCGGATCTGCCTTTTGACATGCCTAAATTGAGAAGGAGACGAGCAGAAGCTGAAGCAGACTTACGATCCTTGCCATTTGACATGCCGAAACTACGCCGTAAGTTGCGAGGCCAGTCTCTGCAACTGAACAATGAATTTGGAGGGGCAATCTCTAATGCTTCATCCAGCCAAAGCGTCCAGGACTTAAATCAAGGTTAGTATCTTTATTTACTCCCGTCTGCGGCAATCCATCACGTAAATGTCAAATCAGTTTCTGTAGAGTATTTTGTGGATCAGTTTTTGAAAATCCATTTACGTCAGTTGGATTTACGTGTCAATCTTGGGGAAGAAGTACACGAAGGGTCTGTCGAGTCAATTCTTTGCATCCTCGTAATTCGAAGCGACCGCGACCGCATTATGCCGATTAAGACGTATGACTTGGGATTACTCCACACGGAATTCTCTGGTCCGACGCCCAATATTTAATTTGGTTGAGTGCTTTTTGAGGGAAACTTTTTCCTGTATGTTGAGAGCAATTTGTATCCGTAATGTTGAGTTAGGAGTTCGCAATTTGTAGGATTGCATGCGGTTTGACGTGTGTTTTAGTTATAGCTTCTCGATTTGTAAAAAACATTGTTATATGATTATTATTTTTTACATTCTAGGAAATAAACACAAGCCGAATTTGAAGTTGAATTTCGACAGCGGCAGCGGAGGTTCGGGCAGTTCCAAAGGATTGCATTTGAATTTAGGACCTATTGCTCCGCCTCGTGATCTCGTTGATGCTGCTCTCCCACTTGACCGACAAGGGTGAGTAACTCGTATTTCAATAATTTCGTAAACGCTTTTTGTTACTTTACTTAATCTAAAATCTACGAGCTTTTAAAACACGTGGACACGACGTCTATAAAAATTACTTGTGTAACTCTCCCATTTTATTGTAGTATAGTAGAGACGAGACTCTATTTGATTGGAATAACAAAAACGCTTTCAGACTTATAGTCTTACATAATTCGAAGACTTGTGTCTCAAGTGTATCGGGCTACAGGTTATTAATGACATTTTTCGATTTATTTCAGGTGGTACCACGGGACACTTTCACGCGTTGAAGCTGAGAGTCTACTGAGGGAAGCCGATGAGGGCGCATTTTTGGTCAGGAACAGCGAATCAGCTAAACACGACTACTCGCTTAGTTTGAAGTAAGTATTTTACATTTCAACTAGAAGATTCCATAAAATATGCTGTATTTTAGTTTGAAATTAACCATGTGTTCTTTCTTTTCAGATCGACACGCGGTTTTATGCACATGCGTATCTGCCGAGGCGGCGAGGGCTACACTTTGGGAGGAGCTGCCACAGCATTCCAGACTGTACCAGCGCTGATGAGGCACTACGTTACTGCTCAGCGACTTCCAGTGAGAGGAGCTGAGCACATGGCCTTGTCGACACCTTTACCCGCCGTCATGCTTTGAACGAGCAAAGATGGTACGCAGAACGTATGACACGCTCTGTGGGGTGAATTTTGTTTTGATTTTTGCAAAGCGCCATTTCTTGGCAACAAACGCCAGGTTTAGAGCGAGACAAGGTGTACATAGAAGAGCGCAATCAGAATCAATAGTTTTCGATTGCCAAGCACAATTGCATTATTATACTTGCATAGCTTTAGATTAAACCAGTGAAAAATACCAAAGAATTAGGTTATAATGGTGACCATCACGTAATGGTCGGAAATCAGCACTGTATTTATGCTAGTCCCAATATCGCAGCCGATTATAGTTATTTATTTATTCGCATATAATCATTACATTATCTGTGTGTATTGAATTGAAATAGTTCGTTTTAGTATACGCTTCATATTACTCATTGTTTATCTTATAATGGTATTATATAGGTTTGATTACTCAGTGGTATCACATATGGCATATTATAGTATTGTATGTTTATATCAACTTTATTGACGCAACGATAATATGTCGATAACCCGATGTATAGGTATGAAATAAATACCAGTCGGACTGGTTGCGAATTATCCAAAATCGTTTATCGGGTTGACTTCTTCATGTAAATAGTTTTTGAAATAACATGGCCTAAGGATACAGACGTTATTCGATTTTCTGTCGACTGTAGAATAATTTCGCTCTTATTAGATTAAATGCCTAACACGTAATAATATATGCGTCATAAAACAGGATAGTTGCTGAATAAGGTACAGTGTGAAACAATTGGGAATTACTATGTCAAGAATACCCAATTGTTTTCCAACTATACCTATCTTTATAAACGCAAATACTATGAATGACTCATCGCATTGAAATCCGAGTGAAAACAGCGTGTTAGTGTGAATTTTTATTCTGTAATATTCCGCAAGGCCGGAAACTAAATGGTAAATGCTAGTGTATTTATATCAAACATTTCGTGTAGAACTCAGTTGTAACGATAACATCGCACGACTTTATTAACATAGACATAGAGTTCAAGTTAAACGTTAGATACATAGTGACTCATCCGTATTATAAGCCTCGTGGGTAGACCGGTCACGAAATCTATCGACATAAGTATATTATAC